>JAQPPZ010005005.1:1602500-3041274 GCA_028583015.1 Wollemia nobilis
ATTCCTCCTCCTCCTACTGGTCCTAGTTTTCCTTTAGATGCTTCATCAAAATTTAATTTAACCAAATCCACTTATGGTGGCTTCCACTTTATATTCTTTGTCTTCTTTTTGTTTTTCTTGTACCCAAAATCATAATTCCATTTGATGATTTGACTCCATCTATCAAGGCTCTCTGCTTCAAGATTAGGGATTGGATGAGTTGATAGGGTTGGTTTAACCTCCTCTATGGCTAAATAAATCTTCCTTGTCATTACCTCTAAACTGCTTTCCTTTCCTTTAAATATTATTCTATTCCTTTCTAGCCATATAGTCCAAAGTATTGTATATTTTGATATGTCCCAAATTGCTTATAAAACCTCATTTTTAAAAGTGCTCTACCATTGATTTAACTATTCTTCAATCCTACCATTAATCACCATGTATTTACTAGATATATTAAGAATCCATTATCATAGTTTCCAAAGTATTTAGCAATGTCCCAAGAGATGTTATATACTCTCCTCCTCCTTTTTACATAGAACACATTGTGAGGGGCCATGAAAACCCCTTTTCATAAGGTTATCCTAGGATGGATAAAATTCTTATATGACATACTAGCCAAACAAAAAATTTGACTTTAGGAATGGTCGAGTTATACCAAATATCTCTCCAAATTCTTGTAGTATTCCTATTTTTTTGGCGCTTTACATTATACCCACTTCTTGTTGTGTATTCTCCTGAGTTATTCAAATCCCAAATCAGCTTATCCTTTGCTCCCCTTGGAATAATCATTGTTGTTGTATTTATGCTCAACTACCTTCTAGCATCGATGTCTTGTATACCTATAAAAAATATTCTTTCTATTTGTATCTTCCTTCCCGATCCTTGTACATCATTTTTGAAACCCTATCACCATATTTATCTTAAAGTAATATCATCCATAGTTTCCAATTTGGATCTAAATTGAGTGATTTTTTATCACACCAAGTATCCGTCCAAATAGAATCTATTTATCTAGTTTACACAACCTATCTTAGACCTTTAATCACTAGATCAATTGATTTTGTTAAAACTATTCCATAGTGCAAAACCATTTGGTATTGAAAGTACATTAAATATTAAACTTGGGGTATTGGACTCAATGTACTTAGAAGAATTCTTGGCCATTCTCTTTGACTCTCTTTGTACAATATCCAACTTTTTCCTTTAAGAGCTAAGTTTACATTCGTAAAAATCTTAAACCAAGAACTCCCCTAGCTTTATCATTACACACCTTGCTCTATTTTACCAAAGGAAAATTCCTTTATCATGTAATCCTGACCACAAAAATGATCGTATAATATAAATTAAATTTTTTTTCTATCAATTTTGGCATAGTATACAAGGACATATAATATGTTGGAATGACTTACAAGACTAATTTAATTAGCTACACTCTTCGTACTAATTATAATCATCTACCTTTCCATGTTGGTGATTTATTATGAACTTTACTTATAACTATATTCCCTAATTTTATCCTCATTTTCCCCTCAAATAAGAGCAACCCTAGATAAGTTGCTGGAAAATTTGCCTTATCCATTTGAGCTAACCCACATATCCCTAATTTAATTATAGTTGGAGTGTTTAATAAGTAAATTTTGGATTTTTCCCTATTAACTTTCTGTCCTGACGCTCTTTCGTATTCCTTCAATAAGTTATTCAAATTTTTGACCTCATTTATTCCTACCCTCCCCAAAAGGTTTGTATCATCTACAAAATTTTGATAGGTGATGTTGTTAATGTTATTAATAGCCTTAAGTCCACTTATTAGCCCATGTTTTTAAGCCTTCTTCAAGTTCCTATTCAATGCCTCTACCACAATAATGAAAAAATATGGTGATAAAGGATCTCCTTGTCTAAAACCTCTTTTGGCTTTAAATGATTCTATTACTAACCCATTGACCAACACTAAATATGATACTATAGAGACATAGGTTTTAATCCATCTAACCCATTTATTCCCAAATCTAAAATTTTCTAATATTGCAAAAAATACCCATTTAACCTTATCATAGGCTTTACTATCAAGTTTTAATATCATTGCTCTCTCTTTTATTGAAGTTGTTGAATGCATAACTTCATGAGCTACTATGATGTCATCCAAAATTTGTCTCCCTTTCACAAATCCTCTTTGATATTTTGAAATAATTTTGTCTAACTATGGTCTTAACTTATTTTCCATCACTAACACTAGACCTGAGGATTTATCCTTGTCAAAATAGAAAAGAGCTAAATGAACTTCTTCCAAATTAAGAAGCTCTATAAAATTTCTATTATCTTCATCTGTTATAACTAAAGGTACTTCTTGTAGTATTTTATCATCAAGAACTTCAAACTCCTTTGATCCTAGAATATTTTGATTAAAAAACCTTACCTCCTTTTTTATTTCACTTTGGTTTTCAATCCAAACCCCTTCTAATGATTAAATTATACTAATTATAGATGTTTATATTTGAACTATTACCATCTGTAGACACCTAAAACATGTCATATTGAGGATACTACCTATATGAACACCTTTTTAGGTCATATGACCCACCTTGGGCAATCTCAAGGCTTAACAATTATTTTCATCACTCAAATAGGGAGGATCTTCTCTCTTACATCCTGGAATGTCCCACCAAGGTATGGCCTCCAGAGGTCATCTCACCTCGAGAAATTCAGTAGTCATGACCATCCTACCCTAGTACAATTGTGCTTGGAGCAACAAAGCAAAAAATTCTGAGCAACTATTCGAGCAATTATGTTTCTAGCTAAGAAATACCGGTTTCTTTATAACAATTTCTTGAATTCAACCATTTTTTGGCTTCTCCTACATGCTAAGACTCCATTTTGGGAATTATATGTAAGGGAACATAGCCTTAATTGAAAATAGATAGCAATTCCACATAACGAAGTGTTGCTGAATAGGTGATCAAGGAGTCTTCAATCATTATAGCAATGAAGTGCTACCAAAATCCAACCATGGAGCTTTCAAGTGTGACAATGGAGTATCTCAAAGCTTGAAGATCAAATTCACACTTCTTGTATTATCCTACGCTCTTACTTCAGGTGTCAAATACTGCCATTAAGTCATTCTTTGTGAGCGCACCCTTGAACATCAATTCAACGGATCAAACCCAGCATCACATCACATCGACCACAAGGAATTCATCACATTTTAGTGGCCATATCACCTTGAGATGACCTGTAGATGTAAATTTATCATCCCAATATGGTCCATAGGCAAGACCATCCTGTATAGAGACAACCTCCTGATAAAGATCTATTTTCCTATTTTCTTGCTTTCAGTAGTTTTAGCAGCTTTTCAATTACTATTTTTTGTAGCTTAATTTCATTTTCATGCAACTGTTTATCATATTTCAACTTTCTTTAGCATTTCTTTATCATTGATAGAGGTCTTATATTTTAAGGCTCTTTATATGCTATTAAAATTTTTTAAGTTCTTTGTGTACATATTACAAGTCTTTACAAGGAGCTAAACAACATAAAGATTCATTCATCACCATATTGCATAGCGGAGGTCATGAGAAACCTTCTCTAAATAAGTTGTGGGATGCCAAAAATATCTTGTGTAGTACATCCAAATGGTTCTATGTGTAATTAATTGTATCAAATATTGGTAGTGATCCTTTGGAGGGGATCTTCTTTGTAACCTCTTTGTAAAAGAACAAGATATTATCAATAAAAGGGCACCATCCATAATTTCTTTATTTCGTTCTTTATATGTGTGGATACATTTTATCTACTACATTTCAATCTTGCATTTCTTGTATGGATGTATGATATTTTTATCTATCTTCACCATCATATTAAAAAAGTTATGTTTTTACCTCCTTTTAACCAACTCTATCTCAGTTTTAGTATCCAAAATTTCTCTTCCTTACTCAAAATATTAAGATATTCACTAAGCAACTCCATTTCCTTTGAGATTGGAATCACCTTTTTGAAATTTTGAAATTTTCTTTTAGTTGTTATTTCTTCTCAAAAATATTTCCAAAAGTGTTCTTGTTAGATTCTTTAATCTAGATGTCATTGATTTAATTAATTTTGGATGTGTATATAGTCCATTGTTTCCTAAAGAGTTCCATGTTTGCACTATCATATAAAAAAATTTAGGATGGTCTTGCCACATCTAGTCATATTAAAATATGATATTTTTTAAATTCACTTCCCACCATTTTAACTCTTATTGGCCAGTGATATGAACCAATCCTTGTCAAAGTATTAATTTTAGCACAATTTCCTTCATCTAGCCAATGATCTAAGAGTATACAACTATCTAATTGTTTTGCTATTAGGTTTTAGCCTCTCATGGTGTTGGTCCATGTATAGTTGTCCTCTACAAACTCAACCTCCCATATATTATTATTTTAAATAAAAGATGATAAATTTCTCATTATTTGGGTTATTTTCCTAATTCCTCGAAAATTTTCATCTAGCTTGGTTATGGCATTAAAATATCCTATGATTGTGAATCTGATTTCTTGGTATTTACTTCTCATAAAGACTTCAATCCCACTCTATGCTTCTAATATACATGACTAAGTTGTAGGTCCATAGACATTGATAAGGACGAAATAAATATCTACAAAGTAGCATGTGAATAACGAAGCTAAATAATGCCTAGTTTATTAAATGGTTGCACAAGAGGTTCTAACAAGATTCCAACATGTTGTAAGAAATTGCGCTGTATCTCAATGTTAACAAAGAGCCACTGACAGGAGCGGAGGCAGGAATGGAGCAAAGCGGGAGCAGAGGCAGGTGCAATTTTTGCAAACATGTTTTTCATTCTGTTGGAGGTGGGAAACAGGGTTTCCAAACCCCTGGAAGCTGTGAGGCTCAAGGAGGGAACAAGCAAGGTTCTGAAGCAACTGAGGAAGAGCAGTGGACAAGGGACAAGGACACCGAGGGTTTTAAAAAATTAGAGGGACACGAACCCCCTGATATTATTTTTGATAAGAAGGCCCACATCAAGAATTCTAGAGGGCAATAAGTCTTTTGCACTGAGCCCTTAAAGGTGGCAATAGGGTTTCCTTACATTCTTTACCACCTCTCACTCCCAATGGGCGTAAGGTATCCGTGCCTCGAAAGCGTAATGGCAGACTTTATATCGATGGAAAATTTTTCTCTGGTAGGCAAATTCATAGGGGGCAGGCCGGATATTGAAACGATTCGACGATGGGCATCCTTGAAGTGGAAGACTTCCGGACACATGGAGATTATTGCATTATCAAGGGGGTTTTTTGTGGTACGCCTTAACAATAGTGAAGATGCTAGTCGTATTCTAACAGGAGGACCTTGGTTCTTGGGCCGAAGAAGTCTTTTTCTTAGGAGATGGGCTGAGGATTTTGACCCGAAAAAGCAGAGCATAAACTTTGCCCCCATTTGGGTCCGTCTCCCAAATCTCCCGTTTCATTGGTGGCATGAGTATTTTCTTCTGGGTATTGCCAAGACCATAGGGGAATTGGTGGCCATTGATAATCCAACCCTTGCACGCACCGTAATGACGCATGCTAGGATTTGTGTAAATGCAAACCTAGAATCTCGAGCTTCCTACTCATGTGGAGTTAGAATATGGAAATATAACAAGATTACAGATCATCGAATATGAAAATAGACCAAAGCATTTTGCCTCGACCGTAATATTCAAGGCCATCTCAAAGGACAATGCTCTTTTTTGAGAAGCCAAAGAAACCCTTCCTAGGAATAATGATTCCAAGCGGCGATCTTTCGTAAATAATGGCAAATACACAGGAATGTACAGTGTTAAAGATCCAAATGTTGAAAAGGCAAAGGCCTCTGGTTTGGGACAAATGGAGAATGAGGCTGAGCTTCACATGGACAATGGTAAGGACAAGCAAATTGCTACATCACAAACTGACCAACAAAAGGTATGCTCTCCTTTCGAGAATCTAAATAAATTTAACATTTTGGCTGAAAACCAAATAATTACAGAGGAAAATGAAGGGTCTAATGTTGAGGATATAATTCTTGGTCTCCCAGCTTACCTTGACTCCCCAACCAAATCTGGACCTTCCAATCCTCCTCCCGTTGGCCATAAAGAATGCCCTAATGATGAGTCCTTTTCTCGTCCGAGAAAGAGATAAAGTGTTTTCATAGTTAATCAGCCCTTCCAATCGATATTTTTTGCCTTTCTCTTTGTCCCAATCCGGAGAAGGGGTTTCCAAGATCGTTATCCAACAAAGTCACCCAAACCAAATTTAGCCCGAAACAGACTAGAAGCTCAATGAAATCCCCCATGATTGACTCGTGGAGGTGAGAAAAAAAGGGAAGAAAGTCAAATGCCCAAAGAATGGAAAGAAGAGGTCCAAGATGAGATAGCTAATGGAATTCGGACTACTCTGCTTCCACCAACCGGAAATCTTCCCTTTGAAGAAAACAAAATTCTTAAGCCCCCTCAAGTCCAAGGCAGGGGAAGAGGAAAAAAACTTTAAAAGTTCCAAATGAAGATCATATCCTGGAATGTAAGGGGGCTCAATGGCCTTCCTAAACAACGGTTAGTCAAATATTTAAGAAGAGATTTTGATCCCACTATTCTTATTTTGCAAGAAACTAAAGTCGATGAAGTTTTGTCTAGAAAAATTGCCCTCAATATCCTGGAAAATGGAGAAGCAATTTTTTGCAAAGCCAATGGAACCTCATGTGGTCTTCTTTGTATCTGGAATCCAGGGAAGGTGGAAGGCAAGGTTATTCAATTGGGGGAAAGGGTAATGAGCATTATTTTTAAGGATAAGGTTAATGACCTTTCTTGGATATTAACAAATGTGTACGCCCCTAATTCTATATCCTGGGAGAGCCGATATATGGAATTTACTCACCATTTCAAGGAAGCTTTTCAGAATATCCCATGGATAGTGGCGGGGGACTTTAATACCCCTCTTTACCCCTCTGATAAAAAAGGGGGAGTAGGAATTCCAATAAGAAGTATGGAGGACTTTCAAGATTTCATCAACAACAACAATTTATTGGATGTCAAATTAAAAAATGCTAAATTTACTTGGAGCAATAGGAGGTCTGGAAATCAACTTATAATGGAAAAGCTTGATAGGTTTTTTTTGTCACAGAAGCAATACAATCTTTTGGGGATGCAAATCGGTTGTCCTTGCCTCGCATTGGGTCTGACCACAACCCGATTTTACTTGAAATTGAAGAGACTCCAAAATTCAAAAGGCCTTTTAGGTTTGAATCTATGTGGATGCACCACCCCGATCTCGGAGACATAATTTCTCATGGTGGCAAAGATTCTTGTCGTGATGTGCCTTCATTCGGATTAGCACGTAAACTTAAAGTGGTGAAAGAAAATCTAAGGATCCCGGAATAAGGAAATTTTTGGAAATATTTTTGAAAACAAGAAAGCCATCTCTGAAAGGTTATCAACCATTGAGAAAAACTTGAAGAGGGATTGCCAGACCCTTCCCTACAGGCAGATGAAAAGAAATCCCTTGCCGAGTACCATAATGTTCTAGCTCGCGAGGAGACTTTTTGGCGGCAAAAGTCTAGAGCTACTTGGCTAAAAGAAGGTGATGCCAACACAAGATTTTTTCATGCATCTACCTTAAGGAACAGAAGCCACAATAGAATTAAAGAACTTGTTAGAGATGATGGATCACTCCTTTCTAGTCCTAATGAAATCATAAATGAAGCAGCTTCCTATTTTCGTAATCTTTTAGGAGAAGAACATTTCAGCTCTCGCCTTAGCTTCGTAATCAATGCTTTACCATATTCCTCATTTAATTTTTGATGACTTGAATGGGAAGTTAATTAAGCCTTTCACGGATGAAGAAATCAAAGAGGCCCTCTTCTCAATGAACCCTGATAAATCTCCAGTTCCAGACGGGTTTTCACCTCGTTTTTTTCAGTCTTTTTGGGATATTGTAGGTTTTGATGTATGTGCTACTATCAAGGAATTTCAGTCCACAAAGCATATTCCAAGAAGTTTTAACTCCACTTTTATTGCTTTAATCCCAAAGATTCCTACTCCTAGATCTATGATGGATTTTAGACCTATTAGCCTTTGTAATGTTGTTTATAAAATTTTGACCAAGGCAATTGTAAATAGAATGAGGAAGATCCTTCCTATGTTTATTGATGTTTGTCAAGGCGCTCAGTCCCTCGGAAGGTCCATCCTTGATGGGGTCATAACAGCTCATGAAGCCCTCCATTCGGTAGTCCGGACTAAAAACCCGCTTTTGCTCTCAAGTCGGATATGAACAAGGCTTATGACCGCATAAACCGGAGTTTTGTCTCTCGCCATTCTTCAGAAATTTGGTTTTCATCATGAATGGATCAAGCTTTTGGAAGGATGTTTTATGAAACCTTGGTTTTCAGTCCTTGTTAATGGTGCTCCAGCTGGATACTTTCAAAGTAAAAGGGGCCTAAGGCAAGGTGACCCTATCTCTCCCATGTTGTTTATCATTGTGGTCAAGCCCTTGGGAGGACAATCAAAGTCGCTCGTAATATTGGTCTTATTTCAGAAATTAAAGCATCATCACAAACACAGAAGCTACACATGAACAAGCTTTGTGGATGATACTTTGTTGTTAACTCTTGCATCGGTTTTTGAGGCTAAGGTCATAAAACATATTCTAGAGCTATATGAGGATGTCATGGGCAAAAGGTAAATTTTTCAAAGAGTAAAATTTATTTCTTTAACACTCCCATTCGTAGGCGGATTAAGATTGCTAGGATTCTTGGATGCTCAGAGTCTACTCTTCCATCCACATACCTAGGCCTTCCTTTATTTACAGTGCAGAGCTACCGATTCCATGTGGACTAATGTAATTGAAAGAATTCAGAGGAAGTCGGTCGGATGGAAAGGGAATTTGTTATCTCAAGTCGGCAAGGCGCTTCTCACCAAGTTTTCCATTCAAAGCATCCCTGTCTACTTTCTCTCTATTTTTAAAGCTCCTACAAGTGTCTACACTAAAATTGAACAGATCCGGAAGAGGTTCCTATGGACTGGTTCTGAATCTAAGCAGCGCTTTCACTTGGTGTCCTGGGATAGGGTTTGCAAACCAAGGGAGTTTGGAGGTATTGGGCTAAGGAGAATACAACATTTAAACATGGCCCTCCTGGCCAAACAAGCATGGCGTCTTTTGACAAATGCAAATGCATAATGGATTACTATAATCGAAGAAAGTATTTGCAAGAAATTGAATTCTTAAGTTATTCCTTTCCTCCTGTGGGATCAATTTTTTGGAAATCAATCCTTCAAACTAAAAACTTGCTAAGCAAAGGGCTACGTTGGAAACTCGGAAATGGAAGAAACATTGATTTTTGGGACCACAAATGGTTAAAGGACTATCCCCTCTCTGCATCATTTCAACCCTTAGAGCTTGGACAATTGAAGTTTTTGGTACCAAAGTTGCAGATTTTATTACTTTGTCAAACAATAGAAGGGTATGGAAGCCAATAATGAATAATGATCTACCAGGGGCATCAATAATACTGGAGAATGAATTAAAACAGTCTTTACTCCCTTCTGGCATTCTTGAGGACCAACTTATCTGGGAAGCTTCGCACAATGGGGAATTTTCTCGTCAAGACCGCTTATCTCGATGCTTATTGATAATGATGAACCTACTTTCCCTCACTTGGAAGTTTGGCCCAAAAGCATTGTTCCGAAGGTTGGGTTTTTTGCATGGTTGGCCATCCAAAATAAGATCCTCACCATGGATAACTTAATAAAAAGAGGTGTGATTGTTGTTAATAGGTGTTATCTTTGTATGTCTGAGTGGGAGTCTATTGATCATTTGTTTCGTATTGTAATTTTTCTCGCCTCAATCTTGTTAGGTCTCTTACAAGTGTTTCATATTTATTGGGTCCATCCTCACCCATTTTTGACTTATTTGTCCAAAGGGCCTTCCCCATTTTTGAATAGGCGTCTTAGGTATATGTGGAAGATCCGCCTTCATCACTACTTGTGGCAGATATGGTTGGAAAGGAATCGTCGGGCCTTCTTGGATAAGGTTTCTCACCATCCTCTCGTCCCGTCAAAAATTTTAGCATATGCTAATGAGAATACTTGTTTAGTGCCTCCAGCATCTAGACCTCCAAATCCTTTTGAAGCTTCATTAGGCCACCATTAAACTTACCTCTCACCGATGGCCTCAATCATCCTCAAGTCTGTCCTAGAACCATGATCACATGGACCCCACCCCCCTAGGGTGGATTAAGTTAAATTTTGATGGGGCATCTAGGGGCAACCCTGTGAAGTCAGGCTGGTGGCTTACTTAGAGACCACAAGGGTGAGGTGCTTGTAGCTTTTGCAGAACATCTTGGAGCTCAAACTAACAATGTGGTCAAGCAAGGGCAGCTTTGGAGGAGCCTCAAGGTGGCAGAGAATTATCCAGGGAAACTGTTGGTGGAAGGTGATTCTCTTATTATTATAAATCTTCTAAAGAACACTAAGAGAGCTCCTTGGAGATTTGATGACTACATCCATGAAGCAAGGGCTCTAATTCATGACCGACTTGAGGCCATAATTTTGCATACCTTCCGGGAAGCAAACATGGCAACCGATAGGTCGGCAAATGAAGGCATTGTAGCAAGCAAATTTGATCACGTGGACAGAAAATCTTCCTCATGCAGTCTCAATGGTGATAGATAATGAAAAACTTTAGATTGGAAGGCTCAAAGTGGATCAATGACAGAAAATGGGGGCATTTTTAAAAAAAAAATTTGAACCTTATAATGGATTTTGTCATATTTGTTTTTTTTGTTCATGTGACTAGTGTTTTTTGCAGCTGGTGGGGCAATGATATAGGTTTTTTATCTACAAATTCATGCATGGGAAAAATCTGCTTTGGCCTCAAGTATTTCCCAAGGTGTGTTTGGATTCGATGTCGCAAAAAGGCCCTAGCAAGAAATAACAAAGTGTTGGAGATCCCTGACAATGAGGCACCAGACCCCACCATAATAGTCTTGGAGAAGATGACAATTTCATCACCTCCAACAAGATCAACCAGCTTGAAGAGTCCGTCTGGCCTCATCAGCAGTACTCGTTGATTTGTGTGATTCCTTAAATCTTCTCGCTTTATAGCCAGCAGCTCTGTGGGCACAAGGAGTCAAAGGCAAAATCTAAATATGATGGCAAGAACGATGATAAGAAGTTAGATGAGGACTACAAGGAAGACTGCTTGGCCTCTTGGCTGTCCATTCTATGGGATGTTTTTTTTTTTTTTTTTGACCATATTCTATTATTTTTATATGGGCACAAGCTACCTCGCATGGTGCTTGCATGATTAGTTTTTGTCTTTGTTAGTTCTTTTTGCGTCTTTCTTTTCTCATGGCCATAATATTAGGCTTCCATAGTTTAGTTTGGCCGTATTCTATTGGAAGAGTAGGTCTTGGCCATTTTTGTTGTCAGCTTAAACTTTTAGGGCTTGGCCTTTGTCCAGCTTGGTCAGTGGACCCTATTTTGTAAAATGGTTTTGGGTCAAACAGTTAAAACCCGGTGTTAATTATAATATTCTCTTACTTACCAAAAAAAAAAAAGATTCCAGCATGTTATAATTCCCCTTGTAACTCCTTTAGAATCCACAATATCTCAATCATATATTGTCTATACTACTTTTATATTTTTAGAAACTTCTTCCTTTGTTATTTTATTTTCTTGGATACAAAGAGTATCAAACTTATTACATAAAAATAGGTCCATGATACACCTTTGTTTTGAGGGGGTACTAACACCCATTAAATTCCATGATATGGTAATCATGTCTCATTAGAGGCTATTGTACCTGCATGCAAATTACGAATATCATTTTATTGTTTGGTGAAGAGAAGTTCGACCAACTTAGATTATGTTCCTTTCTCTAAGTTTTCTCTTGCTTCCTTGACTCTTGCTTGATAATTTGAAGGTTCTCCTCTCCTTGTATTTATTATACCAGGAGTAGGTCTTATTATTCTATTCCTCAATATTATTTCATAACTTGATTTATCCTCTCCTAGCTCTGCTATGGAAGCTTTTGACTTGTCTTGCTCCTTTTTTAGTATTTGCTTATTAATTGTAGAGGTATTAACATCTAACTCTACATTTTATCTACCACTTTTCTTCTCTTGAATGGTGCATGGTACTTCAAGAGAGTCTTAAAAATATAATGAGGCACATTCCTTAGGTTTATCAAGAATATTCATCCCTAAATCAAGATCATACTAAATAGAAGGTTCCTTGTTAATATTTTGATCCTGTTGTACTGTGTTCTCTAAGCTCTAATATAATTTTTCTTCATAGGCTAAAGCCTCATAGAGTTAATATTTCATCCAATATCCTTCCTTATTGGTGTTCATTTTTTATTTACTCTCATATGTTTGGACCTATTTTTTGGAAGTCGAAAACCATCCTCATCGATATCCATTTGTAAGTATCTTGTGGTTTTCTATATATATTTTTGTTGGACTCTTCTTAGAACATATATCTCAATATGCCCCACCTCATGAAATATTCTACATCTAAAATATATGTTTTCATAATATATGGTTTGGGTCCATAGACTACCCCCATACTTAAGAATTATTGATTCTAGTAAAGGTTTACTTATATCAATCATGACCAATATTTGAGCATAAATAGCCAAGAATCCATATTTTATAGTTTTTGAAATCTCAAGGAATTCTCCTTGGGTGTTTTCTATTTCCTTGAACGTATACATATCCAAAAATTCAATAGGTAACCCATTCGTTCTAACCTATACTAGTACTAGGGATATATTTATGTTTTTAGGTGCAAAGCCTTCATACTAGAGGGTAAGGAAGAGTCTTGCTCTTCCCATAAACCAAGGACCCCTTTTTAGGATTCTATCTATTTCATCCTTGGAAAAAAAATGGATAGGGATAAACCTTTGGGAAGAAAGGATAGACTTACTCCTAGATACTTCCAACTCCTATCAATCTATTTTGTCAAGGCCAAAGCCCCTGACCAAGATCCATTGGATTTACCAAAAATTATCCTATCTTTGAGTAACAAGGATAGCTACCCTATGAGGTCCTCACTAATATCTACTACTATATATGATTCTAAGTATTTACATGTAAATAATTCCATGGGAAGGAAACTATAACTCAAAATATAGTGAAATTTACCATAATATCATATAACAATTTTATTATTTAAAAATAAACCTATAATAATTTATATGCAAAACTCCTAAGATAATGAAGTGGAAAAAGAAACTTAGTTGATATTTTTATGCCTAGCTAGAATGTCCTACCTTGTTAATGCTCTAGCCCTCCATTGCTCCTCCCATCATCCAAACCCTACCTGATAGATATCTACAATCTAATTTTTTGTTACTTAAAAAATCATCATTATCCTTGTTCTGGATGGAGGACTTCATAGGGTTATAGCTCTCTCAATACCAATATGATTATTTCAAATGACCACTCATTTTGAAGCTCTTCAAATTATACATAAATTTATCCAATAAGCATTTAAATTAGACAACTCTTCACAAAAAAATGGCTCTTAAAATATGAGATGTTTTAACAAAAAATTGTCCTAACACTACACTAGTTTCAAATAATTATCTTCGCATGGTCATACCTACCTCAATACTACTCAAATTATTTTGAATGACCACTCATTTCAAATATTTTCAAATTCCTCATAAAACGACACAAGAATCATTTGAATTGGATAACTCTATGCAAAGATATGGCTTGTGAAAGATTTATTTTTTAGAAATTCCTTAGCTCTGTTGATTCATTATTTGGGGTCCAAAAAGAATATGTTAAATAACTCCATTTTTGTTGTTGTATAATAAGGGGTTGTAATCAGGCCCCCCACCCTTGAAAAATTACAACTCTCTTATTTATAGAATGAGAGTTTACAAATAGATACAATTCTCATCTCAATTGAGATGCTATAGCTAGAAACCTACATCATTTTACATAAAATGTCTGATTTTTTATTTTCATTTTCTTGATCTTTTCAAAATTTTATATGATTACAAATATTCTAGAATTTAGCATCCTTCTTGACATTTTCCTATGGCATTCTTCATAATACCAAAACTTCACCTCTACTATATATGCCTTGCATCTTAGTAGAGTAATATTTTCAAAACATCACATTATCATAGTTCGCTTTACCAAATCTAGATTGCTAGTTTCCTTCTTGAAACACAAGTGCAACCACAAAAATTATAATAAATAGTCTATATGAAAACACATTACTATTACAAAATAAAATAGATATTACCAATGGAAAACATTAAAGTAACACTTAATCATTAATGCTAGTTTCTACCAGAGGTTCTACTTTTTGGAAATCTATCCTGAATACTAGAAATATTTTGGAAAAATGCCTAAGGTGGAAGCTAGGGGATGGTAGAAGCATTGATTTTTGGAAGGATAAATGGATTAGTGGTGACCCTCTCATTGAGGATCCTAATCTATCTAGATTGAAAGAATTTACTGATGTTAATTTAGGATAAATAGTTGTTGATTTATTGGTATGGTTGATAAAAGTAAAGTTTGGAAGCCCATCAGGTGCAATTCCCACCCAGCAAAATCCAGTGCTTTAGAGTCAGTTCTGAATCAGACCATTATTCCTTCAGGTAACCCTATAGATATTTTTCTCTAGGAACCCATAAAGAGTGGATATTTTTCTATAAAGTCTGCTTGCCATCTTCTTCTGAATCCCGAGGAGCCTTCTTTCCATCACCAACTTGTGTGGCCTAAAATTCTTGTTCCCAAAATATCCTTTTTCTCTTGGCTTGTTTTCCAAAGCAAAATTTTGACAATTGAAAATTTGCTCAAGAGATGTATCATTCTCCCCAATAGGTGCTACTTGTGCTTTTCATATTGGAAATCCATCCATCATCTTTTCCTCACCTATCCTTTTTCCTTGAACATCCTCTGCAGACTTTTCCAAATTTTCCTTATCTAGTGGGTCAAACCTAATTCCATTATCGACATATTTTTCCAATTGCCTACACCTTTTTACAACCATCATCTGAAATACCTTTGGACCACTTGCTTGCATGAATTCCTTTGGAAAATATAGCTTTAGAGGAATCATAGTATTTTCCAATATCCAATATAATCCTACCTCAATTACCAATATAATCCTTTGATTTGCTAAGGAAAATTATCTCTTCATACCTCCCTCCCAGTGGCCTGATTTTAGGTTGGATATTTCATTAGGGAAATCCTTGAAATTTCTTTTGGAGTAAAGACCAAGCAATTCTCAAGTCAACAACAAAGCAACTTTTAAGTGGATTCCTCCACCAAGGGGTTTGTACAAATTAATTTTTTATGGAGCAGCTAAAGGTAATCCTAGAGTTGTAGGAGAAGGGGACATCCTTTGATATCACAATGAGAATGTTATCCTTGCTTTTGCAGAGCATCTAGGATCCCAGACCAATAATGTTGTAGAAGCCAAAGCAATGTGGAGAGAACTTTATCTGGTTAAAAACTATATTGGAAATATCATCATGGAGGAAGACTCGATGAACATCATCAATTACCTAAGAAATAACAAAAGGTCGTCATGGAGGGTTGAAGATTGTATCAAGGAAGCAAGGATCCTTAGCCTCAGCCATGTGGAGATCATTTTTCAGCACACTTTTAGGGAATCTAATAAGGTTGCTGATATCCTAGCTAATCAAGGGGTCAGAGCTAACAGGTTGATCACATGGATGGATGACCTTCCCCAAGAGGTCAAAAACATCATGGACCAAGAAAATGTTCAAAATGTTTGAATTAAATCATGTGATATTTTGGTGTCTAGCATTGTTTCTCAATTTTTAGGTTGGTGTGATATTTTAGGCTGATAGGCTTCACACCGATGCACCATTTTGGGTAACCTAAATAGTGATTACCAAGATGACATTAAGAGTGGGAATCTCAATAGCTTCAAAATATTAGTATCCACTATAGATTAATCCATTAGGAAGATGATGCAGATGTCAATATCCCATTTGAAAAATTTGAAGGTCCCATTAGGAAATTGTCCCGTCTGAAGGAGCAACAATCCCAGGGTAAGAATAAGATTATTGATATTAAGGATGACGATAAGGAAGATGATGTAGATGTCAAAAACTTGAAGAGGTTCATCATATAAATAACCACAAACATGATGAATTCCATCACTGAACTCAGGGAAGCTCTTCACTTTCTATTATTCAATAAGCAATTTCCAGGTTAGGAGGATTCCAAGGAGGACGAGGCTAATTCTAAGGACGATGCCAAGGAAGAGGTCAAATAAGAATTAAAATATAAGGACAAAGAGGGTGACGAGGATGTGATTGAGAGTTAGCTTCCTCATGTGGGTTTCTATTATTTTTTGGCTACCCTATGTGGAGAATGTTTTGTAACTCTTCTAGTGGTTATGCTATGGGGTTGTATCCCCCTTTTTATCTCTAAATTGTCTTGACTGTATTTGGGGATGAGTTACCTCTATTGTGTTTATGTATGGTTAATAGGGTATGTGCCCCCCACTATTTTTTCTATTATTTATTCTTTCAGAAAATCCTTGTTGCTTTTGTAATAGGTTTTGGGGATCCTTTGTAAAACCTAGATTTCAATGAAATTTCATAATTGATCAAAAAAATATATTGATTTAGGAAATCAAAATTTTCTTGTTAGCTTCAACTAAAATTACTACTTCCTCTAACCATGTAAAGGAGAATTTAACTTTAGGATCCTCAATCAAAACCCCTCTATTGGTTAACCTATCTGCACATTTGTTACGTTCCCTTAATGTATGTGTAAACATGATTTCTTCAAACTCTTTAGCAAGATCTTGAATTTCCACAATTGTCTCTTGTATGTTCCATGGAGCCTTTGCTTTCCTCAAAATTACATTTATTACTATGAGAGAATCACCTTCCATCCATACTCTATTCCATTTCATTTTTTTGCATATTTTTAACCCTTTTAAAGCTGCCCAAGCTTCAACTTCATTATTTGTCTTAAATCCACTATTGAAAGCATAATGAGATAAAATATCTCTCCTATTATTTCTAATTATTCCTCCTCCTACTGGTCTTGAATTTCCTTTAGAAGCTCCATCAAAATTCAATTTAACCCACTGCACATCTGGTGGTTTCTAATTTATATTCTTTACCTTATTTTTGCTTCTCTTGTACCCAATATCATAATTCCATGTAATAACTTGAATCCATATATCAAAGCTCTCTTCTTCCATATTAGGAATTGGGTGAGGTGAGGGTTGGTTTAGACTCCTCTATGGCTAAACATATCTTCCTTTTCATTACCTCTAAACTTCTTTTCTTTCCTTTAAATATTCTTCTATTCCTTTCTAGCCATACAGTCCAAAGTATTGTATCTTTTGATATATACCATATTGTCTATAAAACCTCACTTTTATAAGTGCTCTTCTATTGCTTTAACCAATTTTCAATTCTACTATTCATCACCATGCATTTACCAAACATATTAAGAATCCATTGCCATAGATTCTAGACTATTGAGCAATGTCCTAAGAGATGATCTATACTCTCCTCCTTTTTACAAAAAATACATTGAGAGGGGCCATGAAAACCCCTTTTCATAAGGTTATCCTAAAATTCTTCTATGACCTACTAAACAAACAAAAATTTTAACTTTAGGAATTCTTGGGCTATCCCAAATATCTCTCCATATTCTAGTGATATTATCATTGTGTTGGTGTTGTGCATTATATCCACTTCTTGTTGCGTATTATCCTGAGCTATTCAACTCCCAAATCAATTTATCTTGGCTCCCCTCAAATAATCACAGTTGTTATCTTTCTAGTCAATTATCTCCTAGCATCAATGTCTTCTATACTTGTAAAAAAATCTTCTTTCCATTTGTATCTTCCTTCCTGATCCTTATACAAAATGTTTGAAACCCTATCACCATATTTATCTTGAAGCAATATCATCCAAGGTTTCAAAATTAGATATAAATTGAGTGTTTTTTTTCACACTAAGTATCCATCCAAATAGAAGTTTTTTTCTAGTTTCCACCACCCATATTAAACCTTTAATCATAAGATAAATAGATTTTTTAAACCATTCCAAAGAGCAGAACCATTTGGTAGAGAGAAATTAGTAAATATTAAACTTGGGTCATTGATATCAACTCACTTAGAATAATTATTGTCCATTGTCTTTGAATCTATTTGTAAAATCTCTAGATAAATTTTCCCCTAATATCTAAGTTTGCATCTGTAAAAAATATTAAACCAAGAACTCCCCTAGTTTTATCATCACAAGCCTTGATCCATTTCACCAAAGGATATTTTCTTTTATCATGTAAACTAACCACAAAAAGGATCACATAACATAGATTAAAATTTTTTCAACCAGTTTTGGCATAGAATACAATGAAATATAATATGTTGGGATGGCCTGAAATATTGACTTCATTAACTTCATTCTTCCTGCTAAAGATAACCATCTACCTTTCCAGGTTCGAAGTTTGTTCTAATTTTATTTATTATTGGATTCCATAATTCTCTCCTCATTCTACCCTCAAACAAAGGCATCCCTATATAAGTTGTAGATAAACTTACCTCTTCCATTTGAAGCAACTTGGAAATCCTTACTTTGATATTAGCAAGATTTTTAAGGAAGTAAATTTTGGATTTTGTCCTATTAACTTTTTATCCTGATGCTCTTTCATATTCCTTTAAAAGTTATTCAAAGCTCTAGCCTCATTAATCCTTGCCCTTCCAAAAAGGGTTGTATAATCTACAAACTGTTTATGGGTGATGTTGTCGATGTTATTACTAACCTTAAGTCCACTTATAAGCCCATATTTGTAAGCCTTATTTAAGTTCTCACTCAAAGCCTCTACCATAATAATGAACAAATAAATATATAGAGGATCTCCTTGTCTAAGGCCTCTCTTGGCTTTAAAATATTATGTTACTACCCCATTGACCAACACTGAATAATAAAATATAGAGACACAAGCTTTAATCCATCTAATCCATTTATTCTGGAATCTAAACTTTTCTAAAACTGCAAAAAGAAAACCCCATTTAACCCTATCATAGGCTTTACTCATATCAAGTTTTAAGATCATTACTTTCTCTTTTCTTGAAGCTGCTGAATGTATAACTTCATGAGCTACTATGACCCCATTCAAAATTTGTCTCCCTTTCACAAATCCTCCTTGCTCTTCTGAAATAATTTTGTCTAACAATGGCCTTAATCGATTTGCCATCACTTTGAAGATAATATTATATGCCATATTACATAGGCTTATGGGTCTAAAAGAATCAAACAATTAAACATCATTCTTTTAAAGAGTTAACATAAACTCCATTATTATTTAATATATAAACATTAATATATATAATAATAATAATAATATAAAGAGTTAACATAAACTATAAGGTGTTAGTTATATGAAAATTAAAGGATTTTTTATAATAAGAAATTGAATATTAGATTGTTATTATGGTTTTAGATGATAATAATTTATATATATTTAAAATGATTTAAATACAATTCTTCACCTTAAAAAATCACATTCTACTTGAATTCATACCATTTATACTTTATATTATTTTTATTAATAAATTTATTTTATTGAAAAATATATATTAGAATAACAATATTTGTAAAAATCAAATGACATTAGCTCAATTGGTTAGATTCCTCAACATTCAAGGGGGAGACCCAAGGAAACCCAAGTTCGAATCTTACCAAGCAATAGATGGATAATATCTAAACTTTGTTGTAATACCACTATGTGATGATGATGTAATATGGGTGGGGCCCATTTAGATCCCTTATAATAAATTGAAAATAACAATATTTGTAAAAATCCCTAGGTCCATATGGACTCTTTGCAACATTCTATCAACATAACTAGGAAATAGTAAAATATTCTTTATTGGTGGTAGTGGAATAGTCTAGGGTAAAATAGTACATACCTTATAAAATAAATGCAACATATCTTACCCTAATTCCAAAAAAGAAGGATGCAAAATTATTTGATTCATTCAAGCCCATAAGCCTATGTAATATGGCATATAAGATAATCTCTAAAGTGATGGAAAATTGGTTAAGACCACTATTAGAAAAAATTATTTCAAAAGAGCAAGAATGATTTATGAAAGGGAGAAATTTTGGATGGGATCATAGTAGCTCATGAAGTAATGCATTCAACAACTTCTAGAAAAAAGAGAGCAATGATCTTAAAACTTGATATAAATAAAGCCTATGATAGGGTTAGATGGAAATTTTATTTTGTAGTATTTTTTTTTGGTTACATTGGAGAGTTAATCACAACCACACTATTTTTAGTAATTGACAAGCACAGGGTTCAAACCATAAGGACTGCTTTCATCAAACCTATTCCACCTTGTTATTGTTGAACTAGCATGAAGGGGAGCATTGGTCGCTTGGGATTCGTAATGTCATCATCGATATGACGTGAACTCAGAGGATTAATATTAGACTACTACCTTTGCAAACAGGCTGCCCATGAGGTTTGAACCTAGGTGTCTTCTTGGTAAATGAAAATTTTCTTTTGTAGTATTAGAAAAGTTTAGATTTGGGAAGAAATGGGTTAGATGGATTAAAGCTTATGCCTCTACAATATTATATTTAGTGTTGGTCAACGACCTAGTAACATAATTATTTAAAAACAAGAGGTGTATTATATAGGGAGATCCTCTGTCACCATATTTGTTCATTATTATGGTAAAGGTATTAGGAAAATACTTGAATAAGACATACAAATATGGGCTAATAAGTAAACTTAAGGCTAGTGATAAAATCAACAACTGTTGGAAATGTGTTGAATATTTTCCATGTTAATATATTTGGGTTAATATATTTGAACCCATGGATTATTATATTTGGGTTAATATATTTGAACCCATTGATTATTATATTTGGGTTAATATATTTGAACCCATGGATTATTATATTTGGGTTAATATATTTGAACCCATGGATTATGTTATTATGTTATTTGGATTTTATGGCCATGATATTGTAAAACCCCTTGTGTTGTTGGTATATATAAAGCAACACTTGCATGAGGGTTTGGGTATGTGAGAGACTGTATAGTGAATGTCCGGACACCCCCCCAAAGGGGGGAACACAATGTGTAGTGAGGTGCATGACTGTGTATGTAAATATTTTCTGGACGTGGTTAATTTCTCTATGGATGTAGCTCATATTGGGTGAACCACAAATCTGTGTCTCTCTTGTATTGTGTTATTATTCTATGTTTTATTTCTAAATTTAATTATTGCTCATATTTTATTATTTAATCCTAACAACTGGTATTAGAGCGAGGTCAGGGTTTTATTTAATTAAAAGGAGGGTTTCTTGTTCGAGTGGGAGCAATAGTAGAAGGCAGATTTAGGGTTGAGAAGTTTAACAACTAAAATTATCAACTACGATAGAGATGGAGCTGGTGTGCTCTAGAAATGGTGGAGCTAGTGTGCTATAGTAGCGATGGAGTTGGTGTGCTCCAATAATTGTGGAGCTAGTGTGCTCCAATAGCAGTGGAGTTGGTGTGCTCTGGTAGTAGTGGAGCTAGTGTGCTTCAACAATGGTGGAGCTAGTGTGCTTTGATAGTGATGGATTTGGTGTGCTCTGTAAGTGGTGGAGCTAGTGTGCTTTGGTAGTGGTGGAGCTGGTATGCTCGGGCAATGGTGGAGTTGGTGTGCTCCAATAATGATGGCATTGGTGTGCTTTGACAACAGTGGAGCTGGTGTGCTTTGATAGTGGTAGAGCTGGTGTGCTTTGGTAGCGATGGAGCTGGTGAGATCTAATAGCAATGGATTTGGTGTGCTTTAGCAATGGTGGAGCTAGTGTGCTCCAATAGTGGTGGATTTGGTGTGCTCCAGTAGCGGTGGAGTTGGTGTGCTCTAACAGTGGTGGAATTGGTGAGCTTCGATAGCGATGGATCCAATGATATTTGATAACGATGGATCCAGTGAGCTCCAACAGTGCAGTGTTGGATACGATGAGATTTGATAGTGGTGGATCCAGTGAGATTCAACATCGATAGATATAGAGAGCTCTAGGAAAGTTTAAGGCTGGAAATGCTTGTTCTAGTGGTTTTATTACAAAGTTGCTAAAAATGTTTGAGATGGTTTATTGGTTGTACCATAAGTTTTTGGGTAACTATTAACTACTGTAACTAGTGTAGCTTGTACCTAAAGAAGCTACAATAACTGGTGTAGTTGTACCCAAAAGATACTAGTGTGGATGCTAGTGGTGGTTTCCTGGTGTAATGTTCTCAAAGTTAGCTCCAACAATATTTGTAATGTTTTTTTAAAGTGGTTTTTTGGACTATTTTGTTACCTTGCCAGTATATGGTTGAGGGTAATAGGTGAAGCTAATATGTTTAGATATTGCACATGCAATGGGAGTAGTTAGTAGATATATGTCCAATTGACAGTTGACAATGGCAATTTTTAGACCCTATGGAAAGTATTCAACAAGTGGGAGATTGTTGGAAATGTGTTGAATATTTTCCATGTTAATATATTTGGGTTAATATATTTTAACCCATGGATTATTATATTTGGGTTAATATTTGAACCCATTTATTATTATATTTGGGTTAATATATTTGAACCCATGGATTATTATATTTGGGTTAATATATTTGAACCCATGGATTATGTTATTTGGGTTAATATATTTAAACCTGGGTTTTGTGGCCATGATATTGTAAAATCCCTTGTATTTTTGGTATATATAAAGCAACACTTGCATGAGGGTTTGGGTATGAGAGAGACTGTATAGTGAATGTATGGACACCCACCCAAAATGAGGGGAGGAATACAGTGTGTAGTGAGGTGCACGACTGTGTATGTAAAGATTTTTCTAGATGGAATAAAAGTCTTGGTTAATTTCTTCATGGATGTAGCCTATATTGGGTCAACCACAAAAATACGTGTCTCTCTTGTATTGTGATAATATTCTATGTTTTCTTTCTGCATTTAATTATTGCTCGTGTTTTATTATTTAATCCTAACAACAACATCACCCATCAACAATTCATAGATGATATATCCCTTTTTGGGAGGGTAGGAAAAAGCAAGGCTAGAGCTTTGAATAACTTATTTAATGAATATGAAAGAGTGTCTAGGAAGAAAGCTAATCTGACAAAATCCAAAATTTACTTAAACACTCTAACTAGAATTAGAATAATGATATGCAAGTTACTTCAAATGGAGGAGACAAACTTACCAACAACATATATAGGGATGACCTTATTTGAGGGGACAATAAGGATATATTTTGAAATCCAATTATAAGTAAAGTTTAAAATAAATTAGATTTTCTGGTCTTTGGAGTGGGACCAAGTGCTTCATCATTTTTTGTAGTGGTGGCTTTCTCCTCTCTTCTCCTAAACTGGGATTTTGAAAGAGGGTTAAATGTCTTGTTCTTCCAATGTGTGAAGTATCCCAGGGTTTCTTTTTTATGTGCCTTCTTGGTCTTTGAAGGGAGACCATGTTTTTAATATCTACAAATAAGAGGCTCTCGCGGTTGCTCCCAGGTCAGGATTTTAGTGGCAGGTTTTGTGTCTTCCACTATATCTTAGAAAATCTCGTGTTTGTTTATTTCAGGGATTTTTTTTTGGAATATTTCTCTATAATTTTTTTTTTGGTCCTTAGGTAGGGGAGCCTATGCTTCTTGTTTAGATATGATAGAATGTTTCTAGTGTTTACTTCCTCGATAAATAGTTGGTGAGGTTGGGCTTTGATCTATTGCTGGTGATTATTTTTATGGATCTTATCTATAATTTTTTTTTTTGGTCTTTGTAACGAGACCACATGCATGATCGCTTGCTACAGAGGATGGGTTCCTGAAGGTAGTCCTTGGGTCAAATCATTGCTTCCAGTTTTGGGGTGTCGTGGTGATATGAATCTCCTCTATATTTTTTCATCATCATACTATGCATTCTATATCTTGTACAGTGAGATCTCATGGCTTATGAAAATCTCCTCGTGCTACTGATCCAAATTCCAAGACTTCGAAAGGCCCTTCAATGAGAACTTTCCTTATTTATGTAGCTTCTCTCTAGGAGAAAATCTTATTCAATTTTTTGAGTAGGAATTTTGTTTTAATTTTTTAAATTTTTGTATTGTTTTAGTCGAGTTCAGTATTGTTTCAGTCAAGTCCAGGAGGCCCCCTGTTCTCTTTCATGGTGCAAGTATTACTTTTTGTTACTAGTTAGTTTTCCCTATTTAGGTGGGAATCCATTTTCAAATTGTAGGTCTCCTTTATATTTCGTCCTGTGGAAGTTGTCTTCCTGCTTTAGTTATTTCTTGTTTGTCTCTAGGAGATTATCTCATTTGTTGTGATATTTTTGTAAAAGGTTCAAGGATCCTTTTAAAATCATTTCCTCCAACCAATAAATAAAGTTTAAAATAAACTAACATGAAAAGGTTTATGGTTATTGTTTTTTTTTTTTTTGAAAAAATGAAAAACTTGTATTAATACAAAGAGAAATTACAAGCGGGAGAGAAAAGGTAGATGGTTATTGTTAGCAAGAAGAGTGCAACCAATTAAATTAGTCTTAGAGGTCATTCCAATGTATTATATGTCACTGTATATTATGCCAAAAGTGGTAGAAAAAAGTTTAATCTATATTATGCGTATATTTTTGTGGTCAGAATTACACAATAAAAGAAATTTTTCCTTGGTGAAATAGAGCAAGGTGTGTGATGATAAAACTAGGGGAGGTCTTGGTTTAAGAGTTTTTATAGATGAAAACTTATCTCTAAGTGGAAAATTAATTTGGATATTGTACAAAGAGAGTCAAAGACAATGGGTAAGAATTATTATAAGTATGTTGAGCCCAATTACCCAAGATTAATCTTTACTACATTCTCACTACCAAATAATTTTGCACTATGGAATAATTTAAAAAATAATTGATCTAGTGATTAAAGGTCTAAGATGAGTGGTGGGTGTTGGAGTATATTACATTATTTGGCACATGGTAATGTACCCCCATGGTATATTTGTAAATAATATATTAGGATTGAGTCATAGTTTAGAGTGTCAATTATATTTCACCTTTTGTGTAAGTGTAATTGTGTAAGAAATGCACAAGTGCCATGTGAGTTAGATGGCAAGTGTAATTTGAGTCTATTTGAACAAGTTTCTTGTATGTATGAGAATAAATATGTAATGTAAAGATATGTACAAGTGTCTTATATTAGAGAGTGTAAGTTATAGAAGTGTAAGAATCATGTATAGGTGTGCATATGTTATAGTGTCAAGTGTTCATCAAGTATGCAAGTGTCAAGTAGTCAAGCCAAGAGTCATGAGACTTGGCATATGGAGAGCTATAGTCAAGTATCCAAAGAGTCACACTACTATGGCTATATTATGGAGATAATTCTCCATAAGATATGTGAGATCAAATACAAGGAGAACAAGCATTATCATTGTAAGAGAAAGAGAAGAAATAAAGCTTGTATACATTTTGAGCAATTAATATTATAAGTTATATTTCATGCATAGTACATGAATTATTAAGGCTATTTACATTCATAGTTTGTATATTATCAAATGTAATTTGATTTATTATAAGAGTTGTTATACATATTAATTTGCTCATATTATTCTACTCATTAATTATTATGTTGACCTTATTATATTGTGGATATATTATATTTAGATCTTGTGAGATATAAATTGTGATATTTTTTTGTAGTATTAAGGTTTAAAAGCCATCAATGATATTAGAGCTACCATAAGACTCTATCTAGATTTATAAGAGTTCATTTTTAGCCACTATTGAAATTGATTTTATTCAGTTTAATAAAGTCAATTAAGAGTCTGTCTACTTTGAAGCATTGAGACTCAAACTCTATTTTAAGGTCATATTGAGTAGAAATACTAGGTTCATTCCACTAGGTTTAAGAAAAACTAGTGAAGAATAGGACTCAAATTTATTGGAGGAGAACCAACTTAGAAAAAATTTGGTCATTCAGAAAAATGACATCCTGATATTGATATTGGATTCTCTAGTAAGGAGGAGAATCGTATTGGGTTATTAGGTTTGACCTAAGAAATTATTGATTTCAAAAAATATTTGTAGTAGATATTAAGCTACAAAAGTGTGAGAAGCTTCCTACAAAATATAGAGAAGATTTTCAACTTCTAAGTGCAGATAATAGAAGATAGCATATAAAAGAAGGAAGAAGAAAGAAGAGAGATAACCGTGGATCGAGAAGCATTCAAAGATTCCTAAGAGTAAATAAATAAAGTAGAATAAAATAAAGAAGATAGATATATAAATCTTGAAGAAATATAAATAAGCATCTAGCTTAATTTATATTGCTTCAAGCATTGGATTATTATCTACATTGACAAGAGCTACAAGTCAGTATAGAGAAAAAGAAAGAGGTCCTTATAAAAAAAAGGAGGTTTGTATAGAGGAAAGAAGCTACCCTTATAGAGAAAAGAGAAAGGCCCCTATAGAGTAAAGAGAGAGGCCCATACAAAAAATAAAAATAGGCTCATATAAAATAGAGAGGTTTGTGTATGAAGAAAAGTTAGAGTTAAAAGGCCCATTTGGTCAACTAAGGAAGAAGCTATATATTAAACTACTATTGCTAAGGTATAAAGCAATGTGAGTCATATAGTACATCAAAGAAGCAACAAAGAACATCAAATAAGCAACAAAGCACATTAGAGTAGCAGCGAAGCATGAGTCTTTTGGTTCACAGTAGAGCAGGGAAAAGTGAGCCTTTCGGCCCACACTAGAACATAGAAGAAAGTGTGAGATATTTAGGTCTCACATCATCATAGAAAATGTAATGTAAAATATAAGAAGCATAAGGTATCACATAAAATGGAAGAAGTAGAAGGTGTCATGTAAAATAGAGGAAGCAAAGAGCATCACATAAAATTGAGAAATTAGAGATTACCACATAAAAGAAAGTAGAGAATGTTAAGAAGGTAAAAAGGTCTTAGGAGAAAGCAATAGATATATCAATTGCAACATCAATAAAGTATTTGGCTATAGAAAAAATATAACAAAGCAAGCAAAGGTCATAGGATCACTTAAAGATAAAAGATAAATATGAAGACCTTGATTGAAGACTAAAGTCTTCAATAATAAAATAATGTAATACGGGGGGTGTTGGAGTATATTTCATTATTTAGTACATAGTAATATACTCCCATGGTACCTTCATGGTGCATTTGTAAATAATAGTTTAGAGTGAGTTATATTTTCCCTTTTATGTAAGTGTAAATGTGCAAGAAATGCACAAGTGTCATGTAAAGTTGTAATGTGCAAGAAATGCACAAGTGTCATGTGAGTTAGAGTGCAAGTGTAAGTTGAGTCTATGTGCACAAGTGTCTTGTATGTATGAGAATAAATATGTAATTTAAAGATGTGCACAAGTATCTTAGATTAGAGTGTGCAAGTTATAGAAGTGTAAGAGTCATGTATAGGTGTGCATATGTTATAGTGTCAAGTGTTCAAGTATGCAAGTGTCAAGTAGTTAAGCCAATGGTCATAAGACCTGGCATATGGAGAGCTATAGTCAAGTATCCAAAGAGTCACACTACTATGGCTATATTGTGGAGAAAATTATTCATAAGATATGTGAGATCGAATACAAGGAGAACAAGCATTATCATTGTAAGAGAAAGAGAAGCAATAAAACTTGTATACATTTTGAGCAATTAATATTGTAAGTTATGTTTCATTCATAGTACATGAATGATTAAGACTATTTACATTCATAGTTTTGTATATATCATGTATAATTTTATTTATTATAGGACTTGTTATACATATTATTTTGCTCATATTATTCTACTCATTTGCTATTATCTTGACCTTATTATATTGTGGCTATATTATATTTAGATCCTATAAGATGTAACCTATGATATTTTATGGTAGTATTAAGGCTTAAAAATCCATTAGTGGTATCAGATCTACCATCAGAATCTATCTAGATTGATAACAATTAATTTCTAGCCACTATTATAAATTGATTTTATCCAGTTTGATAAAGTCAATTAAGAGTCTATCTACTTTGAAGGTAGTGAGACTCAGAATCTATTTTAAGGTCATATTGAGTAGAAAGGCTAGGGTAATTCCACTAGGTTGAAGGAAATCCAATGAAGAATAGAACTCAACTATATTGAAGGAGAACCAACTCAAAATAAAGTTGGTCATTCAAGAAAGAGATATCCTAATATTGATATTGGATTCTCTAGTAAGGAGGAGAATCATATTGGGTTCTTAGGTTTGACCTAAGATATTATTGATTTCAAAAAATATTTGTAGCAAATATTAAGCTACAAAAGTGTGAGAAGCTTCCTACAAAAGATAGAGAAGAGTTTCAACTTCTAAGTGCAAATAAAAGAAGATATAATCTAAAATATGAAAGAAGAAATAAGAGAGATAACAATGGATTGAGAAGCATTCAGAGCTTCCTAAGAGGAAATAAAAAGAGTAGAATAAAATAAAGAAGATATATATCAATCTCTGATATATAAATCTTGAAGAAAGATAAAAAATCACCTAGCTTACTTTATATTGCTTCAAGCATTGGATTAGTATCTACATTGATAAGAGCTACAAGTCAATATAGAGATAAAGAAAGAGGCTTTGATAAAGAAAAGGAGGTTCGTATAGAGGAAATAAGTGGCCCTTATAGAGAAAAGAGAAAGGTCCTTATAAAGTAAAGAGAGAGGCCCATACAAAAAAAAAAAATAGGCTCATATAAAATAGAGAGGCTTGTGTATGAAGAAAAGTTAGAGATAAGAGGCCCATTTGGTCAACTAAGGAAGAAGCTATGTATTAAGCTATTGTTGCTAAGGTATAAAGCAATGTGAGTCATCTAGTACATCAGAGAAGCAAAAAAACACATCAGAACAACAACGAAGCACATTACAGTAGCAGTGAAGCATGAGCCTTTTGGTTCACAACAAAGTAGGGAAAAGTGAGCCTTTCGACCTACACTAGAACATAGGCGAAAGTGTGAGATTTTTAGGCCTCACATCATCATAGAAAATATAATGTAAAATAGAAGAAGCACAAGGTATCACATAAAATAGAAGAAACATAAGGTGTCATGTAAAATAGAGGAAGCAAAGAGCATCACATAAAATTGAGAAAGTAGAGACTACCACAGAAAAAAAAGTAGAGAACGTTAAGAAGGTAAAAATATCTTAAAATAAAGCAATAGATATATCAATTGCAGCATCAATAAAGTATTTGGCTATAGCAAAAAGAGAACAAATCAAGCAAAGGTCCTAGGATCACTTGAAGATTAAAGATAAAGATGAAGACCTTGATTGAAGACTAAAGTCTTCAATAACCAAATAATGTAATACATGGGGGTGTTAGAGTATATTACATTATTTAGTACATGCTAATGTACTTCCATGGTACCTTCATGGTACATTTGTAAATAATAGATTAGGGTTGAGTCATAGTTTAGAGTGTGAGTTATATTTTCTCTTTTATGTAAGTGTGAATGTGTAAGAAATGCACAAGTGTCATGTAAAGTTGTAATATGCAGTAAAATGCATAAGTGTCATATGAGTTAGAGTGCAAGTGTAATTTGAGTCTATGTGCACAAGTGTCTTGTATGTATGAGAAAAAATATGTAATATAAAAATATGCACAAGTGCCTTAGATTAGAGTGTACAAGTTAAATAAGTGTGAGAGTCATGTATATGTGTGCATATGTTATAGTGTCTAGTGTTCATCAAGTATGCAAGTATCAAGTAGTCAAGCCAATAGTCATAAGACTTGGCATATGGAGAGTTATAGTTCAGTATCCAAAGAGTCACATTACTATGGCTATATTGTGGAGATAATTCTCCATAATATATGTGAGATTGAATATGAGGAGAAAAACCATTATCATTGTAAGAGAAAGAGAAGCAATAAAACTTGTATACATTTTTAGTAATTAATATTGTAAGTTATATTTCATGCATAGTACAAGAATGATTAAGGCTATTTACATTCATAATTTTGTATATTATCAAATGTAATTTGATTTATTATATGCCTTTGTATACATATTAATTTTCTCATATTATTATACTCATTTATTATTATCTTGACCTTATTATATTGTGGCTATATTATATTTAGATCTTGTGAGATATAACCTGTGATATTTTGTGGTAGTATTAAGGCTTAAAAATCCATCAGTGGTATCAGAGCTACCATAAAACTATTTCTAGATTGATAACAATTTATTTTTAGCCATTATTATAAATTGATTTTATCCAATTTGATAAAGTCGATTAAGAGTCTATCTACTTTGAAGGTAGTGAGACTCAAACTCTATTTTAAGGTCATATTGAGTAGAAAGGCTAGGGTCATTCCACTAGGTTGAAGGAAAACCAATGAAGAATATGACTCAACTATATTGAAGGAGAACCAACTCAGAAGAAAGTTGGTCATTCAAGAAAGAGATATCCTAATATTGATATTAGATTCTCTAGTAAGGAGGAGAATCATATTGGGTTCTTAGGTTCAATCTAAGACATTATTGATTTCAAAATAGAGTTGCAACAGAGATTAAGCTATAGAGTGTGAGAAGCTTAAAACAAAGGATAGAGAAGAGTTCCAAATTCTAAGTGTAGATAAAAGAAGATAGCATCTGAAATAAGGAAGAAGAAATAAGAGAGACACCAACAGATTGAAAAGTATTCAAAGCTTCCTAAGAGTAAAGAAAGAAAGTAGAATTAAAAAAGAAGATATATATATATATATATATATATCGATCTTGAAGAAATATAAAGAATCACCTAGCTTACTTTATATTATTCCTAACGGTCTCAGACCAACAAATGAGTAGGCAATGTATTATTATCTAAGGGCTTTCAACTCAGATCTAGGCATGATGATAAGATAGTCTCAAGTGTTCACCTTCCCACAAATTTTCTAGGAAGCCTTGAAGGTAGAAAAATGACCTTATTGCTATAGGAAGGTTGCCTCCCAAAATAATAATGCCCATCTTCCTAAAATTTTCTCAAGCATCCAGTGCAAGCACATCATACCCCAACACTACTCCTATAGTAAATCTTCCTAGATGGCCTGGACCACCAACCATCCCAGCTTTTCCAGCTCCTCCTACAATCCTAGCTTTACCTCCAATCCTTGTAGTACCTGCTTTTCCAACCCCTGATCCTCAACTTGTGGTCCTTCAAGAAATGCAAACTACTATGAAGAACTTAACCAATGAAATCACTTCAATGAAGAGAAGGGAGGCTGAAAGAAACTTTCAGCCAAGAAGGTTCCCATAGGTAACAAGAGATCAAGTTACCTCAACTAGCAAGTATCTAGAGAGATCAAGCATAGTATATGCAAATCAGGAGAATGAACCTTCCACATCCTCATCCAAATTAGATTATTGGTGTTCTACATGCAATGATCCACATGGTGAAAGTTTATGTATGATTCATCAACACCACATACAGAAGGTAGCTATTGAGAAAGTAGAAAAAACCTAGAAGGGGTAAATAAATATGATTAGAGAAATGGGCCATAACTTTATGATGCCATCAGTGGAGCAGGTTGCAGTCCTGACTAGATTAGGAAATAAGTCTCTTCAAGTGGATCCCAATGAGCTGAATCCCTTAAAAGTACCTTCAGGAACAAAGGATAAAGCTAAAAGTGAGATTTCCCAAGATGCTACATTTCAAAATCTAGCTCAAAAATAGAGGGTGGAAGCAAGTAGAAATGATGTTGCACAAAAGGAGGTTGAAACTCAAGAACAAGCAAGGGATAAATTGAGATACCCCTCTTTAACTAAGCGTCAAAGAGTGGAAGCAACCCAGGGATATAGGAATAGGTATGATCAACCTTCAAGAGAAAAGGATAAATAGTCTGATGCACCTACTTTCAATATTGTGGAAGAATTAAAGAAGATACCATCAAAAGCAAGCATGTATGATGCATTGTTGCTTCCAGGGAAGATTGATTTGTTACAAGCATCCCTCAAATCAATAAAAAACAAGGTCAAATCCCACCCTTAATTGAATCTAGCTCAGTCTATCTCAACACAAGCAACAAGAAAGAATAGGCCCCCTCCTTTCTATTTATCACTACAAATGGAAGGATGGGTGGTACACAATTGCATAATAGATTTAGGTGCAACTACTACAATGATGCCCAAAGTTGTATGTGATATCATGGGGATGGAATACACCAGAAGTAGCCTAAGAGTACTATAGTTAGATGGCACCCTAGTCAAGACTATGGGGGTGATCAAGGATATTCCCATAGTGTTGCATAGAATACCTCAGATTACAGTCATATAGGAAGTGGTTGTAGTGGACTTAGAGCCTTATTTTGGGATGTGTCTTTCAAGGGAGTTCATAGCCAAGATAGGAGGGTATTTGTCTCTCGACTACTCACATATGGAGATTCCATACAAGGGTAGAAGGATCAAAATATTCAATGAAAAACCTTCTTCCTTTCATATTGAGAAAATTGAAGAGGACAACAAACATGCTAATAATGTTAGTATGCTTACTAAAGAGATTGAAGAGCTAGATCTAATGGAAGAAGTTCTAGAGGAGCTCCAAACTGAAGATCAATTCTCCTTGAAATATTTTAATGCCATGATTGAAATAGGGATTGGGACCTATGCAATCACAAAACCTAAAAATGTTGAGCCCCCCACTCTATAAAAATAGGAGTCTCCCATGAATCAGATCTGGAAACTTTTCTTTGATGGTGCAAGATGTAAAAATGGGGCTGGGGTAGGTATAGTGCTAATCTCACCAATTGGGACTGAAAAGGTTTTTTCATATAGGTTAACATGGAGATGCACAAATAATGCAATAGAATATGAGGCACTCTACTTAGGCCTAAGGAAGGCTAAGAAGTTAGGGGTCAAACAACTACAAATATATGGTGATTCAGAATTGATAGTAAATCAGGTCACAAAAAAATGCATCAGTAAGCAACATTATCTCAGAGCCTACTAAAACAAAGTGTGGGATTTATTTGAGGCTTTTGAAGCTTTAAATATCAAGGCTATCCCTAGGGAGCATAATACCCATGTTGATATATTAGCATCTATGGGAGCCAATTATTGTCCAATAGCCAATGTCATACAAAAATCAAAGATAGTAAGGCTGATATACAGACCTTCAATCCTTGATAAAGACACTTTTTGGTAGGTCTTTGAGAATGATGAACAGTTGGTAGAATTCTTAGTGCATGAGATGAACTATTCAAGTGATCATACATTAGAATATGAAGAGGATGAAGGGTTGGTCCAACTCAAGAACAATCATATACCAAAAGGTTTAATAACTCTAGAGAGTCTATTTGATAGCAATGATCGACTAGTAGGCCACACAATGAAGGTTGATAAGAAAAGTTACCAAGAAATCCCATTGGAACCTGGGAAGATGCTTAATATTGGAGTTCAATGTTTAGAAGAAGAGGTCAGTCAAATTCAAGATTTATGTAAAGAATTCAATGACATTATAGCATGGACATATGATGACCTCAAGGTGTACAATAAGCAAACAATACAACACACTATTGAGCTTGAACTAGATTCAAAACCATTTCGACAAAAGTAGAGGCCTATCAACCCAAAGATAGAAGCCCTAATGAAGCAAGAACTACTAAAACTCCTCAATGCTAAGATAATTTACCCTATCAAGCATTCTACATGGGTTGCTAACCTAGTACCAATCAAAAAAAAGAATGGGGACATCAGATTATGTGTAGATTTCAAAAATTTGAATAGGGCCTCATTGAAATACCACTATCCCCTTCCCCAGATAGATCAAATACTACATACCATAGTAGGGGAAAAGATATTTTCACTGCTAGATGGATTTTTTGGCTATAATCAGGTTTGGGTCAGAGATGAAGACCAACACAAAACTACATTCACTACTAAATGGGAAACTTTTGCATACCAATGGATGCCTTTTGGCCTATCCAATGCAGGGGCCACCTTTCAAAGAGCGATGGATCTAGATTTTGGAGAGCTGGTAAATAAATTAATAGTCATATACCTAGATGACATGACTGTATTCTCTCACCAAAGGGAAAAACATGTTGAACACCTCTAGATGGTCTTTGAAAAATGTAGAGAATTTAGAATTTCCTTAAATCCAAAGAAGTCAATCTTTGTTGTCCAAGAAGGGAAACTCCTAGGCCATGTTATTTTTGAGGTAGGGTTGGCCATTGATCTAGATAGGGTGAAAGCTCTCTTAGAACTTCCTTTACCATTGAATAAGAAAGGGTTGTAGTCTTTCTTTGGATAGATAAACTTTGTGCACAAGTTTATTTTAGATTTTGCACAAATAGTAAAGCCTATGATCAAATTGTTGAAGAAAGATATGGACTTCAAATGGATAGACCTATAAAAGGATGCATTCAAGAAGATCAAAGAGGTAATTTCCTAGGCACCTATGCTCATCAATCCATATTACTCAAGAGACTTCATCTTGTATGTAGTTGGTGAACAAGAAAGTTATGCTGCAGTACTTACACAAAAGGGAGAAGATAATGAGGAGAGACCGATCACCTTCCTAAGCCAAATGATGCAAGATCATGAGGAAAAGTACAACTTCATTGAAAAGTAAGTGTATGCAATCATGAAGTCATTAAAGAAATTTAAATATTTTCTATCTCAAAGCAAAACCTTGGTGTATGTGGTACACCCAGATGTTAGAAACTTTATAATTTAGGGAGAGCTAGGTGAAAAAAGGGTAGGATGGGTTACAAATATTCAAGAGTATGATGTAGAGATCCATCCGACCAAGCTAGTGAGAGGTAGAGCTTTATGTCAAGAATTGGCAAAAAGAGTCAAAATAGACTATGTAGCATGTCAAGCACCAGGATCAGTTCAAGAAGATGGATAGTCCTCAAAAATCTTAGATTGGGTTGAAGAAATCATAAGCTATTTCCAGATAGGAAAATACCCATAAAACTTGAATACCTCACAAAGAAGAAGGTACAAGATGCAAGCTTTAAAATATATCTTGTTACCTAAAGGTTTATACAGGAAAAATATAGATGGAGTTCTTTTGAAATGCATAAAAGATAATCAAAAACAAAATATCTTGAAGGAATTCCATGAAGGCTTGTCTAGAGGACATTATTCAGGTAGAACAACTGCATTAAAAATACTAAGAATAGGTTGTTATTGGCCAACCATATTTTTTGATGCTTTCAAAATGACAAGAGCATGTGAGGAATGCCAGAGGCATGTGGGAAGGAATAAAAATACCTCTTTACCTCTCAAACCCATACAAGTGGAAGAGCCTTTTTAGCAATGGGGGCTGGACTTCATAGGGGTGATAGAGCCAAATTCATCAATAGGACACAAGTATATTTTGATTGCTATAGATTATTTCACCAAATGGGTTGAAGCAATACCCACAAAGAAGGCTGATCAAGAGGTAGTGATAGAATTTATTGAGAGCCTAATTACAAGGTTTGGCATACCTGATGCATTGGTGAGTGATAATGGCCCATCCTTCATTGGAGAAAAAATGATTGATTTTACTAGAAAATATGGAATCTATTTGAAGACTTCCTCAAATTACTATCCATAGGGAAATGGTTTGGCAAAATCTACTAATAAGAATTTACTTAGAATTCTGAAGAGGATTCTGAAGGATAACAAGAGGAGTTGGCATTCACTAATAAACCAAGCATTATGGGTTGATAGAATCACCATTAAGAAGTCCATTAACACATCCCCCTATGCTCTGGTATATGGAAAAGAGGCTATCCTCCCCATACATCTAGAAATACCTACTCTGAGATTGCTTGATCAGAATCATACTGTAGAGGGTAACCCAGTGGAAGATAGGTTAATGCAACTTTTGCAGCTAGAGGAACAAAGAGAAAAGGCTTATGTGCAAGTTCAAAAACATCTAGGGAAACCAAGGGATGGTTTGATAGAAAGGCCACTTTTAGGAAATTCAAAGTTGGAGACATGGTCCTGAGGTGGAATGAAAATAAAGCAAAGCCAGGGAACCACCAGAAGTTTGACTCCTTTTGGGAAGGTCCATTCAAAATAATTGTTGAAAAATAATATAATGCTTTTCAACTGTAGGATGAATAGGGAAGAATTCAACCAATCCCTATCAATGGTTTTCATTTGAAGCTCTACTTTCATTAAAAGGTTTACCTTTTGTACTTTATGTATCATATGTACTATATTTATTGTTTCTTTTAAGGTGTTGTGACACCATGACATGTCTCCATGTCATGGTAACTAAGAACTAGAATTATAGAAATAGAAAGTTGACCACAACATCACGATATGTCACTAAGTCATGGTCAACCAGAGTCAAAGAAACTCTAAATCCAAAAGGGTACAATCACATGATAAGAGGGAAAACTCCTTTCAAAATTGAAGATAAGGGTAGTGGGAAGCATGACAATAATTAATGCAATATATGTAGTGATTCACTAGATAGGTTAGCACACGAATTGAAGAAAATTGCCATGTTGATTCTTGCATCAAACGAATGCATGACCACTACAATTGATTGCACTATGCCCTAAATTTCCATAGAGCTTTCTATACAGTGGGAAAAAATCTTAGCAATTGTTCACTTTTTCAAAACTTCTCACAAATTTTCTCCTCATCATTGAGGGTTTTATTGTACTAGAAAACTAAAAGAAGCTCAGTAAAACAAAACTTGGGGGATCTCTCATATCACAATGGCAACATCATCTTCATCTATAGGGATATCAACATAGGTTGAGCCTGAAAGGGACCTTGAATTCTAGGATAGGGACACAAAAATTACAAACACAAGGGTGACATGGAAAGGTGATGATCTACTTAGAGTCAATGTCAAAGAGAGATTGTTTAAAGGTATTACTCCATCAAGCCCTAGCACTTTTACCTTTCATTCCCTATTATATTTTTACATTTGCACTCTAGTCCACCCATGCCCTGAGCTAGTGCATGCTATAGCTAAGTACTATGACCCCAAGCATAGGATTGTTCAAAATGCATAAGGAAGAACCCTGTTCATACTTTCCCCTAATGTTTTCTCAATTATATTTGCTGCAGGCCTAGTTCCCATCGAGAAACCTAAGCATTTTCACCTTGATGATCAGGTAAAATTTTATACCCCAAGTAGGGTAAGCCATTTGAGGTCCTAGGTGGAATCACAGCTAAAAACCAAGCCAACAGGGGGAAATTTACCTGAAACCCCCATCCCAACAACTAAGTTTAAAAACCCTGAGCTCTTTTTGATGTTGGTGGTGTTAGAAGGTTTGGCTTCAGATGAGCAGGTCCATAGATGGTAACTTGCCATAACCCATTGCATTTCTAATCCCAAGTTCTATGACACTTCTATCATTGACCAAGGTACCAAGCCTATTTTATTTTATTGGCCCTCCTTTCTATATCAAAAAATTCATGAAAAAGTTGTGCAAGTTATAGAAAGGATCTATAACTTCCTTTAGGTACTACTCCCATTTGGCCTAGGTTTTTCTCTACTTCATGGCATAAGAAATGCCTTGGATAGCTATGATAGACAAAGATGACAAAGGGAGACCATTGCCAATTTATTCATGGACCACTATTTTGACCACATCAGAGACATATTACAACTTTAACAAAGAGTTCTTAGGACCTGCTCTAAGAATTTTGAATGGAGAAATGGATAGGTTGTCCCAAAAGGCTAAAAGTGTGTTGCAAAACCCTCATGCTGAGGAAGGAGATTGGTTCATTTTAACAGAGGGTACAATCATCAGATTATATGGGTTTACTGGAAAACCTTTCTTGCTCCCCCATTTTGTGATTGATCAGTTGTTTGCAATGGAGTATTGTAGAAAAACCGAGTATATTAATTGCTAGTATGGTACCGACATGGGAAAAAAGGGGACTTGTACCTACCCCCTCAATTTTGAGGGTATAACAATTAAATAGGAAAGGTCAGAATCAGAGTATCACCCAGGCCATGAGAGTTTTAGGCCTGATAGAGCTACCATAAAGATGGAGGTATGACCCTATTGACAGGTTTGTGGAGAGACTAACTATTATTAACAACTCTAGGGCTCCAAAATTTTATAAAACAACTAGGGACCACATAGAGCAACACCAAAACAATAAGGAGGATGAAGAATTAGAATGGCATGTAGATCAAATGCAACCATTGCCCCCATGGTAGGATTTCTATGAGCAGGTGGTGGATTATGACCCTGAGAATGAACCCACACATGTCTTACAAGAATCTAAGATCACCTAGATGCAAAAAAAGTTCAAGTGGACTGAAGCCAAGATCTATGACTAGTGGATTATGAGGGTTGAAACTGATGCAACTCCTTCAAGATATAACATTAAAAATGATGATGAGTTCTCCTATAGGTATGATAAATACTATGAGTCTTGGGTAGAGGATATTGGAAAAAATATTGCACTAAGTTTTTGCCAAACTTATAGAGAAGACCAAGCCATAAAAGACACAATAGAGGAGGAAAACATAGGCAAAGGAAAAATACTCTCCTAATCTCAGTAGCCTTCTATTGCAGTTGCAGTCCCCTCTACTTCTACTATTGGGAAGATACTTGTGTATATGCCTATACAAGAGAAACTAGAAAGATATTCAAAATCACCTAAAATGATGTAAACAATAGGTTATACTGGGGAGGGTCTTGGAAAACATGGTCAAGGAGTCATCAAACTCATTTAGGTATAGAAAGGACTGGAACACTTGGCCCTAGGAGCAAAAAAATTGAAGGGTGAAGGTTCCAAGTCAACTTCCCTTGCATCCAAATCTGTAGCACCAACCTCCATTGGTGTAACACCTCCTCTAAGCGAAAAAATGCTACCATAGGCCCAACAAAAAGTGCCAAAAATAGTGGTTGATCCCCCCCCATTAAAAATCTAAAAGGAAGTTAGGGGATGCATCCAAGGAAGGGACACACAAGAAGAGTCAAAAAGAGAAAAGGTTAAGGAAGACAAGTGTCACAGAACAAAAGAAGAATTTTGAACAAGTTCCTTAGCAATAAGACATGGGCGCCTTTGAATAGGAAGATATTATTAAAAAAATCTCCCATGGAAGATGCACAAGGAGAACGGTCGCTTCAGTAATCAAGCTCAAGTATGATAAATATTTCTTCCTCTTCTTCTCCTCCTAATTCCCCAAAAGATTTCCTTTCCCTTTCTAATCAAAAGGATGCTCAACCTTCATCTCCACCATATCCACCTTCACCTCAAGCTTCTCCACCACCTTCTCCATCTATTCTAGCTATCACAACTCACTCTTCACCACCACCAATACTCACACCTACCACCTTTGTAGAAGCATCCATTGTAGCCCCCACAAGTGTGGATGCTACTATCATAGTAGTTCCTTTCTCCTCTATTTCCCACTTCCCATTATTGTAGTCTCTACCCATCACCTCCTCTATTGAGACTCATCCCACCACTTCCAAGCTTAAGAAATTCAAGAAGGTTACTAAAAATACCTATGATTGGTGGAATACAAAGGTTACCCAATTCTCCAAGGAACCTGCCCATCCAAGGGAGATGATGGTGGTAGACCCAACCACCCTCCAATGGACCAAAATGATAATTAATCCCTTGGTTAAAAAACCAGAAGAAGATATGACTATGGAGGATTACCAAGTTGAAGCAACAATAGAAGATATCACACAGTTACCAATGCAAGATGAACTAGTGGTTGCCAAAGCTCACCTGGATACCATATACTTGCATGGGGATTATTACAAGGAGAAATTTCAACAAGCAGAGGAAAAGGTTGAAGAACTTGAGAATGCATTGAGAGATCAAAGGAATGTTGAAAAAGCTCTTAGGAATGAGATCAAGAAGTGGTAGGACAAGTTTCATGAAATGTCCAAATACAAGGAAGAAGTAGAAGATGCCAAGAAGAAAAATCAGGATCTCTCTAAACAAATTAAGGATCTTCAACAGCAAATTCAAATGGAAAAAGCCAAAGCCATAGGATTCTCCAAGGAAAAGGCCAAACAAGTAAGAAAAGAAATATCTAAGGAGATTCTAGAGATGAGCCTCAAAGTTTGGCCTATACTATTGTACATGGAAGAAATGAGTCAAATATTGGGGATAGTAGAACCAAAATTTGAAAAATGCTGAGGATTTCATTTGGTCAAGGTTACCTACAACAACAAACATTCAAGCCCTAGCTAAGAGAAAATTCAAAAGGGTAGTGAATAGAGTTCCTAATAAAGGGTGGTCCTATGCTAAGATAATGGCTAGAATATTTTTTAGGAGGCATAGATTGATGACTCAAGGGTGGAAGCTTGTCCAAGAGCTCAAAGCTAAATCCAAGGGTATAATGAAGCATCTAAATAAAGCTACACAATGTGGCTTCCTGGGATTCTGGGATGAAAATCACAACATCCTAGGGGAGGAAGAACTTTGAGTTGTCCTCACTACAACTATGAATGATGAGTCTAAAATAGAAGGATGGCTAGAGCCTGTGCAATAGGAGCATATCTTCAAATTGGTGCAGAATCTCACTCAGATCAAATCTTGCATGGGTGAACTGATTACAAAGACCAAGGACCTCTCATATGAATATTTTTTGAGTTGGATTTTATCTATCAATAATTCACAGAGTCATTAGATCCTAATGATGAGATTTGGGAAAAGGCTTGCAAAACCTACAATGACATTGCCAAAATGCTATAGGATAAAGGTGAAAGGAACAAAGACCCAGTAGAGGAAGAAGGAACAAAGGAAGATGTTGGAGGAGATACTAAAAAGGAGGAAGAAGAAGAAGCTGAGGAAGAAGCAGAAGGAGAGAGGTCTCCTGATGATAATAGGGTAGATTAATAGAAAATTTGAAATCCACCCCGCTCCCCAAAGCCTTCATTTTGTTTTACCATTTATCCATTAATCCCCTTCATTCTCATTTTTCACTCATTCTCTACCCCTTGTTTATCCTTTCTTACTTTTTTTTCTTTTAGACTCTATTTACCCAATGGATAAGGCCCTAAGTTCTAAAAAATTTACAAGCAAAATACCCCGAGAGGCACCAATAATGTAGGTCAAAATGACTACATCAGGAGAAATAAGGTGATAGACTCTAAATATTTTTGAAGTTTGCATAAGGATGGAATTAGGCATGGCATCGCAACATGTCTCAATGTCGTGGTTGCAAAATCCTGGGAAATTTTGAGTCCAAAACAAGGTGTCAAGGCCAAAGAAAGATGTCATGATATGACTATCTCTTATCGTCATGGTTCAACTTGAGGCAAAAGTAGGATGTCATGAATCACAAACTTAGAGAGCTCAAAGATAGAGAAACATCATGAAATTGTGACTTGTATCTTTGTTGTAGTTACAGAGGCTTGGGAAAGCTTAAGGGAAAAGTGTAGAGACACCATGATGTGCCTTCATGCAAGAGAAGAGTGTGATACCATGACATATCTGCAAGGTGCGGTCATGAAAACTTAGAAGGCCTCGAAGGAGAATAAGGATGTGTCATCATGACATGTCCCCATGTTGTAGTTATCAAAGCTTAGAGAGCTCAAAGGGTAGAGAAGTATCATGATATCATGACTTGAATCCGTGTTGCGGTCACATATGCTTGGAAGGCTCAAAGGCACAAAATTGACCATGATATTATAACATATCTCTATGATGTGGCTACAATAGTTTGCAAGAAATGAAATGTCCAATAAGGTCTCAGCCTACCATGACCATCACAAATCCATGGTGGGATATTGGTCCAAGAACAAAGAACATATCAAATTTAAATGCATCCCAACTACTTTCCCACATGCTAGAAATGGTTGATCGATGATAAAAAATCATGCATGATGTTATGGTTTAGAGCAACCATACTACATGGCATCTTACCAACTTGGTCATTTGACATTTTTTTGTAACAAATTTTCAAAATAAAAACTCTTTTTATAAGTCAATGTAGGCTCAAAATTTTTGCATCCCATTCCTTTAGGATAATGGATCTCCACCTAGAAGGGAAAAGGGAAAGTAGGGGGTCTACACCTCAGTCAATAAGTAATTATGTCATACTCTCTTTGGTTATTGTTGATGAATTATGGTGGGTTCACCAAGGAACATTTAAAGAATATTCTTGAGTCTATATAATGTGAAGTATTTAATGTGTTTGTTTATTGAAATACACCTATGTTTTGGGTGAAGTGTAGCTATACCTAATCTATATGCAGTTTGATTTCCTTGAAAGAAACAACAAACAAGATAGCTAATCTAAATGCAGTACTATCTCTCAAGCATGTATATTTCTTTTTTATTTCTTTTATTTTTATTTTTTATTTTTTTTGCTTTTTTGTACTTTGAAATATTCTAGAAATAGTATAAGCATGAAATTAACATATAACAAATAAATGAAACTAAAATAACTTAGGTATAACACTTACCTGACCTGGATGGTTGAAGAAAAATAAATTTGGAATTGTGCAGAGCGAATTCGAGACCCTCCAACAGATTCAGATCCCTACCACAACCTCCTAAATTTGTTTAAAACTTGCAATGGTCAAATTTGAAATATGGACAAAGTGAATTTGGGACCCTCTAGTGGATTCAGGTCCCTACTATAACCCCCAAATCTATTTAAATCTTGCAACGATCAGATTTGAAATATGAATAGAGTGAATTCGAGACCCTCTAGCAAATTCAGGTCCCTACTGTAGCCTCACAAATTCATCCGAGACTTGTAAATTTACAAATAAGACACTAAAACTTGTAATCAAAAGGGCTTAGGATTAAAAGTATAAACCAATATGATTAATCCAGAAACATCAAATTTTCCTCCTATGTATGTTTGTGCAAATTCGAACCTTAAAAATGAATTCGGGACCCTATAGAAGCCTCTTGAATTCATGAAATGTAAGGAAGAAACTAAGTTTTATAATGCAGGATGATGCAAGATGGTCCATAAATTAAATGCATAAATAAAATTTATACCAATTTAACCTTTGATAGCCACTGGAATGGTGACAGGGTAGCAAAATCTCCATTAAACCTATAACAAAAATTCATGAAAAAGGGCTCTTCAATCCAATTCTCTTGTAAAACCACCATTAACCCTGCTCAGGAGGCAAGGGAATTTATTTAAATATGAGAAGAAAAACAAATAGGGAAAAAAGGTGAAACAGAACGGGGAGGTTAGGGAAAATTGGGAAAATTCTCAATTTAGCAAATTTGAATGGTTACCATAGCCACTCAAATTTGCAAAGAATTTGGATTTGCCCAAATTAGGTTCAAATCCAAATGGTCCCTAACCATTTTTGTTGGTGCACTATTTTTAGCGAATTTGGTGGGTTGTCGCAACCACCTGAATTTGCTAAAAATAGCAAAACAATAAAAAAGGGTTAAAAAATTATTGGGTGGGTTAAAATCAGTGCAAAAAATGAGGAAGGTGGTTGAGGGGGGGAGGCTACATTGCTAGGGGATGCTAGGAATTTTAATGTGGGTCAAAATTCCATGGTTACAGTCAAAATATTGAACCATAGGGAAGCTATAAATAAGAGCGATTACCTCTAGTGTAGGGGTCAAATCTTAGGTATTTACAAGTTGTATGTATGGAGAACTTTGGAGAGAGCAATACAACTTAGGCTTTTGTTTGGCCTCTGGTTCATCATTGTGCAGAACATGTATGTATGAGTGGATGTTTATTTTTGTTATAGTTGGATAAATGTGTATGACATTAATTCTATTTTCTGGACTTCTACATATACTCGTTCTCTAGTTCTAGAATTTACCATTTGCTAGATTGAAAACTGATTAAAGATATTGCTCTACATTTTGTAAAATTGGTTGGTCTATTAGGCGGTTTGAATGTTTGCTCTATTTCATGATATTTATGTACTTATTGATGTTGCTTAATCTGTACCACTTTAAGTTCTAGCTTCAGCTGCATTTATTTCTTTTTGCACCCTTTTCCCCCTCATTGTAGATTTTAGCTAGTTAGAACCTTGTAGGAGCCAACCTTCTCTAGATATTGACCTTGTTAAACTCTATAGCTTGACTGATAATTCAATGTTGTCCATGTCTTGGGCGCATACTTTACCTTAGGTAGATTTTAGACCAATAGGTCCTTAGGTAAATTTGTTACTCAATAGGTAGAATGAGAGTGATTCATGTTGGGAAATGGTTTTACCTCCATTCTATCATTTAGTTTGGCATCTTTCCAATATCTATCCTTGATACTTTGCTTACTAAATTTTCCAAAACTTTGAAATAAGAATATTTGCATGATTAAGGGATGAATTTACATGTGTTTCCCAAAGTGCATTTCCCAACAATCAATGGTGTCACGATCACCTATTTAAGTGGTTATCATGGTATTTAATTAGATTTTGGAATTTTTGTTGGAGAATATTACATTATTTGGTACATGCTAATGTACCCCCATGGTACCTTCATGGTACACCTTGTAAATATTAGACTAGGGTCAAGTCTTAGATTAGAGTGTGAGTAAATATTTTATGTAATGTAATAATGTGTAGGAAATGCACAAGTGTCATGTGAGCAAGTGTGCAAGTGTAATGTGTGTATATGTGCACAAGTGTCTTATATGTAAGTGTGCACATGTGTTCTTAGATTAGGAATTGTTATGTGAAGAGTCATGTCCAACTGTGCATACAAGATAGAGTCATGTATATGAAAGTTTTAAATTGAGAAGTTGTTAGTCAAAAAGTGACTAACTATAGAAAAACATCTGATGCTCCTTTTTGCATATTTTCCAAGAGGACCGAAGTGGCCCATATGCTAAATATCAAAGAAAATGCAAAACACCACGAGGAAAAAGTGTCGCGATATCGCGACATGTTGCATTTTCGTGGTTCAAAGCAAAAAGAAAAGCAAAAGGGAAAAAGTGTCGCGATATCGCGACATGTTGCTTTGTCGCGGCCAAAAGGGAAAAAGTGTCGCGATATCGCGACATGTTGCTTTGTCACGGCCAAAAGAGAAAAAGTGTCGCGATATCGCGACATGTTGCTTTGTCACGAGCAAAAGAGAAAAAGTGTCGCGATATCGCGACATGTTGCTTTGTCATGGCCAAAAGGAAAAAGTGTCGCGATATCGTGACATGTCTCAGTTTCGCGGTTCATAGCAAGGAGAAAGAGCCAAGAGGAAAAAGTGTCGCGATATCGCGACATGTCTCATTTTCGCGGTTGGAAGTGGTAGAAGAGCAAAGCAAGGAAGAATGTCACGATATCGCGACATGTCTCATTTTCACGGCTAAAGAGCAAGAGAAAGAGCCAAGAGGGAAAAGTGTCGTGATATCGTGACATGTTGCTTTTTTGTGGTCCAAAGCAAAGAGAAAGAGCCAAGAGGAAAAAGTGTCGTGATATCGCGACATGTCTCATTTTTGCGGCTGGAAGCGGCAGAAGAGCAAAGCAGGAAAGAATGTCATGATTTCATGACATGTCTCATTTTCACGATGGGAGGCAGCAAAAGAGCAAAGGAAGAGACGAATGTCATGATTTCACATGTCCCATTTTTGTGTCTAGAAGTGGCAGAAGAGCCAAGAAGGAAAGAATGTCACGATTTCGTGACATGTCTCATTTTCACGGCTGGAAGTAGCAGAAGAGCAAAGCAAGGAAAGAATGTCGTGATTTCATGACATGTCTCATTTTCATGACGGGAGGCAGCAAAGGAGCAAAGGAAGAGACGAATGTCGTGATTTCGTGACATGTCTCATTTTCATGGTGGGAGGCAACAAAGGAGCAAAGGAGGAGATGAATGTCGCAATTTCGCGACATGTCTCATTTTCGCTGCTGGAAGCGACAAAGGAGCAAAGCAAGAGACGAATGTCATGATTTCATGACATGTCTCATTTTTACGACGGGAGGCAACAAAGGAGCAAAGGAAGAGATGAATGTCGTGATTTCGTGACATGTCTCATTTTCACGATAGGAGGCAGCAAAGGAGCAAAGGAGGAGACGAATGTCACGATTTCATGACATGTCTCATTTTCGCAATGGGAGGCAACAAAGGAGCAAAGGAAGAGACGAATGTCACGATTTCGTGACATGTCTCATTTTCGTGGTCAAAATTGGTAGAGGAGCAAAGCAGGAGACGAATGTCGTGATTTCGTGACATGCCAGCTGTAAAGGAATAAAGTATATTTTTGGCAACTGGAGACGAGCACTGACATCAGGTGCTGATTTTTGAAGAATGGTCTATTGATTATAACTCTGACGAGTCCACTTGGATGATTGCCAATCTATCCAATCTATGGGAAATCCATTGTGTATTGTTAGAAACTATAGATTATTGCTTTTAAAATAAGTAAGATGTACTTAGGAAAAGATACTCTTTTAGGGTATATATAGGGGTGAGCGACTCCAAAAAAAGGGTCGGCTCTTGGACGTTTACAAGACTGTGTGTACGTACTTCGAATACAAGCAATAAAATCACATCTCCCATTGGCTTCTAGTTCATATCGTGCAAGTGTATGTATTAATGTTCTTTATTTCTGCTCACAATATTGAATTGTAGATTGAGTCTATTCTTGTATCTGAACTTTCGCAATACATAAATCATATTGCTAGAATAAGAATCTAATATATACGCATGCTAAACGAAACATCAAAAATCATATCTGGAATTATATAATTTCTGCTTTGGAATGTGTTTTTAAATGCTTTGGATAGAAGTAAGTAAATCTGTCTTTGATGTTGTCTAACCTACACCATATAAAGTTTCTAGCTTAGGCTATATTTCCCTTATCTCTTGTTTCCCCTTTTCTCTAAAAAACTTCAAAGGAACCAACCTTCTCTGGAGACTAGACAGATGATCTCAAGCAAGATCTGTCTATTCAATGTTGGCAAAGTCTAAGGCGCATCACTATTAACCGAAGGCAGATTTTGTTCCAATAGTTTTTGGCACGCCCGGTGGGACCAGAAATCCCATAGTATTGTATAAGTTTTGGTGTTTTACCTTCAAAGCCTTTTGTTTGCAAAATCTCAAGAAAAATCACCTGGTGACTCCGTTGCATTTAGACCATAAAAGAAAGACCTTGTCTAGAAGCCTTCTGGTTATATAGCCATATGATAACCAGATCCCGAGCTAGAAAATCTGAAGAACCTATCGAGTTTTTTGAACTACATCTCGAAAGCCTAAAAGCACACCCTGTGCTAGCCGCACGATCAAATCCTCCTGGCACCATTAGCACCTCTTTACAACCCATTGTAGGAGCATCTACAAGCAATCCCATAGCAGTTGTAACTCCTTTAGCAATCATGGCAGCCGCCCCTACCCCAGCGCATCTTGTATGGAATCAAACTGGCCCTTTGAACTTGGGAACACACCACCAAATTCCACAAGCTGCATTAAAAGCCTTACCGACCTTTGATGGAACAGGCAAAACAATAGATGAGCACTGTTTAGATGTATCAGCGCTAGCATCTATTTATAACATCACTCAGGAAGATGTAATGGTCAGATTGTTGATTATATCTTTGAAAGGAAAGATGCTCTATTGGTACAGAGCGCTTCCCGCTGGATCCATTACTTCTTGGGAAGTACTAGCCGGACGTCTGGTCGATGAATTCAATATACATGCGGATCCTTTCACATTGCTGAATCAATTCACTGTCATTGAGAGGCATCCACAAGAAGAAATCCAAGATTTCAACATCAGGTTTACTAGAACTCGTGATAGAGTACCGCAAGGCCTAAAGCCCACGGAAGAACAAGCTATATGCTATTATCTAAGGGCTTTTGATTCAGAGCTCAGTATGATAATAAGGCAATCCCGTGTAACCACTTTTCCTGGGATCTATGTAGAGGCGACAAAGGGCGAAGCTGATCTCATCGCTACAAAAAGATATCCATCAAAAACTCTATTGCCAATTTTACCAGAGTTTTCCCAAGCGTCAATCTCTAAACTGCCTGTACTCCCATCAACGTAGGCCCTCCCAGCTATAGCTGCACCTCCTGCATTTCGTGCATTACCAGCCACACCCCTTGCATCAGCTCCCCCTAGTGATCAATACACGACCATAATTGATACAATGAAGGCATTGTCAAATGAAATGGCATCCATGAAAAAGAGAGAGGCTGAAAGGAGTTTTTCGCCAAGAAGGTTCCCTCAGGTAACAGGAGATGCAACACAATCAAGCAATAGGGGACATGTAAGACCGAGCACGGTATATACAAATGAGACAGTGGAGGCCGATGAGCCTCCCACTGATTCTAACTCTTGGTGTACTACATGTAACGATCCACATGGGGAAAGTTCGTGTATAATACACCAGCATTATGTACAAAGTATAGCAGTTGAAAAGAGTAAAGAAAAAATGAAAAGCCATGTAAATATAATTAGAGAGGAGGACCACAACTTCATGATGCCTACAGTAGAACAGGTTTTAGTTTTGACAAGATCAGGTAAGAAACCACTGCAAGCAGACCCTAAAGAGCTTCAACCATTGGATGTTTCCCCTGCTCCCAAGGAAGTTCCCAAAGAAAATCCTAAAGGAAGTCTCCCTCAGGAAAGAGAATATCAGTTTCCAGCCAAAAGTCAAGGGCAAGAAACACACAAAGAATTTTTTCCTCAGGGGGAAAATGAAACCCAAGAATAGGCTAGGGAAAGGTTGAGTTTCCCCTCACTGACAAAAAGGCAAAGAACTGAAGCTACCCAGGGATACAAAAATAAATGTGAAACTTTTGCCAAAGAAAGAGAAAGGATAGTTGATTCACCTATATTCAGTATAGTGGAGGAAATGAAAAAGACTCCTTCTAAGGCAAGTATGTATGATGCTTTTCAAATCCCAGGTCAAATCAATCTCCTACAGGAATCCCTAAGGACAATGAAAAATGGAGGTGGGACTGCATCATCTTCGAAAATGGTTCTAACAAACTTGACATCTGCCACTGGTAAGAATAGCCCCCCCCTTTTATTTATCCCTTCAAATGGAAGGATGGGTTGTCCACAACTGCATGATAGATTCAGGCACTGCTACCACTGTGATACCCAAAGCAATATGTGATATTATGGGAATGGAGTACACTAGGAGCAGCGCAGGCGTCCTATAGTTAGATGGTACTCAAGTAAAAACTGTAGGAGTGATAAAGGATATTCCCATACGATTGCATAATTTGCCTCAGATGACAGTCATACAAGAGGTAGTAGTCGTAGACTTGGAGCCCTATTTTGGTATGTGTCTATCCAGAGAGTTCACAGCAAATATAGGAGGATACTTATCCTTAGATTATTCTCATTTGGAGATACCTTTCAAAGGTAGAAGGGTCAAGATTTTTAATGAGAAACCATCGACGTTTCATGTAGAAAGGATTGGTGAAACTGATCGTGTAAATATGATGACTGAAGAAACAATAGAAGAAGACCTGATGGAAGAAACATTAGAAGAGCTCCAAGCTGAGGACGAGTTTTCTCTACAGAACTTTAATGCCATGATAGAAATAGAAATAGGAAACTATTCTATTGAGAAACCAAAAAGAAAATTGGTACCCTCCCTAGAAGAGGATGGTTATGTGAATCATTTGTGGAAGCTTTTCTTTGATGGGGCTAGGTGCAAGAATGGAGCTGGTGCCGAAATAGTTTTGATTTCTCCCACTGGAGAGGAAAAGGTTTTCTCTTACAGGTTGACTTGGAGTTGCTCCAACAACGCAGCAGAATATGAGGCCCTGTGCTTAGGGTTAAGAAAGGCTGAGAAATTGAGAATCAAACAGTTACTCATCTATGGAGATTCAGAACTTATTGTGAATCAAGTCACCAAAAAAGGTATAAGTAAACAGGATTATTTGAAGGCTTACAGGAACAAAGTGTGGGATCTCTTAGAGGCCTTTGAGGCCCTAAATATAAAGTTTATCCCTAGAGAACAAAATACCCACGTAGATTTGTTAGCTTTAGTGGGAGCTAATTTTTGTCCTGTAAGTAATGTTATTCAGAAGTCTAAAACTGTTAGACTTATATACAGGCCTTTAGTACCTGATAAAAATATTTTTCGGCAAGTTTTTGAAAATGATGAACAGGTACTGGATTTCTTAATCCCTGAAATGAATTGCTCAGCTAGCCAGGATCTGTAGGATGAAGAGGAAGGGAACCAGATCAGAGAAGTGCATAAAAAAGGAGCTAAGCCTTTTAGGCAAAAGCAAAAAAGGAATTATATGTACAGTATAATATAAGCATATTCAGACAATATTTGTAAATATTACCATTTTTTTGGCCTTAACACAAAAAAAAAGATTTTCAGTCGCAGCCAATCAGAAGTCGACATTTTTTTTTGAATAGAGATACTAAGGTATAAAGGGAGTTTTGGCGAGGTAATGTTCACATTTGATCTAAGTGCATTTTCCTGTGTTCTTTGTCTTTCTCTGAAAGATTCTTTTTACAACTGCGTTGTTGACTCCGATACCCAATGGATAAAGGCCTGGTTCAAAATTTTTGCAAGCAAAAAATCCCCCGGAAGGCGCCAAGAATGTTAGTCAAAAAGTGACTAACTACAGAAAAACATCTGATGCTCCTTTTTGCATATTTTCCAAGAGGACCGAAGTGGCCCATATGCTAAATATCAAAGAAAATGCAAAACACCGCAAGGAGGAAAAAGTGTCGCGATATCGCGACATGTTGCATTTTCATGGTTCAAAGCAAAAGAAAAGCAAAAGGGAAAAAGTGTCGCGATATCGCGACATGTTGCTTTGTCGCGGCCAAAAGGGAAAAAGTGTCATGATATCGTGACATGTTGCTTTGTCGTGGCCAAAAGAGAAAAAGTGTCGCGATATCGCGACATGTTGCTTTGTCACGGCCAAAAGAGAAAAAGTGTCGTGATATCGCGACATGTTGCTTTGTCACGGCCAAAAGGAAAAAGTGTCGTGATATCGCGACATGTCTCAGTTTTGCAGTTCATAGCAAGGAGAAAGAGCAAAGAGGAAAAAGTGTCATGATATCGTGACATGTCTCATTTTTGCGGCTGGAAGTGGCAGAAGAGCAAAGAGAAAGAATGTCGCGATATCGTGACATGTCTCATTTTTGTGGCTAAAGAGCAAGAGAAAGAGCCAAGAGGGAAAAGTGTCGCGATATCGCGACATGTTGCTTTTTCGTGGTCCAAAGCAAAGAGAAAGAGCCAAGAGGAAAAAGTGTCACGATTTCGTGACATGTCTCATTTTCATGGCTGGAAGCGGCAGAAAAGCAAAGCAAGGAAAGAATGTCGCGATTTCGTGACATGTCTCATTTTCACGATGGAGCAGCAAAAGAGCAAAGGAAGAGACGAATGTCATGATTTCATGACATGTCTCATTTTCGTGGGAAGCGAGAAGAGCAAAGCAAGGAAAGAATGTCACGATTTCATGACATGTCTCATTTTTGTGGTTGGAAGGCAGCAGAAGAGCAAAGCAAGGAAAGAATGTCATGATTTCGTGACATGTCTCATTTTCATGACGAGAGGCAGCAAAGGAGCAAAGGAAGAGATGAATGTCACGATTTCGTGACATGTCTCATTTTCACGGTGGGAAGCGACAAAGGAGCAAAGGAGGAGACGAATGTCATGATTTCGTGACATGTCTCATTTTCATGGCGGGAGGCAACAAAGGAGCAAAGGAAGAGACGAATGTCATGATTTCGTGACATGTCTCATTTTCATGGCTGGAAGTGGCAGAGGAGCAAAGCAGGAGATGAATGTCGCGATTTCGTGACATGCCAGCTGTAAAGGAATAAAGTATATTTTTGGCAACTAGAGATGAGCACTGACATCAGGTGCTGATTTTTGAAGAATGGTCTATTGATTATAACCTGAAGGTCCATTTGGATGATTGCCAATCTATCCAATCTATGGGAAATCCGTTGTGTATTGTTAGAAACTATAGATTATTGCTTGTAAAATAAGTAAGATGTACTTAGGAAAAGATACTCTTTTAGGGTATATATAGGGGTGAGCGACTCCAAAAAAAGGGTCGGCTCTTGGACGTTTACAAGACTGTGTGTACGTACTTCGAATACAAGCAATAAAATCACATCTCCCATTGGCTTCTGGTTCATATCGTGCAAGTGTATGTATTAATGTTCTTTATTTCTGCTCACAATATTGAATTGTAGATTGAGTCTGTTCTTGTATCTGAACTTTCGCAATACATAAATCATATTGCTGGAATAAGAATCTAATATATACGCATGCTAAACGAAACATCAAAAATCATATCTGGAATTATATAATTTCTGCTTTGGAATGTGTTTTTAAATGCTTTGGATAGAAGTAAGTAAATCTGTCTTTGATGTTGTCTAACTTGCACCATATAAAAGTTCTAGCTTAGGCTATATTTCCCTTATCTCTTGTTTCCCCTTTTCTCTAAAAAACTTCAAAGGAACCAGCCTTCTCTGGAGACTAGACAAATGATCTCAAGCAAGATCTGTCTATTCAATGTTGGCAAAGTCTAAGGCGCATCACTATTAACCGAAGGCAGATTTTGTTCCAACAGAAGCCAAGAGTCATGATTCTGGGCATAAGGAAAGGAAGAGTTAACTAACCAAAGAGTCAGCCTACAATGGTTGTATATTACTCCATAGTCTATGTTGTCTATATCATATACATAGCCTACATAGTCTACATTGTCTACATAATGAGCATAGAAAGCATTGTTATTGTATGAGAGTTTTATGATACATTTGTAAGAGAAATAGGAGTAATAAATATTGCATACACAAGAGCAACTAATATTGTAAGTTATGTTACATGCTTTGTACATGTATGATTTAGGCTATTACATTCATATTTTTTCTTATTATTGAATGATAGTTGATATGTTATAAAGTCTTGATTCACATATTAGTTGTCTCATATTATTCTTAGTTATATCATTATCTTAATATTACAATATTGTGGCTATCATATATTTGATCCTATAATTTTACATTAATATTAAGGCTTCAAAATCCAATAGTGGTATCAGAGCTACAATAAGAAGTTTCTTGCACATGTTAAGTTTGTTTAGCTGCATAATTGATTTTGTCTAGATTGATTTAGAAAGGGAGATAGACTTGGATTCTATTGTAATATCAAAGGAAGCAGAAAAGGCTAGAGTCTTTCCACTAGGTTGAAGGATAACTAGTGAAGACTAGGACTCAAATATAGAGTCTTTCCACTAGGTTGAAGGATAACCAATGAAGACTAGGACTCAACTATAGAGTATTTCCACTAGGTTGAAGGATAACCAGTGAAGACTAGGACTCATATTTGGGTGAATCAAATTTAATATAGTTTATTATTTAGGGAAATAACCAACCCTAATATTGATTTTTTAGGGAGAAAAAAATCTTGACAACTAATTTCTATCAAAACTTAGAAGAAAGTTGAAGAATTCAATACAATCAAGATTTCTTGATTGGAGCATTAGGGAAATCTATGTCACCTTGACATTGAAAGGATTGAGTTCTTAGGTGTGACCTAAGAAATTACTGCAATAGATATTGATCATCAAAAGTGTGAGAAGCTTCCTACAACATATAGAGAAGACTTTCATATTCAAGTGCAAGAAGGTAAAAAGCTTTCATCAAGCAGGGATGAATTTAAGTTTTTGATAGAGACCTTGACACAAATAAAGTTTTAGGTCATAGAGTTATTGACCTTGATATAGTGGATTTAGGTCTTGAAGGTATACCTTGACAAAGAAGATTACAGGTCTTGAAGATAAACCTTGACATAGTGAATTTAGGTCTTGAAGGTAAACCTTGACAAAGAAGGATATAGGTCTTGAAGGTAGACCTTGACAAAGAAGGATACAGGTCTTGAAGGTAGACCTTGACAAAGAAAGTTTTAGGTCTTGAAGAAAAATACCTTGACATATAAATGAAGAAATATTAGGTCTATATTGACCTTGACAAGTTGGCTTAAAAATGTAGCCATATCAAGTATAAAAAGTAAGAAGGCAATAAGAGAAAAGGAGGTCCATAGTGAATATTTGTGAGACCCTTAATAGTAAAAGTGATAGAGGCTTGAGAAAATAAGTTTCAAAGAAAGTGTTTTGAGAACAATAGAGAAATAAAAATGTATATAGAGCCCAAGCACCATTGAAACCATATACATGTATATTGAAAAATTCAAAGAATCGTCTAAAGGCAAGGGCAAAATTTAAGAAGAATTTTTTTTGAAGAAAAAGGTGTGATAAAGCATAAAAAATAACCATGCAATACAAAAACAACCTAAAATCAAGAGTGTCATAAGGTAGACAAAGCATTAAATCTTGGAAGGGAGAAAAATATAAAGTAACTACCAAAGAACATCTAAGTGCAAAGGAGTAATTGTAGCAAAAGCTTCCTGTGAAGAGAAGTGCAAAAGTCATTTAAGTTTGAGATTATTTTTAAATCCTTTCAACTTGTTAAGGGCAATAAGATCTAGAAGATGTTAGAGTTGTTTAACGCAGGTTTTAATATTTTCAAGCTAGTCATCGCCGAAGTTGAACATAGATATCTAAAAAGATAAGAGGGAAAATGTTAATCTAAAGTAGTAATCTTGAGTAGAAAAAATATATTCATTAGAAGCACCAAGTATAGGGAAACTCACCATCATTGAGCATAGTGGAATCACACAACATTCAAGGGTTATTGCAAGGAGGTGAAGAAGAATAGGCACTCTCTCCAAGCACCAATGTTAAAAAGAGAAGCTCCAGTGCCAACGTCTGAAAGATAATCTCCAAGCACCAATTTTCAAAAGGGAAGCTCCAAGCACCACTTTTCAAAAGGGAAGCTCCAAGCACCAATGTTTGAAGGAAGCTCAACTGTCAAGTGCCAATGTATGAAGGAGAATTTCTATGACCATATACCAAGTGCAAGAAACTCAAAGAAAGGAACACAAAAATTGAGTTCAAGTGCAATAAAATCTCATTGAGTGCAAACACAGCCATTGAAGAAATAATTATAACGTCTAGGTTAATAATTTGTAAAGTTCAATGATGCGGTGCAGTTTTTGGTAAGGTAAGACATATTATTGGTAAGAGTAACATCCATCTATGTGGTAAGATAAGACATCTCATTGGCAAGAGTAACGTTCATTCACATAGTAAGAGAAGACATCTCATTTGCAAGGGTAACGTTCGTGCCAAGTGTAATACCATCCAAAAGTATAACATGTATTGTTGGAAACCCTAATGTTTTTCCTACCTAAACCATAATGCTTACCTTCAACATACAAGTAGGGCAATTAAATAAAGGGCACACGAATTGGAAGTGATAATTCAAAATTGGTATTTGTAGTTGATCAAGTCATAGAGCACACAAGAAAAAGTTAGAGGTATTTTTATTTGCTAAGGTTTTTTAAAATGCTTTAATCAAATCTGGAGATATATAGTTTTTTATAATGTTTTATAGAAGGTTTATTAAAAGGAGAAATAAGGAATTATAAAATAAAGAAGTTATTTATTAAAGCCTTGTTATTAAAGTTAAGATAGGAGTGATAAGTAGTAGATTGAAATTATTCTCTTTGGAGTTATAAGTTTTTGAGTTGAAGTTTATTTTTAATAATAGTTTTTTGAAATTTAAAGTTTATAGAATATTTGCAAATTAATTTAATTTGGGAGTCAAAAGGAGTTCTACTTCAATTTTAGAAAATCAAATTTGCAAAAATTCTTATTTTCTTAGTTTCTAAATATTAGGGAGATATAAGGAATTCTACTTCATAGGTTTTATATTTTAGAAACTTTGAATTTATTTAAACCTAGAGAGTTTCAAGGAAGTCTTTTTACAAAAAAAAAAATTGTAAGGGATAAGTTACCAAGATGATCTTTTCAACATAGAATATGTTATCAAACTATAAAACCATATTATTCAAAAGGAAAAGTTCAAGAACAAGGTACATCAAGTGAGCAACATCATACTCAAAACTCTTGTCAACAATGCAAAATAATTTCAAGTAAAACCAATCATATGATTCAAACAGAAAGAAATATTTGGTATACAATTTTGGAATTGTTCTTGGAGAATATTACATTATTTGGTACATGCTAATGTACCCCTATGGTAACTTCATGGTACACCTTGTAAATATTATACTAGGGTCAAGTCTTAGATTAGAGTGTGAGTAAATATTTTATGTAATGTAATAATGTGCAAGAAATGCACAAGTGTCATGTGAGCAAGTGTGCAAGTGTAATGTGTGTATATGTGCACAAGTATCTTATATGTAAGTGTGCACATGTGTTCTTAGATTAGGAAGTGTTATGTGAAGATTCATGTCCAAGTGTGCATACAAGATAGGGTCGTTTATGAAAGTGTCAAATAGAGAATCCAAGAGTCATGAGGTTTGGCATAAGGAAAGGAAGAGTCAAGAAAACAAAGAGTCATTCTACAATGACTATATATTACTTCATAGCCTATGTTGTCTATATTATCTAGTCTACATTGTCTACATAGTGAGCATAGAAAGCATTGTTATTGTATGAGAGTTTTATGATACATTTGTAAGAGAAAGAGGAGTAATAAAGATTTCATACATATAAGCAACTAATATTGTAAGTTCTGCTACATGCTTTGTACATGTATGATTCGGGATATTACATTCATATTTCTGCTTATCATTGAATGTTAGTTCACATATTATAAAGCCTTGATTCACATATTAGTTATCTCATATTATTCTTAGTTATATCATTATCTTGAACTTACAATATTACGGTTATCATTTATTTTATCCTACGAGTTTACATTAATATTAAGGCTTCAAAAGCCATCAATTGTCAATATATGGTCCAAAGCCTAATGTGCTTTTATACTTAGGATAAATATGACACGTTATTTTGACTGATGATTATAATTTTATGTATTTAAAAAGTGTCTAATCCATAATTAGGATAAATATGACACATTATTTTGACTGATGATTATAATTTTATAGATTTAAAAAGAGTCTAATCCATCCATTGGCATTAAGAGGGAAAGTTATTTTATTTCATTGATTAAATACCCACTTTATTTTATCATTTCAACCATAAAAAAATTAACTATCAAACATCAATCTTCTTTTTTATTCTCTTTAGCTTCTACTCCTATCACAATATGTGACACTTTTGCTTAATTTCTCTCTTGTTCTAGTAGATATGACCAAATTAATTGACCACTAGTTTTCTACCTTCTATGGTGGAGAATAAGGTGCTCCACCCCAGTTAATATCGAAGTTGTTGCTTGAGGACTAGTTTCAAAGGTAACTGAAGTCCTCCATATTGATCCTAGGTGTGGCCTTTCATTATTATTGTGATGATCCCATAAGAAATATAGAAATTTATTGAGTGTTTCCTTGCTTGATATTGTAATATTGTTGTTATTTTGGTCCTTGATGTCTTAGGTTATCAAGTATTCGATTTTCTACATTAGGATTGCTCTTGTATATGTTTTTATAATGATATTAGTGTGTCAATGTCTTATACATTCATTAATGATATATTATTTTAATTTAGATGGTGTTAGCTTAGTTATAACATGCTTATTTATCTTGCTATTGCTTTACTATCTTGGTTGGAGTACTTCAGTATGTCTTGTATTAATTCAAGTAATTGTATGGGATATACAATTTTTCCCATAAACACTATAAGAATACAAATAAATTATATGACAATGAGCAACATGGATATAATTGCAAAAAATGTTCAAATGATATACAAATGTAAAATGAGTAATAATATGAAAATATAAATATCTAGTATGACTATTCAAGGACTTAAAATACAAAATTACATGTATTACTCCACTTTAATGAATAAGTAAGATTAGATAAATGCATTAAATAACAAGTACAACCCCTACGTGGCTATTGCTCGAGATGTATTTTTGTGTTTATGATGTCAGGCGTCCACTCAACCTTCTATGCTACTATTTGGTCCTTTTCGTTTAGGTTGCAACTGGCCAATGTGTAGGCTTGTGTCATCTTATGCTATTGTTTTAGCTATCAATTTATGTACTTGGGTTTGGGGCCCTTTTAAACCCTGCACTTAACCAATTTTACCTACCAAAAAATAACAAGTACAACCATATAGAAAATGTGTTTAGCACTATGGAGCTTGCTCTAAAAGAACATTCATAATGCTCAAGTATTTGTATTATTATATTTTTACTCTCTTAAATTACAAGTATATTGACTTGAATTTTGTAATTTTTAAATGTATTATCAATGTCGATAATGATGGTTATATATTGGCTATTGTGTTGGTCTGTTAATCTCTATGGCCTCATGCATATATGTACATATAAAAAATAATTAGCTCTTTAAAAATAGACTATTTACAAAAATTTAAACTCAATAAAAATAATTTAAATGTTATTAGAGTTAACAACATGAATAAGGTGGATAGAGAAGCCTATGTCAAATCCATAACCTCTGTATCCTTGTTAGCCTATGTAATGCATTAAAAATAAAAAATTTATACAAATTATATAATTTGCATGTTCAAAATATAGGTTATAAGTACATTTTAACATTTAAGTTTCAACATAAATAATATTTGTACTTGCATACCATCTATGAAGGTTGAGTCAACCTTAGAAATATCTATGTGTAGTCTTCCAAAATACTAAAAAATAGTAACCACCTCATTGTTTCTCCATTAATGCATGAATATAGGGTGGAGAAAGAGTGGAAAAATTATAATTCACACCAGAGACTTGATTTTGAGATATGATTTTTGAAGTGTGTTTATTAGGATTCCATAAGGTGATCGAGGTCATCAAACTATACCACTTCCAAAATCTATATATACACAAAATTAGATATGATTTAGAACTATTCATGATTATAAATTTCTAGCATGTTAAAAATTATATTTAAAAGTGATTAATATAAGTTTGGACCACACATTAGCACAATATGCTAAACTTTCATGTTAAAGTCATATCAATCCAAGTCATGGAAGCCTCATTGATCATGCTTCATGTATAATTTTGGTTGTGTCAAGACATTAGGATGACACTCCTTTATCATAATACAAGTTCCCCATACAATGAAATTTTAGGATATAATAAAATTATGTTGTGCTCATATACTCCATACAATCAAGTGATGTGTGATAATATGGGTCCTTTATAGTGGCATCACATCAACATATATCATCATTTTTAATGCTTGTACCATACAAAATATTTGCATTGGCATCTCAATCAAGTGTATCATCAACTTGATCATGCATTTGAGTGTTTCTATTATTATGTGTGTGACATAAGGATATTAGGAAGCTTCCCCAACCTTATAAATAGAGGAAGTGATTTGTGTAGGTGGTTCCTCAGATAAGGACGCAATCATATGATCATACTACTAGATCTTATAGTAGTCACATCATTGAGTGGAACATTGTGGGATGAATGGATAACATAACTTACTATAAATATATATAATGTGCTATTAAGAATGGTGGGATCCTCCCTAAAAAATGATTTTGGATTGTTAACCTTCATAAATAGGCTTGCAACTAGATGATATATACCATGAGGAATGGAATATAGGAATGGGTACTAAGAAGAAGATCTATCATCCATGTATATATGGATGACCTTATCTAACTTATTGATCTCCTAGAGGAGTCCTATAATCTGACTACCATAATAAAAAAATGACGAGTTAACCTTACTAACCACATTTTCTACTTTCTAAAAACTAGTATTAAAGTTCATAATTTTTTTCACATAAATAAATATGGTGCACACCATCATTATCAACAAATTTATTTATAAAATCTTTGAAATCACATCAATTACCTAAACTATATCTTGTATAATATGGTGTGGAAATAGGATCAACTTTAACATTATAATCAAATTTGACATCAAGCATAAAAACAAAATACAATGGGAGCTTGTCACTATTAAATAGTTTATGTTGTGCATACATAAAGCATGGAAGAATAATGATATCCATAAATGGATTTACACATTTGTTAACACTAAACCCTCAAATTATTCACATTTTTCTAACTAGGAAAATCCTCTAATACTAATGTATTGGAAGATATATCTAAAATATCACCACAAGACATTTTCCCATGCACACTATCATTCATTGCTTCTTTGATTATTGGAAAACATGGTTGGTTGAATACATTAAATTGATTTATTGTTTCAAGAAATTTATTTATGTTATCATGGATAAACCTTAAGTTTTCATGGACAACAAGATTAATGTATGTTGGGTTGTTCATGGTAAGTTAAATATCTTGGCTTATAGTATTATCCACTCCATAATTATTTATTAGAAATGAAAACTATGTATTTAAAATCTAACATCTATCTATCTATCTAAATATTTATATCTGTAGACACATAAAACATGTCATGTTTAGGAGACTACTCACATGGGCACCTTTTTAGACCATATGAATGATCTTGGATCTTTCCAAGACCAAGCAGTGGCTCTAACCACTCGTTGATCTAGGACCAAAACCTAATTTATATAAAAAAATCCAAAATCATGCAAATCGGAGTTATAACGAAAAAGTTATGTTGGTTTTATGACTACTCTATTTTTGAGTGATTTTAAGCCAAAAATAAGGAAAAGCTGCACTAAAACAGTCATAAATAGCCCTAGACAACCCAAAAAATTGCCAAATTTATTTTGTTGTCTTAGTTAGCCCCTTGTGCACCTCTCATAGCATTTTAAGGCCTGGTCCCCATTTCCAAAAATTTCTAAAATTGGTCATTTTTCCATGACCCCAGTTGGCCAAATATTCCAAAAATACAAATTTTGATCCGAAAAATACTTTTTTGAGTTATAGCTCATTGTGATCAGCTTGTCGCACTAATAATTTTGATATATAACACCACAAATTTTTTGAAAGTAAAAATTTATGGCCGAGGGACCTCCCATGGTGAACAAGACCTCCAATTTAGAGAGGGAATCAAGCTCCATAACTACTAAACATATCCAAATGAGTCTAGAGGACATTGCCATACCTGAATGGCATCCTAGTTTTTATCATAACATAAATACCATCCATAAGGGGTTAGACCTTCGAGAAACCCCTATTAGAGAGGCAACCACAGGTCCTCCAGGAAACCTTCCTAACTTGAACACCTTGATAGAATTATATCTAAGGAACAATCCGTCCACTGAGGGGCCTAGTAGGTGAATCTCACAGGTTCACACCCCAACTTGATCTATACATCAATAAGAAAATAAACATGAGCATACACCATGGCCTAGCCTAGATGAACAAACCACTCTGTTTTATCAAGTAAGTCACCCCTTAATCCTCATAGAGAGCATTTTGTGTATGCACGTTGTGCTTCTATGTAGTCTAAATATAAAGAGCTTACATATAAGCCTGAATATATGTCATTCCTCATATATGAGGAAGAGGAACCAAGTCATCCTCCTACTCCTTGTGAAGAGTACTTGGGGAAACCACATTGCATATATACATCATAAAACTATATAGAGCCCATTCATAAACCAAAATATTAGGTCAATGCAACCTTTAGGGAGCATGGAAAACAAGTAATATATCCTACCAGGGGAAAATATATGACAAACCCATTCATATTTCTAATACGATGGTTCATAACCCCCATACAACTGAACAACAAAGTTACACTCATCAGGCACTTAGGCCGCATATTAATAGAAAACAACATACGGATCAAATCTAGTTGGATAAAAAACAATTAAATCAACAAATGGTGGATCCACAATGAGCACACCTACAAACATTGTATCAATGAAAGATACAAGAACACTAAAAGATACAACAAGAGCAAGTACAAAGTGCATTGCATGAAGTGGTTCTTACGCCTAGTACCTAGAGGATACCAAAACGCATAAGGCGTATAGTGCAATCTCAAAATATTCCCCCTAGGCCATGTAAAAATCACATTCAACATCAAAGGCCATTATATAGTTATCACCAAGAACCTCATACTCCTCAACAATACCAAGATCAACAAGAAGATGATTTAGATGAAGAGTCCCAATGGGAATATCAGGAAGAAGTAGATGCTTACCATGAATCCAGTTATGATGAGGTACCTAATGATTATACTTATCACCCACCTCAACATAAAAATCAACCTCCTTTATATAATCAAATATGACAGAGAGCAGATTATATCATTTTTCCAAGAGCCTACAAAGTGCTAGCTGATCGGGAAATTCATTAGAGAACAATATCAAAGTTCAATTCTTTTAAAACCTACACTAAAGTTTCTTAGCAATCAGCTTTTACATCCATTAATATCATCACCAACATACCCATCGAATTTCAAGATGCCTAAACTTGAAAAGTTAAAATATGACAAAGACGCATAAGAGCACATGCCAATATTCATCAATATGTGCTTCCATTTTCAAGATAATGATTCCTTTATGTTGAGAGCCTTTCTTAAAACACTAGTTGGGGATGATTTGGAATGGTATAATCATCTACCACATCATAGCATATACACCTTTGATAAATTGATCAATGCATTTTTGGAACACTTTGCCTCTAGTGATAAAAAAGTGATAAACTTGACTGACTTGGCTAGCCTTCGTCAACTTGACAATGAGCCAGTCATAGAGTATGGTAATAAATGGAGGAAGGTGAATTCAAAATTACCTTTCATCCTACCCATAATTGAGCTCATTTGAATGTTTAAAATAAATTGTTCAAAACAAATCTCGCTTCTCTTGCAATTGCAACAATATCGAACATTTGAGGAGGCCTTAGCATAGGCCAAGGTCATTGAGGACATCAAGTTACAGGAGGGTGATATTCAACTCCACAAAAAATAATGGTCAAACAAGAATATTACAGGTGGCAACATGCAACAAAGAGTGACCCCAATAAATTAAGTTGTTTTGGATATCCCTGAATTCTCAAACCAGGTCATGCCAACTCCACTACCAGTGCAGCATAATTATGAAGCTCAACCTTCTCTGGTCCAAAATAATACACCATAGAATCAGATACAAGGCCAAAAATGTTGGCCACAATGACAATATATTAATTTTCTAGAGACATTAGCATTGATCTTTAATCGATTATGTGAAGCACAAAAAATAAATATTTCGAAGATCTCTCCTTTGAAACCTAATAAGAATAGATAAAAGGTACATAAGGAAAATCTATATTGTGTTTACCATTGACAAAGGGGTTATGACATCCAAAAATGTTATCCCTTTAGAGATTTAATACAAGATATGATCGATAGGCAAGAAATTCAGATAGGAGTCTTCCAGGACCCCTTGCCCACACACAAAGCAAACACAACACCTACCAATCAAGTAGAGCAACCTAATAATGTGCATATCAATCTACCTCTTCAAGAGTTTATGGGAATTATCAATGTTGTAACAGAGAAACAAGAGTATCAAAATTGATCCATGCAACCTGTGGCATCATCTAACATTTCATCTTCACTCATCTCATCTCATCAAAATATTGGTATTACATAAAATTCCATGCCACAATAGGGGGGGTCGATTTCCACTATTTCTCCTAGCCAATCCAATCACAGTGTATCAAACACAATGCACATTGGGGGTCTTCAAGGTGTCACAACTTCCCCATCATCCACATCATGATCAATGAATCCAAGTGAGACTTCTAAAGATATTTCACCTTCCTCACTTTCATTGAGTGGCACACACACTGGGGGTACATAAGGTAGCGTACCTTCCCATTAAAAACATATAAACAAACAAAAATCATAAAATTTCAAAATCCAAAAACATTCAAAACATTTAAATTTAAAAACAATTGAAAAATCAAAATTTTAAAAACAATTGAAAAATAAAAATTTCAAAAACAATTGAAAATTTAAAATTTCAAAAACAATTGAAAAATCAAAATTTTAAAAACAATTAAAAAATCAAAATTTAAAACATCAAAAATATGAAAAAAAATTGTGTTTACATTTTGCATATGCATTCATTTACTTACATTGCATTAGGTATTGTCATACATTGCACTTGCATTAGGATAGGTTGTGTTTAGAATCTTACAAACGACACCATATTTGTATGCTAATCATGCATCCATAAATCATCATCATTCATCACCCTTGCGAGTAATTTTTTTTTTCAACACAACCCTTCCTGTTGCTATAAGGTATATACTAGGGTTTTTCGGTCATTCAACCATACCTAGTGATCTCATATTTCATAGAAAGCTATATTTGCTTTTGGATATGAGGTCTAGTTTATATAGTACCTTGCATATTTCAAAATCCTATCACAATTTAATAATTAACAATCCTAGTTTAGACAAGGAAAGATGAACACTATGAAGTGGTTCTAGTCACCTTAAGCGAAAGGTTTTTACTTGCTCATATTGTGATGCGCATGGTCTAGTATGTTGATCATTGGCAAAAGGACAAGCTCCCCCCTACCCAAAGAAATCCCTTGCTTTCATACAAAATAAGTAAATTCTCAAAACAAAGCAAAAAGCAAATCCCTTGCTAAAAAAAATGCAAAATAAACAATGATTTTCATCACTAAGCATGAGCAAGTATCCCAAACAATGAAAAGAAAATAAGGGAGTGAAGAGCTTGAATCCCTATAATGGTTAGTACTCAAAACCATTGAGTGATCCCCATTACAACAATGGACTGAATGAATCCTGCCTGGAAATGGGGTAGTTCTAAGCAATTTACAAATGAGCTAGCTTTAGGTGGCATGTATTACCTAGTAGTCTAGTCCAACTACATCCAAACCTAGGATCATGATGAACATTTGGTGATCCGCATTACATCAATGGGTTGAATGAATCCCTACTGGCAATGAGGTAGTCTTGTGCTTCATCTAATATATCCACTTGGACACATAGAGATAATGAATATATTGGTCTTCACAACAAAAGCTTTTATCTTTCAGAAGTCTTGTGTAGTCATTATACATATTTTGATTAGTCAACTAGGGTGTTTGAGTCTCCTAAAAAACCTCAAAAATCCCTTATAGTAAAAAATCATCTCATCAATCATACACAATTTTCCTTATAAACTTTTATTTATTAAGGGGTGTTCATGAAATAGGATAGATATCGGATGGATATCAACAATGATATTTAGATGGCCATTGACTATTTTGTGCATATATTTTAATTTGAAAAAGCTTATAAGGAAATCCCATATATCTCACATCATCTCATTTCACATATGGATGCCAAAATGATTAATTCTTATGATAAGAATTACCATTTTTATTCATGATTTTCATACATTCAATCTTGTCATCCAATAGTTTGTTAACCACATATTAGATTCATTCTCTATGTTTTATGTGATTAAAGCATACAAGTTCATTTGCATTAGATCATCCTCATGTAATTAATGCATTACATACATCATCTATCATAGCACATATCACATAGATTAAATGCATCAACAATTAAAATAACTTTAACATGCATTTACCATACATCACTGCATCCATATATGCATACATAGTAGTGCACCTACACATTTAGATCATAGCATCTAAGCATACATCTATCATCTAGCTAGTGCATGTCATTAGTACATTGCACACACATAAGCATAATAAAAATTTCATCTAGGCATTGCATCCATCCATGGACATCAAACGTATCTACCAATCCATAATCATCAAAAATCACAAAATTAACAAAAAAATCAAATAACAAAATCTCAAATGTGCCTCATATCCAGTTATTTACCCTATACACTTGGTAGTTGTACTGACATATGCTCCATGCAATATAGAAATATGAGTAAATTACCATAAGGCCTTTTGAACCAAATTATTCATCATTGAATTGAAATGTCTTCACTTCAATCTCCAAGAAGGCCATTACGTCCGAACTGCTCCACGAGAACAAGGTATTCATTTCCTTTATTCTATGAAATTTCATCAGATCATCGAACATAGTGATTCATCCCATGCTAAATTAAATTGTTATCATCTTGATTTCCTAAGAAGGCCATTGTGGCTAGACTGCTCCATGGGATAGAGATGTACAATTACTATTAATGGTTGAAATCATAGCTTTAAGAGGACCTGCCATATAACAAAATGTAAGAGTCTTAACTTATCCAAATAAATCATCTTGGTCAAGCGACTCATCGCTTTCATCACTTTTCCTTTGCCTCATCGACTCATCGCTTGATAGGGTATTCATAATAACAAAAAATTATAATAAAAATCAACATTTAAAAACTCAATCATTTCTAAGTGCATTCGTTCAAGAATCATTGCCGAAGACAATCATGCAACCTCTTTTCTTGGGGAAAATAAACAAAATATCAAAAGCAAGTTCAAGAAAAGCAGTAAGCTTATCTCCTAATCCTCATCAAGGCTAAGATTTGACTTAAGCTTATCTCCTAATTACCATCAAGGCTAGGATTTGACTTAAGCTTGTCTCCTAATCACCACCAAGGCTAGGATTAGACTTAAGCTTATCTCCTAATCATCGCCAAGGCTAGAATTACACTTATGCTTGTATCCTAATCACCGCCAAGGCTAGGATTAGAATTAAGCTTATCTCCTAATTGTTGCCAAGGCTAGGATTTGACTTAAGCTTATCTCCTAATTGCCATCAAGGCTAGGATTTTACTTAATCTTATCTCCTAATTGCCACTAAGGCTAGGAATTTGACTTAAGCTTACCAAAAGCAAGTTCTTCAACTCATCGAAGACAATGATTCAATGATGCATGCTCTTCTCTGATTGGGACATCTAGCATTGAAAAGATCAATGAACATAAAAAAACCTAGAATAGGGCTTTAGATGGTCTATTTTTTCTCAACGTTATGTTTTCCCACAACACATCCCAAAGGGGGCACTTGTAGACACCTAAAACACATCATGTTTAGGATAATACTCATATGGGTACCTTTGCAGACCATATGAATGAGCTTGGAACTTTCCAAGACCAAGCAATGGTTCTAACCACTCATTTTAGATAGTCTAGCCCTATACAACCTTAGCCACTATTAGCATCAATAGCTAAGATCCTAGCCGCTAATGATCAGAGTATCTAAAGGCATCCTACCCCTAGCTGCACTGAGCAAGAGCGGCTAGCCCAATAACAAATTTAGCCTTCTTGAGCCAAGCAAAATCAGTTGCAACTACCCAAATTGCAAATTTTTTGGAGCAGTTTTGGGCTAGGAAGCTTCTAGAGGTTTCCTCCTAATTATGCATGTCAACTAATTCTTGATCTTGGCTTCCTTGAGAAGCCAATATTGGGATTTGGAGAGTCTATTTATAGACCCACAAAAGAGGCAAAGAGGAAGACAAGTTGAATGCAGTGAAGCTCTACCAAACTGGAGAACCATTTATAACTCTTGAGGAGTGCCAAGATGCTTTCCAATTGGAAAATGACACTTGCATTTGAAGCAATAAAGTTTCCAATAGCTTGAGGAGCAAGCTTGCCATTTCATACTAATCCATTACGAATTCATAATAATTCACCTGCAAATTTGTGTTTGGACACACCGATGAACCTTGACCATCAATTAAATGGAGGAATTGTGCATCATCAAGCCCAATTTCAAGAGCAAAATAATTTCCCTATGGTCGTTGCTGTTAACAGCGGCTCGCAGGCTTAGCTACTATAGGAAATAGTGGCTAGCAAAGCCAACTGCTATGAGCTATAGCGGCTAGGGTTTGGCATGGAAAATTCTTTGATTTAGCCATAGATTTACATTTCTTAGAATGCATTTAAATTAATTTAGCATATATTAATCACATTTTATGTATTTCTACGGGTTATTCATAATTTCATAAGCATCTTAGCTTTCATTTATGCACTTCATGCTTTCCTTTACAATGCTTTCATATATTAGGTTCCTTTATGCTTAATATGCAATATTATATGTATCTTTAGGTTATTTTATATATTTCAAGCTTTGCTTCATGCTTATTTATCAATATTTTAGGTAATATTATGCATATTTATATATGTTCATGCATTATTTACATATTTACTCTATTTCATGCACTTTATTGGAAATCAGCCTCATCATGAGAGGCTTCATTTGCTACTAATGTTCTTTGTTGTTTACTTACATGCAGATAATAGATCTCTTAAAGACAAAGCATCTTTCAAGACTCTTCCTCTTGAAATTTGAGGAGGCAACCTAGTAAGCCCTCAAGAAAATTGGTGTTAAAGTGAAGATCATTCAAGTGCACCTTTCCCCGTTGAGGGGCCTCAACTATTGTAACAGTTGTATCAATTTGAGTTACTCCCTAAGAGAGAGAGATTGTAATCGAGCTTCACCATTTTTAATAAAATATCACCACCTTTTCTTGAATATTTTTTATTTGTGCAAATGATTACTTGATTTCCTTTGTCAAATTGCTATATGCTTGAAATAGTGTAGATGCATGGTTTTTATCTTTATACAATATCTATATATATCCTATCAAAATTATTACAAAAAACATTCTTTACTTTTTTCAATAGAACAATGAAGGTTGAAAACTTATCTTATTGTTGGCATGGTAGAAGATTTTTGAGGTGGCCAAGCACATTAGTGTAGCAAGATGTAATTATCAAGGTATTTACCAAGATGGAAATCAATAATTTATATGAAGAAAAAAATATTTTGAATGAAATATCAAATAGGGTCAAAAGGTGCCACAATCACTAATATATTACGTAAAACATTTTCAACAAAACTAATATTGTATGAAACTATGTTTATATAAAACTTGTATAGAATTAAGCTCTTCATTACACCCTTTCTACCTCCTCATCCCCACCACATTGCATGCCATGAAGCAAAATGAGTATGACATGGTTTGAAAAAATCTCAATAGTATTATGTGATCCTCCTTTTCATATTTTTGTAAAGTCAATTGGTATGACATTGTGTTAAAATAGCATGATTATACTCATGATATGATAAACACTAGCATTAACATGTCATTCCTTTTATATTTGAGTTATCTAAAGAATAATCAGATAAGAGAGAGAAATTATGGATTTGGAATCCTTATATTTATGAAATATAGTAAAAAACATCAAATTTACTTTCCTCTTATTACACTCAAAATCATACCCCAATAAATTGTGAAGAGCATAAGCTTCTACTGAGAGGGGGGTGAATAGTATAAGATAAAACTTTTTACTTTTCAATCCAAATTATAACAACAATAATATCAAAGCAATAAATAATGCACACATCATCACACACATGAGAGACATGATTTAACGTGGTTCACCCAATGTGGGTTACATCCACGAAGAAAATATTCTTTATAAATTTTCTCAATGAATATTTTGGAAACCAAATCCCTATTACAATATTTATAGACCTATGTCCAAAGGAGATACCAATCCCCTATGCTCAAGTTCATGGATATCTATTCAAAGGAGACCTTTTTCCCCACTGCTCTAGTTTGTGGATCTCTTCCAGAGGAAAACTCTATCCCCTCTACTCTAGTTTGTGGATCTCTTCCACAAGAAAACTCTATCCCCTCTACTCTGGTTTATGGATCTCTCTCCACTAGATAACTCTATCCCCTCTGATCTGCTCAACTCTGATCAAATCTTCTCACAACTCTACATCAAACCTACTCACAAGTCTACCTCAAACCTGCTCATAAATTAACCTCAAATCTGCTCACAAATCTGCCTCAACCTGCACATAAATTTACCTCAAACCTACTCACAAATCTATTTCAAATCTACTCACAAATATACTATAGTTTTCTCACTATCTCTACTCAATTTTGCTCTAATACATGTGCATAACTGCTCATAACACATGCTCAAAATTCCTCATAGCATTTGTTTGAGTACAATACTTCATCATATTCTATCAATAGTTATTGTTCAATGCAATATGATTCCATCATATGTTCTTTCCAATTTAACTCAACCCAAAACACAATTTGCTTTCTAAAACTTGCTCATCCACATTCAATACATTCAAACTAAGACTACAAGGATTACAAATTCATTCAAACAACGAATTATTTTTTACAAACCCTAACTCAAATATTTCCAACAATGCATCCCAAACAACCCTTTTATCTCCACCTTATATTCCAGAAACACTTGCTCAACAAAACACCTTAAACAAGGAATGATATGCCCATACCTCTTATTTTGCTCTGATGAAGATATATCCTCAAAAACCTCTCATAAAAAAATTATATTTCTAGTGCCACTTCAAAAGTTAGATATCAAAATACTTTCTCAAAAAATCCACATGAACTTTATTTTCAAAAATACGTGCTCAAAGAAATCTGAAAATGATCTTTAATAACTCTTCTTTGTTCTCAAAATAGTAGCATTAATACTTATCAAAATCACTTTTTACCATACAAACAATTACAATAAATGTCAAGTCACTATTACACCTTATTAATCTTATCCTTGCATGCAAAACATATTTTTCATTTATGCACTTTACAAAAATAAAACTATATAAAGCACTCTTAATATTTTATTACATTACTCCCTTATAATTCCCTAAGTGCAAATTCAAACTTTATTAAACTTAATCCTTATGAATCTCTAATAGAAAAAATCATGCTTCATTAATTTCAACCCTTATGGCACTCTTAATCAAAATCAAACCCTTATGACTCCCTAAAATCAAAAAAAGACTATAATTTTTTTTTCCTTACCAACTTATGCTACTGCAGAGATTTGAGCTCACGATCTCACGAAGCCCACGCTCTAGCATTTGCTAAAGAACCACATGGGCTAACTGCCCATACACCAATCTCATTGTACAAAATTTCCTTTAAAGCTGTCATAGACCTCCGATCAACAAAAAATGCGAACAACCTATCGTCGCTAAGACTTCATCTTGGAACCCCCTCCATGTCATGCTTTACGTAGGGCCTGCCTACCACCTAAGCTATTCACTCTATTGGAAAAACCATGCACCTGCTTTTACTTAAAACTCATGCATCATCTTCTTCCTTTAAAACATGTGCATGTCTTTCTCCTCTTTACCTTCGTTTGAACATCATGTGTTGTGCTTTCAAATAGGATTCAGTAAATTCGATTGCAAAAAAATTATCTTTTTTTCATCACCTCACCAAATGATTTTTTGGTTCTACCTTATATATGTACTTAAACTTAGGTAAAAATGATGTCTATGCTTTGTCATGTAAAAATATTTGAATTTTGGTGCCATAGGAAATTCAAATTATTATTATAATATTTAATTTTTAAATTAAATATTATATAAAAATTTTTAGAACCTTCGTCTTTTGCCTTGGGAACTTCTTCAACCTTGCAAATAATGAACATTTTTCAAAGGAGCTTTGTCTACCTTGTCTTCCTTTTTCAATGGAGATATTTTCCTTGCAATTTTAATATTTCAACCTAGAATATGATTTTCAATCATTTTACCTTTGACATCAATGACAACCAAAATACTCAAAATTTCCAACAATCTTCCCTTTGTTATTTATGGAAACCCTTTCTAAAAAATAATTTTCCAACCATTGGATTCCAAATCTGCTCCCCTTGAGAAATTGTTCCCCCAAATCTGCTTCCCCTGAGAAAATGCTCCCCCTTACTGAATGCTCTCCCCCTTACTCAAATCTCTCACCCTTTGACATAAATGGCAAAGAAACTCCTTTAGGGCTAAAGATAAGACTCTTATCTCAGCCGCCTCCCCACCGCCTCTCCTTGAGGTGATTAATTTTAGGGTGGGAGTAAGACTACTCCCAATTTCCTTCTAAGATACTCAAAAGTTTCTTTTGGCAATGGCCTAGTGAATATGTCCACAAGATGTTCCTTTGTAATAACACATTCCAATTTGACTTGCTTATCCGTCACCTATTCTATCATAAAGTTATATTTGATAGAAATGTGATTGGTCCTTGAGTGCATCACTTGATTATTTGAAATTTTTATGACACTTGTATTATCACATAGTATGGATATGGGATGATCATGCTCTATCTTAAAGTCCTTTAAAGTTTGCTTCATCCATAATACTTGTGTACAACAAGCAACTACTGCAATGTACTCTACCTCTACTGTGGATAAATATATGTTGTAAATTTGAGGTAATTTGAGAAATTTTATGTTGTCATTGATGTCACATTGATCAAATTGAGTTTTTGTGGCCAAAATATTTCATAAATAAGCATTTATGATATTATGGAAAGCATGGCTATTTACAGGTTTTGGTGAAAACCAAGGAATGCAAAATAAAAGGTTTTATTTAAAACCATGAATGGAATATTTGAAATGGGTTTTTATTAAAACCTAGGTTGGATTTTCGTTTCGTCAAAAAATGTGCCCCGGTGAAGGAGATAATTAATTTTAAATATTTAAGTTTAAATTTTCATCATTTAAAATTAAAATTAAAATTAATATTTTAATATTTCTGACGTCAAAAAGGAGGAGGCAAAAAATACTAAGTCATAGCCGACATCAAAAGAAAAAGGTGGACATATATAAATATGCCACTAAAATTTATATTTTCCCTAAGTCCTCGACGAAGATAAACCGTTCGAAGTGCTAAGGGAGCAGAAGTGTCGTTTTCATTTGAAAACCAGTGAAGAGAAGAGGGAACAAAGGTAAGGGAGGTTCCTTACCTATCACCGTAGGCACATGTGACCTAGCATCAATAGAAAGGTGCATAAGGTGTTTAAGAGCCAGTAGATCCGTAGTTCGAATCACACCGACACTGGTTTTTGCAAGATAAAAAGGGAGAACCTTTTGCACACGTGGTTTTTGAGGGCAAGTTCAGAGGAAGCAAGAAGGAGGTCTTGCGCTCTTGGTTTATATGTGAGATGTTAGCTCACGTGGTTGTTGGTTCTGTGGTTTGAGTGGTATAGGAGCAGATACAGGGGATCAAATCCCGATGAGGTTAAAGGCAAGTTATTAATTTTTCCAAATATTTTATTTTTCTAAGGTTGCCCCAGGAGATATAAGGTTTGTGGTGCATGTTGTGAAAAAGAAATAGTTTTGGTGATTTTCCTTTTAGAAGTATATCATATTATATATCGTTGGAAAGCTTATTTCGAGGGCTATTTTATTATTTTTTTTAGAAGGAGAAATAAGGTGTAAATAAAGAGATATTTTTGTTTTTGTAAAAGGGTTCAAGTGAAGGTTGTTTTGTTCTTTTCAAAGTGTGTTGAGTGTGGCAATTTTTCCAAAGGGGTTTCTTCATATTCATAAAAGGCATGGGCACATTCTCCTATTGATTGTATATGGTGGTTGATTTATGAAATATCATTGGAGGAAAAAGGATTTTTTGTGTTTTCCTTTTTGAAAGTGGTTGATTGAATGCTTCAAGGTTTTCTGAATTGAGAGTTGTGTTTAAACCTTGTTTTATAAGCATAGTTGTTGAAGCCCATTGGTTGTGAAAGAACTTGAGTTATAAAATAACATGAGTATCATTATTATGTGAGATTTGTAATTGAGCATTATTGGAAACATTTGAGTTGGTTGATACATACTTGTACTAGGGTTGTGTGAGGAAGAATTATCCCTTGTGGTGATTAGTTGAGATTGAGTTTAGAACATATTGAGTCTCTAACAATTCTCTTTATGGTTCTATAATACTTGGGTTGAGTTGAGTTGAATAAGCCTAGTCAAGTGATGTGTGAAGTGATTGTTCAAGTCCTATGAAACAAACTATTCCATTATTTTGATTTGAGTTGAGTTGATATTGAGCCTAGAACATATTGAGTCTAACAATTCTCTTTATGCTTCTATGAGTTGAGTTGAGATCATTGTGGATCATTGTTGTCATCCATTGAAGAGTGCATTGCCATTCATTTTTTAGTTCATATTTGAGCTTTGCCTTGATATATTTGTGGATGAGATTTGAGTGCTACTTGAGCATGATTGATTGAGCCTTTGAGAAGGCATTTGTGGATAGTTTTGAGAAAGCTTTGTGGATAGTTTTGGGACAGATTTGTGGGCAGATTTGTGGATAGTTTTGGGACAATTTTGGGACAGATTTGTGGACAAATTTGGGATAGTTTTGGGCAAGTTCTTGGTGAGCTTGCTAGAGTAAATTTAGAAAAGTTCTTAGTGAGCTTTTTGGAGAAGTTTTGGGCAAGTTCTTAGTGAGCCTGCTAGAGCAGTTTTGGACAAGTTATGTGTGAGCTTGTTATTCATATTTGGACAAGTTTTGTGTGCGCTTGTTATTCATTTTTGGACAAGTTTTGTGTGAGCTTGTTATTCATATTTGGAAAATTTCTATGTGAGATTGTTATTCAGCTTTGGACAAGTTCTATGTGAGATTGTTATTCAAATTTGGACAAGTTTTGTGTGAACTTGTTATTGCCTAGCTTTGAGCAGATCAAATAAATCATTGTATTGGATATTTTTGTGTGAAATATTACAAGGATATAATCTTATGGAGTACCCCACATTGGGGTAACCATGTTAAATCTTGTGTCTCAATTGTGTGTGGTGACTAGTGCTCTTGCTTACTACTTCTATCTGAGTTATTAATGCACACTACTATATTTGGTTATTGCAATTAAGGACATTAATTCATATTAATTTGGAAATAAATTAAAAAGTGATCTTATATTGTTCACCCCTCCTCTTAGTATAAGCTTGTGTTCTTCAAGATACTGAAGCCTATTTTTTGCTTAGCCAAGAGACTAAACAATCTCCAAGAAAGAATGCTCCTCCACTTGTGCTTTTTCTATCATCAATACTTCTTACCCAATTTGCATTTGTGTATACTATGAGAGTGAAATTGTTGCTTCTAGGATACCAGAGTCCAAAATCCATAGTTCCTTTTATATATTTGAGAATTCTCTTTACTTCCAGTACATGTGTTTCCTTTGGCACTGCTTGAAATCTTACCACTAGTCCCACTGCCTACATTATATCTGGTCTTGTAGTTGTGACATACAGTAAGCTACCAATAAAAGATCTATACAATGTATGAATTACCTTAGGAGATTCATCATATTTACTCAACTTGCATCCTTTAACCATGGGGGTACTCACGGGTTTGCAATCCTCCAATTTAATTTTTTTTAGCATTTCTTTTATATACTTGGTTTGTGAGAGAAATATACTCTTTTCTGATTGTAAAATCTGTAGTCCAAGGAAGAAGGACAACTCACCAAGCATTGAAATTTTAAATTCATTTTTTTTACTCTTTGCAAATTTTTGACACATATTATCATTATTGCCTCCAAAAATGATATCATCCATATAGACAACCACAATAATTAAGTCATTTTCTTCATTTTTGATGTATAAATTTCTATCAATTATTCCTTTTTTGAAACCCTATTCTTGAAGATATTTATCCAACCTTGAATACAAATCTCTAGGAGCTTTCTTTAGTCCATAATCTAGCTTATCAGTTAGGCTAAACCCCTCAGGTTGCTCAATGTAGACCTCTTCTTTCAAGACACCATTGAGAAAAGATGATTTTACATCCATTTGATATACTTTGAAGTTTTAAAAACTTGAGAAAGCTAAAAATATCCTTTTGGCCTCAAGTCATGCAACAAGAGCAAATGTTTCATCAAAATCAATCCCTTCAACCTATGCATAGCCTTTGCATACCAATATTTCTTTATTCCTGACTACTTGACCATTTTCATTTAACTTATTTTTGTAAAACCATTTAGTGCCAATTATATTCTTGTGTTTTGGTCATGGGACAAGTTCCCAAGTCTCAATTTTTTCTATTTTAACCAACTCTTCATCCATTCTATTGACCCAAAATTTATCTTCTCTTACCTCATTGAAATCCTTAGGCTCAATTTTATACAACAAAGAAAGATTTGCATGTTCACTTGTTCCTATTATCTTTCTCCTTGTTTGTATTTCATCTGGATTTCCAATAATCAGATCTCTTGGATGATTATTTTGCACATACCTGGATGGAGTCTTAGGTTGTGTTGTTTGTGTTTCATATTCTTTTTATTCTTCACCTACTTCTTCTTGGCAACTTTCTCCTTCTTGATATACAATTTCTTGAGTTTGTTCTTTTGACCCTGTCTGTTCATCAATCGTCACATTTATACTTTCCATAATTGTATGTGTCCTCTTATTATAGCATTTATAGGCTTTGCTCTTAGTGGAATACCCAAGGAAAATACCCTCATCGCATCTTGAGTCAAACTTACCCAAAATTTTCTCTTCTCGTCTTATGTAGCATTTTCTTCCAAAAACTCTGAAATACTTCACAATAGTTGGTCTTCCCTTCCAAAGCTCATATGGATTTTTATGATGATTTACCCTTACCTGAGCTCTATTGACGATATAGATAGTTGTATGAACTGCCTCTCTCAAAAACCCATATGAAATATTTGATTCATTTAGCATAGCTCTAGCCATATTCTCAATAGTTCTATTTTTCCTTTCAACTACTCCATTTTGTTGTGGGGTTCTTGCTACTGAGTACTCTCTTTTGATCCCATCTTATTCACAAAATTCTATGAATTCACCTGAAGTAAATTTTCCTCCTCTATCTGATCTTAGGCATATTATCCTTTTACCTGTTTCATTTTCTACTAACTCTTTGAATGCCTTGAACTTCTCAAAAGCCTATGACTTTTCTTTTAATAAGGCTACCCAAGTCATTCTAGAGAAATCATCTATATATAGCATGAAGTAACTTTCACCTTGTAAACTCTTTTTCCTTGTAGGACCACATAAATTAGTGTGAAATAGTTTCAATGGTTCAGATGAAATAAATTATTTCAACTTGAAACATGTTCTTGTTTTCTTTCTATGTTGAAATTGTGCACAAATTGTGCTTTGTGGTATTTTTGGGTAAATATATAACTATATATTTGTTACTTATTTTCACTATGTTTTCAAAGTTCATATGACCCATTATTCTATGCCATAACCAACTCTCATCCTCTTGTGATAAGAAACACTTTTCTCCCTTAATTTCACTTAATATGTAGATATTATTTGTAGTACTACTAGCATCTGCAATGAGCTTTCCTATTTTATATTTTCTGATCTCACATCTATTTAAAAGAAAGGTGACCATGTGCCCCTGATCACAAAGTTGACTTAAACTTAGTAAATTGTGCCTCAATCCCTTACAATACATTTTTTGTCTTTTATTTTCCAGTAATTTAAATTCAAGGCCCCTTTCCCAACAATTTTTATTGAACCATTGTCACCAAATTTTACTGATCCTCCATTGTTTCTTTAAGTACAAGAAATTTACTTTTGTCACCTGTCATATTACTCAAACAACCACTATCAAGAAACCACTGATTTATCTTATCTTGTACATGAAGATTTGTTTGTACTAACATTGACTTCTCCTTTTCCTGTTCTTTTCTCTCTTTCCAAACTATCAAGGTTGTATTATTTTTAACCTTCTGATCCTTCTTATTTTTGCTTGATTTAGGAAATATTTTTTTACACCATTTGGCCTTGTGCCCAAAGTTATTGAATTTGTAATAGATGATATTGTTATCCATGAGAGGTGCAAATGAATTGAAATTTCTATTAGCATTATTTCTCACACAAACCATGCAATATATAAATTTATGACCATATTTTTTACATGAAAAACAATTGCCATGGAAGAAATTTTGTAACCTGTTAGATTGCCTTGAATGATATGTTAACATGTTTCTTCCTTTACCATTTCTATAATTGACTCTTTTCCATGAAGCTTCTCTATTTTATTCCTTCTTGATAATTTTGCCTTTCAATGCATTAGCATAGGTCATGGGCTTTTCTTATTTTGATATCTTTGTTCCTTTGGAGCTTGACTCCTCTTTCTATTTTCCTAACTTTATATCTTGTTGTAACTTATCTTTTTAATCTTCTCAACTTTTTTTCGTAGAGAGACAATTTCAAATTCCAACCCTTCACATTCTAACTCTTTTGCCTTTAAATGTTTTGCCATATCCTTTTCGATTTTCTTCCCCTATTCAACTTTTACCTTGAGCTCTGTGAGATTTTGTAGAATTTTTAGCTTTGCTTCCTCATCCTCTTGGATTTTAGTCTTCAAACTTGAATTCTTCTTTCTAACTTTTTCCAAGTTTCTAAGAGTGACAATAAATTCCTCTCTTATGTCGATCATGGCTTCTTCTCCATTTTATAAGGTCATGTATGTTCTTGTGGGATCTTACTCCAAGTTGCTATGAATTTCATAAAGGAACAGAATCTAATACCAATTGAAGAACATAAACTTATACTGAGAGGGGGGGTGAATAATATAAGATAAAAATTTTTACTTTTCAATCCAAATTATAATAGTAATAATATAAAAGCAGTAAATGAGAGACATGATTTAACGTGGTTCACCCAATGTGGGTAACGTCCATAGAGAAAATATTCCTTATAAATTTTCTCAATTAATCTTTTGGGAACCAAATCCCTATTACAATGTTTATGTACCTCTGTCCAAAGGATACACCAATCCCCTATGATCAAGTTCATGGATCTCTATCCATAGGAGACCTCTATCCCCATTACTCTAGTTTGTGGATATCTTCCATAGGGGAAATCTATCCTCTCTACTCTAGTTTTTGGATCTCTTCCACAGGAAAAATCTATCCCCTCTTCTCTGGTTTGTGGATCTCTCTCCATCAAATAACTCTATCCCGTATACTTTTCTCAACTCTAATCAAATCTACTCATAAATATGCATCAAACCTGCTCATAATTATACCTCAAACCTGCTCATAAATCTATCTTAAATCTAATCACAAATCTGCCTCAACCTGCTCACAAATCTACCTCAAACCTGCTTAGAAATCTACCTCAAATTTGCTCATAAATCTGCTATAGTCTGCTCAATATCTCTGCTCTAATACATGCACATAACTGCTCATAACACATGCTTAAAACTGCTCATAACACATGCTTAAAATTGCTCATAATATTTTCTTGAGTATAATACTTCAATCATATTCTATCAAGAATTATTATTCAATGCAATATTATTCCATCATATGTTCTTTCCAATTTAACTCAACCCAATACACAATTTGCTTTTTAAAACTTGCTCATCCACATTCAATACATTCAAACTAATACTACAAGGATTACAAATTCATTCAAACAATGAAATTTGTTTCGCAAAACCTAACTCAAATATTTCCAACAATGCATCCCAAACAACCCTTTTATCTCCACCTTATATTCCAAAAATACTCGATCAACAAAACACCTTAAAAAAGGAATGATATGACCATACCTCTTATTTTGCGCTAATGAAGATATATCCTCAAAAACCTGTCTCACAAACAACTGATATTTCTAGTGCCACTTCAAGGGTTGGATGGCAGAATACTTTCTCAAAACATCCACATGAACCTTATCAAAAGCCCTCAAAATCAATTTTCACCATACAAGAATTACAACAAATGTCAAGTCACTATTACACATTATTACTCCTATTCTTGCATGTAAAACATATTTTTCATTTATGCACTACAAAAATAAAACTATATAAAGCACTCTTAATATTTTATTACATTACACTCTTATAACTTCCCAAGTGCAAATTCAAACTTTATTAAACTTAACCCTTATGAATCCCTAATAGAAAAAATCATGCTTCATTAATTTCAACCCTTATGGCACTCTTAATCAAAACCTAACTCTTATAACTCCCTAAAATAAAGTAAAAAAACTTCATAAAAAATTTACCCTTACCAACTTATGCTACCATGGGGATTCGAGCTCACAACCTCACAAAGCCCACACTCTAGTGTTTTCTAGAGTACCGCATAGGCTAACTGCCCACACAACAATCTTAATACACAAACTTTACTTTAAACCTATTGTGGACCTTTGATCAGCAAAAAAATGGGAACAACCTATCACCGTCGAGACTTGATCTCAGAACCTCCTCCATACCATGCTTTACGTAGGGTCCGCCTACCACCTGAGCTACTCGCTCAGTTGAAACAACCATACATATGCTTTTAATTAAAACTCATACATCATCCACTTGATTTAAAATGTGTGCATCTATTTATCCTCTTTGCCTTTGTTTGAACACCGTGCACTGTGCTTTCGAATAGGATGTATTAAATTCGATTACCAAAAAATAATTTTTTTCGTCACCTCACCAAATGATTTTTGGTTCCACCTTATATATGTAGTTCGACTTAGGAAAAATGACATCGATGCTTTATAATTTAAAAATATTTAAATTTTGGCACCATAGGAAATTCAAATTATTATTATAATATTTAATTTTTAAATTAAATATTAGAATTAATCTATTTAGAACCTTTACCTTTTGCCTTGGGAACTTCTTCAACCTTTCAAATAATGAACCTTTTTTAGAGGAGCTTTGTCTACCTTGTCTTCCCTTTTCAATGGAGATATTTGCCTTGCAATTTTAATATTCAAATTAGAAGATGATTTTCAATCATTTTACATTTGACATCAATGACAACCAAAATACTCAAAATTTCCAACAGTTTGGTCAACTACTTATTTTGATTCAACCATTTATTATATTCAAGGTAGGAGATACATTGATCCAAAATATATTTGATGTTACTAGGATTAGTTTTAATTATGAAATTCCTACCTTAGCATAAGTTGATCTACATTTATGTAAGATCACCACAATCTTAGCATAAGTTGATCTACCGAATTTTTTACCAAAACTTTGCTTATTTTTGTAAGCCAAGGTGTGACTTCTCATAATAAAACTTCATTGATACTTAGTTTAGAATCATTACATTTAATACAGAGGGTTTTTAAAATTAGGAGTGAGAAAAACTAGGGTGGAACACATAACATATTTCAAGGCAGTGAAAGAGTATGTTAGTCTCATTTTTCCATGCAAAACTTTTTTCTTGCCAAGACTAGTCAAGGGAGCCTCACTTTTTACTTTTTTTGATAAACTTCCTCTAATAGCTAGTGATACCTAGAAACCTATGGATACTCTCAAGGGTTTGGGAATTACCTGATATTACATTGTTTGAATCTTCTTGGGTTGAAATTTTATACCTTTATTAGATACAACATGACCTAGATATTTTAATTGCCTAGATACAACATGACCTAGATAGTTTAATTCAAAAAATCCAAAAGAGAACTTGGAATTTTTGGTAAAGAGTTGTTCCTACTCCACTATTTTAAGCACTTGATCTATATGTTATAAATTTTCTCCCAACTCTTTCTATATACAAGAATATCATAAAAAAGATGAAAATGAATTACCATAAAATTACCTCAAACAATAAATTCTTGAGGTTTTGAAAGGTTTATGATATATTACTAAGACCAAAGGACATAACTAGAAATTCATAATGTTTCTCATAAGTTTGAAAAATAATTTTAGGAATATCCCCTTCACATACACTAATTTAATGAAATATAAGATTCAAAGTATCTTAGTTAAAAATTGCGAACCATGTAATTCATCTAATAAATTATCAACAGTAAGAATGAGAAACTTGTCTTTGACTACAAGACTATTGAGAGAGAATAAATCTAGATGCATCTTCCAAGATTTATCCATGTGCTTAACCATGGGTGAGGAGAAGTAGTTGGTACTATGTCATATAGTTTCTTCTTGTAGAATATTGACCAACTTCTTTATTTCAAAATTTTGAGACTATGGATACATGTAAGGCTTTATATTAGGTGGATAGTGTGGCACAAGCCAAGTGAATTATAAGCAATATTAGCATACCATCATAGTAAGCTAACACAATAGAAACTTGAGCAAGTTTACAACATAGAAGTCAAACCATCTGGAAACAAAAATAATGAGATTGTGAGGAAGATAAAGCCAAGGAGAAACATTTGAGATAGTTGGAAAAGTTTTAAAGGGGAAGTACCAAAGAACATTAGAGAGCCATTTCACCTAAATTAATGCTCTAGCACTATGTTTAGACAGGAAGTGAAATGTTTCATGAATGTTACATCATGTAAACAACCACATGGCAATTTCCTGGCACATATGAATAATTATTCACATGAGCAATAAAGGATAAGCATTGTAGTACAACAAAGCAGGGACATGTGCAGAGTCAAAGTGGAAGTGATAAGTTATTTCAAAGATTAGATTAAAATTTAGGATCTTTTGAAGCTAACGTTTAAAGTTATTTTGACTTAGGAGTTATAAGGGTTAATTAAAAGATTTTTGTAGTATTTAATTTATCGTTGTTTTATAAGGCTGGAGTGATAAGTTATTTAGGGTTATTAAAGTTTTTATTTTTTGTTAGCTTGGAGTGATAAGGAAGTCAAATAGTCTATTTATTTAAAACGTTTTTATAAATTCTCTCAAAATATTAAATATTTTTTAATTTTGGTTCTATTTTTGAGAAAAAATATTAAAATTCTTGAATTTTTGCAAGTTTAAATATTTGGGAGATATAAGTTTTTTTAAACCAAAGAATTTTTGAATGAGTTTTACTATGTCTAACAACAAATTATTCCTTTCTTAGACACAACTTCTGAAAAGAAAAAAAATTGCTTCATGGAAAAACAAAATGAAATACTTTGGGTATAGTTAGTGGAACAAAAATAAAATGTACTAAGGATGTAAGAGAAATAAAAATATTTGAATAAGGTGATGCCAAAGCACTTATGTTAATAACATTTGGAATAATTGATGAAATACAACCTTATTTAAGTGGAGCAAAAACTTCTACATAAGCATGGAATACTTTATGCAAAATATTTGAAGGGAAAAATAAAGCTACTATTCTCAATCTTCAATCTCAGTTATATTCCTTAAAAGTTAATAGTGGTGAAAGTATTGAACTATTTCTTCAAAAGGTAGCAGATATAAAAGCAAAGTTATTAACTCTAGGAGATAAAGTAGAAGATAAATTTCTTGTTCAAGTGATATTAAGAGAACTTCCATAAAGTTATAAATATTTAGTCACATATTTGCAATTTTTAAGCAAGGAAACTACATTTGATGATTTAATAAATATTATTTAAGAATATGACATAGAAAATTTAGTCAAATATGAAATGACTAACAATGCCTTAGTATCAAAATATAATACACAAGGTAATATTACTTCAACTTCAAGATATAGATATAAATGCAATCCAAGATATTGTTAAATATGTAAGAAAATAATCATAGCACAATTTTTTGTAAATACAATCAAAGAAATTAGTATCAAGGAAATCAAATGAATATGAATAAAAGTGGTCAAACAAACAAATCAATATATCAAATGCAATATCAATATCAATATCAATACAACCCTCAACAACAATAATAATTTCAACCTTAACACTTTCAGTGTCAATACCATTCTTAGTATGAGTATGGTCATTAGCAATGACCACTATTACAATATAGAGAGGGAAACCAAAAAGGAAATTTAGCTTAAAAATTCATGAAATTCAAGAATTAGAAGAAACTACTAAATAAAATGAATTCAAAGCTCTCTCAAGAAAATTGATAATCAATAAAAATGTATTTTCTCATAGAGTTCTGAAGGTACTAATTTTTGCTTTTGGTTCTAGGTTCTTAGAAACCCTCGGACGTTTCGCCTTCCCACCTCAGATTGACCATTCTTCGATCCGATAAGAATCCACTTTAAATGCTATAACAATGTTAGCAAAATCTCAACCGTCAATGATTTTGGTGAATGGTGATGATTAAATCTTAAAAATATTCTATAAAACAATGGGGAGAAACCAAACACCATTCCACACTTTATAAAGACTGACATCATCTTCAATGGCTTCGGCCAGTGAAATCAAGTTCCGACGTGTAATACACTAGGTTGTGGGTGAAATCAAATCCATCATAAATATGCTATTTAACCTTGTTCTTTCTCCCTTCTACAATATAAAGTAAGTCATAATCCACACAAAAAATATGCTAATGTTAGCCTTGACTCAATTGGATTGCGAAATCACCAATCTACACTAGAAGTAATGTAAATAGCTCTTGTCACTATTTCATAGCTTTTACAATACTTTCAACCTTATGATACCATTCCACTCTAGAATACTCTTGGAACTCAACAGAATCAAGCTTCCCAACACTTATTCAATGAAGTGCACAAAACAATCGTCATTCCATACTTTTTATCGTGCTGACATCATCTTTGCTCAAAAGTTTTTGGAATCAAGCCTCGCTTGGAATCCATTGCCAAATACACTAAGCCTTTAGCAGAGTAGAAAATTTCCTAAAAAAATACTAACTATTGAGTGGAATCAGATTCCTCTTGTGTGGATCCTCTCCAAAATACTCTATGTCCTCAACGAAATAGAGATTTCCATACCTTAGAATATTTTTTCAAAATATTTTGAGCATGTGGCCATTTTGGACCTACATTTTGGAACCTCTCAGGTGGATTTTCTTGCAAATCCATCAAACTTAGAGTCTTATCCATTGTGTATCTAGAGTTAAAAATGCTTATATTCAAAAGAATGCTTCAAAGAATAATTTCCATATGAACACTACCCTATGAAAAATTTATGAACATCTTAGAGGATAAACATTCATATCGAGACCATGTTGGAAACAAAAATATCTTTGCTACTCATTCAATACTACTCCAAGCTTAAGACAAAATATAGTTGTGTCCTCCTTTTAAAGTCTCTTCAAAAATGACTTGAATGCCTTCAAAAAATTCTCATTTTTTGGCTTCTAGCTTCATGCTTTTATTACAGTCTTTTGATAGTGTCAGAGTAAAAACAAATAAAACAAAATTCAAAACTTTTGCATGACTATACAAATGTACAAAACAAATAGATTCTACTCTTGTGTACCTTTTGGGTCTACAATAGCTCTATTTGGTTCTTCACCCTCTTTCTAAGCCTCTTCTTCAACATTATCTTCTTGCTCTTTCTCAACTTCCTCCTAAGGTGATTCCTTTTCTTTATTTTCTTCTTCTGCATCTTTTCCAAATAGCTAGACCATCATATTTAGAGTTTATAGGGCCTACTTCCAAACTATTTTAGAAGGATTGGAAGTTTATTTTAGTTGCTTATGGATGTACTCCAATTCACCAGTGTCTTCATAGTTTGATGCACTTCCTTTATTCACCAAGTCCTCCATCAGATATCTGAGTATGGTAAAATCAATAATTATTTGTGAATCATATTCTTGATCAAATAGTTACTCCAGAGCATCAATATTAGACTCATATTGAAGTCTCTTAGCATTACTCTTCTTAATTTATTCTACTCATAAAAAGGTGTTATCTTCCATCCATAGCCTTCTGAAGCCATTCTAAATCATTTTCTTATTTATATCCACTACATCCTTGATCATATTTTCAACTTTGTCAAACAAAATCCAAGACTTTTGGAGGGCTTTGTGCTTTTTTACCACAACTATGGCAGCCAACCCGTCAGTATTCTATTATTTATTAGTAATAATTTTAGTAGTCTCACTAAGCTTGCTATCTACCAGTTTGTAAATATGCTCAAATAGAATCACCATGGGTTGTAGCTCTCCAGTGAAGTTATCCAGATATTTTTGAACATTCTGAAGCAGGTGGCTGGCATCATCCATATAATAAATAATAGGTTGTAGCTCTAAGTATTTTTCCAAAACTTCAAAGAGCAATTCTTTCCTCACTTTATTAAGCCCAACTTTAGAGAAACTTGAAGACTTAGCCTTTTTGATTTGAAGTTGAAGACTTAGCCTTTTCAATTTGAAGTTACTGCTTCAAGCTCTGTATCTCAACTTGTTCTTTATTTTTCTTCTTTTGTTCTTCCTCTGCTCCTTGAGCTTATTAGCCTCATGAAATTTGCCTTATCAATTCTTTGCTTCCTTTTTTAGGGCCTTTTCCACTTGTTTTTATTATCAATGGTCTTCTACAGATTTTCTATTTTTCCCTCCAACTTGTCCACCTTTTCTTTGTATATATCATTTTTGACATAAAAAGTGTCCAAGTCAGCTTTCGCCATGACCAATTCATCTTCTGTAGGCAACTTCTCAATATCCTCTGTATGTTCCTCTAGATGATAGTCTTGAGCAGTCATATCAGTTTTAGGCTTAATCATAATAGGAATCAGGGATCTAGATGTTATTTTCCTTAAAATTGAATCAATAAACATGCTTCTCCTCTTCATGGCCATCCTCTTGGAAGGTTTGGACACCTTCTCTGCCATGAAATATTGAATTTTATATGTAGCTTTTTTCTCCTTTTGTAAAATTGCTTGGATAGGATAACTCACAGGAGGAGAAGAAGAGGCTACAAGGTATGAAAGAGTAGAATAAAGAGTTAACAATGGGTTGGTAGAAGTGACTATAGTGGAATCTATGACCATTGCCACTATTGCAATTGGTAAACTCATGAAAACTGAAGCAAAACTTATATAAGGGTGAGTGGATGTTCTTAAAATAGTTTATTTCTCATATAATGGAGGTAGTTGCAATGGCAAGGATTGAATTATGAGAGATGATGAAGAGGGAATTTTAGATGATGAAGAAGGAATTTGAGGTGATCTCAGAGGAGATGGGTTTACTTGGCCCTTAATACTGATTGATGAAATAGGGGGTGAACTATGAGGGGGAGAAGGCACCTTTGTTACAATTGAAATGACCAGAAGTTGACATTTGATCTAACAACAAGTAATAACACAAGTCATTCAGAAACATATGTTTTATTCATTATCAATTTTGTATAGGTTAAAAATAGGGAGAGTTTCCACTTTTATTTATTTTCATGAATAAGCAATATAGGACTGATGCCTCCTTTTGATTTCTCTCAGTGTAGGTGGGCTTCTTTGTATGCAGGCCACTATTGGGTTGTTGTTTGTTGGAGTTCATTTCCTTCAAATCTGCTAAATAACCTGAAAGAAACTTGCAAGAAAGGGTCAATACATTGGGGGGCTTGCCTTAGTCAGACCCCATATTTAAGAAGATGAAATGACCATAAAATTCTAACATAAAACAAAATAAAATATTAGAAGGTAATAATATACTAAAACAGAGCTTACCTCCCAATTTTGGGGTGATTTGGGGCTTGTAGATGCACTTCACGACTCGGGTCACTAATTGGGGCCAAATTCGTAGGGTAGGTAGCAAATTGAGCTATGATGCTCCTCTGGTAAAATATCTTTGGTAGATCAGTCCTAAGGCAGGTGGGGTGCCTCTGTATGCTATTAAAATCTGTCTGTATGCATCGGGAATGGATTGTGTACTATTGGATTTCCATTTTTGTAGAGTAACAATACTTTGTTGAATATGGGAATTAGACTTAATCTGGGGTTCAGGACCCATTATTTATAGGCAAATTTAAGGTTCAGAGGGGTGGTTAGATAGACTAAACCTAGGTTTGATTTTGACTAGGGTTAGGTTAAGAAATGTTATGTGGTAACATCACATTCTAAGTAGGAAATATCCTATCCTCACACATGTGTGAGGAAGTATTGGTGCTAATCCTAATTAGGCCTTAAGCATGTTTAGGGGAGGATTAAAAGAATACCCTAGGAAATACTAAATTGGCACATGTGGGAGGATTTGATTAATACTAATTATGAACTAAGAGTTAATTAATCCAATTTTGCCCTAATAGGGGCTTAAGTGAAGTCAAAATTAAATTAGAATTTGATAATTGACTTTTAATTGATTTTGCCAATTAATACCCCATGGGGGTGTCAATTGAGTGTAAATGGGCTATGCATCACCTCATATTGTTGTCTGAAGGTATCTCGATGCATAAGATGTGGTTTTGAGAGCTTATTAGGATTTTGGACCTAAAAGCCATTTGTGGAAGTCTACACGTTACTATGGTGAACTTATGGAAGTCTACGCATGTCTACACATGTATATGCATGAATATGCATAACTAAAATAGTCTAAAATAGCCTAGGGATGTCTCGAATCACCTATAGCTATGCAAAAATAGCAATGTGTGACTTTTGGGTGTCTACAACAATCTCTTGCTCAAAAAGAGAGGGAGATTTATTTGGGTAATCCGATGAAGGAGGAGAAGAGGGGATAGATACCATACCTTTGCCTACTAATATAGGGTGTTATGCAGTTGCCTCTGTGCTTTGTTGTTGCACTAATTGTACTTTAATTGTAGCTAAAATAGGGGTTTCCTTAACAATTTTCTCCTTATCCAACTTCTGATTACAATCTATCTATGTATCCAGAGTTTGTCCACCCAGGGATAGGTGCTTGGACCTAATTGCTATCTAAATTATTGGTGTACTAATAGTCCTCTCATTAGAATAGTGCATCTTACTCATTAATTGTGCCCCTTTTGGAAATTTCTCTATTTGTTCAGTTGAAGGCTAAAATATCTTCAAAACTAAAGTAACAGTTAATGGAGTATCAACTCCTTCTTCTTGAGATTCTTCTTGCAATGGTGGGGATGGGGAATTTTACCTTGTTTGTGGCTTCTTATATATTAGAATTATATTCCTTAGGTCTTTTGCTTTCCAAGTTGTGACATTATTGTCATATTTATCAAAAAATTCATCGTCAATTTTCAATCCTAACTTGGATTTCTCTTTACCAATTTCAACACTCATCCTCCACCAGTCTGATATCTTGGCTTCATTCCATTTCTTTTTACTTTCAATGCCTCTTATGGTATACTCTTCCAACTGATTTTCCTCTTTCTTATCTATTTTTTTCTCAACTTATTTGATGGTAGACTCCTACAATTGATGTTTTTCATTATTGTCTGGATGGAAATCAACAATCTGCTCATAGAAGTCTAAACATGGAGGAAGTTGTTCCATATTGGCAATATTACACTCCTAAAGAGCATTTTACTTATTATTTTTACCCTGTTCAAAATGAGGCTTGGATTTTTTCTCAAATTTGTAGGCCTTATCACCATTACGAGCAATATTCCTCTTGTAGAATATATCATCCAGGTCATAACTCCATCTCTGGAGAATGTCAAATAGGCCCAACCTCTCAATATATTGCTCAATTTGTTCACCTTACCTCTTCTTTGTAACGGTTATATAATCAACACTGCGATTGGTCAACAAACACCTTCTCTTCCTTCCAGAGTTGTAGTTAATATTAATGAACTATGCTTACCTCAAATATTCTAGGGTGAATAATTTGTCTATGATAAAATGAGGTAGCAAAAAATGCTTACCAATAAAGCCATATAGTCTAATGACCATACCCTCTATAATAATGTACCAATATCCTTCTTTGACACCTTTTGTTCTTAACAATTTCTTTGCTAGTGGAGGTAACCTAGGGCATTCCCTATACATTATCTTAAATGTTGGCCCTTAAAATTCCAAGTTAAATTTAGAAACAGGATTCAGTGCTCCTCAGATGAGAAGTCCAATAGTAAACATGAATGGGGTCCCCCTAGTCATTCTTTTCCTTGACTTGAATCCAGGGCATCATATCCTTTGCAACAACAAAGAACATCCAAACCAGACTTGAGCAATGCCAGAAATAGGGTGCATCAAAAATACTTTTCATTCTTACTAATTGCTCATGTATTATTTGAGCAAGGAAATATGCCCAGTCAAAGTAGATAACCCTAATGCCTTTCTTTTATGCACCTTCCTCATACATTCACTCATTGGAAATGTAGTATGTAGTGGCTATTTGCCAATATGTCACCATTCGATCAAAATCCAAACCCTCCATATAAGCTAACATGGAATAGAGCTCTGTGTTAGCAAATTTGTTGATGGGTATTGGAACTTTAGGTATTTCATATTCCTCTCTTATCCTTATAAACTAGAAATGAAGCCATATTTCTAAGACTTTCTTTTATTTTGAATCCATTAATGAAGCATAAACCCTAGCTTGTTATGTTATATCAAATTATTTAGACTCTAAATGTGGGATCACCCCTACGAAAAATAAATCATGGCAACACTATTTGGTAATAGTGAATAGTGGTATGCCATTAAGAGTTTTCACTATCCTCTTCTTAGGGTTGTAAAATTTAATCATCGCAAAAACTAACTCAAGATAATGGTGAACAGAATCACAGATGTAAGAAAACAAGAAGGATTTTATAGTAATGATACCTTGCGGTCGAATAAGTATCCCTTCAAAGTATTTAAATTTGAAGTTACTTCTTAAGAATGTCCTCCATACTTGGGTCATTAGTGTGTCTTCCAATCACCTAGTCTGGTCCACATGGTCGTCTAGCTCTGTTCCACTTTTTTGTACTTCTATTAGCACTTTCTTCAGAGCCATTTTCATAAGAAATTTTCAAAATATTTTCATTGGAATTTGTAGACAATGCTCAACTATCGTTCTATTCTTTTCACTTGGTAAATGTTGCTCTTTTTTGAATGAATGCCTTCTGCATTTTTAGCACTTTTAATTTCCCATGCATGCACACCCTCTGCTATTAATGTGATCATTGCGCAAAATTCTCATTGGCACGCTTTTCAAATTGAAGTTACTCATTTTGGTGGCTTGGAGATGTTGCACTGCTTTCTGATTGTCTAGAACTTGAATACTTTCCATGTACTCATAGTGTCGCTTGTCATTTTTATTTTTTGTTGGAGCGACACGGTAAAATTGAGCATTAATTTACAAACATCTACCTTTTAGGAAGTGGTGTGGCACAAAATTCATTTTCTGCTCAAAAGCAATCATGACTCCGATGGATTAGAAACCTTCGTTATTCCACTGGCACCTTAGTCTCTTTAAGTGTGGACTAGGTGCATGTTGTTGGCTCCTTATTTTATTTGAGTGCGGATTAGAGCTCACACATAAATCTGCTGGATCCTTATTTCATTCGAGGGCGGAATAGAAACTTGCTGCTTCTTTGGCGATACTTAGCTTATTTTGTAACTTTTTCCTTTTTCTTTTATTCCTTTTTTTTAATTTTTCATACAAAAATTCATCAAAAAAAAACTTGAAATAAAAAATGAAAGGATATGATACAAAGTATGTACATATGTTACAATGAGCTATGTTTTAATCAAAATAGAGTTTAAGGTGAAAACCATTTATCAAAATTGGTTGTATGTTTCCCTCCAGATCTTCAAGCTAGAAAAAATTGGTTTATTGAACCTCTGCTATCTTGAATGGACCATCCCAGAAGGAATCAAACTTTTGATGATGTCCTGATTTAGCTCTTTCAAAATTCCACCTGAGTGTAGCATCTCCAACTTGGAATTTCCTAATCTTTGCCCTTTTTTCAAACCATGCCTTGATGTTTTAGACACCTAAAATGCATCATGTTTAGGAGACTACCCATATGGATACATTCGTAGACCATATGAATCCTCTTGGATCTCTCCAAGAGCAAGCAGTGGTCCTAACCACTCAAACAGGGTAGTTCTAGCCCATCCAAGCTTATCCGCTCTCAGGCAGAGTGACCACCACCCCTGGCCATTGAAGACTACAAAAACCACACCTAGCCACTGGACTTGATAGTGGCTAGCACCATGCATAGTCTGGCCATGAAAATGAGCTCAAATCACATAGTCTGACTACAACTTTGCATTGTTTATGGGTATATTTTGGCAAGGAACTACCTGAGTTCCTCCTAACTTCCCCTTCAATGCCATTTTGTGATTGATGCTTTCCACCAAGGATGGTCAGTCACATGCAATTTGTATTGAAGCTTATCGAGGAAGACAGGGTCAAGATCTAAGAGAGGGAAGTCTACATATGGACTCTCTCATAAAGAGTAAAAGATCCATAATTTGTAGAGTTTATGCAATGAACCCTTATCATATTGGAGAGCGAATCTATGCACACTTGAGGAGCAACGAAGTGCTATTTGGTTGAGGGAATACGACACACCCAATATTCACATCCATTATTATTCACTACCATTCTGTGTATTGGACACATTTGGTGACCCTTGAACATCAATTTGAGTAGAGAACCTAGTGCTACAACCCTTAGATCATGAGGAGGAAGGTATATTTCATGGCCACTATCTTGGACAGTGGCTCACAGGCATAACCTAGAGTTTATACATTAGTTTCTTTATTTTAGCATTAGATTCAATTGCTTTATATCTTCACATTTATTTCTAACATAGATCTGATTCATTGTATGCATTTATATTATTTTTCTCTAAGATATGCCCGCATATTTCATTAGCTTTATCACATTTAATCATAGTATGCTTGTTTATCTTGCTTATCAGGTTTTATACTAATAGCCTCATCTAGGGAGGTAGCCCGGACTACTAAGCATGCTTTGTTGTTTTCATGTACGTAGATTTGTAGGTTTACAAGACCAAATCAAGACATTCGAAGCACAAGATCCCTCCTAGAAGAGATAAGTAGAAATAGAAGGAAGCATCTGTGAGCCCTCAAAAACATTTGTGTACAATATTGAGAAGCCTACGAAAGTACACCACCCCTTTGTGAGGGGATTTATTCCACCGATTTGTGCCCCGCTTGTAACTGATTTTATCAAAAACTGGTTATCCCTCAGAGGGATGAATATGTAATCGTGGATTGGAAATATCAATAAAAAGTATATTTATTTGTTTTCCTTATTTACATGTCATTTTCATTCTCATTCCTTTCAATTTGATATAATAAATACATTGCAAGTCAAGTCGGTTGCGGTGTGCACTCCCAAGGATCGCACAGATGGCAATCATGGTGGGACCCCCACTAGGTTTTGTTTTTCAATCAGTTTATTGATATTCACAAGTTTTTCTATATGTAATTTTGGTCACTCTGGTTGACTGCAACCAATTTATCTTAGTCACTCCTATAGTCAACAACCATAATCAACCACTTTGGTAAATAGTGACTAGCAACAAAGTGCAACAGAGGGTAGAATTACCATAATTAGAGTGGGATTTGAGGTTGGTTTCATCCTCTATTTTCTTTGTGTTTTCTGTATACAACTTTTTATTTCTAGAAATAACAAGTGAAATCATAGTTTAATCAAGGAAATATAAATAAAAATAGGAATAGAAATTGCACTTGATGTTTTATAGGACTTTCCTTAGTTTCCATAGGCATAGCTAGGAATAACAGGCCTCTGCTTGTAAGGTCTGCCCTAGTCTCTAGTGTGCTATGATTTTGTGTGTTTAGTTTGCTTGCATGCATATAAAATAGTGGCCCTTAATTCATATAATAGAATGCATTCTTTGAAGATCATATAATATGAATACATTCATCTTTCTCAAATGAAACATATTTTATCTTAGGTATATAGGAAATATCATGCTTGCTTGGTGATGCATTTTATTAATATGCAAGGTTAAAAATAACCACACAAACCACACACCATTTTAAATGCTAGTGAGTTGGAAGTCATGACCAACCACTAGTAGAGATCCAATGAGGTGGCTTTCATCTCCATCCACTGACTCAAATCCCACATACCCTCTATTTTTGGCCAATATTGGATCCAAGAACTATCATAGCCCATGGAAAATCTGCACGTATCTCTCCTCAGAGAGGTATATCACTAATTGTGGGAACTGGGTGAGGACAAAGAGGACATGTTCTACCTAACTATGTGTGAAGTCATTACCACACATTATAGGTTGGATTACGTGGCTTGGATTTCATCACCAGGTTGTTGAGCTACGAGTGTACAGGTGAAAACCCTTAAACAATTTAAGTATACCATCCAACAAAAATGCAAAACACGATGAGAGTTAGCTTATATATCCAATGAATCAAAACACACCAAATAGTTTAGGGAACACATAAATCCTTAAAAGAGATAAACATATGCTTGTTTTTTTTGTGGGTTTTTGAATCTACCTAAGAATATAACTCATAAGTCACCATGGTATACACACAATGCAATCACCCTTGATATAACATCGAGGGGGAAGCTAATGCTCCACACACTCACAGTCACACTATCATTGAGACACCCACCCATAGTGTTTCCAAATGAAGTTCGACAAGTCTTAGGGGTAACAAATCAACCCTTGGGGGGATTCCTAAAGAAACCCCAACAAGAGAGCCACATCCTGGTTCCTCATCACATAGACATGAGGAGGCCTCATGGGCTCTCTCATCACATAGGCACATGGAGGCATTATGATCTACTTCATCACACTGATATGAGGAGGCCTCAAGGCCTTCTTATTTGCATAGGTAGGTGAAGGCATCACAGCCTCCCTCTTCATACTGACATGCAGAGGCATCACAACCTCCCTCATCGCACATTCATGTAGAGGCTTCAAGGCATCCATCATCATGTTGATATGAGGAGGCATCAAGGCCTCCATCATTATATAGGCATGTAGGGGTTGCAAGACCCTAAGCTTTACATGATACACATAGAACAAATCAACCCACTGAGGGGCAAGACCCAAGGGCTATGCCCATTTGTAGACCCAGGACATCCTACAACTTCCCTATAGATGGGAGGGTACCCTTTCTCTATGATCTCATTGGTGCCAATGGGACTCTATAGGATCAATCATGGAGAACCCAACAACTTGATGAGTTGGATCGAGTTCCCTCGAGGCCAATCCCTAGAAGTATTGGTATCAAATATTTTTGCTTTAAGAAGTTTGCATAGTGTAGCCACTAGACACACCAATGAACTAGGGGAAGCTTCAAAGTGACCCCATAGCACACACTACTTTAGACCATGCAGGTACTTAATCCATAACATAGTACACAAAGCAGGTCACCTTAGTAGGCAAGGTAAAACACATAGTAGGAGCCTCCCTGAGGGACCTAAGCATTAGAACTCCTTGCACTAAGTTAGAGATACATGAAACTTCAGTAGCAGGTTGATCAGACTGTATACATAGGTTAGAGGAAGCACTGTGCATCGATTGTGAGTGTGTATAATCCCTTAAGAAATAAGAGTGAAAGAAGAGGCACCTACACCTACAAGAAAAACACTCAAGAGAAGAAAGAGCTGAGCACAAGGAACTAGCAGAGAGGCTAGCTCAAACATATGCACATATAGGTGGTGATAGATATCGACATGAGAAACGTGTTGATTCTTAGTAGGAGAGAAGCACTAGGTAATGAAATGAGTGTGCTCACCACACTTCATAACATCAGCAAACCTTGAACCTCAAACAAACACAATTTGATGAGGAATGGGTAGGGATGGAAGACCAAGAACAAACATATCCTAAACCTTCATTCATGGTTATGGGGGATAAGTACAGATGCAAAAACTGGGAAAACATATGGTTACCTCCCTTAAAACCATAAGCAAACCTTCAATAACATGAGATTATTTTCTTGAATGTATCCCAAACACTCGTTTATAGAGTCAAGTCTCTTGAGAAGTAGGACACAAGCAAACAAAAGCTGACATTGAGCAATATACACAACCAGCCTCTATGCCCCTCAATCCTGAGTCTTGTATATCCTAGGCACTTTTATATGCCTAGGCTAGACAAGTTTAATTAGGAGGGAGATGTGCAAGAACACATGACCAACTTCATGAACGCTTGATTCTAGATTGAGAAGAATGATGCCCTGATGCTGAGGACATTCAACATGATGTTCTATGGTGCAACAACTCAATGGTTCAACCAGTTGCCCAAGCATAGCATCACCAGTTTTGAGCAACTGGTGAATGTGTTCCTTGAATGCTTCTCTTTCAGTGATAAGAAGAAGGTGAATCTATTTGATCTGGCCAACTTGAAACAGTATGATGATGATCCAGTGATGGACTATGGGGACATGTGAAGAAAAATCATGGAAAAACTATCATTCTCTGTCCCCACAAAGGAACTCATCTGGATGTTCACAAAGAGCTACATAAATCACATATCTCTATTATTATAGCTATAACAATATGAATTATTCAAACAATCCTTGGCTCAAGACAAGCTTATTGAAGACATTAAGGTCTATGAGGGAGACCTCAAGCTTTGTAACAAGAAAGAATGGATCAAGAACAATCCGAATAACAAGAATAAGAAGAAGTATACCAAACCTTATTAGGTTAATCAAGTTTTGTTTGACATGCCAAAGGAGGGTAATGGAAAACAACCCCAAAATTATTAGGCTCACCCCTTACCGTCCAACTATCATCCTAAGAACAACCAAAGCCAAAACAAAGAGCATCAACCACCTCGTTATTTCATGACTCTAAATGAATTCATGCAGTAGATATTTAATCAATTGAATGAGGCATAGAGAATAAGGTTTATTGACATACAAACTCTTGACCCTAATCATACCAAGCCAAAGGGATATAGGGAAGATAAATACTACCCATATCATAGGATACAAGGGCATGATATCGAGAACTGCAATGGATTCAAGAATGTTGTGTAAAACATGATTGAAAAGGGAGAGCTAAGAGTTGACAACCTACTATCTCTCAATAATAGAGATATGAGGATATTTAGGAACCCATTTCCCAATCATGAGGCCCCTAGAAATTAGGGCACCCAAGTCAACCAGGTTCGAGTCGAGCCATCTATTCAGGGATGCATAATAATGGTTGAGTTAGTTAACATGGAAACTAGGAGTCAAAGATATGGGCAACCATGGCCTCTAGTAGCTCCCATTAATATCTTGATTACACCTCGATAGGAATAGGTGCATAAAAATCCTCCAGGTCCACCAGCAAGACCTATGGTAGCTATTCATAGTAGACTACAACAAAATCTACAAACAACTCTAACCAAGTTGTCCATTTACGTGCTCATACAGTAGTCCCCTAGGCACAGGGAGACTTTAATGGAGATTTTTAGATCAATCGAGATCCAACCCCAAAATCCAAATGCATTCACACATTTTATGGGGCAAGTCCAATAGTGCCAAGAGCCGATGATTCATATTTATGATCACAAAATTTAGGTAGTTCCTACCCCCTCAGTAGACCCACCTCTGGACATTATTGCATCAATCAATAACATACCATTCAGGTGGGTTCTGATCGATACAAGCTCATCGATCAATATCATCACTACCAAGGCTTTAAGTCACTTGAATATCCCTAAGTCCAATATTATCCTGACTTCCTACACACTTAGGGCTTTCAATGATGCATTATGCTCCACCATAGGTATAGTCATTTTGCCTATAAAGGTAGTATATAAGACCATCCCCATGATGTATCACATGTTAGAAGGGGCAATTTAGTATAACATCCTTATAGGGCTTCCTTGGATCAGGGACATGTAGTGTGTGCCCTCAATCCTATACCAATGCATCAAGTATGTGCATTAGGGACAAGTGCATATGGTTCCATCTTATGAAGATCCATTCAAATACGTGTATCAAGTCAATTTGCCAGGGGAATTTGTACTTCTATCAACCCTCTTATACATAATCCCTTAATACCCAACCATGCATCTAGGGATCAAAAACAAATCAGTGTGAGGTGACCCATCCACATTGGCACCAACTCCTACATCCAAAGCTATTGGTGCTTCTAAAAAGCCTTCAACATCTAATGCAAACTATAAACAGAAGCTGAAGGCACCCCTAGTGGATGAACAAACCAAGGAGATTCCAACCATAGTAGCTGTAGGAATCCCTACTCCCATGGAGGAGGAATATTCCCAAGAAATAGCCAAGGAGGTACCTCAACCTGCCTCATTTGCATCATCAATAGTGTCATCTGTACTGTAGGTGATAATTCACCTAGCCAACACACCACTAGGTGAATAACTTGTGCAAAATGTTACTTTCATGCCAATTATTGAGTCTGCACAAGACATAGGATGGCCAAGAGTCCCAAATATACTAGTAGGGATAGTGTTTCCCTTAGGGGTTCCACCCAACCAAACTAATTGTATATATGCTGGTCTAGATTACGCCCATATTACTCCTAATATGGAAAGGGATAAGGATAAACCATTCACCATGAATGTTCATTACTTATCGAATATTGACTTCACTCTGAAGTACTTTGAGTAGTATCATTGGCAGGGCTATGGCTTAGGCCTATATGAGTAAGGACATCGGCTACCGTTTTAGTCGTAGTACCAACTACCCACTGATAGGTGCAGTTTATGCTATCGAATGTAGAGTCATGATGACTCTTTGGAAGTTGCCCTAGAAAAGTTAAGCATTGGGTTTGGGGAGGACATCAACTGGAATCACTATCAATGATCTACATTATCTGGATTGGTATGCCACAATCAAAACCCTGGCATACTCAATCCCCTCAAAAATAAATATATATATATATACATATATCAAAAATCTGCACTCTGCAACAGCTAGCCTCGAGAAGCCCTCAAGCTCTTAGCCTCATATCCTCCCCCACCCTGATGTGGAGGAGGTGGTCCCATAGAGGTTTGGGCCATATCTCGGGTCCTCGTCGTCGATCGTGAGGATGTCCTCGACGATCCCATCATAACCGGCTCTGCAATGGGGGTTGGCAATGATATTTTCTATCCCTTTGGGGCCACCTGATAGTACAACCCCTGGTAAAATACGGTCTGAGCAATAGACCACACTAGATACTGATTACTTACTCTTTTGCCTCGAGCTCTGAGCCGTGTAGCCTCATCCTGTAGTGTCTACACCTGAGCTCGAAGGTGGGCAACTTCATCCCAGAGAGCCACCGTCTCGCTGCTCTCCCCTACCTCAACACCCTTGCCCTTATCAGGCGATGGTGGTCTCTCCCCCTGTTGTAAAGGGAGTCTCTCCTCCCTCCGCCCTGTCTCCCACAGCCTCTACATAGCCTGACCCATCTGCTGGCATCTCTCCTGTGGGGACCATCGTTGCTCTCTCCCGTCGTGACTTTATGCTGCCTCAATGGTCACTTGGCATCGCCTCCCCATCTATCGCATAATCATGTGCATCAAAACCTGTGCCCTTAGGGCGGATGCCTATGTACCAGGCATCGTAGTCGTTTGCAACCCCAACGTTGTCACCATCCACTGGCTTAATGGGGGCATCGTCCACGTCTTGACTCTAGAATCGCTACATATCTAGAGCCTCACTCAACGTAGTACTATCCCGAATAGTCCAGGAGTACTCATAATCCTTGAGAGAAGGGATCCCCTGCTGTAGACCGAACTATCATAGTACCCTGTTGTAGCGGTGGAGCTCTACCTCTCCCCGCTCCATCCTTAGCTAGCAGACTTGCATTTAGGGTTTTATCCTATTTTTTTTAATTTTATTCAACATTTTAATTTTTACTTTTCCACATTTTACCTCAAATGTTCGATTTGGATAAAAACATAGAGGGGGCACCATAGTCAGCAGTTGTATGATTTGACCAAGACTCATCGTCTAAAAAATTAAGTACATTTTTGCTTTCTCGTAATACGAGAAAAACTTGTCTATAACAAATTTTCTTTGAAAAATTTGCTAAAGAGGGGGTAAAATGTAGCACCCTAAAATTGGCACGGTTAAAAACCTTAGTAAAAGATAAAAGATAAAAATTTGAATTTTAACCCCAAAACCGCTCCAAAACCATCTGCTACCCGTTTCCTCATTTTTCGTGCCATTTTTAGGATTTGTTTTGACCGTTGGACGATATCATCATAGATTAGACGAGATCATCCCAGATCTGATGAAATCGTCATGGACAGAACGTCCAGACGATTTTGTCCCAAAACCAAATTTTCATAATTAGCTTCTGTTTCAACAGCCTCTCCAACTTGGGCAGAAGCGCGTCTGCGTAGTTGGAGATTGCCCTGTTGGAGATCTCCCAAATTGGGATGATCCCCAACCTCTTAAACCTCTTCCTAAGCCTATATAAACTAGGATTTTCTAGTTTACCCCCTGACTCTACATGACCCCCTTGATTCTGATTTCCCTGAACCCCTTAGCTAATAGATTTAACTCCTTATTCCCTCGCACTACTGTCTGTGTTCTATATTTTGCATTTTCTTGCAGGAATTCTACTATTTTGCAGTCGAAGATAGCTCGGATCGTCGCAAACGATCTCGGATGATTACGGACGATCTCGTACGATTGGAGGTGATCCTGACTATAGTCCAGATTGGGGGCAATCCGAGTCCAGAGTTTGCATTCCCTTAGCTTTCTCTGCATTTTTCATATTGTATTTCTGCATTGTCTTGAATTATTATGTTTTTTGCATCTTGGAGTTCACCTCATTTAGCATAATCGCATGGTAAGGTTAAAATCAATCATTAAATCTACTGCATTTCCTTATTTGTTATTGGAATCCATTATTTAGGCATGTTTGCTGTTATTTCTACCATTGTCCTTTGCTTCTGCACTTGCATATTTGGTATTTCGCATCTATTTCTGTGATTGCAGGTTTCTGATGAATTCGTCGATGAATTCGTCAGATATCAGACGATCCTGTCTGATCTCAGATGATTACGTACGAACTGAGGCGATCTGGACTGCTACAAAACTCAGAATCTTCATCAAACATCCGAAATCAGGTATGACACATTCTAATTAGCATATTCTCTATTATTAGCACTCATTCCTATTTTTTGTATCCATTTAAATTATCATTGGTAGATAGAATAGTTTAGATTCATCTTGGCCAAACCTAGGAGTTGAATGATTGAGTATAAAAATGAACACATCAAACCCACTATCAACCTAGGCATGGAAACCGCCACTCAAAAGTTTCCTGGTGAACCCACCATCCATCGAAAATTCACCCTTATACTCCTCCCCCGAGAGGCGGGACCTTCAAAGGGCCTCTCAATCCGAGGTATTGTCCCATCCTTCTCGCATCCCCCTTCTGGGCACGGATCCTATAGCTTGAGGGTAAGGATGCAAAAAATTTGGAGCGATACATTTTGGTGAACCCGACGTGAATAACATAGGCATATTTCTGATTCAAAAATATAAAAAATAAAAATATATATATATATGTATACAAGAAAAACAAAAACAAAATCATCATTTCAAGTTTGTATGTTTTAGATTCAATTCTAAATAGTAGATACTAAATATTACTTTTAGAAGTACTAAAGAAACCATGAGTTTTTACTCAAATCAATATGAGCCCATCAGTAATGTTGGAAGAATTCAGCCAAATACATTTGTTGATTATGACCAACCTCATCCCTATTCAACATCACCTCCATCACACTTTTCTCATTTTTCATCCATAACCCAACAGGACAATCCCTTTTCCAATCCTCTTCATAACGATATTATCTATTCTCCCATATATCCATATTATGTCTATCAATCCACATACAATCCTCCTCCACCCTTTCAATATTCTTCTTTCAATACAACACATCCATTTCAACAAGAAAATACTTATTCTTCCAATCCTACCATGCACTCACATCATACTTCACAATCTTCCTATCATCATTCTACCCATAACAAAGAAAAGAGAGGTAAAAAACCATTAGGTCCTTTTATGACTGAACTCCTAAGGCACATATCAAAAACCTCTCAAAAACCTTCATCACGTACATTTACAAAGCTCAATCAACCAATGGATATAATTCTCAAGCATTTACTTGATACAAATAAGATTGAACTCCCTTCCATAAGACAACTTGATACCACAACAGATTGGTTTAAACCCGAGCTACATTGTGAATATCATAGAGTAGATGGACATATGACACAAAATTGTAAATATTTAAGATGTGCAATTCAAGATTTGATTGATGAGGGTCTTTTTAATATAAAGGAATTACAATCTACAACTCATTATAAATCTCCAGTAAACAATCAAACTCCTACACAACAAATACCAATAATCAATCAAGACATGGGGATCTCCCAAGAACCCCTATTCAATTATCAACAACAGGAAACCAATCAAATATTGCATGTTAATGTGTCCCATCATGATGATATTACTAATATTGTAACAGAAACTACAAATGAGCAACCTCAAGTTCAATCAACTCAATCTGATATTCAAGATATGGATTCCTCATTTGACCAACCTTCAAAACTATCTTTGGCTCTAGAGAATGATCCAAAATGGAATGTAAGCATAGAAAGCTCATCTTTAGAATCAAAATCTCAATCTGAAATCCACTTTGATAGCCAACAACAAGTGATTAATCCTCAAGCAAAGATATCCCTTTTAGAAGTATTACAAAGTTCTCATAAGGAAACTTTGTTCAAGATACCTAGCCAACAATTTGTTCCTCATCATATTTTCCCTAAGAACATAATTAATGGTGTAAGCCCTCTTGAGGTTAACCATATTTCATTCTATGATGAGGAGATTCCTTCCTCTACTCCACAAGAAGACTCCTATCTTTACATTACAGGATCTAGTAAAGAAACACCTGTTAAAACTATCATGGTAGATAATGGCTCCTCTCTTAATTTATGCACTTATCAATTATTCCAAAAACTCAAATTAAAGGAAGAAGATCTTAATGAATCAAATGTTATTATAAAATATTTTAACAATGAAATTCAAGAAGCTCAAGGTACTATAATTCTTCCCCTTAATATTGGATCCAAGATCCTGGATACTTTGTTTTATGTAGCATATTGCCCTTCACCTTACAACCTACTTCTCAGAAGTCCTTGGATTCATACGATGAGGGTTGTCCCTTCTACTCTTCACCAATGTTTAAAGTTTGAACTTGCAAATAAAATTGTTACCATACATAATGACCCAACACCATTTGAAGAATATTTAACGGTTGAAACATCAAGTTCTATACATTCTCTATTGTCACAATTATCTTCTATCCATCACTTTTCTTCATCCATATATGATCATCCTTGTTTACCAAATAACACCCATGCATATCTTTCACATATGCTCCCTCCATATTATCAAGACTTGGAAGATAGTGATAAGAATGAAGAACCTTCTTATCCTTCTGACATTTTATTTTGTAACATGATCAATTTTACACATATAAAAGTAAAATCTTTTGCTACATTATTCTACATTATAACAAAGCTTTTGTTATCACTACCTTTTATTCATCACCTTTTGTTCTTACCTTCACCACAACCAAATTATCCTTCAAAACCTCCTTTGATTTTGAAGCAACCTTAGACATGCTATACTCAAATAACCTTGTATAGTGTATATAGATCATCTTGTATATACCACCAATTTCATAAATTAAAATCAAAATATAAAAACATCAAAATCATCAAAATCTTCAAAAACATTTTTTATTTTATACTTGTCAATTCTTGGAGTTTGCAGTTATATTTTCAATTATTTTGGATAAATGAGCATTTATTTGGAATCCCACACTTTCACACTCACATGAATAAATATCTTGATTTTATTTGGTATGATTATTAATCTCTCTTATATCAAAGTCCACATTGGCATTAAATAAAGTTTTGAGCATAGAGAACTGATCTTGTTATTTACTTGAACCAAGTATATCTTTTCACATTAAAATGATTTCATTGCAAATTCAATATGATGCTACATAGTAGACGTGGTTTCTTGAGCGAAAAGTTTCCCCTGCTATCCTATCATGCACATGGTCTAGAATCTTTGAGAATTGACAAAAGGACAAGCTCACCCCTACCCAGAATAAAAATCCCTTGCTCTACAGACTAATCCGAGCAAGTATCCCTAGCATAGGAAGAAAAGAAAAATGCAAGAAAAAGAGAAAAAGAAAAATGTTATTTTGTATCATCACAACAATATTTCAGCATTATCTCAAAAATCAAGCAAAAATACAAAAAAAGAAAGAAAAAGAAAAAAGAGCAAAAGAGAAAAGCAAAAGCAAAATGCAATAAAATCCTTTCCCTACCCCTTGAAAAGAAAAGAAGGGTGAATGAGCTTGAATCCCTGGAATTCTCAATTATTCGAAAACTGTGAGGTAAGCCCCATAACAGGTGGTTTGTGCCCAACCCGCTTGGCCTTGGGTAATTCCTAGCATGGTGATATGTCTATCACATTAGCGACCTTCTTTTGTATAGACCTATATCGGCTTATGGATTAGCTAGCTCTTGATAACCTAACTTGCACAGTAGTCTGGTACGGTTATATGCATATAAATCATGGTTAACGAACATTCATTTGGTTAAAGCAAATTGCTTGTATCAAATTATCTTGCTCAAAATTGGTAAATGAACAATACAATTGCACACACATTTGTATTTGAGAGATTTTGTATCATTATGATAAATCAAGATCGGTAATGAACTCACATTTGCACATGAGGATCCCTTATAAACCTACATTTGTTTTTGAGATAATTTAAAATATTTCTGTAATTCTTTTCGGAATAATTTTATCCTCTTATTTCAGAATTTTGTTTTGTATAAAAACAATTATATACATTGTGTCACAAAATTGCAAAACGATTGCAAACAACATGTTCATCATATTATTATTTTCTGTTTATCAAAAATCAAAAATCAAAAAATCAATCATGCAATAAAACTAAAATATCTATTTTATCTTTGGATTTCGTGATGATGGTATAAGTCTATACCTATAATTCTATGCCTAGCGCAAACCATTGTTCTAATTTTATTTTTCCCATCCATTTTAAAAACACATATGGCTTACATCATTTTATTACACAATTGTGCTTCAAAACGAACGAACACTTATTCATGTCATTATGTCAAAACATTTCATCTTGCAACCATGGTATAATTTCTAAGGAATTATTCAAAAATTTATCACACTTAGGAATTTATGCCTAGCAAAAATCACTTTTAAACATATTTCATGCATAATTTTGTGGAAAAAATCTGAAAACAAATTATCACCATCATCATTTTCATCATCACAACACAAAGTCTTAAGACAGTCTCTTAAGCACTCTTTTACTTTTAGCAATATTTCTATACTAGGACTAGCTTGACGACCTAGCGAGCGGCGACTCCATGAAACGGTCTATAACAGCGACAATGTCCTTTGAAATTATTGTTAGAAGTCCCTTTTATTTTTCATCAAATCACACCAAAACAACCAATTTATGCACATCAGATTATTTCATTTACAAATTTTATGGCATGACATAACATTATAATTTATTTCCAAATGACATAATTACATGAATCAACAATTAAAGCATCATAATACACCATATCCACAAGTCATATCATCAAAAATAATCTATATATATCATCAATCAATGATCTACATCATCTAGATTGGTATGCCACAATCAAAACCCTGGCATACTCAATCCCCTCAAAAACAATATATATATATATATATACATATATCATAAATCTGCACTCTGCAGCAGCTAGCCTCGAGAAGCCCTCGAGCTCTCAGCCTCATCTCCTCCCCCACCCTGACGTGGAGGAGGTGGTCCCATAGAGGTTCGGGCCGTATCTCGGGTCCTCGTCGTCGATCGTGAGGATGTCCTCGACGATCCCATCATGACCGGCTCTGCAATGGGGGCTGGCAATGATATCCTCTATCCCTCTGGGACCGCTTGATAGTACAACCCCTGGTAAAATGTGGTCTGAGCAATAGACCACGCTAGATCCCGAGTGCTTACTCCTTCGCCCTGAGCTTTGAGCCATGTAGCCTCATCCTGTAGTGTCTACACCTGAGCTCGAAGGTGGGCAACCTCAGCCCAGAGAGCCACCGTCTCGCTGCTCTCCCCTACCTCAACACCCTTGCCCTTATCAGGCGATGGTGGTCTCTCCCTCTGTTGCGAAGGGAGTCTCTCCTCCCTCCGCCCTGTCTCCCATGGCCTCTACGTAGCCTGACCCATCCGCTGGCATCTCTCCTATGGGGACCATCATTGCTCTCTCTCGTCGTGACTTTGTGATGCCTCAATGGTTTCTTGGCATCGCCTCCCCATCTGTCACACAATCATGTGCATCAAACCCTGTGCCCTCAGGGCGGATGCCTACGTACCAGGCATCGTAGCCATCTGCAACCCCAACGTCATCACCATCCACTGGCTGGATGGGGGCATCATCCACGTCTTGACTCTAGAATCGCTGCATGTCTAGAGCCTCACTCAACGTAGTACTATCCCGAATAGTCCAAGAGTACTCATAATCCTTGAGAGAAGGGATCCCCTACTGTAGACCGAACTATCGTAGTACTCGGTCATAGCGGTGGAGCTCTACCTCTCCTCGCTCCATCCTTAGCTAGCAGACTTGCATTTAGGGTTTTACCCTATTTTTTTAAATTTTATTCAACATTTTAATTTTTACTTTTCCACGTTTTACCTCAAATGTTCGATTTGGATAAAAATATAGAGGGGGCATCATAGTCAGCAGTTGTACGATTTGACCAAGAATCATCATCTAAAAAATTGAGTACATTTTTGCTTTCTCGTAATACGAGAAAAACTTGTCTATAACGCATTTTCTTTGAAAAATTCGCTAAATAGGGGGTAAAATGTAGCACCCTAAAATTGGCATGGTTAAAAACCTTAGCAAAAGATAAAAGATAGAAATTTGAATTTTAGCCCCAAAACTGCGCCAAAACCACCTGCTACCAGTTTCCTTGTTTTTCGTGCCATTTTTAGGATTTGTTTTGACCGTTGGATGATATCATCGTATATTAGACGAGATTGTCCCAGATCTAACGAAATTGTCATGGACAAAATGTCCAGATGATTTTGTCCCAAAATCAAATTTTCATAATTAGCTTCTGTTTCAACATCCTCTCCAACTTGGGTAGAAGTGCGTCTGCGCAGTTGGAGATTGCCCTGTTGGAGATCTCCCATATTGGGATGATCCCCAACATCTTAAACCTCTTCCTAAGCCTATATAAACTAGGATTTTCTATTTTACCCATCCTGACTCTACATGACCCCTTGATTCTAATTTCCCTAAACCCCTTAGCTGACAGATTTAATTCCTCATTCCCCCGGACTATGGTCTGTGTTCTATATTTTGCATTTTCTTGCAAGAATTCTACTGTTTTATAGTCAAAGATAGCTTGGATCGTTGCAAATGATCTCGAACAATTACGAACGATCTCGTACGATTGGAGGTGATCCTGACTGTAGTCCAGATTGGGGGCAAATCTGAGTCCAGAGTTTGCATTCCCTTAGCTTCCTCTACATTTTTTTATATTGTATTTCTGCATTGTCTTGAATTATTATGTTTTTGCATCTTGGAGTTCACCTCATTTAGCATAATTGCATGGTAAGGTTAAAATTAATCATTAAATCTACTACATTTCCTTATTTGTTATTGGAATCCATTATTTAGGCATGTTTGTTGTTATTTATACCATTATCTTTTGCTTCTGCACTTGCATATTTGATATTTCGCATCTATTTTTGTGATTTCAGGTTTTTGACAAATTGGTCTGATGAATTTTTTAGATATCAAACGATCCTGTCTGATCTCAATGATTACGTATGAACTGAGGTAGTCTGTACTGATACAAAACTTAGAACCTTCATCAAACATTCAGAATCAAGTATGACACATTCTAATTAGCATATTCTTTGTTATTAGAACTCATTCCTATTTTTTGTATCCATTTAAATTATCATTGGTAGATAAAATAGTTTAGATTCATCTTGGCCAAACCTAGGAGTTGAATGATCGAGTATAAAAATGAACACATCAAACCCACTATCAACCTAGGCATGGAAACTGCCACTCAAAAGTTTCTTGGTGAACCCACCATCCGTCAAAAATTCACCTTTATACTCCTCCCCTGAGAGGCGGGACCTTCAAAGGGCCTCTCAGTCTGAGGTATTGTCCAATCCTTCTTGCATCTTCCTTTTGGGCATGGATCCTATAGCCTAAGGGTAAGGATGTAAAAAATTTGGAGCGATACAATCCCTATACCCCCAAAACCTCATCATGAGCATGGAGGGTGTGCCCAAGATATAGAGCTTCACCCGCATAGTCCTGGAGATTTCATTCCATCCATCAATATGATCTCCATTGATTTGACCACTCCACTCCATAAACCAGTATATCTCACAAAATCATTGTGTCTTAACTTAGATACTATTAATTGGGATCATGTTGATTCACCCCTATAGCCTAAAGCTTTATTCCCTAATGAAGAGATGCTACTACCATTCCATTTTGCATCAGGCTGCGTACATGATGTCTACCATGCTGGTATCGACCCTGAGTCGGTGGGAACTATAAATCTAGCATATGACATTCATTTAATCCCTACTCCTCACCAGCTTGAGGAGGGTTCACATATGGTAATAGAGGAGACTTTTGAGGTGGACATCAGCAATGATCCTTCTCAACCAAAGAAAGTCAAGTTCGGAGAAAGCTTATCTCCAAAAGAACAGACCAATGTAGTCTTTATTGTTCCCATAGACTATCCAGAATGGGTATCAAACATGGAGTCCACATTTGCATGGATTTCAAGGATCTCAACAAGGCAACCCCAAATGATTCATTCTCATTGCCCAACATAGATGCTCTTGTAGATGCAATTGCGGGTCGTGAGATGCTATCCCTAATGGATGGTTTTTTTTGTTACAATCAGATTCAAATTAAACCCGAAGACCAGAATAAAACCATGTTCACCACTCCATGGGGGATATTATGTTATAAAAAGATGCCATTCGATCTTAAAAAATACTTGTGCCACATATCAGTGGGTTATGACATACATTTTCCATGACTAAATCCATAAGATCTTGGATGACTACATTGATGACTTACTAGCCAAGTCATTGATGCGTGAAGAACATGTTGAGACCCTCAAAAAGTCTTTGATCATCTGATTGAGCACAATTTCACGTTGAATCCCAAGAAATGCATCCTTAGTGTAAGTTCTAGAAAACTCTTGGGATTAATAATTTCTAAATGAGGCATCGAGGTAGACCCAACAAAGGTAAATGTTATCCTGGAGATGGCCCCACCCATGAACATCAAATAACTAAGAATCTTATAGGGCAAAGTAGCATCCATAAAATTTTTCATCGTGTAACTATCAGATAAATGTTGACCCATGAATCAAATGCACCATAAGGGGGTCCCATTCCAGTGGGATGAAGAATGTCAGCAAGCCTTTACTGAAAGCAAGGAGTATCTAGCAACACTGCAAGTCTTATCTCCACCAAGGACAAACGTGCCACTCCTACTATACATATCTGCTATCAATTTTTCTTTGGGCACCATGTTGGCTCAAAAGAACGTGTAAGACAAGGAACAAGTGATATATTACATCAGCTACACCTTGGTGAGCTATGAGATAGGATATGCATACATAGAAAAGCTATGTTTAGCAGTGGTCTTTGCAACCAAGAAATTGTGCCACTACATGTTGAGCCATAGGACATGTAATATCCAAAAAAAATCCTTTGCAGTATATGATGAGCAAGACATATCATAACACACGTACTGCAAAGTGGATCATGCTATTGACAAAGTTTGATTTGGAATTCATAAGCCAAAATTCCATCAAGGGACAAGTCATAGCTGATTAGTTGGCTGAGGTGCCTCTTCAGAATAATAGACCCCTCACCATATAACTTCTTGATGATGTAGTATTTGCACTATCAAAAGCACCCAAACTCGAAGAACCGAAAAACAAAGCAGACATGACTCTATTCTTTGATGGTTCAAAGTGTGTGTAAGGAGGTGATGTAAGGATTGTCTCTTTCATGCCACAAGGTACTCCAATGCCCTTGTCATTCAATCTAGACTTCCCTTACATTAATAACAACACCGAATACGAGGCCCTAATATTGGATCTCCAAATAACCACCACCATGAGAATCATGAGGCTAAATATATTTGGTGACTCCCTCCTCATAGTAAACCAGGTCATTGAGACTATTTCAATGTCGAGGTCCAATCCTAAAATTTTACAAGGAGCTTGTTGACACATATCTAGCCAAACTAGAGTGGTATGACATCGAGGCAATCCCCTTTTTATCAAATAGTTTTGTAGACACCATGGCATCTCTAGGATCCTTGATCCCTTAGAATCCATATGCTAGTTTCACTACCACTCATGTCAAAATGCTCTCGCACTCAATGATCCAGTGTGAGGCTTTTGAAAACAAATAATCCATCAACATGATTCATATAGATCCAGACCATGACTGGTTTTGTAAATCCAAAGACTTCTTAGAGAAGGGACCTTGGGAGTCTTTGATCTTGCAAGGTCCTACGAAGAATGGTACCACTATTCACCATAAGGTTGTTTCTCAATATGATTTTGTGCAAATCGAATTGCATGAGGAACAAGCCATTTTATCTATCGAGGTTGTAGCCTACCAAGATTGGCTATCCCAATTACAAGACTTCCTTAGGCTTGGAATTGTCCCACAGGGACTGTCACATACCGAAATATAAGCATTCAAGCAAAAAGTGTCAAGATATATCTTGCTAGGAGGCATATTGTATTTTCAAAGCTATGAAGGAATTCTCCTACATTGCTTAGAGCCCTAAGAATCATCTTGGACGATCTCGTAAGCTCATGACGGTACATGCGGTGGCCACTTCAACGACATGGCCATTGTCAAGTGCATCCTTCAAATGGGTTATTATTGGCTCACCATGGATAAGGATTATTGTGTGTATGTTAGGAAATGCATTAAATACCAATAGCATGTAAATCTAACACACTTGCCATCACAGGCCTTATAGCCCATTCATACAGCTTGGCCATTTTCTTAGTGGGGTTTTGATCTGATTGTAAATATTTCTCCCCCATATTCAGGCCAACACACATTCATCTTAATGGCCACTAAGTACTTCACCAAATGGGTAGAAGTGGTCCCCTTAACTTTGATAATTGATCCTTAGATTGTGGAGTTCATACTTCACATTATCATCTGTCGTTTCAGGGTGCCCTTCAAGATAATCTCAAATAATGGTCCATCATTCAAAAAAAAAATGTGTGAACTTTAACAACCAAATACAAAATTCAGCATAGTTTTGAGACACCATACTATACACAGGCAAATGGGCAAGTAGAGGCCTCAAACAAGATAATGGTAGCCATCCTAAAGAATATGGTGAAAGAAAATCATAAGGATTGGTATCTACAATTGCCCTTGGCATTATGGGCTTACAGGACTAGCATATGAACACCCACTAGGGCAAACATCGTTTTCTCTTGTATATGGTGTTGAGGCCATTATACCCTTAGAGTTAGAAATTTTGACATTGCACATCGCATTGAAGAGTTCATAAATTATGACACTGCACGACAAGCTTGCCTAGATCAGTTGACCCTTTTGGATGAACGATGCATCAATGCTCTTGAGCATCTTTGTGTTTACCAAGATTATCTAACATGAACTTATAACAATAAAGTCCACCTGAGAGACTTTAAAGTCAGGGATCTTGTGCTTAAAGAAATCCAACATAACTCAAATCTACCACCGCATCTGTGAGATAAATTTACAGCCAATTGGATAGGTCCCTATATCATCTTTGAGAATATTGGGCCTGGGGTATATTTCCTATCAAAACTATAGGGTGTTGAGGAGCCGGAGCCCCTCAATATAATTCATCTAAAGGTGTTTACACATAAATAAATAAAATATCAAAAACATTCATAAATTTCAAAATCACAAAAATAATAGAAAACCCTCATCATCATCCATAACCAATGTGTGTTACTATATTTTTCAAAACAAACCTTTCTATTGCTATGAGGAATGTACTAGGATTTTTCGGTCACTCGACCATACCTAGTGGTTTTATCAAACTTTGTAGAAATCCATCTTAGCTTCTAATAGGTGAGGTTTAGTTTTGATAGCACTTGGTATATTTCAAAATCCTATAACTAATCAAAACACTAAGAACCTAGTTGAAACAAGGGAAATATGAACCCTGTGAAGTGGTATTAGGTATCCTAACATGAAAACTTTATCTTGCTCATCCCCTTGTGTGATCGGTTTGGGAATGCTGAGAATTGGCAAAAGGACAAGTTCATCCCTACCCAAAGAAATCCCTTGCTTTAATCAAAACAAGCAAAAATCCTGAACAAAGCAAAATTCAAAATTCAAAAACAAAATAAACAGTGATTATCATCACTACATAAATCCCTTGCTCAAAAGAAAACAAAAATTCAAAATAAACAGTGAGTTTCATCACTAAGCATGAGCAAGTATCCCAAATAAATATGAAGAAAAAAAGGGAGTATTGAACTTGAATCCCTAGAATTCTCATCATGAAGGAGTCTTATTAGCATCTCGCTTTTATACAAACCAATATTTACATGTGGAAGAGCTAGCTTTTGTGTCCATTATCGCCTAGTGGTCTAATCCAACTGAGTCCAACTTAGGATTAGGGTATACATTTGAGGATCCCCAATACAACAATGGGCTTAATGAATCTTGCCTGGCACTGGGGTATGCTTATGTTCTACCTAATATATTCATTTGCACACACATGCATAATGAGTATCTAGGTCTTCATAATAATACTTTATCCTTCAGAATCTTTGTATGGTCAGCATACAACTTTTTATGGAGCAACTAGGGCATTTGAGTCTCATGCAAAGCCTCAAAAATCACCTCATAGCAACAATTCATATCATAACTCACATTATCAACTTTATTTAGGATATTTTATTTGTTAAAAAGCATCCATGAAATAGGATAGATACCAGATGAATGTAAGCAATGATATTTAGACGACCACTGACTATTTTTGTGCATATATTTTAATTTACAGAAGTTGATCAAGAAAGTACATACATATCACATCATCTCATCTCACATTCGGATGCTTAAATAATTAATTCTTATGCTAAGAGTTATTATTTACATTCATGATTGTTATACATTTTGTGGTGTCGCCCATTATATTGTCAAAACCCATGCCATATCATATCATATGTTTTAAGTGATTAAAGCATACAGGTTCATTCACTTTAGATCATCATCATAATGCATTACACACATTTCATTTACCATATCATCACAACATAAGTTAGATACATACAAATGAATCAAAAGATAAACATGCATTTAACATAAGCATTGCATCCATCATCATCATCTAGATCATGCCATCAATGCATCATAAAGCATAAAATCATAAAGTAGTACACCTATACATCCACATCATAAATGCATCACATCATAATCATATCACATAATAGCATGATACTGCATCACATAAACATAAAAATATAATCATAAAAGATACACATGATGAGTCTCAAAGTCTAGATATCATATAAATGTGTGTCAAATAAGTACATGTCTATACAAAATCACCATAAGGCTACAACTGTGTAGGTAGCCTGACCTTACACTCACAAGTGGAATCAGTACAATGAAAAATCAAGTTGGGCCTATGCCCCCTACATCATCTCCATCCTTGGCTTTGTCTTTGTGTTAACGATGCAAGTTAGCCCCCATAGTCCTCTTTGTGTGGGTCTTGGTCCTCTGACTAGGCTAGACCAAATACTGCCCTGATGTGGTTCGCATGCTACATTGTGACCCCCCTACTATGGGTCTCTCATGAGGAGTAGCACCTAGAAGCTTAACCTGTGACCTCAGAGCAATAATGTAGGTGGTGTTTGATGACATCTGATCCTCGTTCTTAGTATCCATACCTAAATCTCAGTATCCATACCTGTAGGAGGTTGTGTCATAGGAGCAGCTAGTACAATCTATCTCTGAGTAGCATATCGCTCGATAGTGACCTGAGTAACTTGAACTTGCAATAAAGTAATGGTAGAATCTCATTGCTGCACCTGGATCTAAGATGACTGGAGCTTAGCCTCTACCTTATGTAGATGAGCCTATATAAGGAACTCCTACTCCTCAGGAGCTAACTCCTCCTCCTCCTCAGGTACAACCTACTCCTCTACCACCTACTCATCTACTCCCTAATGCTCTACCTACCCGCAATCATCTATTCGAGCCTACACTCAATGCCCATCAGGATCTTCGGCCTCTGCCTCATCAAAAGATCGCCCTAGGTGGAAACCACCTGTTGTGGTTGATCCACAACACACCCCAAAATTTGGGACCCATATTTTTGCAGGCTTGCAGAGAAGAATCTCGGTGACCCAGATGCTAAAATTGAAGAAAAGAGAAAAAATACCTAAGTGTTGAAAGTGTCGCGAAATCGCGACTTGTCACGCCATCGCTGCTGGAAACAGGAAAGTTGTCACGAAATCGTGACATGCCGTTGAGAGGAAAAGAAATGGTGTCACGAAATTGTGACATGCCATTGGAAGGAAAAGAAATGGTGTTGCAAAATCGCGACATGCCGTTGGAAAAGAATGAAAATGGTCGCGAAATCGCGACATGCCGTTGGAAAAGAATGAAAATGGTCATGATTTCGTGACGTGTTTTGCCGAAGCATACGGATGATGAAAAGTGTCACGATTTCGCGACGTGTTTTGGCAAACTGTACGGACGGAGAAAATGGTCGCGATATCGCGACAGGTTTTGCCAAGGCATACGGAACAGAAAAATGGTCACGATTTCACGACGTGTTTCGGGGAAGCGTACGAAAAGAGAAAGCGGTAGCGATATCGCGACAGAAAGCGGCATGAAGGTCCGAAGGTGAAAAATGTCACGATATCGTGACAGAAAGCGGCATGAAGGTCCAAGGGTGAAAAACGTCGTGATATCGTGACAGGTTTTGCCAAGGCGTACGAAACAAAAAAATGGTCGTGATTTTGCGACGTGTTTCGAGGAGGCATACGGAAAGAGAAAGCGGTAGCGATATCGCGATAGTTTGCGACAAGCAGGTTCGGGGACAAAAGTGGTAGCGATATCATGACGGTTTGTTGAAAGAAGGCAAGAGAGTGATAATGGTCGTGATTTCACGACGTAAAGTTGCCAAAGAGGTCCGAAAGAAAATGGTAGCGATTTCGCTACAGCTTTGTGAGAAGGAAGCCCGACGGAGGGATGGTAGCGATTTCGCTATAGTTTTGTGAGAAGGAGGTTCGAAGGAGAAATGGTAGCGATCTCGCTACAGTTGGTGAAAGAAGGATCAAAAGCAAAAACGATCGTGATATCGTGACAAGATGCTGCCGAGGATGTACGGTCGGGAAGAGTGTAGCGATATCGCGACATGTGTTTTTGCGGCCAGGAAGGTGAACAGGCGGCATGCAGTTTTTGTCGAGTTTTTCGTAGAGTGGCGTTACAGAAGGTGTAGAGAGCGTGTGACACGTGGCATGCAGGTGTCAGGTCTATAGAAGCGTTACATGCAGTGAAGGATTTTAGGCGTTTTTGCGTTAAACATGGAATAAAGACAAGGAAAAGGTGGGAATTCGAAAGGTCACATGCAGGAAGGTGAAGCGAAGCGACCAGGGAGAATCGAAGAGCCACGCTATACAGCATAAATCCAGAAGCGTAGATTGAAGGAAGGGTTGGAAATTTCTGATTGTAGAGTTGCAGATACAAGAGCTTCGTGCTATTCTGGGCCTGCACTTGGGCAATTTCCTTCTTTTGTTCTGGAATATTTATGCCTGGAACATTCTTTGAATGTAATTGACATATCATTTAATACAAAATATAGAGAGTTGGCATCTAATTGATGAGAAAGGAGTCATTTTTTGTATGCATGATTTAATGTTATATCATTCATTTCAGATTTATAAGGCTTTTAGGTGAAGTTTAATGCAAGTGCTCTTGGTTGCTTCATGCGAATGCCTGAATCTGGAATTACGATGAGAAACCTTAGAAGCCCGCACCTAGCTTATTTAGATTGTGTGAGTTTGCAGGTTCATTAGGTTAGCTTGCATGCTAAAAACCTCATTATCTTCAGTTTCATCGAACTGATGGCAGCATTCTGACTGTAGTTTAATTTCTCTTTCATTTATTTTTCTTTATTATTCAAACCTTTGCTTTATTTTCTACAATTTAATTACTGTATTCAAGCAAATAATTGAAAATCCATCAAAATCCAAGATTAAAGTACAATTATTCCCTTTGAGTCCACTATAAATTCAAATTATATAAACCCCAGTGCCCCTTGTTAACATCCACTTGCAAACCCTGAAGTATTCCTAGAATTTCATTTGAATAACATCATTGGTAGACAAAGAATCAGCATAATAGGAACCTTGGATAAGTTACCTTCTTTGCAAGCAGAGGATTTTAGGACTCAGATCCTACCGGAGAGTGTGCTTTCACAATCGGGTGAAAACATCACTCAACAGATTGGCGCTAGAAGGAGGGCCGAATTGGTTTATCTATTTTGATTTTCATATCTGAATATTTTGTTTTTGATTCAATTTTGAAATTATTTACGGCTAAACTGCAACATCATTTTTTGTTTTTGTTGCAAGTTTTCTTCGAAATAGTCGACGGTTTCCTCAGGCAGGCTAGACCCACCACGCCGTATTGCGACCAGGTCTCAAACAACCAAAGAAACCATTTTTCATGACCTTACTGGTACTCCCAAGGGTAAAGCCAAGCAAGTCGTAAGCACACCAGTCGCAAAAGACCTGTTTTCTCCAGGAACGTCGAGTGGACCTACGCCAGTAATATCCGTTGCCCCTAGTGTGCCTATAGTTAGTAATATTTCTACTGCTATTGTAGTTTTGTCTACATCAATTCTAAGTCAAATGCCTCAAGCTCCAGTAGCTCCTTGGTATGGAGCTAACAATACTCCTTTGAATATTGTTGGGGATATCCATGAAATCCCCAAGAACATTGAAATATTTTTGCCTAAATACAAGCCAAATGGCCTAAGAATAGCAAAAGAACATATCCAAGCCTATAGGGATGTTTTAATTAGGCTGCAAGTTCAGCATGAAGATGTAGCCTGCAGACTTTTCCCCATGAGCTTGGATCCAATAGCATATGAATGGTATATATGCTTGCCAACTGGTTCAATCACCTCTTGGACACAAATGGAAAATGCCTTTATCAATAAATTTAGGTCACCCTTAGATCCCGCAACTATTTACAATCAGTTTATTACATGCAAACGGGGCCAAGGGGAACCAATCCGAATGTTTAATCAGAGATTCCAAAAGAACTATAACAGAGCAATTAGAAATTTTGCCATCGATCCCGCAATGGCTTTGCAGCTATATTTTGGGGCATTGGACCCCATGACAGCTATGTTTGCAAGGTGTAATCCTCAGGTCACCACGCTGGCTTTGGCCTATAATGAAGCCATGACTATTGAGCAGCAATTGACACCGCAAGGCTACGGGTTTACCCAGATGCCTATGATGGGACAAGTGTGCTCCATATGGTCAAGCTACCCAGGAAAATCAACTCATGGCACCACAAATGCCAAGTATGAATGCCTTCCCATATCAGTAGCTATATCCACCAGCACCCGCATATGCACCCATTCCAATCCAACCAATCACAGCCATTCCACCTGTTCCTGCATTTTTGCAGAACAGTCAATCAACTACGCAGGAAACTAGTCAAGTCAATCCTCAAGCCATAGTTCCTATTCCGAATCCAATCCCTATTCAAGGTATTAATCCATATGGGAATAAAATTCCTCAGAACCCGACCCAAATGTAGAATCAAGACCCCATTAATTATGCGAATCCAATGGGGGTTAACAACAATGTGGTTCCATCGAAGGATGTTTTTTCGAAAGTCGAAGAGCTCAAGAAACTAGTGCATAAACTAAGAAATGATAGGGTTCAACAACAGAAGTATGAGTCCCATGCCCCTCACCCAAATTGAAATTTTAACAATAGAGGGAGGCACTGGAACACCAAGCCAAACAATGGGAGAGTTCCTGCTCCCATTGCTAATCAATTAGATGCTTCTGCAGGCCCTAGCCAATCCAATTCTATTTTGAATCTTTCAGATTTGGCATGGGAAAGGGGGTGCAGGTTACATAACACAAAATAACACAATGAGAGGAATTGTCCTGATATTGCTAGATACACTCATTGTCTTCAAGCACAAGTTGATGATTTGGAATTGGTATCAAATGAGGATCCATCGTATCAGCAAGATGAAAATATTATGGTGATGGAAACATTATATCACCAAGAGGGTGAGAGCGAGGAGGAAGAAGACAAAATTTTGGAATAGGAGGTGCAAGATTTTCGAGATTTCAGAAAGGGGACTCATGGGTACCATTTGAGGAGTAAATCTAAAGCCCCTAAAACCTCATCAACACCTCCAAACAATTCTATTCTTCCTCCAGATACAAAGGCAAGTAACAACCCTCCCCCTCCACTCAAAAGAGAAATGTCTAATGACGTCTAGAAGACAGTCAAATTCGAAAAACCAAATTATGACGTAGTGGAGGATATGAAGAAGTCCAAATCTAGCCTTTCATTCCTGGACGCAGCTAAATTGCCTGGTCAAAAGGAAGCGTTGATAAGAGCTTTGAACTCACCTGATCCGATGTGGAAGGAAAAAAGAGCTGAATCCCATCTAATTTTTTGAAAGGAGAGAAGGGATGTCCCGCCATTCTTATTGACTCTGAGAATTGTGGGTAGGAGCCACGAGCAACCTCATGCCTACGGGGCCAAGGGATGTTCGACATGGAATGCAAGAACAAGAAAAGAAAAAGAGTCCCACTCCCCAAAGATGCATGCGATTCCATTAATCTAGGGAGTGCAGACAATCCAAAGGAGGTGTACATAGCAAAGGCATGTACGAGAGGAAGAAAGGAGCAATATAATACAGGAATTGAAGCATTACATAGATTGTATTGCTTGGAATTACAATGAGCTGAAGACTTACAACCAGAACATTATCACACATACCATCCCTTTGAAGCCAGACTCAGTCTTTTAGGCAAAGATAGCGAGTTGTTAACCTGCTATTGGAGCCTTTGATCGAAAAGGAGGTTAAAATATTATTGGAAGCGAAAATCATTTTTCCTGTTAGGCACTCAACCTGGGTGGCCAACCTCGTTCCAGCAAGAAAAAAGAGTGGAGAGATTAGGCTGTGCATAGATTTTCGAAATCTTAATAAAGCCTCTTAAAAAGATAATTATCCATTACCATCAATCGATGAAATTATGCAAATGGTAAATGGATCTGAAATGATGTCCTTTCTCGATGGATAGTCGGGGTACAACCAAATTCTTATACATCCAGATGACAGGATGAAAACAGCCTTCACTACCAAGTGGGGAACATTTGCATATAAGATAATGTCGTTCGGACTGTTAAATGCTGGTGCAACTTTTCAACGGGCCATGGATTACGCATTCAAAGGGCTAATAGGCAAATGCATCATCGTGTATGTGGATGATATCCCAGTTTTCTCGAAGAAGAGAGAGGATCATGTTAAAGATTTGAATAAAGTGCTTCAAAGATGCAGAGAACATGGAATTTCCTTAAATCCCAAAAAGTGCATTTTTGGAGTAACGGAAGGGAAATTGTTGGGTCACATCATTTCAAAAGAGGGCATATCCATCGACCCAGAAAGGATACAAGCTATCCAAAACCTACCTCTCCCGAGCAGTAAAAAATAACTGAGATCTTTCTTTGGTCAGGTCAATTTTGTGAGGAAGTTTATCTCTAGCTTTGCTAAGATAGCCAAACCTCTGAACCAGATGCTCAAGAAAGATGTGGATGTAAAATGGAATGAGGAAAGTAGAGTGGCTTTCCAGAATATCAAAGATGCCATTTCCAGAGCCCCTGTCCTTATAAGCCCAGACTACTCCAAGACTTTTTATATTTATGCTTTTGCATCAGAACACTCCTTTGCGAGTGTCTTAACCCAAAAAGGTGAGGATAGTGCCAAAAAACCCATTGCATTTTTAAGTGCCCCCCTGAAAGACGCTCAATTAAGGTATTCAATCCTTGATAAGCAAATGTACGCACTTTTTAAAAGCGTGAAAAAATTTAGGCACTACATCGTGCACGGCAGAATTATCGCCATCGTGTCTGATTCTGCTGTCAAGACCATGGTTTTACAGAATGAACTAGGTGAGAAGAGAGGAAAGTGGATTTCAACCATTCAAGAATTTGATCTCGAAATCCAACCAATGAAACTAGTTCGATGACAGGGACTGGCAAAGACGATCACAGAAAGCAATCCGCAAATAACAGGTCAATGCTCAAATACAGAATACATGGCTAAGGATGACTGGTATGTTGATATAGTGCAATTTTTATTGACTGGTAAGTGTCCTTCTAATCTGAATTCAACACAGAGAAGAGCTTTAAGGCTTAAGTCTGTTAACTATCTAATAAAATCTGGTGTGCTTTACAGGAAGAATCATGAAGGTATCTACCTGAGGTGTTTGAACAAAGAAGAAGCTGCCAGGGTGTTGTAGGAATTTCATGGGAAACATGGAACTGGTCATGGTGCAGCCAATGCTACAGCACATCAAATCCTGAGAGCAGGATACTACTGGCCACATATTTTCAAGGATGCGCATACCCATGTACAATCTTGTCACATCTGTCAAGTGGCCGCAAATAGAGAAAGAAATGCAGCCATGCCGTTGCGACTGTAGTCGAAATGAGACCGTTTGCACGAGTGGGGACTATATTTTATTGGGGTTATTAACCCAAATTCTTTTGATTCTCACAAATTCATTTTGACGACTACGAGACTATTGTACAAGGTGGACAAAGGCGATTCCTACTAAACATGCCACCACAGATGTTGTGATTAAATTTCTTGAGGATCAGATTATAAAAAGATTTGGAATGCCCGACTCTATTTTCAGTGACAATGGTAAAGCTTTTATTTCTACACAATTTGCAGATTGGGCATATGATAACAAAGTGAGCTTAAAGTTTGCATCCAATTACTATCCTCGAGGAAATGGGCTGGCCGAGTCTTCAAATAAGAATTTGTTGAATACTATTAAGAAGTTCTTTGGAAAAGAACCCTCGGGATCGGCACAACCAACTAAAGTTTGCCCTTTGGGCGAGATAGGACCAGTGAAAGAGTCCATAGGGAATACTCCCTATCATTTGGTCTATGGGCAAGACCCGATATTTCCAACAAATTTGAAGTTGCGGACCTTACATTTCATACAAGAGTACTTGGGGACGAGATGATCAAGTTGAAGCCGAGTTGAGCCGGTTGTTGCACCTTGATGAAAAGAGAGAAGAGGCCATGAATCACATGAATAAACACCGAGGCGGTTATCAAGAGATGGTTTGACGAGAAGAGCCAAATTTAAATCATTCAGAATTTCAGATTTGGTATTACTATGGGACAAAAGACATGAGGAAAAAGGGAATCATCAAAAGTTTGATTGTCTGTGGTTGGGTCCATATCAGATTTCAGAGATTCTTGGGAAGAATACCTTTAGGCTAAAAACATTAGAAGGGGAAGATTTCATGCTACCGGTTAATGGGCAGATTTTAAAGCATTATTTTAGCCCTTAGGTTGTGAGACTTTGATATTATTCTTTTGATCTTGGTGGGGGATTTTCAGATTTTGTTTTTATTGTTTAGGATTGTTAGTCTAGCTAGGATTTTGGTTATGGATTTGATTTCAATTGACATGTGTGTTAATTTTGAAAAAATAAAAAAATAAAAAAAATAAAAAATAATAAAGAATAAAAAATTGAGATGTCAACTTATGCTTAAGGTTAGGAGAATATGAAATATTGGAATTATCTTGTAAAAGCTCCACAAGTAACATAAAACATTTTAAGTTATATTGTTTGATTTTGTGATGCATGAAAGAATCGGTTTTGTATGACAATTCATTCCATTTGTAATTCAAGAAATAATGCATTCATGTTCCATCTCACCTTACATACATCTCATCTTAGTTACATATGCATCTTAGGTACAAGCCATTAAAGTATGTCAAATCCTCTTAGGGTTGTGTTATAACATATATGTAAGTAGCTCCAAAGGTTGGAAACCGAGTCTTGAGATATCTAGAACCAAGCACGTCTCATACATTAAAAAGGATCTTGAGCAAAATGATCAAAACCTAACTTGGAGGAAAAGGTTGGGCGAAAGAAGTTATTCATGTCTATCCTATTATGCAACATGATCCTTAAAACGAGTGGTTTTGACCACTTCCATAGAGCTTAAAGTCTAAAATCAGAGTAGTAAGGATAGGGTTAAATCCTCATCAAACTTAGGTTGAGGATCCAATTCCCCAAAGCTTTGATTTGACCCACATGGAGTAGTAAGGATAGAGCATAAATTCTCATCTCGGTTAGTTGAGAATCTGATTCCCCAAAGCTCTTATGTCTCATTTCATAATCAGTCTTGGATTGTAAGGATCATACTATTTGTCCTCTACAAAGGATGGGTAGTCATCCCCAAGGTCTAAGCAACAAAATTAATATTTCTCATCTAAAGTTTGGATTGTAAGGATCGTACTACATGTCCCTAGCCAGGATGGGTAGTCATCCCCAAGGTCCAAGAAGTAAAAATAAATTTTTCCCATCTCATCTTTATTTTGGATTGTAAGGATCGTACTACTTGTCCTCTGCAAGGGATGGGTAGTCATCCCCAAGGTCCAAAGAAATGGATATAAGTTTTGGATTGTGGGGTTAGATATGCCCATGCATGGCATCATGTCTTGCCTAAAAAACAAGACCACCGATTGTCTAGAGGGTTAGACTAGCATGACCATTTCTTCCATAACTGGTTTAATTATTTTGCTTAAATTGAGGTAATGAACTCTAAATTAGAATAGTAAGGATAAGGTTAAACTCTCATCTCGATTGGTTGGGAGTCTGATTCCCCAAAGTTCTGATTTCACATTCACTTGCACATGGGTTCTAGATAGTAGGGACTCATAACCAACTTTGGGATACAATAAGGTAATGAATTAGTGGATCCTAAGAGGGTTTGGCAATCTTGAATGCTTGTACATAGTAATAGAAGAAGGACCATGCCTTTTATGGAAGCAAATTTCCTTGCACATTCATTAGGGTACACAAATCAGTCACCATCCCATATATGCATTCATGCAAAACTGATAATGGAATGTTGATCAATTTCAAAAGATAGGGAATGAAAGCACATTGCACACACTAAGCTAATACTTGATAATTCTGATGATTCATGTACTTTTGATCTTTGGGCATTTATTATTTTGCTTATGTGCTAACGTATATTTGCGAGTTTGTGATATGTTTCAGGTTGGGTTCTTACTAAAATGCTCAAGAGCATTTGACAGCAGAGTCGCCATTTGTTGTGGTTGATCCACAACACACCCCAAAATTGGGGACCCATATTTTTGCAGGCTTGCAGAGAAGAATCTCGGTGACCCAGATGCTAAAATTGAAGAAAAGAGAAAAAATGCCTAAGTGTTGAAAGTGTCGCGAAATCGCGACATGTTGCGAAATCGCGACTTGTCACGCCATCGCTGCTAGAAACAGGAAAGTTGTCACGAAATCGCGACATGCCGTTGAGAGGAAAAGAAATGGTGTCGTGAAATCGCGACATGTCATTGGAAGGAAAAGAAATGGTGTCACGAAATCGTGACATGCTGTTGGAAAAGAGTGAAAATGGTCGCGAAATCGCGACATGCCATTGGAAAAGAATGAAAATGGTCGCGATTTCGTGACGTGTTTTGCCGAAGCATACGGATGATGAAAAGTGTCATGATTTCACGACGTGTTTTGGCAAACTGTACGGATGGAGAAAATGGTCGCGATATCGCGACAGGTTTTGCCAAGGCATACGGAACAGAAAAATGGTCGCGATTTCGTGACGTGTTTCGGGGAAGCGTACGGAAAGAGAAAGCGGTAGCGATATCGCGACAGAAAGCGTCATGAAGGTTCGAAGGTGAAAAACGTCGCGATATCGCGACAGAAAGCGGCATGAAGGTTCGAGGGTGAAAAATGTTGCGATATCACGACAGGTTTTACCAAGGCGTATGGAATATAAAAATGGTCGCAATTTCATGACGTGTTTCGGGGAGGCGTACGAAAAGAGAAAGCGGTAGCGATATCGCGACAGTTTGTGGCAAGCAGGTTCGGGGACAAAAGTGGTAGCGATATCACGACGGTTTGTTGAAAGAATGCAAGAGAGTGATAATGGTCGCAATTTCGTGACGTAAAGTTGCCAAAGAGGTCCGAAAGAAAATGGTAGCAATTTTGCTACAGATTTGTGAGAAGGAAGCCCGACGGAGGGATGGTAGCGATTTCGCTATAGTTTTGTGAGAAGGAGGTTCGAAGGAGAAATGGTAGCGATCTCGCTACAGTTGGTGAAAGAAGGCTCAAAAGCAAAAACGGTCACGATATCGCGACAAGATGCTGCCGAGGATGTACGGTCGAGAAGAGTGTAGCGATATCGCGACATGTCACGATTTCGTGGCATGTCACGTTTTCGCGGCCAGGAAGGTGAACAGGCGGCATGCAGTTTTTGTCAAGTTTTTCGTAGAGTGGCGTTACAAAAGGCGCAGAGAGCATGTGACACGTGGCATGCAGGTGTCAGGTCTGTAGAAGCGTTACATGCAGCGAAGGATTTTAGGTGTTTTGGCGTTAAACATGGAATAAAGACAAGGAAAAGGTGGGAATTCGAAAGGTCACATGCAGGAAGGTGAAGCGAAGCGACCAGGGAGAATCGAAGAGCCATGCTAGATAAGATAAATCCAGAAGCATAGATTGAAGGAAGGTTTGGAAATTGCCGATTGTAGAGTTGCAGAGACAAGAGCTTCGTGCTATTCTGGGCCTGCACTTGGGCAATTTCCTTCTTTTGTTCTGGAATATTTATGCCTGGAACATTCTTTGAATGTAATTGACATATCATTTAATACAAAATACAGAGAGTTGGCATCTAATTGATGAGAAAGAAGGAGTCATTTTTTTGTATGCATGATTTAATGTTATATCATTCATTTCAGATTTATAAGGCTTTTAGGTGAAGTTTAATGCAAGTGCTCTTGGTTGCTTCATGCGAATGCCTGAATCTAGAATTATAGTAGAAACCTTAGAAGCCCGCACCTAGCTTATTTGGATTGTGCAAGTTTGCAGGTTCATTAGGTTAGGTTGCATGCTAAAAACCTCATTATCTTCGATTTCATCGAATTGATGGCAGCATTCTGACTGTAGTTTAATTTCTCTTTCATTTATTTTTCTTTATTGTTCAAACCCTTGCTTTATTTTCTACAATTTAATTACTGTATTCAAACAAATAACTGAAAATCCATCAAAATCCAAGATTAAAGTACAATTATTCACTTTGAGTCCACTGTAAATTCAAATTATATAAACCCCAGTGCCCCTTGTTAACATCCACTTGCAAACCCTAAGGTATTCCTAGTATTTCATTTGAATAACATCATTGGTAGACAAAGAATCAGCATAACAGGAACCTTGGAGAAGTTACCTTCTTTGCAAGCAGAGGATTTTAGGACTCAGATCCTACCGGAGAGTGTGCTTTCACAATTGGGTGAAAACATCACTCAACACCACCCTACCACAATTATGTACCCCACCAATAGGTATACGCCTTTGTAACTCCAACATTAGCCATGTCAAGATCAACTACAGGAGGGTTATCCTGCTTTAGAACTATTGTAACTCAAGGTGGTGGAAGGTTCTTCTCTATAGTAATTTGATGGTATAAAACTAGCTTGAGAGGGACATCCTACTAGATGCCAAACTGTTTGAGCATCATGGAGTAATAGAAAAACTCTATGATGTTGTCTTTATGGTTGATAACCCATCGATCACGTTGAGTCCAAGTTATAAAGATAGTTGGCTCCTCCTAGGTAGGGCACTCATGATAGGGCCTACAGATGATGTTAGTGGTCTACAAGCTGGTCAAAGACACCATGTAATAGGAAATATCCCCTACAAAATGCTGACTCTTGCACTCCTCAGGCACTCTGGGCCACCTAGATCCATAGCACTGGATATCATTGTCTACCATAGTGATCTCCATAGGGTTTTCTATTGGGTGATCCACCATAATATGCTCCCATACCCAGATCTAGAGGATCAATATACAAGAAATTTTGGCTCATCCATGGAACTGAATATGGTATAACTCATCATAGAACTGCACTAGTAGTGTGCTCCCCCAAGCATAAATTATAGGTGCCTCACTATCAATCAAGTCTTGTACCATCGCCAAGAGGTTCCATGGGAACATCACTTTAGAGAAGTAAATAATAAGGATGTTACAAATAACCATCAATAGGATAGCATGCCTCTAAGAGAATACATCCTCTTGGTACCACTGGGAAACAAAAATCCCACCAGAACGAGTATCCTTGAAGGCAGCAATGATATATCTCCCAAAGACTTTAGCAAAAACCACATCTCTGGCACTAGTGGGAGAAGAGACAATGGGCACTCCATCAAAAGGGATCTGAAAGATCCTTTAGATGTCCTCTAGAGTGATCATCATATCTCTAGTAGGGAGATGGAAGGTATTAGTCCTAGAGTCCCATCTATGGGCCAGGGCAGTGAGGTAATCCTGATCCGACATGATCATCGAAAGCCTAGTGACATACTAGAGTCCGTGAGCATCAAGCCACTGGTAGTCCATATCATCCATGAGGGGCAGAAGGTCCACAAGTAGCTTCGGGTCTCGAGCCCGAGAAAACAAAATCTAGAAGTGCAAAATAAATGTCTAAATCAAATGCACTAAGCAAACTAATAAATGCATAAAATATAAAATGATGCAAGCTAATCTAAGATGCACTTAAGGCAATAAGAAAAATGGCTAAATGCACCTAAAACATAAAAAAATCAAATACTACACTTCAAAACTCCAAAAGATCAATTAAATTGCTTTAAAATTCAAAAATCTAAAAAATAAACCTAAAATCACCCAATCGTTTATGCCAGGAGCAGCCAAGCAGTGGTCATTAAAGTCAACAGTAGCCAAACTCCAATGGTTAAAAATTTAACAGTTGGAGTTCAAACTGGTTGTTGACGGCATCAACGGCCAGCCCAGGAAAATCAAGCCCCTCTAAGTGGTAGCTTCCAATGTGTGACACGCCAAACAACATTCCCCCATGGACAAAACTCATAAAAAAATTCAAAACAAATACAAAAAATAGGGAAACCCATCTAATTAAACCCTAAACTAGCCCTATCTACTGGTTTAGTTCATTGCCAACATGGTTAATGAAGTTACTTTACCCAATTTTTTAGTGAGGTTCATTTTACCGCATTAACAAAAGGGGTTAGGGTTTAGAAAGGTACTCGTGAAGCTCTGGCTCCTCCATTGGTTGAAGCCTCACCCTGCTCAGCCATGGTGCCAAATCGATAGTGTTTTGGGTCACAAGTAGTCACTCTCAACTCAAAGCTCAAAAGTACAATGATAGCTAGAAAATGAAAGGTCAAAAACCCTAATTTACTTTTATATTTCCAACTCAAGCCTCGATCACTGCTAGCATCAGCAGCCCAAAAATTTTTACCACTAGACCTAATAGTAGCCATGATGCACCAATTAGAGGTTACTAAACGTGACAATGACCAAAAACCAATGAGAAATTTACTCAATTTCTCACCACAAAGCACCTCAAAATGAGTCAATAAACACATTTGCAAATTCAAAGCAACCAAAATAAGCACAAATACCAAAAAAAAATTACATATATCAAAATCCAAAAACATCATAAAATCTAGTAAACACAAAATAAAAAAAACAAGAAAATTCCAATTGAGCCTCATATTCAGTTATTTTCTCTATACACTTGACGATTGTAGTGACTAGTGCTCCATGTAATTCGACGAGATGAGAAAATTACCGTAAGGCCACTTGGGGTAAAATAGTTATGGATGAATTGAGATATTTCACTTCTATCCCAAAGAAGGCCATGATGGTCAGACTGCCCCATAGGAGCGAGGATCCATCTTATTTCTCCTCTAGCAAATAGTGGTTCAACACAAGTTAGAATAAAATTATGTTAGTCTTAATTTCCTAAGAAGGCCATTATGGCCAAACCACCCCATGGGATAGAGATGTGCAATTACCAAAAATGGTTGAAGTCACACCTAGATGGGACCAACCCTATAATAACAAAATCAACCCTCTAAAGAGGTCCAAATCATTCATTTTGGTCAAGCGACTCATCACTTTATTAATTATCTTTTCCTCGTCCACTCGTCACTTGAGGGGATAGTCAAAATTTTTAACAATCATAATAAAAGTTAACAAAATATCATCTTGATCATGTCAATATTGCATTCATCGTATGAATCATTGCTAAAAACTATCATAAGCTTACCCTTTGTTGGGAAAAAAAGGAAATATGATAGTTAATTTTATAGCTCTCCTTCGATCGGACCAATAGTAGTCATAAACCCCCGATTGTGTTTAAGGTACGAGTGCAAACTTCCAAAAATTTAAGCCTTACATTCTATTGGAAGTAATGATTCAAGGATGTGCACCCTCCCATATGACTGGGGCATCCAATGTTGATCAAATCAATGATCATCATCCAACCTACAATGTTACCCTAGGTGTTCTATTTTTGCACTGCACTATGTTTTCCCATAACACATCCTAAAAAATGGTATCAGTAGACATCTAAAATGTGTCATGTTTAGGATACTACCCATATGGATACATTCATAGACCATATGAATCCTCTTAGATATATCCAAGAGCAATAAGTGGTCCTAACCACTCATACAGGGTATTTCTAGCCCATTCAAGATTGGCCACTCTCAGGCAGAGCAACCGCCACCCCTGGCTGCTGAAGACTACAACAGCCACACCTAGCCACTGGACCTGATAGTGGCTAGTACCATGCACAATATAACCATGAAAATGGGCCCAGATCACGTAGTATGACTACACCTTTGCATTGTTTACAGGTGGATTTTGGCGAGGAACTACCTGAGTTCCTCCTAACTACCCCTTTAATGCCATTTTGTGATTGATGCTTTCCACCCGGGACAGTTAGTCGCATGCAATTTGGATTGAAGCTTATCTAGGAAGCCAGGGTCCATATTTGAGAGAGGGAAGTCTACATATGGACTCTCCCACAAAGATCAAAAGATTCACAATTTGTAGAGTTTATGTAGTGAAGCCCTATCATATTGGAGAGTGAATCCACGCACCCTTGAGGAGCAATGAAGTGCTATCCGGTTGAGGGGAGACTATGCACCCGATATTCACATCCATTATTATTCACTATCATTTCGTGTATTAGAAACATATGATAACCCTTGAACATCAATTTGAGTAGAGAACCTGGTGCTACAACCCTTGGATCATGAGGAGGAAGGTCTATTTCATGGTTGTTATCCTGGATAGTGGCCCGTAGGCATAACCTAGGGTTTAGACATTAGTTTCTTTGTTTTAGCAATAGATTCGATTGATTTATATCTCTACATTTATTTCTAGCATAGATCTAATTCATCGTATGCATTTATAGTATTTTTCTCTAAGATATGCCCGCATATTTCATTAGCTTTATCGCATTTAATCATAGTAGGCTTGTTTATCTCACTTATCAGGTTTTATACTAATAGCCTCATCCAAGGAGGTATCCTAGCCAACTAAGCATACTTTATTGTCTTCATGTACACAGATATGTAGGTTTACAATACCATATCAAGACATTCAGAGCATGGGATCCCTCCTAGATGAGAGAAGGAGGAGGCATCTATGAGCCCTTAGACAATTTCGTGTATGAGATCGAAAATCCTGTGAAAGCACACCACCCCTTTGTGAGGGGATTTATTCAATCGATTTGTGTTCGATTTTTAACTAATTGTATCAAAAATTGGTTATCCCTCAGAGGGATAAATATGTAACCGTGGATTGAAAATATCAATAAAAAGTATATTTATTTGTTTTCCTTATTTACGTGTCATTTGCATGATCATTCCTTTCAATTTGATATAACAAACACATTGTAAGTCAGGTCGGTTGCGGTGTACGCTCCCCGAGATCGCACAAATGTCAATTGAATGCTTTTGGAAATCCTCATATGCCTGAGTCCTCTTATCTTCTAACTACATGTGTGTCAACCTTGTTTCCACTATATTTTCTTTAGATTCCTCTTCGTTTTTTTTTTGAGTGTGTGGAATCTCCAAATGGATAGGTAACATTGCCTCCTTACCATAAACTAAGGCATAAGGGGAGGTTTTGATGGAATTTTTAATAGTAATTATGTCTACCCATAGAGCTTGCTCTAGCAATAGGTGCCAACTTCTTTTATTACCCTCCAATGATCTCCTCAAAATCCTCAACAAATTCTTGTTAGTTGATTCTACAAGTCCATTTCCTTGGGGGTAGTAGTTTGAAGTATTCTTTATGGTAATGCCATACTTGTTGGCAAACTCAATATATTTGGCTCCTATGAAATTTGGACCATTATCGCTCACCAAGGCTTCTGGAACACCAAACCTTGAAATCAAGCTTTCCATAAAATTAATCACCACTTCTTGGTCTGATTTCTTTGTAGGAATAACTTCTACCCATCTGGTGAGGTAGTCTATAGTAGTCAAAATGTACTTATGATCAGTTGAGTAATATGGATTGATAACTCTTATGAAGTCCAAACCCCATTGTTGAAAGGGTTCTTCCACTTGAATTGGCTTAAGGGGGAATGATGCATTCCTTGTCCTCCCTACATGCCATTGGCATTTATCACAGGCTCTAGTGACTTTGAAGGTGTCTACAAATATGGTAGCCTAGTAATAGCTTTCTCTGATAATCTTCAAAGATGTTACTCTTCCTAAGAAGTGTCCTCCAGATAGTCCTCCATGGAACTCCTCTATGACCTTTTGTTGCTGATCATATTTTAAGCACCTAAGGAGAACTCCATCAAGGTTTCTTTTGTACAGACCTTCTAGAAGTAAGACATACTTCAAAGCTTGCAATCTATATCTTCTTCTCTATGATGCATTAATATCAGGAGGGCATACCCCAATTTGAAAGTACTTAGTCATCTGATCTACCCAGTCTGATTCACTTGACTATAATTCTTCAGTCTTATCATCTATTGTTGCCTGACAAGTTGTTACCTCTACTAAAATTGTTGCTTCTATCAGACCTTGGCATAGGGCTCTTCCTCTTACCAGCTTGGTAGGATGGATTTCCACATCATATTCTTGGATTTTAGTAATCCAACCAGCTCTCTTATCTCCTAGTTCTCCTTGTAGAATAAAACTTCTTACATCCGGATGAACAACATAAACCAGGGTCTTGCTTTGAACCAAATATTACCTAAATTTTTTCAATGATTTCATTATAGCAAATACTTGTTTCTCAATGAAATTATACTTAACCTAATATTCATGAAGAGTCTAGCTCCAAAATAATATGGGGTGTTCCTCTCCTTGATCATTCTTCTGGGTGAGCACTGATGCATAGCTTTCCTCAGCTCCATAAGCATAAAGGATGAAGTCTTTACTGAAATCTGGATTTACTAGCACTGGAGTTGTAGCAATGGACTGCTTGATGATTTCAAAGGCTTGCTTTCTTACCTCAATCCATTTGAAATCTGCATCTTTCTTCAGTAGTTCTGATATAGGCCTCACCTTTTGAGCAAAGTCAGAGATGAATTTCTTGACAAAGTTTATCTGACCAAAGAAGGACTGCAAGGCTTTCTTGTTCATAGGTAGTGGAAGAGCAAGAATGGATTTGATTCTATCTAGATCAATGGCCATACCTTCTTTTGAGACCACATGGCCTAACAAATTTCCCTCATGGACTACAAAAAATGACTTCTTAGGATTGAGGGAGATGCCAAATTCTCTGCACTTTTGGAAAACTTGTTCTAGGTGTGCCAAGTGGTCTTGCTTATTGTGGGAAAACATAGTCATGTCATCTAAATAGATCAGAATGACCTTGTTAATCAGTTCCCCAAAAGCATAGTCCATTGCTCTCTGGAATGTGGCCCCTGCATTAGATAGCCCAAAAGGTATTCTTTGATATGCAAAGGTTCCCCATTTTGTGGTGAATGTTGTCTTGAACTGATCTTCATTCTTCACCCAAATTTGGTTATATCCAGAGAAACCATCTAGCAATGAGAACCTTTCTACCCCTACCACAATCTGCAATATTTGATCAATCTATGGGAGGGGGTAGTGGTCCTTAAGTGATGCTTGATTGAGATTTCTAAAATCTACACATAGGCGGATGTCACCATTCTTCTTCCTCATAGGTACCAAGTTGGCTACCCAGGTTGAATGTTTTATTGGATAAATGATCTTAGCCTTTAGAAACTTCAAAAGTTCTTCTCTCATTATGGCTTCGATCCTAGGATTTATAGGCCTCTATTTCTTCCTGAATGGTTTTGCATTAGGCTCTAGCTCAATGGTGTGTTGGATAACCTTCTTGTCATATACTTTGAGGTCCTCATATGACCAAGCTACAATATCTTGGTACTTTAGGCATAAAGCTTTGATATCCTCCTCTTACTTTAGAGAACACTGGATTCCAACCTTGAGCTTCTTTTCTTTTTCTATTTCAACTTCTTTATAGATTTTCTCATTGACTTCCATGGATCTGATATTTTTCCTATCTTCATTGTCAAACAGGCTCTCTAGAGTAACCAAACCTCTAGGTATGTGATTGTTCTTAAGTTGAATGACATCCTATTGATCAATATCTTCTGGATTTTCCTCTTGAACAATGGATAGACAGGCTTCTCTCACCAGAAAATCAATGATTTGTTCATCACTTTCAAAGACCTACCAAAAAATCTGCTTATCTGGCACTATAGGCCTGAAAATCATTTTGATCCCTTTGTCCTTCTTAACTCCTATGTCTACAGAAGGGTTGAAGTTAGCTCCCCTTACTGCTAAGGAATATTCCAAGGTATTATTTCCTCTAGGAATAAAATTTATGTTTAGGGCATGAAAGGATTCCATCAAATCCCATACCCTATTTCTATATGCTTTCAGGTAATGGTGCTTACTACTGCACCTTTCTCTTACCTAATTTACTATCAATTTAGAGTCACCATATATGTTCAAGATCTTAATACCCATATTTTTAGCTTGCATCAGTCCAAGGCATAGAGCCTCATATTCTGCAACATTATTAGTGCATGACCATGTTAGCCTATAGGTGAAACTCTTTGTTCCTTTTGATTGGGACTGTAATACCACACCAGCACCAGCACCATTTCTACATCTGGAACCATCAAAGTGCATGGTCCATGTTTCTATTTCTCTTAGAGACTGATTAGATATAGTAGGAACCTTCTTCTCTATCTCTGTAGAAATATTGTATGTGCCCATACCTATCCCAAACTGGTTGTAATCCTCTCTGAAAGGTAGTTCATCTTCAATTTCCAACTCCTCAAAATTATCCACTAATTCAAATTCCTCTAGAGGAGTGAGATTGCACATGTCTCCTTCAATTTTTTCAATGTGGTAAGACATTGGCTTCTCAGGTGTTATTCTTATCCTCTTTCCTTTGAATGGAATAACCATGCTGGAATAGTCCATATACATGCATCCACCCAACTTTGTAGTGAACTCTCTTGAAAGACATAAGCCAAAATAAGGCTCTAGATCCACCACTACTATTTCTTGTACTATAGTTACCTCAGGTGCTCTATGCAGCCTCATTAAGACATCTTTGATTACTCCCACTGTCTTCATAGGTGTCCCATCTAATTGCAAAACTCCAGGGTAGGATCTGGTGTATTCCATACCCATATCCTCACAAACTACTTTAGGCATAACTGTAGTAGATGCCCCTGAGTCAATCATACAATTTTGGACAACCCAACCTTCCATCCTTAAAGAAATATAAAAAGGAGGAGGTTTATTCTTTAAAACAATAGGGGATATTTCTTTCTTTTTAGAGGGTATGCTAAGGATTGTGGTGGCCTACTTTTCTTATGGATATTTGTTCAAGGAAGCTTTTAGTAGGTCTATTTGGCTAGGAATGAAGAGGGTATCATATAGACTAGCTTTGGATGGTATCTTCTTCATTTCCTCCATAATGTTGTATTCAGATTTAGCCAAGGTGGGTCTCTCAGGCCTTCTTTTTGGCTCACCATATTTTCTTTTATACTATTGAGTGGCCTCAATTCTCTACCTTTTAGTAATGGAAGGGAATCTAAGCCTCTCTTGGGCTTCATCCTTAGACCTCATTCTATCTCCCTCAGTTTCTTTCTCAAATCTCTTGGGAAGACTATTTTATTTTTCTTTGGCCTGGGGAATAGGGAAAGTATCACTACTTTGGGGAGGTGGGTCACTCTTCCTCTGAGAAGGAACCTAAAATTGACCCATCTTCTATGGATCTACTTGTAGTGTTTTCTTGCCTGACCTTGTCATGACAGCAATAGGTCCATCCTCATCAAGATATTTTCCAACCATGATTTGGTCAGGTTTCTAGAGCATATTCACTCTTCCTTTCTAATTTCTTTCTGCTTGTTCCATGGCCTATTGTACATGGTGTTGGTACATAACACAATATTGTGAATCATGAGGATCATTACACACCAAACACCAGATATTCACCAGACTTATCTCTGAAGAACATTTAGGCTCTTCATATGCTGCATTTACTCTAACCCTAGTACTATTGCTAGGGCCAGGTCTTTGATATTTATTCACATAAGGAAATATCCTTTGTTGAGACCTCTCCATCTCTCTCTTCTCCATTGAATTCATCTTGTTGCTAAGAGTTTTCAAAGTATTATGTATATCAAGGATGACAAAAAATTCTTGAGGAGTCTGAGAAGGAAGTGGAGGGAAAGGAGCTGCAATAGATGGTGCTTTTGGCTGAGGAATGGGAGTCATATGTGGGAATGGGGATGACAATGGAGGGGGGTCCATATAATATGAAGTAGTAGTTTGACTTTGGACATTAGTGGTTTCCAAATTGTAAGGTAGCACAACTTTTGGAGGTAATCTCCCAACATTAATAAGGATATTTTCTGCATGAACAACTGCATTATAAACCTGTGGAAAATTTTCCACCCTATATTTTTGGGTTTGTAGGCCTAGATATGATCCAAGAGCTCTGATATAATACATATAAGCAAGGCTTGCATCTGGTCTAGCTACAGGGGGAATTCTCTTCCAGGTTCTACTAAACCTCAGATTAAAATCTAAAATAGTTTCTTGCTGATGTTTCTGCATAGATGTGAACTGATTGAGGAGGGAAAAAGGATCTGTAGATTCATTAAATTCCTCCACAAAGGGCTCAGCCAATGCTACCCATGAGGTGATGGTATTGTCCTCAAGGGTCCTAAACCAATGCAAAATCTTTCCTCTAAAGGATAGGGCTAGAATCTTGACAATAACATCTTCATTCTTTATATTGTGGATTGCTACCAGATTTAAAATATCTTGGTAGTGCTCATATGCAATTTTTCTAGATCCATCATAAGTGGGGATAGCCTTAGACACAACTTGAGGAATGTCATGCATATGGGCTAGTCTAAGGGGGCCAACTATGTTCTAGCTGGGGTACTTCTGCAAGGGCTGGTTTGGGACTGCATTTTGTGCCATGTTTCCAGGTGTAACTCCTGTTGGAGGTGTTGTTGGGTTAACTATAGGATTAATTGTAGGATTTTCCTCAGGAGGATTTTATTCTGAATGAAAATCTTGGTTTAAATTTCTTATAATAGTAGACCCTCTATAAGGCAACTCATAATAGAAAAAGGAGTCTAGGTTATTCCTCTTGAATGACCTAGTATACATGAAAAACTATGGTCTATAGGGATAACACTTTTTTTTGGGTTAACAGACCAGGGAGTCACCAGGTGAATTTGCTATTCTCCTCTTAGCAAGGTCAAGAAAATTCACCAAATCTTGATTCCTTCGGGTAGAGATAAAACAATAAATCATATGATGGGTTTTAGTGTTTCTTGCAAACAGGTCCCACCGGGCGTGCCAAAAACTATTGGGCACTAAATTGACATCAAGTTTTACTTGACACTGCAACTATCTATCTTCCAATTTTCTATCCAGGCTTGCACCCGATAGTCACAGCTCAACACTCAACATTGGATGGACCAAAGGTAATCTTCAATCCAACCTCCAGAGTAGGTTGGTTCCTTGTCAACTTAGTAAGGTGTTGACACAATTAAATCTCAATAAGGGTTTGAAGAATAGGGTTAGAAAAAGGTTTAGGGTTAGAGAAATATGCATTAATAGTGGATGGATAGGCTAACAACATAGGCATCTACAGTAGAAACCTTCAAACAAACTATTTCTAGTGTCCCATCACTCAAGATTAGCAGCACCCAAAACAATGAAATCTTCATACATTAAAGCATAAAATAGAGATATGTTGTAGGAAGAAATTCCAATATCCAATATATTGATAATCCAATTTAGCAGAATAGACCAATAATTAGATTTAGCAAAAATAAACTCCCTATCAACACAGATCTAACTATGAACAGATTTCAACTACTTTCACAACTAGTAATCCAATAAACTGGAATGAACTAACTGTTACAGCATTGACAAAAATGCAATTCATAACTTCGAACCTCTTAACGAAAGATAGCAAAGATAACATATCTTGAGTCAAAAATCAGAGTAATGCTCCTTCCATTAGTTTGCAAAGTATATTTATAGTAGGGCAAGCAAACGCACTAGAGCCGACCCTTAAAAATGAGGGTTTGACCTCTATTTATAGTTTACAAAAATGAAATAATTTGAAGGAGACATTACAAAGATTAAATTTTGACAACTCAATAGATAGCTTTGTTGGCATTATCTTATTGGCTGGTGAAGTCCGAGAAATCCACTGGAAGTGATCCACCATGGCAGCTCAACTCTGCAACCTGTTGGTTCAGTCATGGTAGTTGGATTTTAGGCCATTGGAAACTACATCTGATCCATTCATCATTCTTTAAAACCTCACTCCATCATAGATCTGCAACCACTTCTAGTTCTTGGTTCTTGAAAACCCTCAGATGCTTTGCCTTCCTGCCTTCAAACTAATTGTTCTTTGATCCAACAAGAATTCACTTTTAAATACTATAACAATGTCAGTAAAATCTCAACCATCGATGCTTTTGGTGAATGGTGGTGATTAAATCTTAAAAATGTTCTGCAAAGCAGTGAGGAGAAACCAAACACCATTTCACACTTTATAAATGTTGACATCATCTTCAATGGCTTCGACCAGTGAATTCAAGTTCTAACATGAAATGCACTAGGTTGTGAGTGGAATTGAATATGTCCTCAATCCACTACTTAGCCTTCTTCTTTCTTCCTTCTACAACATAAAGTAAATCGCAATCCACACAAAAATTATGCTGACATCATCCTTGACTCAATTGGACTACGAAATCACCAATCCACACTGGAAGTAATGTAAATATCCTTTGTCACCATTCCATAAATTTTATAATGCTTTCGACCTTTTGACGCCATTCCACTCTAAAATACTCTTGGAACTCAGTGGAATCGGGCTTCCCAAAACTTAGTCATTGGAGTGCACAAAACAATCACCATTTCACACTTTTTATCATGCTGACATCATCTTTGCTCAAAAGTTTTGTAGAATTGAGCCTCACCTAGAATCCACTACCAAATACACTAAGCCTTTAGAGGAATAGAAACTTTTCTCAAAAAGACTAACTGTTGAGTGGAATCAGATTCCTCTTGCATGGATCCGCTCCAAAATACTCTATGTCCTCAGTGGAATAGATATTTCCATGCCTTAGAATAATTTTTCAAATTTTTTTAAGGATGTGGCCATTTTGGGCCTACAGGTCCCAATATCAATTGAAGTTTGAAGATAAATATGAAGACCATGATTGAAGACTAAAGTCTTCAACTACCAAATAATGTAATACAGGGAGGTGTGGAAGTATATTACATTATTTTGTACATGGTAATGTACCTCCATGGTACAATTGTAAATAATATATTAGGGTTGAGTCATAGTTTAGAGTGTGAGTTATATTTTCCCTTTTATGTAAGTGTGAATGTACAAGAAATGCACAAGTGTCATGTAAAGTTGTAATGTACAAGAAATGCAAAAGTGTCATGTGAGTTAGAGTGCAAGTGTAGGTTGAGTATGTGCACAAGTGTCTTATATGTAAGAGTACAAATATGTAATGTAAATATGTGTATAAGTATCTTAGATTAGAGTGTGCAAGTTATAGAAGAGTAAGATTCATGTATAGGTGTACAAATGTTATAGATTCAAGTGTTCATCAAGTATGCAAGTTACAAGTAGGTAAGCCAAGAGTCATGAGACTTGGCATATAGAGAGTAATATTCTAGTACTTGAAGAGTCGTATCACTATGGATATTATGGAGACAATGCTCCATAAACAAGTATAACAAGCATTAAGATCATATACATTTGTAAGAGAAGAACAAGCTATAAATATTGTATACATTTTGAGCAATTAATATTGTAAGTTATATTTCATACATTGTACATGAATGACTCAGGATATTTATATTCATATTTCAGCATATTATTGAATGCTATTTGATTTATTATAAGCCTTGATATACATATTAATTTGCTCATACTATTCTACAAATATCATTATCTTGACCTTATTATATTGTGACTATTTTATATTTAATCTTGTGAGATATAACTTATGATATTTTGTGGTGATTGATAAGAGTTCATTTTTACCACTATTATAAATTAATTTATAAGATCTGATTAAGAGTATGTCTACTTTGAAGGTAATAAGACTCGGACACTTTTTTAAATTCATATTGCATAAATAGGCTAGGGTCATTCCACTAGGTTGAAGAAAAACCATTGAATAATAGGACTCAGCTATATTATTAGGTAGAACCAACACAAGAGAAAGTTGATCATTTAGGAAAGAGCTATCTTGATATTGATATTAGTAATTGGATTTTCTAGTAAGGAGGGGAATCATATTGAGTTATTAGGTTTGACCTAAGACATTATTAATTTTAGAAAAAGAGTTGCAACATGGGTTATGCTACATAAGTGTTAGAAGTTTCTTATAGAAGATAGATAAGACTTTCAACTTCTAAAAGTATCATATTGGAGAAAAAAATAGCAACGAATTGAGAAGAATTTAGAGCTTCCTAAGAAAGAAGAAAGAAAGTCGTACATAAGATTAGAATAAAGATAGCAATGGATTGAGAAGCATTCATAACTTCCTAAGAGAAAATAAAAAAAGCATAATAGAATAAAGAATATAGATATATCAATCTCTGATATATAAATCTTGAAGAAATATAAAGAAGAACCTAGCTTACATTATATATTTCTTCAAGCATTGGATTAGAATCTACAATTGTGGCCCTTATAAAGGAAAGAGAGAGGCCCTTATAAATTAGAGAAAGAGGCTTGTATAAATAAGGAAGATAGAGATCATTACAAAGAAGAGAAAAATGCCCTAATAGAATAAGAAAAAAGGCCTGACATATTATAGAGAGGAAAAAAAGGGTCTTTATAGAATAGAAAAGAGGCTCATACAAAGAATATAAAGAAGCTCTTTATAGAATTGAAAAAGAGGCCCAAGAAAATATTTTGAATCAAGAAGAATAAAGAAGCTATATTGCACTACATGTTCAGATATAGTTGGAAATGAGCAATAATATGTTTGAATAGATTTAGAGAAAAGTAAAGTACAAATATTCAACATATAAAGGAGTGGACTGAATAAGCTTTTGGTTTAGCAAAAGTTATAACAGAGGCATCACAGTGAATTCATAATAGAGGTGTCACAATAAATATTATAGCATCGATGTCACAAAGGAGGCATCAAATATAAAATACATCATAGAGATGTCAAGCAGAGAAGACATCATAGAGATATCAAGAAAATAATATATCAAAAATATGTTAAGTATAGAAGACATCACATAGACTTTAAGTGGAGAAGATAAGCATTGCTTTCTGAAAAAATATAAGTTGCACTTAGAAAATTGAAAGGTTAAGCATTTGGTTTTAGAAAAAAGTATTATAAAGTAGTGAAAAAATGTAATATTAAGCTTCAATTAGTAATAGCAATTGAAAGCTCTTAATTGTAGTGCATTCATAGACAGATTTGGATCTTGAACCTGCAAACAATAATCAAGATTAATATGAGCACCATAAAGCAGAAGCCAAATTAACTAAAGGGAATAACTACAGTGAGTTATTAAGTGCAACAAAATTAAATAAGAGAATTATAAGAAATTTTAGCATATTATCATAGTAATCTAATGCAATAAAAACTTGAGCAAGTTTACAGCATAGAAGTCAAACCATCTGGAAGCCAAAAAAATGAGCTTGTGAGGAAGACAAATCCAAGGAGAAACATTTGAGGTAGTTAGCAAATTTTTGAAGTGATAGAGCCAAGGAACATTAGAGAGTCATTACACCTAAATTAATGCTCGAGTGCTACATTTGGAGAGGAAGTGAAACATTCCATGAATGTTACACCATGCAAACAACCATGTAGCAATTGCATAAAGTATATGAAGAGTTATTCACACAAGAAATAGAGAAGAAGTGTTGCAAACAACAAAGCAGGGATGTGTGCAATTTCAAAGCATAAGTGAGAAGTTATTTCAATGGTTTTTTAGAAATTTAGGGTTTTTTTAAGCTAACGTTTAAAGTTATCTTGACTTAAGAATTATAAGGGTTGATTAAAATATTTTTGAAATATTTGATTTATTGTTTTATTAAAATGTTGGAGTAATAAGTTCTCTAGGTTATTAAAGTTTTTAAGTTTTGTTAACTTGGAGTGATAAGGAAGTCAACAAGTCTATTTTATTTTTAAAATATAATTTTTTTTAAAGTTTAAATATTTTTGAAGAATTTTTAATTTGGGTTCTATTTTTGAGAAAAATTAAAATTTGAAAAATTCTTGAATTTTTGCAAATTTAAATATTTGGGAGATACATTATTTTTGTTAGAAATAGCTTATATTACATTATTTGGGTCATGTAAATGTACCTTCCTTGGTACATACTTAGGACATTAGATTACTTTAGGGGGAAGTTATCTAGTTACTTCATGCAATGTAATAAATGCACAAGTGTCAATGTGCAAGTTGTAATGTGCAAGGTGTCCACTTGTACAACTAGGTAGAGTGTTGGCCAAGGAACTTATCTTCCTATATAAAGGGCCATAGATATAGAAGAGATATAACACAGTAGTGTAGGATATAGTAGTGTAGGATACAATAGTGTAGTGTGTGTGAGCTATAAGCTCAGAGCTCATTCATTGAGCAGTAGCTTGTATCATGGAGTGTTCATTTCCTCCATAGCTACTATTGTACTCATTTCCATCATTTCTATTTATAGCATATTTTAGTCATCTCATAGATTTACTTTCTTTCTTATTATTCTGCATCTTGTGAATGCTATCTCCCATTGCATGTTGTATCAAAAGCTAACAGTGGTATCAGAGCTATGGTAGATCAAGCTATGGTAGATCAATAGGAAAATCACCATTATCATTGACCCTGAGTTTTTTGTCAACCTGATGCGCCATTGGACCAATCACTATCAAAATTTCTTAGAAGAGTCTAGGTGATAGAATTAGGGAGAGCCGCAAGTGAGGACTGAATGAAATCTCAGTTTTAGAAATACTGAGATTGCATATGGCTAGAGTCTTTCCACAGAGTTGCAGAAAAACTCGTGAAGACTAGGACTCAGCATTTGATCCACTAGTTTGATGAAACAACTAGTGAAGCTCATCTAAGAGATCTAGAAATATTTACCTGAAGTTTCTTTTATTGCAGGGAATTAATTCTCAGATGATTGGGACACCTCCTACAATAGAAATCTAGGAGACCTCAACTTCATTGCCCGAAGGTCGGAGTGCCTTCATAGTGCAGAGATTAGTTATTGTAGAAAGGAGAATACTTCAGAAGAAACTTCTAGAAAAGAATCATGGTGAAGTCAGGAGATAGGAGATCTCCATTGCTAGATTGAAGAACTTCACAAAAATAAAAAGGCCATAGAAGCCCTGATTCAGAAGAAAAGGCCATAGAAGCCTTGATCCAAAAAAACCACAACCAGAAAAGGCCATAGAAGCCTTGATCAAAAAACCACAAAAACCATAAAGCCTTAATATTGAAAAAAGGCCACAGAAGCCTTAATATTAAAGAAAAGGCCACAGAAGCCTTGATACTAAAATAGGCCATAGATGCCTTTATCCTGAAGAAGACTCCAGAAGAGAGTACTTAATTCAGAAGTAGATTTTAGTACTAATATTTTTGTTGTAGGTAAAGGAGATCCAGTAAGTCGAGAAAGCTTCCTACAAGAAAGTTAGGAAGAGTAGCCTCTTTAGAATCAATCCAGCACCTGAAGCAAAAGAGATCAGGAGGAGATCTCATTGAAGAACTTCTAGACAAGGAAGAAGAAGAAGGACTAGGAGAGTCCTACTCGAATCCAGAAGCAAAAAAATCAGATATCCAGGAGAAGATCTCACCACCAACACTTCCAGAAGTAGAAGGTTGAAGATAAGGTCTCAAGGAAGACCAAAAGAAGTTGCAAGATCAAAGACCTTGGTGAGGTCTCGATGAGCATCCAATAAAAGGCTAGGAGAGCCTTGCTGAAGAAATCATCAAAGAAGAACTCACTAGAGAAATCCACTACCAAGGAGAAGCCCCTGATAGTGAAGGACTTGGGATAATTATCACCATCCAACAACAAGCCCAAGAGGAGGAGAATTTGGTAAGGAGTGCCAAATTTGAGTGGAAGAAGAATCTAGTGAAGACCTCAAGATATTCAAAATCTTGAGAAGAAGATCCTGCTTGAAGTCAGAATTTGACAAGAAGACTTGAAGATAGAAGAAGTTGGCCAGAACTAGAAGATTGAATATTACCTCCCATAGCAAGAGGACACCACTTCAGAGACATAGACTTCTCCAAATCTATAGTAGAAGGAGGAGACCACAAGAGGAGAACAAAGTCACCAAATCTTAGGTTCATGAAAGAAAGTTTGAGACTACAATTTGGTGAAGGAGTTATTCAAAATAGTCTACAAAGAGTTGCAAGATCTTACTCAAGGTAGCAACTTGGTGATCTAAGACACCAAGATCTACATCCTCTACAGAAGTGGCAAAGAAGCTACAAAATATTTTAAAAAAAGGTAAGCAACTATTGGTGCAAGTAGATTCATTAATTGGATTACTTTTTAGATTTGTTAAAGCACCTTAATCTAGATTAAAGTTGCAACCTAAATTACAGTCTTCAAAAGTGCAAAATAAAAAGGTTCCTTTTAGAGGTTCATTTGCACACTAGGAGTTGATTAGATTCCAAATATTAATTATCTATCAACTACCTATTATCTACTTTGGAAAGTGAAAAGAAGACTGAATCCTACAATACTAATTGTAGTGAATTTATAGAATATTTGAAGGTTCATTTCAAATTATTCTTGATTAGTTGTAGTGAATTGATTAAGTGCATTTTCTTGAGAGTATATTGGAGTGATAAGGTGTAATTTTTTAGTGCATTAAAAAGTAGAATTTGTTAGATTCATTTGCACTATTATTACTCTCAAAAGAAATTAGTTTTGTGCATTGAAAAAAGGTACAAAATCTAGTTTGCATCAAGTGTCTAAAGACACTCTTAAAGCACAAAAACCTGCAACTCTTAGTGGCCAATAGAAGCCACCAAAATTGGTTAGTACAAGCAAAGAAAAGCTAACCAAAAAGAAGCTTCAAATATTGAGACTTGGTGAGTCTCAAATCCAAAGCACTAAAGGGGTTAGTGCAACTAAAATAAAGCTTCTATTTTACAACATTTACAAGGCTTGGATTCACCATCAAATATCCAAGCAAAGAGGGTAAGGAGTCTAGCCAAAGAGACATCCTCAAAACCCTCATAATGCACTCATAAAATCTGCTACAAAATCAGAATCTTAGGCCTGCAAAAGAGTGCAAGAAAAGGTGCAATAAAAAAGGGTTTTATATACATGTAAAGGTTACATGGTATTGCACTTCTACAATACATCATATGCAGGGAAAGGAGCAGATTTGAAGGTGCCTCAAAAGGCACAATAGGTATAGGAAAATCCAGCCAAAGAAGGGCCGAAATATTAGTGCTCTTCAACCATCGAAAGGGCATACTCTCCATGGATGAACCTGCAAGACAAAGGAAGCTCATCAAAGTGATTTACGTAAACCAAAGCAAGCTTATCAAGGACATATATGAAGACAAAAAGAAGAAGCTTATTTACATAGATAGAAGAGAGCTCATCCATGAAGAAAGAGCATCAAGATTCCACTCCTACCAAGGTGAACAGGCAGCATAACAGGGAGCACATTGAAGGCAAGAAGAAAAAAGAGAAGGATAGATGCTACATTGAGAGTAACATCCACAAAAGGAAGCACTATCATCCATGATCGAAGCTCCAAGATGCCTCACGAAGCCACTTGTAGAAGAATAGGTTGCTTGCTACCCAAGAAAACAAAGCAAGCTAAGGAGGAAGATAATCGAAGGAGTTACAATCTCCTTCTTGAAGGTGTTACATCAAAAGTCTCATGCAAGAAGACTAAATGCCACTTGGCATAATATTCTCTAGCACCTCTCATTTCCTAATGCTCAAGAGACCATCGAAGGGGAGTTACAAGTGCCAGAGCAAATTCTCATACATTACAAAGGTGTAACGTGCATCACAAAAGCATTACAAGAAGATATTGGTATTACACAAGTGACAACACTCTCAAGAAATAGAAAAGACACTTGGCCACCCTTGACCTCCAATAAATGTAATCTAATTTTGAAGCAAGAACAGGGTGAAGAGGAGAGCAAATTGTAGTCAAAAGAAAGGAGGAAATATCATAGTCAAACCAGTTCTAGCGCAGCATGGAAGAAAGGGAGCAAGGAGCATTTAAAGCTCCATAGAAGAAGGATATATTACCAGCATCATACTCTCCAGCATTGAAGAACAAGCCCGATCATTTCTCACTCAGCCATACCACACTTGGCCCATCCAGATTCGTCAACTCAAGCGCCACAGAAAGGGTACGTAAGAGGACTATTATACTCAGTCAAAACCAGTGCTATTCAAGTGTGAAGACAAGGAGCTAAGGTAAGTGAATTATCTCATTAATATTGCTTTCAAACATAGGAGATATAAGGCTATAAAATCAAGGATAAATTTTAAGGTTGTGAAAGCAAAAGACATAGGAGATAACTTACCAAAAATCAAAATAATATTTGCAAGCTAACCTAGGAGATATAAGGCCTTCTACTTAGGTTGAACTATTTAATACTTTGCAAATATTATTATCTTTTCTAATTTTCCAAATTTGGGAGTCATAAGGTCTACTACATCAAATTGATTTATTGGAAATTAGAAAAATTAAAATCAAATTTCAAAGGGCCATTATAAGAGGTTTATTTAAAACATTTTAAAGGTTGGAAATTTATAATATTTACTTGTCTCAAATCTTCTCAAATCGAGACAAAAGATCCAACATTAAAACCTCTTTAAATTTGGGAAAAGTGCTTAGTTCAATAGGAGCAATAAGGATAATAGAAGTTGATTTTGTTATTTACAAAACTTTACAAAATCAACCAAAATTGAACTAAAATTTACAAAAGCACTTTATATCTTTTCCAAAACATACTAGGGAGTCATAAGGCATTCTACAAAACTTGGTAATATCAACATTTATCAAAATTATCAAGTTGCAATATATAAGCTTTCTACAAAACCTAAAAATCCTCAAGAGTATATACTCTCATTACTAGGGAGACATAAGGAAGCCTACAAAACCAAGGATTAATAAAGGTTTTATCAAATCAAGCTTATATACTTCTATCAAGGATCATATATCCGAATAGGGAGCCATAAGGTAAGTCTATTCTATCCCAAAGAATTCAGGTAATACAAATGGCTACTAGCATGCTAAGCAACACTCTTAGAAGTGGAATAAGGAAGATACCAATATGGATTAAAAACCTGATGGATTACAATGATGAAAAGGGCAAAGAAAAGGAAGAACCAATACAATGCGAAATAAGTTCTGAAATTGATAGCCATATAAAGGGAGATTCATCCAGTGAATCTAATACCAAAGGAGACCCAAAGCAAGAAAAAAGGGATCAACCAGATTTTATACAAAAAGGAAAATATGGAATAGCTTCAATTGTGCATATATGGTTAGAAGGTCTTATTAAAGAGATAGACAAACATGATATCCCTAAATTAGACTTCAAAGCCATCAAATATTCTCTATTATGCACCTATTGCAATCAATATGGTCATGAAAAGATAAATTGTTGGAGCTTCCATCCTTGCAAATATTGTGATGGGACAAACCACTCATCTTTTTCTTGTTATTTCAAATACAGGTACTGTAGGCCCAAAATGGCCACATCCTTGAGAAATTTTGAAAAATTATTCTAAGGCATGGAAATATCTATTCCACTGAGGACATAGAGTGTTTTGGAGCAAATATGTGCAAGAAGATCTGATTTCGGTCAACATTTTATCTTTTTTTTAGAAAAGTTTCATTCCGCTCGGTGCCTAGTGTATTTGGTAATGAATTCCAAGCAAGGCTTGATTTTGTAAAACTTTTGAGAAAAAATGATGTCAGCATGATAAAAAGTGTAGAATGGTGATTTTTTTAAGCACTCCAGTGACCAAGTGCCAACAAGATCGATTCCACTAAGTTCCAAGAGTATTCTGGAGTGATATGGTGTCAGAAGGTCAAAAGCATTGTAAAAGGCTGCAGAATGGCGACAAAGGCTATTTACACTACTTCTAGTGCGAAATGGTGATTCCGTAGTCCAACCAATTCAAACATTGATTTCAGAATATTTTTGTGCCTATTACAATTTAATTTATGTCATAGGAGAGATAAATAAGAAGGCTAAGTAGCGAATTGATGACAGATCCAATTTCGCTAACAACCTAGTGTATTTTATGTTGGAACATGATTTCGTTGGTTGAAGCCATTAACGATGACGTCAACATTTATAAAGTACAAAATGGAATTTTTTCTCCACGTTGCTTTGTAGAATATTTGTGAGATTTAATTGCCATTGTTCACCAAAAGCATCGACGATTGAGATTTTTTTCACATTGTTATAACATTTAAAATTGGATTCTTGTCAGATCGAAGAACAGTTAGTTTGAGGTGGAAAGGTGAAGTGTTCGAGGGTTTCCAAGAACCAAAAGTGGTTGCATATCTATTGTAGATCAAGGTTTTAAATAATGATGAATGGATCAAATGCAGTTTCCAATGGCTTAAACTCCAACTACCATGATTGAACCAACAGGTTGCAGGGTCAATCTACCATGGCGGATTGCTTCCAGTGGGTTTATCAGATTCCAATAGTGAATGAGTTGATTCCAGCAAAGCTCTCTACTGAGTTGTCAAATTTTAATCTTTGTAATATCTCTTTCAAATTATTTCCTTTGTGTAAACTATAAATAAAGGTCGAACCCTAATTTTTAAGGGTTGGCTCTAGTGCGTTTGCTTGCCCTATTGTGTAAATACATTCTGTAAAGTAATGGAAGGAGCATTACTCTTATTTTTGACTCAAGATGTGTTATCTTTGCTATATTTTGATTAAGAGGTTCAAAGCTATGAATTGCATTTTTGTCAATGCTGTAACGGTTAGTTCATTCTATTTTCACTAGATTACTAGTTGTGAAGGTAGTTGAAATCTATTCATAGTTAGATCTGTGTTGATAGGAAGTTTATTTTTGCTAAATCTAATTATTGGTCTATTATACTAAATTGGATTATCAGTATATTGGATATTGGAATTGCTTCCTGTAACATATCTTTGTTTTATGCTTTAATGTATGAAGATTTCATTGTTTTGGGTGCTACTAATTTTGAGTGATGGGACACTGGAAATAGTTTATTTGAAGGTTTTTGTTGTAGATGCCTATGTTTTTAGCCTATCCATCCACTGTTGATGTACATTTCTCTAACCCTAAACCTTTTCTAACCCTATTATTCAAACCCTTATTGTGATTTAATTGAGTCAACATCTTTCTAAATTGAAAGAAACTAGCCTACTTTGGAGGTTGGATTGAAGTTGTCTTTAGTCCATCCAATGTTGATTTTTGAGTTGTGACTATCGGGTGTAAGCCTGGACAAAGAATTTGAAGATAGACAGTTCCAGTGTTAAGTAAAACTTGATGTCAATTCAGTGCCCAACAATTTTTGGCACACCCAATGAGACATGTTTGCAAGAAACACTAAAACCCATCATATGATTTATTATTTTATCTCTACCTAGAGGAATCAATATTTAGTGAATTATCTTGATCTTTCTAAGTAGAGATTAGAAAATTTACCTGGCAACTCCTTGGTCTGTTAACCCAGAAAAAATTATCCTTGTAGACCATGGTTTTTTCATGTATACCAGGTCTTTCAAGAGGAATAACCCTGATTCCTTTTTCTATTGTGAGTTGCCTTATAGAGGGTAAAATGTTATAATAAATTTAAACTAAGATTTACATTCAGAAGAAAACCCTCCTGAGGAGAATCCTACAGTTAACCCAACAACACCTCCAATAGGAGTTACACCTGGAAACATGGCACAAAATGCAGTCCTAAACCAACCCTTGCAAAATTACCCCAGCTGGAACACAAATGGCCCCCTTAGACTAGCTCACATGCATGACATTCCCCAAGCTATGTCTAAGGCTATTCCTACTTATAATGGATCTATAAAATTTACATATGAGCACTGCCAAGATATTCTGAATCTGGTAGTAATTCACAATATAAAAAATGAGGATGTTATTATCAGAATCTTAACCCTGTCCTTTAGATTTTGCATTGGTTTAGGACTCTTGAGGACAATACCATCACATCATGGGCAACATTAGTTGAGCCATTTTTAGAATAATTTAATGATTCTGTAGATCTTTTTTCCATCCTCAATTAGTTCACATCTATGCATAAACATCAACAAGAAATTGTTTCAAATTTCAATTTAAGATTCAGTAGGACCTGGAAGAGAATTCCCATTACAACTAGACCAGCTGCAAGCCTTGCTTACATGTATTATATCATAGCTCTTGTATCATAGCTAGGCCTACAAACCCAACAATCTAGGGTGGAAACTTTTCCACAGGTCAATAGTGCATTTGTTCATGCAAAAAATTTCCTTATTAATGTGGGGAGATTACCTCCAAAAGCTATGTTGCCCTATAATTTGGAAATCACTAATATCCAAAGTCAAACTTATGCTCCATCTTATATGGACCCTCCTCCTTTATCATACCCATTCCCACATATGACTCTCATTCCTCAGTCAAAAACACCATCTACCATAACTCCTTTCCTCCCACTTCCTGCTCAGATTCCTCAATATTTCTCTGTCATCCTTGATATCCATAATACCTTGAAAACTCTTAGCAACAAGATGAATTCAATAGAAAAGAGAGATATGAAAAGGTCTCAACCAATAATATTCCCTTATGTGAGTAAAGATAAAAGACCTAGCCCTAGTAATAGCACTGGGGTTAGAGTAAATACAACATATGAAGAGCCTGAGTGTTCTTCAAAAATAAGTCTGGTAAATGTATGGTGTTCGGTGTGCAATGACCTTCATGACTCACAATCTTGTGTTATGTACCAACACCATGTACAATAGGCTATGGAGAAAGCAAAAAGAAATTAGAAAGGAAGAGTTAATATACTCTAGAAACTAGAGCAAATCATGTTTGGAAAATATCTTGAAGAATATGGACCTATTGTTGTCATGACAAGGTAAGGCAAGAAAACACTGCAAGTTGATCCATAGAAGATGGGGTAATTTTAGGTCCCATCTCAAAAGAAAAAGGACCCACCTCCCCAAAGCAGTGATACTTTCCCTATTCCCCGGGCCAAAGAAAAATAAAATAGTCTTCCCAAGATATTTGAGAAAGAAACCGAGGGAGATAGAATGAGGTCTAAGGATGAAGCTCAAGAGAGGCTTAGGTTCCCTTCCATTACCAAAAGGCAGAGAATTGAGGCCACTCAGAAATATAAGAGAAAATTTGGTGAGCCAGAAAGAAGGCCTGAAAGACCTACTCTTGCAAAATTTGAATACAAAATTGTGGAAGAAATGAAGAAGATACCATCCAAAGCTAGTCTATATAATACCCTCTTCATCCCTAGTCAAATTGACTTGCTAAAAGCTTTCTTGCAAAAATATCCATAGGAAAAGCAGGCCACCACAATTCTTATTATACCCTATGAAAAGAAAGAAATATTCCCTACTATTTTAAATAATAAACCTCCCTATACATTTCTTTAATAATGGAAGGTTGGGTGGTCCGAAATTGTATGATTGACTAAGGGGCATCCACCATAGTTATGCCCAAAGCAATTTTCGAGGAAATGGGTATGGAATACACCAGATCTTGACCTGGAGTTCTGTAATTAGATGGGACCTATGAAGACAGTGGAAGTAATCAAAGATGTCTTAATGAGGCTACATAGATCACCTGAGGTAACTATAGTACAATAAATAATGGTGGTGGATCTAGAGCCCTATTTTAGCTTATGCCTTTCTAGAGAGTTCACTGTAAAGTTGGGTGAATGCATGTATATGGACTATTCTAGCATGGTTATCCCTTTTAAAGGAAAGAGGATAAAAATAACACCTGAGAAGCATGTGTCTTACCACATTCAAAAAATTGAAGAGGACATGTGCAATCTCACTCCTCTAGAAGAATTTGAATTTATGGATAATTTGGAAGAGTTGGATATTGAATATGAACTACCTTTCAGGGATGATTATAGCTAGTTTGGGATATGTATGGGCACATACAGTATTTCTGTAGAATCAGAGAAGAGAATTATTGTTATATCTAATCATTATTTGATGGAAAAAGAAACATGGACCATGCACTTTGATGGTGCCATATGTAGAAATGGTGATGGTTCTGGGGTGATATTACAATCCCAATCAAAAGGGACAAAGAGTTTCATCTATAGGCTAACATGGTCATGCACTATTTAATTCTCCAAAAAATATTAACCATTTAGATGACATGACTGTGTTTTCCCATAACAATCAAGACCACTTGGCACACCTAGAACAAGTTTTCCATAAGTACAGAGAATTTTGCATCTCCCTCAATCCTAAGAAGTCATTTTTTGTAGTTCATGAGGGAAAGTTTCTAGGACATGTAGTCTCCAAAGAAATTATGTCCATTGATCTAGATATAATCAAATACATTCTAACTCTTCCACTGCCTGTGAACAAGAAAACCTTGCAGTCTTTCTCTAGTCAGATAAACTTTGTCAAGAAATTCATCTCTAACTTTACTCATAAGGTGAGGCCTATATCTGAACTGCTAAAGAAATATGCATATTTCAAATGGATTGAAGTAAGAAATTATACCTTTAAAATCATTAAGTAGTCCCTTGTTGCAAACCCAGTGTTAGTAAATCCATATTTTAACAAAGACTTCATTCTTTATGCTTATGGAGCTAAGGAAATCTATGCCTCGATGCTCACCCAGAATAATGATCAAGGAGAGGAGCACCCCATATTCTTTTGGATCCAGACTCTTCATGAATACCAAGTTAAGTATAATTTCATTGAGAAACAAGTATTTACTATAATGAAATCATTGAAGAAATTTAGGCAATATTTGGTTCAAAGCAAGACCATGGTTTATGTTGTTCATTCGGATGTAAGAAGTTTTATTCTACAAGGAGAACTAGGAGATAAAATAGTTGGTTGGATTAGTAAAATACAAGAGGATAATATGGAAATCCATCCTACCAAGCTGGTAAGAGGCAGAGCCCTATGCCAATGTTTGATAGAAGTAGTAGTTTCAGCAGAGGTAACAGCTTGTCAGGCAACAACAGATGATCAGACTGAGGAATTACAGTCAAGTGAATCATATTGGGCATATCAGATGACTAAGTAATTTCAAACTAGAGTATGCCCTATTAATCTTAATGCATCATAGAGAATAAGATCTAGACTGCAAGCCTTGAAGTATGTCTTACTTCCAGAAGGTCTGTACAAAAGAAACCTTGATGGATTTCTCCATAGGTGCTTAAAATATGATCATCAACAAAAGGTCATAGAGGATTTCCATGGAGAACTATCTGGAGGACACTTATCACGAAGAGTAAAAACTTTCAATATTATCAGAGCAGGCTATTACTGGCCTACCAATACATCTTCAAAGTCACTAGAGCCTATGCCAAATTCCAGTGACATGTAGGGAGGACGAGGAATGCATCATTCCCCCTTAATTCAATTCAAGTGGAAGAACCCTTTCAAAAATGGGGTTTGGATTTCATAGGAATTATAAATCTACATTCCTCAGTTGATCATAAGTACATTCTGACTAATACATACTACCTCACTAGATGGGTAGAAGCTATTCCTACAAAGAAATCAAATCAAGAAGTGGTGATTAATTTTATGGAAAGCTTGATTTCAAGGTTTGGTGTTCTAGAAGCCTTGGTGAGTGATAATGGCCCAACATTCATAGGAACCAAATATATTGAGTTTTCTAGTAAGTATGGCATTACCATAAATAATACTTCAAACTACTACCCCCAAGGAAATGGACTTGTAGAATCAACTAAAAAGAATATGTTAAGGATTATGAGGAGATCATTGGAGGGTAATAAAATAAGTTGGCACCTATTTCTAGAGCAAGCTTTGTGGGCATATAGAATCACTATTAATAAATCCATCAATACCTCCCCTTATGCCTTGGTATATGGCAAGGAGGCAATGTTACACTCAAGTTGATAAACATAGAAGAGGAATCTAAATAAAATCTAGTGGAAGAAATGCTGACACACCTATTGTAGTTAGAAGAGAAAAGAACTCAGGCATATGAGGATTTCCAAAATTATTCAATTGAATCAAGGTATGGTTTGACAAGAAGGTAAGGTTCAGTAAATTCCAGGTTGGAGATTATGTACTCCGGTGGAATGTTGAAAGAGCTAAACCAGGACATCATCATAAGTTTGACTTCTTCTGGTATGGTCCTTTCAGAATAGCAAAAGTTAAAGAAATCAAAATTTTCCAGCTTGAAGACCTTAAGGGAAACATACAGCCAATTTAGATCAATGGTTTCCATCTTAAACTATATTTTGACTGAGCTATAGCTCATTGTAATATATGCACATACTTTGTATCATATCCTTTCAATTTTTATTTCAAGTTTTATTTTGATGAAATGTTGTATGAAAATAAATATATATATATAAGTGTCAATCAGAAAGCAGTAAGTTTCCAGTCACTCAAATGTACTAAAAGGGAAGCGGGATGATGAACTAGTTCAAATCCACACTCAGATGAACCAAAGTGCTAGTGGAATGTTGCATGCATTCTATTCCATGCTTAAAGAGACTAAGCTGAAGCGAAATAACGAATGTTCCAATCTATCAAAGTGTACGACTATTTTTGAGCAAAATTTGATTCTCACACCATTTTGAAGGAAAAGAAAAGGATAAAGCAATGTTGCAAGTGCATGGAAGGTATTTGAGTTCTAGCCAATCAAAAAGCAGTATAACATCTCCAAGCTACCAAAATGAATAGATTCAATTTGAAAAGCATGCAAACAGGAAGTTCGTGCAGTGGCCACATTAGAATGCGTTCATTCAACAAAGAGAAACATTTACCAAGTGAAAAGAATAGAATGATAGCTAAGAATTGTCTACAAATTCTAGAGAACATTTTAAAAAATTGCTTGTAGAAATGGCCTCCGAAGACACCCAAGAAGATGAAACATCGGTAAAATAAGAAGTGGGGCATTACATCGACAAAGTGAAAGTCATGGCCAACATCGATTTGGTCCTCACAGAGAACATGAAGCTCAGAGGGAATATCAACAATAGATTCAAGAAAGGAGTAACTTTGTCACCCCAAGGTATATGTGTCGTTCTCTCCTTATCTTTTTATATCTGTGATTTAGTTCATCCTTATCCAGAGTTGATAGCGATCATCGTCAAGTTTTATGAACCAAAGGCAAAAGCAATAAATACCGCTAGTGGCAAAACCCTATTTAGTATCATTAACAAGGCCTATCACAAATATTTTGCCCTAGGAAGAGAGCAACCCGTAAGGCCAAAAGAGTCCAAAATATCCAAGCAAACCAGGTATTACTCTTTGTAAAAGCAATCTCATGATGGTGAGTATTTCAAAAAATGGATCTATAATCAATTTAGGACATTAAACCCAAGAAAGGATTGCCCAAAGCCCCAATTTCCATTTAGTGGTTTGTCCACCTAGAGCTCTATTCCATGTTATCTTGTATGGAGGGTTTGGATTCATATCAAATGGTGACTAATTGGCAAATAGCCACTGCATACTGCATTTTCCAATAAGAGAATGTATGAGGAAGGTGTAGGAAAGAAGGGTGTTAGGGTTATCTACTTTGACTGGCCAACTTTCCTTGCTCAAAGAATACATGAGCAATTAGTGAGAATGAAAAGGAGTTTTGATGCACCCTATTTTCGACATTGCTCAAGCTTGGTTTGGATGTTCTTTGCTACTATAAAGGATATGATGCCTTGGATTCCATTCAAGGAAAATAATGACCAAGGAGACCCCATTCCTATTTACTATTGGACTTCTCATCTGAGGAGCACTAGATCCTTTTATAAATTTAACTTGGAATTTTTAGGGCCAACACTGAAGATAATGTATGGGGAATGCCCTAGGCTACCACCACTAGCCAAGAAATTATTAAGAACATAAGGTGTCGAAGAAGGATATTGGTACATATTGATAGAGGGTACAATAATTAGACTGTATGGCTTCACTAGTAAGCCTTTTTTGCTGCCTTATTTTGTTACAGATAGATTATTTTCTCTACAGTATTTTAGGCAAGCAGAATTCATCAATATTAACTACGGATCTAGAAGGAAGAGAAGGTTTTTGTTGACTTATCATAGTGTTTATGATATAACCATTATAAAGAAGCAGCAAGGCAAAAAAATTGACCAATATCTTGATAGGCTAGGCCTATTTTACATTCCCCAAAGATGGAGTTATGACCTAGATGATACTACAAGAGAAATATAGCCCTGAATAGAGAGAAGGCCTGCAAATTTGAAAAGAAATCCAGGCCTCATTTTGAATAGGGCAAAAATAATAAGGAAAATGCTCCTTTGGAGTGGAATGTTGTCAATATGGAACAAATTCCTCCATGGTTAGACTTCTATGAGCATATTGTTGATTTTTATCCAAATAATAATGAAAAACTTCGGTTGTAGGAGTCTACCATCAAAGAATTTGAGAACAAAATAGATTATAAAAAGGAAAATTAGTTGCAAGAGTCTACAATCAGAGGTGTTGAAGGTAAGAATAAATGGAATGAAGCCAAGATAGCAGACTGGTGGAGGATGAGAGTTGAAATTGGTAAAGAGAAATTCAAGTTTGGATTGAAAATTGATGATGAATTTTTTGATAAATATGATAAGAATGTCACAACTTGGAAAGAAAAAGACCCAAGGAATATAGTGATAATCTATAAGAATCCACAAACAGGTTAGATTCCCCATCCCCACCATCACAAGAAGAAGCTAAAGAAGGATTTGATACTCCATTAATTGTTGCTGAATTCCTAAAGACATATTAGCCTTCAACTAAACAAATAGAGAATTTTCCAAAAGGGGCACAGTTGATGAGTAAGATGCACTATTTTGATGAGAGGGTTATTAGCACACCAGTCATTCATACAGCAAGCATGCCCAAGCACCTAGCCCTTGGTGGATAGGTCCCAAATATAGATAGATTGAAATCATAAGGATAAGGACTTTATGTTTACTCCAGTCAGTTTTACCACTGTAGTCACAATGGAATTAAATCCTATCACTGAATAAATGTTGCAGGAGGAATTAGTATAGGAAGGGTTGTCTGGAGAAGACATAGAAAATGAGAAATCAGTAACCTTGCAAGTTTTTAAAATAAAGGCTAAAAGGGCACCAAAAGGAGCTAAGAAGGAGATTTCTAAAAAGTAGAATTTGGATAAGGAGAAAATTATTAAATAAACCCCTATTTTAGCTACAGAAGAATTGATACAACAAACACATCAGTAGAGTGAAGAGACGACTGCAAAATACCCTACATCAGTAGGTGAAGGTATGGTCTCTATCCCCTCTTCTCCTCCTATTTTAGATTCCCCAAAGAAATCTCCCTCCCTTTCTAAGCAAGAGATTGTAACAAAGGTGCCTTCTCCCCCTCATAGTTCACCCCATATTTCATCAATCAGTACTGAAGGCCAAGTCAACCCATCTCCTCCAAGGTCACCTCAAATTTCTTTTTCATCATCTAAAATTCCCTCTTCATCATCTCCCATAATTCCATATTTGCCATTGCAACCACCTCCATCATATGAGAAATAAATTGTTTTAAGCACACCCACTCACCCTTCTATGAGTTGTGCTTCAATTTCCATGAGTTTACCAATTGCAACAACAGTAGTGGTCACAAATTCCATTGTAGTCACTTCTACCAAGCCATTGTCAATTGTTGATTCCTCTCTTTCATACCTTATAGCCTCTTCTCCTCCTCTTGTGAGTTATCCTACCCAAGAAATTTTACAAAAGGAGAAGGAAGCTACACAAAAAATTCAAGATTTTTGGGTAGAGAAGATATCCAAACCTTCCAAGAGGATGGCAATGAAGAGGAGAAGCATTTTTTTTGATCTAGTTTTAAGGCAAAGAACATTGATATCCATGATTCCTCTTGTTAGTAAGCCTAAAACTGATATGACTGCTCAGGACTATCGTCTAGAGGAATACACAAAAGACATTGAGCAATTACCTACAGAAGATGAATTGGTCATGGCAAAAGGTCACTTGGAAAATTTTTATGTCCTAACTGATATATACAAATAAAAGGTGGATAATTTGGAGAGAAAAATAGAAAATCTTCATAAGACCATTGATAATAAAAAACAAGTGGATAAATCCCTAAAAAAGGAAGCAAAGGACTGTCGGGACAAATTTTAAGAGGCTAATAAGCTCAAGGAGCAAATGGAGGAACAAAAGAAGAAAAATGAAGACCAAGCCAAAGAGATACAAAGCCTAAAGTAGCAGCTTCAAATCAAAAAGGCTAAGTCTTCTGGTTTCTCCAAATCCGGGATAAAGAAAGTGAGAAAATAATTTCTCTATGAAGTTATGGAAAAATGCTCAGAGCTACAACCCATGATTACATGGATGATGCCATTCATCTACTTCAGAATATTTAGGAAGACCTGGATAGCTTCATTGGAGAACTTCAACCTATGGTTGTTCCAGCTAGAGTAAATTTATAGGTTGGTAGATAGTAGGATCAATGAGACTGCTAAGCCTATTCTCAACAAAGAATGGAATACTGCCAGGTTAGCTACTAGAGTTGTGGTAAAGAAAAACAAAGCTCTCTTTTGGCCTTGTAAAATAATTCCCCCTTTTCCTCTTGTTATTGGGACTTTATTTTTTAGTGTTTTTCTTTAAATTAGTTGAGCACCCAAAAATTTATGTAAAGCACCCCAAGTTCTATCCATGCACCTCATCGCTTTAGTTGAGTGCACAAAATTTTTAATGGCACACAAGGTTGTGCACCCAATTTTGGGTTCGTGCGCCCTACTCCTGAGTGGAGCGCATGAGGTTTTTATGAGCACATAAGGTCGTGCACCTGATTTTGGTTCATGCACCTCACTCTTGAGTGGAGCACATGAATTTCTTAAGGGTACACAAATTCATGCATCCAATTTTGGGTTTATGCGCCCCACTCCTGAGTGGAGCGTATGAGGTTTTTAAGGGCACACAAGGTCATGCACCATGTTTTGGTTTGTGCACACCACTCCCGAGTGGAGCGCATGAAGTTCTTAAGGGTGCACAAGGTTATGAACTTAGTTTTGGTTCATGCACCCCACTTTTGAGTGGAGCATGCAAAGTTATTAAGGGCACACAAGGTCGTGCACCCAGTCTTGTGTAGAGTGCATGAAATCTCTCAAGGTGCATGAACTTTAGGTGCTCCACTAAGGTTCATGCACCGAATTTTAATTAAGCATAGGAAAGTATTAAAGGCACACAAATTTTTTGTGCCCCTTTCATAAAGTTATGTGCCTCACTCGAGCGTGCCTCGCCCAAACCAATGAGGAGCAAACAAGTGGGTGACCCAGATTCCAGTTAGCAGCAATCCAATCGAGCAAACTCGAGAGACGTCCAATAAGCATCCAAAAAATAATAAATATTGTGCACCCAGTCCTGTGGCATGATAAATAAAATCCTTTCAACCAATAAAGAAATGAGCGCTCCACCTAACAACATTAATACAAGCGCTTTAAATAGAAGGTGGTGTATCTCCCCCAAGGAATCAATGTAAATACACGCATGCATAGTGCATTGTTGAGAAGTTGAGTGTTGTTGTTTTAAAGCACCCTCTATCTTAAAAAAACCAACATCATGGCTTCTACAAGTGCAGCTACAACTGGGGTAATAGATGTGAAGGCCCAAATTAGAAAATTGACAGGGGTCTGGCCAATGTTGAAAAGGATGGGGAGAGCCAAGGATCAAAAGGCGCTAGTTGACCCGCTAGATTTGAGCAGGGACATTACGCCAGACCAATAGTGAGAAGTGGAGGGTGTAACCATATATAGCTTTGACCCCATAGAGGAAGAAAACCAGTGCCACCCAACCCTGTTGAGGGGTTTATTTATGATAGCACAAAGATATAGCGATGAGCCAAGTCCCATCTACAATAAATGGAATTCTAATATTGACAGATTTACCTACCCTAAAGTCTATCAATATTTGGACCTCCTAGAATGGTTGGCATAGCCTATGATCCAATAAATAGGACTATCAGGGATCACAAAAATCAAGTGATTTTCAGGTTAATGGCCAATAAAATCAAAAAAGTATTCGAGCTCTCCATATCCACGTGCATTCTGGACCTCCCTACCTTGGATCTGCAATCTAATTTTATGCTTAAGACCTCTATCCCATAGATGCTCCTAAAAATGAACAAGAAGATGCTCTCCAGCTTTCCTATACGTAAATACATCCTCCATCCCTGGGCACAAGACTACATAGATATGGTCAACTTGGTACTAGGCACAAAAGACTTGGAGCACATCACAAAAGAAGTCTTGTTCCTAATATTGCAATGCAATAAAATGGAAAATATGCCTATGTACCGATGGGAAGAGGTCATCAATGACAACATGAATAAAGAGTTGGCAAAATTACAGGAAGCCATATAAGTTGACAAAGAGCAACTTCCTCCTTTTTCCTACTACTCCTTCCTAATCCACCTAGTTATTGGTGGTTACAAAATGCGATTACGATGGCAACACCCAAAGATTCATTTTTGTTGCCCAATATTGATGCTCTCGTAGATGCAACTGCAGGTCACGAAATGCTCTCCTTAATGGACGATTTTTCTGGTTACAATCAAATTTGGATTAAACCCGAAGACCAACATAAAACCGTGTTTATAACGCCATGGGGAACATTTTGCTATAAAGTTATGCCATTTGGCCTCAAAAACATTGGTGCCACATATCAATGGGCCATGACATACATTTTTCATGACTATATGCATAAAATTCTAGAAGATTATATCGATGACTTGTTGGCCAAGTCATTGCTACGAGAAGAGCATGCAGAGGTCTTAAGGAAGGTCTTCGATCGCCTGATAGAGCACAATGTCAGGTTGAATCCTAAGAAGTGCGTATTTGGCATAACTTCTGGTAAACTACTAGGATTCATCATCTCTAAATGAGGCATCGAAGTTGACCCAACGAAGGTCAAGGCTATCTTGGAAATGCGTCCTCCCACCAATATTAAAGAGTTAAGAAGCCTTCAGGGCAAGGTAGCATCGATAAAGTGATTCATCACTCAGTTATCGGATAAATGTCGACCCATGAATCGATTGCTACATAAGGGGGTCCCATTCAACTGGGATGAGGACTGTCAAGCAGCCTTCGCTAAAATAAAGCAATACCTAGCGACATCGCCAGTGCTAGCTCCACCAAGGCCAGAGGTGCATTTTCTACTATATATATCGACAACTGAATTTGCATTAGGAACCATGTTAGCCCAAAATAATGTGCAAGGCAAAGAACAGGCCATATATTATATTAGTCGAACCTTGGTGAGCTATGAGCTTGGGTATGCATATGTGGAAAAACTATGTTTAGCAGTAGTGTTCACTACAAAGAAATTGTGACACTATATGTTAAGTCATACGACATATGTTATATCCAAACAAAATCCTTTGTAGTACATGATGAGTAAGATGTATCATAATACGCGTACTACGAAGTGGATCATGCTACTGATAGAATTCGATCTAGAATTCATAAGCCAGAAGTCCATTAAGGGACAAGTCATAGCTGATCAATTAGTTGAGGCACCACTATCAAATAGTAGGCCTCTGACCATAGAGCTTTCGGATGATGTAGTCTTCATCATATCTGAAGCTCCCAAACCCAAAGAACTAGAGAACAATGTTGATATGACTCTATTCTTCGATGGTTCAAAGTGCGAGCAAGGGGTGGTGCAGGAATAGTGTTTTTCATGCCGCAAGGAGCTCCTATGCCCTTGTCATTTAAACTAGACTTTCCATGCACCAACAACAATGTTGAGTATGAAGCCCTACTACTGGGCCTCCACATAGCCATCACCATGAATATTAAAATATTAAACATCTTTGGTGACTCCTTGCTCATAGTAAATCAAGTTAAGGGGCTCTTCCAGTGTCGATGTCCCATATTGAAAGCTTACAAGGATCTTGTTGCTATATATCTAGCTAAATTGGAATGGTACGACATCGAGGCAATCCCTCGATCATCAAATAGGTTCGTAGACACCATGGCCTCTTTGGGATCCTTAATCCCTCAGAATCCATCTGCTGATTTCACTACCATTCATGTTAAAATGCTTTCACACCTATGTGGAACGTGAAGCCTTTGATAATAGAATGTCAATCAACATGATCAACGTAGAACCAAAAGTTGAATGGTTCTGTAGAGCTGAAGACTTTCTGAAGAAGGCACCCTAGGGGTCATTAACCTCTTAGAGTCCGATGGGGAGTGGTACCACCATTCACCATAAGGTTGTTTCCCAGTCTGCATTTGCAAAAGTAAATACATAGGGGGAGCAAGTCATCTTAGCAGTCGAAGCTGAGGCTTATCAAAATTGGATGTCACAAATCCATGACTTCTTGAAGCTTGGTGTAATCCCAGAGGGATTATCGCATGCCACGAAATGCACATTTAAATAGAAAGTGGCTAAATATGTCTTAATAGGAGACATCTTGTACCGATGAGGCTATGATGGAGTTCTCCTTCATTGCTTAGAGCCCCAAGAGGCATCATGGGTGATTTCACAAGCTCATGATGGTACGTGTGGTGGCCATTTCAGTGGCATGGCCATCATCAAGTGCATCCTTCGAATGGGCTACTATTGGCCCACTATGGAGAAGGAGTGCAATGTGTATGTCAAGAAATGCATCAAATGTCAGCATCATGCTAATCTTACGCACTTGCCATCGTAGGCCTTACAACCCATCCAAGCGGCTTGGCCATTTGCTCAATGGGGACTAGATCTTATAGGCAAGATCTCTCCTCCATCATCGGGTCGACATACATTTATAATCATGGCTACTGAGTATTTCACAAAGTGGGTGGAAGCAATACCCTTAACAATGACAACTGGAGCTCGTATAGCAGAGTTTATACTAGGGCATATCATAAGTCATTTTGGGATTCCATCCAAAATAATATCGGATAATGGAACGTCCTTCAAGAACAAAACTGTGAGAGCTTTGACATCTAAATATAGAATCAAACATAGTTTTGTGACTCCATACTATCCACAAGAAAATGGGCAGGCTGAAGCTTCAAATAATATAGTGGTGGCCATCTTGAAAAATATGGTCCAAGAAAACCACAAAGATTGGCATATCCAGCTGCCCCTTGCATTATGGGCTTACAGGACTAGTATTCGGATGCCCACTGGGGCAACACCATTCTCACTAGTATATGGCGTTGAGGCCATTATGCCCTTGGAATTGGAAATTCCAATGCTGCGCATCACATTGAAAGAGTTCATCGATGATGACACCGTGCGACAAGCTCGACTGGATCAACTGATGCTGCTTGATGAACATCGCATGAATGCCCTGGAGCATCTCCATATTTATCAAGAGTGACTAAAATGAGCTTACAATATCAAAGTCCACTAGAGAGACTTTGAAGTTGGGGATCTTGTCTTGAAAGAGAACCAACAGAACTCTAATTTACCACTAGATATGCGAGACAAATTCATGGCTAATTGGCTAGGACCCTATATCATATCTAAAAATATTGGTCCGGGTACCTATCACCTAACATCGCTAGGAGGTGTTGAAGAGCCTGAACCTCTCAACATCATCCATATTAAGGTATTTTATGCTTGAGAGCATAGTAAAAGGCTTCGAGGGTTTGCTTATAACCGCTCGGTCATCCTAAAAGGCTCCAAACAACTCTCTAACTACTTTGGTCAGGTTCTTAAAACCACTCGATCATCCCAAAAGGCTCCAAGGGTTCCTAAAACCACTTGGTCATGTCAGTCAAAGGCCCCGAGGGTTTGTTCAAAACCGCTCGGTCATCCTAAAAGGCTCCAAGCTCATCTATGAGTAGTTTGGTCAATCAAAAGGCACCAAGAGTTTATAAAAAATTGCTTGGTCAACCCAAAAGCTCCAAGGATTCTTAAAATCGCTTGGTCATCCCAAAAATTCCCAAAGGTGCTCATAATTCCTTTGGTCAAACCCAAAAGGCTCCGAGGGTTTTGCTTAAAACCGCTCGGTCATCCTAAAAAGCTCCAAGGATTTTGTTAAAAAATCGCTTGGTCAATCTAAAGGCTCCAATGATATTTCCTCATCATTTGGTCACTCCTAAAGGCTCCAGAGGCATGTACTCACCATTTGGTCAGATATGAGGCTCAAAACTCATAAAAATTATAAAATCAATAAAATCCAAAAAATTGGTAAAGCATAAAATCCAAAAACATTTGCATTTTCATTTTGCATTCACACATGCATCCGCTACATTATTGCATTGCATATAGGCATTCATCATCCATTGCATTCCATAGTAGGAGGGATTATGTTTTTCAATCTTACAAATGACACCATGTTTGTGTCTAAATCATGCATCTCTGCATTTATCATAAATCCATCATTCATGTGAGTAATTGTGTTTTTCAACACAACCTATTTTGTTGCTATGGAGAATATACTAGGGTTTTTCGGTCATTCAACCATACCTAGAGGTCTTATCAAGAGTTGATAGAAAGCTTGCTTTGATTTTGTAGTTGAGGTCTAGTTAGTATAGCCCTTAGCATATCAGAATCCTATCACTAATCAACAAATTAAACAATCCTAACAAGGACTAGGGGAAGATGAAAGTCGCGAAGCAGGACCGGGTATCCTGAGGTGAAAAGAGTTATTCTTGCTTATCCCTCTATGCGGACGGTATGGGAAATGTTGGTAGTTGGAAAAAGGATAGGTTAGTTCCCTATTCAGAATCCCTTGCTTACGATAAAATGAGCAATATCCCAGAGTGATATCCCACATCAATCCTCAAGATTGATACCCTAGATCGATATCATAGATCGACTTCCCAGATTGATATCCCATATTGATATCATAAGATCGATATCCTCAATCGATATACCAGAAATAGTTTCCCAAAGTAAATCCCCAAAGGGAAGTTTCTGAAGAAAATTATCACATGTAAATGCCGAAAAGTGAAGATCAAATGAAGATCAGAAAATAGGCTCAAATCAAGTTCAAAGTGAAGATCAAGTGAAGATCATAAATCAAAGTTCGAGTGGAGATCAAATGAAGATCATAAATCCAGTTTGAAGAGAGATCAAATGAAGATCCAAAGACAATTCAAAGTCAAAGATGGAATCGACTCCCTTGCTTCACCACATATGAGCAAGTATCCCAAAAATTGAAGGATAGAAAGGAAGGAGCCTGAATCCCTAGAATTGTCGGCACTACTGTACCTTACGCATGATGATATGTCTGATACACTTGCATTTTGCTTGTGGGTAGACCAATGTTTGAATGTGGAAGAGCTAGCTTCAGGTGTCCTGCATTGCCTAGTGGCTTAGTCCAACTAAAATCTAAACTTGGGATTGGATAAGACATTTGTGGAACCCCTATCTTAGCAATGGGCTGAAAGAATCCTACCTGACATCGGGGAACGCTCGTGTCTTATCTTAATATACTCATGTGCACACACAGGGATAATGAACAGTTAGGGCCTATCCTAGCAAAAGCCTTGCACTTCAGAAGTCTAGTGTGGTCAGTATGCAACTTTTGATAAGTCTACTAGGGTGTTTGAGTCTCATGGAAAACCTCAAAAATCTCTCTAATAGCAACAAAATACCAAATATCGCAAACCATATAAAATCATCAAACTGCAAAGTATCGAGTCCATGATACATCATTATATAAAGCACAATCAAGATATAGGATAGATACCGGATGGATATTAGAAATAATATTTAGATGACCACTGACTATATTGTGCATATTTTTCAAACTTGCAAAAGAAAATAGAATGACACATTATATCATTCGCATCATACACATCGCATACCATTGCATTTCATATATGGGTGATTAATTGATTAAATTCTTATTATGAGGATTTTCAATTACATTCATGATTTTTATACATTCTGTGGTGTCGTCCATTAGATTGATAAACACATATTGCATTCATTCCTTATGTTTTAAGTGATTAAAGCATACAGGTTCATTTACATTAGATTACCATCATGTAAATAATGCATTACATACATTGCATTAGCATATCGTGACATCGTCATAAATTAAATGCATGCAATAAAGCAAAATCAAATATGCATTTAAGTAAACATCGCATCCATATGCATCCATCATACATCGCACATCTAAGCATCTAGATCACTGCATATCATCATCATCATAAATTAAATAGCTATCTAGTGCATGTCATCCATACATCACATCATATAGCATCAAATTAACATAAGCATTGCATCCATGTGCATAACATAAACAGAAAATTAAAAACATACACAAGTACACATAATGAGCCATAAATGATCAAATCATATATATATATATATGTGTGTGTGTGTGTGTGTCCAAAAGAGTACATCAAGAGTACAAAATACCCGTAGGCTACAATCATGTAGGTCCTAGACCTTACACCAAAAATGATACATATACAAAAATGTAGCCTAGATCTGGTAGAGCCCTAGCTCTGGCCTGCTCCTCCTGAGCTGGAGCTCTCATCACCTCCCTCAGCCCTATGCTCTAGAGCCTACTCTATAGTCGGCTCTAGTGCCTATTGTGTGCCCTACTGAGGGCCCTATGTGCCACCTAATCCAAAGAGGCCTAGCACATGGGATACTGGTATCTCTATGCGATGAGACCTATGACTAGAGGTCACAGAAGACTGATCGGTCTCTCTGGTCCTAGTATGGGAGCTGCCTCCATGTGTGCCCTCTCGGGTCCTATGAGTCCACTAACTAGAGCTCATTATGGACTACCCCGTAGTCCTGGACCTAGTCCTGAGACCCCACAGCATGTGAATCCTCTGAGACCTCCCCACCTATCAACCTGATGTGACCCTCTAGCTGGTCTACGTGAGCTACCCTAGATGTGTGCCTAGCATTGGCATCCACCAACTAGTCTTATAAGCATCGAATCTCTGACATCGGGTCATGACCACCTAGTAATAATGATAATGGTGTAGCTGGAGGTCCCATAATAGCCTAGGAGGATGAAGGATCCCCCTCTATACCCTAAGAAAATCTTGCTCTATAATAGCCTCACCCGTTGTGCTAGTGCCACATCACGTGCACTAGTGAGATCATGGACCTGAGTCTCTACCATTGTAGCCCATGTTATAAGACCCATGATCTACTCCTGAGCCTTAGCTAGCTGCCTATCCCTATGAGCCAGCTTCACCTCTAGAAGGGTGATAGAAGTATCCCACTACAACTACTGAGTCTACAGCCTCCCAACCTGACTCTACAAGTCAGCGATCTGAGCTAGGAGCTATCCTACCTCACTATCAAGAGGTGCCTCACCCTCCTTGGATCCCTTAGCCTCCTCCTCAACCTCTACCTATAGAGCCTCCTCTACAGTGGCCTCTACACCCCATCCACCCTTAGTCACTGGTGCACCCTACACCCATCTGGATCGACCTCTACCTCTCCTGGTCATCTACCCTACCTAGAGGCCCTGATCCCTACCACTATAGTAGGGACCACCATGTGTCATATGCTGGGGTGGTCCTAGCCCTATCATCCCTAGACTCCTAGAAATCATCAGCCTCATCTCCAAGTGTCGTAGGCTGAATCCATGATAGGTGCATCTCCAAGACTAGATGCCTATAGACAAAAGGAATCTCTAGGATGTCCTACACCAGGCCAAACTACCATAGGACATGAGAGTAGAACTGGTACTCCCTAACCTTGACCTTACGGCCGAGTAGCCACCTATCTCGATGAGCCTATCATAGCCACTCACCTACCTCTGTCTAGTCCGAGAAATCCATGTAGGGATGCCACTCAATGTCATCTAGACCCGAGCACTGCAAATCATGCAATGTAATGATCAACATCGCCAACATGGGTCCTACTCTAGAATCCCTCCTCCTCCCAAGGCCAGCATGTGGTGTAGCACTGATGCTGATCATCGATGGTAGAAATATGAAGGGGCAGCTCTATGGGATGCTCTATCCTAATATGCTGCCAGCCCTAGATCTATAGTAATAGGCTACAACTAATACCATGATGGCTTCAACTAGTGATCTGATACAACTCCTAGTAGAGCTGGCATAGTAAAGTGCTCCCCCAAGCTAGGAGTAGTGGCTGAGCAGTGGAGCTCTGAATAACTCTCCTGACACTGGCCAGGAGGTTCTAGGGAATCCTCACACCCGAGGAGTCTGGAAGAACAATCTGCACCACCAGGTGCATGAAGATCACCTCTCTCATAGAGAAGATGCGCTGACCCTACCAATATCCGATGTGGACTCCTCCATGATCAATCATGCCCTGAGCCTCCTAGCTTCGATCATCGAAGATCGCATCAAATATAGGCCCCTTGCTCTAAGAGGAGGAAGAGGTGATGGCCTCACCATCAATAGGGATCCTAAAGATCCGATAGATGTCCTCAAGAGTGATGGTCATCTCACCCATGGGTAGGTGAAAGGTGTTGGTCCACGCATTCCAACATCGGGCCAACGCAGTCAAATAGGCCTGATCTACCCTAATAGTGGGTAGATCTAGAATGTAGTCAAAGCCGATAGCTCCAAACCATGTCCGCTCTCCAGGAGTGAGCTGTCTATGGAGAGTCTTTAGAAGGTCTGGCTCATGAGCTCTAGAGGTCAACCTCTAAAATAAAAGCATTGTATAAGAGAAAATCTAACTAAAAACACAAGCAAAAATAGATTAAAAAATGACCTTAAAAATGTCAAAAACATTTAAAAACTGATAAAAAGATAAAAACATGTCACAAAGCATTCAGAAAAATCAAAAAAATCAATTAGGCAAGTCAGAATTGCATTAAATGATATTAATTGCCTATTAAACCTTAGAAAAATTAAAAATTTGATAATTTTTTCTAAAGTCCGTGAACCGCGGGTCAACCCTGCGGTCCGCATGCGGTCAAAATTTGACCATTGGAATTTGAATTCCAACCATAGCTGATAGCTATGGTCCCCAATATGACAATTGGGAACCATAACTGCCAACTGTGGTCTAGGAAGGATACCCATTTTGGGTCACTTCCTAGCCTCGTTGACCAAAAAAATTAAAAAACTAATCTAACCTAATCTAGTGTGGGGTTCATTACCAACTGTTTAATGAAATTGATTTACCGCATTACTTAATGTGGTTCATTTTAAATTGGTATTGATTATGAGGACTCGGTTTTGAGTTACCTTGCCCGCTCCATGGCCTCCGCTAGTCGATGGTTGTCCAGGATCCACCATCGGGGTATAGGTGTGAGGTATGGTCGAGTTTTAGGTAGCGTTCCAGATCAGGGATGTCTTCTACCTCTCAGAGCTCTCACAAATGTAGTTGCTTTCAAGAAAATAATGAAAAATTCAAATGGGAAAGGCTACTTATAGGTCCTCCTAATTTTTATGGACCGCAGTTGACACCTGCGGTCCCGAAATTAGGGTTTTTCACCCGTAGGTCCAACCTGCGGTTCCCAAAATTTGAAAACTTCAATCGTAGACCGTACTCGTGGTTTGCAACTAGCATTAAATGCACTCAAACCCCATCGTGGGAAGGTCTAAAATGATAAATTAATGACTCCTAATGGATCAAATTTCAAAAAGAGCAATCAATATTGCAAATTTGGTGATGTTCAAAGCACCAGGATCGATCAATAAATCAAAATTAACAAAAAAATCAAATAATTAAAAACCAAATGCGCCTCGTATTCAGTAATTTACCCTATACACTTGGTGGTTGCAGTGACTTGCGATCCATGCAATCCGACAAGATGAGTAAATTACCATAAGGACATTTGGGGCAAAAATTGTCATCGTTGATCTGATATGCTTCTTTTCAATCCCTAAGAAGGCCTTCGAGGCTGGACTGCTCCATGGGAATGAGGTGTTTCATGTCATTTCTCCTATGACATATTTTCAGCAAATCATCGATAACTTGATTCAACACAAATCTAATTGGATTTGTATCATTTTGATTCCCTAAGATGGCTATTGCAGCCCGACTACTCCATGGGATAGAAATGTGCAAATACTATTAACAGTTGCAATCAGAAGCTGAACTAGGCCTAGCCAAGGCATTAAAATGCTCAAATCTAAATTTGTTCAGATCATTCATTATGGTCAAGCGACCTCGTCGCTTCATACATTGTCATTACCCTCATCGACTCGTCACTTGAGGGGGTAGTCATAATATCAAATCATAATCAAAATCAGTAGAAGATCCCTGAAATCGTAGATCCCTTGATCTTGTCAAAATTGTGTTCGTCCTTGCGAATCATTGTCAACAACTATCATAAGCTTACCCCTTTGCTTGGGGAAAATAGCAAATATGATAATTAGTTTGTAACTCTCATCCTTTCGGTTATATAGGCCTAACTCCTATTGTAGCACCAAAGCTACTCGAATGTCTGATGACGAGTGCAAACTCTTTCAAGTTTAAGCCTCCAAAGAGTTGGAAGCAATGATTCCAGGATGCGCATCCTTTTGCAGGACCTAGGGCATCTAATGTTGATCCGACTAATGATCATCATAGAACCTTCGACATCATTTTAGGAGGTCTATTTTTTCTCAGCGTTGTTCGATCTCACAACGCATCTCAAAAGGGGCATCTGTAGACACCTAAAACGTGTCATGTCGATGGTGACTACTCATATGGACATGCTACAAGACCATATGGAAGATCTTGGATAGACTCCAAGATAGAGCAGTGGTTCTAACCACTCAATTTGGGCTCCTTGGCCTAATCAGTCTGAACCGCAGCCCAGACCTACGGTCTATAGTCTGAACCATGGCTGAGACCTACGGTTTATAGTCTGGACCATAGTTGTAACCTGTGGTCTTAACTAAAGTTCAGTTGGCCTTCATCCGAGCCAAATCGGTTTGAATGACCATTTGTTCTAGAAGAAGGTGGTTAGAGGATGGAAGCTTCCAATCCAACTGTCCTAACCACCCCTTCTTGATCTTGGCTTCTCCATGAAGCCACCCCTAGCCCTGGGACATCCTATAAGTACCCCTTCAAAATAGGAAATAGAGCATATAGAGCATTTTGATAGCAAAGCGCTATCAAAATATTGGATCAACGAAGCATTGGAGTTTAGAGCAGCGAAGCCCTATCGAATTGTGGACTCACTTGAGTGCATAGAGAGAGCTTTGTTGTCATCACCATTGTCAATTTGTCAAGCATCATGACGAATTAGGCCATGGATGCCCTAAGGACCTAGGAGAGCCAAGAAATGCTAATTCGGGCAAACGGAGGCCCTATTCAACGATTCAACCGCCAAACCTATCAGAGGACACCGAAGGTGACCCTTGAACATCAATTGGACAAGGAGGTCAAGCCCACAACCCTTGAATTTGGAGGGCAAATCACTTGGTTGCTCACCACGGCTTTCAGCCATGGTTTACAGTGCAGACCGCCCATCAGAGCTACGGTTTGCAACAGAGGTGACTTTTCCTTACTGTTTCTTTTCTAGTAGATTTAGATAGGATAGATTAATCATTTTACTGCTTTATTTGGTAGATTAAAGACTTTGACTGACCGGGTTAAATATTTGATTAGTTTATTTCCATCTTGGCAAGTAGAACCTAATTAGATTATTTTTATGCTTTAATGCTTCATTTTGTATAATGTATGTCATAGATTGATAGTTGTATTTCTTGTTCATATATTTCCATCAATATTGATAGGATTTGCATATGTTTAGCATAGTTTATGCACTTTCTTGATTTTATGTCATTATGCTATTCTCATGCCATTTGTCTTTAAAGGGCCTCATCATGAGAGGCTTCCTATGCTTTTGACATTCTTGTGTTGTTTCTTGATCGTAGGAGACAGGTTTTAAAGGAGCTACAACCATCCATTTCCTTCCTCAACGTGAAGAAGAGGGTCTACTCCACCCTAGAGCAGTTCGTGTCACCCTGAAGGGCACTTTGAAATCACACCTACCCTTGAGAGGGAAATAAAATACATCCTATTGTAACAATTGTATCAAGATGATTATCCCTAAGAGGGATGTACTTGTAATTTGAGTTTGGCATCGAAATATAATGGAATAAAGCATCTTTTATTGATCATTTCATTGTCAATTTCTTGTTCTTGTATGCATTTTGTATTGTTTTTGTCAATTCTTGCAATAGGATACATTAGGTGTGAGCCTTTTTGGTGGTTACAATTGGCCAACTAGAGTAATCTCAGATTACCAAGGTAGGGGTATTTTGTGCCACCACAGTTTAGGACAAGTTTTTGTGTATTCAGGAAGGATTCTTGAGCTATGCAGCCTTATTCAAAAATGTATTATTGGTAATCCGTGCTTACCTATGTGGGGAAGAGCCTGATAGATTTAGGTTTGGAGTTAAGATGTTTCTTCATGAAGTGAAAGCAAGAGATTTCTTCTACACAAAAGAATATTCTTAATCAAACTATATGGGTCTAAGCTACCCCTGAAGGCATTACCAAAGAATTTCCTGATATCGATAGCTATCCTAGAGATAACCAGGAATATTTTAGAGGAGGTCAAAATTTGATTCATAAGGAATAAGGGAAGTGTGCCATGGCTTCCAATTTATTACACCATGGTTCCCTATACATATCTAGTCCACTTATCTATGTTGTAGGCTATCTGGAACATGGATATGTACTATTTTCAAGAAATTTCTTGGAGGCCCTATTATCGTAAATGCCATAATAGGTATGATGTCACTAACAAGCTTGTTCTCTTACAAGTCACACACAGGGTGGAAAATTTTTAAGATGAAATGCATAAGGCTATCAGGCAAGTTCGATCATTAGAATTGGTAAGGAGAATGGATAGGACTCATAGTAAACTAGAAGCAGTAGGAAATTATAGTTTTGATCTAATATTACACAAGGAATTTTTGCTCAACATGGTGGTACCACTGGTCTCTGTTTCCCCCCATAAGAGTTCTTGGACCCCACCTTACAAGTGGTTCACCAAAATATAGATTTATTCAAAGTCATGATAAAAATAGTGGATGAGACATAGTAGGAGCAAGCAAGACTTCCCTCCTCATCTATTTTTTCCATCACCACATCAAAAGGGAAGGATTGGTCACTTAGGCCTCACACCAAGCACAAATTCTTACCTCATCAGTCCAAGCATTGATGTCTCCATCAGACCAGATTGAGCTGTTAGTCGACCAATATACATTGTTCTTCCCCATCCTAGTGATTAATCAAAAGGAACATCCAATCCCTCTAAAATTTCTAAAGAATATACAAGAAGCAGGAGTACTATCAAGCATACTCAAGGAACATGAAGTTCAGGAGGGAAGTCCCTCACAGTCCCCCACCAAGAAAAGAATCAGAGCCGAATCAACTAACTTAGACATAGAGAACTTTATGTTAGCCAGGATAAGGGATTCACTCTAGTTTACAGCAGACTAGGAAGACCAAATACAAGATATGGAAGAGCAAATATTTCCTAACAAAGGAATAAGCAGGGCTAGAGGGGCAACAAGACAAGAAACTAATGACGTATCCACTACCATGTTTACTATCCCTTTGCCACCATGCCTAAATGAGCCCAAGATTGACCTCAGTAAGGGAGTGATGATGGCCGAAGCTAGCCCACTAGATATGATGAAGTCACATGTAGCCTCTTAGGTACAGGTGGTAGAAGCAGTAGAGAAGGAGGTATCAATTTTAAATACCAAAGTTGCAGAAGCAAAACATCTACAGCTTAAGGTGTAGCAACTACAAGCCGATACCAATCAATTGAAGAAAATATTAGTTCCCTCTCAGGCCATCACCGCATGGGCCAGTGATAATTCGGGTCCATTAATGAATTCAAATAGGAGATGAAGGATAAGATACAAGAAAAAATGGATGATCTTTCATCAATATTTTATGATATTTACACTACCAAGCACACTATCGGTATCCTACATGACCTGTTGCAACAATCCAATCAAAGAGTGAACTTGATATATCTTGTCTACAAAAAATTCAAAAAAAACTATGTGGAAATCAGTGCAAGAGTAGCTACTTTAAGGGATGGTTCTGTTTGTTTCTTTGTATAATAATATGGCAAAATTTTCATTTATTTGTAGAACAGACCCAATTGGATTCATTGGGACCAGGAAATTGTCAGCTTTGAGTAGGAGGTTGAATATGAACTGAGCAATTATGGTTTTACACTGGATGAATTCATCCAAGCTCCTAACATCAAGGAGTTCATGCTCAATAATATACAAGGCTTTGACTTGGGTCAAGATACAAAACTAACAAAGTAATTCACATCTTTGGTGGAGATGGTGGATCACTTATGTGTCTTCACTAAAAACACCATAGAGTGGTCCAAGGAATGGGTGAATAAGGTCACACAAGATGTTAACCTGCTAATGTTTGCCTTAACCTTCCATGATGAGGCATGGGTGTATATTGATCAAAGTTTGTAGAATCTCGAAAGGAAGAAGTGGGGCCCAGTACACCAAGGGAAGCTCACGATCAAAGCACACCATAGTTGTTGTCCTAGGATAGCAGGAAGGACAGCATGTAGTAATAACCATCATCCCTGTGAAGAGAAGGATATGGGCCATGTGTCCATTTTTTATTCTACCATAGTTTTACAAATAAGAGGAGATCAGGTCAAATGGAGGGCCAATGAGGAAACAGTTACAACCCCGCTTCAACATCCAACTCTATTTATAAAAAACCATTATAGTGGTATAATTTTTTATCAAACCTCTGAGAGAGAAAACTTGAGTCCAGGTATAGCTATGTCTAAAATTTAGTCGTATTTTCCCTTGTGCATGTTTTTCTATCTTTCTTACCTCGCCCTTTCTTCTACCATTTTCCAGGGACTATCTAGGAAGTGTTGTTCACTAAGATCATTTCCTATGGATGTTCTAGAGTTAGAGACTCTTGCATCACTACATTTAATATGGAGAGAAACAACCCCCTGTTACGATATTCGAATGAGGGAGCCATTGTAATTGTTATCATATAAGACCCGAGCACTCTGTCGAGATTTTCATATGTAAATATTTTTATATGAATACAAACTCCAACTCTATTCCTGGCATTTTTTGTGTTCTTGGTCTGTGTCTGGCTTATTTACATATTATAGTAATTTGAATGTGTGGGTGATGCTTTCCCTCGCTAGTTTAATCATTTTCATTGATTACATAATTTGAATGAATGAAGATGAACTAGTTCTCCTTTCTTTTTCCTTTTTGAGTTAACAACAAATATAAACCTGCTACGACTACCCAATGGACATGGCACCGGTCTGGTCTTGATATGTTTTAATAGTGCTTGGTTTGGTCACAAAATAATAAAAAATATAATATCATCGAATCTGGTAATGCATTGGTGATTTTCTCCAAATGGTGAACATCGAAAACCATTATCTGGGGTTTCCTTACCCGACCTAGTATGTCTAGAGTCACTTAGATAATCTATTCCTAGGTCAAAGAGGTAGATCCACCAAATTCTACAAACTAGTTGTGACTTTAGAGATCCTTGCAACGTGACATTTGATAAAAAGGGTAAGCAGGAAATCTCCACAACACTCTCCAAAAGGCTTGGTTGTTATTTGACAAAGTTGAAAATATGATCAGGGATGTAGTGGATATAAATAAGGAAATGATTCAAAATGGTTTTAGAGGGCTATGGATGGAATATAACACCTTGTTATCAGTAGAAGAGATTAAGAAGAGTACTATTGAGAGACTTCAAGATGAATCTGATATTGATGCTCTAGAGGAACCAATTGACCAGGAGCAGGCTTCACAAATGATTATTGATTTTACTAGACTCAAATATCTGATGGAGTACTTGGTAAACAAAATAAGTGCTACAAATTATAAAGACACTGGTGAATTGGAGTACATTCACAAGTAACTCAAAGAAACTTCCAACTCCTCTGAAACAGTTTAGAAATGGGCCTTGCAAACTCTGAAGTTGATGTTCCAACTATTTGGAAAGGATTTTGAAGAGGAAAATAAAGAGCAAAGTTCAACTGAGGAGGAATCTGAGCAAGAGCAAGAAGATAATTTTGAAGAAGAGGCTCAGCAAGAGGGTGAAGAACCAGATAGAGCTATTGCAAACCCTGAAGAGAAACAAGAGTAGAATATTTTTGTTTTGTACATTTTTATAGTCATGCAAAATTTTTGTATTTTGTTTGATTTGTTTTTACTTTGACATTGTCAGAAGGCAATAATAAAATCATGAAGCTATAAGGCATAAAATGAGAATTTTGTGAATACATTCATACCATTTTTGAAGAGGCTTTATAAGGAGAACATAGCTACATTTTTTGCTAAAGCATTGAAGCAGTTTTGGAGTAGCAATGATAGTTGTGTTTCCAGCATGGTCTTGATATGTTTATCCTCTTGGATGTTTCTTGAAGTTTTTAGAGGGTAGTTTTCATATGGAAATTATTCCTTGAAGTATTTTTTAAAGATAAGCATTTTTCAACTCCTGATGCCCAATGGATAAGGCTCTGATTCGATGGTTTTACGAGCAAATCCACCTGGGAGGCACCAGAATGTAGTCCCAAAATGGCCACATCCTCAAAAAATTTTGAAAAATTGTTCTAAGGCATGGAAATCTCTATTTCATTGAGGACATAGAGTTTTTTGGAGCAGATCCATGCAAGAGGATCTGATTTCTCTCAATAGTTCATATTTTTTTAGCAAAGTTTCATTCCGCTTAGTAACCAGTGTATTTGGCAGTGGATTCCAAGCAAGGCTCGTTTCTGCAAAAATTTTGAGCAAAGATGATATCAGCATGATAAAATGTGTAGAATGGCTACTGTTTTGTGCACTCCAGTGACTAAGTGTCGATAAGATCAATTTCGCTGAGTTCCAAGAGTATTCTAGAGTTGAATGGCGTTAGAAGGTTGAAAGCATTATAAAATGTTGCAGAATGGTGACAAAGGCTATTTACACTACCTCTAGTGTGGAATCGTGATTCTGCGGTCCAACCAAGTCAAACACTAAATTCAACATATTTTTTGTGCAAATTACGATTTACTTTATGTCATAGAAGAGAGAAAGAAGAAGGCTAAGTAGCAGATTGATGATGGATTCAATTTCGCTCACAACCTAGTGTATTTCATGTTGAAACTTGATTCCACTGGCCGAAACCATTGATGATGATGTCAAAATTTATAAAGTGTGAAATGGCATTTTGTTTCTCCCTACTGCTTTGTAGAATATTTATGATATTTAATCACCATCATTCACCAAAAGCATCGATAGTTAAGATTTTACTGACATTGTTATAGCATTTAAAAGCAGACTCTTGCTAGATCGAAGAATATTCAGTTTTAGGCAGGAAGGCAAAGCGTCCGAGGGTTTCCAATAACCAAGAACTAAAAGTGGTTGTAGATCTACGATGGAGCGAGGTTTTAATGAATGATGAATGGATCATATGTAGTTTCCAATAACTTGAACTCCAACTACCATGAATAAACTAGCAGGTTGCAGGGTCGAGCTGCCATGGCATATTGCTTCTAGTAGATTTCTTGGACTCCACCAATGAATGATTTGATGCCAGCAAAGCTCTCTACTGAGTTGTCAAATTTTAATATTTGTAATGTCTCTTTCAAATTCTTTAATTTTTGTAAACTATAAATAGAGGTTGAACCCTCATTTTTAAGGGTCGACTCTAGTGTGTTTGCTTGCCCTACTATGTAAATACATTTTGCAAACTAATGGAAGGAGCATTACTCTGGTTTTTTACTCAAGACATGTTATCTTTGCTATCTTTCAATTAAGAGGTTCGAAGTTGTGAATTACTTTTTGTCAATACTATAACGGTTAGTTCATTCCATTTCCATTGGATTACTAGTTGTTAAGGTAGTTGAAATTTGTTCATAGTTAGATCTATGTTGATAGGAAGTTTATTTCTACTAAATCTGATTATTGGTCTATTTTGCTAAATTGGGAAATTATTATATTGGATATTGGAATTTCTTCCTACAACATATCTTTATTTTATGCTTTAATGTATGAATATTTCATTGTTTTGGGTGCTGCTAATTTTAAGTGATGAGATATTGGAAATAGTTTGTTTGAAGGATTTTTCTACATATGCCTATGTTGTTAGCCTATCCATCCACTATTAATGCATATTTCTCTAACCCTAAACCTTTTCTAACCCTATTATTCAAACCCTTATTATGCTTTAATTGAGTCAACATCTTATTAAGTTGACAAGGAACCAGCCTACTCTGGAGGTTGGATTAAAGTTGTCTTTATTCCATCCAATGTTGAGTGTTGAGATGTGATTATCAGGTGCAAGACTAGATAGAGAATTGAAATATAGACAGTTGCAGTGTCAAGTAAAACTTGATGTCAATTCAGTGCCCAACAAGTACTATAAGGGTCATGAAAGAAGATTGTTACAAAAATTAAATTGTTATCTTCAAGAACTTATTTTTGATGGATCTACTAACTTTGAGCTCAAGGTTGATACTTATGAAGAGCAAAGAAATAAGTCTTACATAGGTACAAAAGAAAGAAGAAGAACCTATTCAGATCCACTCATGACATGCAAAATCATGAGAACAATTGTTCATAAAAGTGCCTGACATCAAGGAACAATGAACTAGAAAATATCAAAAGCCATGACATGGAGAATGAAGCATATGAAGATGAAGAAGCCAAAGATCATTTTCAAGAGGAAGATCCACATTGAAGACTAAAGTCTTCAATACCCAAATATTGTAATACATGGGGGTGTTAGAAATAGCTTATATTATATTATTTGGGTCATGTAAATGTACCTTCCTTAGTACATACTTAGGACATTAGATTACTTAAGGGGGAAAGTTATCTTTTTAATTCATGCAATGTAACAAATGCACAAGTTTAATGTGCAAGTTTTAATGTGCAAGGTATCCACTTGTAGAACTAGGTAGAGTGTTGGCCAAGGAACTTATCTTCCTATATAAAGAGCCATAGATATAGAAGATATATAACACAGTAGTGTAGAATAGATAGTAGTGTAGTGTGTGTGAGCTATAAGCTCAGAGCTCATTCATTGAGCAGTAGCTTGTATCATGGAGTGTTCATTTCCTCCATAGCTACTATTGTACTCATTTCTATATTTTCTATTTATAGCATATTTTAGTCATATCGTAGATTTACTTTCTTTCTTATTATTCTGCATCTTGTGAATGTTATCTCCCATTGCATGTTGTATCAAAAGCTAATAAATTTTTCTACATCAAATAATTTTTGAATTAGTTTTACTATTTCTAACAACAAATTTTTCCTTTCTGAGTCACAATTTTTGAAAGGACCAAATTTTGCTTCATGGAAAAATAAAATGAAATCAATTCTAGTTGTATACAAAATTTGGGATATAGTTAGTGGAACAAAAACAAAATCTACTAAGGATGTAAGAGAAATACAAAGATTTGAAGAAGGTGATGCCAAAGCACTTATGTTAATAACATTTAGAATGGTTGATGAAATACAACCTTATTTAAATGGAACAAAAACTTCTACAAAAGAATTGAATACTCTATGAAAAATATTTAAAGGGAAAAATAAAGCCGTTATTCTCAATTTTCAATCTCAGTTAACTCAAAAGTTAAAATTGGTGAAAGTATTAAACTATTTCTTTGAAAGGTAGTAGATATAAAAGCAAATCTATTAACTCTAGGAGAGAAAGTAGAAGATAAATTTCTTGTTCAAGTGATATTAAGAGCACTTCCAAAAAGCTACAAATATTTAGTCACATATTTGCAAGTTTTAAGCAAGGAAACTACATTTGATGATTTAGTCAATATTATTCAAGAATATGAAGTAGAAAATCAGTCAAATATGAAATGACTAATAATGCCTTGGTATAAAAAGATAATACACAAGGTAATCTTGCTTCAACTTCAAGATACAAATCTAAATAGAATCCAAGATACTATCAAATATGTAAGAAAAGGATCATAGCACATTTTTTTGTAAATACAATCAAAGAAATTAGTATCAAGAAAATCATATTAATATGAATAGAAGTGGTCAAGCAAACAAAATAGTATAGCAAAGGCAGTATAAATCTCAATATCAATACAACCCTCAATGATAACAACAATTTCAACCTCAACACCTTCATCGTCAATATCATTATCAATATTAGTATGGTCATCAACAATGACCATAATTACAATATAGAGGGGTGTTGTTGCTATTGCACAACTCAGACCAGTTGGAAACCCACTTGAAGTTTTGGGTTTAATTTACAATTTTTGCTTACACCAAGATTTTTTTTAATTTTGATTATATTGAGGTTTCCAAATTGCTGATATTTTTGCATCTTGAAGACTGGAATTTAATTACAATGATTTATATTGAATACTTTTTTTTTTTTTTTTAAAGCGAAAAACCCCTTACGAAGTCGCCTTGGTCTGAGAGACCATGAACAGGGGGTTCTACACCATCAAATTCACCCGGGGGCCGTACTCGATCCTGCCCGCACCAACATTATCAATTGCATTTTAGATACCCAATTCAGTTTTTTGGTAGGGTGGAGATTTGAACCTGGGACCTCCCTTGGAGGATTGCCCTCTCCTCTCCAACTCACCTACAACACTTGGGTTGATTGAATACTTTTAAATATTTGCATCTTAATTGCATTATTTCAAATTAAATGTTTCATAAAATTCAAATTTTAATGATTTCCTAAGGTTCAAAAGTTTAAAATTCATTTTAGGGTTATACAAATTTCGTCACTTTTGCCCTAAATTTGATGTAAAATAAAAATGGCCATAACTTGAGCTAGACAACATTGTTTGAGCCGATTCAAATCCTGGTAGAAAGATATTGTTCTACTCTCTGTAATGGTACCAAATTTACAAGTTCTTAGATGTCAATTTTATCTAGAAATAACAGTTTATCGAAGTAGACCGAGAATTTCTAATCAAAAAATCTCATGATCAACAACGAACTTTTAATTTTTTCTATGGATTTAGATACCCATTTGGCTCATTTACAAGCATGGAAAATTTGATAAAATTCTAAAAATTTTGATTTTTCACCTCTTTTTCATGTTACATGAAATACAGGCCTGCTCCAGCCCGCAGCCATGGCTTTCATCCTTTCGTGCTCCATGTTGTGGTCAAATCTGGTCAACAAGGAAAAATCAAAAAATAAATTGCAACGTAGAACCATTTTTCTTGTCAAAGGCTTTCTCCAACCCGCGATCACATTTTTTTCATTGCGTGCTCTATCCCGTGGTCAAATATGGTCAACAAGGTAAAGTGTCAATATAAATCACGGCCTAGAACTAACTTCCTTGCCAAGGTATGCTCCAGCCTGCGATCACATTTTTCATTTCGTGTTTCATCCTGCAGTCAAAGTAGGTCAAAGAGGTAAAATGCAAGAATGAATCATGCTATAGAACACAAAATTCTAAAGTTTACTCTATAATAATTGATTTCTTAAATTCTAAAGTTAAGAATTTTTTGGAAGATTTAATTATACTCTATAATATTTGATTTCTTAATTCTAATGTGTGGATTTTTTAAGAGAATTAATTTTGCCCTATAATTTTAAGTTCTTGATTTTAAAGTTGTGAACTTTCATGAAGATTTCATCTCACATTATAATCAACTAATATGTTTAAACCTAATCAACCAAAGACTTGCTCTGATCCATGATCACATTTTTCATCTTTCATGCTCTATCCCGCGGTCAACGAGCGTTGAATATGCCCAAAGCAAATTTAAATAGCAACATAGAACATGAAAATGGAAATTGCTCTAAATTGAGACCAATATTGTGGACCTTCAAGAAAATTTAATTACATTTTAATTGTGTCTTAGAGCATACTCCATGCCACAATCAAAATTTTTAACTTAGGAATTTTGGATTCAATTGCAAAGTTTATGCATTTTAATGATTTCTAAAATTTTGCAACAATCTAGAATCATGTTCTCTACCGCAAATTTTTATTGCAAGTTCTATTCAATTTAATAACCCCCAAAATTTACCATAAGCATAAAGCTCATGCTCTACACCATGATTTTAAGAGGGTTAATTCTTCCAATAAGTGAAATTCATCCCGGTCTAGAAAACTTGAAAGAAAGAAGAAATCTTATCCTGGGCTAGATCATGTTCCACGTCATGGATTTTAAAAGGGTCAACTCTTCAATTTGGCAGATTTACCTTGGCTCGATGCATGTTAAAATCAAAGCAAAATTTTAATAATATTCTACCCTAAAATTAAATATTTTAATACTGATAATTCGTGGAATTATATATTAAATGTAATATTTTTCCCTAAAATTAAAACCAAAACCTTAACAAACAATAAAAAATCAAAATGAACTATAATATCAAACCTTAGAAAATATATTAATTAAAATCAATAATCATCAACCTAAGGTAATAATATTAATAATAGCAATAAAATGATTTTTTTCTATCGCCAAAGTTTTAATTTAAAATTCTCTTCTGTAATTGCAGGGAAGTGAACCACAAAGGCAGAAGCCGAAGTGTTGGTGGAAGACAAATGGTTGAATTAGGAAGACAAAACGAGGAATTCTAGGAGCTTCCAAAACGATCCAAATAATATAATATAGTTGAAGATCTACCGCAGAGCATCACTACAAGAACAGGGGATGACTTAGATTTAAACCAATTGATTTCTTGATAAATGGAATCTATTAGAGCCAAGCAAGTTGTAGGAACCAGTTCCAGAGAATGAGATCTGAAAGAGATACATTGAACTTGGACTTGATTCCAATCACCCGGTGCTTGACAACTCAACATCTCAAATAATTGCAGAGATCCATGGTTGAAATTGTAGATCAAAATCAAGAAGATGCATAGAATACCATGTCAAGTTAAGCTAGCTGGCCAAAAACTACTAGAAATCATTGAGAAAATTTGAATTGCAATGCTATAAAAATCCAAGGAGACCCCATTCCAAAGGGTTAGATGCCATTTTAACGATAGAATTTTAGGAATTTTCTATTTTCTTTGGTAGTTTCATGAGCATCTGCACCCCTAGCATTGTACTTGGAGAGTTGTATTTGCAATCATTTGTAGCAAGCAATTCTAAGATTGTAATCATTGAACATCTTTATTAATACAAAGTACTGTGATTCTTGGTGTAATCTGCACATGATGATGGTGGTTGCATTTGAGTTAATCCCAATATTTTGTACCCTTTCCCTTTGAAGATGGCACCATCTTAGTTTAGATTGTGTGAATATTGATCAGGCTAAGACTGGTTGATTTGGAGTTGGCTGCTGCAATAGATTCTTTGCAAGGCTTCAAGATATATTCGCTTGTTTTCTTTTTCTCTTTAACCTTATCCTTTTGAATTAATTTTAAGAACTGCTTAGATTAGGAGTAGTTTAGTTTGATATTCTAAATCTTTCCCTTCATGAATGTGCACTAACTATTTTTTAGTCTCAGAATATCTGTTGATTGAATTTAAAGATCATAATTAATTGGTAGAAAGCCTATCTTGTTTTTATATGTATTTTACTAAAAATTTATCAAGAATAGGATAATGGAATTGACAATTGTGATAGATTAGATTTGAATTCAAACCTTAAAACCAGAATTAGTTACTCACCCTTGGAATGGTTACATGTGGCCCTGGACATTCCAATATTTTTCTCTATATTTTTCCTTTTCATAATTTGAATTAAATCAACCAGGTTAGACCAACCTTACCCAAACCTTGGGAAAATTCACATTTCCTTTCAAGAGAGGACATCTTGTCCTAACCATTGTTGTATGTTTACAAATGGGAAAATATATCACTCAATAGGAAATGGTGCTAGAAGGAGGGCCTAAAACCAATTAATTTAAATTTTAGGGTTTGAAGTTATTCAAATTGTCCTTAAACTTGAAATTCTTTGATATATATTGCAATAGCTCTAAGTGGTTTTAAATTCTAAGATATATTATTTATTGTCAAACTCTTATTGTCTCAATTGCTTACAGGTAACAATTTACTGCTTGATATCTAAAATTGTTAGTTCTTGTTATATCTTACATACATCTTTGCATTTTATATTTTCTTGACTGTCAACACTGGAACCAAGAATTATTATCACTAGTTCTAAGGCCTCTAGATATAGTATTGAGTTTCATAGTCTCTCTCCTACTAGAAGAGATAAAAATATTAAAGTTCAGTCAAGTAATCTTCCTCCTATTAATACCTCATATCAATCTATTATACCATTTACCAAAACTTTTGTCACCCCCATAAGTACTCCAATGGTAGCATTTTCACCCTGGTTAGTTGGTAGTAGTCCATTAGGTATTCCTTGAGTAACCCATGACATGCTTAAGAATGCAAGAAGATATCTACCCAGGTATATACATGATGGATCTAGAATAGTTGAAGAACACATTCAAGCATATAAAGATGCTTTAATAATATTGTACGTGGAACATGCAGATGTTACCTACAGGATGTTCCCTCTTACATTGGATGAACTAGCATATGAGTGGTACATCAATCTTCCTGCTAATTTTATCACTTCTTGAGCTAATTTAGTAACAAAATTTGTTAATAAATTCAAGTTACCCATAGATCATGCTATCATCTACCATTAGTTTGCTTCATGTAGGAGAGAGCCCGGTGAGCCTCTAATATTGTTAAATACAAGGTTGCACAAGTTTATAATAGGCTAACTCCACCTTACACTCTGAATGTTGATGCAGCTATTCAAATGTATTATAGAGCCCTAGATCCTCTCACATCCATATTTTTAAGAAGAGCACCAAACATCACTACTCTACCTATGGCATATAGTGAGACCTTGATAATGGAATTGCAACTGATGCCTCAAGTTTCTGGAATAGGACAGTTACCTTCCATAGGATAACCAGGTGCCTATAATAAAATTCCCATGATTAATCAAGCTTTATCACAAAAACTACCATTATTAAATAATTTACCATACCAAAATATTAATCAACCATTTAATACCATCCCTACACTTGTACTCTCGAATATTCCTATGGAGACCAAAACTCAAACAACAACAACAACAACATTTCCAAATCTGAATCCCACACAAAATATTCTTGCATTTCTTAATGCTAATCCAAATACAAATCAAAACATCCTTGCATTTTTGAATCCTACTACAACCAACAATAGTACTGCTGCAAATCAGGCTAATAAATGCTAAACTACTAACAATGCCAATTCACAACTTGAAAATATACAAAGATTTGTCCAAAAGCTTAGCAGTGATATGGTTCATGTAATGTCCCCTCTCTAAGCAGTTAGCAACATTCTTGTGGATTAGCCTACTACTGGGTTCCCGTAGGCTAGTGGAGGTGATTGGGAACCCTATTGGGGTTTGGTTCTTTGAGTTTTGTGCTTCGCCAACTTTCTTCTACCTTTTTCTGGGGGCGATTTGGAGTTGTTGACCATCACTTTCTATTTTTAGTAAGTTGGCTTCTGGTCAGTCAGTGGTGATGGTGAGTGGTGTTCCTTGTTCAGAGAGAGTTGATTCTTGTGCTTTTCGGTGGTTCGAGTTGTCACTTGCTATTTTTAGCTACTTACTATTTTTAGTAAGTATGGGTTCTAGTCATCATCTTGTTATGGGTTTGTAGTGAGCTATGTTTCGAGGTCTATTTTCGCTCAGTTGGCTAGTTATCTCTTTTTGGAGGAGGATTATTTAATATTTAATGATTTCCTAAGTTAAATTAAATATTTAACTTATGGCGTTATATTAAATAATAAAGTAGCTTATTTTCCTAAGTCAAGTGAAATATTTTATTTAAATGAAAAGTGACTTAGGGATTTTCTTAAAGGGGGTCGACTTGGAAAAGTAATATTAAAATATTAAAAAGTCACCTCAACCCTAATTAGGGCATGGGATTTGGAGATATAAGGAGAAGTGGAGCTCATTTTCTGATGATCCAAGTTATTTCATATTTTTCTCTCTAGCGAGAACTTGCAGCTTTGAGGCAGAGTTTTCATGGCTTTGTGAGGACGAAAACCCTTGCAAGGAACATTGCTTTCGGATGTGAAAGACCATTCCCTGAGCAATCATCAATCAGTTTCATTCAGAGGCTGAGATTTGTACTTCATTGGTGATTTTTAGAGTGATTTTCATTGCTTCAGCATAGGGTCTCAGATTTCATCAGATTGTTGGTGTGATGATTTTTGGGGTTTATTGTTCATCATTTTTTGGTATGGTCATACCATATTGAGGGTCACAACTCTTGTATCGATTGGTATTTGGTTTTGGATTTTTTAACTCAAGCTTTGGCAAGGTGGGGCGACCTCTTTGGAGAGTTTGGAGGTGCAAAAAATAAACAACAAAATTTAATATCAAATCACCCTCATGGAGCTACGCTAGGGTTTGAGAGAGGGTTTTTGGTTTGCAGATCAGACCTAAGTGTTGGATGCCATCTTTGTTGTTTGGAGACTATTGTTGCTGATATTTCCTTCATTTTGGGTTGTTGTTTGTGGTGTCAACTTCAGCTTATCCATCTGTTGTACTTAATCTTTGTAATCAACAAACTAGGTAGTTGATCTTGTGCTCCTCTTGGTAATAGACTAAAAAATCCATGCATGTTGTTGGAGATTCATTATTTGATTATGGGAATTCATGAATATTGATTTAATGAAGTTTTAAGTATCTGGGTTTGTTGCTTGCTTCTATATTTTATTATGTTATCATATTGGTTTTCCATATGAACTTTACAAAAAAATTGTAGAGGGGGGTGGGTTATTACAGTGGTATCAGAGCTAGTTTTTCCTACCATCCTATGGAAAAACCTTTGAAACTTGCATATGAGTGAAAGAGAAAAGAGGTATACCAACAGGGAACAGAGAAAACTTCTTGGAATACATTTCAAAGATTCCAGTGATGGTGGGGATTTATTTGGAGAAATGGCAGATAGAGATAAGGGACATGTTGATCCAGAAGATCCGATGAGGCCATGCAGAGAAAGTTTGAATGCATGTTTGAGATGATGTCCCAGATATTGGGGAAGATTAATCAGTTCACCCCTATAGTTGTACCTGGACAGAATGGTGAGTCTAGTTCATCTCATCCATAGAATCATAATGGGTAAAATAATACAATAGCTACAGGATCGGTCCTTAGACCCTTGCAACCTACCTTTACACATAGGGAGGAGACACGAACACAACAGGAAGTTCATGCACCTGTGACAAATAACTTGACTAAATTTGGGTTGAATATTCGGCACTACCAGTAGACCTACGTGCCAACTTATCTATGAATGAATTTATGAATCAGAAGAGGGTTGACCACATGGGCGGTGGTAATAGAGTTGAGCAGAGGAGACCTCCTATAGAGAGACTTTCAGAGGCTCTGGGTAAGGTTACCCTACCTCATTTTGATGGTAGTGATAGGAGCACAACTAGGGCTTGGGTGCAAAAATTGGATAATTACTTGGCCCTTAGACCGATGCCCGAGGATGAGGCAATTAAGTTTACCACTTTGCATTTGGATGGAATTGCTCACGAGTGGTGGTACCATGGACTAGTCACTTTGGGACATGGTTTAATCATAATGTATGATGTGTTTACCAATAAAATCATAGATAGATTCGACAAAAATGATTCATAGTTGCATTTTAGAGAGCTGGTATAGTTGAGACAATATGGATCTATTGAGACCTACATTTTAGAATTTTAGAGACTATCGATGATGGTTCCGAACATCACAGAGAGGAGGCTTGTGGTACTTTTTAATGAAGGGCTAATGGAACCACTTAGGGGTTGGGTGAAAGCTTTTGATCCTCCAACCTTGCAGGATGCTATGAAGAAAGCTCGAAACATAGAATTTGTTGTCCCAAAACACAAATCACAATCTAAGCCATTCCTGGATAGGAAAGATAAGGATAAGAGACATTTCTAGAAGGGTTCCACATAATAGAGGAATGTTCCAAATAGATTGGATAATGACCAGCTAAATGAGCTTAGGAGGAAGAAGTTATGTTTCCACTATAGGGAACCATGGGACCCATCTCACAAGTGCTCAATTAAGGCTAAGGTTAAGCAGATTGAATACTTTTCAGCTGATGAAACAAGATCAAAAAATTTAGACCAGCAAGTTGATTCGGAAAGTAGTGATGAAGAAAGTTCAGAAGAAGAGGTTGAATGGGAGCCCAAACCTGAAGGTACAATAGCCCAACTTTCTAGTTTTTAGAAGGTTGGATCCTTCAAGGTACGTGGTGTCATTAATGGACAATGAGTTATTACTCTCATTGATACTGGTGCCATGCACAACTTCATAGATGAAGGGCTAGTTGCTAAGAGGGGAATTAAAACTGAGGAGTTTGAGGGTTTTAAAGTAATGGTTGTCGATGGATTTACCCTCACATGCACATGAAAGATCCTTGACTTACGCATCCAGCTTGGGGAGTATGAGTTGAGAGATGATTTTTATGTGGTGAGTATTGGAGATACTGATGTGGTGCTTGGTATGCATTGGATGCATACCCTTGGGGAGTTCTATATGAACCTGTAGACTATGGAGATGAAGTTTGATTCAGTAGGGAGGCAGATAGTTTTGTGGGGCTTGTCTGATGGAGGAGCGAGGGTAGTTTCCCTCAAGAGGATGGAAATATTATTTCATCATGATCAGGTGGAGTGGGTAGTAGAGTGCCTCATAATGCCCAATATTGCAGAACACCAGAAGAATGACTACCATCTTGAGATACATAAACTTTTGACTAAGCATTCAAAGGTATTTGGTGATATACCCCCAGGGAGACCTCTTGAGAGAGGTATTGAGCATATCATTGAGCTCGAAGATGGAGCTAAGCCAGTCATCACTACCCCTTATAGACATCCAAAACATCATAAGGATGAGATAGAGAAGGCAATTAAGGAGCTACTGGATATGGGTCACATTCGGCCGAGCAAGAGCCCTTTTGCTTCCTCAGTAGTCCTGGTGAAAAAGAAATATGGGACAATGAGGATGTGCATAGATTATAGAGCTCTGAACAAGAAAATAATTAAGAATCGATACCCAATTCCACGTATAGATGAGCTCATTGATGAGCTACATGGAGCATGCTTCTTCTCTAAGATTGACTTGAGATCAGGTTATCACCAGATCAGGGTTCGAGAGCAGGATGTGGAGAAGACAACCTTCAGGTGTCACTTTGGGCACTTTGAGTTCCTGGTTATGCCTTTTGGCTTGACCAATGCTCCAGCCACTTTCTAGTCCTGTATGAACAGGACATTCAGTAGGCAACTCAGGAAATCAGTCCTGATATTCTTTGATGATATTCTTGTCTACAGTAGATCTTGGGAGGAGCATTTGAGACACCTTGAGGAGGTGTTGAGTATTCTTGAGTAGGAGTCTTTCTACGCTAAGGAGTCCAAATGTGATTTTGGGCTAACTGAGTTGCTTTACCTTGGACACATTATCAGCTCAGAGGGTGTTCGTGTTGATCCTGAAAAGATCAAGGTAATTATGGATTGGCCTACACCAACAAACCTCACTCAACTTAAGGGGTTTTTTGGTCTGTGTGGATTTTACAGGAGATTTGTTAAGGGATTCTCACAGTCGGTAGCCCCGCTTACAGATTTGACCAAGAAGGGGGTATTTGAATGGTCAGAATCAGCACAGAAGTGTTTTGAGCACTTCAAACAGGTAATGTGTTCATGTCCTGTACTCGCCATACCTGATTTCTCCAAACCTTTTGAGTTGGAGTGTGATGCTTCGGGTGAGGGGATAGGAGCAGTATTGATGCAGAACAAACATCCCATTGCTTTCGAGAGTAGGAAGTTAAGAGGGGCTGAACGGAGTTATTCTATTTATGACAAGGAGATGTTGGCCATTATGCATGCATTGGCCAAGTTCAGGCCCTATCTTGTGGGAGGCAAATTCACTATCAAAACTAATCACAACAGTCTCAAATATTTCTTGAATAAGAAGGATCTTAATGAGAGACAACAGAAATGGGTCAGTAAACTTTAGGCATATGATTTTGACATTGTTTATGTCAAAGAAAAAAAGAACATAGTTGTTGATGCTTTATCTAGGAGACCATATTTATGTTCTTTGACTAAGATAGCAACAAACTAGAAAGAAGAAATTATGGTTGAATATGCTAAGGACACATGGGCTACTAGTGTGATTGAGGGATCTTTGCATGATGATAGATATACGATGATGAATGGGTTGATTATGTATAAAGATAGGATACTTTTGATTCTAAACTCAAGGTTCAAGTTGAGAGTTCTGAAATATTTTCATGATGATCCCATGGCTGGTCATACAGGGTTCTTTAAGACATACAAGAGGGTTAGAGAAAGGTTTTCTTGGAAAGGACTTAAGAACGAGGTTCTCTAGTATGTTCGGGAGTGTACCATTTGTCAGCAGAATAAAGATAAGCACTCTTACCCAGCTGGTTTATTGCAGCCCTTACCGATTCCTAATCAGAAATGGGAAGGAATCTCCATGGATTTCATCACTGGTTTGCCTAAGGTACAAGGCAAAGATTGCATTTATGTTGTGGTTGATCGGCTCACCAAATTTGCTCACTTTTTTGCTATTTCAGTGACATATACAACAACACAGGTGGTAGATCTATTCTTTAGAGAGGTGTTCAGATTGCATGGGATGCCTAAGACAATTGTTAGTGATAGGGACAATAGGTTCATGAGCTTGTTTTGGCAGGAGCTTTTCAGATTGAGCAGAACCGAGCTCACCCCCAGCACTAGTTACCACCCACAGATGGATGGGCAAATAGAGATAGTCAATAAATGGGTGGAAGGGTATCTCAGGAATTACATTTTGGGGTAGCAGAAGGCTTGGATTAAATGGCTGCACCTTGGTGAGTTTTGTTATAATACCACTTACCACATGTCTATTGGGATGTCACCATTCATGGCTCTGTATGGGTATGAAGCCCCTAGCTTCATGGATTTGCTTCTTGGGGATAGTAGAGTGTCGAGGGCTAGAGATTTGTTGCAGGACAGCCAGGATATCATGAAATATTTGAAGGATAATTTACAATAGGCACAAAATCAGCAAAAGATGTATGTTGATCAACATCGTGTAGAGCATAGTTTTGATGTCGGTGACTTGGTTTATTTGAGATTGCAGCCATACAGGCAGTCCACTCTCAAGAAGAGTGGAAAGGAGAAGCTTAAGCCATGTTTCTATGGACCATTCAGGATCTCCAGGAAGGTTGGAGAAGTGGCATACGAGTTGGAGTTACCGGCTGACAGTAGGGTACATAATGTTTTCCATGTCTCGCGCCTTAAGAAGGCATTGGGTGGAAATGTGGTTCCTTCTTCCGAGCTGCCACCACTCGATGAAGAAGGGAAACTTGTTTTAGTTCCAGAGGCCATCATTGACACCAGAGAGCGTACCCTCAGGAGGAGAGTGATCAGGGAGTTTCTGGTCAAATGGAGGAACTTGCCGGTTGAGGATGCTACTTGGGAGAGTGAACAGATTCTACAGCATCCAGAGTTACAATTGCTTGAGGACAAGCAATTTTGGGGAGGGAGGACTGTAATGTCCCCTCTCTAAGTAGTTAGCAATATTCTTGTGGATTAGCCTACTACTGGGTTCCCGTAGGCTAGTGGAGGTGATTGGGAACCCTATTGGGGTTTGGTTCTTTGAGTTCTGTGCTTCGCCAACTTTCTTCTACCTTTTTCTGGGGGTGATTTGGAGTTGTTGACCATCACTTTCTATTTTTAGTAACTTACTATTTTTAGTAAGTTGGCTTCTGGTCAGTCAGTGGTGATGGTGAGTGGTGTTCCTTGTTCAGAGAGAGTTGATTCTTGTGCTTTTCGGTGGTTCGAGTTGTCACTTGCTATTTTTAGCTACTTACTATTTTTAGTAAGTATGGGTTTTGGTCATCATCTTGTTATGGGTTTGTAGTGAGCTATGTTTCGAGGTCTATTTTTGCTCAGTTGGCCAGTTATCTCTTTTTGGAGGAGGATTATTTAATATTTAATGATTTCCTAAGTTAAATTAAATATTTAACTTATGGCATTATATTAAATAATAAAGTAGCTTATTTTCCTAAGTCAAGTGAAATATTTTATTTAAATGAAAAGTGACTTAGGGATTTTCTTAAAGGGGGTCGACTTGGAAAAGTAATATTAAAATATTAAAAAGTCACCTCAACCCTAATTAGGGCGTGGGATTTGGAGATATAAGGAGAAGTGGAGCTCATTTTCTGGTGATCCAAGTAATTTCATATTTTTCTCTCTGGCGAGAACTTGCAGCTTTGAGGCAGAGTTTTCATGGCTTTGTGAGGATGAAAACCCTTGCAAGGAACATTGCTTTCGGATGTGAAAGACCATTCCCTGAGCAATCATCAGTCAGTTTCATTCAGAGGCTGAGATTTGTACTTCATTGGTGATTTTCAGAGTGATTTTCATTGCTTCAGCATAGGGTCTCAGATTTCATCAGATTGTTGGTGTGATGATTTTGTTAGAATAAATAATTATTCTCTTAAGTTCTACTAGGATAGACTTACTTGAGTTACCACTCTTCCATGAGTCAGGTGAACTCTCAGTTTAGACTAGTTCAATATTTGATGAGTTGTTGTAATCCAATGACTCTCAATGATCAACTTTGCTATTTATACAAAGTTGATCCATGAAATAAATCAATCAGTTCTATTCATCTCTTCAAATATTGTAATGCTTTGTAGTTCTACTCTTGGGAAATTCTAACATGGTACCAGAGCAGGATAGATTCTGCTAGGCATTCTCTCTTGAAGGCAGTTCCACGAACTGGTTCATTATCTTTTATCTTTTGTTTTTTTTTAAAAGGAGTTTTTTTTCATATCTCTTGTAGACTGCTCATATTTCATCTACATTTTTTTTGAAAAATTTGTTTATGGTTCTATCTAATATTGTTTTACAAGTTTGTTTTACCATAGAAGAAAAATATTCTCCTTATTTTTCAAAAGATATTGATATTTGCTACACTTGCAATGATATAGGAACAAGTATTTGATATTTTTTTTGCCTAATTGCTAACGCAATATAGGCATATCAATTTTTTTGTTCCTGCCATTTCTTTTCTTGTTCTCCATAGATAATCTAGAACATGCTGGTCCACCTCTCCTATCAATGTTTTTTGCCTTAGCTCCAGCTTTGTAATCACTGCATTGTCTTTGTGGAAGAGTAACTTCTCAGGCATGCCACTATTTTTGTGGATAACATAGAGTTTCGTAGCCCCTTTTTTTTATCTCTCGATATTTGTATTTTAATTATAATAAAAATAAAATTTCGTGAGATCTTTAAAAAAAAATTAAAGCACTTTTTTTTGCATCTCATTTCACGAGACCTTTAGTCATTTATTTTAAAGACTAGTGCATTATATTTTATTAAAACGTGGCAAGTTTTCTCAACAAACTTTGCCAACGTTATAATATTGGAGCGCAACGAAGTAGTTTCTCGTCTTACCTTGGCACTTTCTAACGGGTGGAGCAAATCATTTTCGTATCTTCCCTCTGGAGTTTTCTCTGGCCTTCATCAATATAGCCATTCTCTGGTGCTTCAAGGATGCAGTTTCAAAACTTATAAATCACCGTTGTGATATTTTTTTCAACTAAACTTTGTGATTCTGCGTTCTTTGTTTGATGTGAAGGGCTCCACTGGGCTCAATTTTTGATCTTCTCTGCGAGCGCTTGCAAGCTCCTCTTCTACATTCTTTGTTTGAAGTGAGGGCTCCATTGGGCACAATTTTTGGTGCAACGACCAATGATTGATGAGCTCCTCGATCTCTGTGCTCTTTCCTTGTTGTGATAGGCTCCTCGATGCACCATCTTTGATGATCTCTCTGTGTCCTCCTACCATCTTCCATCTCTCAATGTTTGCAGTGAAGTTCTAATGATGTGCTCTATCAAGACATTGAGCCCCATAGCATCTCTAAAATGTCTACCTAGATGATTAGGTCACATCAAAAGACGTCAGGTAAATTACTTTTAAAATTTATTTTTTCTTGATATCATCTAATCTCATTGGAGGTGCAGCGAAAGCGTGTACGTAGTGCTCCTTTGAGCCTTTCGAGACATATAAGCTCATTGACATCTTTTGTGAAGCTCATCTCTCCTATTCAAAGCTGGATAATCAAGGAGCATCTCAACCATAAGGAGAGCTCATCAAACGTAGACTTCAATTTCAAATCTTCTGTTTCAAAAAACATGGTTTTTTTTAAAACCAATCCTAAAGAAGAATTCTACTCATTGTATTCATAGTCTACTATCATTTTTTACTTATTTAGTGTCTTTTCATGGCCACTAAAAGAGTGAAAAGTAAATTTGTAACCTCATAAATAAATAAAAAATTTGGGGGGGTTTTTGAGGTGCCACTTCTTGCACCTATTCTAAAAGCTTCAAAGGGGGGTTGTTGTTGTTTGTGGTTCTTGCATCTTTATTTTTTTAATCCTTACCTTTGTTCTCAAATTCCTTCTTCTAAAGTTCCTTAAAAATAACAACTATAGGAGGAAAATTTGGTGGTGGAGACTAAGTGTGGCAATTTTTTTGGCCACTTGAATTTGTTGCTTACATCTCATTTCAGCATCTTCTAAAAAGTTCATCATACATAATTTTTTTTTAAAAACACATGAACATTTGTAAACTCAAGCAAGAAACTCAAATATCTTTTTCAAAGAGAGCACTTAAATTTTTTAATCACCTATGTTCCACGTATTGGACTTCTCATTTACTTATAGTTTCCCTCACGTAAGGGCGGGTAATTGAGAAGATTCGGTATAAAGGTCTGGCTGATTATAATTGCTTCATAAGCCTATGTTCCACGTATCAATTCTCCTCATTACTTATAGTTTCCCTCACGTAAGGGCGGGTAATTGAGAAGATAAGGTATAAAGGCCTGGCCAATTATTCTTGCTTCATAAGCCTAAGTTCCATGTATCAAAATCTCCTCATTTACTTATAGTTTCCCTCATGTAAGGGTGGGTAATTTGAGGAGATTGGTATTAAAATAAGGCTTCTGTTTCCTTCTTTAAAGCTTCATTGTATTCTCTAAATCACTTGAAGTTAAAGGGGGATTATTGGTTCACTTCAATTTTCTTTGGAAAAATGAATACAATTGATCCTCTCACCCCTCATAACTATCATACATGGAAGCCAAAAATATTAAATTTCATTTCTCAAAAAGGGCTCACACACTTGCTAGAAGAGGAGCAACCTGAATTTGAAAAGGAATATGAAAAATTTGTTCATAAAGGGAAGATGTATGAAACAATGGGTATTATAAGCACAAATGTAAATGAAAGCTTATGGTTTCACATTTCAGAATGTAAAACTCCATTTGAGAGTTGGGAAAAACTAAAGAACTTGTTTGGGAAAGTGGATAAAATAAGGTCAATGCAGCTAGAGGCAGAATTAACAACATTATCTCCTGAAGACTTCAACAATATTGTTGACTTTCTCACCAAATTTAAAGAAGTCCTCACTCAATTCAAAGGTAGTGGCAAGGATAAAATAGAAGAAGAATGCATCTATCTAATTCTTTCTAAATTAAATGGTGTATTTCAAATTTTTGCAACCACCTTTTTGTCTACAAAAGATGCACTTGATACAAGTTTTAAAATGCCCTCTTTAGAGGAGTTTTGTGATAGGCTAACTAGAGAGGAAACAAAACTTGCAAAATATGAGATCTCTCCCTCTTCCTCAAAAGCCTTAGTAGCATCAACCTCTACTAAAGAAAAATTCAAAAAGAAAGAAAGAAGTCCCATAACTTGTACTCACTACAAAAAGAATGGTCATTCTGTGAACAAATGTTGGAAAAGACTACAACAACTAGAGGCAGCAATGAAGGATCACAAGATAGACACTAAGAAGCAGATAGGAAAAGCCTTAAATGTTCAAGGTAAAGCTATAAAAACTTCATCAAAATACTGGGTTCTAGATTCAGGAGCAACTCATCACATGACTTCCTCAGATGAGTCATTCACTTCAATCTCCTCAAGTTCAACATGTAGCATAGAAGTTGGTGACTCATCCTTCATCCCAATCAAAGGAAAAGGTGACATATCCATTGATGGTGGTTATATCAAAAATGTTCTCTATGTCCCAAACATAGCTACAAATCTCCTCTCCATCTATCAGATTTGTACTTCTGAAAAAGGCAAAACAATTCTCTTCTCACCAACTGGAGTTGAGATAAGAGACTTTCAAGAACCAAACACTCTCATAGAAAAAGGAGATATTGATCACAACACTCACCTATTTCACTTCAAAGGATTCAAAAATTCAGAAGGGGCCTCCTATTTTGTTGCACATGGAGATCTTGAAAGCAAAATTTGGCATGAAAGGTTTGGACATCTCAGTTATAACTACCTAAAGGAATTGAACACCCATGAAATGGTAACAGGGTTGCCAAAAGTCTCTTCCATTGATGGAGTATGTCCTGGTTGTGCTCTTGGAAAGCAACATCAAGATCCTTTCCACCCAAGTGGTTCTCAAAAAGCCTCATCCCCTCTAGAGTTAATCCATAGTGACTTGATGGTCTTCCCAGAACCTTCTTTCAAAGGAGCAAAATATGCTTTAACCTTCATTGATGATTTTTCTAGAAGAACTTGGGTCTACTTTCTAAAATACAAAAGTGATGTTCTATCCCACTTCAAAATCTTCAAGGCCTTAGTTGAAAATCAAGCCACTTGCAAAATCAAGCAAATTCGTACAGATAATGGGGGGAATACTTCAGTAATGAGTTCTCAATTTTCCTCTCAAGTCATGGCATAATTCATCAACATTCAGTCTCCCATAATCCACAACAAAATGGCATTGCAGAAAGGAAAAATAGAACTTTAAAGGAAATGGCAAATTGTATGCTTCACTCAAGAGATCTTCCAATAGTTTTTTGGGCTGAGGCAATTAACTGTGCAAACTATATTCAAAACCGCACACCTCACAAAGCTCTTGACCATTTGACTCCCGAGGAAGCATGGACTGGATCAAAACCTGATGTCTCTTTCTTCAAAAATTTTGGGTGTACTGCTTGGGCACATATCCCAAAGAAGAAAAGGAAGGCTCTAGATAAGAAAAGCAAACAACTCATCTTTGTTGGTTATTGTGAGGAAATGAAAGCATACAGGCTCCTTGATCCCACAACTCATGAGGTATTTTTTCATAGAAATGTTCAATTTGATGAAACATTCCCTAATAAATATCCTCAACCATCCTCTTCCAACATTATTTCTCTTGAGCCATCTCCAATATTAGAGCCTCAATATAATGAAGATCCCATTTTGGAGATAAATGATCAAAATGACCAAAATGAGGATCCTATACTCCAAACTCCAACTCAAAGTCCTGCCACTCCAATTACTCCTTCCACAATGCCAAAATGGGCCCGCACCATAGTTGAAGAAGCCACTCCTTACATCCAAAATCTTCCATCATCCAGATTAGGCAACTCCATAGGTTTTGGTCTTGTGTGTCAGTCCATCTCCATAGATCCTCAAACCTTCAAGGAAGCAACTGGAATAAAAGAATGGGATGATGCCATGGAGAATGAATTCTCTTCCTTAATAAAAAACAACACTTGGGATTTAGTTCCTCTACCTAAAGGAAGGAAGTTAGTTCACTATAAATGGATTTACAGAACTAAGTATGGACCTGATGGAGAAATTGACAAACACAAAGCTCGCTTGGTAGCTAAAGGTTTCTCACAAATTGAAGGTATTGATTATTCTGAAACCTTTGCACCAGTTGCCAAAATGGATTCTGTTAGGCTGGTACTTGCACTAGTTGCTTCCCAAAAATGGCCTATTTTTTAGATGGATGTTAAAAGTGCTTTCTTACATGGGGACTTAAAAGAGGAGATATTCATGGAACAACCTGCTGGATTCACTCAAGACTCCTCCCTTGTTTGTAGACTAAGGAAATCTCTCTATGGCCTCAAACAAGCTCCTAGAGCTTGGTATGAAAAAATGGACTCCTTCCTTCTTTCCTCAAGTTTTTCTCATTGTGAGTCTGATGCCACAGTCTACATTTGGAGAGATGAAGAAGAAAATCACCTTACTTGTTCTCTATGTTGATGATCTACTACTCACTGGTAGTGACATTTCTCACATTCAGACTATCAAAGACTCCCTTTCTAAAAAATTTGAAATGGTTGATCTGGGTTTAGCTCATTACTTCCTTGGGATTCAAATAAATCAAACAGATGCAAGAATTTCATTGTGTCAATAGAAATACACTCTAGACCTTCTTCAATGGTTTAAGATGACTGATTGTAAGCCCTCTTCTACACCTTTTTAGTCTGGAGTCACTCTAAGTACTTCCTGCACATCCCCTCTATGTGATGCTACTCTATACAGACAACTTGTAGGGAGTCTATTATACCTCACTCATACTCACCCAGATATTTCATATGTTGTTGGCTTGATATCTAGATTCTCACATCAACCTCATTTCAGCCATTGGCAAGCAACAAAAAGAATCCTACGCTACTTGCAAGGAACTACTCAATTTGGGCTCTTATATGAAGGAAAATCCATGGATATCATTGGTTACATAGATTCTGATTGGGCAGGTTCAGTAGAAGATAGATGTTCAACTTATGGCTATGTCTTTTGTCTTGGTTCTTCACCAATTGCTTGGTCATGCAAAAAACAACAAGCAGTAGCATTATCATCTATAGAGGCAGAATACAGGGCAGCAGTTTTAGCAAGTCAGGAAGCTCTTTGGCTTCATCAGATACTAAGAGAATTTGGTTTTTTCCATGACAAACCTATTACTCTTTGGTGTGATAATCAGAGCACAATTCATATTACCCATAATCCAGTTGAGCATCAACGTACCAAGCACATTGAAATTCACATGCACTTCATTCGACAACATATTCAGAGAGGGGAAATACACTTGGACTATATTCCCACAGAAAATCAAATTGTAGACATCTTCACCAAATCCTTTCCTTCTCCACATTACATTCAGTTGTGAGAGAAACTTGGGGTAAGGCAGATGCATTAGAAGGTACAAAAGAGGTTTTCACCTCTCCTTTCTTCTTATTGTTTTTTTTCTTTGGAAGATGGTTTTTTCCCATGTGGTTTTTTCACCATCTCTCCTATATGTAATAACATTGTACATGAGTACCTCATCAGGCCCAATTTTCGGGACTCATTTTTTTTTGTTCAATGAGGACAATCTTCGCCATCCGAAGACATGCCTCTTCTTTTTCTTTTTGATAGATGGTTTTTTCCCATGTGGTTTTTTACCATCTCTTCAATAAGAATCATTGTACATGAGTACCTCATCAGGCCCTATTGTCGGGACTCATTTGTTACATTCACCCCTAGTATCACTTAAGGGGGGTGTTAGAATAAATAATTATTCTCTTAAGTTCTACTAGGATAGACTTACTTGAGTTACCACTCTTCCATGAGTCAGGTGAACTCTCAGTTTAGACTAGTTCAAATTTGATGAGTTGTTGTAATCCAATGGCTCTCAATGATCAACTTTGCTATTTATACAAAGTTGATCCATGGAATAAATCAATCAGTTCTATTCTTCTCTTCAAATTCTTGTAATGCTTTGCATATCTATTCTTGGGAAATTCTAACGATTTTTGGGATTTATTGTTCATCATTTTTTGGTATGGTTGTACCATATTAAGGGTCACAACTCTTGTATAAATTGATATTTTATTTTGGGTTTTTTAACTCAATCTCTTGCAAGGTGGGACAACCTCTTTGGAGGGTTTTGAGGTGCAAAAAATAAACAGCAAAATTTAATATCAAATTGCCCTCATAGAGCTGCACTAGGGTTTGAGAGAGGGTTTTGGGTTTGTATATCAGACCTAAGTGATGGATGCCATCTTTGTTGTTGGGAGACTATTATGTTGATATTTTTTTCATTTTGGGTTGTTTTTTATGGCATTAACTTCAGCTTATCCATTTGTTGTACTTAATCTTTGTAATCAACAAACTAGGTACTTGATCTGATGCTCCTCTTAGTAACAAACTAAAAAATCCATGCATGTTGTTGGAGATTCATTATTTGATTATGGGAATTTATGAAAATTGATTTAATAAATTTTTTTAGTATCTGGGTTTGTTGCTTGCTTCTATATTTTATTATGTTATCATATTGGTTCTCCATATGAACTTTACAAAACAAATTACAGAATGGTGGGGTGGTTATTACAGTTCAATTGCAAAAATAAGTACCATAAAATCCACCTCCTAACAATCCTAATACAAATAGGAACTTCAATTTTCAAAGATGTCAATGGAACACTCATTCAAACAATGGAGGAGTGTCCAATCCTATTAGTAATTAGTCATGTATGATCGGGCTCGGGTAGTAGGTTCGAAGGCCACAAGTTCACCTGTAGATCTAGAAATCCCATGCAATATATCCTCATGACAAAAATGAATGGGAAGGTCTGGGAGACGAACCCATACAGGAGCATAGTTTATGTTTTGGGTGTCTGGATTGAAATCCTCCCCTCATTTCCTGATGAAAAGGCTTTTTCTTCCAAAAAACCAGGGACCTTCGCTGAGGATTCGGGAAGCATCATCCTGGTTATTGAGGCAAATGAGAAAAAACCCTCGTGAGAGAAATAATCTCCAAACTGCCCAAATTTCACCATTTGGAAACAACCCACCGATGGATGGACTCCATATCAAGTCTACCTCCAATGAATTTCCCAACCAGGGAATGGGTTTCCATAGATAGGTAATCAACCATGAGGGTTTCCTGAATTACCAGATCTTCACCATTCAAGAGCAAAGTGTTACGACCTTTGAGTTTGCTTCTAGAAGAGATAATTCCTTTGACTTTTCCAGCATAAGTTTCAGATGAGGGGAAATTAATTCCCTATGTTGAAGGGGACCCACTTTGGGTGGTAAAATCCACATGTTTGTCCAAAGGGTCCTTTTCCCAAGTCCTTTCCACATGATAAAAATTTTGGTCAGAACCATTGAGGTCTAGATCCAGTCCCACCATACCATCACCGCTTGTCGTTTTTCTGGGAGCGATTTCTCTTGGTTTCAGAGTTCCTAGAAGAGTTGTCTTGCCTATGGAATTTTGAACATTGGAATTCCTACCTACTTTCATAGGAGTGCTTGAGTTCACCATAAATATAATGCTCTATCATATGTAATGATTTTTGATGCCTTATTAAGGAAAATAATTTCATAAGAGATATGGAGAAATTTATAGACAATGTTGATTTTCTTATTGTATATTTTGACATTAGTGTGAATACTACAATTTGCTCTAATTACATGAGGAGTTAAGATAATTTTTTGAATGCACTCATGTATGGCATGGTAATATTAGATATGATTGGGAGGGTACTACCATGGGTTCTAGAATAGAAGTGATGAATATAATGGATAACTAGACAATATTTGCTTATGATTTGACCATTATATTGATGTTATATCACTATCTATATTAGGTGGTATACAATGGTAGATCATATACTATTGCACCTTAATCTAGGTGTGGGTATAGGTTCATATAAGTATTATCATAAATCCAAAATTTCTAATGTTAGGAAGGATTATAAGGACCCTTATCTACATTTCTAGGGTAATTTATTTGATGCTAGACATAGGCATCACCATAATGGGGACATGGGATTAGCTTAGTGGTAGATTGACTAGATGAATGGATAGGATATCATATGTAATACATATAGATAGCATTCATGATAGTAGGATAATTCTTGGGAGTAAGGTTGGATACAATGCTAGTAATGGTTTATAAGCCATTGAGGATATTATGAGCTATTTTATTATGAGCATATAGTGAGATAGTTTGGTAAGGTGTAGGATATGCCTCCAGAAATGATACGGTACCATAGAGTAGATCATAAATGGAAATTTGGTATAAGGTTAAATACCAATTTTGTTGTGAAGCCATACATGGAAGTCCCACCCCTACAATATCCTAAGGTGGATGATGTGGGTGCACAAATGTGTAATCTACATGGTATGCTACATTCAAGTCAAGAAAATTTATGATTCCTCTATGATATGGAGTATTTCAACATACTTGAGTGAATATATAGTCTTGGTGACTATATTGAAGGATGAGATTATGTGGAGATAAAGTTGAGGTTCAACAACTTAACTTGCTCCATCACTAGCAACAAATGAGTTTGGTCCCAATGAGGAGATGGATAGAGAGGACCTGATGGAGGTTGAGGGTATAGTAGAAAAGGTTTAGGGAGGTGTTCCTACAACTCCCATGAGGGTAATATATCTAACTTGGTAGGAAAGTTACCCAGGTATAATTATTTGAGTTGATAATTTTGATATCAATGTATATGTTTAATAAATTATTTGATAGATATTGATGTGAACCCATTTTTTGTATGTAGGAATAGTGATAAAGTGGAGATCCATGTTTGGTGTGGTTTTCTAAGACATAGTTAAATATATCTTCATGTGGTAATAAATTCATTTCCCTTAATTACATCAATGGGGGGACATTTAGGTATACTTTATTTGATTAGTTGGGTAGTGATGGGCTTCCATAATATGGAGCATAAAGTTTATGAGAGTAGGAGGAAAGCACCTTACTTTATAAACAATAATAAATAGGTTATTGAATATCATGATACCTTAGTGTAGGAGAGGGCTTAGATAGTGATCTCATGAGTACCCTGATCATAGAGAGAGATTGTTAGTTCTAGGAGTGCAAGATATTTTATAGAGTAGGATAGGATGGTCATTGAGTCTATGAGATTATAATGAGAGATAATGATCCTCATCACTAAGAGGGATGAGGATAGTTAGGTGATAATATAGTACAAAAATATAGTTAGGGCTATGAAACTTGTTGGATCCTATGTAGCAAGTGAGTTAGTTATATATCAAACATGTAGAGGCTCAAGCATAGGCATAGTCATAAGTGACATCAAAGGAAGCAATAAAGGCACTCTATGACGATCTTTCCATGATCCAAGATGATGAGGCTATAACTAGGGAGGGTATGGTTTACTATAGTTTTTCCTACTTTATGTCCATGACTTAGGCTTAGAGAATGCCTCCATCCTTGAAAGTGGCACAAGCTACATAAATGAGATCTAAAGTATGGACTCTTCATAGTCATATAGGACAATGGGAATATCACCACCATAAGGGGGTGGAAGAGATGAGATGGATATTACAAAGTATTAATTCTATTTTTGACTATGATTATCTTTGTGATATATGTAGCAAGATTACATAGTATGGTATATATGTATGTTATGGTCACATGAATTTATTGAAAAAAATTATGATGATTTTTAATTATGTTGATTATGTTCATGGTGATGTTACATTAGTGATGATAATTAAAAAATACTTTAGATATTATATGTTTATGTTTCTTGGAATATGGATGAGTTAAGGTTTAAATTATGATGATGATGGGCTAAGGATCATAACTAATAATTCATATTAAATCAAAGAAGATAACTATATTAATTTATCATACAATATATGGCAATAAAAAGCATACAAATAAATTATATATGCAATCATAAGAAGATAAACAATATCCATAAAAGATATATTAAAGAATACATTTGTTTTAGATGCCCAATGTCTTAGATTTTATTAATGAAAATAAGATATATTATAGTTGTGTCTTGAATAACCATAACAAACTTAACTATTGTAAGTTATATGATGTGCCTTAGATAAGGATCCAAAGACTTATATTTTTCCATTTAGATCTTGGTAGATATGATATAGCTATGTCCATAAGTACTTTTTAGATTTATATGTATCATGTGGAAATTTTTAGATTTACCTTGGATAAGAACTGTAATGACCCTCCTTGGTAGGACTTGATCTTGATATTTGTTTTATGTATTGATGAGTGGATATCTAATGAATGATGTCATTTTATGCTATCAATATGTTTTGATAAATGCACTTTATGCTTTGATTATATTTCTTTTAGAACATGGTACTACTTATAAAAATTGTTGTTGAAGGACCAGGTATTCTCAACAAAGGATTGGTATGGGACAACCACCATAGTTGAGAGAAAATGGGAAATGATGAATGACATTCTTATTGACAAATCAAGGGTATAAATAAACCCTTCATATAGGTGCATTGTATCTATGCATGTTTGATTGAATGAACCATTGGGTAAGGAGGTTGTTATCTAAGCAAAAGAACCATCCTTAGTAGACGGGTGATAGCATCATAGCTATCATAAAGCCATCTACTTAAGGAAAATTTTGTGGTGCTTATTGTTTGATTGTATTCTAGTGAAGCTAAGATGACTTAGCAAGAGCCTTTGTATTGTTGTTGTTTGATATCGATGCTAATGATTAATATTAGTATTCAATGATAATTAAATTAATTAGGTGGATGATTAATTTAATCACACAAACATTAGTAAATACCATTAGTATTGGAATTTGATGATGTTAGGAAGATGATCTTATTATTAATATTATGCCTTGTGAAATTTAATAGGCTAATTTTAAATTTAATAGATGTGTAAAGGAGGATCAATTTTTATCTTAAAATTTGTAGAGTGGACATGATTAAAAGGAAATCCATTAATAGAAAAACCCTAATGTTAACAAGATGGAGATAGTGGTATGTTGTTAACTAGCACTGGAATCTTCATAACATAGAGTGAGACGTTACTTCTTTGGTATGCAAGAATTTGTGTCTCTTCATTTCTCTTTTTTAAGGAAGGTTCCACTAGGATTATATGGGGATGAGATTGTCAAATTCTAGTTAGAAGGAGAAGTTGGTTGAAGCAGAGAGTAGGGAATGAAAGTGGAAATAAGCAACATTGTTTGGAGTGTCTTTTGGTGGAAGGTACTTGTTCCTTTTTAATTGATTTTAGTAAATGTATGCTTCATGTTTGTTGCTCATGCTAGATGCTTGCTTTAATACATTGATGCTTATTGGGTAAGTGCTTGTTTTCCTTTTTTTTTTGTTATTTTGGTTTTAGTGGGTAGATCATTCCTTAGAATCCTAAGCCATAGATTCTTGAGTTTTAGTTGTAGATTTTTGGAAGTGGCTAGCGCAACTAGGTAGCCTTGTCTTTGTTAGACTACTTGAATAGACATTTGGTATGGGTTAGCTTGGGTTTGAGATCTTAATAGAGTGGGAAATCTTCTTTATGGCTAGATAATTGTAGTCATATCCAAGCAAGCATTATTTTTCTATGAACATTGCTCATACATCATTTGTATGTCATTATACAATAGTAAGGATAGGTGAATCAGGTTGAGCTTGCAATAGATTGTAGGTGTCTCTCATCACTTATTATTTCTAGTTAGACCTATTGGTAGCTTGTTCCAAAAATCCCTTTGCATGTTTTTTTTAGAGCACCAATTTTGATAGAACATCAAGCTTGGGTTTTAATTCCAGTAGAGAGTGAGGTTCATTTGCCATGAGTTTGGTCGCTAGGCATAACACATGGCATAGTCAACCTTAGTATCTGAGTCATATAGTTAGAGAGGCTTACCTTTATGTTTGCATGGTTATTATTGCATTTTGGTTGCTACATTGGATTAGAGCATGAAAATGTGGCATTGGAAACCCTAAGTGGTGAGTTAAAATTAATTAATGAGTTGATTTTTTTTAAAGGTTTAAAACTTTGGAAATTAGTTGAAGAATAGATAGAATTTTATTGTTAGTTTATTAAATAGATAGACTTCTATTGTTTGGCTTATTAAATGATTAATCTATTACCAAAGTATAGAGATGGAAACTATTGAATAAAATTGTAGATTTGATTTAATGATGGTTTTGTTTTATGGTTTCAATGTTAGCCAATGTTGTAGTAGATTCATAGAGATTGGTTTATGCAAAGGTTTTAATTGGGTGAAGAATATTTTTATGGAAGTTATGTGAATGGTTTAGTAATGGTTTCCCAAGTCTTGAGTAGATAAAGGAATACATTATGGAGAGAAGTATGGGATTCTCTCCTGGTTGTATGGAAATGCTTTGCATCTGTATGTTATGCATTTTGGATATGAGATTTGCATAGTAGGTTGCATATGCATATCATGAGCTATCTTGATCCCTAGAATTATTCTCACTACTCTTGGAGATGAGCTTATAAGTGGAAGATCTGGAGGAAATATGGAAAGTTTGTGCTTATGATAAAGGAATATATTGTAACAAGAACCTTTTTTAGTATTCTAGTTTTTTGAGGAAGAATTGTATTCTTCAAAATATGGCTTTATTATTTGTGATTGATCATGGAAAGGAAGATTAATTATTTTAATATTTATGTAAATATATTTTGAATGTATAGAAATTGTGAATATGGAATGGTTGTGCTATCGAAATGAAAGAAGAAAATTCTAATTTATGGAATAGGGTTTAAGCTCTTTGGTTAAAGTTTAATCTTCTTATAGATAAAGTAAATGCTAGAACCTATGTTAAGGAAAGAATGAGTTAGAATCAAATCTATGGATATGGGTTTACATTTTATTTGATGATGTTTTGTTCTTTCATTTATGAGGTAAAAAGGAAATGCTTTAATTTAGTATTATGTTTGGAAAACTTAAGATACTAGTTTTAGCCATGTGTTATATTTAAGCATGTTTTAATGTAGCACTTTATTTCCTTTGAAGAGAGATGTTGTTATTTGGTTATTTATATGTGATTCTTGGGTTAGTGGGGGCTTGGGCAATAATTAGAGTCATATTAGAACCCTTGATTCAATAAGATAACCCAATATAGGAGGATTTGTGATGATGTAATAACCAAATATTTTGAATGATACACCTTGAATGGTGAGGATTGGGTGTTCCAAAGTGGTGAGGTTTTGGAATCATTCACATGACAGTAGTGGTGGCACCTTGAATAGTGAGGATTGGGTGACCATGCTCATTACCAAGTGAGTGGTAATAACCTTAGTTAGCTTATGGAGGTGCGATAACTAAGCACTAAGGCATTATGCCAGAATAGACCTATATAGATAGACTTATGTATGGTAGGAAAAAGACATCCTCTTTCAAGTGTTATGGGTATTGAAGGATAATCCCTACACCATGGTCAAGTTGTCCTATATATGTGAGGGTATAGGAAAGGTGGGGGGACAATTATTGGTATCATTCCTAAATGGTGAGGTTTAGAAAGGTGAACTCTAAAAATATGGGATGTTGGCCACTCCTATCCACTTGAGTGTCATCTATAGTGAAATTGAACTCAAATATGATTATGCATTATAATATTGAAAATAAAATATAAATCATTTTGCCAAACTAATATTTACAAAGGGATAAAATAATGTAATACTTCCAACACCCCCCCCCTCGTATTATATTATTTATTAAGAAGATTTTTTTCCTTCATTCTTTGATTCTTCTTTCTTTGGTCTTTGTTCTTTAGATTTACGTTTGGTACTGTTGAATATATGAAATATTCATTGGGTCTAACCTTTGTATCAATGTATCTAAGTCACCTCTATATCTCTACCTCTAGGTCACTATCTCTGAGTCTCTACCTCTAGGTAACTACCATTGGGTCTTTTCCTATGGACCACTACCTATAGATCTTTGTCTGTGGGTCACTGCCTCTAGGTCACTATCTCTAAGTCTCTGCCTCTAGGTCACTACCTTTGGGTCTTTACCTCTATACCACTGCCTATAGGTCTCTACCTATGGGTCACTGCCTCTATATCTCTGCCTCTACATTACCTCTAGATTATCATTGTCTCTAGGTCATCCACTAGAACGTTCATAAGAATATTATTTTATGTAGAATCATTACTACAAATGCTTTCATTGTAGGTCATATTCCAAGTTGTGCTTGGGTCACAATTATTCATTTCACATTTCTCCATGGTAATACCAATATCATTCTTTACATTTGATAAAATTTAATGTTTTATCATACTTGGTTTCCTCTTGTAGAAACCATACAACATTCTTTTTATTTTATTCCATTCATTCATACTTATCCATCCACAATCCATGTTTAATTTTTTATTTTCCTTCTCTTTATGTAGAAAATATTTTTGAGAATGATTATGTCCTTCACAAATTTTATAACAATATAGGTTCCAACAATTATCTATCTTATGTCCATATCTACCAGAGTGATTACACATGTTCCCTGTTATAGGATTCCTTTTGCCTTTTTTTGATTCATTATTTCATGTTTGTCCTTCATTATTACTAGTCCTTATCACAAATTTGATGTCACTATTTCCTATTATGAATTTAGTTCCTGATTTATTATTGCTCGTATGTCCTGTATATCCAAGACCTTCACATTTTGGTCTTATTACTAGTACAATTGGCTCTTTCATTCCTTGTCCATGTTTTCACAAACCTATGTCTTTGTATCCCATTTTATTTAACAATTTTGAACCAATTATTTTAGTATACCTTTCAAAATAACCAAAATGATCATCAAACTAATCCCTATCAACATCAACACAACTTTGAGCATCACTATCCTTGTCATCATTTGAATCTCTATCATCATCAATTATGACAACATAAGCTTTTTTTATCAATCATGAACTATATTCAAATCATTTGAGTTGCACTCTATATCTTTTCTTTTTGTGTCACAACATGCATTTATTATCATAGGTTCCAAGTCATTATTGGATTTCTCATTACTTGATAACAAACATATGTGATTTTCCATAAGATTCTTGTGTACATATTCTAATTGTGCAACATACCCTTGCTAATTACTCTGATCTCTTTGATTCCCTTTAGGAGATTCTTGGTCTTGACCCTTCCTAGTCAATGCATTATACTTACAAGATTTTGTATTATGTCCTTTTTCACAAATATGACAATACTTTTTTTGTTTTTTATTTTGTGATGAAGTGCAAGATCCTTTTTCTAATACAAGAGCCTTATTGGATGACTCATTTCTCAATTGATTTTCAAGTTCATATTGTTGAAGAATATTTATTAATTCCTCAAATGACACCTTTCTATTTGATACTAGAAGAGATGTGACCAACATTTTGAATGATTCAGGAAGTGCTCTAAGTACAACTAAAACTAGGAGTTTATCTTCAACCTTTTCTCCTAAGGTATGTAATTTTGATTTTAATTTTGATATCCTTCAAAGAAAATGTTCTATGTTTTCTCCATCATGAACTTTTAGTGCATACAATTGTGATTGTAGATGTGAAATAGTTGCCTCATTCTTTCCTTCAAATATCTTACATAATTTTTTCCCATGGTTTTTGCTTCACTAATATGTGATTGAATTTTATCATATTTGCCAAATACATTTAACATCAAAGCTTGAGCATCATCATCTTTGAATTTTTGAATTCATGTTTTATCTTCTAGAATGTTTCTTTGTCCATTCACATCCTAGAGTTTTTCAACAATAAGTATTGACTTCATCTTATTTTTCCATGGGGTAAAATTAGGCCCTTTTAATTGCAATTCAGAAAAGAAAATTCTTGTATTTTCCATTTCCTTTGAAGTTGACAACCTTATAACTCCCAAATTTAATAAAAAATTCAATTAATTCCTTTGGAGTAGAATATCTTATGAATCCCTAATTTAAATAATAATTTTCAATAATATTTAATTATAATGATCTTATAATTAATTAAATCCATCTTATAACTCTTGATTATATATATATATATATATATATATATATATATATATATATATATATATATATATATATATAGTTTTAATCACCTTTTAACTTTATATCTCTTAATAACCTCCTTAAAACAATATATGTGCATGCATGCTAAATGTTTTATTTTATTTAAACTCCCTTATATCTTTTAAATTTTCTCATTTCACTTATATCTCCTAGCTATTTTATTTCTCCTAAATACTTTCCAAATTCCATTTTTTAAATTCCCCTTATAACTTTTAACTTTCCACTTTAAATCAAAGATATGCTTCTTGTAACTCTTTGACCTTTCAAATCATTTTTTTTATCTTCTTCCAATATTTACAACAATAATGCAATAAACTGAATATAATAATTCAAGCTGAAATACTTTCAATATATTCTCTTTGCCTATATTCTGCAAAAATATTAAAATATATTCTTTATACTTTTTTTTATTTGACATTTCTAGAAAGACTCTCTTCGCCTAATATTTTACTCTCTTATGTATATGCAACGAAGAGTATTGAAAAAATTATATGCTTGTGTATTGAGATTTGAAGGGCATAGATTAATAATCAACCTTCTCAAAAAATAGTTATTCCTCGTACTACATGTAAAACGATTATTAAAAAAAAACATGCAATTTGATTTTTTCCAACTATCATACATTCTCCGGCAACTTCTAAAACATGCATATTATTTCTGAAACAATAGCGTAGATTATATGCTACAATTAATAAATTCTTACAATTTTAAATAGAATCTTATCTGCTCCAGGAACTTTTTAAATGTTTAGTTCACCGCCTTTATAACCTAAAAAATAAGGCAACCATAATCAAATATTTTAATTTAACCTTATTACTCCAATAATTTAGGCGCTAAGAAGAAATAGATTTCTTACCTTTATTCTCATTGCCTTTTTGAAATTTTGTGCCATGTATCTATTTTTTGCACCAACTCCTTTAACTTTACTATTTTAAAAGAAATAGTTATGCTCGTCTGCTCACCTTCTAGGTTTTGGGTCTCCAACCAGAAGAATACTCTTCCCCAAATGTTCCTCTTATTCAATATCATGCACTATGTTCTTAGGTGTTTCTCATGTACTCCTCTCAGATGCAATGGTCTCATAGAATAATATCGTAGGATTACTTGAATAATTTTCTTTTTTTGGCTACAATATTTTAAATTTTTACTTTCTCCTTTTCAACTTTGTCAACCTAGCTTTAGGTTTATCCCTTTCCTTTTTGATAGGCTAGCAGTAATGACGACTCCCAATTTATCCTCACTCTTTGGTTGGATATTTCTTAACTCAAGTAGCTCTCAGTGGCTTCCTTCTTATGCTTCCTTCTATTGGCTATATACTCTTTGAGCTCACCAAGCTTGGATCTGCTTGTATCTAACTGTGTGGTGCATATTATTTTTAGGTTGCAATATTACCCCCCTCGAGCTTTCCAGGCTTGACTTTAGCTGGATTCTATTTCACCAGGATGTTATTTAACGTCTTCTAAGACATTTACTCACAACACAAAAACAAGACTTATTTTTTTATAAAATATTACAAGCTTAATATATAATATATCAACCAATCCAAAAAATATATATATTCAACTTACTTTTAATATGCATTGACTTCAAATCAAATTGAGCTTTTAGATATTATACTTCAATCTTTTAGTCTATGCAGCATAGAAAACTTGGATCTCAAACATCTCTTCCATAGTAGCACTCTTTTCAACAATGCCTCTTAGCTTGACACCTTCACAAGTTTTGCTCATAGACACGTAGGCATATAGGTTTTTTTTAGCTTGGGCTCTTGTTATCACAAGTGCTCTATTTCCTCATGCAATATTCATCAATAACAAAAAACTTAATCTCTCATTGCAAACACAATATTTTCTCCAAACTTTCACCAAAGTGGCTATGATACCACTGTTATCTTTCGAGATAAATTAACTCACAAAAATCTTTATCCAGGATCAAGTATAAATCAGATAAATATCATACAAAATAACAATGAATCTCAATATTGGAATAACAACAATATCTCACAAATATAACTCAAATATATACAATATCAAAATATTTCAAGAATGATTTAGATATATTACATTACATGGATCTTTATCTCCAATATATAATTTAACATTACTTTTAAGTACTCTGACTATTGCTCTCCTCAAACATCTAGGAGATGCATCCTTTCATATTCCTCTCATTAGGAAAAAACTATTATCTTGCCACATATCAATGTCTCTTCATTATCTTTCTTGACATCTTGCACTTTCTCTCATATTGACACATACATTATATAAAATATCAATTATTCTACTAAACTAATACTTACAAGGGGAAAAATAATGTAATACTTTCAACATTGCTTCTACTATTTTAATGGTAATTTTGTAATAAAGTCTATAAATACATCCCAATTATATTTTAAAAATTTATGGGCATATAATAAGCCTAAAGGATGTTGATGTTCCACCTTTATACGTTGACACTCTAAAAATCTTGCCATAAACTCTATTGTCTCTATGTATCCATGGATAGAAAACAATTTTCTTAGATCAACATATATCTTCTTCACTCTTAAATGGGCTACATACATTTTGTATAGGTTTCTTAGGTCCCTTGTTGTTAGTAAATATACCCCTAAAATCTATGCACTCCATCATCATCTAAAAAATATTTAGCACACTATCCTTTGCTTAGATCACTAGTAAGATTAGCCTCCATAACTTTGTTGTACCATGGATCCTATGAAATGTGGTGCTCTAATTGATTTTTAAGCTCTATACTTACTGTCATGGATGCACAAACATGTATCCTTGTATTTAATGTATTTGTGACTTTGTTATTCATACCCTTAATATAAGACATGTCAAAATAATTCTCATAAAATAATTGTATTTGTCTAAGTTATCAGGCATTTAGATGTATTTGGGAAAAAATATACCTTCAATTTCGATGATCTAACTTTAGTTTGAGTCTTTATCCTGGTAGGTAATATCTCTACATTATCAAAGCATGAATAATTATAGCTAACTCTAAATTGTGTAGGTTAGTTTACTTCAAAAAATATAATTTCTTCTAAATCACATGCAATCACATGCTCATCTTGCAATAGGATAACCCTAATCTTTCTTGGAAGCATTCATATACACTACAAAGTACTGGTTTGGATCTCATATAACCAAAATAGATGTATTGGTGGAGATTCATTTTGGCTATTTAAATATTACTTCATATATCTCTATCTAGAAAATTTTATTTCCTTTTCTCTATAGACATATGATAATATTATCTATTCTAGAAAAAAATCAAGAAACCTTCAATAGTATCCTACCAATCCCATAAAACTCCTAACTTTTAATATATTTGTAGGGGTTGCCAAGTTTATGATGACCTCAATATTTGACAGATCAATTAATATATTTTTTCCATAAATGGTATGCCCTAGGCATTGTATCTCTTTTTAATTAGATGGAATATTTTGAACTCTTAGCACACAAATTTTATTGTTTAAAGCATTGTAGAATTAGTCTCATGTGCTCCTCATGTTATTATTTCTTATTGTAGTAAATCAAAATATTGTCAACAAAAACAATAATAAACTTACCAAAATGCTTCCTATATATGTTATTCATCAAATTCATAAATACTACTAGTGTATCTGTTAATTTAAAATGAATATCGATAAACTCATTGTAACCATATTTATTTATAAATGTTGTTTTGTGAATGATAACCCATCTCAAATCAATCTTAAGAAATACTATTGTACATTGTTTCTAATAAAATATATTCTCAATTTAGAGAAAAAGGTACCTATTCTTGATGATGGTCTTATTCAATTGGATCTAATCAAAGCAAAGCCTCATTAACCCATCCTTTGTCTTAACAAAGATTACAGATATCCCCATGGCAACACACTCTAGAAAATCCACCCTTTATCAATTATTTCTTAAAGCTATATTTTTAATCTAGTTAGCTCTATGGTTTCCATCTTGTAAAGTGACTTAGATATTAATTTTTTTCTAGGCATGAACTCAATTCACAAGTCAAACTCTCTTATAGAAGCTCACTCCAATAACTCATTAGGGAAGACATCTTCAAATTCCTTAAGAACAAGATGAGAATTTATCGATATTTCTTTCTTCTCATATTAAATATCTTGATATATAATAGAAAATAACTTTAAAAAATTTCAAAAACTTTTCTTGAGTTGTGTTGTTCATATAATCCTTAAATACACAAAACAAACTACTCCTTATACTCCTACATTTTCCCAAAATATATACACACTCCAAAATTTAGTGTAATAATCTAGTTTTACTCAAAGGCTACTAAAGCAATCCATGCCTAGGATAACATCATAAGAACCTAAGGGTGTCAAAAAGGGTCTAAAAATGTACCTAATCTATCCAAAATCAACTTAATATTTTTCACTTTGATCTAAATAGCTTAGAGTGTACTTGAACCATTTCCACTTACCAAGGCTCACCTAGCTCCCGCCTATCAAACTAAGATTTCCTAATAAAGTAGATTCATAGAAGCACTAGAAGCCTCGAGGTCAATTAGAATGATACTTGGTGACCTAATACATTACCTAAAGTTTTAATTATCGTGGTTTGTTGCTCAACTTGGCAATTTTCCATAGTTACATACACTCAAGGTTAGTTTAGTACATTACCTCTTATTTGTATAGACTGTGATTGGGTTTCATTTCCTTTGTCTACTCCCTATCTAAGTTGAGAACACTCTAGCAAAATGAGTTTCCCACATTTAAAATGTCAGTTTAGTAGTCCCATGCTCTAAGCACTAGTGTAGGGTCTATTTTGAGCATTGAGAAGAGATGTGAGATGGGGTGATATAAATTGCATTGCTAATCCTCATTTAAATTTATATTTATTTTTTAAGTATTTAAACCTCATATTATTTGTTAAGAATTATATAATTTATTTGTTACTATTATTGAGGAAAATTAAAATTGTAGTTAGGATAATTCCATGTTGTTCCTTTGTAATTATTATTTTATATTCCCTCAAATGGTCCTAGTCATATTTTATGATTGATATTTTTTTTTAAGACTCCTACGAAGTCAATGTATTACCCTCCTAAGAATTTGTGCTAATTTGGGCCACATCCCCATTGAAAACTAGTTGACTTGCATCACTTCATTTTCAACTATAAGTATTTTATTTAGGAATTCTATAAAATTTTGTTCATATTCCATGACTAATGCATTTCCTTGTTGGAGATTATAGAACTCTTGAATCCTTTGCTAGATCCACACATGATATATTTACTTGTTTTAAATATTTCTTTAAACTATTTCTAGGTTACCTCAATCTCACCATATCGTATTATCAACTTTTCACTACACCACCATGTGGTTGCAAATGCTTCTAGTTGGAAGATAGCTATTTATATTTCTCTTATCTAGTATGATTATTCACTTTTAAATAGTAATATATTTTAATAAAACAATATTTTCTTTAGATTCTTAAAGATGCCTTAATGACCAGTTCTTTGGTTGAGTTAATCATTCTGCAGTGAATTTTCACTATACTTAGAGTCTGATGTGAGTTCCCATTTAAACTAGAGTTTCATAGGAAAACTAGCATAAAGGTGGTGTGACACCACAACAACCAGAGGGTCAAAAGGGGTTTGATGCTAAAATCAACTATCAAGCCTAGCAACCAAACCCCTCAAAACTTGGAAGAGGTTCAAGAAAATAAAACTAAAAGACAAAAGACACACCAAGTATCACACCATGCATAAGGTTCTAGTTATCAAAATTAGGACCATGCAAGGCAAGCACCGACTAGATTTGATGATGGGGACAATATGGTATAGAACCAAGAACATAGTATATAAACAATAATTATGGGTGACTTTTGACATCATCCTCAATAATCCTCCCTTTGATGTCAAAGGAAGAAATATCTAACATTTCTTTTAGTATCCCATGAGTCACCTTCAATAGCCCCTTTGTAAGTATATTAGCAACTTTATCCTCACTCTTAACATACTCAATGACAAAATATTTTTCATGTACCAATTTTCACCATTATTGGTGCTTCAACTCTATGTGTTTGGTCCTGGCATGGAAACTAGGATTTTTGGACAACTGTATTGCACCAATGTTATCAAAAAATATTTTGGTAGGATCATGTTGAGTCTCACCAAAATCTTTCAACATTCTTCTGATCCAGATCCCTTTTGTGTAAGCTGAAAGGTTGCATATTTGGCTTCAATGGAATACAAAGCCATTGTACTTTGCTTCTTGGATGACCAAGAAATCAATCCACTTCCCAAGGTGAAACAATGCCCTATAGTGGATTTTTGGTCATCAATAGAACCTAACTAATATGAATCAACATACCCAACCATCCTTGAAGTTATTTTTGATCTGAAGTGTATACCATGATCAAAGGTTCCCTTCACATATCTAAATATTCATTTCACCACTTGGATATGCCTTTGAGCTGGCAAGCTCATAAATCGGAAAACTAGTGAAACCACATAGGTAATGTCAGGTATTTTGGATGTAAGGTACATCAATCCATCCACCATACTTATGAAATTCTTATTATCAATAAGAGGACACCCATCCTCTTTAATAAGCTTATTCCTAGTAGCAATAGGAGTATCAACCGCCTTGTAGTCTAGAAGTGAAAATTTCTTCAACATGTCTTGGGCATACTTAGCTTGGCATATGAATATCTCATCTTCCCTTTGATGTACTTCCATGCCAATAAAGTATTTAATTTTTTTAATATTAGATATCTCAAAATCACATTTCATGCTCTCCTTGAACTCTTGCATCATAGCTTTGGAACTTCATGTAAAAATGAGATCATCAACATATAGGTAAACATAAAATATGTTAGTGTCAACAGTGTTCATGTAAAGATTTGGTTCATTTTTTCTCCTTTCAAATCCATTTTCAGAGAACCATCCATCTATCTTTGAGTACCAAGCTCTTGGAGCTTGTTTCAGCCCATAAAGTACCATTTTCAACTTGTATACCTAATGTTATTTACCCTTTATTTCATAACCTTGTGGCTACTCCACATATACTTCTTCAATGTCACCATTCAAGAATGTACTCTTGACATCCATTTGGTGAACTTCCCATCCTTTCTAAGTAGCAACTAAAATCTTCAATCTAATATTATTTGGCAAACCATAGGAGCAAAGGTCTCCTCATTTTGTACTCCATATGTTTATGCATACCCTTTTACTACTAGTCTAGCTTTGTGTTTGTCTATTGTTCCATCACTATGGAACTTGGTTGTGTAGACCCATTTTGTACCAATGACATCCATGTCATTAGTAGTCTGAATGAGAGTCCATCTCTCATTTCTCTCAATGTCCTCCATCTCAACATCCATGGCCTCAACCCATTATTTCCATTGACTAGCCTCTACATAGTTCCTAGGTTCACTAAAAATGCAAGATAAGGTATAGTAAGTCATTTCATCTTCAATATCTTCAAGATTATTACCTGATTGATTTTGAAGTCTTGTTTTTCTCCTCTGATAGTTTTGATCCAACATTTGACTAGTTGGATGTGGAAGAAACAACCTCTTTTTTATGACTTAGGTTGAAGTTTAACTTTGGTTTTTTGTCAACCGACACCAATTCAAGAGTGTATTGTAATATTACAAGTATATTCCAACCATGACCTCATTGAAATTAATAAGTCATTAGCAACATCTAGCAAGTATCAACTATTATAAGCAGGTTTATGTTTGACTTGCAAAGTATCAACTATTCCCATCAAGTAGAGAACATTGCTTATCTTTCATTTCCACAATAAAATCAATCCAATTTGCGTTAAGTTTGATTAACATATATAATAAGAAATTTTAATTATAAAATCAATTTATTTTTGTAAGAGTTGGCTTCTCTTATGATTTAAAACTCTAATATCAAATAAATAAAAATAGGTTAGTAAAGTTGGTCTTCTTGCTTGGAAATTATGGTTATCAAATAAAAGCAAGTTAGTAAAGGTTGGTCTTCCTGTTGAAAACTTCAAAAGAAAATCAAACATGAATTCACTAGCTATCTTCTTAGAGTAGCTCAACCACCCCTTAAGTAGTTTGTAGAGTATACTACTTGGAAGCAAAACAAATAATTCATAGTCATAGTTGTAATGCGGGCCCTTATATATACTACCTTGCAATCCATGGAAGACAAATATTATCCTATTTTTTTAGGGTTGACTTTTACAATAATTGTTTATAACCAGATAAACTATCTACAAACAAGTCACCATATAAAAGTTAATTGGGAAAGGAGATAATCTAAAAAGGTCATGTTTATATAGGAAGAGGTTTCTTCATTCGACAAGCCAAAATGGCTGGGAAATGCCAAATTTTATTTTTTTTAAGTCTAAATGGTCTGAGTCATCTATAATCCATCCATGGCTACATTCCTTTTTGTAATCATAATTATTGTCTTAAGTGTTGTCATAGTGAAGAAAGCATTATGCATATAAAGTATCACGTTATATTGCTATCACAATATAATTAATACCATAACAACAATAAAATCCTAATAAATTAAAATATAAAATAAATATAATTTTAATATTATTTTTATAACATTTATTTTTTAAAATTTATTAATAAAAAAATATAATTATTTTTAAAAAATATAAAATTTAAATTTAATTTAAATAAAATATTTTTTTTAATTTCGTTTCACTTTAATACTTGTGTTTACTATTTGCACTCATAGTTAATTATTGTCTTCTAATTATGATTTACTAGTGCGAGGATACTGAAGCATTGTCGAACGCGGGGATACTGAAGCAGAGCCGATAGAACGGAGAAGATTCGAACTGTACATTGAACCAGACGAGAAATCTCAGCACAATAAAAAGGGATACTGAAGCAGAGTCGATAGAACGGAGAAGATTCGAACTGTAGACTGAAACAGATAAGAAATCTCAACACAAAAAATTAAAGGGTTTGCGGTGGAGGGTTTTTGCAGAGCAAGGAGGGTTTGCAGAACAAGGAGGGTTTGCGGCGGAGTGTTGTATTACACATCTATCTCATCGGGTAAGCACATTTTCCGTCCTCTTTCGATTTATAAAACAATTTAAGTAGATAGGAGAAATACGTGGACATATAGTTCCTTCATTCAGCACCCCAGTTGCGAGCTCCACTAGCTTTTAGCTAGAACAAAAAATTTGAAAAGGGTTTTAGTCACCCTCAGAAAAACATACGACAAACAACAACGCAAAACATACGACAAATATTTTCCCATCACAAAACAGTGAGGGTCGAGTCTGTTTCAACGGGTTTGCAGTGGAGGAGGGTTGCAGCAGAGGAGGGTTTGCACAGATATATATACACAAATTCGTTCAACGGGTTTGCAGCGGAGGAGGATTTGCAAAGCAAGGAGGGTTTGCGATGGAGGGTTTTATTATATATATATTTCATCGGATCAATAGTATAGGGGGTTCGACAAGGGTTTGGAGGAGGGTTTGCAGAGCAAGGAGGGTTTGCAACGGAGGGTTTTATTACACATCTATTTCATCGGATCAATAGTATAAAGGGTTCGACAATGGAAGAAGGGAAGCAACAATTGCAAGAACCGATATATGTCAATGAGAAACAATACTGGAGGATATTAAGGCGTCGACAAGCTCGAGCAAGGGCAACAACAATGAAGAGGACATATCAAAAAATAAAAATAAAAAATATTCTACCACATAAACAGGTGGAGAATAAGGAACAATCAAAGGCACTAACCATCATCAAACGAGGAGATCAATTAGCCCAACAGAGGGGACAAAAGAGAGAAGATAAAAGAAACGAAGGCAAAATGACAACACAAGAGAATACAGAAGGAAAAACAAGCGAGGAGAAAAAAATCAGAAATAACCGCAAGAAAGCATTCAACATGGAAAATGGAGGTCACCAAAATGAGTTTTCAGACGAGGAAGAAACTTACAGTCCCACAACCACACCACTCATGTGGGCACCAAGACTTTATGTGCAAGAGCTAATGAAGATGAAAGAGAAACTTGAAAGCATGGAAAGGAGGGAGAAATTAAGAGATACTAAATCAGATGAGGTTATAAACACCATTCGGAGGCTGGAAAAGGAAAACAACCAACTCAAGGAGCAAGTGTCAAAGCTACAAAACCTTGCAAACATGGGTCAGCGTGAATGGCATGTCCTCAAACAAGCCATCCACCCCCAATCAATGATGCAATAGAGGTGGAAAAAACAAATGCAAATCAAATAAAAGAGGTACGGGAAACACTCCAAAACATGGAAACAAGAGAAAATGAGCTGCGAAATGAATTAGCAAAGGCAAAGACATGGTCTCAAGTAGTAAAAGAACCAATCAATCAACAAAAAGAGTTGATAGAGAAGCAAGTAAAAATTCAAATAACAGAAGAGAAAGAAAGACATGAGAAGTTATCAAATATAATCATCAAAGGGTTGAAAGATTATGGGGATAGGGAAGACACAAATCGTTTAACCAGGGACTTCTTGTCAGATCGATTACAATGGAAAGGTCAGATAAAAAAGCAAGCAGAATTGGTAGGTTGAGAGAAGGAGGCAGAGATAGGCATATTCGGGTCACATTGATGAGCTACGAGGATAAAACAAGGTTACTAAAAAATAGAGGCATGCTGAGAGGGTCACAATTCTATTTAGATGATGACCTAACATTTTTACAATAGGAAGAAAGAAATAAGGAATGGGAAAAGGTGAGGGCAACAAGGAATGAAGGGAAACGGGCATATTTAAGAAATGGAAAGGCATACATCACATCTAAACAAACCCAAAACAAATAGGGAGTATGGCCCGCTCGGGAACATCTTACGATGGTAAGTTGGAACTGTAGAGGTTACCCTTGGAGAAGAGGACCCGGGTTAGGGCCCATTGCTAGAGACAAAGATATAATCATACTGACGGAAACACATGAACACGATGGATGTAGGACTCCAGAATTTGTGGGATACAAAAAAATAGCAATATGGAATAAAGCAACGGAAAATGGCAAAGGGCATGGGGGTATTATGGTTTTAATAAAAGAGGAATGGGATAGGGTCATTAAAATTGAAAAACAAGATGAAAACAAACAGTACATCCGGATAAAGATCCTAGAAAATAAGTCAGTTATTAGCATAGCAACATGTTATTTTGCTCCCAAGAATTCTAAATTCTATAAGAAACATGACCTTAACAGAGAAGACCCATACTCCTCCCTAAAAAGAGACATTTCGATATACAGTAAGTTGGGGGAGATTATATTAATTGGAGATTTCAATGCAAGGACAACAAATAAGCAAGCTAACATTCTAGAAGGTAGCGAAGATATTGAGATTAATCCTCTTTGGATGCCAGAAGAGGAAAATCAGCAGTGGACCAGGACTTCAGAAGATGAGCATGGGGCTATCACGCAATATGGAGAAGAGTTGTTAGGCCTCTGCAACATAAACAACTTGATTATTTGCAATGGGATGAACAAATGGAAAAATTCAGGAAAGTATACATGCAAAACATATAAGGGACAAAGTGTAATAGACTATGTAATATGCTCACAAAATTACATACCAAAAATAGAGGAGCTAGAAGTGGAAGATTCTCCAGTGGAACTTAAGTCAGATCACAACCCAATTGTTATGAAACTTCGAATGCATGGAGACAAACCAAGGGAAAAACACTTGCAAGGCAATCAAAATAAATATCCTCACAAGGGAAACATTCTCTTAACAGATGAAAATCGGTAGAATTTTAGAGCAGTATTAAATAACAAGTTACAGGAAAGGGAAGAACTACCTCACAGTAGCAGAGATTACAGTAAGAGTGAATGGTTAATGCACGTTATCCAAGAAGCTCTAAACAAATGCAAGAGAGCTAAACCTAAAAAGAAAGAAAGGAATAGCTTCCCAACCAACCCATGGTTCGATGAAGATTGCAAAAAAGCGTGAAGATTACTAAAGGAACCAACGGGTAAAACAAGAGCAAACAGAAAAGCATATGAGAAACTGGTAAGGGCAAAAAAAGAAGAATACACTAGAACAAGGAGGAAAGAATTGATTTACTTAGGGAAGCATGAACCAAAGAAATTTTGGAAGGAACTAAGCGTGAAAAGGATGCAAACTGAAAATAACATAACAATTAATCAGTGGTTGGAGTATTCAAAACAATTGTATCAACGTAGTAACCAACAGGAGACACCCCCTACTATCATTGTCAAGAAAGAACTTTTCACAAATGAAGACATTATTCAAGGGATAAAAAAGTTAGCAACTGGTAAAGCCCGTGACATAGACAATCTTCAGGCAGAGCATATAAAATGGGGGGTAGATATCTTAGCACCGCAGATCAAAGAAATTTTCAATGAGGTCATACAAAATGGCTTCCCTACCGAGTGGACAACTAGCTTGACCATTCCTTTGTTTAAAAGTGGAGATGTAAATAATCCCTCAAACTATCGAACTATCATGATCAACCCTCTCTTTGCAAAGTTGTTTGGGAGTATGATAGAGCGTAGGATCAACATATGGGCAGAAGAAAAGGGAAAGAGAGCAAAGGGGCAAGCAGGTTTTAGGCCCAAGCACTCAACTATTGATCATTGTATCACGCTCAGACACATAGTGGAAAAAATATGGGACAAAAAGAGGAGGCTTTTTGTTGTTTTGTAGACTTCAAAAAGGCATTTGACATAGTGCCAAGGAAAAAATTATGGAGCAGAATGGAAGAGCTAGAGGTTCCAATTCACTACAGGGCAACAGTTCACAGACTATATGAGCATGTAAAGGCTAGAATCAGAACACAGGAAGGGTTATCTGAATGTTTTGGTAGTGACATAGGTGTCAAACAAGGTTGCCCTCTATCTCCGACCTTATTTGGGTTGTACATTGACAAGTTAGAAGAATGGATAAACAAATTTGGGGGAGAGGGTGTGCACTTAGCCAAATATGTGGTAAAACTCCTCATGTATGCAGATGATGTAATTCTTGTGGCCAAAACAACCAAAGATCTAGAAGATCACCTTCGAGCTCTAGAACTCTTTTGTAAGGAAGTTGGGATGCAGGTGAACACGAGCAAAACAAAAATTATGATTTTTTCAGCAAAAAAGAAGCAACAACTCGAATTTCAGTTTGCAGGAGAACCGCTTGAGGTAGTAGTAGAATACAAATACCTGGGCATAGACTTTCATGACAAACTTAATTGGAATACATGTAGGATGAAAAGAACTCAAAGTGGTTGGAGAGCACTATATGCACTTCAAAACAGGTGTAGGAATGCCGAGTTGTGGGACTGGAAGACCACCAAGGTCTTATTTGGCCTACTTGTTACACCGGTTTTGTTGTATGGTTGCGAGGTGTGGGCTAGTGGCACAACAAATGCAAAATGGAGGCAAATAGAAAGGATTCAAAAATATCTAATCACAAATTTTCTCAAAATTAAGGCCACAACCCCTTATGAAATTATTCTAGCTGAAACTGGAATGTTCCCTTTAGAAGCAATTGCTATGACCAAGTTGTTATGTTACTTGAAAAAAATAGAAAACATGAAAAACGATAGATGGCCTAGGGCAGCTAGGGACGAAGAGTTGCATAGGCGGAAGAATACATGGATGAAACAAAATCAGAAATGGATGAAACGTTGGGAAATCAACATAAATGAATGCCCAAATGTCAACAAAGACATAAAAAATTATGTGAATGAAAAGTTTAGAAGTGGAATGTGGAAAAATGCAAGCAGGAAAAGACAATATTATATTGCAAAGTTTAACCCAACGTATGACCACAAGGAAAAAGCGTATATAGGCGTTGAAATCAAGTGGAAGGAAAAAATCCTCATTGCTCAGATAAGGACTAGCTCTCATAGGCTTAGATGTGAAACAGGGAGATGGACAACGCCCAAAGAACAATGGGAAGAAAGGATATGTACTCTATGCAACACAGGGGCAGTAGAGACAGAGGAACACTTCATCTATAAATGCCCGAGTTTTTCAGATATCCGTGGCAAATACAAAGAAACACTTGGAAACGGGTCTATGGCAGAGTTATTTGAAGACAGTAAAATAAAAAAAGTTGGGGAATTGCTAACCCAAATCAGCAGGAGAAGGAACAACCTTCTCAAAGATATTAAAGATCATATGATATGATTTGAGTAGTTGTACTTCCATATTTGAGGTCCCATAGACCATATTTGGGTCTCGCGGACGTAATTAAAATCTTTCATTCGTTAATGCTTTTTTTCGATTACATCACATGGGAGAGTTGGTCACAACCACACTATTTTTAGTAACCAACAAGCGCAGGGTTGAAACCACATGGGTTGCTTCCACCAAACCTATTTTGCTTTGTTATTGTTTACCCAACATGAAGGCATGAAGGGGACCACTGGTCCCTCGAAGGGGACCAGACAAACGCATGGTTCAAACCACATAGGTTGCTTCCACAAAATCTAACCTATTTGGCTTTATTATTGTTGACCATGCATGAAGGGGACCGCTCGTCACTCAAAGCGAACCACCGATTGCTTGAGATTTGTACCGTCCATCATGGTCCATCGATCCCCTCGAAGGGGACCAGACAATCGCAGGGTTCAAACCACAGGGGTTGCTTTCACCAAACCTATTTGGCTTTATTATTGTTGACGCTGTGTAAAGGGGACCACCCGTCGCTCAAAGGGAACCACCGATTGATTGAGATTTGTACTGTCCATCATGGTCGATCTAGCATGCACTTAAAAGATTCAAATCATACTACTACCTTTGCAAAAAGACTCCCACTAAGGTTCACTCCCACTAAGTTTGAACCTATATGTCTTCTTGATAAATGTTTGACCAGACAAACACTGACCAATCCACTTAACCTTAAGAACTACTGTAAATTAAACTCTCAATAAAGTGAATTTATGAGAAAAAAATTTAAAATTAAAAAAAAAAAAAAAACTTTTCTACATAACTCGAGATCATAAAATGTCGTCCGTAAAGAAGGCACCACATCAAAGTGACGGCTTTCGCTGTCTATTTATTTATGAGATATTATTAAGATATTGGAGCGGGGTTCCGCATTGTGTGTATTTTTGGTCCCCACTCAAATAATGCCACCAATAATACCACTCAAATTTGATGTGGTGGGCCCTGGGCATCGATGGGCCCAAATATGTTCGCTGGTACAAATGCCTTTTTAGAGTGACGTAAGTGCTTGCGCTAATTCACTCTACTCAAAATTGTCATTTTCTTGTTGACATGGGGCCAAGGGAAGCCATTACTATCTTATTATTAGCTACCATTCCACCTTTTATTTCATGGCCACACAATTAGAAACAAAACTTGTTCATATTAAACAAGCAGCCTGTCGGCGCAAACTGCGCGTTTAATGGCTGCTAAAATGGCCATGAAAATATACAAGATCCGTTTCCAGCCACGTGATGAGATAAGATATAGCGACATTCCTCTATCAAGATTTCCCACTTATTTGCAGTCTACAATGAAAGGCTTCCTATCAACCCCAAATGTTGATTGCGCCTGCAGGTTGGTTTCGAAAAGAATGCAGGTGAATTAAGTGTAGAATTTTTGTGCTATGAAAGTAGGTAGACCTCGCAGGCCTCTCTTACACCCAAAGTTGAACTTCCAATAATTAACTGAGGCGAAAGTTGTTTTTGATAATGGTGACATATTTAATTATTCATGCTAATGGTGACATATTTAATTATTCATGAATTATGTCTTTTCACATCATTTCATATCCTCTTATTTAATTTGCAGTCTTCATTCTTATAATTAGAAAATATTTATATTTTACTTTTCCAAAATTATGGTCTTGAATGGTAAGTCAGATGCAAAAGAACAAATTTGCAACGGTCACCTGTCCAAAACTAAATCTAATTTTTTTATAATGCATTGAAAAACTATTTCTATAGAAAGTATAAAAATGATGGAAAAAATATTATTAAATAAAAAATTAAAGTAGATTAAAATTTTAAAATAATATTTATTAAGTGGTATTAGCTTAACCCTTTAGATTTCTTAATATTTCAAGGAGAAGATCTAGGTTACCAATGGATAATATCCAAACTTTATTATAATACTACTATGTGGTGATGATGTAATATGGGTAAAACTTGTTTCAATAACCCATTAAAAAATTAAAATAATATTAAAAAGAAAAATATTTTATAAAATAAAAAATAAGTTAAAAAAAATTATTTGGTTTGGCTTTTGTAGATGAATGATAGACTAAAAAAAAAAATTAATATTATAAGTAAAAATTTAAATCTTATAAATAAATTTTATTAAAAGCTTATGAGATTTTAAGTTAGTAGATTATAAGGTCACTTAATCTTGTTATTTTATGGTTAAAAATGTTTACAATTAAGTTAACTCAACATATACCTTCATAAAGTAGTAAACATCTTAGATTATAATAATATTATTATAAAAAACAATTCATATAAAAATTGATCAACCTTATTATTTTCATTTTAATCATTAGTCTTTCAATTTTAATCAAAGTTAGAAACTATAAATCATGAATTTGTTCTTATCTCGTGTGTTGATATTAAAAATCGTATTAATTAATTAAAATTAAATATTTTTTTTATTTGTGGAAAACATCCCCTTTCTTTCGGGTAAGACCCAAGGAGGCAGGGGTATCAATTCCGCCAAAAATGCCTAGGACTCAGACCTGCCTTATCACCTTTGACATACTCAAGAAGCAAACAAACACACAAAACCAATTTAAAAATAAGTAAATAACAAAAATAATAATAAAATAAAATAAAAAACATACTCCTTGAGTGTGTCAAAAACAAAAGCACAACCAAACACGCACAATAAGATAAAATAAATCACAACACGAACCACATAGAAAACAATTTAAAACAAAAGAACCCACCCACCTTAAAAAACTAAACAAAAAAAAAAAAAAAAAAAATTGAACATAACAATGACCTATCTAGACCAAAAGACTATTAAGGCAAGAATCAAGAGAGGAAACAAAAGAAAGAATAGAATGAGCTAGGGAAATAAAAAAACTGAATGAACCAAAGAGAAGAAAAAAAAAAAAAAAGCAAGAAGAAACTAGGTACCTTCATAACCGGAGCCATCCAAAGAAATGATAGAAAGAAGAGCTTCCCTAATTTGAGAAGCCCACCATCTAGGAGGATGGCCATAACAAGTAAGATCACCTTTGTCCAAAGCCCAATTAGCTAAAGCATCAACACTCTTGTTTTGATATCTAACCACATGATTGTAATCAACTTTCAAAAATCCAATCTGGATTAATTGAATCTTCTCAATAATTCTTTTTTATTTTCCAATCCACCTTATGATTCTTAGGAGTCTTCAAGAGATTAATCATAAGTTGAGAGTCAGACTCAACTAACACCTTTTCCCATCCAACCTTAGTAGCCTCCTGAAGGCCTCTGAGGATACCATACCCCTCAAGCAAGGTTATTGGAAAGAATACCCAAATTCTCAAGAAAAGTAAAAACTAGGGAGTCATCTGAAAGTCTACCAATTCCTCCCACACTGGCTTTTCCAGGGTTCCCTCTAGAGGCTCCATCAGTATTGACTTTTCCCAAATCTTTAGGAGGTTGTCAATTTCTTGTCCTATCAATCTTACTAATACTCACATTCCCTTTAAGTTGGTTGCCCTTAGAAGATTTAATCTTCAATCTTTTCATCATTTGATCCCATCTTTGGTGGGAGTTTTGGGGGTGATTAAGGAATTGATGGACTGATTCAACTAAGTTGGCTATGGTCTTTTGCCAAATATAATGAATATCCTTCCTATCTTGATTAAAAATTCGGATGTTCCTTTCATTCCAAATATTCCAAAGAAGAATGGTTGAACTCATCCAAACTAACTGCCTAATAAAATGTAATTAAAATTAAATATGAATTATACCTATTTTATATTAAATAAAATAATAATGATAGGTAAATAAAATGAAATATAAATAAAAAATATTTATATATTAAATAAAATTTATAATCATAAATTATATATACATATTAATGTTTTTAAAAATATAATTAAAGTTAAATAAATTAAATTACTGAATTATCTTTTAAAAATTTAATTGTGTTTATATTATATATTTGACATGAGTTTGAAGAAAATGGAGTATTGTTTATATTATATATTTGACATGAGATTGGAGAAAATGGAGTATTGTAAATGTGAAGTCTTTGTTTATAAATAGAATGACATTATTTTTATATGTTTTTTTAAAATGTTGGTTGATCTTTCGTTAAGTTCATTGTTACATCAAGCGGGTGGATAAACACACCACCAGTAGGATCCCTAGTAAACTATTACATAGCATAGTGATATTGAGAGATTTGAACCTGGGGCCTCTCCAATAGGAGAGTTTCAACTACCCACTCCTCTCCAACTCCCCACATGGGCAAATATTTTTATATGTTTTTACTATTATACCTTTAGGAATTCACTTATATATAGGATGTGAATTTAATCAATAAAATTAAGGAATTTTTTGACAACAATTTGTGCAAACATCATTTGGTTTATGAAGTTAAAAATCATTATTTATTTTTTATCACACTAACCAAAAAAAATTATTTGTTTTTTATTATTTATTTTTTATTATTATTTAAAAGATAATGGTAAAATGTTTTAATTTCTATAAAGTGAGAAATAAAAAGGCAAAAAAACTAATAATTAATTAAATTGAATACAAATTTTAAAAAATTAACTAATAATTAATTAAATTGAATATAAAATTTAAAAAATATTAAATGAATAATTAATACTTTATAAAATTATTAAATATTTTCAAATAGAAAACCTTATTAAATTTTTTCTTTTTTTAAAGAAAAAGTTATATTCTATTTTTTTATTTAACAGAAACATTACAATAATTTGGTACTAGTATTATCCACCAACTAAAAAATAAAATGAGGTGGATCAAGAGTAAAACATCCATAACTGAATATACATAAGAATAAGAGCTAATATCAACAAAAATATTATAGCTATATCTTGCTACAATACACCAGATATCAACATTCATCTATGGGAGAGTTTGTTATATGAAGAAATTTTGGACATGTCTTCCATGATATCTTCTAAAGTCTTCAGAAAAGAAAAAGAAGTAATTAAAACCTGAACCTGCTTATCATTGTTAATTGTCTTCTTAGTTTCCTGTTGGACCTTCTGAAGATCTTGAATCATATGAGAAAGTTGATGAAGTCTGTCAATAACATCTCGAGGTGTGTTGAAAGGTCCATAGACTTGGGAATGAATGTGTCCCACATGTAACAAAAAATCAAAGGTCAAATCTGCTAAAACTACATTTCATGGAGGAGTAGATCCAGTAAACACTTTTTTACATCTACACTTCCAAATGTGCTTGAGAAGGATGAGTCTACAAACATCCCAAAGTTTGGGGTATTGATCTAGCTGAAAAAAACCAAGCAGAGAAAGTTTCCAAGATCTAGTGAAAGAGGGAAAAAGAAAAGAGTAGAAGACATCCCAAAATTGTTTAACCATGCCACAAAACCAAAATAAGTGAATAAGAGTTTCTAAAGCATTAAAAAAATTGTATTGAGGGAAAATGTGTAAAATCACAGCCAAACTTTCAGTCGTTGGTAGTTTTTGATGAAAAATCCACCAACCAAGAAGTTGAGTTTTTTATTCAACTAGAGCTTTCCAATTTGAGTAGTAAGAAACTGCCATTGGACATTGGTAAAATTCACTTGCCACTTGATATTGAGCTTAGAGTTTAAAGAAGGGAGACACAAAAGATTTTTGTATAACCAACTAGAAGTAATGGAAGAGATTCTATGACCATTAAACCATCTCCAATCATTCCAAATATTATAGGTAGTTGTTCCCAACTTCATAAGGACATCACAAGGGATGGAAGCCACAACTAAACCATAAGACTCTTTGAACCTAGAGGGAAGGGAGCAATTATTGCAAATCTGGTTCCAGGTAAGAATTGAGCAGCTATCTGGATCCCAGATATCTCTACTTCTATTAATTCCTTTCTTCAAAAAAGCTAACCCATGAATAGTATTGCATAGAGATAAACGTTTATCATTATGGAGTATAAATGTATTCCACCAAATACTGTTTAGACTGATGCTCAAACCATGTCTCAAGGAGTTAGACTTCAAATCTCATAAATGAGAAATTGATTGCCAAGCTTTCCAATTTTGGGTAACTGGAATAAAACCTTTAACGGTAAAATAAGGCGCATTAAGGACATTATCCTCTCAAGGGGTTTCTTTCCATTTACCTTTGTGAGTAGCTAGAGAGATTTTGTAACGAATTAGGTTTTTCTATTTTTCATCACCAATAATGGCTCTAGCAACCCATTTTACAACCAAATTTTTGCTTTGGGTAAGAGGATCAATGATGCCTAGACCTCCTAAAGCCTTAGGCTGAGTACAAAGTTTCCAAGAGATGGGTGTCATACCCACCTCTCCATCCCATTTAGTCCATAAAAATTTATGAATGACCTGAGTTAATTTATTATAGGCTACCTTGGGGGCCATCCAACAAGAGGAGTAATAAACATGAGAGGTTGTCATAATTTTATTCACAACTTGAATTCTTCCCGCTAAGGAAATAAATCAAGCTGCCCAAGCATTAAATTTTTTTGAAGTCTTTTCATAACCCAGTTCCACATATCCTTAGGAGAGATATTAATCCCAAAGGGAATTCCCAAATAATGCACAATCATACCATGAGGGATGATATTCCAATCAATTAAGGAGTTGCATCCACGAGGAGAGGAAGAGGTATAGAAGACTTCAGTTTTAGATTCATTAATACGAGAACTAGAGACATCACAAAATAATTGAACAATCTCTTTAGACGTTTCCACCTCTTGTTGGGTATTTTGAAGAAAAAGAAGGGAATCATCAGCAAAATGAGAGTTAAGAGCATGCTTATCCCCAGGAAACTTCGCAATGGACTATTGATTCTAATCAAGATGCCCTCTTGGTTTTGATGATAGAATCATATGGGATTTTATTATGAGTGTGCTTTCTTGGCTTGATTTTGGTCCAAAATTCTATAATAAAATTGGTATGCTCTTTGGTGATGCTTCATTTTGTATTCAGGTTAATGGAGCTCTATCCCCTCTTCAACGGTCTATCAGAAAAGGTTGCCCCCTTGTTCCTTTTTGTATGTTTTGGTTGTCGATGCTCTTGGTCTTCTTCATAAGGCTCATTCTGATCACCTCCTTCAAGGTAAAAATTCATCTTTATCAAAAATAAAATCATTGAATTTATTTGTCCTTGCAAAGCAAAGACTATCACTTGGGCATGATGTACATTTAAGAAAAAACTCAAGTATTATCTTTTTTATTATTAACTCTTGATCTTTGAAATAAAGAACATAACAATTATTGAAAAATCAAATATGCAACTCTCACATCCCTTTAAAAGTTAAATAGCAAAACTAAAAAATTGTAGTTAATTATATATATGTCTCTCTTTAGCCATGAATTAGGAAATAAAACAATCATTGAAAACTGATAAAATTAGCTTGTCCAAAACTAAATCTAATTTTATATAATGCATATTAAAACTATAAAATAAAAATAGATTAAAAATTTAAAGGGGATTTTAAATAAAAATAAGCTTTATAAAATAAAAGTTGAGATATAAGTGTTCATTAGGTTTAATTTTTAGAGATGAATGATAGTAGATCCTATGAAGCCATGGGCCTTCTTTGATAGGTAGGTGTGGGGGCATGCAGAGCATTTTACTTAAATAAAAATCATAAGATCAAATTCAAGGCATGTTTAGGGAAAGGAACTAATAATATGACATAATGGAAAGCATTGGGGCACGGAGAACACTTTACTTAAATAAAAATCATAAGATCACTTTGAAGGCAGATTTAGGGGAAGGAACTAATAATATGACAAAATGAAAAGCATTGATCCTCTTGATGAGAATAGAACTAGAGCAAGGAACTGCAACTTTGCAGATCTATGAAGATTCAAAATTAGTGATAAGTTGGGCCACAAACCGTGTTGAGATGAAAAACTTACCTCTTCAATCATTTCTATGAACAAGTAAAATTATTAGAATCTTCTATAACATAAATTTTATACAAACACATCTATAGGGAACTAAATGTAGAAGCATGTGGTCTTTCAAAGATCTATTAATAGCAACAAAAAAGTTTTAAAGGGATCACTGTCTCTATTTTATAGAAATATAAATTTTAAATAATTATTATCTTCAAAATTGAACTGAGAGTCCTCAGTTTTTGTACTCAAGTAAGAGTCATTCAAGAGTTATGATTGATTAGGAAGTTATTCCTGCTTTCCATTTATTAGTCTTGTTATTAGGAAGGGTTTTGAAAGGGATCCTTGCCTTTATTTTATAGAAACATAGACTTCAAATAATATTCATCTTCAAAATTGAAACCTAAGTCCTCAAATTTTGTACTCGGGTAAGAGTCATTCAAGAACTATGATTGATAAGGAAGTTATTTCTGCTTTCCACCTATCAGTCTTGTTATTAAGATTTCATCTTATTAAGATTTTATTTTTGGATTGTAAGTTGATTGTAACATATTATAGCGGGGAAGCCAATACTCTCAATTTAATTTACCAACTCCTAGATAGGATGTAACTGAAATTCTTGAGGGTATTTCATACCCATAGCATTGTAATTTTTCAAACTCAAAAATAATTTCTCTACTCACTAGAAGGTGCATTGATCATGTTTATTTCTTTTTTAAATTAATTTATAAATAATTATGCTTGTTTTTAAAAATTTATTCATGAAAGATAAAAAAGATTAATTGAAAGTTAGACCAATTCCTAAACCTATTTAGGTTCTTTGTTGTGTCTTTTTCTAAGTAATTATATGTTATTTTATCATTTATTCTTGAATGCTTAATTAAAGCACTTTTATACATATGTATGTATGTTAACTTGAAATTTTAGTTTTTCAAGTTATTAATATAAATAATATTAAAAAAACAATGTTTTAATTAAAAAATAATTAAAAATGAAATAAACCCATATTAAACAATGACTAAATTATTAAAATATTTTAACAAATCCTATATTGGTACTACAACAAATCATATTATCATAAGTCATAACACACAAAAAAATCACTGCCAATAATTGGACTTCAATCCCATAGGTTATTATAGTGACAAGTCAAGACTAAAAAGAATTCATAATTTTGGAAGGATACAAAATAATGAAATTATTCCATCAATGCCTTCTAAATTCCTTAAATTATTTGTCTAAGTCAAAGGAAAGTATCAATTTGTTCCTTTAAGTATCGATTGGTTCAAGAATGATCCATTAGCAAAGATGAGCAATTGGCTTACAAGAGTGAGTCACTAGGAGTTTGTTGGTCAATCACTAACAAAAGCAATCATTTCACTCACTTCCTAGGGTGAACCACTCGGGGGTAAAAATACAAGTGAAGACATCGAGAAGAATCATTGGAAAGCAAATTTTAGAGGTATACAAATGTCGTAACTCATTTTATAAGCCTTTTATATCATTTAGAGGTATAATTCGAGGCATGCATTATTTAAAGGTGCATCAATTTTCTAGATGCCCCAAAATATTTATTGTAGGTCGATGTGATCACCCACATTCACAAATCCTTGTAAATATAACCAAATTGTGATTTTGCTTAAGTTTTGTCATTGTTTTGCTAAGGCATCAACACAACAATTAGACTTAAAATATATTTTGGGCCCAAGATGAAGACCTTAATAAGCTCTTGATGAAGATATAGCTATAAATTAGAGGTAGAAGACCAACCAGGAGAACTATAGGTCAGCTCAATATCTAATAGTGCCTAGCTAAAATTAAAATTTTGGCTAAGACAGGCTAGCCTAGCACATTATAGCAATTCTAAACTAAAATTATGGTCAAGGCAAGGTAGTTTTATGTCATGCATAAGTGTCGGATTAAAAATTTTGGCTAAGGCATAAGCATTCGATATTTAGAAGCAAGAGCCAGATATTTTTGAAATCTAACATAAGCATAGGTGCGACAAAAGTCTGGTATCCAACATTCATCACATGGCTATTTATAAAAAGTTGGTTAAGGCAAAGCCTCCAAGATAAAGCACAAGGATAGACTCTTGAAGTAGTTGACGTCATCAAAGGAGCATAAAAGGTTTGGTATTTGGTATTCAAAGTGGCATATTATCGTACATGAAATATGGCTAAATATGATATCAAGCAAGAAAATGGCTAGACTTACAAAGAAGTTGATGTCATCCACAAGCCAAAATTTTTTGGTGTTGAAATATAGTACCAAACACAAAATTTTGCCAAGGCATAGAGTCCAAAACAAAGGAAGTTGAACCTACAAGATTTCAACGATGCTTTCAAGCTCTGGCATCTTGTAGAAGGCTCTCGGACCTCTCTCAATCAATAGAGTCAATGTGCGTCAACCAATTGCCTAGAATAATTATTGTTAGAGATCTCAATGGTTAGAGGTTTCTCCATCACACACCTATTCTTTCATAATTGTATTAGCTATAAAAGTTAGTGGTTACAAAAATCTTGCTAGAAGATGCTCAAGATCTAATGGTTCAATGTGCATACTAGCTTCTTAAAAGAAATATGGGTTGGATACATCAAAAAAATATGCTGGAAGCGGTTAAGCCTAGTAGAGTTGAAAAGCAATGCCCACTACCTACACTTGCCTTAATACGCCAATAGGAAAGCTTCCACATAATTATTCTAAGCTAACATAATGCAATGTAAATATATATATACTTGAATGTAGCCTAGAATAAGGGTCGACTCTTTAGCTTTTACAATTGCATAAATTGTATGATTGAAGGCTATACACCTATTAATGAAGATTGAAGTGTTGGTTGGCCTCTGTCTAAAGATATTATAGAACACATATGTATATAATTTTTATTGCTAAGCATTTCTATTAAAGTTGGATGAGTAGTGTATTATGTTTAAGTTATTATGTTATTTGAATATCTCCATAGATTGTTGTTTGTTCAGTATTTAGAATATTTGGTGATGTATATGCTTATTTGATTAATGCTCTGTAGTATTGAATGATAGTTGGTCTATTAGGAAGTTTAATTTAGTTGAGAAAATGAGACTCTTATGCACTTATGCCTCTTAATGTGGCTAAATCCTAACCAAATTTCACTTCTAGCTTCTAGCCTTTTTCCATTCCTCTTTAGTCTTTAACTCCATTAGCTAGTATCGTAGGAACTAACCTAATCTGAAGGTTGGTCCAAAAGCTATTCTAGGTCTTCCAATCTTGGTCGAGGTCTTGAGGGTGCATCTCATCCAATTAGGTAGATTTCAGACCAAGATTTACTTTTACTAAAACTAATAGTTTCTCACCCTAGATAACTCAAGGGTAAGCTCTTTCTATAAACAAGAGCCATTTTGGCCTTGAGAATTTAGAGTTACACTCTGTGAAACATACATTGTGCTCTTGTAATTCATGAAATTTTTGATAAATTGATAGGTATTTTACTCTCCATCAATGGAACTGCCCTCCTAGATTGCAGAATGCATGATGACTAGGACATAGCCCTTTTGACCATCTTGTCGTGCTCTATAATTCCATATTACTTAAATGGGAATATTATTGTTATTTGTATTCTCATATGTTAATTGATCACACACTCTCCTTTTTATGGTTATGACCATATTTACTTTAGATTTATCGCATCCTAAACTTCATGATTTAATTTTCATGCATTTTCTTTTTGCATTTTAATTTCATGCAATTAGATTAGTTTAGATTAGAAATGAACAAGGATAATAGGGATCTAGCCTATTTTGAGGTTGTAATATGCCATAAACCCTTCCATCTAGGATTTTTGAAAACTGGAATTAGGACACACTAAAAATCACATCAAAAGTTAGACAATGACGTAGTTCAACATAATTTTCTAATATTTTTGGCGGGACTTGAACCCTAGTCATTTAGATTATAATTTGGCTATATTTATTGAATTGTTATCCAAATTTGCATTCCACCATAAGTGGGAGGGATTGCTTTAAAATTGAAGGATTTTTGCCAAGTTTCAAAATAGGTAGTGATTTGCTCTAGATTTGGAGTAATTTGCTCCATTTGAGCCAATAGCCTAAAAAAATCCTAAGCCTAATTTTGGGACCAATTCACTTTGAATCTGTCAAATTTTCACAACTAGAATCTAGAGTTATTCATTGGGACTAGGTGACTTGATTCATCAAGCCCAGTATCAAATTGACCTTTAATTTAACATTTTTTTAATTATTTATTTTCCAATTTTGTAGGTTTTTATGAATGGTGCTCCCATTACAAACTTCACAAAGATGAATTTTTTATAAGGCAATCAAGCAATTCAATACTAGATTGATCAAATTTCATATTTTTTTACTTTGAATTTACAACTACCATGGGAGAAAAGCAATTCAAATAGACTTATTTATTTTTTCTAAGTTCTCAATCAAGAAGCATTCACTTCATTTGAGGCCAATTTTCTAAAAAAGTAAAAAAAAATATCAGTCTAATCTAGCTAGAAATTCATTCTGATCATTTAGTGATTTGCTCCTTTCAACTGGAGATCCACTCAAGGATAGTAGAATTTATCAAAATAGAAGCTTGGGTTTTGAGGAGTGATTTACTTGGAAAAAATAATTTTTTTCTTAACTCCTCCAAGAGTGATTCAGCCTAGAATTGAAATAATTTACTTTAAGTATTTTTCTTAAACCTTTTTGGAGGGGTATAGCAAGTACTAGAGATTGGATAGATTTAGTTTTTATAAACCACATGAGAGAGAGTTTGATCCTCCTAACTTACTCTCCTTTGTAGAGGAGAATGCAGATGATACAGTGATCCCAGAACTAGACAAGGATGATCATGGGGTTGTCAAGGGCTACCTAAGGTGGTATGCCATTTTTTTTCAAAGCAAGTGATGTCATAGGATCCATGTATAGGATGACTAGAGGTAGTGGAGAAGACAACTATACTGAGAGGTCTTCACCATAGGTTAGGTAGAGATGTAGCTATACAAACTATTACTAGATAGGTAGCTAGGGATGAAGCCAAGGAAAAGAGTAGGATAGAGGGTATCCCATTGGATATGGATGCTTTGGCTATCATTCTCCCAATGTCAATGGGGGTTTAGAGGATTTAGTCCTAGCAGTTCCACAAAGGAGGCTATGAGGGTTGATATGGGATCCTTTATGAGGATATTCTATGAGTTGAGAATACGACTAGAATCAGTTGAGGCAACATGATAGGAGGAAACATATAGAGCTTAAGTGGATATAGCAAGACGAGAAACCATTATTTCTTAGCTATAGGTTGAGTTGAGTGGGCTACTCGATATAGGGATAAGCCCCTCTCTAAATCAAGTGAAGGGCTTGGTGTAAATGTGATACACACATTTATGGGTTTGTCATAGAAATAAGTGATCTAATTGGAGGGGAATATTGATAGGATGAGAGTGGATATTGATAGGGTGAGGATGGACCTGCAATCAATTGAGTTATAGGCTAAGGAAGAGAGGAACCAAACTAGGCACTACTAGTTTTTATATCATATGGTAGTACCTACCTTGTAAAGGGGGCCATCATAGACACACAAAAGATACAAGATAGTTTTTTAATAGAATTCATAGAGATCGATGGGCTCTAGGTCTCTACCACCTCCACCAACACCAAGAGGTATAGATGCAGGGTCTAGTTGTAGATAGGATTAATCTCTTGAGGGTGAGTGTGCCAATTTTGATCTATGTGGTGCATCACCTTTTTGTGATAGGGTTGAGTGTACCAACTTTTATATTGTGGTACATCGGACCTACAAGCATGTATTACTTCAAGGGTTTTAGGAAGCAATGACACTATATAATTGTTTGTGTACTTTATTATGATGTGATGTGTTGATGTTATGTGATGTAATATTGATTTGATTTGATGCACATGATAAAAAATATAGAGAAAAATAGATGTAACTTAGATAAATTGAACCAAATATAAAACATAAGAAAAATACAAAAAAGTAGGCATTAAAAAATACAACTAGGTAAATAGTCACCCATGCGGTGGTCTAGGAAACTATATAATGAACAAATGCTAAGGGTGATCTAATTTTATTATAGAGTGGTGACCTAAATTTTTTGATAATTGATAAAAAATTAGAGGTATGTTTTGATTTTGATTTTATCTATTTATGAGTGGTGGTATTTGAACTTAATAATGGACAAGCACTCAACATGATCCCATTTTGAGTGTTAGTCTTTGAGCCAGTACAAACACTTGTAGATGGGATGAGTATGTTTGAAGACATGCATAATATCTAAGGATTGCATCTTTAAGCAGTGGCGTAGGACCCATGATAGTGGAAAAGTGCTCAAAATATGCAATGCTCATGATTTCATCCCTAAGAGGTGGTCTAAGAGCCATGATATTGAACAAGCACTTCACTTAAAGAATAGAATGAAAATACATCATGTCTAAGTGGTGGCCTAAAAATTTGTATAAATGACAAGCACTTAAAGCATGATGGTAAGGTACTTGTAATATGTACAATATGATGCAAAGAGATATATATTATGGTTAGTAATGTTAGTAAGTGTTAATAATGATCTTACACCATGAGAGACAACCCAAAGGACTCTATTGACCAATGTCTTACATTGTGAGGCATATCATGAAGGACTTTACTGAGCATATCTAAGCAACATCTTACATCATGAGAGACATTACTCAAAGAACTTTCCTAAGCATAATTTGAGCAATATATTACACTATGAGAGGCATAACCCAAAGAAATTTACTAATCATATATGAGCAATGTCTTATGTCATGAAAGGCGTATTCCAAAGGACTTTACTAAGCATATTTGAGAAATATCTCACATCACAAGGGATATAGCCTATAGGAATTTTATAGATATAGAAGAGATATGGATATGTCTAAGCAATATATTATGCCACAAGGGACATAGCCTAAAGGATTTTCATGTCTGCACCACAAGGGATGTAAAAGAGATCTGGTGTCTAAGATGATGCAATGTCTAAAATAAATATATTTATAGATGATATATGTGAGATCTGATGCAAAATTCTCATGATAATGTCTATGATATGTGATGTTTATGCATGATATATATTGTAATTATAAAAAATTGTGAAAGATTTATTTATTTATTTACTTTGACATTTACCCCCAAGTAGGGAGAAGATATAGGATTGATATGAATTTTGATTTCTAAATGATGAGACTTATTTGATATAAACTTAGGAGAACACGGTGCCCCTAATTATTCAAAAATAAAATTTGTAGATACATTGATTTTAATGTGATGATATATTTTGGAAGTCATATCCCATTATTGCATAGGCTTCTGAGAAAAATTATGACAATCAAAAGTTTGTTATCAACATGAGGTATAAAATATGATTGATAGATGCCTCCTAGCTTATTTATAGACCAATAAGGAGTGTTGGGGTGAAGATATTTTGTCTCGGATTTTATTTTTGGTAGCATTAAATGCTATTTTTTCCCATGTGTGCCCTCTTGGGCTTTAGAGAAGAGGCCAAAATTGAATCAATGAACTTGATTCACATGGGGATGATGGAAAAAAATTGTGATTTGATAAGAATGATGTTTCATTGCAAAATAATATATGATTGGATTAGTTTATTTATGGTTTTTAGATTTGGTGCCCCCATGAGTGGAGGGTAGTTGATATTTAAGGCTAATGTTGTAAGATATGTATAGTATTTGGTATTGATTTACCCTTAAGTGATGGTCTTGGAGCCTGATTATTAGACAAGCATATAAAGGGTCTTTCAAGTGATGATACATCTAAGTAAAAAATATGTACAAATAATACTTAGAAAATTATAAGAGTTACTTAGAGGACTTTGTTAGCTTTCTCAAAGAACTTCATTAGCATTGCTTGGAGGACTTAGTTAGCATGTGTACTAAGGACTTTGTTAGCATTTCCCAAAGGACTTAGTTAGCATATGCCCAAGGTAGTTAGTTAGCATGTGCCTAGAGGACTTAGTTAGCATTATCTAGAGGAATTAGTTAGTATGTGCCCAAAGGAATTAGTTAGCATTACCTAGAGGACTTAGTTAGCACGTGCCAAGAGGACTTAGCATGTACCTGAAGGACTTAGTTATCATTGCTTGAAGAAATTAGTTAGCATGTACATAGAGGACTTAGTTAGCATTATCTAGAGAACGACATGTGCCCAGAGGACTTAGTTAGCATATCCCTTGAGGACTTAGTTAGCATATTCCTAAGGACTTAATTAGCATGTGCATGGAGTACTTAATTAGCATATGATATGATACAATATGTACAAATTATGCGTCCAAGCAAAAAGTATGTACAAACTAGTTGACAAAACTTGGACCATGTATAGAGATAAAATATGTACAATGATTAATCCTTAAGCAAGTGCATAAATAGTGTCTAGTATAATACTTTGCTATGATACAAGATATGTATACACAATATGTGATCTTTGAGTGATTATCCAAATTAGATTGTTTTTTGAATGCCCCAAATAGGAGGGGACTTTTATTTGAGTGTGCCCAAGGGGACTTCAAATGTCTATGTCATAGGGAGAATTTGAAATTTCCATGCCCAAGAAGGACTTTAAAATGTCTATGCACAAGAGGGTCTTTCATTGATTACCCCTTTAATCGAAAAAGAGATTGCAAGTCATGATAAAGTATTTCCAAAGATTCCAATCATCCTTGGACAAATGTCTAAGTGATGTTTCAAGGTATTCATTTTATTTTTATCCTAGGTGATGGCTAAAGGATATGATGTGTAGAAGAATAGATGTGAGATATGCATGATTGATACATGCATTAAAGGGTGATTTATTTATGACCTATAATGATAAGTATAATTGCAATATATTTGGATTCATACCCCTTTGTGTAAAGGGGGAGATAGATAATATTGCAAAGGAGGAGATATATATTTTTATAGCAAAGAGGATTTTGAAATTCAAAATAATTTAAACAAATTAATTGATAAAAAGGTGATAGAGGTTGATTGATCAAGAAACAAAATACTAGATTGACAAAATGATAAAAATGGCTAAGTGAATAAAGGTAGATAGAGATTGATAGATAGACTAAATTGATAGAGAGATCAATTTGATAAAGATATATGATGGGGAGATAGTTGGGAAACACCCAATTTATCTTGTAAGTATGGGTCAAGGAGGATCCACTAGCATTAGTCACCTAGTGGAAGTGCAATGTATATCAGCTATCCTTATTTAGGATCATCATTGCATCCTGGTGGATCTCTTGACTCGATATGCAATAGGTAATCCATGCAAGACCAAGCATGTGTATACAAGCAAATCGTGATAGCAGGTAACTATACAAAAAAGCAACCAATATAAATAATCATATGAGCAAGCAACCAATGCATATCAATTTATATATTTAAATGTACTATTTTATTAAGATGCATTATGATGAATCTAAAGTAACAACCTAGAAGAAGTAAAGTATTCTTAGATATTTCATCTTATTTAATTTTTTTTTTAGTAATGGTACAGCTATATGACCCCAAAAGTAAAGGAATTATCTTTATTGCCATGGTGAGACAAAAGTAATATGGGAAAAACATACTACCATTGGGGACATATTCTATTCTACAACATCCCTATCCTATCAAATTTATTGAGGGGAGTACTTGATGTTAAAGGACCTTAATGCACTATAGATTTGCAAAGGAGATAATAAACTAGAGATAAAGGGTTTGATCAAAATAATGATGGAGGTAGAATATTTTGTAACAAACATAGTTTGTTACCTCTTGGCTATTGGTAGGTGATGGACCTTGGAAGATTCTAATATTTTAATCTAGGAAAGGTTGGGAACTAGAACTACTAAGGATAAGGTAGTCATTATCTATCAAGTTCTAGATTAAATTCTTAGGGCCTTGACAATTATTATTTGCATGGCCACTAATGTAGTGGAAAGCGCAACATTTATGAGAATGGGATAGATGAACTCTCCATTTTGCAAGGTTGATAGGTTTGATAGATGGAATTTATATCATCGTAGTTTCAAGGAGTTATGCTAGGATAGCAATAGGATATTTGATCAAATTTAGTAAAATTTCATTGTAGTTTTAGTTGTATAACAATATTTTGAGTACTTATAGTAGCATTAACATTGTTTATTTGATGAGAATTCATGACTTCATTGCTTATATCATAATTTTTCTCATTTAGCCTCTTTGGAAAATGGGAATATTGCTCTACTTCCTTAGAAGTCTCAATTTTCAATTGCCCCCTTCTATTAAGGATGACTTTTACTTTCCTAGTTATTTCTATGGCATCTTCTAGGGAAGACACATTGTATATTTCTAGGTGAAAGGATAGTTGCTCATTATTATTTCTTATAGATATGCTTAAGAGGTATTTTGGTGGAGGAAAAATTGGAGCTTCCCCATAAAGGCTTTCCATATTACTAGGAAGCCAGCAAGATTCTCATCTTGAGTTTGTTTGAATTCAAGAAGGTCATTAAGTGTGGGCTTATCTTCAATGTAAATGGAGAATTTTTTGATGAATAAATTAAAAAATTCTTTAAATTTTTTGATAGAGTACCTTGGAAATTGGTAATACCATTCCAAGGCAGTGCCACTAAGGCTTTTAGGAAAAGTTTTGGGTAACAATATTTCATCATGTTTAATTTTAGTACATGCAATTTGGAAAAGCCTAAGTTGTTTGACATGGTCTTTGTTTCCTTCATATATTTGAAGCTCAAGCAATTTAAATTTAGAAGGAAAGGGATGACTAAATATGAAAGGATCTAGTGGTTGATTAAACAAATTTTTATGGGAGTACTTATGGTTGGAAGAGGACTTTTATATAGAGGCTACTTGTTGCTCCAATTTAGAGTCTCATATTTCTAATTACTCTAGTCTAGACTTTATATTTTGATATCCAAGTAGAAGTGGATTCAAAGGTGCTTTGGGTAAGACCAAAGGAGATTGCAAACTAACATACAAAAAAAAATTGACATATTGGAATGGATGGTATAAAAGGTGATATCATATGGATAATCCAAAAATTATTTGGATTGAAAGGTCCAATAAATGTAGAACATGTGGCAAAAGAAATAGGAGTTTGAGCAAGACCCACATTTGCACTAGTGGTTTTAGAAGAAGTTTTTATGAAAGAATAGGGGATCAAAGCACTAGTAGGTATACCTAAATTATGGGTATATACCATACTGGTTTGTTGAGACAAGGGGTAACTTATGTTACCTTTTAGTGGTTCATCATGATATATTGACGGTTGAGTGTCTTGGGTTTCAACATCTTCAAAAATATTATTGATAAGAGAATCAAGGTTATGTTTAGGAACATTAAGGTTTGGAGTAACTTGCACATGATTAGAATTAGAGGAAAAATAGTAATCCTTAGGGGACTCTTTCCTTAAGGGAGTGTTTTGATTATTGTTATATTTTTTAATGGGAGTAGAACAAGAGGGAAATTGATTGGAATTAGATTCTAAAGAACAATCCTTAAGAGAGTCTTCCATTAGGGGAATATTTTGTTTATCGTTAATATTATTGAGAAATTTGTTGTAGATATTTTCATGTTATTTTGAAATGGTTGTCATATGATTGAGGGAACTATGATTCATTCTTTATTCATCATTATTAAGGATTTTATTATTAAGGAATTATTGGATGATAGCTTCATGTTCTTGTGAGGAAGAAATTATATGATTAGGGGATTCAAAGGTTATCCCATTTTGATCATGGTTAGGTAATTGATTAAGGAATTCATTGATTATGTCTTTATGTTCTTGTGAAAAATATATTGTATGACTAAGAGCTTTGGGGGTTATTTTCTTTTGATCATTATTAAGAAATTCACTTGGGAATTTGTTGATGTGTCTATATGCTCTTGCAAAGAGGTTATCATATGATTAAGATCATCATGTAAGGAGATTAATTTTATATGTTGTATAACATATTTTGAACAATATGAAGATTTGAAAAAGAATGAGAATTAATTTAAATAAATTTATAATGTTTGGCCATTGAATAAGTTTAGGTAAGAGAGGGTTAATTAATTAACTGGATCTTGATTAATGAAGGTAGAAAATGCCACAAATATCAATCAACCGATCGATATACCTTAGGAGGATCTCTTGATATACCTGAACTTGTCCAATATACCTACCCTTTCAATATCCCTATTGATACTATAAGTGACTCAATTCCCTTGAAACATGTAATCATACAAGAGTAAAAACCTTGAGGTACTAGACTAGGAATCATACAAGGATCAATCACACCTAGATACATGACTCAATATTGATAGTTTCTCGAAGGTAAAAGAACCAAATATAAATTCTTGATTAATGTGATCTAATTAATCAAAGAAATTTAAATGATCTTTGCTTAAGTTTAAACTTAATTTGTATCTTGCAATAAAATTTTTTTGTTCATATCAGGTTCACGAAAATGTAGATTTGTAACCTCTTTCATGCAAGATGACAACCTAAGTCTATTTCCAAAGGAGACCTAAAAGTTTATTTTATGCGGGTAGGCTCTACCTCCATGTACATGTATATGTTGTTATGTATATGTTTATGTTCAAGAGGTATTTTGTGAGTTAATTAACAAACACCTAAGTTTTTATCTCTAACAATCCTCTTAAGATAAAATTGACTAAACTTAAACAAAATAATCACTAAATTTGTAAGCTAGATGCAATAATACAAGAATACAACAAACAAGGTTCCTATCCTAGAATGCATTTTCGATTTGGATGATTTGCTAAAACTAAAGAGATTTTTTCAAGAAAAATAAGAGATGATGCATCAAATAAGCTAGCCTAAATGCACGTATATGACTTTAAATTTCTTGCCTAACTGCCTTTTCAAATGAAATATTTGAACTACTCTAGGGATTCTTTGTTTTTTTCAAAATAGGTGTGTTTTAGGAAAAAATTATAAAAAATGAGATATCAAAATATAGAAGATTAGTTAAAGGACAATGAATAAATAATTTCAAGGAAATAATTACCTATTTCTAAAAAATTGATCAAAAGTACAACAAAAGCAAAAGTGCCACTAGATTTAGTCGTGGATTTGAAAAACTGCAATTAAGAAAAAAACAATTTGAATTAGATTTTGGGGGGCTATCTAATTATAGATAAGTGATAAACTAGCTTTCCTCAGTTGACTTGACCCCTTATTTTTTATTACCAAATAAAATTATACCTTGACCTTGGAAGGAAAATCCAATTTGGCAAAAGCACCATTGTTTCAAAAGCGCCCCTAAATTTAGTGGCAGATTTGCTCTATATAAAATAGAGAGTTAGAAGTACCAATTTATGAGTTAAGTGGTGCTATTGACCCTATAACTGTAAATTATAGTGTTTTGAATAAAATTTGGAAGCTAATTGGGTCTATATGCTATCAAATTTAACAACAGGTAAAAACCCCTAATTCATAAGGCCTGCAAGCTTAGGAATTCATAAAGTCTCCTCACATGATCTTCAAATTTCCCAAAATTTAAGGGAAAAATAAGATAATATAGAGATAAAAGGGAAATGAAATTTAATTTATAAATTAACTAATATTGTGGGCTTAGATTGTCTAAATAATAAGGGAAATGACCCTAATATGGCTTCAAAATAGGATAGAAATCTACAAAACTTATGATAGAGAAAATTGGGAGATATGTAATCATGAAAGTACGTCAAATTAAGCAATATGCTATTACTGCAACAAAATGGAGGCCTGCAACAGATATTTGAGATGTTTGTGAGATAAATAAAGGATCTAATGCTTAATGGAAACTAAGATTTTATGAAGCAATGAAAGGATGAAGAGATTGAATAGCTATAATACCTAAAAACAAGATTAATGTGAGTTCAAAACATGCATATATGACTACAAATGAAGGTAATAGGAGTTTACAACAAAGATTAGTGATAAATCATAAAAATAGTGAGATTAGATTGCAAAACAATGTCTAAGCCTGCAAATCAGGTGTTAGCAAATGTGTAAGATTATTTCAACATATAACAAGCCTACTAAAAGATATGATCAAGTAAAATAAGCCCAAATATATGTGAATAATTGAGATTTAAAGATTAAAATGCATGGATAAAAAGTGCAACAAAGAGTCAACAATCAAAATAGAATAACCCTACATAAAATGATTAGAGATCCAAGTAAATGATAAAATGCTACAAATAAATAAAGATACAATAAAACTTGTTAGAGTGCTACTAATAATGATTAGAAGCATGAAATAACAAGAAAAATGAAGATTAATGGTTGCAAAATGGAAATCCAAGTATTAGCAAGGCTTGAATAAGAGGTAAATGCATAAAAATCAAAGAAAAGAAGATGAAAAGAGAAGGTATCTAGGGATTTTATTGCCTAGTAGGACCTCCTCTTGGCACCAAGGTGATATCCTTGCCCCAATGCCTCTTTGTCTTACTCTAATTACCCCAAATGCTTGACTCAAGTGCTCCAAATGTAAAAAATGAGAGAAATAAGAGTGAGAGAGAATAAGAAAATATTTTGGTATAGTATGGATGTCATCAAAATCCTATGAAATGCCCATACTAGGAGCTCTATTTAAATATTTTGGGAGGGTTGATCCTTAGAGGGAAAAGGGTCAAAGATGCCATTAAGGCAATGATCAAATTTGAATTTTGTAGGGCTAGGGAGAGGACTAAGCATGTGTGATCAGAGCAAGGAGTGCAATGAAGGAATCCATATGCTTCTAGCTCATGTCAAAATATTATGTTTGTATTGCAAAAGCACCATTAAAAAGAGTGGTAAATTTTCCCAAGTGACACTTTTGACAAACGGTCAATTTGACTAGTCAAAATGCTAAAAAATAATTATTTTGTAAAAGTGCCAATGTTTAGCAATAGCACCATTGTGGTATTTTTAAAAGTATGGTGCTTTTTACAGGAGCAGGATTTGATGTTTGGGTTGGATAGGGTAGGGTGTTTGATTGTAGATATAATTTTTGGTGTCTTGCCTACAATTAAGGGTTAGCAAACATGTCAAAATTAGGTTTCTACACACACTAAGGATGAAAACCCTCATACCACTATTGATAGCACTCAACCACACCTAGATCATCCTAACTGAGTTAAGAATCATCAAATCATCTACATATACCTCCATGTATCTGGTTTTATTAGGATACTAACCCACTCCCTACTCATGGTTAGCCCATCGATACCACACTACCTTATCTAGAATACCTTGCTCCCTATTGAACTATCATAGTATGCAATCAAACTGATAGAGCTTGTGCTCACCCTTGGCCCCCATTAGCCACATCACTCACCATACTCTAGCTAATTGATATGCATCCTTCGCCAATCCTGGATGTGATTAATAGGGCTTCAAAATAATATAATATGAATGTTCAAACATGACATATTTAATGCAACAGACTATAATTAATGCACTCATCAAGTAGTCTCACCAAAATGGTACCCCTTTTTTGCAAAATTATGAATTGACACTTTTGAAGCATTCACTTTATAATAAATACTTTAAAAGAGGGTAAATGTAGACACCTAATTTACCCCTAAAATTGGCCACCCAACACGTTACCCATTGCTTTTTAACTAATTTGACCAAATCATTCTCTTGTAGCCGAATTCGAGGTAAAAGATACCAATTTTTATCTTTGCAAAACTTGATCATACCATCTCCAAATTGTACAATTTTGGTATTGTTGGAAAGCTCTCAAAAAGAGATTTACAATGAGTATAAATACAACCATGTGTGACCATTAGGGAAATTTTAAATTCTTGTGATGAATTGAAACTCTCAAGGCAAATTTGACCCGTCAAACTTTGTCGTCCATAAAACTTGATCAAGTCATCTCTAAATTTCAAAAAATTGATACCATTGAAAATCTCTCAAAAAGATCTTTCCAATAAGTATAAACATGACCTTATTTGATCATCAAGGCAAATTTATATGCCCAAGGTAACTTTGCAAGCCCATGATAAATTTGCAAAATCATCGATAAAACTTTAATTTTGGTGATGTGACTCCTACCATCACCAATTCCATCAATTCTATGTTTGACTAAGCTAAAATTAGCATAACCTATCTAAACTTTCAATTAAGCCAGTTAACTAGTCAATATACCTCCAAACAGCCCATGCAGCTATCAATCAAGGCAGTTAACTAGTCAATCTACCTCTAAACAACCCATGCAGCTGCCAATCAAGGTAGTTAACTAGTCAATCTACCCCCAAACAGTCCATGCAACTACCAATCAAGGTTGTTAACTCCATGAAAGACTGATTTAACAACCCAATCAAACCATGCAACTGGCCTAACTGGACACTTCATCTTTTGAGTTGCATGCGCCAAATTTTTCCTTCCAAATCCTTGATGAAAATTCCAAAGTTGACAGTTTTTTTAAAAATAACCCTTTAAGGAGCCAAAAAAGATACACACACTTTGGCATGAAGAATTTAGATCTTTAGGAGAGAACAAGAAATTTCAGCAAGAGCTTTTGAGGAGGAATTATAGAGGATCAGTGCAAGGGGGCAAATATTATTGCAATTAGGAGCTTGAATACTTGGCATTGGGAGCCTCAACATAAGGAGATTTGAAATTGAGGCTTAGTTTCTTTCTCTATTCACTTTTAAACATCTCTTTTAATATTTTATCTATATGATATCATATTTAGGCAATTTCCATTTCATTTCCTTACAATCCTTAAGTGGCAAATTTGGGGCTTGATCCTTGGATTAAGTTAAATTGTTATTCCATATTGAATAGACAGGCCTGAAATCTATTGATTCAATCTTTGTTGTTTTCTTCATAATTACAAGTTTCTGTCTTTTGGTTTTGTAGGTTTCAAAGTGGATTTATGGATCTACAATGAATCTGCGATCCCAAAGCAGATTTGTAGTCTCAAAGTAAAGTTACAGTCTTGAAGCGACTTTGCAGTCCTAAGGAAAATTTATGATCTTGTGGAAAATTTATCCTCAGTACATATTTATATGTTTTATTTTCTATTTTTGCAGGTTTATAGTGGATTTGTAGGTTATAGAGCAAATTTGTAGTCATAGGAAAAATTTGCAGTCTTAGAGTGGATTTGCAGACTTAGGGTAAATTTGTAGTCTTAAGGCAAATTTACAATCTCTAGGCAAAATTATGATCTCAAGGGAAATTTGTAGTCTTGGGAAAAATTTATCTCTAATCCAGATTTTTATGCAATTTTAGGAAACAAGTCCAAATTCTCACCTATGTTTTGCTTTCAATTGAGGAACAAGTATATTCTTATTCTTTTTGAGTTTTTTTTTAAGTTTTATGTATATGTTCATGAATGCGTAGAATCTTAGATTTCATAATTATGGTAGATCTAAGATTTAGTGAATGCATGTTGTCTTTTCATTATTGTTCCTTTCATAACATATTTTTTTTTGCTAAGGCATATTTTTAGATAATGATTTAATCAAATCTTGCAACTTTCCTCATTTCATAGTTGTTTTCTTATTAAGTTTGCCTATAAAAAGCAAAATCTTATTTCATCATCATAGAGGAAAGACATTGCTTTAATTTATTTGACCCAATAGTGAATTGTACAAGCATTTTAGAATATATTGCATTACACACAAGTTTAATCCCTTTAGTTCATTATTTTGCAAAAAAAAAAAAGAGAGGAAAGGAAAATACTTAATTTGAAAAAGTCATGTTGGTTTGCATTTGCATTTGCATTTTAATGGGGATATATCTACTCCTTTTGTTTTTTCTTTGTAGCCCTTTTGTCTTCTTAGATTTGAAAGACATAAAATAGTCATTCAGTGGCAAAAGAGGTGGAACAAAGTCTGGGATATAAACAAACTCCTTGCAAGAAGCCTAGGTAACTTTTTTCTTGATTTCTATATTGTCAATGCTCAAATTGTTTGCTTTTTGTTTCAATAAAACATTAAAAATTTGGGAATTAAAAGAATTAAGATATTTCATTAAATTATAAGTTAAGGAAATATGATTTTTTGCTTCTAGGCATTCAAAATCAAATTCCATGTAGTATTTTGTATCCTTAGGCTAAAATTTGTTTGTGCATTCCTCCTTGTGCCCTTTGCTCCAAAAAAAGAAAAGGATGTTTTTGTTTATAATATTTACTTTAGTTTTGTAGTATTGCAAGGAAATTAAAAGGCATATAGGTTAAGAATTTTATTTTCTGTATAATTGTCTTCATTTTGCATTGCACGGTCGTCCTTTTTGCATCATAGTTATTTAGATAAAAACCTTAGGTGTATGTGAATTGAACCAACAAAACTAGATTTAAGGTAATCTATAAAAACCCTTGGTGAACCCAAAACTCCCTCACCAAAGAAGCTCAAACAAAATTATTATGTTCAACTAAGAACCCTTATCCAAGTCTAGGATCGGATATTGGGCTTTTGGAGGCCAACGTCATCAGATCCTTGAATCTGCACCCACACTCTTCATCGATTTTTCTTTATAACTTGCCAGTTAGACCAACTATGTGAGTTTGATGAGGAGCATCGACCACAAGTGCAAGCTCTCAATGCCATAATGTAAACTCTTATTAATTTAGAATGGGTATCCAAACTACCTAAAGAGAGGGCATATCGTCTTCTGATTTTTAGGGGGAGAGGGAGTATTCTAGGTCAAGGAGCTTAAAGAGAAAACGTATGACATATTTGGCATCTTTGTTGGAGAGAAGGCCCTTTAGAAGGATTATGACGGGCGAGGCAAGTCATGGGGATTGCAAGAAGGCATTGATGATTTAGGTGATGAAGATCTAGAAGTTGTGGTTGTGGATGGGGTGAGGGTCCACATGGGCTTGCCAAGGGCTTTTCCCATAAGTGATGAAGAAGAAACACTTGGTTTTTGCAGTATCATAGCTCACAATATTTGAACCCTCAATTGTTATGTTGGTTCTTTGATCTGCTTGTTGGTGCCTTTGAAATTGTTGTTAATGTTGATGTTGTAGCCGAGAAATCATTAAAAGTTCAATCCCTAGTATACACTAAACAACAATGAACCCAATGACAACTAATACTCCAAGATAAAATATTTTACATCTAAGATCTCAAGTATGAGGAGAAATTGCTAAAAGTCCAATCTTTAATATAATATACACTGAACAACAATCAAACCCACCACAAAAAGGAAGTCTACAACAACCATCTTTCTCACTGTTTCATATCCTAAAACCACGTTTTCTTTCTCTTTGTCTTGGGATAAGTGAAGTCAAATGATACGACGGCAATTATCATTTTACATCAAGATTCATCCTGCCCTTTGTTTGAAATTCACAAAAGAAGGTGAATGTGACCGAAAGTTTGCTAAAACTTGCAAATGACCTTCTTACGTACACAAAACGATCCCGTTACTCTAGGTAAATGAAATTTTAGGTAGACGATGCTTTGTTTTAAAACTATAATAAAAGCATCTCTTTCCTAAATTTAAATTAATTATAGAATTTGGTACCCTATCCAACGAAGAAGATTCGATGGTGGCCGCCGATCATAAATGGCAAAATCTTATCCCGAGTTCCACGATTCCAAGTTTATCTCCTCCTTCCAAAAGACACACCTTTTTGGTATGACGTAAGTGCTTTCGTAAATACATCTGCTGGCATTCTCATTGAAAGCCATCACCTACTTCGTAGCGGCCCAATGTCGACGAAAAGGCATCACCCTGCAAAAACTGACAAGTTGCTTTTCATATTTAAAGAGACATTTTATGAGCTCGGACTTGGAGTTTAATGTTAAGGTCCACCATTATTTAGTTCGTATGGCCCAAGTTGTACGTACTGACGTTACAGGCTCGGGTAGAGTCTGACCATGGAGTTTTAGAAAGTTATTTTATTTTTACTCCATCTTCGTTTATCGAGATGTCGCTTTTGAGTTATAACTACCCTGGAATCTTATCAATGCTCAAAGAGAAGTTATCGAGATTTTACTTTCGATTTATAGTCAGTAGTCACCAAATTCGCTATAAATGCGTACTCATCGTATGTGGTTTTTTCCACGTGAAACGTTGAGCCAATGCTAGAAATATATGCGTATTCGTATTCAATGATTAACTCCAAGTTTTCACCGGCCTGATCGTGACCGTTAAAACTTCTTAATTGCTCATTACAATTTGACAGGATGGTGGGAGGTACATGCATCTGCTAGCTGTAGTGGGGCGGTCTCTATACAGATATTGAGTTCTCATCGGATCACCCCGTATTATACTCAAGATATTGGTTTGTAAGCCAAGTCAGGCTGATTTAGACAGGAAGGGACCTACTGGCTACCACCAACCTAGGCAAGTTGCAACTTGCACGAATGGCACTATGCACCTTTGCATCACGTGACATTATTAACAGCCGTACAATTATCATGTGACTGGCAGGGAGGGGTGGAGTGGTCTGATAGACATAATTATTAGTGTTTTTCTTGACGGTTAGTGGATTAGGAAGACACTCAGGTTCAAATCTTAAGGCAGAAGACACTCAGGTTCAAATCTTAAGGCGGATTATTTACAAAGGTTATTGTTTGGTCTGAATCTTGTGAGTGCGAACGCCAGATCAACAATAATGGTATAAATCCGACTGGTAGTCCCTTCAGGTAGGATCAAATAAAAATGGAATAAGTTTAGTAAAAACAGCCTTATAATTTAAAACCATTTATCAATTATTAATTATTAAAAATAATGTGGTTGTGAGGAAATTTAAAGATAGAGAAAAAATGATGATGTGCATTCGCAATGAATGAGCAATCAACAAATTCAAGGGACGTTGTTTTCTTCTCCAAGTTTACTGGAAGCGTGGAGACCATTTCTGTCTTTCAAGACGTTACAGCTGGCAGGCAGAGTGTATTTAATAATAAGCATTTATTCACATTTGAGGACTATCTCAGCATCTACTGCCAACTGTAGTGAGCAGTTTTGGTACAGAAAAGGAGGAACCGGTCTGTTTGTTGCTGCATACGACATCAACATGCTAGTTTTGGGTTTGTCTCCCGTCTGACAAATCCAGCTTTTTCTAACTACGTGTCGTCTTATAGTCCAAATTCGAAACCACGCCTGCTGCGTGCTCACTTTATGCTGCTCTGCATGTTCTTATCTTAAAGAATGGTAGAGGCCAGGATCCGTAGGACTTTATTCCAAGTCCCGTGTGCTCATAACACTCTTAAATATTTGATTCAAAACGATAGGTCGATTGATAAGACATATGATCAGATAGGTAGGTTAATTAGTAAAACTATATGATAGGATAGATGGATAGTAAAACTATATGATAGGATGGTAAAATTATATGACAAAATAAATTTGATTGATAAAATTATATAATAAGATACGTCGATTAATAAAAGTATATGACAGTGGACTGTCTACCTGTTGAGCTCCCTTCTTCTTTACAGATTAAAGCTATAATTAAAAACATGTAGATATATATATTTGATGGGGTCCTAAGAGTCTTCTAAGAAGCAAGGTAAATAGTTGGATCACAAGCATTAAAGTTGTCAACGTGAAAATTAATTGAATATAATGTTTTTTTAACTTTAAGAGATTAAGTTTTATTTATTATAGGAATTATAGATATGTAATTTTAAATATATGGTTAATTTTAGAAATTTTGAATTTTTCTATAAATCAAATTTTTTATTAATTAATTTGATTTTTTTTTGTTTGTTTAAATTTAGATTATTTGTTTTTTTACAAGTACTAGTATAAAGACATGAACGATAGCATTGATGGCATTATCACGATTTGACAGTACTTTAAAAAAAAAAATCAAACTTAACCTTTTTTCATATGTTTTTGACCTCAACAATCATGATGCAAAAGCACCAACACAATAGTATTGGTGGCACTATCTCCTCTCGACATTTTTGACTGTCATGTGCCAAAATCATGAAATTTAATTTCTTGTCTCTTTAAAGCCCCCAACCATCAATGAACCAAATCCTCAAAAATTTGATCTGCAACCCCTATAACTGAACCCAAATCAAAGACTTTTCATTCTCATGATCTTCCTCTTGATCCACTTTTCAAATTCTTACCTTCTTCAATCATGTGTCCATCATGTCATGTTCAATGCATCTCCTCCCCTAAGAAGCCATGACTACTATTAAACTAGCACTTGGGTTGACAATTTCATGAAAAGTTTTTCAAGCACTAAAACTCTATCAAAATATTTCTAGAATTATAGGCACTTTAGCATTTTGCATGACAAAATTATGCTATAATATTGTGAAGTCCATTCTTGTAACCATTTAAGCTCTTGTTCTTGCAAGCATCTAAGCAAGCCTCCTAACAAGTCTACAAGCAATCATCAATCAAGCACACATCAAGTCTTCAAGCATCAAGGGCCATCAACAAGCAAGCTAGCAAGATTTCAACAAACTTCCAACAAGAGGGAACCAACTTGTTGCCTTGGGTTGTGCTATTTCCCCTTATTTGCTTTTGGCCTCATCTTTATTTTGTAGCTTTTAGTTTTAATCTTGTTGTATTTAGATAATCTTTGCATATTGCATTTGTATTTAGCGAGTCTTTCATTTTGGTTATTTAATCTTAGTTTCAAGCAAGCAAATATTTGTTTTCTTACTGTTTAACAAGACCTTTGACTCCCAACTTAGAGCCCTTCATCATTGTCATCATAATCTTAATCCACCTTACATTCAGTCTCGTTGTTCACTCAGAAGTAAGAGTGTCGACAAATTATAGGTTAGTGACACTATTGCTCTCTATTTTACATAAAGCAGAAGTGTTGGCACTAAGCAATAGCACTAGTGATGCTATTATGACCTAGTGGTACTTTTTCCATCTTAGCATTTAGTTCAGGATTTCTATCGTTTTATCATTTATGTCTTATTTGAACAAGGACTTGATTGTTGTTCAAGGAAGTTTAACATCCTCTACCAGCTTAGACATGCCCCTCTACACTAACTACCATTTTTTGTTTTGTTTTGCAGGTTAAGCGATACACAGTAGTGTTAATGACACTTCTATGAGTAGGCAGTGATTTTGCCACAATGGCAAAAATAGGTCATTTTATCCCAAATCTCTATCCTTTCCTCATTTAGGGTTTATATTCTATTTGTTGTGTGCTTAGACTAGGTTTTATTTTCTATTTATTATTGAAATAAATAAAGAGGAAATAAAAAACTAGTTAATTTATAATCATATAAGGGATAAATCCAATCTTTAAGCTTAGGTAATAAATCAAAATCACATATAGTTGCATCTCAGTATTTTTTTGTTGCATTCTCTTATGCTCTTTCTCTTAAAAGAAAAATCATTATTTCCTTGATCATAAAAAATTGAAAAAAACATTTTAGTTGTAGGCCTTGTATGTTGTATTTTGAATGTGCATTTATCGCTATATAAAGGTTAGACATAGCTAAATAGGTATCTTAAGAGAAACATAGTTTCTTGTGAAATGTACATGTTCTTCAATCAACCTAACAAACTAGACTTTAGGCTCATAGTATCCCCTAGTCTCAAAGCGAGAAGAGGGGAAGAGAGTGGAGAATGTTGCAAGGTGGCCCTTTGTGACACCCATTTCATATCTTTCCCTCTTATCACATTTTAGTGAACCTGATGTGAACACCACCACAATTCCCAAGATTCCTCTTTGTTTAAGCTAAGCCTAAATCAAACTAAACTTTATCTAAACTTTAAAAGACCGCCTAATCTTGTTTGATTAGATTACATCACATTAAATCTAGATAACAAGAACATAATCAATTGCTAGTCTTAGTAAGATGCATCAACGGTCATAAATGAAACAATGTATGAGCTACTAAGTTATATTGGACATATAGCGGGCCCCGATTGCTAGTTGCCTATATAGAATGTCATGCATACTTATGTCTAGTAAGGAATATATTGTAGTAGGCTAATGTGAGTCATAAGGAGGTATATTATCACCCCTCATGTACCATCTTGGTCCCATATCCAAGTGATCACTTCCATGTATTGTTGGCAACCCATGTAGCAACTTTCTCTCACATACTAATGGAGGAGTCAAGTATATAGGGGAATTTGATATATATGGAGGCCCTTGAGGTATATAGTTCAAATTTGATATATCAAAGGAAGGAGAAAGAGGATGCAAACCATCTTCTCTTTCTTCTATAATCAACTCTATAAACTTTTTTCTTAATTAATTAAACCTTCCTTTTTCTTCCAATCCATAACTGAGAGATGCTACCTAACTCATAGTCTTGCTCCTCAATTAATCATCAACCCTAATCCTTTAGATGAAAGGTCCCAAGGATCAACCCACCTTTTGTTAGAGTATATTACATCATTTGGGTCATGTAAATGTACCACCCTTCGTACATAACTAGAGTAGTAGATTACTTTAGGGGGTAGTTAGCTAGTTACTTCAAGAAATATAATAAATGCACAAGTATCTATGTGCAAGTTGTAAATGTGCAAGGTGTCCCCTTGTACAACTAGGTAGAGTGTTGGCCAAGCAATCCATATTTCTATATAAAGGACCTCATAGTGAGTGATTATATATCATTATAGGTAGTAGTAGGTATACTGTGTCCATCACCATATATATTGATGATGGGGTACAATGTAGTTCTTTAGTATCAGTTCTGGAGTGTTCATTTCCTCCATATTGCATTGTATTATTTTCATCACTTTTCATTAATATCATATTTCAACATCTTATATTTCTGCATATTTTATATCTTGTGATTGTATTCTCCCTTGGCATACACCATCAAAAGTTAACAGTGATATAAGAGCCACAATAGGTTGATAAGAATAGGGATAGCCACACGAGACGTCCATTAATAGTATAGGTCTGAACGCTCCTACATCTTTGCAAACCAGATCTACCATTGTACACCATTGCATACAAATGTCACTACAAGGAATTCCTGAATAGGATAGTCAAGAGAGATTGAGAGAAGAAGCAAATCTTAGTTCCAAAATTTTTGAGATTGTATTTGGATGGATTCTTTCCACAGAATTATAAAAAACTCATGAAGACTAGGATTCAACATTCATTCCACTAGATTGACAAATCAACTAGTAAAGATTCATCATTGATAAGATGTAGAATAATCTTACTAATATATTGTTGAAGAAAAAGGAAACTAAAGGAAACCCTATTGTAGACTTGCACATTGTAGAAAAAAAGTTCATCGAAGCCTTATTGCAAAAGAAAATGCCACAAAAGTATTATTGCATAAGAGAAGGCCACATAAGCCTCATTGCAGAAGAAAATGCCAGAAAAGCCTTAATATGGAAGAAAAGGCCATAAAAACCTTGAACCTGAAGAAGACTCCAGAGAAGAGTCCGTGAGATATAGAAGATAGGATATTGGTGATCTCCATTGAAGACAATAAATTGCAGATTAGCTAGACTCTTTCCACAAGACTGTGAAGACCAGGACTCAGCACATAACTCATACCACTAGTTTCAAGAATAACTAGTGAAGTTGAAAAGGTATGAGAAAAGACCCCATTGGAAACAGTAGATTGAAGATCTATTCTAGAAGAAGCTGAAGAGATCTATAGAAGATATCATTGAAAAACTTCCAATCTTGGAAGAGATAGAGAGGGACTAGAAAAGTCCTAATCCTGATCAAAGAACCAACAAAACTTAGAGATTTGAGAAGAATATCTCATCACCAACACTTCCACATGGAGAATATTAAAGAAAAGGTCTCATTTAGAAGACCAGAGAAGCTGCAAGACTAAAGACCTTAGAGAGGTCTCAAGAAGAAAAAAGGAGAAGGCTTGGATAACCTCATTGTAGAAATCAGAGAAGCCATCAAAGAAGTTCCTAGGAGAACTCATTGGAGAAATTCACTACAAAAGATAGTGAAAGATTTGGGATAATTATTGCCATCCAACAAGCCCAAAAGAAGAAGAATTTGGCAAGGAGTGCCAAATTTTGAAGAAGAATATTGAAGACCTCAAGACCTCTACATTATTGATGAGAAATCCCTATTTGAAGTCAGAAATTAGATAGAATAAACCTATCAAATCCAAGAATATTTAGAGATTGCCTCTCACATCAAGAAGGCATGTTTTAGAAATAAGATTTTTTTGAATCTACAATAGAAAATAGAAGATCACTTGAATTATCAAGCCACCAAACCCTAGGCTCAATACAAAAGGTTCGAGACCACGTTTTGGTGAAGCAAGAAGCTATTCTAGACAACCAACAAGAAGCTACAAAATTCATTCATCACAAGGCAACAACTTGGTGAATCTAAACACCAAGATCTATATCATCTATAGAAGCCATTAAAGATAAGCAACTTGGGTGTGATTAGTTGAATTTTAAATTAGGGTTCATTATCAAGTTTCATTAAGCACCATATTTGGATTAAAGTTGCAAAAAGAAGGGCTCATATTATAGCCTTCAAGAATGTACAAAATATAGTTCTTTTAAGAGATTTATTTGCGCATTAAAGTAGGATTTGAATGTATTTAAAAAGAAAAAAAATATCATCTACCTATTATCTATCTAGAAAGAAAGAAGACTACATCCTACAACATTGATTGTAGTGCAAAATTATAGATAATTTTTAAGGGTTCTTTATAATTACTCTTAAAGGTTGTAGATATTATTAAGTGCATTTGAAACTACCTTGAGAGGTTATTTATAGGAGCAATAAGGTGAGATTATTGTTACTTTTAAACTGCATTAAGTTGGAAATATTATTGGTCCACTGCACTATACTAGTTGTTAATTAAACTAGTTACTCTCAAAGGGTTATTTTATGTATTGATTGTTAAGATCAAAGGCACAAATATGCAAATAATAAAAGTGTCTAAAGACACTATTCAAAACTCAGTACCTGCAAGGTATTGTGGCCTATAGAAGCCACCAAGCATATCTAAATTCCTCCAAGAAGTGCATAAGAAGGTAGCCATTAAATCAGTGATAGAAGGTACAAATCGAGACTTGGTGAATCTCATATTCAAAGTGCACTAAGAGTATTTACAGGTAAAATATTAGTGCAAAAATTACTCCTTTAAAAATATAATATCTACGATATTATTAGCTCGGATTCATTACCAAATTAACCAAGCAAATGAGAGAGTTATCTAGCAAAGAAGACAATGTCAAATCAACCCTTGCCTATAATGATTAGTACATAAAAGCTACCATCAAAACCAACATGAGAAGATTGCAAAAGAAGGTACAAAATAAAGGTATTCTATTAAGAATATTTACATTATTTTACACCATAATATCCTGTCCTACATAGAAAAAAGATATAGTCTAAGTATCATAAAGACACATCCTTCACAAGTAAGGATTATCTCATAAGAAACTGTAAAGAAGCATTATCCAAGCAAGGTCAAAAAAGCCTTCAAGAAGCTCACATCACCCACGGTATTAGACAGTCACAACAAGCAACCTACAAGCATACATAACATAGCACAAGGAAGGAGCTATCATCTACAAAGGCATAAAAATAGCAGCTTGAAAGAAGGAGAGCACTTCTAGATAGCTACAAGTATCTAGTTATATCCATACTAGTTCTAAGTAAAGATATAGAGTTTGATGAACTAATCAACATTCTTCAAGAATATGAGATAGAAAATACAATGAACAATGAAATTACTAACAATGCATTGGTCCTAAAAGATAATCCACAGGGAAATATTGCTTCATCATCAAAAGGTCGAAGACCATGGAATAACAAATATTGTCAAATATGTATGAGAAAAGGGCATAACACCAGCTACTATAGATTCAATCCAAGAAATAAAAATCAAGAAAATCAGATGAACTATGGAAGCCAACCAAATAGGGCATTCCAACCAAGGCAATATCAAAATAATCCTTGACAACAACAATCTCAACATCAGAACTATTATCCACAACTAGAATATCAAAAAGAGAATAAAAAAGGATATCTAGCTTAGAAAATTGAAGAAATTTAAGAACTAGAAGATACGACAGATGATCAAAGAGTCAAATATCTTACAAAAAAGGGTAATATGGCATGAAGACACTAACTACTTTCTTGAACATGATACAAGAAATAAAGAAGAAGATCCATATTAAAGACTAAAGTCTTCAATACCCAAATAATGTAATACAAGGGGTGTTGGAGTATATTACATCATTTGGATCATGTAAATGTACTACCCTTGGTACATAACTACAGTAGTAGATTACTTTAGGGGGTAGAAAGTATAGGCCTAAAAAGACCACATACTTAGATTTTTTTTTTAATTTTTGACTAAGTGATGAAAACCCCTTAAAGAGGTGCAAAATTCCATTGAGGCGCAAAATTCTTTGATCAAACTAGTCAAACAGTGCCCAACAAAATTCAAATGAGGGGAGCGAAATATAGAAGGACAAATTGGTGTCAATCTCCACACACCAATTTACAATATGAAAATCCATTGAAAATAAAATTCGTGGTCAACTTAGTCAAAGCTGATCCAGTGGACTTTGGAGTGGCAGAGTTATGAAAAGGAATATGGCCCAACAAGAAGTTAAAAAGGGAATTTATGTTATTTTCTGCCCACCTGTGTTGCAATGCAAAAATTCATGGGCAAAGCGGTCAAATCAAGCCTAGCAAAATTTGAAACAGCAGATTTTGAAGAGTTGAGTCATTTCTAGACTCTCATTCCGTAGTCAATACAGTCGAACAATGCATAACGAAAACTGGAGCAACGAATTTTGAATAAGTAAGGACGACGCAGTGTTAAAGTTCATTGAGAACCAATGTGATATCAAAATTTCATGGTCAACACAGTCAAACAACATCTAAAAAAATTTAAAGTAGCAAAATTATGACAAAACACTACGAAAGACAAGGCAAATTTCATTAGATGTGGTAAAGCTCATTCGGGTAATACACAAATATTGAATTCCATAGTCAAACTGGTCAAACCTGAAACAACAAAATTCAAATCTATAAATTTTGAAGAAAGATGCGGGTTGCTCTAAGGCTATCATTCCATGATCAAACCGATCAAACCTGACCCAACATAATTCAAAGCTACAGATTTGAAGTTGATAAAAAAATAGCCAGTTGAAGCCGATTCTGAAAAGCTCAAGCAGAAAGAACCAAGGAAGGTCAAGCATCACCAGAATCAAGCTTACCTAAGTTTTTAGTTATAGATCTAAGGATAAAAGGCCTGATCAAGAATAGGGTATGATCTATATCAACTTGCAACCAATCCAACCATTGGATTCTATTGAGGGTCGATCAACTTGCAGAGCTCAAAGTTACAGAGTTCATGGAATACAACTCCTTTATTTTTCTTGTAAACCAATAAGAGGTCACCACCTCAGCATCCTACTGATATGGCATATAAATTCTTGTAATGTTCCCATTATTTCTACTATTTTTGTAAAAATATATATAAAGAGGTCGAGCTCTCATTTTTAGATGTCGGCTCTAGAGTGTTTGCCTGTCATATCACTATAAATTTGCTGAGAAATCAATAGAAGGAGCATTACTTGGATGTTTGCCTCAGGATTGTGTCTTCATATTTTGTGAGTTTATTCTGTGAATTCATTTATGCTATTGTTATTATGGTTAGTCAATTCTACTAATATTGGATTGCTAACTTGGGGTAAATTGGAATGCTTCATGCTTAAGCAAATGCTATAGAGAGTTTTTTTTTCTATTAGTCTAAAGGTTTATCTAATTATGCTATTTGGATTATTAACATTTCAAATGTTTGAAATAGTTCTCTAAGTGTTTTATTATTCTTTAATGATGAAGATGATTATTTTTTAATGTTGTTAATCTAAAGTGTGGTATACTGGAAATATGATTGATCAAAGGATTCTTAATATTTGCCAATCTTGTTAGCTTTATCCAGCCATTATTCACTCAATTGTTTTCTAACCCTCATCTCATTTTTACCCCTAAACATACATTTTTAATTGAGCTTAATTGAGTCAACACCAATTAGTTGATAAGGTATACTAGCCTACTTTGGAGGTTGGATTGAAGCAATCTTTGATCCATTCAATATCAAAGTTTGAGCTATGATTAGCAGGTGTGTGCTCCAAGAAAGTCATAGATTCGTAGTCACAATTCAAGTTCTCCTTGATGTTAATTCAGACCCCAATAGTTTTAGCACACCCGATGGAACACAAAAGACACGTTGTATTTTCCCTACTCATTTCTTTGTTGATAATTCTCGAAGGAATAAATATTTAGTGAGTTGTCTTGACATCATTCAATGACAAAAATAAATTCACTTGGAGAATATTCTAGGAAGTAAATTCAGACCTTATGACTAACAATTCTAGCACATCCAATGGGACACTGAAGACGCATTGTCTTTCCACTACCCATTTATTTGTTGATAATTCCTAGAGGAACCAAGATTTAGTGAGTTGTCTTGACCTCATTCAATGGTGAAAGTAAATTCACTTGGCGACTATGCTGGGAAGTTATGACCAGTTGCCTTTAAGGACCTTTTTTTATTGGATATAGCTTCCCTTTTTATTTTAAAAATTTGCAGGCCCAATGACTAGTCACCATTGCCTCCCTTGGTATGACTCTAGGCCCCTAGATATCCCATTTTTACATGATATTTCTAAAATTTCCCTAAAAAATTTGCCCAGTTATCAAGGGAGGGAGAAAATTGCAAAAGAACATTGTCAAGATATAACTTATTTATCATTTGTTTATAGGATAGAGTTTGAAGATGTTATGTTAATATTATTGGCTCTATATTTAAAAGGTAAGGTGTTTTTGTGGTAGAAATCCTTGGATGGAGGAAGTATTAACACTTAGGATGATTTGGTTAAAGCCCTCATAGATGAGTTTGATGATCCTGGAGATCCCTTCTTACTCCTCACTCAATTTTCATCCATAAAAAAATCCTTTCATAAGAGCCTCTTTGAGTTTAATGTTAATTTTAAAAGGATGTGGAAAAGAATTCTCCAATAGTACCAACCCTCCCACCCCTAGGCATACATGTATTACATTCATGCACTACATTTTGATTTAAGTCTCCTTATCCAGCAGTGTAAAGAAAGATGATTCCCACAAAATTTTCAAGAAGCCATGAGAGTAGAAAACATGTTAATCACTACAGGAAAATTTCCTCCCAAAAAAGTGAATCCCTCTTTCTCAAGATTCCTATCTACCCCGTATTATAGTAGAAATATCGAGAAAGCAAAGTTGTGGGTAGAGCAAAATACCAGTGATGAGTTGTTATCAGGTCAATGTATTAGCCAAAAAATTTCAAAGCAAGATTCAAGAAGGATCGAGCAGTACTCCCAAGACTACAAGGGAAGGGAAGAATCACACCCTAGTGAGGTGTTATTATAGGATCCCAACCCCTACCACTATTGTAATATGTGGCTCACTGAAGATTGGGCTAAAGGTGAAGGTAAAGAAGAACAATATTCAAACCTAAAGAGGTGACTAATAGTGGCATTCTACTCCCAAAATCAGTTTCTTCGATCAGCCTTAGGTGGATAGTGGATGTGGGCTATAGCTATCTACGCGGTGAAAGAATTTGTAATATAAAAGTGAGTTCTCTAATAAATAATATCAGCAATTTCCATACAACATCACAAAGTCCCATCCAAGATGACGAAGGCCAAGTGTTGTTGTGGGAATAGATCTTAGTAGGAAAATCCCTAAATCAAAAGAGGGTTGAAGCTTTGAGGGACTTGTATTTTTCAGTGATAACACTGGAGCAACAGAGGGAAAAGGTAAATCAATTCCAAAATATTTGTGAAGGGTCATTTCAATCAGAGAAAGACTTGATGGTAGATTTATTGTTACACTCAGGGGTTGATTTGGTTGACTTCTCTTTAAAAGGATCTGCCAGATCAAGTAGAAGAATCCCTGAAAGTAATGCTTTTTATAAGAAGCATTCCTACCCATGTTATGTGCCAATTACTGTTGAAAATGGAATGGTCCACAATTGCCTAGTAAACCCAGGAGCTCAAGTACCTATTATGCCTTTTCAAGTTTGTGAAGGTTTGAAGCTGGTTTTTGAGAAAGTGGAACCCAAATACCTAAAATTTAGAGGGGAGCCCATAAAAGTTTTGGGCATTCTAAAAGGATTTGTGATGATGCTGGGAGGACTGCCTGACTTATTTATGGTACTAGATATTATGGTCATCGACATACCCCCATTATTTGGCATTTGTTTTTCTATAGCTGCAATTGAACCTTTTGGGTTTTATCTCGATAGGGAGACAAAGTGTATTAGGATATTTGAAAGAAAGAATATCTTTGAGATTTCCAGCCAAGGCTTTCACCCCTTTATCATCGAAGATTATAAGCAGGCACACACCAACTTTTCACCCAATGTGCGTAATGTTGCAGAGGTAGAAACAATAACCCCTCCTCAAGAAGACCAACAAGGATGTTGTTATTCAAATAGAATGTGTACCATGAAGACCCCCCATTTGTTCTAAGAGAGAGAAAAGGGAAATTCCTTTTGTCCCGATGCCTATATTTTTGAACAACTAATGGGTATAAGAGTAAATGGTCAAGGTCACTAGAGGGATGAGTTTTCCAATATATATATCGTGGGAACAACTTATCGATGCGAGGGATACTTCTAAACTGCAAAGGTTACAGAGATAAGATTTGACTTATACAGTACGATCGATGAAGGATTGAAGCATAATTATATTCAACCAAATGGGATATATGGATCACATTACAAAATTTTTAAGGAGAAGTAAAAATTCAGAGCCATATGGTCCGGATACTGTAGATTCACTAGATAGATTTCCAAAGTAGATTTAAGCCTAGGCATGGGCATACATGCCACATTTTTGTGTACAAAGTTGTCAGGTAAATAAAATGGTTGACTATAATCATCGTAATAAAGTAGAGGTAGGTTCACATGAGAATGCCAACCCTTGCCATTTTGTATATGTTTTACAAAGAGAATGAAGGAGAGGTTAGAATTAAGTTCAAAGGACAACATCTATGGTAGAAAATATAACACCAACCTTTTTTGTTTTTATGGTTTGACTCATGATAAGGTATTTTGACTCTTTTGTCCAATGGATACTAGACAGTCAAGCATAAGGCTTAATGAGGAGGTTGTGAAAATACCCTGTGGGAAACAAGCTAAATTGATCAAGGTCACGTAGGTAAAGGACTTAGCAAGAATGAGAATGCAAAATGAATGAATTAAGTAATTTCCAAGATCTAGAGTCAGGATCTCTGCATCGTCAGTTGATGTTGTGCCTTCTCAAGTATATCAAAGGAGTAGTAGTTTGAAAATAGTTTGATGTCTGAGATAGAATAGAATTCGTAGATGAAAAGCGTTAGAAGAGAGCTTGAGTATATGGATGAGGTATGTTCGTCTTTGCTGAATATCGTAAATAAGGTTAAAGGAAAGAAAGATTGCAATTCATGGAAATCTATCTGCCTTGGAGGAAATATTGCACCTCAATGGATTATGCATATGGAGTTTGGACCACAATAGAGTATGCATACATAGGTATTATGTGATGCATGGCTCCCTATTTTTGTGTAGCTCCAATTATCTTCGTTTGTTATTTTTCTTTACTCCCCTAATACACTAGTGCTAATTTATTCTTATCTGCCTGTAAAAATACCACATAGCTCATATTTTAAGATTTCCTCTTTGTCTAATAACCTCCATTTTATTTGTGACACAGGATTTGTTTTACCTCACTCTGATGACTACTGATATAATCTAATTTTGTCTTCATATTTTTTTTTTATGTTTTGTTCTTCTTGATTTTAGGTACGTCATTCTTCCTCCCTTTCGCTTGGCCCTTCCCTTCTTTCCATTTGCACCCTTGCTTACCTCAAATTCTACTGGAATTTTTAATGGATAAGGCTCTTTTTTCCTTACCTTTGCGAGCAAAGTTCCTTGAGAGGCACCAAAATGTAGGCCTAAAAAGGTCACATACTTAGCAAATTATTTGAAATTTTTGAGTAAGTGGTGAAAGCGCCTTAAAGAGGTGCAATATTTCGCTAAGGTGCAAAATTCCATGGTCAAAGTGGTCAAACAGTGCCCAATGGAATTCAAAGGAGTGAATCAAAATGTAGAAGGACAAATTGGTGTCAATCTCCACACACCAATTTGCAATATGAAAATCCATCGAAAGCAAAATTCGTGGTCAACTCAGTCAAAGCTGATCCAACAGACTTTGAAGCAGTAGAGTTATGAAAAGAAAGATGGCCCAATAAGAAGCTAAAAATGGGATCTGAAAGCCGAATGCGGGGTGACGGCGTCCCAGACCAATGGTGCAAACAAAAATTGATACACAAATGCTAAGTCCTACGAATGCGAGAAAAGCAATGCATGAAGGAAAGACGCATAAATGAAACTAGATGTAAGCAAAACAAAGCGGGGCCTCTTTTTATTAATGTTGCTTTCAATCTGGTTACAATACGTCTCCCCCTCTCTAGGGCTCGGAGCGTTTGATACAGTTCGTTACATCAACGGATGGTGCGCTTCCAATGTCCTCCGCATGCCCACATTTGAAATGGGCGGGCCAAACGTCGCCGCCGCTTGCGTCCATGTGTTCATGTGTTCCTTGCTGCCCCTCCGGTGTTCCTAGTGGTGAGATCCTATGCTCAGAGAAATAAAAAATAGTTAATAGCATATGCGGATGGAAGGAAAACATGCAATCCCTAGGGCCTCCGGCTAGTTAATGTATAAAATAGCAAAATGATGATCAAAACATGTCATAATGAACCCAAAATTTGATAGAAGCATAAAAACATCATCAGAGACACATTGCAAAAGGAACAATCAAGAAATTCTTCATGGATTTCTAATCGCTCCGGGGTGAGCCAATTAGGACTATCACAAAACATGCAAAGGCAACCTTCCAAATGTCCTGCCCAGAGGCCTCCAAAACTCTTACAAACTTGGGGTTAGGCTAAAAGGGGCATTTTGGGATGACCCAGAAGGTCAGATTTGGCAGATTCTACCCAGATTGTCCTATATCCGAAAGCGCTCCCTGTATGTTAGTAAACGCGTAAAATGATAAAAACACAGTCAAATCAAGTCAGAATGCAATGAAACTTGAACAACAACATAAGTAAACCAAATAGAACATAATGCAAAAATAATAGTAGAGAAATTCTTCATGGATTTCTAATCGCTCTGGGGTGAGCCAATTAGGGCTGCGATAGTTTGGGGGCGCCGGGGGCAGGACGCCCGCCGTTTGGGGTCTGGTTTTGACACCAATCCACTTGGGATGGGTCCAAAACCTCCTAGGGGGTTGTGTCGAAGAATTTGGTGTGGGATTGTGGCTGATTGCTTGGGTTTTGGGTTAGGATTGCATTCCTAGTGTTCACCCGATAACCTCTCTTCCAAAAGAGAAATTATGGATGTAAGAAGCACAAAGGGGAATGTGGGTACAATTTGGCAGCACTCCGTTGCTCCAAATGCTCCAGCTCTATTCCTTTTTTGGGGTGAGGATGCTCACCCTTTTATAGACCTAGGGTCTCTCTCTTTGAATGCGCATGCGAGGGCGCCACTTGGCTTGCCATGCCTTTTTTGGGAGAGAAGATTCCTCCCTGATTTAGAGTCTCCTTGCATGAGGCCTCCATGATCAGGGCATGCTTGACTGAAGTCCCTCTCTCTGATTTGAAGTCGTTCCTCGCAATTGCATGCCCTGAAGGCGCAGTTAAGTGGTGGACCTATCGAGGTTTGAATTTTTGCCAGTCAAACCTGCTAATCATCCCACCCTGGGACGATTGCTGCTAATCGTCCCAGGGTGGGACGAATAGGATTCTAATAGGATTCTAATCATCCCAGGGTGGGACGAGTAGGGAGCAAAGTGCTTAAAAGGTGCCAAATTGACCTCTGACCTTCCAAAACTGATTTGGGAGTGGTTAGGACCATTGTTTAACCTCTGGGGGCTGCCCTAGGGGCTATGTATGCCAACTCGATCAGTGCTTGTAGTCGCATAATCGGATTGGTGTTATTTTGGTGTCTATAGATGCCCCTTTTTGGGATGCGCTGTGCGTGGCGCAGTGCTGAGCAAAAATAGATAACCAAAGCACTTAATGATTAGGGTTTCTCAGTAACCTAACCAAATTTTGATGCCCCAAGTATGGAAAGGGCACGCATTCTTGAATCCTTGCTTCTGACGAGCTAAGGAGCTTACCTCAAGTGTTAACCTTTTTTGGTGAGGTGTTACTTGATCTTGGACATTGTTCAATCATGAATAGGCAAAGGGCGCAACCTTTTGTCTGAGGAACCTTGAGTTCATGATTCCAGAATGCCAAGTGTTTGATCAGCTTGTGATTATTGCTTGTTTGCTGCCCCAAGCAAGGGCGTGATTGTCTTTGTCAATGATTCTTTGAATGCATGCCATTTCCTTGATTGGGTGTGTATTTGTTGATTTGGTGACTAAGTGTGACTACCCCCTCAAGCGACGAATCGATGAGGGAATGACCAAAAATGAGAAAAGCGACGAGTCGCTTGACCCAAGATGACATTTGTAAGGGTGCCTTCAGTGGTTTTCCATTGAACGCATGTAGTTTCCTAGCAATCGGACCTATTTTTGGTGGGTTTTGACCCTTTTTGTTGACGCCTATTGGGGTTGAAATTATCAAAAATCCTCCTTCCCGTGGAGCGGTCCGGCTATGGTAGCCTTCTTAGGGAGTAGGATAGTGATAATTTGTGACCCCAACATCAATTTTTCATGCCAAGAATGTCAGGTGCAAAGGCACCTTTATTCGGCAGAGTTATTGCTATTTTTGAGTGGGTTTTGACCCTTTTTGTGACGCCTTGGGGCTAAAATTTTCAAAAATCCATCCTCCCGTGGAGCGGTCCGGCTATGGTAGCCTTCTTAGGGAGTAGGATAGTGATAATTTGTGACCCCGACATTGGTGTTTCATGCCAAGAATATCAGGTGCAAAGGCACCTTTATCGAAGATTTATTGCTATTTTTGGTGGGTTTTGACCCTTTTTGTGACGCCTTGGGGCTGAAATTTTTAAAAATCCATCCTCCCGTGGAGGGCCATATGGTAGCCTTCTTAGGGAGTAGGATAGTGATAATTTGTGACCCAATTGGTATTTCATGCCAAGAATTATATGCAAAGGCACCTTTGTTTGATTTTATTGCTATTTTGTGCATTTTTGGATTCTTTTCTGTTTTAATTTTTTTCTGTAATCATCCCAAGGTGGGACGAATACCAATTTGGTAATCATCCCAGGGTGGGACGATTACAGGCCTAACAACCTATAAAAGGGCCAAAACTAGGTTTTGGGCTCATTTGCAACATTTTTTTCTTGGTGTTTTGGAGTTGTGAGGAGGAGTGCGAGTTTGCGTAGCGGAGCACTATCAAAATTTCATGGACACCATGAGTGCAAGGACCAGATCTTCGAGTGGTGGAGCCGAGGCGAGACCAGTAGGTGCTCCTTCCTTCTTGTTATTTTTTTTTTTTATATGAATTTTTAAAACTTGCATAGATAAAAATGTCTGTTATTGCATTATTCTGCTTGTTTTTAGTTCATATTAAGGTTAAAAACCCTAGTATGAATTTTTATGTTGTATTTGATTTTTTTGTTCACACTTAAGGTTAAAAACCCTAGTATGAATTTTTATGTTTTATTTGATTTTTTTGTTCACACTTAAGGTCAAAAACCCTAGTATGAATTTGTTTTATTGCATTTTTTGTTCTTGATTGCATAGTTTATTTGATTTATTTGTACTTTTGTTGTACAATTTTGTACTTTTGTTTTTTTGTACAGTTTATTTGATTGATCTATACTTTGTTGTACTTTTTTGTACTTTTGTTTTTTTGTACTTTTTTTTTATCTATACAATTTATTTGAATGTTTTTGTTTAAATTAAGGTTGAAACCCTAATTTGTTTTTTTGTTTTATTGTGTTTGTGTTTTGTAGGTTGTTAGGAGTCGGCACCGCAACCGATTGTGTTCTCTGATGCCCGGGAGGCACTGACAGTTGCGGATTGGGAGTGGCTTGATGCCCTTGGGCTCAAGCAGGTGACGCGGTTGGAGCCTGTGGTGGGGGATCGAGCATATCTGACTGCCTTGATCAATTTGTGGGATCCTCGCACCAACACCTTTCATCTCCCAACAAGGGAGATGATGATTACTTTGGAGGATGTGTATCAGATTCTATGGATTTCGATAGACGGACTGCCCATTCGGATGACTCCCCATGATCAGCGGATGACGATGCTGACATGGTGCTTTGGGCAGGCGACGGAGATGGGGGTGGATAGGGCTATGGAGAGGGCAGAGGTGGACTACCTGATTGGTGGGATTCTGGTGTGGTGGTGGCTGGAGAAGGGCGTTTTAGGGGTGAGGCATGCGTTGATGATGACCCTCATCTCCAACATGTTGCTTCCTGACTCCTCAGGTGCGAGGTTCCCTTGGAACCTGCTTGAGGTGGTGTTTAGACTGGTGGAGTGTCCGACAGAAGTGCCACTTATTATGAGGTGGGGTCAGACACTATTGGCATAGCTTTACGATGAGTTGTACGAGATCCGCTATCAGAGGTGGAAGGGGATCGGGTGCAACTATCTTTTGTAGTGCTGGGGGTGGCAGCACATAGCTATGGAGCGATCGCAGGGGTTGCCTTGGACCACTCGGGGTGAGATGGTGGATAGGGAGATTGGGTATGCTGCTCTATGGTGGAGGTTAGAGGAGCAGGGGTAGAGTCGATGGTGGGTAGGTGTCGTAGGGCACTATACTGATGCCTTCTCTCATCTTGCTCCAGGGGAGGTGTTCTAGCGGCCATACCGGGACTATCCAACCTGGCTTGAGGCTAGAGAGTGGCTTCGATGGGTGCACAGGGGGAGATGGTTGATCGAGCGACATGGGACAGAGTAGGAGTACTTCCCGTACATCCGGGTGACTCGACAGTTTGGGGTGCGCCAAGGATTTCCTAGTGAGCCCTTGATCTATCGACATCGGGGCGATGAGAGGACTCTAGCCTAGCCGATTATTGAGCCATTGGGCGAGGAGTCTGATGCAGTGATTGATGTCCCCAACATGGACAATGTTAAGGTGACTGTAGAGTATGACCATTGGTGGACGATGCTACGATGGCAGGGTGAGGGGCCTCTAGGAGGTCCGGATGCGGCAACAGCAGGCGGTGGGGGTGCGGAGGCACCGATGGAGGGTTGGGGGGCTCCGCTCGATGATGCAGATATGGTGGAGGTAGATGACTTGACTGGGGATGATTTAGGGGTTCCGAAGCAACCGGATACATAGGACATCCTGAAGCAGTGGGTGTGAGAAGCATGCCATCCCGGAGATGCCCATGCCTCAAGCAATCCCAGGGGATATGGAGGCTAGGTTTCATGCTGAGATAGCATGATTGGAGGACCTACTATGGAGATGGGATGAGGAGCACAACATCGAGAGGGATCACCTACGGGCTCAGTTGGCATAGTGGGATGATGCATTGGCTACGTACCATCGGTGGGATGTGGAGTGGGGTCGATGTCGGGTGGAGTTGGAGGCCGAGATTATCCACCTCGATGGGAAGTTACCTGAGCTCACTAGAGGTGGATCATCGCACCGTACGAGAGGCAGTGAGACTGAGCAGTCTGCATCCTCTCATCGTAGGTGAGTGGGTGAGGGTAGCGTTAGTGGGCATGATGCGAGGGCTGGCAGCAGCCACCCTGAGAGGTCCCATAGGACCCACACCATTGGGGTAGTTCCAGTCGCACCGATCCTGCGTGATCATGGTGGCCGACTCCCTAGGCTTTGGGGATTTTGAGTTTTTGATTTTTTTGTGAGGTCAGAGGACCATTTTATTGTAGCCTGAGGGCATTTTTGACTTAATATATACATGACTCTCTTTTTGGATTATTTACTTTGTTATGGTTTATTGTTCTTTTTATGCACATTTATTTATGTTTATGTATGCATATGTTGTTATGACTACGGATGATGTTAGCTATATGATATGGATGTATGCATATGGAATGGATGGAATGATTTGTTGGTATGTAGGTGGTGGCACCATAGACTGTACAGGATTTACTGGCTTTCTATACTATGTGATTTTCTTTATGGAATAACTTGCATTTGTAATTTTTTGTTTTGTTATTTTTGGATGGTGAAGTAATGAAATGTACGACAATTGTTTTAAAATGTAGTTAAGGTTTTTCGAGACTCAGATGCTTTAACTAACTAATCAAGACTGTACATTATCTTACAAGACTTTCGAACAAGGTACGAATCAGACTTGAGTTTGACCAAGTTATTTCACATCCCTGTGTGTGCGATTGAGTTCGTTTATGTGGTATTCGTAAGGATACCGCCAATGCCAGATAGGCTGTCCACCAAACCTGTACTGAGGATCACCTAATTAGCTCCACTAACTCCTTTGTTGTATTTAGTAAGATTAATCTATGGTGCAATCTAGAATACCATAAGCTAGCTCATCCACATGCAAACATTGGTCTACACACACGCAAAGCTAATGTGATAGACATATCGTCATGCGTTTAGGATACCGCCATTGCCAGGTAGGCTATCCACCAAACCCGTAATGAGGATCACCTAAATGGTTCTTCAAATGCTGAGAATTCTAGGGATTCAAGCTTAGGCATCTTTCAGTTGCTCAACTTGTTGGGATACTTGCTCTCATACATAGTGATGAAAATCACTATTTATTTTTCTCTTTTTTTTTTTCTTGAGCAAGGGGTTTGAGTAGTGGTGATAACCACTATTATTATTTTTATTGTTGCCTTTTGAGGATTTAGATTTGGCATTTTGATTTCAAAGTTGAGCTCGTGGGTTTTTGGCTTGTGAGTGGCATTGATCCTTTTGGCCTTGGGGATGACTACCCATCCTGTTCAGGGACGTGTAGTACGAATCCTTACGACTTTGGGGACCAAAGGTGGTTGGGAATTTTGCTTTGGAATGGCATTGATCTTTTAGGCCTTGGGGATGACTACCCATCCTTCTCAAGGGCATGTAGTACGAATCCTTACGACTTTGGGGATCAAAGGTGTTTGGAATTTTGGATAGTGGACTTTTGGGATTTTTCTTGTGAATGGCATTGATCCTTTTAGGCCTTGGGGATGACTACCCATCCTTCTCAAGGACGTGTAGTACGAATCCTTATGACTTTGGGGACCAAAGGTGTTTTGGGATTTTTGATAGTGGTGAAAACCACTATTTATTATGGGGAATTGGATGGGGAAGAGCTTGTCCTTTTGTCAATTCTCAGCATTCTTGAACCATTCGCACAGGGGGATGAGCAGGATAACCTTTCACATATGGTACCCTAGACTGCTTTGTAGGTTTCTCTTGCATTCACACAACTTGGGAATTTTTATGTGTTTTAAGCTTGTGTTGGGATGTGATGTAACAAGGCGTGATCCAAGTAAAACTCTACCTTGTAAAAATCGGTCTGACTTCGTACAACATTTGACTAGAAATCTAAAGACAATTGAATGATGAAAAACCCTAAAGACATTAGCAGACAACTGACTATGATATGGCAAAAATGCAAAGGGTGTTATTTTTGATGGATCTTTTTACAAAATGGACTGAATTTGGAAAAATGATGGAATTGTCAAGTAATTACAGTCTATGGTGCTTTTGACATGTATGACCAGCAAATATGCAATGTATGTATGTGATGCCTAATGCAGTTTTCATTTCTTTTTTGTGTTTTGATTTTTAAGAATATGCATGAAAGTGAGATGCAATTTTTTTGTTATTTTTTATTATCTGTTGTTTTTTTTTTTTTGAATATTTGTTTTTGACCAAGCGATTGTGGGAACCCTTGGAGCTTTTGGTTTGACCAAAGGGTTTATGGATACCTTTGGGGCATTTTAGGTTGACCAAGCGATTGTGGGAATCCTTGGAGCTTTTGGTTTGACCAAAGGGATTATAGATACCTTTGGGATTTTGGAATTGAATCCCTGGAGCTTTTGGTTTGACCAAAGGGATTATAGATACCTTTGGGGCATTTTAGGTTGACCAAGCGATTATGGAATCCTTGGAGATTTTGGTTTGACCAAAGGGATTATAGATACCTTTGGGGCATTTTAGGTTGACCAAGCGATTTGCGAGAATCCTTGGAGCTTTTGGTTTGACCAAAGGGATTATAGATACCTTTGGGGCATTTTAGGTTGACCAAGCGATTTGGAATCCTTGGATTTTAGGTTGACAAGGTTATGGAAGAATCCTTGGAGCTTTTGGTTTGCCAAAGGAATTATAGATACCTTGGGCATTTTGGTTTGACCAGGGATTTGATACCTTGTTTTAGGGATTTTGGGTTTAGGTTGACCAAGCGATTGCGGGAATCCTTGGAGATTTTGGTTTGACCAAAGGGATTATAGATACCTTTGGGGCATTTTAGGTTTGACCAAGCGATTATGGAATCCTTGGAGCTTTTGGTTTGACCAAAGGATTATAGATACCTTTGGAGCATTGGAGTGATGTAAGAATCCTTGGAGCTTTTGGGTGGGCTATGGCTCTCTAAATGTGGAATGGCCTCAAATGACTGATGTTCAAGGGTTCTAGTTCCTTGATTCCTTCAAGAGAGGTGAGCCGGTATGTTCCAGGTCCTATTTTACTGTCGATTACATAAGGACCTAACCAATTTGCCATGAACTTGTCCCTTAAATGGGGCGACAAGTTAGAATTTTGTTGGTTCTCTTTTAAGACCAGGTCACCAACCTGAAAGTCCCTCAGGTGAACTTTCATGTTATATGCTTTCTTAAGTCGCTCTTGATAGATACGTAAATGCTCGAGAGCATTGATGCATCGTTCATCGAGCAACGTAAGCTGGTCTAACCGGGCCTAGCATGTAGTGTCATCATCGATGAACTCTTGCATTGATATGCGCAAGGAAGGTATTTCCAACTCGAGAGGCATGACTGCCTCGGAGCCATACACCAACGAAAATGGAGTGGCCCTAGTGGGCGTCCGAATGCTAGTGCGATAAGCCCACAGGGCAAGTGGTATTTGGATGTGCCAATCCTTATGATTATCTATGACCATATTTTTAAGGATGGTGACTAGCATTTTGTTTGATGCCTCTGCTTGCCCATTTGCCTGTGGATAATAGGGTGTCAAAAAACTATGCTGAATTTTGTACTTTGTTGTCAAAGCACGCACATCTTTGTTCTTAAATGATGTCCCATTATCCGAGATGATCTTGGATGGAATACCAAAATGACATATGATGTTATGTAAAATAAACTCCGCAATGCGGGGCCCAGTCGTAGAGGTAAGCGGAATTGCTTCCACCCACTTGGTGAAGTACTCTATGGCCGTTATGATAAACGTGTGATGACCTGACGACGCAGGGGAGATCTTTCCGATGAGATCTAAGCCCCACTATGAAAATGGCCAAGCCGATTGGATCGGTTGCAAGGCCTGAGAAGGTACGTGTGTCAAGTTAGCATGGTGTTGACACTTCATGCACTTTCGCACATATGCACAACAATCTCGCTCTAAAGATGGCCAATAATAGCCCATGCGAAGAATGCGCTTTGCGATGGCCATACCGCTGAAGTGGCCACCGCATGTACCATCGTGTGCTTGGGTGATCGCCCAAGTGGACTCCTGCTGGTCCAAGCAACGGAGGAGGATCCCTTCGTAGCTTCGACGGTACAAAATGTCTCCTAGCAAGACATGTTTTGCCGCTTTCTATTTGAATGATCTTTTCATGGCGTGCGACAATCCAAGTGGGAGGCTACCTAACTTGAGATAGTCTCTTATGGGTGTGTACCAATCCTGCTGATCAGAAACCTCGATGGTATGAATGGCCGATCCCTCTTGAAGTTCATCCCTAGCAAAAGCTGAGCGGGAAAGAACTTGTAAGAATAGCATTGTGTTGCTATTAAGAGGGGTTGGGGAGAACAAAGACCCCTAGTTGGCATGATTCAGACTATCATGGATTCGAGAGAACCTATCCTGAGATGGTTCAATCTGGATCAGGTGGATTCCTGGCATTATGTCAGAGCTTGCATGCTCCATCATGGATTGTGATAATGTTTTGACTTGAATGGTTGTCATTTCACCAGAAGGGTCTTGCGGGATTAGTGACCCCAAGGAGGCCATAGTGTCCGCAAAATGATTCGATGATCGAGGGAGTGCCTCGATGTCGTACCATTCAAGATTTGCTAAGAATTTATCCACAAGGGCTTTGTAGGCCTGTAGAACTGGGCATTTGCATTGGAATACCCCTTTCACTTGGTTGACAATTAACAATGAATCACCAAAGATATTCAAGCGTTTGATGTTCATGGTGATGGTTGTCTGAAGACCTATGAGCAAGGCTTCGTATTCAGCATTGTTATTGGTGCATGAGAAATCAAGTTTAAATGATAAAGGCATTGGAGCCCCTTGCGGTGTGAAAAATATGATTCCCGTGCCACCTCCTTGCTCACATTTAGAACCATCAAAAAATAAGGTTATGTCGGCCTGTGACTCAGGCTCTTCAGAATCTGGCGATTCTAAGACATGGAAGACCCCATCATCGGGTAGCTCTATGGTCAGAGGCTGATCATCTTCGAGAGGAGCCTCTGCTAGTTGATCGATGATGACTTGACCTTTGATGGACTTTTGTCCAATGAATTCGATGTCAAACTCCATCAACAACATGATCCATTTTGTCGTGCGACTACTATGATAAGTATGACTCATCATGTACCACAATGGATTCTCCTTAGACACAACATACGTCGTATTGCTCAGCATGTAATGGCATAGCTTTTTGGTGGCAAATACCACTGCCAAGCATAGCTTCTCAACGTATGCATAGTTAAGTTCATAACTGACCAGGGTGCGGCTAAGATAATAATTAGCTTGTTCTTTATGTAATTCATTTTTCTGGGCTAGCATGGCGCCCAGTGCCACCTCGATAGCTGAGATGTATAAGTAGAATGACACTCCTGGTCTAGGTGGTGCCAATACTAGCGGTGAAGCCAAGTATTGTTTGATGTCATCGAAGGCTGATTGGCACTCGTCATCCCAATGAAATGCTACCCCCTTGTGTAATAATTTATTCATGGGTCGGCACTTGTCAGATAACTGCGCTATGAAGCGCTTGATTGACGTGACCTTTCCCTGCAAGCTTCTTAGCTGCCTGATGGTGGTTGGGGGAAGCATCTCAAGGATTGCCTTGACTTTGTTTGGATCTACCTCGATGCCTCATTTTGAGACTATGAAACCCAAGAGTTTTCCAGATGTGATGCCAAATACGCACTTCTTGGGGTTTAGCCTAACTTTGTGTTCGATGAGGCGATCAAGGATCTTGCGTAAGTCATCGAGATGATTTTGGCGCAAAAGAGATTTGGCCAACAGATCATCCATATAATCTTCCAAAGTTTTATGCATGTGATCATGGAAGATGTATGTCATAGCGCGTTGGTAGGTGGCGCCAGCGTTTTTAAGGCCAAAGGGCATGACCTTATAACAAAATGTCCCCCAAGGCATCGTGAACGCCATTTTTAGTTGATCATCGAGATTGATACGAATCTGGTTGTATCCCGAGAAACCATCCATGAGGGAAAGCATTTCATGGCCTATTGTAGCGTCTACCAATGCGTCGATGCTAGGCAAGGGGAAATCATCCTTGGGACTCGCTTTGTTTAAATCTCGAAAATCGGTGCATATGCGAATCCTCCCATCTAGCTTTTTGATGGGTACCATGTTGGACAGCCATGGTGGGTAATCCATGCAGATGACAAACTGTGCATCCAACAACTTTTGTAGCTCATATTTGACCATCAAGGCCACTGTTGGGTGCATCTTACGTAGCTTTTGCTTGACTGGCTTGACTGTCGGATCAAGCGTTAAATTATGCATGACTAGCTATGGGTCTAGCCCCGACATGTCTTTGTAGGACCATGCAAAAACCTCCTTCTTCTCTTTGAGAAGGGCAATGTAATCGGCTTGCTCTTCGGGGGATAGACTTACCCCTAGCTTGATGACTTGTGGATTCATTGGATCAGAGCCGATGTCTACGTCAATCGTCTCTTCGACTGACATGTGGGATCCATCCTCCAACTGGTGTGGAGTTGGGATCAGGTGGATATCATTCGCTGAATTTAGATCTACATTGGGAACGTCGGGTTCCTCTTCAGCATGGAAGATATCCTGAGTCTGTCCTGGGGTGAAATGGAACATCCCACCGCAAGGCCAGTACTTTGATGGGGATGGTGGTGAGTCAGCATGATCCTAGGCTATGGCATCTAGGTCTAGATACAATGGTCATGTTGGATCGGCTGGGTTGTGGATGGGGGTGGTTAAATCAATGGAGATCATGTTGATGGAATGAATTTGGTCTCCATTACCATGTGGGTGTTGACTCGGACATCCTTGGTGATCCTTGCACCCTGGATCTGGCTCTGTGGGTACTGGCACAAAAGGATCGGCCCTATGCGTGGATAGAAGGATAGGGTCTACCCTTGGCACTGGTGGCCCTATAGGGTCTCTAGGTGGGAGGTGCTCTCTGTATGCCTGAAGTGGTGGATGAAGCACTTGGTTTAACTATTCTTGATTTAAATGCCACCTATGCCTTGGTCCCATATTCAGCTGTTCGAACATACCATCAATGTCTATGGGGTATTCTTGTTGCCTCATATGATTGAGATATGCCATCTCAGTCTCATCCTCATAGTCGCTATCGGAGATCCATAGGCCTTCATTAGCTCCGACAACTATGTGCTCTTCTTGTTGGTATAGCCTCCCACTAGGCATTTCTTGATCACTTGGCCTTATGGCCGGCATGGGAGGCTCATTTTGTTCGAGCAAGTTGATTTGGTCCCATCCAAGTTGTTTCGCTCTCTACGAGAGGGCTAGATTCTCTTGAGGTGGCAATTGCTCGATTGGAGCATTCAAGGGGAACATTGCCTCGAAGTTCTCCTGATAGTCATCAATGGGTGTCACTTGCGAGTGATTGCTATCAGATTCAAAAGGGTCCCAAGGTGCTACCTCATACTCTGACTCATCTTCAGAAGACTCTCCTTGATCTTGTCTATATCCCTCTTGGAGGTTATCCCTTGAACTTTCCTCTTTCTCGATCAAAGGGGAAGGGTTGTTGAGGTCAACAAGGTTTGTTGTTAACAATGGGAGATAGTCCCCCAATGTATATGTTGTGTTGGGATTGGCATATGGATCTTGTGCCAACCCATCCTTGTTGCCTAGCCCTAGGCCTTGCATGGTTTCTACCAAGATGTCGAGGGGCAAAGGGTGGTTGAACCCTACTCCTGATTTATCATATGGCATCTGGTATCTTGGTTGACAAAGAATGTGCATTCCTTGTTCATATCTGCCCAATCCATATCCATGCCAATTACATTGGTTAAGGTATTTCAAGGCGAATTCTGGGTTGGACAGATAGTCAACATTCTCAACAAATGGCTCTTCATCCTCTTCCTCTTGTAGGTAGGGTTCCAGGCCATTCTCGAGGCCCCCATATACAAAGTTTGTCTGATTTGGTGGGTAACCTAAAGGGAAGATAGTGTCGATGGGGAGGCGAGGTCTCCCCATGTCTTGCATGGATTCGAGTGTGGGTGTTGCCACTATGTTCTACACTAGGTACTCCCCTAGGCCCGTATTGGCCATTTCAATGGTAATCATCGATGGTTGAGGGGGAGGGAATGGGAGTTCTCCCTGAGTCCACTCCATGTGGGGTGAATCAGGTGTCTCGACTTCCATTCGGCTAGGCACCTCTTCGTTAGAGATGGTTGAGACTAATGGTGGTACCTCCTCTAGGGGCTTCTTCCCATTGTCCTTCGATGTGGCCACCATAGGTGGCATTGTTGGTGAAGGGACAGATGATGAAGATGGGCCAGGTCGGTTACTTGAGGGACTCAATAGTGGGGATGTAGGCGGAATCGGACCCTGAGTGGACGGATTCAATTGAAAGTCCAAATGTGTCGATGGGAGGGTCGATTGTGGCATCAGCTGCACCGCATTGCAAAACTTGAAGGGCTCTAAGTCTGCTGGGACTACATGTACTTGCCCTTCATGTGTGTACTTGAGGCACTGATGGGCTATCGAAGGGACACACTTCATGTCCCTGATCCAAGGCCGGCCTAGCAAGATATTGTAGGCCATCTCACCCTCAAGGATGTGACACAACGTAGGAATGGTCTTTTGTCCTACTTGGATGGGCAGGACAATTGTGCCAACCGTCGAGCATAACGCGTCGTTGAATGCTCGAAGAGTGTAGGTGGATGCCACAATGTGGGATGCTGGCAACTTAAGATGTTTTAATGCCGTAGTCATGATTATATTGTTGGACGAGCCAGTGTCCACCAACACCCTCTTGAATGGAATCCCGTTGACCCGCGCGATGACGTGCAGGGGTGGATCCACCATATCACTAGTCACCAATTTTAGTTCGTCTTCCCTGAAGGTTATGACCGGTTCGGTGCATTGTCTCACATGTCCCACAAAGTTGTTGAAAGAATTGGGTTCTTGGGGCTGTAGCTCAATGGCTTTGAGTATCTCCATCAGAGCCTCCCGATGGGGCGGTGATTGTTGGATGAGCTCATAGATGGAGAGCCTAGCCGACGTGGTCCTTAAACTTTGAGTAAGCTTAGTCCGAATCATGGCCACTGGTCTAGGCGGGGGAGGTTGTGTAGGGTGTTGTGGAGGTTGTGACATTGATGGAACATTTCCTGTAGCTGCAGTGGGTGCGGTCGTATTTGGGTATCTTTTGTTCCGTGTCACGATGCTTATCATCCCTACGTACCCTTGCATGGGGCAGTTTTGTGTCACCTCATTCACTTGTACAGTTTTTGCCTACGCATCATGGGCAGGCAAGGGGTCTTTGAAGACGTCCATCTGTTGGTTGCTCAGTGCTACGGGATTATCCACCGTGAGCGTTTTGTTGTCTATCAAGTCTTGCACCAAGTTTTTGAATTTCCAACAACTGAAGATGTCATGTCCTTTCTGTCGATGGAATCTACAATATAAATCTTCCCTATAGCCCTTGGGTTTTGGCACGTTGGGGTCTATGGGTCGAGTTTTTGGCAAGTTTATCAGGTTTGCCATGAACAAGCGGTCAAACAAGGAGTCTCTAGACTCTGTGAATTGTGTGAATTGTCGCTTAGGGTGACGCTGCTGATTTTGCTCTTGCTTGTGGTTTTCCTTTTCATAGTTAGCAAGAGGAACTGCCTGATAATTAGCCTTTGGGGGCTGTGTCATTTGTGCAGGTGGTGGTACAGTTATGGCAACCTGATTGACCGCGATGGGTTTCGGTTGCGTGGGCCCAGTTTTGGCATTTTTGGTCCACTCTTTCTTGCGTGGCTTGGCAATCTCACCGTCTTGAATTTTGATCTCCTCAATTATCCTGGCTTGTGCCAGGGCTTCTTCTAGGGTGGCATATTGTTGTAGCTACAATAGCATGGAGATCGACCTTATGCAACTCTTTGAAAACATCCGAGTCATGTCGGCCATGGGAGGGAGGTAAGGTAGCTTTGAAAGCAATGTCCTCCATCGATTCCCATAAGCGGCTATGGTCTCATCATCATACTACTTAAGGCCAGCTAGGTCACTTAAGGATGCCTTCTTCTTGGTGTTGAAGGCAAAACATTCAAGGAACGCGTCCACTAGCTGGTCTAGATTGTTGATGCTATGCTTCGACAATTGGGTAAACCAATCCGAGGCAGGGCCTACGAACGTGGTTATAAACGTTCTCAGAAGCAATGCATCATTGTCCTGAATGCCAAAGCATTGACTCAGGAATCTTGTTACGTGCTCTTGGGCATCCTCATCCCCTCTAAAAATTGCCAATTGAGGCATTTTGAAGTGGTCGGGGTATGGGGGTGCCGGAACTGAAGGATGCACAGGGTGACTACGGAGCTGGCGTAAGGTGGGCTTTTGGGGCCCTAAAGTCTTGGTCTCCATAGACTCTAAGCACTCTAACAATGCTTTGTATGCATCAGAGGATTTGATTTCCTCTTCTTTGGTTTGTTCCCATTGTGAATTGTGAGGAACTTGAGGCCTATGGAGGGGTAGCCGGTAGCGCCCCCTGCCTTGGTAGGGTGTTTCAGCTCACTCTTCTTCTTGCTCAAATTCCTCATAGGCTTCTTGAGGAGTTTTTGGGCATGACCTATAAACATGGATGGGTGCCCGAGGAAGGTGCCCATCATTGGTTCTAGGGGTGGCCTCCCGCTCAGGTCTCGGAGGTCTTGGAGGCAACACTTGATAAGGTCGTGGAGACCTTGTCTCGCACTAAGGGGTTGTGCCTCTCATAAATCTCTGTCCTATGCATGTGAGGGGTTGGAATCCTCTCATGCATATTGTTCTGGAGTAATTCATCTATCTGGCATCGAATGCGCTCTTTGTTAAGATGATACAGTTGCTCTAACTATTGTTGATCTTGCCTAAGCTGTGTGATTTGCGCTTGGTGGGTGGCATGTTTGGCAAATGCCAAGTCAATTTGTTCCGTCGTCCTATGTTTAGGAGGCCTAGATGCCTCCCCTACATGTCTATCTCGGTCGTGGTGATCCGAGATCTCTATGGGTCACTTTCCTCTATCGAGGTTAGCGGCATTCACCTGAGGCTCTGGCCTCAATAGGTGATCTTGATAATTAGCAGGTGCGGAGGTGCATTGCTCCCATGCGGTGTATTGCTCTTGAGGAATGTACTAGTTTTCCTCATGCTCCCTTTCATACATGTGAAAGGGATGGGCGGAGTTGGCTCACCCTGTCTGAAGAGCCTTGCGCTCTAGATTTGGTCTATTAGTTCTAACAGTAATGAGGGGTAGAGGGGGGATGATATAATCATGTGGTCCCTCCTTGTGAACCCTATGCTGCTCTAGCGCTTCATCGCATAGTGGCCACTCATAATGAGCATCTAAGGGAGCCTTCCCATGTATGTACTCCTCCTGAAAGGGTCTATGTTGAATGGGAGTGCCCCCAAAGGGGTGCCTCTATAGTCCTTTTCTGTAGTGGCATAGTGTGGACCATTTTGTGGGTCAGGCTGCCAAGGTGGTATAACCAAGTCCTTGGGGCTATAACGGAGGCGACTGGTGCCTCCTTGTACACTTTTCATAGCTTCTGCCCGTGATTGGGCTTGGCTACGGGTATACACCATGGTGGTGGTTCTCTACAAGATATGTATGTTTTTATCTCCTTTACGATTTTTTATGCTACACCAAACAAAAGGGACCACACAAACAAAGAAATGATTATCTCATTTACAGATTAAATGTGTGTCCTAAATCTGGTTCAGTGTGTTTTGATTTTTGTTGTGCAAACCGTGTAAAGAAAATTTTGTTATTCATGCATGATGAGGGCTCTTATATCTCCAAAATGGTCACCCCTTCAATATACCACTACCAGGCCATTATACCGAACCTCTCAATATACCCGCCCTTACGTGAGGGAAACTATTGGTACGCGAGAGCAGAACAATACGTGGAACATAGGCGGTACGGAAGGGGAATCACTCTATTTTTGACACCTACCATAGAAGACTTATCCTCATGCACTGGGAATCACCCCCACTACACTTGGTCAGCTTTCATCAGGATTTACGTCTAGCAACAGTCACGATCAGGGTTATGTATGCAAAATCCAAGCCAAGGTGGTGATGAAATCCACCGTTGGTCTTGATCAAGTGTTGGGGTTTTACGACCAACTCCTTGATGTTAATATTATTACGTGGTGTGTGTGGTTCCTTTTACTTGTGCAAAGAAAGAAAACATGCAGCAAACTTCCCTATGCAAGCAAAGAAAATAGAAAAATTGTAGAGACAGAAACAAAAAACACAGAGGATGTCCAGAAAACCTACCTCTTCTCTGCCCAAACCAGATGCCTCTGAGTTTCTGCTCAAAAAATGCATAGAGAGCTAATCATCCCGGGGTGGGATGAATAGCAGGTCTGTATTCATCCCAGGGTGAGACGAATTTGTATTCATCCCGAGGTGGCATGAATTCCAAGTCTGTATTCGTCACAGGGTGGCACGAGTAGCAGTCCAGTGCCCGAATGAGTAACACCTGCAAGAAAAACACAAAATTTTGATCAAAAACTTGATCCCAATAGTAGGGGATAGGGTCCCACCATGATCACCACTGAAATCTGAATGCGGGGTGACGGCGTGCCAGACCAATGGTGCAAACAAAAATTGATACACAAATGCTAAGTCCTACGAATGCGAGAAAGCAATGCATGAAGGAAAGAAGCATAAATGAAACTAGATGTAAGCAAAACAAAGTGGGGCCTCTTTTTATTAATGTTGCTTTCAATCTAGTTACAATACATCTCCCCCCTCTCTAGGGCTCAGAGCATTTGATACAGTTCGTTACATCAACGGATGGTACGCTTCCAATGTCTTCCGCATGCCTCACATTTGAAATGGGTGGGCCAAAGGTTGTTGCCACTTGCATCCATGTGTTCATGTGTTCCTTGCTACCCCTCCAATGTTCCTAGTGGTGAGATCCTATGCTCAGAGAAATAGCAAATAGTTAATAGCATATGCGGATAGAAGGAAAACATGCAATCCCTAGGGCCTCCGGCTAGTTAATATATAAAATAGCAAAACGATGATCAAAACATGTCATAATGAACCCAAAATTTGATAGAAGCATAAAAACATCATCAGAGACACATTGCAAAAAGAACAGTCAAGAAATCATGCATGGATTTCTAATCGCTCCAGGGTGGGACAATTAGGACTGTCACAAAACATGCAAAGGCAACCTTCCAAATGTCCTACCCAGAGGCCTCCAAAACTCCTACAAACTTGGGGTTAGGCTAAAAGGGACATTTTGGGATGACCCAAAAGGTCATATTTGGCATATTCTACCCATATTGTCCCATATCTGAAAGCGCTCCTGTATGTTAGTAAACGCGTAAAATGATAAAAACACAGTCAAATCAGGTCAGAATGCAATGAAACTTGAACAGAAGCATAAGTAAACCAAATAGAACATAATGCAAAAATAATAGTAGAGAAATTATTCATGGATTTCTAATCACTCCGGGGTGAGCCGATTAGGACTACGATAGTTTGGGGGGCACCCGGGGGCAGGACGCCCACCGTTTGGGGTCTAGTTTTGACACCAATCCACTTGGGATGGGTCCAAAACCTCCTAGGGGGTTGTGTCAATGAATTTTGTGTGGGATTGTGGCTGATTTCTTGGGTTTTGGGTCGAGATTGCATTCCTAGTGTTCACCCGATAACCTCTCTTCCAAAAGAGAAATTATGGATGTAAGAAGCACAAAGGGGAATGTGGGTACAATTTGGCAGCACTCCATTGCTCCAAATGCTCCAGCTCTATTTTTTTTGGGGTGAGGATGCTCACCCTTTTATAGACCTAGGGTCTCTCTCTTTGAATGTGCATGCGAGGGCGCCACTTGGCTTGCCATGCCTTTTTTGGGAGAGAAGATTCCTCCCTGATTTAGAGTCTCCTTGCATGAGGCCTCCATGATCAGGGCATGCTTGACTGAAGTCCCTCTCTCTGATTTGAAGTCGTTCCTCACAATTGCATGCCCTGAAGGCGCAGTTAAGTGGCGGACCTATCGAGGTTTGACTTTTTGCCAGTCAAAACCTGCTAACTCGTCCCACCCTGGGATCGATTGCGCTAATCATCCCAGGGTGGGACGAATAGGATTCTAATCATCCCAGGGTGGGACGAGTAGGGAGAAAAGTGCTTAAAAGGTGCCAAATTGACCTCTGACCTTCCAAAACTGATTTGGGAGTGGTTAGGACCATTGTTTAACCTCTAGGGGCTGCCCTAGGGGCTATGTATGCCAACTCGATCAGTGCTTGTAGTCACATAATCGGATTGGTGTTGTTTTGGTGTCTATAGGCTCTATGTTATTTTTTCCCACCTGTGTTGCAATGCAAAAATCCATGGCCAAAGTGATGAAATCAGGCGTAGTAGAATTTGAAATAGAAAATTTTGAAGAAAGAGTTAGATCATTTCTAGAATCTCATTCCGCGGTCAATACAGTTGAACCGTGCATAGCAAAAACTGAAGCAACAAATTTTGAATAAATAAGGGCGATGTAGTGTTAACATCTATTGAGAACCAACACGATATCAAAATTCCATGGTCAACACAGTCAAACGACGTCCAACAGAATTAAGAGTAGCAAAATTGGGACAAAACACTATGAAAGATAAGGCAATTTTTGGTATATGTGGTAAAGTTCATTCAGGTAATACACAAATATTAAATTTTGTAGTCAAACTGGTCAAACCCGACTCAACGGTTCGAAGCTATGGATTTTGAAGAAAGATGCGGGTTGCTCTAAGGCTTTTATTCTGTGGTCAAACTGGTCAAACCTGACCCAACAAAATTTAAAGCTATGGATTTTGAAGTTGATAAAAAAGTAGCCAGTTGAAGCAGATTCTGAAGAGCTCAAGCAGAAAGAACAAAGGAAGATCAAGCATCTTCGGAATCAAGATTTCATGTGTTTTTAGCTACAAATATATGGATGAAAGGTTTGATCAAGAATAGGGGATGAACCAGATCAACTTGCAACCAGTCCAACCACTGTATTCTATTGAGGGTCGAGCAACTTGTAGAGCTTAGAGTTGCAGAATTCAGGGAGCTCAACTCCTTTCTTTTTCTTGTAAACCAATAAGAGGTCGCCAACTTAGCATCCTGCTGATATGGCATATAAATCCTTGTAATGTTCCCATTATTTCTACTATTTTTGTAAAAATCTATATAAAGAGGTCGAGCCCTCATTTTTAGAGGTTGGCTATAGATTTCTTACCTATCATATCATTGTAATTTTTTTGAGAAATCAATAGGAGCATTACTTGGATGTTTGCCTTAGGATTGTGTCTTCATATTTTGTGAGTTTATTCTCTGAATTTATTTCTGCTACTGCTATTATGGTTAGTCAATTATGCTAATATTGGATTGCTAACTTGGGGCAAATTGGAATGCTTCATGCTTAAGAAAATGCTATAGAGAGCTTCTTTTTCTGTTAGTCTAAAGGTTGATCTAATTTTGTTATTTGGATTATTAACATTTTAGATAATTGAAATAGTTCTCTAAGTGTTTTATTATTATTTAATGATGAAGATGATTAGTTTTGAATGTTGTTAGTCTAAAGTGTGGCATACTGGAAATGTGATTGATCAGAGGATTTTTTATATTTGTCAATACTGTTAGCTTTATCCAACCATTATTCACTCAATTGTTTCCTAACCCTGATCTTAGTTCTATCCCTAAAATTACATTTCTAATTGAGCTTAATTGAGTCAACACCAATTATTAGACAAGGTATACTAACATACTCTGGAGGTTGGATTGAAGCAATCTTTGATCCATTCAATGTTAGGGTTTGAGATGTGATTAGCGGGTGTGCACCTCCAAGAAAGTCATAGATTCATAGTCACAGTTCAAGTTCTCCTTGGTGTCAATTCAGACCCCAACAGTTAGCTAGTTACTTCAAGGAATATAATAAATGCACAAATTTCTATGTGCAAGTTGTAAATGTACAAGGTGTCCCCTTGTACAACTAGGTAGAGTGTTGGCCAAACAATCCATATTTCTATATAAAGGGCCTCATAGTGAGTGATTATATATCATTGTAGGTAGTAGTAGGTATATTGTATCCATAACCATATAGATTGGTGATGGGGTACAATGTAGTTCTTTAGTATTAGTTCTGGAGTGTTCATTTCCTCCATATTGTATTGTATCATTTTTGTCACTTTCCATTAATAGCATATTTCAGCATCTTACATTTATGCATATTTCATATCCTATGATTGTATTCTCCCTTGGCATACATCATAAAGATCTAACACCTTTGAGAACCCAAAATTTGAAGAAGAAGATGGGGATACTCCCTCCTCGGGTTCTCTAACCCTTGTCCATGATGATAAAGGGAGAGTGGTTTTTGAATCCGTGACTCACATGATTGTCTACTTGCATAAATATAGGGAAGTTGTGAAATCCCTCCTTAGGGGGAGTTATGGCATCCTAAGTGTTTCCATAGGGGAGGGTTCACTTTTGGACCATCCCACGAGTCATGAGTCATACCCAAAATTCGAAGATAGAGAAAAAATGATGATGTGCATTTGCAATGAATGAGCAATCACGTCAAACAAAGTCAAGGGGTGTTGTTTTCTTCTCCAAGTTTACTGGAAGCATGGAGTTTGTTTTTGTCTTTCAAGACATTACAGCTGGCAGGCAGAGTGTATTTAATAATAAGCATTTATTCACATTTGAAATTGGTGAGGACTATCTCAGCATCTCCTGCCAACTGTAGTAAGAAATTTTCATAGATAAGGGGAGGATCTGGTCTATTTGTTACTGCATACGACATCAACATGGTGGTTTGGGATTTGTCTCTTGTCTAACAAATCTAGCTTTTTATAATTACGTGACGTCGTATATTCAAAATTCAAAACCACACCTGCCGCTCTACATATTTTATCTTAAAGAATGGTAGAGGCCAGGATCGGTAGACTTTATTTCCAAGTTCTGTATGCTCATAACACTCGATAATAAGTAGTTAAGAGAGTCTTAAATATTTGACCTATAAGATAGATCCATCATTCTCATGATGGATCGGTAGACTTTTCATTCTCATGATCTTCCTCTTGATCCACTTTTCAAATTCTTACCTTCTTCAATCATGTGTCCATCATGTCATGTTCAATGCATCTCCTCCCCCAAGAAGCCACAACTACTATAAAACTAGCACTTGGGTTGACAATTTCATGAAAAGTTTTTCAAGCACTAAAACTCTATCAAAATATATCCAGAATCATAGACACTTTAGCATTTTGCGTAACAATATTATGCTATAATATTATGAAGTCCATTCTTATAAGCATTTAAGCTCTTGTTCTTGCAAGCATCCAAGCAAACCTCCTAACAAGTCTACAAGCAATCATCAATCAAGCACACATCAAGTCTTCAAGCATCAAGGGACATCAACAAGCAATCTAGCAATATTTCAATAAAATTTCAAAAAGAGGGAACCAACCTGTTGCCTTGGGTTGTGCTCTTTCCCCTATTTGCTTTTGGCCTCATCTTTATTTTGTAGCTTTTAGTTTTAATCTTGTTACATTTAGATAATCTTTGCATCTTACACTTGTATTTAGCGAGTCTTTCATTTTGGTTATTTAATCTTAGTTTCAAGCAAGCAAACATTTGTTTTCTTACTGTTTAACAAGACCTTTGAATCCCAAGTTAGAGCCCTTCATCATCGTCATCATAATATTAATCCACCTTATATTCAGTCTTGTTGTTCTCTCAAAATTAATATTATCAATAAATTATAGGTTAGTGGTACTATTGCACTCTATTTTACACAAAGTACAAGCATTGGCACTAAGAAATACCACTAGTGATGATATTGTGATACAGTGGTACTTTTTCCATCTTAACATTTAGTTCAGGCTTTCTGTCATTTTATCATTTATGTCTTATCTGAACAAGGACCTGATTGTTGTTCAAGGAAGTCTAACATCCTCTACCAGCTTAGATAGGCCCCTCTACACTAACTACCATTTTTTATTTATTTTCAGGTTAAGCAATACATAGTAGTGTTAATGACACTTCTATGAGTAGGAAGTGCTTTTGCCACAGTGGCAAAAATAGGTCATTTTATCCTAAATCTCTATCATTTACTCATTTAGAATTTAGATTCTATTTGTTGTGTGCTTAGAATAAGTTTTATTTTCTATTTATTATTGAAATAAATAAAGAGGAATTAAAAAACTAGTAAATATTAATCATATAAGGGATAAATCCAATCTTTAAGCTTAGGTAATAAATCAAAATCACATATAGTTGCATCTTAGGATTATTTTGTTGCATTCTCTTGCTCTTAAAAGAAAAATCATTATTTCCTTGATCATCAAAAATTGAAAAAAAAATTAGCTGTAGGCCTTGTATGTTGTTTTTTGAATGTGCTTTTATCTCTATATAAAAGTTAGGCATAGCTAAATAGGTATCTTAAGAGAAACATAGTTTCTTGTGAAATGTACGTGTTCTTCAATCAACCTAAAAAACTAGAATTTAGGCTCACAACATCCCCTAGTCTCAAATAGAGAAGAGGGGAAGAGAGTGGAGAATGTTACGAGGTGGCCCTTTGTGACACCCCTTCATCTCTTTCCCTCTTCTCACATTTTAGTGAACCTGATGTGAACACCACCACAATTTCCAAGATCCCTCTTTGATTAAGCTATGCCTAAATAAAACTAAAATTTATCTAAAATTTAAAATACCACCTAATCTTGTTTGATTAGATTAGATCACATTAAATCTAGATAACAATAACATAATCAATTGCTAGTCTTACTAAGATGCATCAACAATCATCAATGAAACAAAGTATGAGCTACTAAGCTATATTGGGCATATAGCAATCCCCGGTTGCCATTTGCCCATATAGGATCTCATGCATAATTATGTCTTCTAATAAACATATTGTAGTAGGCTAATGGGAGTCATAAGGAGGTATACTATTACCCCTCATGTACCATCTTGGCCACATATCCAAGCGATTACTTCCATGTATTTTTGGCAACCCATGTATCAACTTTCTCTCACATATTGATGGGTATATAGAGAGGAGTTTGGTATATAGGGGACTTTGATATATATGGAGACCCTTGAGGTATATAGGTCAGATTTGGTATATCAAAGGAAGGAGAAAGAGGATGCAAAACATCTTCTCTTTCTTCTATAATCAACTCTATAAACTTTTTTCTTAATTAATTAAACCTTCATTTTTCTTCCAATCCATGGTCGAGAGACGCTACCTAACTCATAGTGTTGCTCATCAATTGGACATCAACCCTAACCCTTTAGTGGAAGGTCCCAAGGATCAACCCACATTTTGTTAGAGTATATTACATCATTTGGGTCATGTAAATGTACCACCCTTGGTACATAACTAGAGTAGTAGATTACTTTAAGGGGTATTTAGCTAGTTACTTTAAGGAATATAATAAATGCACAAGTATCTATGTGCAAGTTGTAAATGTGCAAGGTGTCCCCTTGTACAACTAGGTAGAGTGTTGGTCAAGCAATCCATATTTCTATATAAAGAGCCTCATAGTGAGTGATTATATATCACTGTAGGTAGTAGTAGGTATATTGTGTCCATCACCATATAGATTGATGATGGGGTACAATGTAGTTATTTAGTATCAATTCTAGAGTGTTCATTTCCTCCATATTATATTGTATTATTTTCATCACTTTTCATTAATAACATTTTTCAACATCTTACATTTTTGCATATTTTATATCTTGTGATTGTATTCTCGCTTGGCATACACCATAAGGAGATCCACAAGAGACCTCCATTACTAGTATAGATATTAACTCTCCTGCATCTTTATAAACCAAATCTACCATTGTGCATCGTTGCATGCAAACATCAATACAAGGAATTGTTGAATAAGATAGTCAAGAGAGATTGAGAGAAGAAACAAATCTTAGCTCCAAAATTTTTTAGATTGCATTTAGATGCAGAGTTATAGAAAACTCGTGAAGACTAGGACTCATCATTCATTCCACTAGATTGACAAATCAACTAGTGAAGATTCATCATTGACAAGATTTAGAATCATCTTACTAATATCTTTTTGCATAAAAAGGAAACTGAAGGAAGCCCTATTGCAAACCTGCACATTGCAGAAGAAAAAGCCACCAAAGCCTTATTGCAAAATAAAATGCTATAAAAGCCTTATTGCAGAAGAGAATGCCACAAAAGCCTCATTGCAGAAGAAAAGTCCAAAGAAGCCTTAATCTAGAAGAAAAGGCCATAGAAGCCTTGAACCTGAATAAGACTCCAGAGAAGAGTTCATGAGAAATAGAAGAAATGAGATTGGTGATCTCCATTGAAGACTATGAATTGTAGATTAGCTAGATTCTTTCCACAAGACTGTGAAGACCAGGACTCATCACATAACTCATACCACTAGTTTCAAGAATAACTATTGAAGTTGAAAAGGTCTTAGAAAATACCCATTGGAAATAGCTGATTGAAGATATGTTCCAAAAGAATCTAAAGAGATCTATAGAATATCTCATTGGAAAAATTCCAATCTTGGAAGAGATAGAGAGGAACTAGTAAAGTCCTATTCCTGATCAAAGAAGCAACAAAACTCAAAAATACGAGAAGAATATATCATCACCAACACTTTCACAAGGATAATATTGAAGAAAAGTTCTCATTTAGAAGACCAACGAAGCTGCGATATGAAAGACCTTGGAGAAGTCTCAAGGAGAAAAAATGAGAAGGCTTGGAGAGCCTCATACAAAAATCGAAGAAGCCATCAAAGAAGTTCCTAGGAGAACTCATTGGAGAAATTCACTACAAAAGATAGTGAACGATTTGGGACAATTATCATCATACAACAAGCCCAAAAGAAGAATAATTTGGCAAGGAGTGCCATATTCTGAAGAATAATATTGAAGACCTCTAGATTCTTGAGAAGAAAGCCCTATTTAAAGTCAAAAATTAGACAGAAGAAACCTATCAAATCCAAGAAGATTTGAAGATTGCCTCTCACAGTAAGAAGGCACATTTTAGATATAAGAGTTTTTTTAATCTACAACAAAAAATAGAAGATCAATTGACGGATCAAGCCACCAAACCCTCAGCTCAAGACAAAAGGTTGGAGACCACATTTTGGTGAAGCAAGAATCTATTCTAGACAACCAACAAGAAGCTACGAAATTCATTCATCACAAGGCAACAACTTGGTGAATCTAAATACCAAGATCTACATCATCTACAAAAGCCATTAAAGGTAAGCAACTTGGGTACAATTAGTTAAATTTTAAATTAGGGTTCATTATCAAGTTTCATTAAGCACCATATTTGTATTAAAGTTGCAAAAATAAGGGCTCATATTATAGTCTTCAAAAAGGTGCAAAAGATAGTTCTTTTAAGAGATTTATTTGCGTATTAAAGTAGGAGTTGAATGTATTTCAAAAGACAAATTTCACCATTAAAGAGATTTATTTGCGTATTAAAGTAGGATTTGATAGTTCACTATTTAATAGCACCTATTATTGAAGAACAATTACAGATTTCAAGGTATGCAATCAAGCCTACAAGGTGTGTAAGCACGTTTATAGCAAGTACCGTGTAAGAGTGCATTCGAGAAATAAATATTCGGTTCCATAATTTGACACCCATTGAGGTCAAAAGTCCACACAAGGATGTGCAAGATTCAAACAAAGCATCCATTAACGAAGGAGCATTAAATTCTCAATGCAACCAAGCAATATCAATACCCATTGAAGGAGTGATAGACAATGAATACAATGCTGCAAAAGATACGTTCAAGGAAGCCCATATAAAGGTATATCTTGCGCCCATATACTAAGGTTATTTACTTGCTTTTATTAAAGGAGATATAAGGTGATTTTTATAAGGTTTACTATTGCATTGGGTAATACAAATTCAGCCAAAGCATTAATAGATAATAAAGAAAGTTTATATTTTAGAAAATCAATTAAGGAGGTGCATACACATAATATAATATTTGCAATATTCAAGTAGGAGATATAAGGTTGTCAACCTTGATTAAATCATTAATTAAATTACAAATATTATTATTTTCTAATATTCCAAAAAGTAAGAAGATATAAGGCATACTACTTCAAACTATATACATATAATTTAAATTTAGAAAATTAATCTATTGGAAAGAGGAACAAATAAATTGCCTACATATAGGGCTGGAACTAATTGGTAAAAAACATCTCACACTCATTCTAAGGAGACAAAAAGAAATCCAACCATTAAATCACAATTCATTGGGATAGATAAGGCAAAATTAAAAGTTGATTATTCTCAAAATATTATAAAATCAACTTAGAATGTGAACTAAGCATATTCTAATTATTAGGGATATATAAGAAAGCCTACAAAATCTAATTCTAAAAAAGTTTTATCAAATCAGTTCACATATTTTAACTAGGGAGATATAAGGAATTCTACAAGCCAATAAAGATTTTACATCTAGAGAATCATCGTGACCACAAACAAATTCCTCCTTACAAAATCTCAACTACTTAAGGGCCCAAATTACTTCTCATGGAAAAACAAAGTGAGAGCTATTCTAACATTTGAAAATATTTGGGATATTATCAAAGGAGCAAGAACTAAACCAACTCAGGGAGAAATAAATATTCAAAATTTTGAAGAAAGTGAGGCGAAGTATTTAATGATAATAACATTTGCTATCACATATGAAATACAAGCTTACATTAGCTCAATAGGGACATCTAAAAATGCTTGAAAAATATTAGAGAAAATATTTGAAGGAAAAAATAAAGCCACTAGCTTAAAATCTTCAAACCCAATTGCATTCCATGAAAATGAACAATGGTGAAAGCATAGATCTGTTCTTAAGAAATATAGTAGATATCAAAGGAAAATTACTAACCCTAGGAGAAAAAGTTGAAGATAAATTCCTTGTTCAAGTAACCTTGAGAGCATTTCCAGATAGCTACAAGCATCTAGTTACATATTTACTGGTTTTAAGTAAAGATACATAGTTTAATGAACTAATCAACATTCTTCAATATTATGAGATAGAAAATACAATGAACGATGAAATAAGTAACAATACATTGGTCCTAAAAGATAATCCATAGGAAAACATTGCTTCATCATCAAAAGGTCAAAGACCATGGAATAACAAATATTATCAAATATGCAGGAGAAAAGGGTATAACACTAGCTACTGTAGATTCAATCCAAGAAATCAGAATCAAGGAAATCAGATGAACTATGGAAGCCAACCAAATAGATTATTTCAACCAAGAAATATTAAAATAATCCCTAACAACAATAATCTTAACATCATAACTATTATCCACAACTGTAATATTAAAAAGGGAATAAAAAAGGATATCTAGCTTAGAAGATTGAATAAATTGAAGAACTGGAAGATACGAAAGATGATAAAGGAGTCAAAGCTCTTACAATAAGGGTAACATGGCATGAAGACACTAAGTAATTACTTGAACAGGATACAAGAAATAGAGAAGAAGATCCATATTAAAGACTAAAGTCTTCAATACCCAAATAATGTAATACAGGGTGTTGGAAATATTAAGAATATTGAGTTGTCATTGATGTCAAAGGGTTGATGCCAAAGAGAGCATTGGTATTCAAGGCAGAAATATTCTTCAAGAATGATGAGTTTACAAGGTTGGACAATTATGCAAGGCAAGGAATATCTCAAAGCAAAGAAAATTGGTAAAAAGCAAAGGTTTATAATATTTATTTTAAATATTATAAAGAAGGACAAAGAGGTTTAAGAATGGGACAGAGTTCTAAAAGTGGACAAAGGTTTAAAAGAAAGCAAGGTTTAAATGTTAATGAGAAGGCAAAGGTTTAAAAGGGAAGGCCAAAGGATAATATTATAATATTCTTTAATATTATAATAAAGGTTTCAAAAAGGTTTATGTTATAATATTTATTTTAAATATTATAACCCAACCCAAAGGCGCCAAACGTTTCATTTCAAATAAAAGGGTTAAATTTGTGTCAATGTTCGAAGACCACGTGAAGCATATATATATACACCTTGTTTTATTTCCATATTGGCAATGTTATGTAATGCAAGCTTTATTTTGATATATTTCATGGTGATTATTGCAAACGATAGTGAAAAATATTTCAGCAAATTTTAAAAAGGGTGTGTGAAGTAATTGAAGATCAAACTTTTACGTGTGCCTGGGTTGTTCCACCTGCTGGGGTAGCCCAGCTGGCTATGTGGCTTGCATGAGCACTGATGGGAGAAAGGTCGTAGGGTCAAAACCCCTGGACATCATTTTGTGTGTTGAGTTTTTCGGATTACGCATTGAGAACAGAGATATATTCGGTGGGCGCTCCCTTTGGTTCCAACCATCGCAGTAGCGTAGTTGATCAGGGCACTCGTGATAGTGCTATGTTGGAGAGGTCCATGGATCAAAACCTGTTGGGTGTTTTTTTCTTGGCTTTTGATGATATTTGATGATTTTTGGGAAATGCACTAAGGTTGCTTGGTGTTGATGATAGTTAATGAGATTTGAAGCACACCAATACCTTGAGAAAGGTAAGGAAAACAAATTTTTGATTATATTCTAAATTTAGGAGTTATAAGGTGTACTTAATGATTATTATATTATGTGTATTGTGAGTTGAAAATTAGGGTGTATTGTTGAATGATTATAAGTTAGGAGTTATAAGGTGTACTTAATGATTATTATATTTTGTGTATTGTGAGTTGAAATTTTAGGGTTTTAAAAGCTTCTTTTTGAAATATTAAAGAGGAGAAATAAGGTATTATTTTCTAGATTTATTCCACCTTCTGGGGTACCCCAACAGGTGGAATTATTTTCTAGATTTATTCCACCTAGGTTGTTCCACCTGCTGGGGTAGCCCAGCTGGCTATGTGGCTTGCGTAAGTGCTGATAGGAGAAAGGTTGTAGGGTCAAAATCCCTAGATGTCATTTTGTGTGTCAAGTTTTTTGGATTACACATTGAGGACAGAGATATATTCGGTGGGCGCTCCCTTTGGTTCCAACCATCACGGTAGCGTAGTTGGTTAGGGTGCTCGTGATAGCGCTATGTTAGAGAGGTCCACAGGTCGAAACCTGTCGGTTGTGTTTTTCTTGGCTTTTGATGATAGTTGATGATTTTTGGGAAATGCACTAAGGTTACTTGGTGTTGACGATAGTTAATGAGATTTGAAGCACACCAATGCCTTGAGCAAGGTAAGGAAAACAAATTTTTTATTATATTCTAAAGTTAGGAGTTATAAGGTGTACTTAATGATTATTATATTATGTGTATTATGAGTTGAAAATTAGGGTGTATTATTGAATAGTTATAAGTTAGGAGTTATAAGGTGTACTTAATGATTATTATATTTTGTGTATTGTGAGTTGAAATTTTAGGGTTTTAAAAGCTTCTTTTTGAAAGATTAAAGAGGAGAAATAAGGTATTATTTTCTAGATTTATTGTGGACATTTTGGAAAGATTTGAGTGGATGATTTTTCTATCTGTGCTAGAATTTGAAAATCACTAACCATAATTTTGAAGGATCAAAAAGAAAATTATTTTGAGACAAGTTTTGAAGGCACGTCATCATCAAGGCAATTTTAGAGGTATGGTATTTTTTGATTCCTTCTAAATGTTGATGTTTGTTTGAAGGAAATATTCGTGATATCATATGGTGGAGGTATAAGGATTTATTTGATGAGCATTAGTGATTGATTGAAGTTGAGAGTATTTGTGCATTGCTTTGATTAAGATTAGAAATATATGAGCTAGAGTTTGAGAACAAAGTGTGCATCATTATTGAATGAAATTGGAAACATATGTGCTAGGGTTTGAGAATAAAGTTGTGCATTATTGTTGAATGACATTGAAACATATGTGCTAGGGTTTGAGAATAAAGTTATGCATTATTTTTGAATGACATTGAAACATATGTGCTAGGGTTTGAGAATAAAATTGTGCATTATTGTTGAATGAAATTGAAAATATAATAGCAAGGGTTTAAGAGCAAATTGGTGCATTAACTTTGAGTGATATTGGAAATAAATTTGCAAGGGTTATAGACCAATATTGTAAAATAAATCTATGCATTTATTTTTAGAGGATTTGGGAATGCATGTGCAAGTATAATAGATCAAATTTGTGAAGAAAATTTGTGCATCTTCATGATTGATTTTGGGAATAGATGAAAAAGGTAAACTTATGCATTGTGATTGGTTTTGGAGTGAAGGTGCAAATAAAAAATTACCAGGTCATTTTTCAAGTGCTAGACTAGAGCTACCTTTAAAATGAAATAAATGTGAGACATGTGAAAGTGACAAACTTAATGAATATGAAGAATATATTGAGCATTTGTTAGTGCATATCATTCTCTATTTGTTCAAGAGGTTAAATTAATTCTGGCTAGAATATATCTAAATTACTTTAGTTGAAGAAACCACATTGAATATTAGATAAAGCACTTGATGATATCATTATATAGATGAACATTATTTGTATGCAATATTTAGGAAAGATATGAGCATTGTTTGTATGCAATATTTGGGAAAGTTATGAGCAGGTTTGAGTAAAGTTATGAGCAGGTTTGAGTAGAGTTGTGAGCAAATTTTGGTGTAGAATTATGAGTAGATTTGAGCAAGCTTGATGTGTAGGTGTAGAGTAAATTTAAGAAAGCCTTTTGTGTAGGCTTGAAGAATATTTGAGCAAAGTTGATAGTAGGTTTTGATGTGCATATTTGAGCAAGCCTTGTATGTAGGCTTGGAGCAGATTTGAGCAGGTCTTGGTGAGCATATTTGAGCAAGCCTTGTGTGTAGGATTGGAGCAGATTTGAGCAGGTTTTGATGAGTATATTTGAGCAAGCCTTGTGTGTAGGCTTAGAGAATATTTGAGAAGGTTTTTATGAGAAAATTTGAGCAAGCCTTGTGTATAAGCTTAGAGCATATTTGAGTAGGTTTTGGTGAGAATATTTGAGCAAGCCTTTTGTATAGGGTGGAGAAATTTTGAGTAGGCTTTGGAGTGAACCAGAGCAAAGGGGATTGGTGTCTCTTGTGGATAGAGGTCCACAAACTAGATTAAAGGGGATTGGTGTCTCCTATGGATAGAGATCCATGAACCAGAGCAAATGGGATTGGTGTCTCTTGTGGATATAGGTTCACAAACTAGAGCAAAGGGGATTGGTGTCTCCTGTGGATATAGGTCCATGAACTAGAGGAAAGGGGATTGGTGTCTCCTATGGATAGAGGTCCACAAAACCTGAAGTAGAGGGGATTGGTGTCTCCTGTGGAGTGGTGTCCACAAAACTAGAGTTGAGGGGATTTTTATCTCTTGTGGAGTGGTTTCCATGAACTTGAGAAGGGATTGGTGTCTCCTTTGGGTTGGTGCCCATAAACATTGTAATAGGGAATTGGTTCCCAAGAGATTTATTGAGAAAATTTATAAGAAATAATTTCTTAGTGGACGTAGCCCACATTGGATGAATCACATTAAATCTGTGTCTCTTATGTTCATGATGATCTATGCATTGTTTCATTATTGCAATTGATGATATTAGATAATACTTCTTTTGAAAGAAAAGTAAAAAGTTTTTATCTTATACTATTCACCCCCCTCTCAGTATAAGCTTGTGTTCTTAACAGGGGGTGTTAGAGTATATTACATCATTTGGATCATGTAAATGTACCACCCTTGGTACATAACTAGAGTAGTAGATTAATTTAGGGGGTAGTTAGCTAGTTACTTCAAGGAATATAATAAATGCACAAGTGTTTATGTGCAAGTTGTAAATGTGCAAGGTGTCCACTTGTACAACTAGGTAGAGTGTTGGCTAAGAAATCCATATTTCTATATAAAGGGCCTCATAGTGAGTGATTCTATATCGTTGTAGGTAGTAGTAGGTATATTGTATCCATCACCATATATATTGGTGATGGGGTACAATGTAGTTCTTTAGTATCAATTCCGGTGTGTTCATTACCTTCATATTGCATTGTTCATTTTCATCACTTTACATCAATAACATATTTTAGCATCTTACATTTTTGCATATTTTATATCATGTGATTGTATTCTTCCTTGGCATACACCATCAAAATCTAACACCTTTGAGAACCCAAACTTTGAAGAATAAGATGGGGATACTTCCTTCTTGGGTTCTCTAACCCTTGTCCATGATGATAAAGGGGAGTGGATTTTGAATCTTCTAATCACATGGTTCTCTTCTTAAATAAACATAGGGAAGTTGTGAAATCCCTCCTTAGGGAGAGTTATGACATCCTAAGTATTTCCATAGGGGAGGGTTCACTCTTGGACCATCCCCAACAACCAAATTTAAAACCTTTGAATCAATTAGATCCATCATCTGGATCTTTCAATGCAAATATTAATGTATCAACTTCTAATTTCATTAATTATAATATCATCATAATTTGCATGGATTTTCGGGTTCAAAATATCTCATATTATTTGGGATATTATTCATCTTTACCTTCTCTTGAGGAACTACTACAAGGTAATGCGAGTTATCTTGTATCTCAACAAGAGGGTACAATCTACATATCTAACTCGAATGTACCATCAAATGTCTCAAATTATAATCCTCATGTTTATAACCTTCATTCTAATCACAAAAGTGTAAGTATGGGTTTCACTCAAAACCATAATCTCGCAATCTCTCATCTTTTATATTCTAATCCTTTCACTTCAAGAATCTTGGGAGAAATTAATATGATGCCAACCTTAACATTGTATACCCAAGTGCATAAATATTATCCTTATATCAATTATAGAGATCCTCTTATCTCTCAATACATGCCTTTTTTTGCAATCAAATCTTACTTCTTCTGAGCTCAAAACTCTAACCCCTCAACCAGATCTACTAAAATAGTAAATGAATACAATCCAAGGGTCTTCCTCTAGTCACAAGTACTCCTATGATAACTTGTGCAACCAACCCTTAGATCCTCTTGTAGCTAGCCACTCTTTCCCTTCCAACTAAGAAACTCCTAATTTTCAAAGGTACAAAGGGAAGAAAGATCCTATCAACCATATTAGGTTGTTTAGAATTGCTTGTAATGATATTTATTATGATAAAACATTGCTACTCAAAATATTTTCCAAGAACCTAAGTAGCCCCACCTTGGACTGGTACTAAAAAATACTAAGTAATTCCCTTAAGAGCTATAGGGATATTTTCAATATTTTTATTAGACAATTATCTATCTATATTGAGGAGAAAGTTATGATTCATGACCTATATTAACTCAAAAAATTAAAATATGAGAACTTTGCTAACTTTTTGGCAAGATGAAAAGACTTGGTAGGGAGACTTCAATATGTCCCTCCACAAAGAGATATTTTAGACCTCTTGATAGGTAATATTAATGATTAATCAACTTTTTATTTGGATATGACCAATGTACCTTCTTTTGAAGATGCCATCAACGTGGCCAAGAGAGTAGAGATCATATTCCTCTAGCAAAGACTATTAAAATTTAAATCCCATGAGGAATACAACTCTTTCTCTAACCCAAAGAGGTAGTAATAGAAAAAACATGTTGTAGGTGATGGGGATACATACTCACACCAAACCAACAATGGGAGTGCTATGACAACCCTTCAAAAGCTTATCTTAGAGAATCCACAACAACTAAAATCTAGGAGGAAGTACTCCCAATTGAAAAAACCTCCTCCAACCATCCTAGAGTAACTTATGGAAGTCAAAATGGAAGAGCTTCCACCTGCTAAATATTTAGATGCTAGAAAGAAAAATAGTCCTTGGTTTTGCCTCAATGAGAAATATGCCTTTCATTACATTAAAGGCAATACGACTGATATATGCATGAGTCATAGGAACCTAATCCAAGACATGATAAATAAAGGTCAAGTGGTTCTAAATAGCTCTAAAATTTAGACCTCGTCTAATCAAGACCTTGGGATCTACCAAATTTTGTTGTCCAATCATAATCAGAATCAAAATATAGCAAATAATGCTCACTATAAGAACATCCTACATTCAAACCAAAGGATAGTGGAACCAATCCATTCTTCTAATCATATTTTTCATATTTGTGTTGTAACCAAACAATGACACAAAGATCCTTCATTTGATCAACCTTCAAGACCTTCTTTGGTCCACAAAAATAATTTCCCTATTGAAGGACTTCCATTAATCATCCAATCATGAGCTAAGGGTAAGGACACTTTTGATTTACTTCATCAAATTAAAATTAATTTATCTAAAATCTTCCTTCCCAAGCTTCTCAATCTCTTTGACCCATAGGGACATCTTACTCAAAATTTTGAGTGAACAAGTTGTTCCTCAAGATCTCAACTTGAATGACCTCACTTCTATGGTGGGATCCATTGGGGTTAATCATGCAACTATATCATTCTATGAGGATGATATCCCTCAACGTTATATGATTAAAGATCTTACATTATATATCATAGGTCAAAACAGTGACATATTCATCAAATGTATCCTAGTTGACAATGACTTTAGTCTTAATGTTTGTAGCCTAAGATTCATTAGCCATTTTGGGTTAACTTAGAAGGACTTGGAGAAATTCATTATTGTTATTAGGGTATTTTATAATGGGGAGCATGAGGCTAGTGGAACTATAGTCTTGCCCATCAAATTTGGACTTCGTATTACAACATTCTCATTGGGAGGCCATGGATCCATGTGATGTAGATCATTCCCTCAACTATTCATCAATACCTCAAATATGAACATAAGGGTAAGAGTTATCATATTCCATCCACCCCAAAGCCCTTCACCTATTTCCAGTGATTGAGATCAACAATCCTAAAGCTTGTCTTTACACTTCTATAAATTTATCTTCCAATCCATCTTCCTCTTTTTCTCTGCTTTCAATTATTGATGCATTAAGGTCTCTCACCTCAAGTAATCAACCTAATAATGAATATGAAGTTCAAACCTCTAATCTAACCAATATTAACATTAATAATCAAGATATGATAAACCTTTTCTAATAGACACCACCACCAATATAGAGCTAGGGTTTTATCTTTTTAAAGTAGTATATGATGAAAGAAAGGCTGAAGAATTAATAAAAATCATTCTATATTTCTTACGCTGTCGAACTGTAGGAAATTCTATGGAAGACAAAGCAGAAAGTTTTCAAAGTGCGGAATCGCGTTTCATTGATATCGAGGCAATATTTTTTAAATTTCTTAATGACCATGCTCAAAAATCAAGCCACAAGACATTCTTTCTGGTGCCACATTCACATGGACCTGATTTTAGAATGGTTGAATTACCATATGCTTTCAATAAATTGCATCGACCTGGTTGTTTTTATGATAATTCTGTTTGTTTGGTCACACTCTGCGGCTTTCCTCAACAACTCTCCTCCAAGGATTCTCCAAATTGCTTTGCCTGAAGATATATTTACTGAGGGTATTGTTATTCTTAGAAATTAAATCAATACATTCTTGAGGTTTTCACAATATGTTGCAATAGGAAGCGACCTCAAGACATTTGCCAAGGTATTTTCACTGTCTATAAAAAAATTATCATTCATATAATATTCTTCTTATACAATTGCTTTGTGTTTGATAGTTAATGGGGGATAATTCAAATATGGGTAGGAGCAGGACAAGAGGAATTCCGCCCTACAATAGTAGACCCTCTATGATAGAAGAGGTTTTGGATGTTGTCGGGGTTTTAGATGTTGCCCCGTTTATTCGAAAACCAACAAATGAGGAGGGTTTTTTTGAACTCAAAGGGCCCTCTTCCCCAGTGGAAAAGGATGACTGGTCTTCAAGTGGGCAAAAAAAGGCTAACCTCTATGTGGGTTCACGATTTGTAATTTCCTTGTATGGACCTCATTCTAAGGGGTTGTCACCTAGAAGGAATTGTCCAAATCTGCCCCTCTCTTTCATAAAAGTGATCTCAGGGTCTTTTATTGACAAAGGTAAATAGATTCAGTATGATCTCTTTTCTAAGAATCACAAGCTCTGGATCCCTTCGGATATCATTTGCAGGAACAGGGAAGAATTTTCATGATATCTCATTGGTAAATTTCAAGGCAGTCGACCGGATCTAGCCTCCATTCACAAATGGGTTGTTTTAGTTTGGAAACCCCTAGGCTCCATTGATATTGTTGCACTACCCAAGTCCTTTTTCTTGGTAAAATTAACCTACAAGGAAGATTCAAGGTATATTTTGGAAGGAGGGCCTTGGTTTTTTGGTCGTAGAGGGCTTTATATTCAAAAATGGGGTACTAATTTCAACCCTTCTTCACAGAAAGTGAATCTAATTCCCCTTTGGGCAAAATTACTTGTTCTTCTTATGCACTTCTAGTGCTTTGATGTGATAAAGGGTATTATGCGGGGTATTGGGGATATTATATCGGTGGATGGACTAACTTTGGTAAAATCAAGGATGAATTACGCAAGGATGTGTGTCATGGACAATATTGAGGCACATCTACTAGATTTAATAGAGCTTAATTCAGAATCAGGATCCTGAAAACATCTAGAATATGAGAATAAACCACCTCTGTGTAGATGATGTGGGAGTAGGGGCCATGTGCAGAATTTGTGCTCATCCTTCAAAAATCAAGCGGTAACTCAGAAGAAGAAAAAAAACTTTGATTTTGCTACTCAAGAATTTGTTGGAGCTGTTAGGAGTAGTGGTACTCCTGGTCCCAGATTTCAGGGAGAGTTAATATTCTCAAAACAAGGGTGTAAATTTTGGGTTGTTAAGAATCAGCTAGGGTCTGTATGAAGGTATCTACACCAAAGGAGGTTTTTGTGCCCATGTTATATTTAGTAAGGAGATGTCTGGACCTTTCTCTAGAGGAGGTAAGCCCTAATCATCTGGTTCTATTCAATTCTTTTGAAAAGCTTAATTTGGATGAACCAGTCCTACAAGATTTGTTGTTAGCTTCAGGAAAAAAACCTTTCTCTCCTAATCCTCTCAAGCATGGCTCCTCTAGCCCTAAAATAAGGAGCTATTGCAAAATAGTGGATGTGGATGTAGAGAGAAAGGTTGGTAAACTCTCGAATTCTTCTTGAAGAAAAAAGGATATTGAGTTTGATATTGCCAATGGATCTTAGACCCAGCTCAAGGTTGATTCTAGGGCAGAATCAAGGGGAAAGAAATTAAAAATGGAGGCTTTCACCCACCCTTCTCAATTGTTGTTGGCTGATAAAAAACCCAAACCCCGTAAATGAAGTTTTTATGCTGGAACATAAGAGGACGAAATGGTCCCTCAAAAAGGCGGATTTTATCTTCTCTTAGGAAGGATTTGTCTTCGGATATCATCTTCATTCAAGAATCCAAAACTGAGAGCAACAATTTTGACTATGTGCATAAGTCTATTTGGAATGGGGTGGGTTTTGTAGTGATATCTACCACTGGGGCCTCTGGTGGTCTTTGTTGTTTTTGGGACAAAAAAAATTGATGGCTTTGTAATTTCTTCCTCTGATCGTATTATCAATTTGCTATTCTTTTGCAAAAAGACTAACCTAAGATGGGTTATGACCAATGTATATGCCCCTAATTCTAGTCAGAGCAAGAAAGCCCTTTGGTCATCCCTCCTTCAGATGAGGGAGTGCTTTAAGGAGGAAGCCTGGATTTTGGCAGGTGATTTTAATACTCCGCTATTCTCGTCTAATAAAAAAGGTGGTAATGAGCCCTGTGAAAGGAGTATGGAGGACTTTTCTAATTTTATCAGTAACAGTGAGATGATGGATTTAGATCTAAAAGGAGCTTGGTTTATGTGGAGCAATCACCGCATAGGAAATCAACTGATTCTTTCCAGATTAGATAGGTTTTTTTGTCTAAGCAGGTTTTACCTCTATTTGGTGATGCTTTACTCTCTGCTTTGTCGAAGGTGGGCTCTGACCATAGCCCTTTGTGGTTAGAATCCTCCCATCAGGGCATGTTCTTCCCAAGACCCTTTCATTTTGAGGCTATGTGGTGTTCACATGCTGATCTCGAACAACGAATCATGGAATGGTGGTCTTCTGAGGTTCCTGGTGCGGGGATGCAGCGTGTGGCTCTTAAAATTAAGCTTATAAAAGGAAAGCTTAAATCTTGGAATAAACATGTTTTTGGAAATATTTTTAAAAGAAAATAGGATTTAAAAAGTCAGTTATTGGATATGCAAGATGAAATTGAAGAAAATGGCTTCTCAAGTGAGCTAAGCAATAAGGAAAAACTGGTCCTGTCCGATCTCCATAACACTTTGGCCCAAGAAGAAATCTTGTGGAAGCAGAAGTCCCGGGCCTTATGGCTAAAGGAAGGTGATAGAAACACAAAATTTTTTCACGTTTCTACTTTAAGACACATAAGTGCCAACCATATCCAAGAAATTGTCAAGGAGGATGGGTCCAAATTGTCAGATATCCAAGAGATTCGAAATGAAGCTATTTATTTTTTAGCTCTCTATTAGGTTCAAAATATGCAAGGGATGTGGAGGCAAAAAATTTCCTACTACAGTCAATTCCCTCAGTTATGATGCCTGACATGAACAGTTTTCTTGAAGCTCCCTTCCAGGATTCAAAAATTAAAGAAGTTGTATTTGCGATGGGTGCTTTGAAAGCTCCAGGTCCAGATGGCTTTCCTCCATTATTCTTTCAATACCTTTGGTACATAGTGGGGGGCGATGTTTGTGAGGCTATCAAAGATACCCAGTGCTCTAAATATCTTCCCTATGGAGTGAATGCTACTTTTCTGGCCTTAATCCCAAAGTCTGCCAAGGCTATCAACTTCAAAGACTTCAGGCCAATCAGTCTCTGCAATACACTTTATAAAATCCTATCCAAATCAGTGACTAACCACCTCAAGAAGTTTATTCCCAAGTTAATTGATAAAGCTCAATCTGGTTTTATTTCAGGTAGGTATATCCTAGATGGCATTATCGCGGTTCATGAAACACTGCATTCCACTCAAAGAGCGCTAGAGCAAGTATATTTTTAAAATTAGATATGAATAAGGCTTACGACCATGTTTCATGGGATTTTTTATTTGCAGTGCTTGCCAAATTTGGTTTCAACCACTGTTGGATTGAGCTCATCAAAACATGCATCACTTCGGCTAAATTTTATGTTCTCATTAATGGTGCTTCGACTAGATTTTTTTCGAACCTTAGGGGTTTGAGACAGGGTGACCCAATCTCCCCATATTTGTTTATCCTTATGGTTGAAGCGTTGAGAAGAAATTTTATCCACAACCCTATTATCAAAGGCATTAATCCTGCTCTAGCGGTTGATCCGTTGTCCCACCATCAGTTTGTAGATGATACCTTCCTTTCACTTCTTGCTTTAGTGGAGCAGGCTCAAGAGACGAAAGCCATATTATCTGCTTATGAAAGGGCGGCTGGGAAAAAAATTAATTTATTGAAGAGCCTTCTATTTTTCTTGAACACCCTAGAGCACCGACAAAAGAAAATTGTTGATATTCTTGGATGTAAGATAGCTTCCCTCCCTAACTCCTACTTGGGCCTACCTTTGTTCATTGGTCATATGAAAAATAATCTTTGGGACCCGATGGTAGAAATATTGTAGCGTCACTTGGACAGAAAGAAAGGCACTCTCTTAAGTCAGGCTCATAAAATTTTGCTGGTGAAGACGGTGTTGCAAAGTATTCCGATTTACTTTATGTCTCTGTTCAAACTACCCACAAAAGTCCTCTCTAAATTGGAAAAAATTAAAAAAAAATTCTTATGGATAGGCCCTCAAGACCACAAAAAGTTCCATTTGGTTTCTTGGGATCAAGCTTGTGTGAGGAAAGACAATGGAGGTCTTGGGCTACGGAATATCAGGTTAATGAATGAAGCGTTGATTCTCAAATAGGGTTGGAAGGTGCTTAGGAATCAAGGGCCTGATTGGATCAAGATCATAAAAGAGAAGTATCTTTCGCATAATGGAAATCTGTTGGCTGAGAACGTTACCCAGGAAGGTTCTATGTTCTGGCAGAGCTTGAGAAAACTCAGAATGAAGCTGCTCTTAGGTGCAAGGTGGGTGGTGGGAAATGGCTCTATCATTAATTTTTGGGAGGACACCTGGCTTCTTGATAGCTCGCTTATCCTCAATACAGTTCTAGCCCCTGCTATTGCTCTTACCCATAGATTGGGTTGGTCCAAAGTTGAAGATTTTATTGAGTGGGAAGGGAACAGGAGGTGCTAGAAACAAATTCCTCAAAGAGTATTTGAAAACAAGGAGGAAGCGTTAGCCTGGGGGACCATTTATAATTGTCTTAGACTCTATAGTCTTGCAAACCAGGAGATGGAGGACTCTCTCATTTGGAAAGTCGAAAGTGAAGGTTGTTACTCTGTTAGATCAACCTACCACCTTTTTGATGTAGATCCTCAATGTTGGTTTTTACCCAGAAAAGTTTAGCTTAAAAACCTGACTTCGAAAGTAAATATTTTTTATTGGTTGGCTATTCAAAATAAATGTTTAACAGTAGAAAATATTCACAAGAGGGGGATGGCTCTGATCAATAGATGCTACCTGTGTGAAGCTTCAGAGGAAACTTGTCAGCATATTTTTTTCCATTGCCCCTTCTCATTTTTAGTAGTTTCTCAGGTGTTGTCCACTTTGGATGTCAGTTGGGTTTTGCCAAACACTATCTCTGATATGTGCCTACAATGGACTTCTCATTTCAAGTCCCCTCAATTGGAAAAAATTGGTCTTTCTTGCTCCCACATTTGTTTTGGAGCATCTGGTGGGAACACAATCAAAGAGCTTTCAAGAATTCAAGGCATGATCTAGATCAGGTTTCTTCTAGAGCTCTTGGAGCTATTGTGGAGAATGTATCTCATTGTTTCTCGGATCTCAAAGTGGGTTATTTGGATGAAAGCCTTGTGGAGGCTAAAATTAGCTTTCCAACTTCTTGCAAGTCATCTAAACCGCCTGCTACCTCGGCGCGCTCAACCACCTCATGGTGCCCTCCTCCTGAGGGCTGGGTCAAATTGAATTTTGATGGTGCCTCGAAAGGAAATCCAGGCCCTAAAATTGCTAGTGGGGTAATTATAAATTCTAAGGGTGAGCTAATTGGTGCATACACAGAGAATATTTCTATTAACTTATTTGCCGAGCCGGGGGCCCCCAGGGAAATGGAAAAACAAAAAAAAAAAAAAAAAAAAAAAAAAGGGAAAAAAAAAAAAAAAAAACAACCACCCCCCACAAAAAAAAAAAAAAAAAAATTAAAAAAAAAAAAAAAAAAGGAGGAGGGAGGAGCACACAAAGAATATTTCTATCCAAACCTCTCATTTTTCTGAAGCTAGGGGTCTCCTTCAAGGGCTACTATTGGTAGAAACACTTAAATATCAAAAAAATCATTGTAGAAGGGGACTCTTTAAATCTAGTAAATATTGCCAATTCTATTAGCAAGCCTCACTAGAGCATTTCAAATATTCTAGCAGAGGTGTTTAGAATTCTGAAATAAAGAGAGGAGTTCAAAGTTCAAAATATTTATCAGGAAGGCAATAAGGTGGTAGATTATATGGCCAACTTGGGTATTTCTTAATAAGGCTTGAGGGTCTGGTTGGATAATTTTCCCCAAGACCTTGAATCTCTTATTTTTTATGATCACGGTTAGCTGATGGTTGTGCATGAGGCTTGGTATGGGAGTTCACTCCGTGGAATATTTGCTAGATGTTTTATTTTATGCTTGATTGGGTGGGCCATCTTAATTGGTGATCTTCACAAGTCCCCTAACCTTTTTTAGCTGACTATCATCGGTTGGGCATCTTTGTGTGGATGGTGATCAAAATTTTCTTGGCCTCGATCCTTGATGGTGTCCTCGTTGTATGCTCTTATGGTGATATGGTGATGTTTTCTTCTCTTGTGGTAGTGTGATGATGTGTTTATCTATTTTGAAGGAAAAGCACTTTGCTCTTCCTTGTTACATTGCAGGTTATGGTCTCCTTTGTCAACAAGATTTGGGAGGTGGTTAATAAGCAAATGGATATGGCAACCTCGAACTAGCTCTGCTATGATGTTCTTTTAGCAGTTGATATCAGGTTATAATTTATGTTGGTTGTATGGGTTCCTCTTTGTTTTATTTTGCTGAGAGAGGCTTGGTTCCTTTAGTTGTTGTTACCTAGATTTTATGGTATGTTGTTTGTATGGGGCCCTCTCTATTTTGCCTTGTTGAGGGTGGCCTATTATTCCTGTACCTTGGCTAGTTTTTATTTAGTGTTGTAGTTTAGTGCATTCTCATGCCCTATCTCAGCCTATTGTAATAGGTTTGGGGACCTCAAAACCCCTTCGTTTACCAAATAAAAAAAAAACAAAAGATTTCAAGAATGATTTAGATAGATTACATTGCAAGGATCTTTGTCTCCAATATATAATTTTACTTTACTTTTAAGTACTCTGACTATTTCTCTACTCAAACATTTGGGAGATGCATCCTTTCATATTCCTCTCATTAAGACAAAACTATTATGTTGCCATATATCAATGTGACTCTTCATTATCTCTCTTGACACCTTGCACTTTCTCTCATATTGACACATGCATTATATAAAATATAAATTATTCTACTGAACTAATATTTCCAAGTGGGGAAATAATGTAATACTTTCAACATTACTTCTACTAATTTAATGGTAATTTTGTAATAAAGTCTATAAATACATCCCAATTATATTGTAAATAATTATGAGCATATAATAAGCCTAAAGTATGTTGATGTTCCACCTTTATACGTTGACACTCTAAACATCTTGCCACAAACTCTATTGTCTCTCTTTATCCATGGATAAAAAAACAATTTTCTTAGATCAATATATATCTTCTTCACTCAAAAATGGGCTACATACATTTGGTATAGGTTTATTAGGTCCCTTATTGTTAGTAAATATACCCCTAAAATCTATGCACTCCATCATCATCTAAAAAATATTTAGCATACTATATTTTGCTTAGATCACTAGTATGATTGGCCTCCATAACTTTGTTGTACCATGGATCCTATGAAATATGGTGTTCTGATTGATTTTTAAGCTCCATAATTACTATCATGGATGCACAAACATGTCTTCTTGTAGTTAATGCATTTGTGAATTTGTTATTCATACCCTTAATATAAGAGATGTCAAAATAATGCTCATAAAATAATTGTATTTGTCTTAGTTATCAGGCATTTAGATCTATTTGGGTAAAAATATACCTTCAATTTTGATGATCTAACTTTAATTTGAGTCTTTACCCTGGAAGGTAATATCTCTACATTATCAAAGCATGAACAATTATAGCTAACTCTAAACTGTGTAGGTTAGTTTACTTCAAAAAATATAAGTTATTTTGTATCACATGCCCATCTTGCAATAGGATAACCCTAATATTTCCTTGGAAGCATTCATATACACTACAAAGTACTCGTTTGGATTTCATATAGCCAAAATAGATGTATTGGTGGAGATTCATTTGGCTCTTTAAATATTACTTCATATATCTCTATCTAGAAAATTTTATTTCCTTTTCTCTATAGACATATGATAAGATTATCTATTCTAGAAAAAAATCAAGAAATCTTCAATAGTATCCTACCAATCCCATAAAACTCCTAACTTTTAATATATTTGTAGGGGTTGCCAAGTTTATGATGGCCTCAATATTTGATAGATCAATTAATATATTTTTTCCATAAATGGTATGCCCTAGGCATTGTATCTCTTTTTAATTAGAAGGAATATTTTGAACTCTTAGCACACAAATTTTATTATTTAAAGCATTGTAGAATTAGTCTCATGTGCTCCTCATGTTATTATTCCTTGTTGTAGTAAATCAAAATATTGTCAACAAAAATAATAATAAACTTGCCAAAATGCTTCGTAAATATGTTATTCATCAAATTCATAAATACTACTAGTGTATCAGTTAATTTAAAAGGAATATCGATATACTCATAGTACCCATATTGAGTTATAAATGTTTTTTTGTGAATGTCAATATCCTTTTTGAAGAGCTGATGATAACCCATCTCAAATCAATCTTAGAAAATACTATTGTTCATTGTTTCTAATAAAGTATATTTCCAGTTTAGAGAAAAAGGTACCTATTCTTTATGATGGCCTTATTCAACTGGATCAAATCAAAGCAAAGCCTCATTAACCCATCCTTTTTCTTAACAAAGATTACAGATATCCCCATGGCAACACACTCTAGAAAATCCACCCTTTATCAATTATTTCTTGAAGCTATATTTTTAATCTAGTTAACTCTATGGTTTCCATCTTGTAAAGTGACTTAGATATTGATTTTTTTTCTAGTCATGAACTCAATTCACAAGTCAAGCTCTCTTATAGAAGCTCACTCCAATAATTTATTAGGGAAGACATCTTCAAATTCCTTAAGAACAAGATGAGAATTTATCGATATTTCTTTCTTCTCATATTAATTATCTTGAATTATAATCGAAAATAACTTTAAAAAAATTCTAAAACTTTTCTTGAGTTGTGTTGTTCATATAATCCTTAAATACACAAGAAAAACCACTCCTTATACTCCTTTTTCCCAAAACATATACACACTCTAAAATTTAGTGTAATAATCTAGTTTTTATCAAAGGCTACTAAAGCAATTCATGCCTATGATAACATCGTAAGAACCTAAGGGTGTCAGAAAAGGTCTAAACATGTACCTAATCTATCCAAAATCAACTTCATATTTTTTCACTTTAATCTAAATAGCTTGGAGTGTACTTGAACCATTTCCACTTACCAAGGCTCACCTAGCTCTCGCCTATCAAACTAAGATTTCCTAATAAAGTAGATTTATAGAAGCACTAGAAGCCTTGAGGTCAATTAGAATGATACTTGGTGACCTAATACATTACCTAAAGTTTTAATTATAGTGGTTTGGTGCTCTACTTGGCAATTTTCCATAGTTGCATACACTCAAGGTTGGTTTAGTCCATTACCTCTTATTTGTATATACTATTATTGGGTTTCATTTCCTTTGTCTAGTCCCTATCTAAGTTGAGAACACTCTCTAGCAAAATGAGTTCCCCACATTTAAAGTGTCATTTTAGTAGTCCCATGCTCTGAGCACTAGTGTAGGGTCTATTTTGAGCATTGAGAAGAGATGTGAGATGGGGTGATATATATGGCATTGCTAATCCTCATTTAAATTTATATATATTTTTAAAGTATTTAAACCTCCTATTATTTGTTAAGTATTATATAATTTATTTGTTACTACTATTGAGGAAAATTAAAATTGTAGTTAGGATAATTCCATGTTGTTCCTTTGTAATGACTATTTTCTATTCCCTCAAATGGCCCTAGTCATCTTCTATGATTGAGAAATTTTTTAAGACTCCTACGAAGTCAATGTATTTCCCCTCCTAAGAATTTGTGCTAATTTGGACCACATCCCCATTGAAATTTGGTTAACTTGCATCACTTCATTTTCAACTATAAGTATTTTTTTAGGAGTTCTATAAAATTTTGTTCATATTCCATGACTAATGCATTACTTTGTTGGAGATTATAGAATTCTCAAATCCTTTGCGAGATACACACATGATATATTTACTTGTTTTAAATCTTTCTTTAAACTATTTCCAGGTTACCTCAACCTCACCATTTCGTATTATCAACTTTTCACTACACCACCATGTGGTTGTAAATGCTTCTAGTTGGAAGATAGCTATTTATATTTCTTTTAACTAGTATGATTATTCACTTTTAAATAGTAATATATTTTAATAAGATAATATTTTCCTAGCTCCTCATCAACTAACCTTGAGAATTTTGGTGGCTTCATTTTCTTTAGATTCTTAAAGATGTCTCAATGACCAGTTCTTTGGTTGAGTTAACCATTTTTTAGTGAATTTTCACTACACTTAGAGTCTGATGTGAGTTCCCATTTAAACTAAATTTTTATAGGAAAACTAGCACAAAGGTGGTGTGACACCACAACAACCAGAGGGTAAAAAGAGGTTTGATGCTAAAATCAACTATCAAGCCTGGTAACCAAACCCCCAAAAACTTGGAAGAGGTTCAAGAAAATAAAACTAAAAGATAAAAGACACACCAAGTATCACACCATGCATAAGGTTCTAGTTATCAAAAGTAGGAGAATGCAAGGCAAGCACTGACTAGATTTTATTATGGGGACAATGTGGTATAGACCTAATAACATAGTATATAAATAATAATTATGGGTGACTTTTGACATCATCCTCAACAATCCCCCCTTTGATGCCAAAGGAATAAATGTCCAACATTTATTTTAGCATCCCATGAGTCACCTTCAGTAGCCCCTTTGTAAGTATATTAGAAACTTTATCCTCACTCTTAACATACTCAATGAAAAATATTTTTCATGTACCAAATTTCTAACAAAATGGTGCTTCAACTCTATGTGTTTGGTCCTTGCATGGAAACTAGAATTTTTGGACAATTGTATTGCACCAATGTTATCAAAAAATACTTTGGTAGGATCATGTTGAGTCTCATCAAAATCCTTCAACATTCTCCTCATCCAAATCCCTTTTGTGTAAATTGAAGGGCTGCATATTTGGCTTCGATGGAAGACAAAGCCACTGTAATTTGCTTCTTGGATGATTAAGAAAGAAATCAATCCACTTCCCAAGGTGAAACAATGTCCTATAGTGAATTTATGGTCATCAATAGAACCTAATTAATATGAATCAACATACCCAACTATCCTTGAAGTTCTTTTTGATCTGAAGTGTATGTCATGATCAAAGGTTCTCTTCATATATTTAAATATTTGTTTCACCACTTGCATATGCCTTTGAGTTGGCAAGCTCATAAACCGGGAAACTAGTGAAACCACATAGGTAATATCGGGTCTTGTGGATGTAAGGTACATCAATCCATCCACCATACTTATGAAAGTCTTATTATCAATAAGAGGACATCCATCCTCGTTCATAATCTTATTCCCAGTAGCAATAGGAATATCATCAGCATTGCAATCTAGAAGTGAAAATTTTTTCAACATATCTTGGGCGTTCTTAGCTTGGCATATGAAGATCTCATCTTCCCTTTGTTGTACTTCCATGCCAAGAAAGTATTTAATTTTTCCAAGATTAGACATCTCAAAATCACTTTTCATGCTCTCCTTGAAGTCTTGCATCATAGCTTTGGAACTTCCTATAAAAATGAGATCATCAACATAAAGGTAAACATAAAACATGTTAGTGTCAACAATTTTCATGTAAAGAGTTGGTTCATTTTTGCTCCTTTCAAATCTATTTTCAGAGAACCATCCATCTATCTTTGAGTACCAAGCTCTTGGAGCTTGTTTCAGCCCATAAAGTACATTTTTCAACTTGTATACCTAATGCTCTTTACCCTTTATTTCATAACCTTGTGGCTACTCCACATATACTTCTTCAATGTCACCATTCAAGAATGCACTCTTGAAATCCATTTGGTGAACTTACCATCCTTTCTAAAAGTCTTCAATCTAATATTATTTGGCAAACCATAGGAGCAAAGGTCTCCTCATAGTCTACTCCATATGTTTGTGCATACCCTTTTACTACTAGTCTAACTTTGTGTTTGTCTATTGTTCCATCACTATGGAACTTGGTCTTGTAGACCCATTTTGTACCAATGACATCTATGTCATTAGTAGTCTAAATCAGAGTCCATGTCTCATTTCTCTCAATGTCCTCCATCTCAACATCCATGGCCTCAACCCATTCCTTCTATTGACTAGCCTCTACATAGTTCCTAGGTTCACTATAAATGCAAGATAAGGTATAGTAAGTCATTTCATCTTCAATATCTTCAAGATTTTTACCCGATTAATTTTGAAGTTTTATTTTTCTCCTCTGATAGTTTTGATCCAACATTTGACTAGTTGGATGTGGAAGCAACAACCTCTCGTTTATGACTTGGGTTGAAGTTTAACTTTGGTTTTTTGTCTACTGACACCAATTAAAGAGTGTATTGTAATATTACAAGTATATTCCAACCATGACCTCTTTGAAATTAATAAGTCATTAGCAACATATAGCAAGTATCAACTATTATAAATAGGTTTTTGTTTGACTTGCAAAGCATCAACTATTCTCACCAAGTAGAGAACATTGCTTATCTTTCATTTCCACAATAAAATCGATCCAATTTACAATAAGAACATATATAATGGAAAAAGTTAATTATAAAATCAATTTATTTTTGTAAGAGTTGACTTCAATTATAGTTTAAAACTCTAATATCAAATAAAATTAGGTTAATAAAGTTGGTCTTCTTGCTTAGAAGTTGCCAAATTATGGTTTAAAACTCTAATATCAAATAACAAGGTTGGTCTTCCTGTTGAAAACTTCAAAAGAAAATCAAGCATGAATGCACTATCTATCTTCTTAGAGTAGCTCAACCACCCCTTAAGTAGTTTTTAGAGTATACGATTTTTCTCATGCACTTGTGACTTGGAAGCAAATAATTCATAGTCATAGTTGTAATGCGGGCCCTTATATTTACTACCTTGCAATCCATGGAAGACAAATATTATCCTTTTTTAAGGTTGACTTTTACACTAATTGTTTATAACTAGATAAACTAATTAGAGACAAGTCACCATATAAAAGTTAATTGGGAAAGAAGATAGACTAAAAAGGCCATCTTGCAAACAGTATATTATATAAATGGATGAGGTTTCTTCATTCAACAAGCCAAAATGGCTGGGAAATGTTTTTTTTTTTTTTTTAAGTCTAAATGGTCTGAGTCATCTATAATCCATCCATGGCTACATTGCTTTCAGTTGAAGCCTGTGCAAACATGTAATCGTAATAATTATCTTAATTGTCATTGTGAAGAATGCATTATGCATATAAAGTATCACGTTTTTATAATATTTATTTTTAAAATTTATTAATAAAAAAATTTAATTATTTTTATGAAATATAAAATTTAAATTTAATTTAAAATATATATATATACATATGGCTAATTATGGTTCTCTAAGTTAAACTCTTGATAAGGTGAATTTATGCAATAATATTTCTACATAACTCGAGATCATAAAATTTCGTCCCTAAAGAAGGCACCACATCAAAGTGACGGCTTTCGCTGTCTATTTAGTTACGAGATATTATTAAGATATTGGAGCGGGGTTCCGCACCGTGTGTATTTTTGGTCCCACTCAAATAATGCCACCAATAATACCACTCAAATTTGATGTGGTGGGCCCTGGGCATCGATGGGCCCAACTATGTTTGCTGGTACAAATGCCTTTTTAGAGTGACGTAAGTGCTTGCGCTAATTCACTCTACCCAAAATTGTCATTTTCTTGCTAACATGGGGCCAAGGAAAGCAATTACTATATTATTATTAGCTACCATTCCACCTTTTATTTCATGCCACACAATTACAAACAAGACTCGTTCATATTAAACAAGCAGTCGGTCGGCGCAAACTTCGCGTTTAATGGCTGCTAAAATGGCCATGAAAAAAGAACATATAGCGACATTCCTCTATCAAGATTTCCCACTTATTTGCAGTCTACTATGAAAGGCTTCCAATCGGGCCCCAAATGTTGATTGCGCCTGCAGGTCGGTTTCGAAAAGAATGCAGGTGAATTAAATGTAGAATTTTTGTGCTATGATAAGTAGGTAGACCTCGTAGGCCTCTCTTACACCCAAAGTAGAAATGCAAAAGTTAATGGTGACCTATTTAATTATTCATAAATTATGTCTTTTCACATCATTTCATAGCGTCTCATACAATTTGTTAGTCTTGATTCTTTTAATTTTAGAAAATATTTAAATTTTACTTTTTCAAAATTATGGTCTTGAATGGTAACTAAGATGCAAAAGAACAAATTTGCAACCGTCACCTGTCCAAAACTAAATCTAATTTTTTATAATGCATTGAAAAACTATTTGTATGGAAAGTAGAAAATTGAAAGAAAAACTAGATTAAAAATTAAAACAATATTTATTAAGTGGTATTAGTTTAATCAGCTAGATTCTTTAATATAGAAATATTGTCAAAAATATCTTAGCTTTGTTATAATATTACTATGTGGTGATGATGTAACTAATACAGTGAAACCCATTTCAATCTCATATAACTCATTTAAAAAATAATAATAATAATAATAAACAAAATATTTTATAAAATAAAAAATAAGTTAAAAAAATATTTGGTTTGGCTTTTGAAGATGAATGATACACTAAAAAAATTATATCATAAGTAAGGATTTAAATCTTATAAATAAATTGTATTAAAAGCTTATGAGATTTTAAGTTATTAGATTATAAGGTCACTTAATCTTGTTATTTTATGTTTTATTGTTAGAAATGTTTACATTTAAATTAAATTAATATATATTCCAGTAAGATAGTAAGCTGATAATATTATTATTAAAAAATAATTCATATAAAAATTGACCAACCTTATTTTTTTCATTTTAATCATTCTTCTTTCAATTTTAATCAAAGTTAAAAACTACAAATCATGATTTTGTCCTTATCTAGTGTGTTTATATTAAAAATCGTATTAATTAATTAAAATTAAATATAAATTAACCCATTTTTATATTAAATAAGATAATAGTTATAGTTAATTAAAATGAATTATAAATAATTCAAACCGTGACGAATGTGTGAGGGGTAGGTGTGTGATGGCTTTGTGTTAAATTCCCTATTGATAAGTATAGTTCTCGGCTTTACGAGGGATCATGGTTGGGAGGAGACTGTTCAGTCCTGCACGTCGGTCATAGGAGTTTTTCACAATAACTCAATCTTAAAAAATAATAATAATAATAATAATAAAATATTTATATACTTGCATAGATATAAAGGATATATATCTAAAAACGTCAAAGAGTTATCAATCTCGAGGCGCCTATCTCATTTCTTGGGGGTGTGATCTCCAAGATAGGCACTTCGGGATTGATAACTCTCGTGTTTTTAAATATATATCCTTTATATCTAAGCTAGTAGTATATTATATAATACTATAATATATATATTATAGTATTATAATATTATAATACTATAATATATAATATTAATTTTATATTAATAATAATATGGTCCACCTTATAATACCAATATTAATATTATAATAATACTAGTTATCATACATTCCGATAAATCAATGAAACCTTAGAAATTAATAATATAGTATTATAATATATATAATAATATAATATACTAAGTCAATTTTAGTATAAAATGTTTTGAGCAGTATCAAAGATTTTTAGTATCGATTGTGTGTATTTTAAATTTCAATGATGTCAAGAATTTTCAATTATGCTACCTGGCACCATCTGCAGGATTACATCTTTGCACCTGTCCAACTAAATAACGTTGGTGAATGTAACTCTATATCATTGCTCAAACCTTTACAGAAGCAATCCCGAATGAATTTCTCGCTATTCACAATTTATAGAAGCAGTTCGAAATCAATTGCGTTGTGGATTGTTTTTGGTATATTGCAATGGATGTTCATGTATTTATACAATATTTTATTAAACAGTTGCAACGGTTGGTTAGTCGATTGTTTTAGTTTAAATATTTTAAATGTTTGCAACGGTTGGTTAGTCGGTTCGTGTATGACCTCTTTGCCTCCCACCCCCTCTCTGCCATTGTAGGAACGCCTTTCGATGTAATTAAATAAAATTTATAATTATAATGATATAAATTGAATATACATATTAATGTTTTAAAAATATAATTAAAATTAAATTATTGAATTATTTTTTAAAAATCTAATTAAATTAATATTATATATTTTGACATGAATTTGGAGAAAATGGTGTATTGTAAATGCGACGTCTTTGTTTACAAAGAGAATGAGATTATCTTTATAAAGAGAATGACATTATTTTTATATATTTTTATTATTATACTTTAAGGATTCATTCATATAGGATGTAAATTTAACCAATAAATTTAAGGAATGTTTTGACAACAATTTGTCCAAACAACATTTGGTTTATGAAGTTAAAAATCATTATTTGGAGGACCTCCTATTGTGGGTGGGAGGTCATCTCTTCAACTTCTTGTTCCATCCTTGGCTTTTCTTGTGGTTTTCCAAGAAGATATTTTTTCTTGTGGATTTTTAGGCAGATCTCTTTCTTTTCTAGCGAATCCGTAGCGCGTTAAGGAGGTGCGGGAGCAAGAGACCTCCCATTTCGGGCAGGAGGTCACCTTTTCAATTATTGCTCCCTCCTTGGCTCTTCTTGCAGATTTTTAGGCAAATCTCTCCTTTCTTGTGGATTTTTAGGCGGATCTCCTTTACTTCTGGCGGATTCGTAGCGCGGTATGGAGGTGCCCCGATGCGGGAGCAAGAGACCTCCCGCTCTGGGCAGGAGGTCACCTCTTCATCTTCTTTCTCCCTCCTTGGCTCTTCCTAGGGTTTCCAAGCGGATCTCTTGCTTTACCGTGGAATTCCAGGCAGATCTACTATTTTTCCTAGGCTTTCTGGCCCTTCCTGCCGTTGCTTGGTGCCTGGAGGGTCTTTAAGACATTTTTTGCTTCTTTCGAAAGTGCCCTAGGATGTCTTCTTGGGTGATGCTGCGCAGTGGGACAAACCAGGTTTCTGGACAAGGTGTGGTGGTTTTCGTTCTTTGCTCGATTTGGGGGGTTTGTAGAGCTCTTCCCTATAGGTTTTTTCTTTGGCCATGGGGTGGGGCCATGCACTTTACTACCTATAGGGGAACCTCTTTGTTCATCTCCAAATATTGGCTTTGCTTCAAGTAGGCTCCAGTTCATTCATTTTGCTTGTTGGGATGGTCATTCGCTGGTGTTTCTAGGCTTGGGGAGGCCCTGATTGTTCTTAGCTAAGTGATTCCCTTAGTTTACGGTTCGTGGCTAGTGGTTTAGGGTTTTTGGTGGCTTTGATTCGTCTGTCCTACTTTTCGGGATGGTCTCTCACGGGTTTTTAGGGCTTGGGGGAGGTTTCGATTGTTCCCTATTGAGAGTTTCCCATTGTTCCCGGCTTATGGCTGATGTTTCAAGGTTTTTGATAGATGTGTTTCTCTTGATTTGCTTGCTAGGATGGTCATTCACTACCTTTTCTAGGCTTGGGGAGGCCTCAGATTTATAGTTGAGTGTTTCCTATGGCTAACGATTCGAGGCTCATGTCCAGGGGTTTCTGATGGGGTCCTTCTCTTATTCGTTTTTGGTCTCAAAGGGGACCATGTGCTACATTGTATTGCAAAAGGGTTTCGTGGTTTCTCCGCTAGTGGTAGGATTAGGGATTTTTGTAGATCTGGGTGTCATCTCTTACCAAGGTTTATCTTCGACTGTGCTTCACCTTTCTTCTCTGAGAGATCGAAGGGAGGCTCTTGTGGATGGTCTAGTGTTGTTTTCGGATGGCTCTAGGTTTTTTTGCGGATTATCCTATGTTGGTTGCTGGGTGTCATTTTTCTTTTACGAATGGTCTTGTTTCATTTGTGAATGGTCCTGTTGTGGTTTGAGGATGGTCCTGACTCGTTTGTGGATGGTCTTGTTTTGGGTTGCGGATGGTCCTAGTTTGTTTGGTAGATGGCCCTGTTTCGTTTATGGATGATTATTGTTTCATTTGCGAATGGCCTTCTAATTTTGAGGTTTTCTCCTGTGTGGTAAAACCTTTTTCAATTTGATGTGAGGTTTTTCTCTTATATGGAAAAACCCTTTTCAAATTTGTGTGTACCTGTGAGGTTTTCTCTGTTGCCCCTACAAGGGCTTCTCTTCCTAGCTTGTGTGGCTTCCTCCCTTGCTCTTGTGAGGGCTTCTCTTTTCTTGTTTTTAGTTGTTGTCCTATAGCCCACAGAGGGTCTTCTTCTTCAGATTTTTTTGGTTGGGAACTCTTCTCCCAACCTTCATCTTCTTGTAAAAGGTTACAGGATCCTTTCAAAACCCCTCTTACCAATAAAAAAAATCATTATTTGTTTTTTATTATTATTTAAAAGATAATGATAAAATGTTTTAATTTCTATAAAGTGAGAAATAAAAAGGAAGAAAGAAACTAATAATTAATTAAATATAATACAAAATTTAAATAATATTAAATGAATAAATAATATTTTATAAAATTATTAAATATTTTCAAATAAAAAACCTTATTAAAAAATCATTTTTATAAAAAATAAAGTCATTGAATTTATAAGACAACCACTTTTTTTTTTAATAAATAATTCTTATACACATTCGCCATGGGGATTGAACCCGGGTCACATCATGATAATGCAAGTGGCATCCTTGTTGGAAGACCATACTCACGCAGATAAAAACTACCACTTTAGCATGATGTACATTTAAAAATATATATATATATATATATATATATATATATATATATATATATATATATATAATTAATCTTTGAAATAGAGAACAAGACAATTATTGAAAAATCAAATCTGCAACCCTCATATTCCTTTAAAATTTAAATATCAAAACTAAAAAATTGTAGTTAATTATATATATTTCTCTTTAACCATGAATTGGGGAACAAAACAATCATTGAAAACTAATAAAATTAGCTTGGCCAAAATTAAATCTAATTTTATATAATGCATATAAAAACTATAAAATAAAAATAGATTAAAAATTGAAAGGATATTTTAAATAAAAATAAGCTTTATAAAATTAAAGTTGAGTTATGCCGAATGGCATATGGTGTAATGGTAGTTGCCTAGTTATTATCATCCATGTGGTTGTGAGGTCGATTCCTCTTGTGTTTGCTCGAACGAGCGTTGATATTTGTAAATATTTGTAAACGATGTTCAATATAAAAAAAAAAATTGAGTTATACATGTTTATTAGGTTTGATTTTTAGAGATGAATGATAGTGGATTCTATGAAGCCACGAGCCTTCTTTAATGGGTAGATGTGGGGCATGCAAAGCATTTTACTTAAATAAAAATCATAAAATCTCTTTCAAGGTATGTGTAGGGAAAGGAACTAATAATATGACATAATAGAAAGCATTGGAGCACAGGGAGCACTTAAATAAAAATCATAAGATCACTTTGAAGGTAGATTTAGGGGAAGGAATTAATAATATGAAAAAATGAAAAGCATTGATCCTCTTGATGAGAATAGCACTAGAGCAAAGAACTACAACTTTACAGATTTATGGAGATTCAAAATTAGTGATAATTTGGGTTATAGACCATGTTGAGATGAGCTCTTCAATCATTTCTATGAGCAAGTGAAATTATTAGAATCTTCTATAACATAAATTTCATACAAGCACATCTATAGGAAATTAAATGTAGAAGCATGTGGTCTTTCAAGGATCTATTAACAGTAACAAAAAAAGTTTTAAAGGGATCTTTATCTCTATTTTATAGAAAGATAGACTTTAAATAGTGTTTGTCTTCAAAATTGTACTATGAGTCCTCCTTAGTTGGTGTACTCAAGTAAGAGTTATTCAAGAACTGTGATTGACTAGGAAGTTATTCTTGCTTTCCACTTGTCATCCTTGTTATTAGGAAGAGTTTTGAAAGGGATCCTTGCCTTTATTTTATAGAAACACAAACTTCAAATAATATTTATCTTCAAAATTGAAATCTGAGTCCTCAATTTTTGTACTCAGGTAAGAATCATTCGAGAACTATGATTGATCAGGAACTTATTCCTAGTTTCCACCTATCAGTCTTGTTATTTTTTTTTGATAGGTAACAGTATATTTACAGCGGGTTTTTTAAATAGGATCCCAAAACCTTAATTACAGTAGTGGCCGAAGCAGTGAAACTTTAAAACCAAAAATAACGTCCCCATCCCAGGGCCCTGGAAACATAAAACAGAAATAACGTCCCCGTCTTGGGGCCCTGGAAACTACAGAAAACAAAAGTGCCCGAATAAACTTCGCAGCCGAGAATCTCCAAAAAAACAAACCCAAAAACAAGACACATTGAAAACGGCGAATGCCAGGGGCCAAGCTAACTGGGCCCTGATCCGTCCTCGGCCCGCTCAGTCTGCCGCTGGCCCTTGACAGCGCTTTCCTCCAGCTTGCGACGGAGCTCGGACAACGCCTTGGCGGCATGAGACGCAGCTTGGGCAGCTGTGTTGAGAGCACTGACCGCAGTATCCAGGAGGCCATGGAGTGCCAGCTTCTGCAACGCATCATCTGACTCAGAGCTGATCACAGTGGGCTCCGGGTTCTCTGGTTTGGCATTCTTGGGGCTTTCTGCAGTCCAGCTGGGTCCGAGGGAGGCCCTTTTGCGCCCTGAACTGGGAGGAAGGGCCCTGTCAGGGCCTGTGCTCGATGCCCTGCACTTGCGTGTAGGCCTACGACGCTTCAGGGAAGCAGAATCGACAGGAGCGGGGGAGCCTTTGGCGACAGGGGAACCAGGGGGAGAAACGCCAGTTTCGGGGGCGGGACAGAAGAGAGGGGGGAATGCTGTGCAGCTAGGGCTGGTTGGCCAGGGCATGTCTATAGAGAACAGCCATGAGCCCCTGGTGTAAGGGCCGAGAATGGTTCTTGCGGGCACGCTCAATGGTCAGACCCAAAGAGTAGAGGAGGAAGCGGGGGGTGCTGATGAGGGTAGCTCCACGGAGGTGGTTAAAATAACTGAGATGGAAGCTAAACAGCCGCTGCTCGGGATCGTCACAGGTAATATATTGCATTACCGGGACAATGGCTTCGTCGAACGGCGCCGGGAGGTGAGAGCGGAGTAAGTTGGCTTTGTCCCACTGGTGGTCTGGGAAGCGGGAGAGCTCCTCTTCCCAGTTGTGTTTATCCCGTCTGACGACACGGCCTTTCTCCTCGTGGTGGAGGCCGGTGACCTCTGTGAGGAAGTCCTTGGAGATTTTGAAGTGCAAACCCTTGACTGTAACTTCCCCGTCGTTCCACGACTCCAAGAACCCCTAGGTGATCTCGTCGTCATGGCCGACGAATTTGCTAAAAAATGGCATAAATTTCTTGGCATCGGAGAATAAGCGAGCAGGGCCGCTCAACTCGAGGACAGGGGGCTCCAAAAAAATAGCTTTGGACGCCATGGGGGATGAGCTGGCAAGGTGGGGACAGAGGGGGCAGAAAATGCCAGACCGGGGAAGAAAGAGCAGGGGAGGGGGAATGCGACAGCGGGATGGGACAGGGAGGGGAATATAAAGGCCGTGCGATGGCTTGAGAAGGGGGAGCACCGCCAGCTTTGGAAAGTAGCACACGCGGCTGGGATCGACACGACGGGGAGGGGGCTGAGGGGGCGCACCAGGCTGCTGACACGCGAGGATGGGAAAGGCCCACTGCCAAAGCGCCAGTTGGCGGACGCTGAGCGGAGGAGCGCCGGGAGTGAGCCGCGCCGGAGTTGACCTCGAACGGGTTGGCATGGCACGGGAATCAGGCGACGCAGAGATCAAAGCGGGAATGACGGGGAGGTCCGCCATGCACAAAAAATGGGGCTGCTGTGGCCGCCACCGGCCGCAGCGGGCAACTGACAAGGCAGGGGGCGTGGGCCGCTGCGGGGAGGACCTGGGCGGTCCTCACGCGGACAGGGTGGCGAGCCGACGGGTCGACACGGGGCCGAGAAGCACTGGACAGCGGATGCACACGCCGAGGGGACTTCGTCGCCCAGCCACGGGGAAGACTAGACACCCGAGAGAACATCATGATCGGGGTGGTCCTGCATCGCAATTTGGATTAGGCCTACAGGGAAGTGCGAGGTCCAGGTGGTGAATTCTCCAACAGTGATGCCTAGATTAGCCATGAAGTCAGCAGCCCTGTTGCCTTCTCTGAGAACATGCTGGAAAGTGTGATCGGGGAAGCCCTGGAGCAGGAAGAGGGCCTCCCGGATGGAGTTCTGGAATCGCCAGGAACAGGACTCGGGCTTGCTGGCGCCTCTGATAATGACTTGGGAGTCGCCTTCAATAATAATTTTCGGGGAGGAGCCCCTGAGAGCCGACAGGCCACTGAGCAGGCCGACAGCTTCGGCAAAGTTGTTAGTTTGCCTGCCCAGCGGGACCGCGAAGGCAGTGACCAGATTCCCGAAACCGTCTCTGATAACCCCGCCAGCCCCAGAGGGCCCGGGGTTGCCTTTGGAAGCGCCGTCGAAATTGAGCTTGAGCCACCCGGGGGGGGGAGTCCATCTGATCAGGGAGCGGCGGGAAGGGGCGGGAGGGGAAGCAGGGGGGGTGATCTGGAAGCCGAGGGAGGAGAGAAGGGAAGCTTCGCTCGACCGCCTGGGTTCCGTAGAAAGGGGAATGAGGCGGGAATTCTCAGTGGCAAAGGAGACTGCTTTGGATACCAACCTCTGGGGGGAGCAGGCCGGGGAGGAAAAGGCTCGCCGGTTACGCTCGAGCCAAATTTTCCAGAGCAAGTGAGGAAGGCAGGCCTTCCAGAGGAAGCGGAGAAAGGGATGGGCAAAGGGGGTGGGCCACTGAGACAGGAGGTCAGAAATGGAATTGGGGGCCGCCCATTGAACGAAAAAATGGGAGAGGATGAGGCCCAGAGCTTCGGAAGAGAAGGCGCAGTTTAAGAAAAGGTGGTTGGTAGACTCCCAAGCGGCACAGCAGAGGAAACATCTGTTGGGGATTTGGAAACCTCGCTTGATCAGATTTTTGATCGTGAGGATTTTGTTTTGGACGGCCGCCCAAACGAAATGGCTAATTTTGGGGATCAATTTCTTGGCCCAGACCTCACCGAGTCGGGAAGGTGGTTGCCCCTGGGTTCTCTCGAATATGGTAAGCAGACTTGACTAAAAAAATGCCGCTGGGAGAGCCATGCCACACGCATCTATCACTGTCACCGAAAGAAGGGATGACTGTCGCACTGAGGATGCGCTGAAGTTTGGCAGCTTGAAGCGGGAACCTGGGGTTCAGGATGGGTTTCTAGGTGGTCCGCCCCTGACACTGGGTCATGTAGTCAGACACTCTGGGTCCACGGTCCGCAAGCCCAGGTTTGAGAAGAAGGAGTTCTCTGTCCGAGCTCAGGGCCTCGTCGAGGATCCATCTCGTCCTCCCATAAGTCAATCTTGGCACCGTCTCCAAGGATCCATCCGGTCCCTTGCCGAACAATATCTCTCGGTGGAAAGCGTGGCCTTCCGTAGGCAGATCCATCGCGGGCCGGGTATCCCCAAGGAAAGGGTGATTGTGGCAGTACTTCCTACGCACAATGCAAACCCATTCGTCGGGGGTATTGGTATGAACCTTCCAGGCATGTTTGGACAGAAGGGCCTTATTCATGGGAACCACCCGTCTGAGCCCGATCCCTCCCTCATCTTTGGGGCGGCAGACCAGGGGCCAGGAGACCAGGGGAATCCTTTTCTTGTCTTCGCCTCCCGACCAGAGAAAACGTTTCTGAATTTGCTCAATGAGAGTAGCAATGGAGGCCGAAATTCTGAAGACCGACATGAAGTATATCGGAATGCTTTGGAGAACGGACGCCAAGAGAGTGGCTCGCCGGCCTGAGAGAGAAGGTGGCCTTTCCAGGGGGCGAGTTTTCTTTGAATCCGCTCAATCACCCCATTCCACAACACCTTGGAAGACGCCCCTGTGAACAGAGGAAGCCCGAGGTAGGAGGAAGGGAGGGAGCCGGGGAGCAGCCCAGATCCGCCCGATTTTGATTTGTCTAGCCACGGGGGTGTTGATGAAGTAAATCTTGCTTTTTTGCAGGTTAATTTTTTGCCCAACCGCCTCCTCGTACAGGGTAAGGATGCTCTTGAGGGCCTTAGCCTGAGGGACCGAGGCCGAGGAGGCAAGAATGGTGTCGTCCACAAACTGCTGATGGGACACGGGGGGGAGGTCCTGCGCCGGTCTGATGCCCGAGATAAGACCGCGAGTAACAGCGTTCGAAATGGTTCGTCCCAGGGCCTCGGCCAGGATAATAAAGAGAATCGGGGATAGGGGGTCACCTTGGCGGAGACCTCTGGAACTGGGGAAGAACCCGGTCGGGGAACCATTGACCAGGATAGAGAACCAGGGGGAGGACACGCACTTGTTGATGAGATGGACCCAGGAGGGGTGAAACCCAAATTTGAGGAGGACCTTGGACAGGAAGCTCCAATCGACCCTATCAAAAGCCTTGTTCATATCGAGCTTGAGCAGGAAATGGGCCTTTCTGGAAAGAACAACTGAGTGAATGGCCTCATGCATGATTATGACCCCGTCAGTAATCAGCCTGCCTTTGACGGAGCTTCCCATGGCATGGGGAAATGATCAGGGGAAGAATGTCTTTGAGGCGGTTTGTCATGGCTTTAGTCAGAATTTTATAGAGGACGTTGCACAAGCTGATGGGGCAGAAGTCTGACAGGGACCTTGCAGTCTGGGTCTTCGGGATCGTGGCTATGAAGGTGGTGTTGATGCCTCTGGGAATGGATCCGGCAAACTGCAGGTCCCGGATGGCAGCAGCACACATCAAGGCCCACAATGTCCCGTAAAGCCTGGAAGAAGCGGGGAGGAAACCCGTCCGGGCCCGGGGCTGCCTCAGCCTTCATGGAAAAGGTGGCAGCATGGATTTCTGAGTCCGACAAGGCTTGAACCAGCTTTGCATTAGCCATGGCCGGGACGGACGCCGGGATGTGCTCCAGAAGAGAGTCGGCCGCCTCCGAGGACATAGGAGGTCCATCGCCCAGGAGCTCTTGGAAGAAGTGGACTGCCTCGGCTTGGATGTCCTCTTCCTTGTTGATGATACTACCATTGCTATCAACCAACTCGACAATTCTGTTGGAACCCCTGTTTCAGAGGGTCGATGCATGAAAGAACTTGGTGTTTGCATCGCCATCTTGGATCCACAGAGCACGCGACTTCTGCCTCCAAAAGGTTTCTTCCCTGGCTAGGATATTGTGGTACTCGCTGAGGGCAGTGCGTTCCTCTTCCCTGAGGCCGGGCTCTTGAGAGCCAGCTTGGAATCTGGACTCAATCTCATCGAGTTTATTTTTGATAGCCTCCTTGCTTTCAAAGATATTACCGAACACTTCTTTGTTCCAAGTCTTGAGGTGTTCCTTGAGGCGTCTCAACTTGTGGAAGACCTGTTCGGCAGGGCGGCCAGGGACAGGGGGAGCCCACCAGTAGCCGACCTGGGCCCGGAGGTCGGGGTGGTGAAGCCACATGGACTCAAATCGGAAGGGTCTCCCGGGGGGGCGATGATCAGTCTCGAGGAGGAGGGGGCCGTGATCGGACCCGATTTTGGGGAGGGCCAATAGGGAGGCGTCGGCAAAAATGGGGAGGGCTTCCTTAGACAAGAACACTCTATCTAACCTTACCTGAATGTGGTTGGGTCCCGCTCGCTTGTTGGACCACGTGAACCGGGCACCCTTCAGGCTGACATCCATGAGCTCATTGTGGGCGGTAAAGGCCCCAAAGTCGTCCATGCTTTTGGTTCTGACCTCCGAACCCCCGCATTTGTCAGAGGAAAATAGGGGGCTGTTGAAATCCCCGGACAGGATCCAGGGCAGGGGAGCGAAGGCTTCTCTCATCGAGCTGATTTCCTGCCAGAGCCTTGCTTTCTCAACGGGACTGTTGGGGGCGTAGACGTTGGATAGGATCCATGATCGCTTAGAGTTGAGGCAATGGACCAGAATGTTCATGATCCTGGGCGACGAGGAAATGAGCCTTCCCTCGTAGGATCGAGGGTCCCACATGCACATGAGGCCCCCGACTAAGCCAACCGCGGGGGTGGAGAGAAGTTCACAGTTGCGCCAGGTAGCATGGGCAATTCTTCGGGCGACGGCGTCATCTATCTTGGTCTCCTGTAGGAGGATGAAGGACGGGCGGTGGTCCCCGCGGAGTTGACCGAGGATCCTTTTCTTGGGGACCCCATTGAGTCCCCTGATGTTCCAGGAGATTAACTTCATTTGGCACCCTTTGGGGGTCGCCTCGCCCCCTTTCCAGCCTGGGCGGGAGGTTTGGATCGGGCGTCGTCCGCCTTGCGAAAGCTCGTGCCAACGTCAGGTAGCGTAGTTTGGGAACCGCTAGCAATGTCGTCCTCGGTGATCCTAGACCGTTGTTCGCACCGGGTGGGCCGCCCTCATTTACCTTTGTTGCCAAAATCTGTGGTAAAGGATCTCGCTCCGGGTCATTTTGGGGCTGACTTCGTCGGACTCGGAAGGAGAGCTGCCTTCGGTCTCATCATTAGATCGCTCGGACCCACACACCAAGGGGGTAGGTTTCGGGAAGGATGCCTGGGGGGCCGGGGTCAGAAGGGGGTGGGGGGGGAGGGTTGGGTCCCGGTAGCAGCCGGGGCTTGCGAAGGAGCCAGAATGGGGTGCGGGGGGGATCTGGGATCGGGTCCCCGGAGGGGTCGCTGGGGGGGACGCCCTCCGAACAAGCCTCGAGGGCCTGGGGGCCCGAAGGGGAAACCTCCTTGAGGGGAGTGCTAGGGTTGGGACGAGATGGATCCTGGGAGGGGGCCCGACCAGAGCTGGGCGGGGGATTGGGATTAGGGCCTTCCGCCTTCCTGGAAGCCGGGCATTGGTGAGGGAGGTGGCCTTGAGAGCTGCAGGAGGTGCAAAAGGCAGGTTTATTTTCGTAAATAAGGGTTTGGCGCCAGAAGAAGGACCCAGAAGAGATGGTCACCGAGGAGGGGAGCTCAGATTCGAGGTTGGCGTTGGCACATAACCTTGCATGCACCATGCGAGAGCCAGCCTTGGTCGCAGGATCAAAGGCCACCAGGTCTCCAACCGACTGGGCGATGAGCTTAAGAACGTCTTCGCGCCACAGATGAAAGGGGAGGTCCGGGAGGCGAACCCAGATCGGGGCAAAGTTGATGCTTTGGGTGCTGGGATGAAAATCTGCACCATAGCGTCTGAGAAAAAGGCTCTTGCGACCCAAGAACCAGGGCCCGCCCGACAGGATCTTCTCAAGATCCTCGTTGTTGTTGAGTTTGATAATGAAAAAGCCTCTGGACAGGGCAACCACCTGGATATGGCCGGAGACCTTCCATTTGGTGGCCGCCCATTTGCGGATCGTCTCCATGTCTGGGCGCCCGCCCAAGAACTTCCCAACCAAGGAGGATGAAGAATCAGAAACCAGGGAAGAGTAAACCTCCTCCTGGATGGAAATGTGGGTGCCTTGGAGGGAAAGTCCGACACCCAGGGCCCGTGCAGGGGTCCTGGAGCCCGCCAAAACTTGTTGGTAGGAGGGTTTAGGGCCTCCCGGGGCCCGCCCTAGCCCCGGATCGGGGGTTGCCTTCCCAAGGCCATCCGACGCGACAGGGCCAGGCAGGGGGCGCGGGCCCAGAATCCCGACCCCACCAAACCCAACGCACTGCTCGAGACCCCCGTCCGACCCCGCCGCGGATCCGCCTGGGCCCAGCCAGGGCCCGGACGTACCTGAACCTCCTGGATCCGGGCCCGCCCAGGATCCAGCGCTCTATTTTGGATCCGATCCCGGCCCTGCCTCCGCTTCTGCTCCAAACTGCGCTCGAGCTGCCGCTCCTGCTGTTGCTCCCGCCATCGTCCCCCAAGTTTTCTTCGCCTATCAGTCTTGTTATTAATGTTTTCTATTATTAAGATTTTATTTTTGGATTGTAAGTTGACTGTAACATATTATAGCAAGGAGGCTAATACTCCTCCCAATTTAATTTACCAACTCCTAGATAGGATGTCACTGAAATTCTTGAGGGTACTTCATACCTATAGCATTATGATTTTTCAAACTCAAAAATAATTTCTCTACTCACTAGAAGGTGCATTGATCAAGTTAATTTCTTTTTTTAAATAATTTATAAATAATTTTGATTGGTTTTTAAAAATTTATTCATTAAAGATAAAAAAATTAATTGAAAATTAGACCAATGCCTAAACCTATTTAGGTTCTTTGTCATGTCTTTTCCAAAGTAATTATATGTTATTTTATTATTTGTTCTTGAATACTTAATTGAAGCACTTTTATATATGTATGTTAACTTGAAATTTTATTTTTTCAAGTTATTAATATAAATAATATTAAACAAACAATGTTTTAAATAATAAATAATGAAAAATGAAGTAAACCCAGATTAAACAACGACTAAATTATTAATATATTTCAATAAATCCTATATTGGTATTACAACATATCATATTATCATGAGTCATAACACACAAACAAATCACTGCCAATAATTGGACTTCAATTCCATATGTTACTATAGTGACAAGTCAAGACTTTAGGGGATTCACAATTTTGGAAGGATACAAAATAATAAAATTATTTCATCAATGCCTTCTAAAGCCCCTAAATTATTTGGTTAAGTCAAATGCAAGTGTCAATTTGTTCCTTTAAGTATCGATTGGTTCAAGAATGATCCATTAGCAAAGTGGACCAATTGGCTTATAAGAGCGAGTTACTACGAATTTGTTGGTCAATCACTAACAAAATCAATCAATTCACTCACTTCCTAGAATGAACCACTCAGGGGTAAAAATACAAGAGAAGACATTGAAGAGATTCTTTGAAAAACAAAATTTTGGCATGAACTAGTGTCATAACTCATTTTATAAGTCTTCTATGTCATTTAGAGGTATAATTTGAGGTATGCATTATTTAGAGGTGCATCGATTTGGTAGATGCCCCCAAATATTTACTGTAGGTCGATGTGATCATCCACATTCACAAATCCTTGTAAATATAATCAAATTATGATTTTGCTTAAGTTTTGTCATCATTTTGCTAAGGCATCAACACAACAATTAGACTTAAAATATCTTGTGGGCCCAAGATAAAGACCGTAATAAGCTCTTCATGAAGATCTAGCTACAAATCAGAGGTAGAAGACCAACCAGGAGAACTATAGGTCAACTCAATATCCAATAGTGCTTAGCTAAAATTGAAATTTTGGGTAAGACAAACTAGCCTAGCACATTATAGAAATTCCAAACTAAAATTTTGGTCAAGGCAAGGTAGTTTTATGTCAAGCATAAGTGTCGGATTAAAAATTTTGGCTAAGGCATAAGCATTCGATATTCAGAAGCAAGAGCTAGACATTTTTGGAAGCTAACATAAGCATAGGTGTAACAAAAGCCGGGTGTCCAACATTCATCACATGGCCATATATAAAAATTTGGTTAAGGCAAAGCCTTCAAGATAAAGCAATAGGATGGACTCTTGAAGAAATTGACATCATCAAAGGAGTAAAAAAAATTTGGCATTCGGTATTCAAAGTGGCATATTGTCGTACATGAATTATGGCTAAATATGAGATCAACAAGAAAATAGCCAGACTTACAAAGAAGTTGATGTCATCCACAAGCCAAAAACATTTGGTGTTGAAATATAATACCAGACTCAAAATTTTTCTAAGGCATAGAGTCCAACATAAAGGAAGTTGAACCTACAAGATCTCGACAATGCTTTCAATCTCTGGCATCTTGTAGAAGGCTCTTGGACCTCTCTTAATCAGTGGAGTCAATGCGTGTCAACCTGTTGCCTAGAATAATTATTGTTAGAGATCTCAATGGTTAAAAGTTTCTCCATCATACACCTATTCTTGTATAGTTGTGTTAGTTATAAAGAGTAGTGATTATAATAAAGCTTGCTAGAAGGTGCTCAAGATCAAATGGTTCAATGTGCATGCTAGCTTCTTAAAAGAAATTTAGGTTGGACACATCAAGAAAACATGTTTGAAGCGGTTAAACCCAACAGAGTTGAAAAGCATTACCCACTGCCTACACTTGCCTTGATACGCCAATAGGAAAGCTTCCACATAATCATTCTGAGCTAACATAATGCAATATAAATATATATATACTTGAATGTAGCCCAGAATAAAGGTTGACTCTTTAGCTTTTACAATTGCATAAGTTGCAAGATTGAAGGCTATAAGTCTCTTAATGAAGATTGAAGTGTTGGTTGACCTTTGTCTAAAGATGTTGTAGAACACATGTATATAAATTTTACTGCTAAGAATTTCTATTAAAGTTGTATGAATAGTGTATTATGTTAAAGTTATTATGTTATTTGTATATCTCCTTAGATTGTTGTTTATTTAGTCTTTAGAATATTTGGTGATGTATATGCTTTTTTGATAGATGTTCTGTAGTATTGAATGATAGTTGGTCTATAAAGCAGTTCAATTTAGTTGATAGAATGAGACTCTCATGCACTTATATCTCTTAATGTGGCTAAATCCTGACCAAATTTCACTTCTAGCTTTTAGCCTTTTTCATTTCTTTCTTTAGTCTTTAACTCCATTATTAGATTAGCTAGTATCAGAGGAACTAACCTACTCTGAAGGCTAATCCAAAAGCTATTCCAGGTCTTCCAATCTTGATTGAGGCCTTGAGGGTGCATCTCATCCACTTAGGTAGATTTTGAGCCAAGAATTACTTTTACTAAAACTAATAGTTTCTCACTCTAAATAATTCAAGGGTAAACTCTTTCTATAAACAAGAGCCATTTTGGCCATGAGAATTTAGAGTTACACTTTGTGAAACACACATTCCACTCTTGTAACTCATGAAATTTATAAGAAATTGATAGGTCTTTTACTCTCCATCGATGGAACTATCCTCCTAGATTGCAGAATGCATGATGACTGGGACATAGTCCTTTTGACCATCTTGTCATGCTCTATAGTCCATATTAATTAAATGAGAATATTGTTGTTATTTGTATTCTCATGTGTTAATTGATCACACACTCTCCTTGTTATGGTTATAACCATATTTACTTTAGATTTCTCGCACCCTAAACTTCATGCTTTAAATTTCATGCATTTTATTTTTGCATTTTAATTTCATGCAATTAGATTAGTTTAGATTAGAAATCAACAAGGATTATAGGAATCTAGCCTAAATTTGGAGGTTCGAAAATGCCACAAACCCTTCCATCCAAGCTTGTTGAGAACTGGAATTAGGATACACTAAAATCACATCAAAAATTAGACAATGTCCTGGTTCCACATAGTTTCCTAATATGCCTGGTGGGACTTGAACGCAAGTCATTTAGATTATAATTGGTTAAAGTTATTGATTTTTTATCCAAATTTGCATTCCACCACAAGTGAAAGGGATTGCTCTAAAATTGAAGGATTTTTGCCAAGTTTCAAAATAGGTAGCGATTCGCTCTAGATTTGAAGTAGTTTGCTCCATTTGAGCCAATAGCCTGAAAAAATCCTAAGCCTAATTTTAGGACCAATTCATTTTGAATCTGTCAAATTTTCACAACTAGAATCTAGAGTTATTCGTTGGGACTAGATGACTTGATTTATGAAGCCCAGTCTCAAATTGACCTTTAATTTAACATCTTTTTAATTATTTATTTTCCAATTTTGTAGGTTCTTTATGAATGGTTACCATGTTACAAACTTCACATAGATGAATTTTTTTGTAAGGAAATCAAGCAATTCAATACTAAATTGATCAAATTTCATATTTTTGACTTTAAATTTACAATTTGATAAAAATAATTTTAATATTATTTTTTTAATATATATTTTTTTAATTTATTAATAAAAATATATAATTATTTTTATAAAATATTACATTTAAATTTAATTAAAAAATATTTTTTTTGTGGTTTATAAAATCTATGATTTAAATGAAATATATAATTTATTTTATTTAAATTTAATTTTTTTTTAATTTTATTCCAAATTAATATTTATCTATTTAAAATATCTATTTTATTTTATATATATTAATTTTGTCCATCGACTATTTGAATCCATGGCTAATTATGGTTCTCTAAGTTAAACTCTTGATAAAGTGAATTTATATGTAACATGTGAGTTTTACACCATCCAACGTTGATGCTCTTACATAACTAAACTAGTGAGAGCCCACGTCTCACATGCTCTTACATAACTAAACTAAATTAGTGAGAGCCCACGTCTTTCATCGTTATTCATGATTTCATGTTTGGTTTTATATTTATTTTTATAATGATTATAAAAATAAAAATTAATTAACTACGATAAGTGATGGAGATTCGGTTAGGGTTTTGAGTAATATTATGGTCCTTAATATTGATGGATCAATGCACAATTTTGAGGAAACACATGCAACAATGGCTCCTCTCAACCGATTGTGCAGGTTTGTGCTGAGAATGGTTCACAAGGTAATTCTCATTTTGTTGATGTAATTCTTCTATTACCTGAAGTTGATTTTGCATGTCTCAGTTTAGAATCACTCATCTTTGTCTGGTATTTCGTTTTTTGCATCCCTAATGAGTCTTCCCTTAGGGTCTGGGTTAATGCAGCTTGGACTCCTCATGGAGTCAAGCTAAGGATGTTTCAAAACCTTATAAAGGTTTTTTTTTGTTTTGCTTTGAGGAAACAACCCATTTTAAAGTGATTTATGAACATGGCTCCTGGTACATTTGAGAAGTTCTCTTCTTGGTTTTTCTCTTTGGCTCGTGATTTTTCTGTTTATGAGGAAAGTTCTACCAAAGTCCCTATGTGGGTGGAATTTCCAAGGCTTCGTCTACCTTTGTGGCCCTTTATCAATCGCATAGTAGCCCCTTTAGGGCGTGTTATTTTGGTGGAGGCGGATAAATTTTTCCATGCACACCCTCAAAACATGTTTGCATTGAGATTGATGTTTCTCGAGATATTGACATACAATTTGGCGACATTAGATTGATGTTTTTTGAGATCTCAAGGAGTCAGTTGACATACAAGTTGGACACTGTGTTATTCCAACGGGTCCTCTATATTAATTTTCCCAAAACTTGTTTTTGGTACCAATCCTCAGTATACAAGATCAAAGACTTTTCCTTGATGTCGCATAACAGGGACAAGCAAAGCCCCACCACACCGAGTGCACCCACTCCTCAACCTCAGGAGGATGGTTGGATGACTGTGGGAGGGCGTAAAAATGCACATTTGGTTGCTTTTAAAGGTACATAGTCCAAGTCGGCACATGTCTCACAACTGGTAAAAAAAGGATATGAAAAGGAAAAAGTTGATCCTATAGTTGAAATTGCCAACAATGAGGCTCCTCAGTCTCAACAGAGGGTTGCAGTACTGCTTGCTTCATAGTCTTCTAGTATAGTTTCCCTAACTAATGTCAGATGTTTCTGCAACCTGAGAAGGGGATCTATAGAAGAAGATGTTGCTCCAGAAAAACGACTTCAGATGACCAATGTTCAGTTGGGCAACAACTATAGTGTGTTGGAGTATCTTAACGGTTGTGCGGATATGTCGTTGGATGCAAAGTCATCATCGATGGAATTGACATTCCTCAAGAGGAAGCAAAATCTAAAATTCCCTCCTCTTCTATGTGGTTTCGACGTTATCGTATTCCTTGACAAGGGAAAGCAACTGAAGACACTTTACCAGAAAAACGATTTCATCCATCTGGCTCAAAAGTTCCAATAAATTTGCATTGGAAAGACACCGATTTGGCCTAAAAGTTGACCCAAAAGTTCCAATAATTTTGCATTGGGCAGATGTAAGGCTACTACCTGGGCGCTTATAGTTACAGTTCTACAATTTAGGGTTTCTAGTTTATTTTGCTATGTCTAATCATGTTGTGTATTCAACTTTTAAAGGATGGTTTTGTTCTGTAATACATGTTGAATAACTGTAATTTGTTTGCTTAAGTTCCCGCTCTATTGACAAGATGTTTTTTTGACTGATGACTTTAACCACGTAAAAATGTAATTTGTTCTTTAATATAATACTTTTTACATTAAAAAATAAAAATTAAACTCTTTATATCATTAAAAAAAACTCTTATAACTGATAATGGTCTTTATGAATTGAATTCGTCGAGTAACCGAAGCCTACATTGCCATTTAGTTCGAGGTAATACCTCGACTCAAAATTTGATAATGATCTTGCCATTGTCATTAAGTGAATGAAGTAATGCAATTTACATGCCTTCATCTTAAACTTACATTTGTCCTAACGACGACATTGGCCGCCGACGATCATGTTAAAAATAGTGGCCAACAATGACAACTATAATTGCAAATACTTAACTTGTATTTCATTGAAAAATCACTTATGATCTACCAATTTGAGGGTGCGTACCTTCTCGCACGCTAAGGAAAAATAATCTTTACTTTAGGAACAACGTGTAATAATAAAAACCTTTTCTTCTTCAAGGTAGATTATTTATTTAGTAATTATTTAAAGTAGCGTGTAGGGAGAAAGCGAGGAGTAGCAAATTTAATGTGGTGGGCCCAGCTATGTTTGCTGGTACAAATGACTTTTTAGAGTGACGTAAGTGCTTGCGCTAATTCACTCTACTCAAAAGTGTCATTTTCTTGCTAACATGGGGCCAAGGAAAGCAATTACTATATTATTATTAGCTACCATTCCGCCTTTTATTTCATGGCCACACAATTACAAACAAGACTTGTTCATATTAAACAAGCAGCCGGTCGGCGCAAACTTCGCGTTTAATGGCTGCTAAAATGGCCATGAAAATATACAAGAGCCGTTTCCAGCCAGTGATGCGATAACGTGAAAATTTTAGTTTTTCAAGTTATTAATATAAATAATATTAAACAAACAATATTTTAAATAATAAATAATGTAAAAGAAATAAACCCATATTAAACAATGACTAAATTATTAATATATTTCAACAAATCCTATATTGGTATTAGGATAAATCATATTATCATGAGTTATATAACACAGACAATTCACTGCCAATAACTTGATTTCAATCCCATATGTTATTATAGTGACAAGTCAAGACTTTAGGGAATTCATAATTGTGGAAGGATACAAAATAATGAAATTAGTCCATCAATACTTACTAAAGCCCCTACATTTTTTGGCTAAGTCAAAGACAAGTGTCAATTTGTTCCTTTAAGTATCGATTGGTTCAAGAATGATACATTACCAAAGTGGACCAATTGGCTTACAAGAGCGAGTCACTAGGAGTTTGTTGGCCAATCACTAACAAAATCAATCAATTCACTTACTTCCTAGGGTGAACCACTCGGGGGTAAAAATACAAGTGAAGACATCGAGAAGAACCTTTGGAAAGAAACTTTTTGGCATGTACTAGTGTCGTAACTCATTTTATAAGCCTTCTATGTCATTTAGAGGTATAATTTGAGGCATGCATTATTTAGAGGTGCATCAATTTGCTAGATGCCCCAAATATTTATTTTAGGTCGATATGGTCACCCATATTCACAAATCCTTGTAAATATAACTAAATTGTGATTTTGGTTAAGTTTTATCATTGTTTTGCTAAGGAATCAACACAACAATTAGACTTAAAATATCTTTTGAGCCCAAGATGGAGATCGTAATAAGCTCTTGATGATCTAGCTACAAATCAAAGGTATAATACCAACGAGGAGAACTATAGGTCAACTCAATATCCAATAGTGCCTAGCTAAAATTTAAATTTTGGCTAAGACAAACTAGCCTAGCACATTATAGCAATTCTAAACTAAAATTTTGGTCAAGGCAAGGTAGTTTGATGTTATGCATAAGTGTCGGATTAAAACTTTTGGCTAAGGTATAAGCATTCAATATTCAGAAGCAAGATCCATACATTTTTGGAAGTTAACATAAGCATAGGTGCAACAAAAGTTTGGTATCCAACATTCATCACATGGCCATATATAAAAAGTTGGCTAAGGCAAAGCCTCTAAGATAAAGCAATAGGATGGACTCTTGAAGCAGTTGACAGAATCAAAGAAGCATAAAAATTTTGGCATTCGGTATTCAAAGTGTCATATTGTCATACACAAAATATGACTAAATATGAGATCAAGCAAGAAAATGGCCAAACTTACGAAGAAGTTGATGTCATCCACAAGCCAAAAACATTTGGTATTGAAATATAGTACCAAACTCAAAAATTTGCTAAGGCATAGAGTCTAGCACAAAGGAAGTTAAATCTACAAGAGCTCAACAACACTTTCAAGCTCTGACATCTTGTAGAAGGCTCTTGGACCTCTCTCAATTAGTAGAGTCAATGTGTGTCAACCAGTTGCCTAGAATAATTGTTGTTAGAGATCTCAATGGTTAGAGGCTTCTCCATCATACACATATTCTTGCATAGTTGTATTAGTTATAAAGAGTAGTGGTTATAAGAAATCTTGCTTGAAGATGCTCAAGATCTAATGGTTCAATGTGCATACTAGCTTCTTAAAAGAAATATGGGTTCGATACATCAAGAAAATATGCTTGAAGCAGTTAAGCCTAGAAGAGTTGAAAAGTAATGCCCACTACCTACACTTGCCTTGATAAATCAATAGGAAAGCTTCCACATAATTATTCTAAGCTAACATAATGTAATGTAAATCTATATATACTTGAATGTAGCCCAGAATAAGGGTTGACTCTTTAGCTTTTACAATTGCATAAGTTGTATGATTGAAGGCTATACGTCTCTTAATGAAGATTGAAGTGTTGGTTGACCTTTGTCTAAAGATGTTGCAGAACACATGTATATAAATTCCATTGCTAAGAATTTCTATTAAAGTTGGATAAGTAGTGTATTATGTTAAAGTTATTATGTTATTTGGATATCTCCCTAGATTGTTGTTTGTTCAATATTTAGAATGTTTGGTTATGTATATGCTTATTTGATTAATGTTATGTAGTATTGAATGATAGTTGGTCTATTAGGCAGTTCAATTTAGTTGAGGGAATGAGACTCTCATGCACTTATGTCTCTTAATATGGCTAAAACTTGACCAAATTTCACTTCTAGCTTCTAACCTTTTCCATTCCTTTCCTTAGTCTTTAACCCCATTAGCTAGTATCGTAGGAACTAACCTAGTTTGAAGATTGGTCCAAAAGCTATTCTAGGTCTTCTAATCTTGGTCGAGGTCTTGAGGGTGCATCTCATTTACTTAGGGAGATTTCAGACCAAGATTTACTTTTACTAAAATTAATAGTTTCCACCCCATCTCAAGGATAAACTCTTTCTATAAACAAGAGCCATTTTGGCCATGAGAATTTAGAGTCACACTCCATGAAATACACATTGTGCTTTTGTAACTCATGAAATTGATGGGTCTTTTTACTCTCCATCAATGGAACTACCCTCCTAGATTGCATAATGCATGATGACTAGGACATAGCCCTTTTGACCATCTTGTCATACTCTATAATTCTATATTAATTAAATGGGAATGTTGTTGTTATTTGTATTATCACATGTTAATTGATCACATACTCTCCTTTTTATGGTTATGACCATATTTACTTTAGATTTTTCGCACCCTAAACTTCATGATTTAATTTTCATGTATTTTATGTTTGCATTTTAATTTCATGCAATTAGATTAGTTTAGATTAGAAATCAACAGGGATAATAGGGATCTAGCATAAATTTGGAGGTTGGAATATGCCATAAACCCTTCCATCCAAGCTTGTTGAAAACTGGAATTAAGGCACACAAAAATCACATAAAAAATTAGACAATGTCCTGGTTCAACATAGTTTTCTAATATGTCTGGTGGGATTTGAACCCTAGTCATTGAGATTATAATTTGACTAAATTTATTGAATTTTTATCCAAATTTGCATTCCACCACAAGTGGGAGGGATTTCTCTAAAATTGAAGGATTTTTGTCAAGTTTCAAACCAGGTAGTGATTTGCTCTAGATTTGAAGTAATTTGCTCCATTTGAACCAATAGCCTGAAAAATACTAAGCCTAATTTTGGGACCAATTCACTTTGAATATGTTAAATTTCACAACTAGAATATAGAGTTATTCATTGGGACTAGGTGACTTGATTTATCAAGCCCAGTCTCAAATTGACCTTTAATTTAACATCTTTTTAATTATTTATTTTTCAAATTTGTAGGTTCTTTATGAATTATGACCCCATTACAAACTTCACAAAGATGAAATTTTTATAAGGCAATCAAGCAATTCAATACTAGATTGATCAAATTTCATATTTTTTACTTTGAATTTACAACTACCATGGGAGAAAAGCAATTCAAATAGATCTATTTTTTCCTAAGTTCTCAATCAAGAAGCATTCACGTCATTTGAGGCCAATTATCTAAAAAAGTAAAAAAATTATTAGTCTAATCTAGCTGGCAATTTACTTTGATCATTTAGTGATTTACTCCTTTCAACTAGAGATCCACTCAATAATAGTAGAATTTATCCAAATAGAAGCTTGGGTTCTGAGGAGTGATTTACTTGGAAAAAATAAAAATTTTCCTAACTCCTCCAAGAGTGATTCAACCTAAAATTTAAATAATTCACTTGAAGTGATTTGCTTAAACCTTCTTTAGAGGGGTATAGCAATTACTAGATATAAGAGAGATTTATTTTTGATAAACCACATGAGAGAGAGAGTTTGATCCTCCTAACTTACTCTCCTTTGTAGAGGAGAGTGGAGATGATACAATGATCCCAAAACTAGACATGGATGATCATGGGGTTATCGAGGGCTACCTAAGGTGGTATGCCAAAAATTTTCAAAGCAAGTGATGTCATAGGATCCTTGTATAGGGTGAGTAGAGGTAGTGGAGAAGATAACAACTTACTGAGAGGTCTTCACCATAGGTTAGGTAGAGATGTAACTATCCAAATTGTGACTAGATAGGTAGCTAGGGGTGAAGCCAAGGACGAGAGTAGGATAGGGGGCATCACATTGGATGCAGATCCTTTGACTATCATACACCCAATGTCAAGGGGATTTAGAGGGGTTGGTCCTAGCAGGTCCATGGAGGAGGCTATGTGGGCTGAGATGGGAGCCTTGATGAGGAGCTTCCATGAGTTGAGAGTATGACTAGCATTATTTGAGGTAACATGCAAGGATGAAGCATCTACATATTAAGAGGAGATAGTGAGGTGAGATACCATTATTGCTTAGCTATAGGTTGAGTTGAGTGGGCTACTCGAGAGAGGGATGGGCCCCTCTCTAAAGCAGGTGAAGGGCTTGGTGTAAATGTGATACACGAGTTGATGGGTTTGTCATAAAAATAAGTGATCCAATTGGAGGGGGAGATTGATAGGATGAGAGTGGAGATTGATAGGGTGAGGATGGACCTACAATAAATTGAGTTATAGGTTAAGGAAGAGAGGAACCAAGCTAGGCACTACTAGTTTTTATATCATATGGTAGTACTTGTCTTGTAAAGGGGGCCATCATAGACACACACAAGGTATATGATAGTTTATTAATAGATATTCATAGAGATCGATAGGCTCTAGGTATTTACCACCTCCACCAACACCAAGAGGCATAAATGCAGGGTCTAGTTGTGGATAGGATTAATCTCTTGAGGGTGAATGTGGCAAGTTTGATCAATGTGGTGCATCATTTTTGGGTGATAGGGCTAAGTGTGCTAACTTTTGATGTTGTGGTACACTAGACCCACAAGCATGTATTATTTCAAGGCTTTTAGGTAGTAATGATACTATATACTTGTTTATGTACTTTCTTATGATGTTATGTGTTGATATGATGTGATGTGATATTAATTCGATTTGATGCACATGATTAAAAAGATAGAGAAAAATAGATGTAACTTAGATAAATTGAAACAAATAGAAAACATAAGAAAAATATAAAAAATCAAGCATTAAACAATACAACTAGATAAATAGTCACCCATGCGGTGGTCTAGGAAACTAAATAATAAACAAATGCTAAGGGTGATATGATTTTATTGTAGAGTGGTGACCTAAAACGTTTGATAATGGATAAGAACTTAGAGGTATGTTTTGATATTGATTTTATTTATTTATGAGTGGTGGTCTTTGGAATTAATAATGGACAAGTGATCAACATGATACCCTTTTGAGTGTTAGCCTTTGAGCTAGAATAAACACTTGTAAATGGGATGAGTACGTTTGAACACATGCATAATATCTAAGGATTACATACTTAAGCGATGGCCTAGGAGCCATGATAGTGGATAAGTGCTCAAAAGATGCAATGATCATGATTCCATCCCTAAGAAGTGGTCTAAGAGACATGATAGTGGATAAGCACTTATAGAATAGAATAAAAATACATCATGTCTAAGTGGTGGCCTAAAAAGTTGCATAAAGGATAAGCACTTAAAACATGATGGTAAGGTACTTGTAATATGTACAATATGATACAAAGAGATATATATTGTGGTTAGTAATGTTAGTAATTATTAGTAATGATCTTACACCATGAGAGACATAGCCCAAAGGACACTATTGAGCAATATCTTACATTGTGAGAGGCATATCCCAAAGGATTTTATTGAGCATATCTAAGCAATGTCTTACATCATGAGAGGCGTCGCTCAAAGAAATTTACTAAGCATAATTTGAGCAATATCTTACGCTATGAGAGGCATATCCCAAAGTACTTTACTAATCATATACGGGCAATATCTTATGTCATGAGAGGCATAGCCCAAAGGAATTTACTAAGCATATTTGAGAAATGTCTTACATCACAAGGGATATAGCCTATAGGACTTTTATGGATGTAGAAGAGATATGGGCATGTCTAAGTAATGTATTATTCCACAAGGGACATAGCCTAAAGGATTTTCATGTTTGCACCACAAGGGATGTAGAAGAGATCTAGTGTCTAAGATGATGCAATGTTTAAAATAAATATATTTATAGATCATATATGTGCATGATCTGATGCAAAATTCTCATGATAATGTCTATTATATGGGATGTTTATGCATGATACATAATGTAATTATAAACAATTATAAAAGAATAATTTGTTTATTTACTTTGAAATTTACCCCCAAGTAGGGATAAGATATAGGATTGATATGAATTCTGATTTCTAAATGACGAGACTTATTTGATAGAAACTTAGGAGAACATGGTGCCCCTAATTATTCATAAATCAAATTTGTAGATACATTGATTTCAATGTGATGACTGATTTTGGAATTTATGTCCCATTATTGCACAAGCTTCTAAGAAAAATGATGACAATCAAAAGTTTTTTATCAACATGAGGGAGAAAATATGATTGATAGATGCCCCCTAGCTTATTTATAGACCAATGAGGAGCGTTGCAGTGAAGATATTTTATATAAAGTAATGTTAAGGATTGTATTTTGGGTAGCATTAAATGCTACCTTATCCCGTGTATGCCCTCTTGGGCTTTGAAGAGGCGGCCTAAATTAAATCAAGGAACTTGATTCACATGGGGATGATGGAAATAAATTATGGGTTGATAAGAATGATTATTGATTGCAAAAGAATATATGATTGGATTAGTTTATTTATGGTTTTCAGATTTGATACCCCCATGAGTAGAGGATAGGTGATATTTGAGGTTAATGTTGTAAGATATGTATAGGATTTGGTATTGATTTACCCTTAAGAGATGGTCTTGGAGCCAAATTATTAGACAATAACATAAATGATGTTTCAAGTGATGATGCATCTAAGCAAAAAAAATATGTACAAATAACACTTAAAAAATGATGAGAGTTACTTAGAGGACTTTGTTAGCTTTCTCAAAGGACTTCATTAGCATTTGTTGGAGGACTTAGTTAGCATGTGCACTGAGGACTTTGTTAGCATTGCCCAAAAGACTTAGTTAACATATGTCCAAGGGACTTAGTTAGCATGTGCCTAGAGGACTTAGTTAGCATCACCTAGAGGACTTAGTATGTGCCTAGAGGACTTGGTTAGTATGTGCCCGGAGGACTTAGTTAGAATTTCCTAGAGGACTTTGTTAGCATGTGCCAAGAGGACTCAGCATGTTCCTGAAGGACTTAGTTATCATTGCTCGAAGAAATTAGTTAGCATGTGTCTAGAGAACTTAGTTAGCATTGTCTAGAGGACTTAGTTGGCATGTGTCTAGGGGACTTAGTTAGCATGTACCCAAAGGACTTAGTTAGCATGTGCCTGAGGACTTAATTAGCATGTGCCTAGAGGACTTAATTAGCATGTGATATAATACAATATGTACAAATCATGCATCCAAGGAAAAAGTATGTACAAACTAGTTGACAACACTTGATTAGCAAGGCTTTTTATTTGTTGATTTGTTCTATCATTTGTTTCATATTATTATCTTCTTAGGGTTTATGCATGCATTATTCTTATTGCTCAAGTATACAGGTGCTACTAATCCCCTTTGCCGGTTGGAATGTGTGCAGGTGACAGGTATTTTGGAATAAGCTACTGAAGCTGAAGTGGTCCCTTGCTGGATACCAAAGCCCACTCACCCCTTGAAGCTGTGACGAAAGAGCGAAGAACACCACATCCTACGGAAGAGTCGGAAGATTTCCCCTCCTCCATCACAAGCATTGTATTTCAGAGAGACAAGAAGCATTGTAACATTGCTCCCAACACACTTGGGGCAATTCAAAAACCTTTTGTAAAAAGTTGTATCAATATCAATATAAAAGGGCATTTTGGCAAATCTACTTCTCTCTCTATTTTTATTAGAATATTTGTGTTCAGTTCTTTGGTTACAGAAATGGCGATCACGGTGGGACCCCCTAAAGGTCCTATTTTGTTTTGCCTTGCTATTTAAATCTGTTTACTAATCTCTGTCTGCACCTACAGGTTTTGGGAATTCAAGGCGTGCACAGATTCAACTCTAAATCGATACGTTCAGAAAACCTTGTGCCCTAATTATTTACTATGGAAACACAAAAACATGGTTTCTATCTGAGAAAACGTAGACGCATGGTTCCTGGTGGGAGAAAATACAGACACATGGTTTTTGTCTGAGAAAACGCAGAATCGTGGTTGTTGCATCAGAAACATGGGTCGACGGTTGACAGCAGAAGGAGCAACGAAGGAATCACAGGTCTGTACCTTTTGATCTTTATTCTTTCTTTCTTTCTTCTTATTTAGTTTCTGCATTCTGTTATCAGCATTGATAGGTCTGGTCTTGTATGTTATTGTATGCATTTAGGTCTTAGGATAGAGAAAGATACTCCAAATTTGCATTCATACATACAATAACAAAAAAAGGCTAAAAAGAATCTGCATCTGCATAATAGAAAATAGGTCATCTTGCATTCACCTGGTTAGGAATAACTTGGGTGTTAATTTTGGGTTTGGGTCTATAAAAAGCCCCATCTATTTTTATTAGCAGAAAGGACCCACGCATCCATGGTTGGGACATCCCAAATGCAGACGCATGGTTGGCAAACCATGCATTCATGGTTTACCAGAACTAACCGTGCACCCATGGTTAGCCCTATCAAATAGAAGCCGATTGGAATTAGACCTGAAGGTGGCATTTTTGCTCCTGATTTGTTGTCTATCATTTTATGTTCCCTATTTTCTGCATTTAGGCATTAAAATAGAATTGCATGGTATTATTGCATAACACCATAGTTAAACAAAACCACCACACACTCACATAAACATTGGAAAATGACTAGATTTCATCACCGTCGGGTTTGGATTTCATCATCGAACCACCAACATCATACCCCATTCTTTGCCAAGGCCGATTCCAAGATCCGTCATAGCCCATGGGTTATAGCACGCATTTCTCCTCGAAGAGGTGTATCGCAGACTACGGGTGAACTGGGTGAGGAATTGGTAGGACCTGTGCTCCCTGGCCATGTGTGGGCTTCATTACCACACATTATAGGTGGGATTACGTGACCTGGAGTTCATAGCCAGGTTGTCGAGCTATGAGTATACAGGTGAAATCCTAGATTCATTTAGGGCAAAACATTGAGCACACGACTTTTTCATTTTCCAAACAAAAAAAAAGAAATACGAAAATCTAGCTTCAAAAAATTTGTGTGTTTGTTTGCTTTGCGTGTTGTATTGCATCATATTGTCATTTTATTTACATAGATAGTCGCACTTGGCATTGTACCACATAATAGTGTATGGTAGTGACTCGTAGTCAAGCTAAGAAACTAGTGTCAAACCAAAGTCAGTGGTCTTCCCCTATGGCCTCTCAGTCTGGTAACGTCCCTCCCACTTCGATGGTAGGACAAGTAGGCATGCCCATTTCTATGTCCCAAAGTCTTAATGTAGGGCCTTCTAGTAATGCCCCTAATACGGACATAGACATTATGCATAGGGCTACTCACACAACCATACCTGAGACACCTAGGAGTGAACCTCCTGTAGTGGTAGATAGTCATGTCACCATGTTCGATATGGATACTATTAGAATGTACTTGAATGCAGCTGGAATGGTCTTCCCATCATTACCACCACTCTCCATCCCATCTCGTGTCATACCCTCATCACAACAAGAATCCACATTCACCTATCCACAATAGTCAGAACAGATTTTCACCAATCCTCTTTTTGAGTTAGCTGCTATAGCATTGGCCAATCAACCATCGTCAACCAACCAATTACCCCCCACATTACCTCAACAAATGACCATTTCCACTAATCCCTTGTATGAGACAATTCCTATTGTTTCACAAGCCCCAACATCCATTCCTCCCACCACACTCGTAGGACATACATCTCATACCATACCACAATCAGTAGCGATACCTTTTGCTACTTACCCCCCACCTACTTCCACTACCATGGTTGTCCCACAACCAACCCAGTCTACCACATCACATGTAGCGGTTCCTACTTCAAATGCAATTGCTATGCAACAAGCTTTCTTACAGCTGTAGCAAATGATTTTAGATAATGCTAACCGTAGCATGAACCCTGACCCCAACCAACATTTGCAAGGGATTGAGCAAAATTTTCCACCTACATCACATCAACCTAATACCTTTATCCAAGATCCATCTTGGGTAATGCGCCCTCCTTCTACCACTGTGGTTCATAATCAACCGCCACACCCATATGCTAACGCAACAGGTCAGCATAACATCATACCACCATCACCCCATCCATACCATAACATCCCTCAACATCCATACCATAACACATTTCAGCCACCCATGTCTTATCACCCACAACCTACATACAATCCACCCCATTACCAACAACATCAAGTACATTCAAGTGTCAGTCCTGTGGATGACCCTAGATACCAGTTTTTATAGAGTCAGATTGATAGTCTTGCCATGCAAACCCCAGGTTTGCAATACCAAAAGCCAACTTTGAGGTAACTACTCAATCACCCTATTCATGCTTCGGTACATGAGCCGCCATATCCACAAGATTTTCAAATATCGAAGCTTGAATTTAAAGGGGAAGAGGACCCCCGTGAGCATATAACTAGATTTGTGAATGCATGCTTCAGAATCAAAAGCAATGATGCATTACTATTACATACATTTCCTCAGACACTAGGGGGAGAAGCACAAGACTGGTACAACCACCTACCACATCAAAGTGTCTTTACCTTTGAACAACTAGCGGACCAGTTCTTGGAAAGATTCACCCTGAATGTTAGAAAACAAACCACATTGACTGATTTGATTTATCTAAAACAATATGACGATGAATCGGTCTATGAATTTGGCAATAGGTGGAGATCAATCATGATCAAATTACCATTTTCCCTCCCTATGCCAGAGATAATACGAATGTTCACGAAGAGTTTTGGTAGACCCATCTCTTCATTACTACAACTACAACAATATAGAACATTTGATGAGGCACTCGCCCAAGCAAAATTGATTGAAGAAATAAAAATCCAAGAAGGTGAGATAAAGCCTAAGAAGAAAGAGTGGCACAATAAGAATCAAAAGGGGAATAACCATGGTCAATCTAAGACCACGCAGGTTAACCAGATAGTTTTGGGCCAACCACAGTTAAATCAACCGACCCAAACACAAATCCAACAACCCCAACAACAACAACAACCGCAACAATCGAATTATCAAGCGGTTCCACCCCCACAATAGGCACAAAATTAGACACAACCTACAGAAAGGCAACAACATCATTTTAAGCCAAAAATAAATTACACACCAGTACAAGAGCCATATTCATTAGTGTTTCAGAAGTTGTATGCGGCAAAACTTTTTACATTGCCGAAAATGAAACCTGAAGATCCTAACAAACCAAAAACAAAAGGTTACAAAGAACACCTCTTTTGCATCTATCATAGACAAAGAGGACATGATATTGAAGGTTGTCATGGATTTAAAGGAATTGTGCAAGATTTATTGGAAGTGGGTACAATCAAAGTTGACAATCCACTAGCCCAAAACAATCAAAACCTAGGCATCTATCAGACACCTTTGCCACATCGAGAGGCAAATCAACAACCGATGGGAGCATCAACTTCTATAGTTCCTCCCAACCAGGTTAATTATGTGTCTCAACTACCACAAGGTTTTGTAGGAGCTATTAGCATAGTTACCCATGGACAGAGGTAAGCTAATCGCACAACACAGGCTCCAACAACACAACCAACAAATGTGCCCATACAACTTGGACCAAGCATTCCACCACCACCTTTCCACAATCGCCCAGTTGTTACTTTGAACAACTCGTTAACACAAAGTTTGAAAATGGCTTCAACAAAATTGTCAATATATGAGCTAATACAACAATCAACACCTCATAGGGAAGCATTGATGGAAATTTTAAAGTCTATCCAAGTTCAATCAGAAGACCCCAATGCATTCAATTCCTTTGTAGGGAGTGTGCAAAAGTGTATGGAACCCTCGATAGTATTTTATGACTTCGAGGAAAAACAAATCTCAATAGATTCACCTGATCCACCACTGCACATAGTAGCTCACATTGATAGGAAACCATTCAAGAGAGTGCTTATTGATACTGGTTCTTCAATCAACCTCATCACCACACCTGCAATGATGAAGCTCAACATCCCATCATCTCACATCACAACATCCACATTCACCCTTAGGGCTTTTAATGATGCTTTATGCTCAACTATGGGGAATGTTGTTCTTCCCATCACCATGGGGGTGAAAACAATACATGTTCTCTTCCACATCTTGGAAGGAGAAATGCAATACAACATACTTCTTGGATGCCCTTGGATTAGGGAAATGAAGTGTGTGCCTTCAACATTGCATCAATGCTTAAAATATGTACATGAAGGCAAAGTGCATTGCATACCAGCTGACACAGAACCTTTCAAATACTGCAACTTTATTTCAAACCCATATGAGCCCTTGCTTCCATCAACGCACCTAACTATCCAACCACTAGCCATTAGGACCATTCCATCTAGTAGCACATCCTCAAAAGCACCCATTCAAGAAGAATTGCCTATAGTTGACCCAACTTTTGCATCCAAAAGCGTTAGCTCAATGCACCCTTCAAACACTGCATTTCATTTTCAAGTCGCACCTACCCATCCTGCTAACCAATCACCAACTCCATCTAGTAAACTTCCAGATCCACAACAACCATTCACATTCACAGCACAACCCACACCATCCATCACTACATCACAATCATTAGAACCCGTAGTCTCACAAATAGGGCCACCTATTAGAGATAATCCACCACCGCCAGTGGAGCCACAAGCTAATGTACAAGAACCCTCTTCATCCATCGAGCCATTAGCCTCCCAACCATCTAGAGTTGTAGTACATCTCGCCAATCTAGGCATTGGTGAGTACATTATTGAAAGTGTCACAGTTACACCACCCATTGAGTCAGTCAGGGATTACGGTCACCCTCGCGACCCACCTTTAGCTATAGGTGATATATATAGAATGGGTTCTCAAAAAAATGCAATCAATTTCATATATGGAGGGGTGGATTCTTCATCGGACCCACCTCCTCAAAATGACAACTCTTTACAAGAGTTTAATGAAAACATTGATTATCTATCGAACCCAAGTTTCCCAGTGAGATATTTTTGAAGGGTTAATTGGCAAGGATATGGACTTGGAAGACATGAACAAGGTCCTCACCACATTATTGAACCAGAATATAGAGAGCCAAGTGACCGCTCCGGTCTAGGCTATAAACCTTCCATCGCAAGCTCTTCGCTTAATCAAGCTTTCCAAGAACTTGACATAGAATGCGAAGAAGAGGAAGAAAAGAGCGATGAGGAAGATGAACCTAATGATGAGGATGAACAAATAGATGGTGGGTACCAAATCTACACTTTTTACCCTCAAGAGCAAGCCTTACAACAAGAGCCCGAAGATCCTATAGAGATGACCTACCTTAGGCCAGATGATACGCCACTGGTATTGGGACCTCACACAAATGCTAATGGTTTTTGGATAAGTGATGATGATGAAGAGGATGAAACTGAAATGATATTCATGAATCATATGCATGAAATGCAAGCTAGAAGAATGATACAAGTAGAGGCACATCCTGAATGGCTTAATCAAGAAGAAGAAGAGCCTCAAGAGGAGATAATATATGGAGAAACTATACAAAGAGATGACTGGTATCAAAAGAAATTCCCAATAGACCGCACTCTTTTTTGACTAAACAAAGAGCATGAGGGTCCTGAACCAGAACCTCCTCCATCACATTGGCATCGCATACAACACAACCAATCACACACATTAGGTCAGTTGCAACCTAGAGAAGATGAGTCATCAATTCTCGAATCGTAGCCACCTCATTTCCATCAAGTCAACATGATTTCTGTTGATTTGCTCACCCCACTCCGCAATCCATATGATGAGACAAAACTGATCCAAATCGACACTAGTCTCATAGCCATGGACAGGATTTCATCCCCACCATCCACTACCGAGTTTATCCTATCCGAAGAGTTGTTGCGTGCTTCAAACGCATATATTCCACAACAACCTTCATCATCAAACAATTCAGTTTTTCAAACTGAGATAGAGGGGAAACCCCAAAAACATTTGAAAATGTGGTGGATGATATCCACCTCATCCCAACTCCACATCAGTTAGAAGAAGGTTCTCACATGCTAATTGAAGAATCTATAGATGTGAACCTTAGTCAAGACGTGGACAATCCCCAAATTGTCAAAATTGCAAAATATTTATCCATAGAAGAAAAAGAATGCATAATAAACATGCTAATGAAAAAGAAAGAAGTGTTCGCATGGTCATACAAAGACATGCCTGGTTTAGATCCAGACCTGGTAGTCCATAACCTTACACTGGCACATGATGCAAAGCCTTTCAAACAAAAGCTTAGGAAAGTTCATCCAACAGTCGCATTAATTGTGAAAGAAGAGCTGCAAAAGTTGTTGGATGTGCACTTCATAGTACCAATTGATTACCCAGAATGGCTTTCAAATATGGTACCCATTCGCAAACCGAACGGAGGGATACGCGTATGCACTGATTTTTGAGACTTAAACAAAGCGTGTCCCAAAGATGATTTTCCTTTGCCTAATATCGATCAACTAGTAGATTCCTATGCTGGTCATGAAATGCTTTCCTTAATGGATGGTTTCTCGAGATACAACCAAATTCGAATTAACCCCGAAGACCAACACAAGATGACATTTACAACACCCTGGGGGACATTCTGTTATAGAGTGATGCCTTTTGGACTTAAGAATGCAGGAGCAACATATCAACGAGCTATGACGTACATATTTCATGATTATATGCATAAGATCATCGAGGATTATGTAGATGATTTGATTGCTAAATCAAAGACACGTCTTGAGCACATCGATGTACTAGAAAAAGCGTTTGATCGATTGATAGAACATAAAGTAAGGCTAAATCCTAAGAAGTGTGTATTCGGAGTCACATCAGGAAAACTTCTAGGATTCATTATCTCCAAGCGAGGCATTGAAGTAGATCCAGGTAAGGTAAAAGCAATATTAGAAATGCCACCTCCCAAAACATTGAAAGAGTTGCATAGTTTACAAGGAAAGATCCAATCTATCCGATGATTCATCGCACAACTCTCAGATAAATGCAGGCCTTTCAATCACCTATTACAAAAGGGAGTGACATTTTCATGGACAACTGAATTTCAAGAAGCATTTGATGACATAAAGAAGTATCTGGCATCACCACCAGTTCTTACACCACCTAGATCAGGAATCCCTTTTCACCTATACATTTTTGCAACAGATTTTGCACTAGGTACAATGCTTGCACAAAAGAACGAAAAACATAAGGAGCAAGCAATTTACTATATTAGCCGAACACTGGTAAGTTACGAAACAAGATATGCTTATGTCAAAAAGTTATGCTTAGCAGTGGTTTTCACCACTAAGAAACTTAGACATTACATGCTAAGCAATACTACCTATGTCATAGCTAGAGAAAATCCTCTACGATACATGATGACTCGCACATACAACAACACCCGAACTGCTAAATGGATAATGCTTTTAACCGAATTCGATCTCGAATTCGTAAGTCAAAAATCCATAAAAGGGCAAGTGATAGCTGATCAACTAGCGGAAGCTCCACTACACAATGATAAACCATTAATAATTGAGCTTCCAGATGATTCAATATTTTCTATCACAGAACAAGAAGAATTAGTTTCACCTGAGGATGAAGCAGATATGACAATGTTCTTTGATGGATCTAAGTGCGAAAAAGGACAAGGTGCAGGAGTCATGTTTTATACACCTGAAGGAATACCAATTCCTTTATCATTCAAACTCGACTTCACATGCACCAATAATAATGCAGAGTATGAAGCCTTAATCTTAGGTCTTCAATCAGCTATAGCAATGGGCATAAAAAGACTAAGCATTTTTGGGGATTCTCAACTAGTTGTATACCAAGTAAAAGGAGAATACCAGTGTAAAGAACCAGTCTTAAAGAAATATCATGAAGTAGCAATAAGGTTGCTAGAAAAATTTGACTGGTACAAAATTAGTAATTTACCATGATCAACAAATAGATTTGTGGATGCAATGGCTTCTTTAGGATCTCTCATCCCTAAGAATGAACATGGAGAAGTACAACCGCTAATCATAACAACAATGTCAAAATCATCAATTCAAAAGGCAGAACCTACAGGTGAGAAGAATGTTTGCTTGGTACATGTTGAACCTTACAATTCTTACCTTGATGAGATAAGAGACTTTCTCAAGTCTGGAATACTCCCAGTAGAAATGACACGAACTGCAAAAAGAACATTCAAACAAAAAGCAATTCATTTTACTCTACTAGGGGATGTATTATACAAACATGGGTATGATGGAATATTATTACGATGTTTAGATCCGATCGAAGCAGAACGAGCAATAATAGAAGCCCACGATGGTACTTGCGGTGGCCACTTCAGTGGAATGGCCATTGCAAAGAGAATACTGTGCATGGGATACTATTGGCCGACCATGGAAAATGACTGTTGCAAATATGTCAAAAGGTGTCAAAAGTGCCAATATCATGCAAATTTGACTCATGTACCATCGCACGCATTACAACCCATTCAAAGTCTTTGGCCCTTTTCACAATGGGGTCTCGATTTGATTGGTAAAATATCACCTGCTTCATCAAGACAACATAAGTTCATCATAACTACGATAGAATATTTCACAAAATGGGTAGAAGCAATTCCAATGACCACTACGACTGGACCTCGAATAGCGGAGTTTATACTTCAGCATATTATCTATCATTTTGGAATACCCTCAAAAATAATTTTTGATAATGGGAAGTCATTTAAGAATAAGGATGTTAGAGCATTGTGCAACAAATTCAAAATTCAACACAGTTTCTCCACACCTTATTACCCACAAGCAAATGGGCAAGTTGAAGCAACCAACAAAACAATGGTATCTATTCTCAAGAAAATGGTCAAAGAAAATCATCGAGATTGGCATACTCAACTTCCTTTGGCATTATGGGCTTACAGAACAAGCATCAGAACGCCAACGGGAGCGACACCATTTTCACTAGTTTACGATGCTGAAGCTATATTACCTTTAGAGCTCGAGATACCTTCCTTGCGAATAGCATTACAGGAATTCATGGATGATGAAACAACTAGACAAGCACGTCTTGACCAATTGACACTTATTGATGAAAAACGTATCAATGCCTTAGATCACTTACGAGTATATCAAGACAGAATTAAACGTGCTTATAACGCAAAAGTCCATCCTCACGAATTTCAAGTGGGGGACCTAGTGCTCAAAGAAAATCAACAAAATACCAATGCATTGCCACACTTAAGAGATAAATTTATGGCTAATTGGTTAGGCCCGTACATTGTAAAGCATAAATTGGGACCAGGAACATATAGACTTGCCAACTTGGAAGGAGAATTGGAGCCAGAACCACTAAACATAATGCACCTAAAGGCATTTTATGCATGAAACGACTTGCAATATATGTATATATATGTACATGGCTTAAAACAAAAAAAAAAGAAAAGAATTTTTATTTCCAGAATTTCTTTACATTGTAAATATAAATATGTATCTAGCACTTAGCATGTTGCATTTGCATATTACAAAAAAAAAATCTAGTGCATTAAATAGGCATATCACATGCATATAACAACATTAGAATAAACACATAATTGCATCCATCCCATCCCATGTTTAGTGATCTTTCATAGTGGTGATGATACGACCAAGTAAAAACAAGTTCCAAAGAATTGGAGATACCCAACTAAGACTCTTCGCAAGTCAACAAAGTTCATACTCACCCATGTGTTACTATATCATAAATCAAATTTTCAGTCACTCAAAAATGTCTAGTGAAAAACCACAAATCATAATATGTCCAATTTTCTTTAGGACCAAAGCACTTATGACACATTAAGAAAGTCTTGAGTATGGTAGATTGACCCCGAAGCAATCTTGAACCAAAAACACTTTACAAATTTAAAAACATTTTGAGTAAGAAAAGATAATGCCAACTTGGGTACAACCTTGAAGCAAAAAGGAAATATTCCCCGCTTGTCCCATTACGCAACATAGTCCAAATCAAAAAGGTGGTTTTCACCACCATCACAACAATCCAAATAATTAAATTAAAAAAGGTAGACAATAAGGATAGGATCACATTCTCATCACACTTCGGTTGAGAATCTGATTCCCCAAACTCTATCATGAAAAATACTATACACACACCACAGATCACAAAAGCAAGAAGGATCGTACTACATTCCCCTCAGAAAGTTATGTAGTCATCCCCAAAGCTCGAAGATCAAATCATTGGACTATGGAGTGAACCTCCACCGGAGCTATAGACGCTTGATTGGCAGTGGAGTAAACTCATGCAGGGCGACACGTCTTTCTCCAAAGAGAAAAGACCTCTGACCGCACATACGGATAAGCTAGCTAATTGGTAAACCCAAACAGGTACCATCCAATTTTACTCATCATGAGTTAATGAACTTCACATACACATGCACTGATTCTTGATTGCTTAGGGTCATTCCCAAACCAAATATTCAGAAAATGAACTCCACTTGCACACACCTTGGTCCTAAAGAAGGTTAGACGAACATTGAGAAAATGGTTAAAATCACTAGAATGTTTGAGTCTTTGAAAATCCTCCAATGTTATATATCAAAAACCATACCAAATATCATATCATTATCCCATATTCTACATTATCACATACATACACCCATCATACACCAAACGCGAAGAGTCATCAAGTTGGATACCCCCAATTGCAAAAATGAACAAGTAATGGTCAACTACTCTGAGCTATAAAAGATTACAAAAACATCATGCATATCATCATATAGTTAAATGAAAAAAACATAAGCTACATATTACATGTTAGTTACATTCATTTATCATAGCACAAATATAAAATGTGAACATTGCACACATAAGCACAAGCAAAGCATATATAAAAAGCATCATAATAAACATTAACACATGAGATAACCAAAATACAAAGCCATGTATATATATGTATAAATATGAAAGTCCCAAAGGTACAAAATGCCCGTAGACTGTATACATCGAAGCACTAAGGCTCATAGCAAAAAAAAATAAAAAGCAAAATACAAAAAGAGAAGCGACAAGTCGCACTAGCTAGTACCAGCAGGATCCCTCTAAGGACCCTGAGCTATAGAAGCACCATGAGAACTCGATGAACGATGAGTCCTATGACTCCTATCAGTCCCTCGAGTAGCAGTAGTGGCTGATGAAGAAGGAGGAATAGGCAAAGGAATCTGATGCTGGTGCAGAATGTTCTCCAACATCTCTATATAAATAACCTGCTTGCAAAGGCTCCTCAAGTCAGCACCCTCATGAGCAACCCACTGAGAAATCTCTGCTCACAAAGTAGAAATAGTAGCCATAGTGTCACCTCCATCGGACCCTACCTATAGCCGAGTCAGCTCACCCTCTAGCCGAGTGACCTCACCTCCAAGCCTAGAAATATCTAAGTCCTTTGTAGTGAGAGCATCACTGCTAGGCCCATCATGCATCCGATCCACCTCACCCTAGAGGTGAGTCACCTCACCCTAGTACCATGCCAACTCGCCCTTCAGACGAGTAACCTCTAAACCCAGGCTATCACGCTCAGCCTATAACATATCCCAATCCTCCTCAGTCCACCAAGGAGGAGCATCCTCATCACCAACACCACCATCGCCACCAACCTCCTCAGGCTACAAAAAGTTAGTACCCATATCAGCTCTCGAAGAGCTACCTCATCGATGCTTCATCGACCAAGGAACCCAACCTCCAACATCTACATCATCACCACTCCCATCGTCATCTACGATGACACTAGGAGTCCAAAGAGGCTGACTCACAAACCACTCATCATACTCAGCAGTAGTACCCACATCATCCAAGTCAAACACCTCCAAGTCAGGGTCATCAGAAGGATCATCGACTCACCAAAAATTAGGAGCAACAGGTAGCCCTAGCTCATCACCCCATCACCTATAGGTAACAGGCGCATCAAGAACATCCTGAACAAACCCAAACTGACACTGCACTCACGAGAACTGAATAAACTCCATATCCCTAAGATGAGTACCAACAACCCATCATCCCCGTATGATACGACGAAGCTCTCCTGCATCCGTCACCCAATCCAGACCTCTCCAAGGATGCCAACTCATCAAGTCTCTAGTCAAAGAACTCAAGATATCTCTATACTCGAAGCGCTCACTGCTGATCGACTAACCTCCTCACTAAGTACCCATCTGTAAGCACGAGGAGAAGTGGCATCCACACCACAAGGTAAACCAACAGGGCGACCAATGATAATATGCTCCCAACACCAAATCTGGAGCAACAAACTGCAACCCAGGCCCTTACGCCCCTGCCTCTTCACCTCATAAAGCTCACTATAAACCTCACAAAGAAGAGCGAGAGCCTAGGCCAACCGACGAGGATCAGATATCAGATCAAGAACAATAGGAACCTAGTTCCACGGGATCCTCGATCCCATGGAATTGGGCAACAACATGTTGCTCAATATATACATCATGAAAAATGGCAGTGCACCCAAGCTACCAATTATGTAAAGATCCAAATACGCAATGCCCCCTACTGCAATCTACGTCCCACATCTCACCAAACAAAGGGAATAAAGCCTCCTTCTTATCGAGGCCAACCCGAACAACAGGACCCTCGACAAGAATGCAAAATATACGATAGATATCCTCGAGGGTGATAGTCAGCTCCCCTATCGAGAGCTAAAAAGTACCTCTATCCAGATCCCAACGCTCAACAAGCATCGAAAGAAGATCCTCATCAGCTCAGACAGTGCCTAACCGCCCGCAACCATCTAGACCAATGGTCTAGCAGAGTCCAATCATCATCAAAAAGTGCTTTCCACACTTTTCGAATAGTCCTCGACCACCTATGTCGAGCATCAAGAAGCTTAACCTGAAAAGCAAACAAATTAAAATTAGCAAGACATACAAGAAATAAGCAAAAACAAAACAAAAAAAATTTACCTACTCCTAGGTAATCAAAAACAAAAAAATTTTACCTACTCCTAGGTAATAAAAAACAAAACAAAATTTTACCTACTCCTAGGTAATAAAAAAAACACAAAATTTTACCTATCCTAGGTAATAAAAATTTACCTATCCTAGTAATAAAAAAAAAAAAAATTTTTACCTACTCCTAGGTAATCAAAAACAAAACAAAAATTTTACCTACTCCTAGGTAATAAAAACAAAACAAAAATTTACCTACTCCTAGTAATAAAAAACAAAAAAAATTTTACCTACTCCTAGGTAATCAAAAACAAAACAAAAAATTTACCTACTCCTAGGTAATAAAAAAAAAAAAAAAAATTTACCTACTCCTAGGTAATCAAAAACAAAACAAAAATTTTACCTACTCCTAGGTAATAAAAACAAAACAAAAATTTTACCTACTCCTAGGTAATAAAAACAAAAAAACAAAAAAATTTTACCTACTCCTAGGTAATAAAAACAAAAAAAATTTTACCTACTCCTAGGTAAAAATAAAAAAAAAAAAAAAAAAAAAAATTCATTACCAACCCCACTTAATTATCAAAAACAACAAAAAAAAACAAATAAAAGGAAGAGACCACCTACCTCAAAACGGGCCGACTTCCGCTCCAGCCGATCCACTACCACCACTGCCCTCACCAAGCTCCATCTCACTCATCACTCCAACAAATCGCAAAATGACAACTAGCAGAATGAATTGAAAGTGACATCACGCCTTTATATAGCCCTTTTAGCAAAAATGCCCCATTTTGCATCAAAACAAACCCAGTTTTGCCACAAACTTTTAAACACTTAAAACAACCATAAAAAACAAAAAATAAAAAAAAAGCAAATGAAAGTCTAACAGGCTCAAGGAACAATTCAATCAAATCAACCCAAGGTCAAAATTGACGCCCACTCCGTGAGGTTACAAAGCACGGTAATGATACAATCAATCTGCATTAAGGAATTGCTAACAGTCACTGGGACAGACACCTAGGATGATTGGTTCCTTCGAAACACAAACATGCATGTCAATCAAATCAAACGGTCTTTTGAATGGAAAGTCACCAAGCTTGGAACAATCATTTGCATAAAAACACAGAAAAATCAAAAACTTTTCATCAATTGGTTATTAGGCTTCACTAGTCACCCACTTACCAATTGAGGGGGTAAGCAAACAAAAAAAAATTCAAAAGTCATTCATTCTTGTGCGTCGAGAAGATTTGAGTCCATTCATCCAATAAAGTTAGATGTCATTAGTTTTTGCATCGCATTGTGTTGTACACAACGCAGTACAAAAAGGGGCAACTATAGACACCAAAATCTGACACCCTCTAAGTCACATTCACCACCCCACCATCAAATCCTGCATAATAAAATTATATGCCTAAGTCTAAACTTAGGGATATAAAATCCTACACATCATCCTATTTTCCTAATTTATTTAATTAGGAAAATCACCCTAGGATACCCTGTCTACCCATTGGACATGTGTCCTGGACACTTCACCCAACATCCATGCCACATCTTACCCACTCATGTCCCCCTTGTCCTTGCACATGAGACAGATTCCCAACACCCATGCCACAACTCATTTGGTGTTGTCTCCTTGTCCCTTCACATAAAACAACATCCCACATCCCACTCCACTTGAAGCCACATCACCCCAGTTAAGTGAGCCACACTGAATGACTCACTGTAACTGCCCCTTCCACCTGGCAGTTCAGATTTGCCACTTGGCAAGTCAGGCTTGCCACCTCACATTCCCCTCCAAAGCCCCAGGAAGCCTATAAAAGCACCATTAATCCACCAAACAAAGGGAGCTGAATTTGCATACCGATAGGCTACCAAAATATATCCAGACCCGACGAGAAACTGAGAGCGCGAGCTCGATCTTGATCATTGGCACGCATCCCGAGGTGACCTGTCATTTCAGCCGAAACCGCCCGCCCATGGTTTCACAGTCAAAAATGTAGGTCCACGGTTTCACAACCGCAGGTCCACGGTTTCCAGTCCACAACCGCGCTTCTACGGTTCCACAGTCCCGAGCACGAAATCGCATGCACATCAGAGATCAGTAACAAAATTCACTTGATTAGCAAGGCTTTTATTTATTGATTTGTTCTATCATTTGTTTCATATTATTATCTGCTTAGGGTTTATGCATGCATTATTCTTATTGCTCAAGTATACAGGTGCTACTAATCCCCTTTGTCGATTTGAATGTGTGTAGGTGACAAGTATCTTGGATAAGCTATTGAAGTTGAAGTGGTCCCTTGCTGGATACCAAAGCCCACTCACCCCTTGAAGCTGTGACGAAAGAGCAAAGAACACCACATCCTACGGAAGAGTCGGAAGATTTCCCCTCCTCCATCAAAGCATTGTATTTCAGAGAGACAAGAAGCATTGTAACATTGCTCCCAACACACTTGGGGCAATTCAAAAACCTTTTGTAAAAAGTTGTATCAATATCAATATAAAAGGGCATTTTGGCAAATCTACTTCTCTCTCTATTTTTATTCAAATATTTGTGTTCAGTTCTTTGGTTACACAATATTAAGATCATTGGGGAATTTGTTGATGTGTCTTTATGCTCTTGCAAAGAGGTTATCATATGATTAAGATCATCATGTAAGGAGATTAGAGAGTCTAAAATAGTGACAACTTTATTTTCTTTATTGGAATTAGGTTTTTTGTGGGTGTTAGGTTCTTCATAATCTTCCACTAAATTTTTTGGATGGGTAGCTACCTTACAAGTTGTATAACATCTTTTGAACACTATGAAGATTTGAAAAGGAAAGAGAATTAGTTTTAATAAATTTATAAGGTTTAGAAAGATGGCCATTGAATAAGGTTGGGGAAGAGAGGGTGAATTGATTAATTGGATCTTGATTAATAAAGGTATAAAATGCTACAAATATAAATCAACTGGTTGATATGCCTTAGGAGGATCTCCTGATATACCTAAACCTGCCGAATATACCTACTCTTTTGATATTCCTATCGATACTAGAAATGACTCAATTTCCTTGAAATATTTAATCGTACAAGAGGGATAACCTTGAGGTACTAGACTAGGAATCATACAAGGAATAATCACACCTAGATACATGGCTCAGTACTGGTAGTTTCTCGAAGGTAAAGAAACAAAATATTAATTCTTGATTAATGTGATCTAACTAATCAAAAAAATTTAAATGATCTTGCTTAAGTTTAAACTTAATTTTTATCTTGCAAGAAAATGTGTTTGTTCATGTCAGGTTCACCAAAATGTAGATTTGTAACCTCTTTCACCTGGGATGACAAACCTACGTCTCTTTCCAAAGGAGACCTAATAGTTTATTTCATGTAGGTGGGATCTACCTCCATGTACATGTATATTTTGTTATGTATATGTTTATGTTCAAGAGGCATTTTGTGATTTAATTAACAAACACCTAAGTTTTTATCTCTAACAATCCCCTTAGGATAAATTTGACTAAACTTAAACAAGATGATCACTAAATTTGTAACCTAGACACAATAATATAAGAATGCAACAAACAAGGTTCCTATCCTAGAATGCATTTTCGATTTGGATGATTTGCTAAAACTAAAGATATTTTTTTCAAGAAAAACAAGATATGATGCAAAAAATAAGCCAGCCTAAATGTACCTATATGAATTTAAATTCCTTGCTTAACTATCTTTTGAAATGAAATATTTGAACTATTCTAGGAATTTTTTTATTTTTCCAAAATAGGTGTCTTTTAGGTAAAATTTATAGAAAATGAGAAATTAAAAAATAGAATATAATTAAAGGACAATGAATAAATAATTTCAAGGATGTAATTACCTATTTCTAAAAGGTTGATAAAATGTACAATAGAAGCAAAAGTGCCACTAGATTTAGTCATGGATATGACAAACTGCAATTAGGGAAAAACCAATTTGAATTAGGTTTTGGAGGGCTATCTAATTATAAAGAAGTGATAAACTAGCTTCCTCAGCTGACTAAACCCCCTATTTTTTATTTAAAAAATGAAATTATACCTTGACCTTGGAAGGAAAATCCAATTTGGCAAAAGCACCATTTTTTTAAAAGCGCCACTAAATTTAGTGGAAAATTTACTCTACGTAAAATAAAGAGTCAAAAGTACCAATTTTTGGGTTGAGTGGTGCTATTGACCCTATAACTATAAATTATAGTGTTTTGGATAAAATTTGGAAGCTAATTGGGTCTAGATGTCATCAAATTTAACAACAGGTGAAAACCCCTAATTTCTAAGGCCTTCAAACTTAGGAATTCATAAAGTCTCCTCACATGATCTCCAAATTTCCCAAAATTTAAGGGAAAAATAAGATAAGGTAGAGATAAAAGGGAAATGACTATTAATTGATAAACTAACTGATATTGTGGGCTTAAATTGTCTAAACAATAAGGGAAATGGCCCTAATATGGCTTCAAAACAAGATAGAAGTCTACAAAACTCTACAAAAATTATGATAAAGAAAATTGGAAGATATGTAATCATGAAAGTATGTAAAATTAAGCAATATGCTATTACTATAACCCAGTGGAGGCCTACAACAAAGATTTGAGAGGTTTGTGAGATCAATAAAGGACCTAATACTTAATGGAAACTATTATTTTATGAAGCAATGAAAGGATATAGAGATTGAATAGCTATAATACCTAAAATTAAGATTAATATGAGTTCAACACATGCATATATGACTACAAATGAAGGAAATATGAGTTTACAACAAAGATTAATTATAAAGCATAAAAAGAGTGAGATTAGGTTGCAAAACAATGTCTAAGCCTACACATGAGGTGTTAGCAAATGTGTAATATTGTTTAACATATAACAAGCCTACTAAAAGATATGATCAAGTAAAATAAACACAAATATATGTGAATAACTGAGATTTAAAGATTAAAATGCATGGATAAAAAGTGCAACAAAGAGTTAGCAAGCAAAATACAATAACCCTACATACAATTATTAGAGATCCAAGTAAATGAGAAAATGCTACAAATAAATAAAGAGGTACAAGAAAACTTGTTAGAGTGCTACTAATAATTATTAGAAGCATGAAATAACAAGAAAAATGAAGATTAATGGTTATAAAATGGAAATCCAAGTATTAGCAAGGCTTGAATAAGAGGTAAATGCATAAAAATCAAAGCAAAGGAGATGAAAAGAGAAGGGATCTAGGGATTTTATTGCCTAGAAGGACCTCCTCTTGGCACCAAGATGATCTCCTTGCCCCAATGCCTCTTTGTCTTACTCTACTTGCCCCAAATGCTTGATTCAAGTGCTCCAAATGCAAGAAATTAGAGAAATGAGAGTGAGAGAGAGAATAAGAGAAAATTTTGGTAGAGTATGGATGTCATCAAAATCCTATGAAATGCCCATACTAAGAGCTCTATGTAAATATTTTTGGAGGGTTGATCCTTAGAGGGAAAAAGGGTCAAAGATGTAGTTAGGGTAATGATCAAATTTGAATTTTGTAGGCCTAAGGAGAGGACTAAGCACGTGTGATCAGAGCAAGGAGTGCAATGAAGGAATCCACATGCTTCTAGATCATGTCAAAATATTATGCTCGTGTTGCAAAAGCACCACTAAAAATAGTGGCAAATTTTTCCAAGTGACACTTTTGACAAATGATCAAGTTGACAAGTCAAAAAGCTAAAAAAACTATTTTGCAAAAGTACCAATGTTTAGCAATAGCACCATTGTGGCATTTTTAAAAGTGTGGTACTTTTGATAGGAGGAGGATTTGATGTTTGGGTTGGCTAGGGTAGGGCGTTTGATTGTATCTATGATGTTTGGTGTCTTGCCTATAATTAAGGGTTAGCAAGCATATCAAAACTAGGTTTCTACATACACTAAGGATGAAAACCCTCATACCATTATTGATAGCCCTCAACCACACCTAGATCATCCTAGATTAAGTTAGGAATAATCAAATCATCTACATCTACCTCCATGTGGCTGGTTGGATTAGGATACTAACCCACTCCCTACTCATGGTTGGCCCATCGATACCACACTACCTTGTCTGGAATACCTAGCTCACTATTGAAATATCATAGTATGTAGTTAAAATGATAGAGCTTATGCTCACCCTTAGCCCCTATTAGCCACATCACTTGCCATACTCTAGCTAACTGATATGCATCCTTTGCCAATATTGGATGTGATCAATAGAGCATCCAAACAATCTGATATGGATGTTCAAACATGACATATTTAATGCAATAGACTATAATTAATGCACTCATAAAGTAGTCTCACAAAAATGGTACCTTTTTTTTACAAAATCTTGAATTAATACTTTTGAAGCATTCACTTTATAATAAGTACTTCAAAAGGGAGTAAATGTAGATACCTAATTTACCCCTAAAACTGGGCACCCAACATGTTACCCATCACCTCGTTAACTAATTTGACCAAATCATCCTTTTGTACTCGAATTTGAAGCAAAAGACACCAAATTTGATCTTTGCAAAACTTAATCAAACCATCTCCAAATTGTACAATTTTGGTATTGTTGGAAAGCTCTCAAAAAAATATTTCCAATGAGTATAAACACAACCTTGTGTGACCATTAGGGCAAATTTAAATTCTTGTGATAAATTTGAAATCTCAAGGCGAATTTGATCTGTCAAACTTTGTCGTTCATAAAACTTGATCAAGTCATCTCTAATTTTCACAAAATTGAAACCATTGGAAATCTCTCAAAAAGAGCTTTCCAAAAAGTATAAACATGACCTTATTTGATCGTCAAGGCAAATTCATAAGCCTAAGGTGACTTTGCAAGCCAATGACAAATTTGCAAAATCATCGACTAAACTTTAATTTTGGTGATGTGACTCCTATCACCACCAATTCCATCAATTCTATGTTTGACTAAGCCAAAAATAGCATTACCTATCTAAACTGCCAATTAAGGCAATTAACTAGTCAATATACCTCCAAACAACCCATGTAGATGCCAATCAAGGTAGTTAACTGGTCAATCTACCTCCAAAAAACCCATGCAACTACCAATCAAGGTTGTTAACTCCATGAAAGATTGATTTAACAACCCAATAAAACCATGTAATTGACCTAATTGGACACTTCACCGTTTGTGTTGCACACGTCAAAATTTTCCTTCCAAATCCTTGATGAAAATTCCAAAGCTTGGCATTTTAATAAAATAACCCTTTAAGGAGCCAAAAAATATACACACTTTGGCATGAAGAATTTATATCTTTAGGAGAGATCAAGAAATTTTAGACAGAGCTTTTGATGAGGAATTATAGATGATTTAGTGCAAGAGGGCAAATATTATTGTGATTAGGAGCTTCAATACTTGGCATTGAGAGCCTCAACATAAGGATATTTGAAGTTAAGGCTTAGTTTCTTTCTCTATTTAATTTTAAACATATGTTTTCATATTTTATCTATATGATATCATATTTAGGTAATTTCCATTTCATTTCCTTAAAATCCTTAAGTAGCAAATTTGGGGCTTGATCCTTGGATCAAGTTAAATTGTTATTCCATATTGAATAGACAGGCCTCAAATCTATTGATTCAATCTTTGTTGTTTTCTTCATAATTGTAGGTTTCTATCTTTTGGTTTTGTAGGTTTCAAAGTGGATTTATGGGTCTATAGTGAATCTGCAATCCCAAAGCAGATTTACACTCTCAAAGCAAAGTTACAGTCTTGAATCGACTTTGCAATCCTAAGGCAAATTTACGATCCTGTGGCAAATTTATCCCTAGTACATATTTATATGTTTTATTTTCTATTTTTGCAGGTTTATAGTGGATTTGTAGGTTATAGAGTGAATTTGTAGTCCTAGGAAAAATTTGCAGTCTTAGAGTGGATTTGCAGACTTAGGGTAATTTGTAGTCTTGAGGCAAATTTACAATCTCTAGGTAAAATTACGATCTCAAGGGAAATTTGAAGTCTTGGGACAAAATTGTCTCTAGTCCAAATTTTTATGCAATTTCAGGAAACAAGTCCAAATTCTCACCTATGTTTTGCTTTCAATTTAGAAACAAGTATATTCTTATTCTTTTTGAGTTTTTTAAAGTTTTATGTATATGTTCATAAAGGTGTAGAATCTTAGATTTCAGAATTATGGTAGATCTAAGATTTAGTGAATGCATGTTGTCTTTTCATTATTGTTCCTTTCATAACATTTTTTTTTTTGCCAAGGCATATTTTTGGATAATGATTTAATCAAATCTTGCAACTCTCCTCATTTCATAGTTGTTTTCTTATTAAGTTTACCTATAAAAAGCAAAATCTTATTTCATCATCATAGAGGAAAGACATTGCTTTAATTTATTTGACCCAATAGTGAATTGTACAAGCATTTTAGAATAGATTGCATTGCATACAAGTTTAATCCCTTTAGTTCATTATTTTGCAAATAAAAAAAAAAAGAGGAAAGGAAAATACTTAATTTGAAAAAGTCATGTTGGTATGCATTTGCATTTGCATTTTAATGGGGATATATCTACTCCTTTTGTTTTTTCTTTGTAACCCTTTTGTCTTCTTAGATTTGAAAGACATAAAATGGTCATTCAGTGGCAAAAGAGGTGGGACAAAGTGTGGGATATAAACAAACTCCTTGCAAGAAGCCTAGGTAACTTCATTCCTTGATTTCTATATTGTCAATGCTCAAATTGTTTGCTTTTTGTTTCAATAAAACATTAAAAATTTAGGAATTGAAAGAATTAAGAACTTTCATTAAATTGTAAGTTAAGGAAATATGATTTTTTGCTTCTAGGCATTCAAAATCAAATTGCATGTAGTATTTTGTATCCTTAGGCTAATTTTTTTTTGTGCATTCCTCCTTGCTCCCTTTGCTCCCAAAAAACAAAAAGATGTTTTTATTTTAGTTTATTATCTTTACTTTAGTTTTGTAGTATTGCAAGAAAATTAAAAGGCATATTTGTTAAGAATTTTATTTTCTACATAATTGTCTTCATTTTGCATTGCACAGTCATCTTTTTTGCATCATAGTTATTTAGATAAAAACCTTAGGTGTATGTAAATTGAACCAACAAAACTAGATTTAAGGTAATCTATAAAAACCCTTGGTGAACCCAAAACTCCCTCACCAAAGAAGCTCAAACAAAACGACAAGGTTCAACTACGAACCCTTGTCCAACTGTAGGATCTAATATCGGGCTTTTGGAAGTCAGCGTTGTCAGATCCTTGAATCTGCACCCACACTCTTCATCGATTTTTCTTTATAACTTGCCAATTAGACCAACCATGTGAGTTTGATGAGGAGCATCGACCACAAGTGCAAGATCTAAATGTCATAAAGTAAACTCTTATTGATTTAAAATGGGTATCCAAACTACTTAAGGAGAGGGTGTATCATCTTCCAATTTTGAGAGAGGGGGAGTATTCTAGGTCAAGGAGCTTAAAGAGAAAATGTATGACATATTCAGTGTCTTTGTTGGAGGGGAGACCCTTTAGAAGGATTATGAGGGGCAACATGAGCCATGGGGATTGCAAGAAGACATTGATGGTTTAGGTGATGAAGATCTAGAAGTTGTGGTTGTTGATGGGGTGAGGGTCTACATGGGCTTGTCAAGAGATTTTCCTATAAGTGACGAAGAAGAAACACTTGGCAGGCAGTATCAAAGCTCACAATATTTGAACCCTCCATCGTTATGTTGGTTCTTTAATCTGCTTGTTGGTGCCATTGAAATTACTGTTAATATTGATGTTGTAACCTCCTTAGTGACTAAAGCCTATGAAAAGAAATCATTAAAAATTCAATCCTTAGTATACACTAACAACAAACCCAACGACAACTAATACTCCAACTATAACTAATACTCCAACACAAAGTATTTTCAATCTAAGATCTCAAGCATGAGTAGAAATTGTTAAAAGTCCAATCCTTAATATAATATAGAGTGACAACAACCACCAAAAACGAAGCCTACAACAACCATTTTCTTTCGCACTGTTTCATATCCTAAAACCACGTTTTCTTTCTCTTTATCTTAGGATAAGTGAAGTCAAATGATACCACAGCAATTATCATTTCTACATCAGGATTCATCCAGCCCTTGTTTGAAATTTACAAAAGAAGGTGAATGTGACCGAAAGTTTGCTAAAACTTGCAAATGATCACCTTACGTACACAAAACGATCCATTGCTTTTGAAATTTGTCATTTATCTACTGTAGTTAAATGAAATTTAGGTAGACGATGACCTTCACATTTGTTTTCAAACTATAATAAAAGCATCTCTTTCCTAAATTTAAATTAATTATAGAATATGGTACTATCCAACGAAGAAGATTCGATGGTGGCCGCCGATCATAAATGGCAAAATCTGATCCTGAGTTCCACGATTCCAAGTTTATCTCCTCCTTCCAAAACACCGACCTTTTTGGTATGACGTAAGTGCTTTCGTAAATACATCTGCTGGCATTCTCATTGAAAGCCATCACCTACTTCGTAGCGGCTCAATGCCGACGAAAAGGCATCATTTTCAACATGCCGTGTAAAACTGACAAGTTACTTTTCATATTAAATAGACATTTTATGAGCTCGGACTTCGAGTCTAATGTTAGGGTCGACCATTATTAAGTTCGTATGGCCCAAGTTGTACAGACTGACGTTAAAGGGTTGGGTAGATTCTGTCCATTTTATGGCATGGAGTTTTAAAAAGTTATTTTATTTTTACTCCATCTTCGTTTATCGAGATGTCGCTTTTGAGTTATAACCACCCTGAGATCTTATCAATGCTCATTGACTTTAAGGAGGAGTTATCGAGATTTTACTTTCGATTTATAATCAGTAATCACCAAATTCGCTTCAATTAACGCTATAAATGCGTACTCATCATATGTGGTTTTTTCCACGTGAAACGTTGAGCCAATGCTAAAAATATAGGCGCTGAATTTTTAGATGGTAAATGTTGACGACCACCATGTGAGATCTTATTTTTGAATTATAATCACCAAACCCAACTGCATTGCCGTTCCATGATGGAAAATGTTAAGTGGATCAGATTTTATCTTGTCAACCATTTATTTCAAATTTTATTTATTTTTTTGATTTAAGAGAAATCATTTTATTTTTTTTAATTTTTAAAATAAGTAAATATTAACATGGAAAAAATTCCAAGCTTAAAACTTAACTTTTGTTAACCTTACTTTGCTTCCTCTATGGACATAGATCTTGGTTTTGAGTTATAATCAACTGATTCATTTGCGCAAACTGGGGTATAACAGGCCAATTTTTTGGCCGTTAGAGTTTAATCATAGAAATGATTGTAATTATTGGTGTGAACTATTCTATGCGTTCCACAAAACGTATTTCACGGGCTAATAGAAGTCGTCAAAAGCGTCCAAAACGAACGCCGAATCCCACAGCCCTTACGGCCACTGATGTTGTACTCGCATTCAATGATTAACTCCAAGTTTTCAACGGCCTGATCGCATTCAATGATTAACTCCAAGTTTTCAACGGCCTGATCGTGATCGTACTTCTTATTGCTCATCAACTGTTCACAATTTGACAGATTGCTAGCAAGTACATGTGGGAAGGTTTTTATATAGCATTTAAATTATAGGGGTTGTTTTCACCAAACTTATTTTATTTATTGATTTGGCGTGAAAGGAACTATCGTTCCGTTGATATTTTATCATCATTGTTGATTTGACCAGCACTCAGATCAGACTACTACCTTTACAAACAGGATGCCACGAGATTTGAACCTAAGTATCTTAGTGGTGAGACAAACACTTACCAATCCACCTAACCTTCAAAACTATGAAAAGTAGTTTTGATGGGATCACCCCGTATTATACCTTTGGTTTGTAAGGCAAGTCAGACAGAATTAGACAGGAAGGGACCTACTGGCTACCACCAACCTAGGCAAGTTGTAAGTTGAACGAATGGCACTATGCACCTTTGCATCACGTGGCTGTTAATTGATAGTTGACATTGTTAACCGCCGTACAATTGTCATGTGACTGGCAGGGGTGGAGTGGTCCAGGTCTGAAGCAGAGATAAGATAGACGTAACTGTTAGTGTAAAGAGTCACGAGTACTCACGAGTCATGAGTCTTGAGTCATGCCCACAATTCGAAGATAGAGAAAAAAATGATGATGTGCATTCGCAATGAATGAGCAACCACGTCAAACAAATTCAAGGGACGTTGTTTTCTTCTGCAAGTTTACTGGAAGCGTGGAGACCATTTCTGTCTTTCAAGACGTAGCTGGCAGGCAGAGTGTATTTAATAATAAGCATTTATTCACATTTGAGGACTATCTCAGCATCTACTGCCAACTGTAGTGAGCAGTTTTCGTTGAGAAGAGGAGGAGCCGGTCTGTTTGTTGCTGCATACGACATCCACATGCTAGTTTTGGTTTTGTCTCCCGTCTGACAAATCCAGCTTTTTCTAATTACGTGTCATCGTATAGTCCAAATTCGAAACCACGCCTGCTGCAGCACGCTGACTTTATGCTCCTATGCATGTTTTATCTTAAAGAATGGTAGAGGCCGTAGACTTTATTTCCAAGTTCCGTATGCTCATAACACTGGTTAAGAGTGTTAAGCTCCAGAGGGGTTAGTGGATTGGTAAGTGTTAGTTTGGATAGGTATTTTGTTAAGAAGAGTCTTTGGTTTAAATCTTGGTAGGTAGTGTCACTTTGTAAAGGAAGTAGTCTGCTCAGAATTCTTTGAGTGCGCGTCAGACCAACAACGATGATACGAATTTCGAGCGACCAGTGGTCCCCATCTCACATCGGGTCAACAATTAACGAGACATAAAGTTTGGTAGTTGCAATTCCGGATTAGTAAGATTATAGAGATGGGTCAACAATTAACTAGACAGAAAGTTTGGTAGTTGCAGTTCCTGATTATAAGATTATATGATAGGATAGATAGGTTACCTATAGGTTAAAATAGATAGGTTAATTGGTAAAATTTTATGATAGGATAGGTTTGATTGGTAAAATTATATAATAAGATGGTAAAAATTATATGATAAGTTGGATAAGATAGGTCGATTATGTAAAAATATATGACAGTGGACTGTGCGGTTGGGCTCCCTCACTTCTTCTTTACAGTATTTATTTTAAGAGACAAGCTATAATAAAAAACATGTATATAAATTTGATGGGGTCCTAAGAGTCTTCTAATAAGACCAAGAAGAAGGTAAATCGTTGGAGCACAAGCATACATTTAATGTAGTTAAAGTTATCAACGTGAAATTTAATTGAATATAATGTTTTTTAACTTTAAGAGATTAAGATTTATTTATTATAGGAATTATAGATATGTAATTTTAAATATATAATTAATTTTAAAGTTTTTGAATTTTTTTATAAATCAAATTTTTATTAAATTTAGAGTATTTATTTGAATTTTTTTTATCAATTTGAATTATTATTATTTTTTTAAATTTAGAGTATTTATTTTTCTACAAGTACTAGCATCAAGACATGAATGATAGCATCGATGACACTATCACGATTTGGTAGTGCTTTTACAAAAAATTTCAAATTTGACATTTTTCATATGTTTTTGACCTCTAACAATCATGATGCAAAAGCACCAGCACAATAGTATTAGTGGCGTTATCTCCTCTTGACATTTTTGACTGTCATGTGCCAAAATCATGAAATTTGATTTCTTGTCTCTTTAAAGTCCCCAACCATTAATGAACCAAATTCTCAAAATTTGATCTGCAACCCCTATAACTGAACCCAAATCAAAGACTTTTCATTCTCATGATCTTCCTTTTGATCTACTTTTCAAATTCTTACCTTCTTCAATCATGTGTCCATCATGTCATGTTCAATGCATCTCCTCCCCCAAGAAGCCATGACTACTATAAAACTAGCACTTGGGTTGATAATTTCATGAAAAGTTTTTCAAGCACTAAAACTCTATAAAAAAATCTCTAGAATCATAGGCACTTTAGCATTTTGCGTGACAAGATTATGCTATAATATTGTGAAATCCATTCTTGTAAGCATTTAAGCTCTTGTTCTTGCAAGCATCCAAGCAAGCCTCCTATCAAGTCTACAAGCAATCATCAATCAAGCACACATCAAGTCTTCAAGCATCAAGGGCCATCAACAAGCAAGCTAGCAAGATTTCAACAAACTTCCAACAAGAGGAAACCAACCTGTTGCCTTGGGTTGTGCTCTTTCCCCTTATTTGCTTTTGACCTCATCTTTATTTTGTAGCTTTTAGTTTTAATCTTGTTGCATTTAGATAATCTTTGCATCTTGCACTTGAATTTAGCGAGTCTTTCATTTTGGCTATTTAATATTAGTTTCAAGCAAGCAAATATTTGTTTTCTTATTGTTTAACAAGACCTTTGACTCCCAACTTAGAGCCCTTCATCATTGTCATCATAATCTGAATCCACCTTACATTCAGTCTCATTGTTCGCTCATAAGTAAGTGACACTATTGCTCTCTATTTTACACAAAGTAGAAGCGTTGACACTAAGCAATAACACTAGTGATGTTATTATGACCTAGTGGTACTTTTTCCATCTTGGCATTTAGTTCAGGATTTCTATCGTTTTATCATTTATGTCTTATCTGAACAAGGACTTGATTGTTGTTCAAGGAAGTCTAACATCCTCTACCAGCTTAGACATACCCTTCTACACTAACTATCATTTTTTTTTTGTTTTGTAGGTTAAGCTATACATGGTAGTGTTAATGACACTTCTATGAGTAGGTAGTGCTTTTGCCATAGTGGCAAAAATAGGTCATTTTATTCCAAATCTCTATCATTTCCTCATTTAGGGTTTAGATTCTATTTGTTGTGTGCTTAGACTAGGTTTTATTTTCTATTTATTATTGAAATAAATAAAGAGGAATTAAAAAACTGGTAAGACCCCAAGGTCTTACTGTAAAATTATTAATAAATTAATGTAAATGTTATCGCAGGCCACTCAAAGGGGGCTCCCTTGTAATCGCTTTGCCGCTATAGGGGGCTCCCTCCTTTAGAATCTATGATTCTTATTCTTCTTCTTGGATGATTTGATATGGATGGCCAACCTAATATATATATATACCCTAAAGCTACATTGGTAAAGAGACATGATGGTTCATGTTTGAAGAGACGTGATGGTTCACGTTATGAAGGGTTGTGATGGTTCACTTTATAAGTTAATAATATAATAATTAAATGATTAATAATACTAACTAATAATGTTAGGATTGAGTATCCTAACATGCCACCCTCCTTAAAAAGAGCTTTGTCCTCAAAGCTCAAAGTGAGAAGCTTTGTCCTTTGTTTTCCAAGAAGGATTTGTGTAAGTTCTTGGACTCTTTTAATGGCATCCTTTTGTATGCAGGGATATCGAGAAGGATGAAGCATTAGCGGGGGGTTACCAAGAACAATAGTAGAATCTTCCTTAGGAAAATCATGATGACGATGGGAGGGCAACCCTTGGGGTTCCTCAAATACTTCAGAATGATGCATCAAAAGTGATGGTAATGATTTCATATCCTTTTTTGGTTCCTTGGTAGAGCCAACGGAGGAGTGTGTAGTCACTCTACGTTGGTTCCGAATAGGTTTGGTCATATGGCAAGAACTCACTATTGGTGAGGAAGGTATGTGTAGGTCTTGTAGAGTGCATGTTTGGCTAGCATTGATCACTTTGGGTATATCTACCTCATCCTTGCTTGGTACATCAATCACTTCTTGCACATCGACCTCATTGTCTTCATTGCAGTGAGTAGGTGCACTGGTCGCTTCGGACACAACTACCTCATCTGCTTGCTCTATGGAGATACAGGGATCAAATTCCTTCAATAAATACAAAGTTAGTGTAGCACATTTATGGTGAGGTCCAAATTGTTCATCACAATTATCACAGAGTCCTTTTGCTCGTCGTTCCTTCATCTCCTCAAAGCTAAGATGTTTAATTTGTAAAGTTTGGTTAGATTTGGGGGTTGTGTAAGTGCTTTGTGCCCTTCCATTATGCATAGGTTTGGGAGCAATGTAAGTGGTCGACGATTTTTCCATAAGTGGTTTCCCTAATCCTTGTGCATTGATTTTATCTTCAGCTAATTTTGCCAATCCATAGGTCTGCATCATGGTATAGGGATTGAACCTTGTCACCTCCATTCTAATTTCCTCTTTTAATCCCCTAATGAAGCCATTGATGAGAATTGATTCATCCAATCTTGTGTTGTGTTTGGTGATATCCTCAAACCGAGTTTGATACTCATGCACAGAAGTGATTTGATGAAGATCTTTGAGCAATTCCCACATGACTGGGTCCCACATGGCTCTGATACCAAATGGTAAGATCCCAAGGTCTTACTGTAAAATTATTAATAAATTAATGTAAATGTTATCGCAGGCCACTCAAAGGGGGCTCCCTTGTAATCGCTTTGTCGCTATAGGGGGCTCCCTCCTTTAGAATCTATGATTCTTATTCTTATTCTTCTTCTTGGATGATTTGATATGGATGGCCAACCTAATATATATATATACCCTAAAGCTACATTGGTAAAGAGACATGATGGTTCATGTTTGAAGAGACGTGATGGTTCACGTTATGAAGGGTTGTGATGGTTCACTTTATAAGTTAATAATATAATAATTAAATGATTAATAATACTAACTAATAATGTTAGGATTGAGTATCCTAACAAAAACTAGTTAAATTATAATCATATAAGGGATAAATCCAATATTTAAGCTTAGGTAATAAATCAAAATCACGTATAGTTGCATCTCAGACTTTTTTTGTTGCATTCTCTTGCGCTCTTGCTCTTAAAAGAAAAAAAAATTATTTCCTTGATCATCAAAAATTGCATAAACATTTTAGTTGTAGGTCTTGTATGTTGTATTTTGAATGTGCATTTATCACTATATAACGGTTAGACATAGCTAAATAGGTATCTCAAGAGAAACATAGTTTCTTGTGAAATGTACGTGTTCTTCAATCAACCTAACAAACTAGACTTTAGGCTCACAACATCCCCTAGTCTCAAAGAAAGAAGAAGGGAAGAGATTGGAGAATGTTGCGAGGTGGCCCTTTGTGACACCCCTTTCATCTCTTTCCCTCTTCTCACATTTTAGTGAACCTGATGTGAACACCACCACAATTCCCAAGATTCCTCTTTTTTTAAGCTAAGCCTAAATCAAACTAAACTTTATCTAAACCTTAAAAGACCACCTAATCTTGTTTGATTAGATTACATCACATTAAATCTAGATAACAAGAACATAATAAATTGCTAGTCTTAGTAAGATGCATCAACGGTGATAAATGAAACAATGTATGAGCTACTAAGCTATATTGGGTATATAGCGGGCCCCAGTTGCCAGTTTCCCATATAGGATGTCATGCATACTTATGTCTAGTAAGGAATATATTGTAGTAGGCTAATGAGAGTCATAAGGAGGTATATTATTACCCCTCATGTACCATCTTGGTCCCATATCCAAGTGATCACTTCCATGTATTTTTGGAAACCCATGTATCAACTTTCTCGCACATACTGATGGAGAAGTCAAGTATATAGGGTAATTTGATATATATGGAGGCCCTTGAGATATATAGTTCAAATTTGGTATATCAAAGGAAGGAGAAAGAGGATGCACAACATCTTCTCTTTCTTCTATAATCAACTCTATACATTTTTTGCTTAATTAATTAAACCTTCCTTTTTCTTCCAATCCATGGTCGAGAGACACTACCTAACTCATAGTGTTGCTCATAAATTGATCATCAACCCTAACCCTTTAGATGGAAGGTACCAAGGATCAACCCACCTTTTGTTAGAGTATATTACATCATTTGGGTCATGTAAATGTACCACCCTTGGTATATAACTAGAGTAGTAGATTACTTTAGGGGGTAGTTAGCTATTTACTTCAAGGAATATAATAAATGCACAAGTATCTATGTGCAAGTTGTAAATGTGCAAGGTGTCCCCTTGTACAACTAGGTAGAGTGTTGACCAAGCAATCCATATTTCTATATAAAGGGCCTCATAGTGAGTGATTATATATCATTATAGGTAGTAGTAGGTATAATGTGTCTATCACCATATAGATTGGTGATGGGGTACAATAAAGTTCTTTAGTATCAGTTTTGGAGTGTTCATTTCCTCCATATTACATTGTATTACTTTCGTCACTATTCATTAATAACATATTTCAACATCTTATATTTTTGCATATTTTATATCCTAAGATTGTATTCTCCCTTGGCATACACCATAAAAATATAACAATGATATAAGAGCCATAGTAGGTTGATAGGAATAAGAAGAGCCACACGAGACCTCCATTACTAGTATTGGTCTGAATTCTCCTGCATCTTTACAAATAGGATCTACCATTGTGCACCATTGCATACAAACATCACTACAAGGAATTCCTGAATAGGATAGTCAAGAGATATTGAGAGAAGAAGCAAATCTTAGTTCCAAAATTTATAAGATTACAATTGGATGGATTCTTTCCATAGAGTTATAAAAAACTCATGAAGACTAGGACTTAACATTCATTCCACTAGATTGACAAATCAACTAGTGAAGATTCATCATTGATAAGATTTAGAATCATCTTACTAATATCTTGTTGAAGAAAAATGAAACTAAAGGAAGCCCTTTTGCAGACCTACACATTGTAGAAAAAAGGCCACTGAAGCCTTATTGCAGAAAAAAATTCCACAAAAGTCTTATTGCAGAAGAGAAGACCGCATAATCCTCATTGCAAAAAAAAAGGCCATAAAAGCCTTAATCCAGAAAAGGCCATAAAAGACTTGAACCTAAAGAAGACTCCAGAGAAGAGTTCATGAGAAATAAAAGATAGGAGATTGGTGATCTCCATTGAATATTGTGAATTGAAGATTAGCTAGAGTCTTTCCACAAGACTGTGAAGACCAGGACTCAACACATAACCCATACAACTAGTTTCAAGAATAACTAGTAAAGTTGAAAAGGTCTGAGAAAATACCCCATTGGAAATAGGAGATTGAAGATCTATTCTAGAAGAAACTGAAGAGATCTATAGAACATCTCATTGAAAAACTTCTAATATTGGAAGAGATAGAGAGGGACTAACAAAGTCCTTTTTGATCAAAGAAGCAATAAAACTTAGATATTTGAGAAGAAGATCTCATCACCAAAACTTCCACATGGAGAATATTGAAGGAAAGGTCTCATTTAGAAGACCAGAGAAGCTGCAAGACTAAAGACCTTGGAGAGGTCTCAAGGAGAAAAAGAAGAAGGATTGGAGAGCCTCATTACATAAATCAGATAAGCCATCAAATAAGTTCCAGGAACTCATTGGTGAAATTCACTACAAAAGATAGTGAAATATTTGGGACAATTGTTGCCATCCGACAAGACCAAAAGAAGAAGAATTTGGCAAGGAGTGCCAAATTTTGAAGAAGAATATTGAAGACCTCAATACCTCTATATTATTGAGAAGAAAGCCTTGTTTGAAGTCAAAAATCAAACAAAAGAAACCTATCAAATCCAAGAAGATTTAGAGATTGCCTCTCACAACAAGAAGGCACATTTTAGAAATAATATTTTTTTGAATCTACAATAGAAAATAGAATATCACTTGAAGGATCAAGCCACAAAACCCTAGGTTCAAGACAAAAGGTTTAAGACCACGTTTTGGTGAAGCAAGAAGCTATTCTAGACAACCAACAAGAAGCTACAAAATTTAGTCATCATAAGGCAACAACTTGGTGAATCTAAACACCAAGATCTATATCATCTATAGAAGCCATTAAAGGTAAGAAACTTGGGTGAGATTAATTGAATTTTAAATTAGGGTTCATTATCAAGTTTCATTAAGCACCATATTTGGATTAAAGTTGCAAAAAGAAGGGCTCATATTACAGTCTTCAATAATGTGCAAAAGATAGTTCTTTTAAGAGATTTATTTGCGCATTAAAGTAGGGGTTGAATGTATTTAAAAATAAAAAATTATATCATCGACCTATTATCTATATAAAAATCAAGAATACTACATCCTACTACATTAATTGTAGTGCAGAATTATAGATAATTTTAAGGGTTCTTTATAATTACTCTTAAAGGTTGCAGCGATTATTAAGTGTATTTGAAACTACCTTGAGAGGTTATTTATAGGAGCAATAAGGTGAGATTATTGTTACCTTCAAACTGCATTAAGTTGGAAATATTATTGGTCCATTGCACTATACTAGTTGCTCATTAAACTAGTTAAGATCAAAGACACAAATCTGCAAATAATCAAAATGTCTAAAGACACTATTCAAAACTTAGTACCTACAAAGTATTGTGGCCTATAGAATCCACCAAGCAGATCTAAATTCCTCCAAGGAGTGGAGAAGAAGGTAGCCATTAAGTCAGTGATAGAAGGTACAAATCGAGACTTGGTGATCTCATATTCAAAGTGCACTAAGAGTATTTATAGGTAAAATATTAGTGCCAAATTTACTCATTTAAAAATATACTATCGACAAGATTATTAGCTCAGATTCATTACCAAATTAACCAAGAAAAGGAGAGAGTTATCTAGAAAATAAGACAATGTCAAATCAGCCCTTGCCTATAAGGATTAGTACATAAAAGCTACCATCAAAACCAACAAGAGAAGATTGTAAAAGAAGGTGAAAAAGAAAGGTATTCTATTATAAGCATATTTACATTATTTTGCACCATAATATCCTATCCTAGGTAGAAAAAAGGATATAGTATAAGTATCATAAAAATACATCCTTCACAAGCAAGGATTATTTCATAAGCAACTGTAAAGAAGCATTATCTAAGCAAGGTCAAAAGAGCCTTAAAGAAGCTCACATAACCCATGATATTAGATAGTCACAACGAGCAACCTGCAAGCATACATAACATAACACAAGGAAGGAGCTATCATCTACAAAGGCATAAAAATAATAGCTTGAAAGCAAGAGAGCACTTCTAGATAGCTATAAGCATCTAGTTACATCCTTACTAGTTCTAAACAAAGATACAAAGTTTGATGAACTAATAAATATTCTTCAAGAATATGAGATAGAAAATATAGTGAAAGATGAAATGACTAACAATGCATTGGTCCTAAAATATAATCCACAGGGAAACATTGCTTCATCATCAAAAGGTTGAAGACCATGGAATAACAAATATTGTCATATATGTAGGAGAAAAGGGCATAAAACCAACTACTACATATTCAATCCAAGAAATTAGAATCAAGAACATTAGATGAACTATGGAAGCTAACCAAATAGGGTATTCCAACCAAGGCGATATCAAAATAATATCTGACAACAACAATCTCAGCATCAGAACTATTATCCACAATTGGAATATCAAAAAGGGAATAAAAAAAGATATCTATCTTAGAAGATTAAAGAAATTGAAGAACTGGAAGATATGATAGATGATCAAGGAGTCAAAGCTCTTACAAAAAGGGTAATATGGCATGAATACACTAACTACTTGCTTGAATAGGATACAAGAAATAGAGAAGAAGATCCATATTAAAGACTAAAGTCTTCAATACCCAAATAATGTAATACGAGGAGGTGTTAGGGTATATTACATAATTTTGATCATGTAAATGTACCACCCTTGGTACATAACTAGAGTAGTATATTAATTTAAGGGGTAGTTAGTGTAGGCCTAAAAAGGCCATATACTTAGCAATTTTTTTAAAATTTTGACTAAGTGGTGAAAACCCCTTAAAGAGGTGCAAAATTCCATTGAGGTACAAAATTCCTTGATCAAACTAGTGAAACAACGTCCAACAAAATTCAAAGTAGCGAAGCGGAATATAGAAGGACGAATTGGTGTCAATCTCCACACACAAATTTGCGATATGAAAATCCATCGAAAGTAAAATTCATGGTCAACTTAGTCAAAGTTGATCCAGTGGACTTTGGAGTAACAGAGTTATGAAAAGGAAGATGGCCCAAAAAGAAGTTAAAAAAGGAATCTATGTTATTTTTTGCCCACCTATGTTGCAATGTAAAAATTCATGGCCACAACGATCAAATCAAGCCTAACAGAATTTGAAATAGCGGATTTTGAAGAAAGAGTTGGGTCATTTCTAGACTCTCATTCTGTAGTCAAAACAGTCAAACAGTACATAACAAAAACTGGAGCAACGAATTTTGAATAAGTAAGGGTAATGCAATGTTAAAGTTCATTGAGAACCAATGTGATATCAAGATTTCATGGTCAACACAATCAAAAAACATCCACCAGAATTTAAAGTAGCAAAATTAGGACAAAAAACTGTGAACGACAAGGTAAGTTTCAGTAGATGTGGTAAAGCTCATTCAGGTAATACACAAATGTTGAATTCCATAGTCAAACTAGTCAAACCTAAATTAGAAAAAATTAAAGCTGCAAATTTTGAAGAAAGATACGGGTTGCTCTAAGGCTATCATTTCGCGGTCAAACCGATCAAACCTGACCCAATAGAATTCGAAGTTGTGGATTTGAAGTTGATAAAAAAATAGCCAATTAAAGTGGATTCTAAAGAGCTCGAGCAAAAAGAACCAAGGAAGATAAAGCATCACTAGAATCAAGATTACCTGAGTTTTTAGTTATAGATCTATGGATGAAAGGCCTGATCAAGAACAGGGGATGATCTAGATCAACTTACAACCAGTCTAGCCGTTGGATTCTATTGAGGGTTGAGCAACTTGTAGAGCTCAGAGTTGCAGAGTTCATGGAGCACAACTTCTTTTTGTTTCTTGTAAACCAATAAGAGGTCACCACCTCAGCATCCTACTAATCTAGCATATAAATTCTTGTAATGTTCCCATTATTTCTACTATTTTTGTAAAAATCTATATAAAGAGGTCGAGCTCTCATTTTTAGAGGTCGACTCTTGAGTGTTTTCTTGCCATATCACTGTAATTTTACTGAGAAATCAATAGAAGGAGCATTACTTAGATGTTTTCCTCAGGATTGTGTCTTCATATTTTGTGAGTTTATTATGTGAATTCATTTTTGCTATTTTTGTTATGGTTAGTCAATTATACTGATATTGTATTGCTAGCTTGGCGTAAATTGGAATGCTTCATGCTTAAGCAAATGCTATAGAGAGCTTCTTTTTATATTAGTCTGAAGGTTGATCTAATTATGCTATTTGGATTATTAACATTTCAGATGTTTGAAATAGTTCTCTAAGTGTTTTATTATTATTTAATGATGAAGATGATTAGTTTTGAATGTTGTTAGTCTAAAGCGTGGCATACCAGAAATGTGATTCTTAATATTTGTCAATGCTATTAGCTTTATCCAACCATTATTCACTCAATTATTTTCTAACCCTTATCTCATTTCTATCCCTAAACTTACATTTTTAATTGAGCTTAATTGAGTCAACACCAATTAGTTGACAAGGTATACCAACCTACTCTGGAGGTTGGATTGAAGCAATATTTGATCCATCCAATGTCGGGGTTTGAGCTATGATTAGTGGGTGTGTACCTCCAAGAAAGTCACAAATTCGTAGTCATAGTTCAAGTTCTCCTTGATGTTAATTCATACCCCAATAGTTCTAGCACACCCATGGAACACTAAAGACACGTCGTATTTTACCTACTCATTTATTTGTTGATAATTCTTGAAGGAGTGAAGATTTTGTGAGTTGTATTGACCTCATTCAATGATAAAAGTAAATTCACTTGGAGACTATGTTGGGAAGTAAATTCAAATCTTATGACTAACAGTTCTAGCACGCCTAATGAGACGATGAAGACACATTGTCTTTCCCCTACCCATTTCTTTATTGATAATTCCTAGAGGAACCAAGATTTAGTGAGTTGTATTGACCTCATTCAGCGATGAAAGTAAATTCACTTGGCGACTATGCTGGGAAGTAAATTCAGATCTTATGACTAGTTTCCTTTAAGGACCTTTTTTTATTGGATATAGCTTCCCTTTTTAATTTTAAAATTTTGTAGGCCCAATGACTAGTCACCATTGCCTCCCTTGGTATGAATTTGGGCCCCTAGATATCCCAATTTTACATGAGATTCCTAAAATTTCCCTAAATAATTTTCCCAATTATCAAGGGAGGGAGAAAACTGCAAAAGAACATTATCAAGATATAGCTTCTTTATCATCTGTTTATAGGATAGAGTTTGAAGATGTTATGTTAATATTATTGGCTTTATATTTAAAAGGTAAGGTGTTTTTGTGGTACAAATCCTTGGATGGGGGAAGTATCAGCATTTAGGATGATTTGGTCAAAGCCATCATAGATGATTTTGATGATCCAGGAGATCCCTTCTTACTCCTCACTCAGTTTTCATCCATAAAGAAATCCTTTCATGAGAGCCTCTTCGAGTTGAATGTTCATTTTAAAAGGATGTGGAAAATAATTCCTCAATAATACCAACCCTCCCACCCCCAAGTATACATGTATTACATTCATGCACTACATTCTTATTTAAGTCTCCTTATCCCGTAGTCTAAAGAAATACGATTCCCACAATTTTTTCAAGAAGCCATGAGAATAGAAAATATGTTAATCACTGCAGGCAAATTCCCTTCCAAAAAATTGAATCCCTCTTTCTCAAGCTTCCTATCTACCATGTATTATAGTAGAAATATCAAGGAAGCGAAGTTGTGGGTAGAGCAAGATACCAGTGATGGGTTATTATCAGGTCAACGGATTAGCCAAGCAATTTCAAAGCAAGAGTCAATAAGGATCAAGAAGTACTCTCAAGACTACAAGGGAAGGGAAGAACCACACCCTGGTGAGGTGTTATTATAGGATCCCAACCCCTACCACTATTGCAATCCGTGGCTCACTAAAGACTGGGCTAAAGGTGAAGGTAAAGAAGAACAATATTCAAAACCTGAAGAGGTGACTAACAGTGGCATTCCACTCCCAAGCTTAGTTTCTTTGATCAAACTTGGGTGGATAGTGGATGTGGGCTATAGCTATCTAAGAGGTGAAAGTATTTGTAATATAAAAGTGAGTTCTCTAATAAATAATATCTGTAATTTCCACACAACATCACAAATTCCCACCCAAGATGAGGAAGACCAAGTGTTGTTGTGGGAACAAATCTTAGTAGGAAATCCCTAAATCAAAAGAGGGTTGAAGCTTTGAGGGACTTGTATTTTCTAGCGATAACATTGGAACAACAGAGGGAAAAGGTACATCAATTCCAAAATATTTTTGAAGGGTCATTTCAATCAGAGCAAGACTTGAGGGTAGATTTGTTGTTACACTCAGGGGTCGATTTGGTTGACTTATCTTTAAAAGGATCTGCTAGAGCAAGTAGAAGAATCCCTGAAAGTAATGCTTTCTATAAGAAGTATTCCTACCCATGTTATGTGCCAATTGCTATTAAAAATGGAATGGTGCACAATTACCTAGTAAACCCAAGAGATGAAGTACCTATTATGCCTTTTCAGGTATGTGAAGGTTTGGAGCTAGTTTTTGAGAAAGTGGAACCTAAATACCTATAATTTAGAGGGGAGGCCATAAAAGTTTTAGGTATTCTAAAAGGATTTTTGATGATGTTGGGAGGACTTTCTGACTTATTTATGGTACTAGATATTAGATTCATCGACATACCCCCATTATTTGGCATTTGTTTTTTTACAATTACAGTTGAACCTTTTGGGTTTTGTCTCGATAGGGAGAAAAACTGTATTAGGATATTTGAAAGAAGGAATATCTTTGAGATTTCTAGCCAAGGCTTTCACCCCTTTATCATCAAATATTATAAGCAGACACACACCAGATTTTCACCCAATGTACGTAATGCTGCAGAGGTAGAAACAATAACCCCTCCTCAAGAAGACTAGTAGGGATGTTATTCAAATAGAATGTGTACCATGAAGACCCCCCATTTGTACTGAGAGAGAGAAAAAGGAAATTCCTTTTGTCTTGATGCCTATGTTTTTGAATAGGTAACGGGTAGAAGAGTAAATGGTCAAGGTCACTAGGGGGATGAGTTTTCCAAGATAGATGTCGTGGACATGGCTTACCGATGAGAGGGATACTTTTGAATTGCAAAGGTAACAAAGATAAGATTTGACTTATACGGTATGAATTATGAAGGATTGAAGCATCATTATATTCAAATAGATGGGATATATGGATCACATTACAAAATTTTTAAGGAAAATTACAAATTCAGAGCCATATGGTCTGGATACTGTAGATTCACTGGATAGATTTCCAAAGCATATTTAAGCCTAAGCATGGGCATATATGCCATATTTTTGTGTACATAGTTGGTAGGTAAATAAAATGGTTGAATACAATAATCATAATAAAGTAGAGGTGGGTTCACATGAGAACGCCAACCCTTGCCATTTTGTATATGTTTTACAAAAATAATGAAGGAGAGGTCATAATTGAGTTCAAAGGACAACATCTATGGTAGAAAATATAACATCAACCTTTTTTGTTTTGATGGTTTGACTCATGATAAGGTCTTTTGACTCTGTTGTCCAATGGATACTAGATAGTCAAGCATAAGGCTTAATGAGGAGGTTGTGGAAATACCCTGCGTGAAATAAGCTAAATTGATCAAGATCATGTAGGTAAAGAACTTAGCAAGAACAAAAATGTCAAATGAATGAATTAAATAATTTCCAAGATCTAGAGTCAGGATCTCCGCATCGTCAGTTGACGTTGTGTCTTCTCAAGCCTATAAAAGGATGAGTAGCAGTTTGAAAATAGTTTGAAAATAGTTTGAGGATATCTTGAGTAGATGGAGGAGGTATGCTCACCTTTGCTAAATATTGTAAACAAGGTAAAAGGAAAGAAAGATTGCAATTCATGGAAATCTCTCTACCTTGGAAGAAATCTTGTGCCTCGATGGATTATGCATATGGAGTTTGCACCATGATGGAGTATGCATACATAGGCATTATGTGATGCATGGCTCCCTATTTTTGTATAACTCTAGTTCTCTTTGTTTGTTTTTTTTTCTTTACTCCTCCAACACACTAGTGCTAATTTATTCTTATATGTCTGTAAAAATACCACATAGCCCCTCTTTTAAGATTTCCTCTTTGTCTAATCACCTCCATTTCATTGGTGACACATGATTTGTTTTACCTCACTTTGATGACTATTGATATAATATCGTTTTGTCTTCATCTATTTTTTGTTGTGTTTTGTTCTTCTTGATTTTAGGTATGCCATTCTTCCCCTCCCCTTTCACTTAGCCCTTCCCTCTTTTCCATTTGCACCCTTGCTTATCTCAAATTCTACTAGAATTTTTAATGGATAAGGCTCTAAGTTCCTTACCTTTACGAGCAAAGTTCCTCGAGAGGCACCAAAATGTAGGCCTAAAAAGGCCACATAACAATTTTTTTGAAATTTTTGACTAAGTGGTAAAAGCCCCTTAAAGAGGTGCAACATTTTGCTAAGGTGCAAATTCCACGGTCAAACTGGTCAAAAAATGTCCAATGGAATTCAAAGGAGCGAAGTGGAATGTAGAAGGATGAATTGGTGTCAATCTTCACACACCAATTTACAATATGAAAATCCATCGAAAGTAAAATCAGCGGTCAACTTAGTCAAAGCTGATCCAACAAACTTTGAAGTAGCAGAGTTATGAAAAGGAAGATGGTCCAACAAGAAGTTGAAAATGGGCTCTATGTTATTTTTTGTCCACCTATGTTGCAATGCAAAAATCAATGGCCAAAGTGATGAAATCAGGCCTAGCGGAATTTGAAATAGCAAATCTTGAAGAAAAAGTTAGATCATTTCTAGACTCTCATTTTGCGGTCAATACAGTGCATAGCAAAAATTGGAGCAATGGATTTTGAATAAGGGCGGGCGATGTAGTGTTAAAATCTATCGAGAACCAACACAATATCAAAATTCCATGGTCAACACAATCAAAAAGCATCCGATGAAATTAAGAGTAGTAGAATTGGGATAAAACACTATGAAAGATAAGGTAAGTTTTGGCAGATGTGGCAAAGCTCATTTGGGTAATACACAAATATTGAATTTTGCAGTCAAACTAGTCAAACCTAACTCAACGGTTTAAAGCTATGAATTTTGAAGAAAAATACGGGTTGCTCTAAGGCTTTCATTTTGTGGTCAAACTGGTCAAACTTGACCCAACAAAATTTAAGGCTACGAATTTTGAAGTTGATAAAAAAGTAGCTAGTTGAAGTGGATTTTAAAGAGCTTGAGCAGAAAGAACCAAGGAAGATCAAGCATCATCGGAATCAAGATTTCCTGAGTTTTTAGCTACAAATATGTGGATGAAATGTTTGATCAAGAATAGGGGATGATCCAGATCAACTTGCAACTAGTCCAGCGACTGTATTCTATTGAGGGTGAAACAACTTATAAAGCTCAGAGTTGTAGAGTTCACAGAGCACAACTCCTTTATTTTTCTTGTAAACCAATAAGATATCGCCACCTTAAGATCCTGCTGATCTGGAATATAAATCCTTGTAATGTTCCCATTATTTCTACTATTTTTGTAAAAATCTATATAAAGAGGTTGAGTCCTCATTTTTAGAGATTGGCTCTAGAGTGTTTGCCTATCATATCACTGTAATTTTGCTAAGAAATCAATAGGAGCATTATTTGGATGTTTTCCTCAGACTTGTGTCTTCATATTTTACGAGTTTATTCTATGAATTCATTTCCTGCTACTGCTATTATGGTTAGTCAATACTGCTAATATTGGATTGCTAAGTCGAGACAAATTGGAATGCTTCATGATTAAGCAAATGCTATAGAGAGATTCTTTTTTGTTAGTCTAAAGGTTGATCTAATTTTGCTATTTAGATTATTAACATTTTAGATGTTTGAAATAGTTCTTTAAGTGTTTTATTATTCTTTAATGATGAAGATGATTAGTTTTGAATGTTTTTAGTCTTAAGTGTGGTATACTAGAAATGTGATTGATTAGAGGATTCTTGATATTTGTCAATGTTGTTAGCTTTATCCAACCATTATTCACTCAATTGTTTTCTAACCCTTATCTCATTTCTATCCCTAAAATTACACTTTTAATTGAGCTTAATTGAGTCAACACCAATTAGTTGACAAGGTATACCAACCTACTCTAGAGGTTGGATTGAAGAAATCTTTGATCCATCCAATATCGGGGTTTGAGCTGTGATTAGTGGGTGTGCACCTCCAAGAAAGTCATAGATTCATAGTCACAGTTCAAGTTTTCCTTGATGTCAATTCAAACCCCAATAGTTAGCTAGTTACTTCAAGGAATATAATAAATGCATAAGTGCCTATGTACAAGTTGTAAATGTACAAGGTGTCCCATTGTACAACTAGGTAGAGTGTTGGCCAAGCAATCCATATTTCTATCTAAAGGGCCTCATAGTGTAGACACCAAAACAACACCAATCCGATTATGTGACTACAAGCACTGACCGAATTGGCATACATACCCCCTAGGGCAGCCTCCAGAGGTTAAACAGTGGTCCTAACCACTCCCAAATCAGTTTTGGAAGGTCAGAGGTCAATTTGGCACCTTTTAAGCACTTTGCTCCCTATTCGTCCCACCCTGGGATGATTAGAATCCTATTCGTCCCACCCCGGGATGATTAGCAGCAATCGTCCCAGGGTGGGACGAATAGCAGGTTTGACTGGAAAAAGTCAAGCCTTGATAGATCCGCCACTCAACTTCGCCTTCATTGCATGCAATTGCGAGGAACGGTTTCAAATCTGAGAGAGGGACTTCAGTCAAGCATGCCTTGATCATGGAGGCCCTAAATCGGGGAGGAATCTTCTCTCCCCCAAGAAAGGCATGGTGAGCCAAGTGGCGCCCTCGCATGCGCATTCAAAGGAGACCCTCAGGTCTATAAAATGGTGAGCCTCCTCACCCCAAAAAAGAATAGAGCTGGAGCATTTGGAGCAATGGAGTGCTGCCAAATTGTACCCCCATTCCCCTTTGTGCTTCCTACATCCCTAATTTCTCTTTTGGAAGAGAGGTTATCGGGTGAACACTAGGAACGCAATCCCGACCCAAAACCCAAGCAATCGGCCACAATCCCACACCAAATTCATTGACACAACCCCCTAGGAGGTTTTGGACCCATCCCACTTGGATTGGTGCCAAAACTAGGCCCCAAACGGTGGGCGTCCTGCCCCCGGGCGCCCCCCGCACTATCGCAGTCCTAATCGTCCCACCCCGGAGCGATTAGAAATATGTGAAGGATTTCTCTACTATTATTTTTGCATTCTGTTCTATTTGGTGTACTTATGCTGTTGTTCAAGTTTCATGTCATTTTGACTTGATTTGACTGTGTTTTTATCATTTTATGCGTTTACTAACATACAGGGAGCGCTTTCGGATACAGGACAATCTGGGTAGAATCTGCCAAATATGACCTTCTGGGTCATCCCAAAATGCCCCTTTTAGCCTAACCCCAAGTTTGCAGGAGTTTTGGAGGCCTCTGGGTAGGACATTTGCAAGGTCGCTCTTGCATGTTTTGTGACAGTCCTAATCGTCCCACCCCGGAGCGATTAGAAATCCATGCATGATTTCCTGACTGTTATTTTTGCAATGGGTCCCTGATGATGTCTTGATGCTTCTATCAAAGTTTGGGTTCATTATGACATGTTTTGACCATCGTTTCATTATTTTTTACATTAACTAGCCGGAGGCCTTGGGGATTGCATGTTTTCCTAATATCCGCATATGCTATTAACTATTTGCTGTTTCTCTGAGCATAGGATCTCACCACCAGGAACACCGGAGGGGCAGCAAGGAATGATGAACACATGGATGCAAGTGGCGACAATGTTTGGCCCACCCATTTCAAATGTGGGCATGCGGAAGACACTGGAAGCGTACCATCCGTTGATGTAACGAACTGTATCAAATGTTTTGAGCCCTAGAGGGGGACGTATTGTAACTAGATTGAAAGCAACATTAATAAAAGAGGCCCCACTTTTTTTTGCTTACATCTCATCTCATTTATGCTTTATTTCCTTCATGCATTGTTTCTCGCATTCGTAGGACTTAGCATTTTTATATCAATTTTGTTTGCATCATAATCTGGCACGCCGTCACCCCGCATTCAGATTTCAGTGGTGATCATGGTGGGACCCTATCCCCTACTATTAAGATCAAGTTTTTGATCAAAATTTTGTGGATTCTTTGCAGGTGTTACTCATTCGGGCATTGGACTGCTACTCGTGCCACCCTGTGACGAATACAGACCTAGAATTCATGCCACCCTGGGATGAATATGTATTCATCCCACCCTATGATGAATACAGACCTACTATTCATCCCACCCCAGGATGATTAGAGTTCTATGCATTTTCTGAGCAGAAACTCAGAGGCATCTAGTTTGGACAGAGAAGAGGTAGGCCTTCTGAACATCCTCTATGTTTTTTTATTTTCTATTTTTGTAGATTTCTATTTTCTTTGCTTTCTTGCAATAAAAAATAAAAAAAAAAACATAGAGTAAATTAAATGGAAGGAACCTAATTAGGGATGCATTCTTCTCTGGTTTTCTTGCATGATACTTGCACCAATGGCAAGTCCTCATCATAGGTGTCAGTTCTAGGTAGGTTTTGTGATTTCCTTCTTGCTACTAATTGTTTCTGAAAGATAAAACGTACTTTAAAGCATTGCATTAGTGAAAATCATATTTTGTTGTATGTTTTCTTTCTTTACATGATTAAAAGGAACCACACACACACCACCTAATAAAATTAACATCAAGGAGTTGGTCTTAATACCCCAACACTTGATCAAGACCAACGGTGGATTTCATCACCACCTTGGCTTGGATTTTGCATACATTTACCCTGATCGTGACTGTTGCTAGACGTAAATCCTGATGAAAGCTGACCAAGTGTAACGGGGGTGATTCCCCATGCATGAGGATAAGTCTTCTATGGTAGGTGTCAAAAATAGAGTGATCCCCCTTTCGTACCGCCTATGTTCCACGTATTGTTTTGCTCTCGCGTACCAATAGTTTCCCTCACGTAAGGGCGGGTATATTGAGAGGTTCGGTATAATGGCCTAGCAATGGTATATTGAAGGGGTGACCATTTTGGAGATACAAGAGCCCTCATTTTGCATGTATAACAAAGTTTCCTTTACAAGATTCACACAACAAAAATCAAACACATTAGACCAGATCTAGGGCACACATTTAATCTGTAAACAAGATAATCATTTCTTTGCTTGTGTGGTCCTCTTTTGTTTGGTATAGCATAAAGAATTGTAAAGGAGATAAAAATATACATATCTTTCTAGAAAGACCACCACCATGGTGTATACCCATAGCCAAGCCCAATCATGGGCAGAAGTTGCAAAAAGTGTACAAGGAGGCACAAGTCACCTCCGTTATAGCCCCAAGGACTTGGTTATACCACCTTGGCGGCTTGACCCACAACGTAGTCCACACTATGCCACTACAGAAAAGGACTATAGAGGCACCCCTTTGAGGGGCACTCCCATTCAACACAGACCCTCTCAGGAGGAGTACATACATGGGAAGGCCCCCTTAGACACTCATTATGAGTGGCCACTGTGTGATGAAGTGCTAGAGCAACATAGGGTTCATAAGGAGGGACCACATGATTATATCATTCCTCCTCTACCCCTCATTACTGTTAGAACTAATAGGCCAAATCTAGAGCACAAGGCTCTTCAGATAGGGTGAGCCAACTCCGCCCGTCCCTTTCACATGTACGAAAGGGAGCATGAGGAAAACTAGTATATTCCTCAAGAGCAATACACCGTGCAGGAGCAATGCACCTCCGCACCTGCTAATTATCAAGATCACCTATTGAGGCCAGAGCCTCGGGTGAATGCTGCTAACCTCGATAGAGGAAAGTGACCCATAGAGATCTCGGATCACCATGACCGAGATAGATATGTAGGGGAGGCATCTAGGCCTCCTAGACATAGGACGATAGAACAAATTGACTTGGCATTTGCCAAACATGCCGCCCGCCAAGCACAAATCACGTAGCTTAGGCAAGATCAGCAATAGTTAGAGCAACTGTATCATCTTAACAAAGAGCGCATTCAGTGCCAGACAGATGAGTTGCTCCATAACACTATGCATGAGAGGATTCCAACCCCTCGCATGCATAGGACAAAAATTTATGAGAGGCACAACCCCTTAGTGCGAGACAGGTCTCCATGACCTTATCAAGTGTTGCCTCCAAGACCTCCTAGACCTGAGCGGGAGGCCACCCCTAGAACCAATGATGGGCGTCTTCCTTGGGCACCCATCCATGTTTATAGGTCATGCCCAAAAACTCCTCAAGAAGCCTATGAGGAATTTGAGTGAGAAGAAGAGCGGGTCGAAATGCCCTACCAAGGCAGGGGGCGCTACCCGGCTACCCCTCCATAGGCCTCAAGTTCCTCGCAATTCACAATGGGAACAAACCAAAGAAGAGGAAATCAAATCCTCTGATGCATACAAAGCATTGCTAGAGCGCTTAGAGTCTATGGAGACCAAGACTTCAGGGCCCCAAAAGCCCACCTTATGCCAACTCCGCAGTCACCCTGTGCATCCTTCAGTTCCAGCACCCCCATACCCCGACCACTTCAAAATGCCTCAATTGGCAATTTTTAGAGGGGATGAGGATGCCCAAGAGCACGTAACAAGGTTCCTGAGTCAATGCTTTGGCATTCAGGACAATGATGCATTGCTTCTGAGAATGTTTATAACCACGTTCGTAGGTCCTGCCTCGGATTGGTTTACCCAATTGCCGAAGCATAGCATCAACAATCTAGACCAGCTAGTGGACGCGTTCCTTGAACATTTTGCCTTCAACACCAAGAAGAAGGCATCCTTAAGTGACCTAGCTGGCCTTAAGTAGTATGATGATGAGACCATAGCCACTTATGGGAATCGATGGAGGACATTGCTTTCAAAGCTACCTTACCTCCCTCCCATGGCCGACATGACTCAGATGTTTTCAAAGAGTTGCATAAGGTCGATCTCCATGCTATTGTAGCTGCAGCAATATGCCACCCTAGAAGAAGCCCTGGTGCAAGCCAAGATAATTGAGGAGATCAAAATTCAAGACGACGAGATTGCCAAGCCACGCAAGAAAGAGTGGACCAAAAATGCCAAAACTGGGCCCACGCAACCGAAACCCATCATGGTCAATCAGGTTGCCATAACTATACCATCACCTGCACAAATGACATAGCCCCCAAAGGCTAATTATCAGGCAGTTCCTCTTGCTAACTATGAAAAGGAAAATCACAAACAAGAGCAAAATCAGCAGCGTCACCCTAAGCGACAATTCACACAATTCACGGAGTCTAGAGACTCCTTGTTTGACCGCTTGTTCATGGAAAACCTGATAAACTTGCTAGAAAGTCGACCCATAGACCCCAACGCGCCAAAACCCAAGGGCTATAGGGAAGATTTATATTGTAGATTCCATCGACAGAAAGGACATGACATCTTCACTTGTTGGAAATTCAAAAACTTGGTGCAAGACTTGATAGACAACAAAACGCTCATGGTAGATAATCCCGTAGCACTGAGCAACCAACAGATGGAAGTCTTCAAAGACCCCCTGCCTACCCATGACATGCAGGCAAAGAATTTACAAGTGAATGAGGTAACACAAGACTGCCCCATGCAAGGATACGTAGGGATGATAAGCATCGTGACACGGAACAAAAGATACCCAAACATGGCTGCACCCGCTGTAGCTACAGGAGATGTTCCATCAACGTCACAACCTCCACAACACCCTACACAACCTCCCCCACCTAGACCAGTGGCCATGATTTAGACTAAGCTTACTCAAAGTTTAAGGACCACGTCGGCTAGGCTCTCCATTTATGAGCTCATCCAACAATCATCGCCCCATCGGGAGGCTCTGATGGAGATACTCAAAGCCATTGAGCTACAACCCCAAGAACCCAATTCTTTCAACAACTTTGTGGGACATGTGAGACAATGCACAGAACCAGTCATAACCTTCAGGGAAGACGAACTAAAATTGGTGACTGGTGATATGGTGGATCCACCCCTGCACGTCATCGCGCGGGTCAACGAGATTCCATTCAAGAGGGTGTTGGTGGACACTGGCTCATCCAACAACATAATCATGACAATGGCATTAAAACATCTTAAGTTGCCAGCATCCCACATTGTGGCATCCACCTACACTCTTCGAGCATTCAACGACGCGTTATGCTCGACGGTTGGCACAATTGTCCTGCCCATCCAAGTAGGACAAAAGACCATTCCTACATTGTGTCACATCCTTGAGGGTGAGATGGCCTACAATATCTTGCTAGGTCGGCCTTGGATCAGGGACATGAAGTGTGTCCCTTCGATAGCCCATCAATGCCTCAAGTACACATACGAAGGGCAAGTACATGTAGTCCCAATAGACTTAGAGCCCTTTAAGTTTTGCAATGCGGTGCAGTTGATGCCACAATCGACCCTCCCATCGACACATTTGGACTTTCAATTGAATCCATCCACTCAAGGTCCGATTTCGCCTACATCCCCACTGTTGAGTCCCTCAAGTAACCGACCTGGCCCATCTTCATCGTCTGTTCCTTCACCAACAATGCCACCTATGGTGGCCACACCGAAGGACAATGGGAAGAAGCCCCTAGAGGAGGCACCACCATTAGTCTCAACCATCTCTATCGAGGAGGTGCCCAGCCGAATGGAAGTCGAGACACCTGATTCACCCAACATGGAGTGGACTCAGGGAGAACTCCCATTCCCTCCCCCTCAACCACCGATGATTACCATTGAAATGGCCAATACGGGCCTGGGGGAGTACCTAGTGTAGAACATTGTGGCAACACCCACGCTCGAATCCATGCAAGACATGGGGAGACCTCGCCTCCCCATCGGCACTATCATCCCTTTAGGTTACCCACCAAATCAGACCAACTTTGTATATGGGGGCCTCGAGAATGGCCTGGAACCCTACCTACAAGAGGAAGAGGATGAAGAGCCATTTGTTGAGAATGTTGATTATCTATCCAACCCAGAATTCACCTTGAAATACCTAGACCAATGTAATTGGCATGGATATGGATTGGGCAGATACGAACAAGGAATGCGCACTCTTTGTCAACCAAGATACCAGATGCCATATGATAAATCAGGAGTAGGGTTCAACCACCCTTTGCCCCTCGACATCTTGGTAGAAACCATGCAAGGCTTAGGTCTAGGCAATAGGGATGGGTTGGCACAAGATCCATATGCCAATCCCAACACTACATACACATTGGGGAATTATCTCCCATTGTTAACAACAAACCTTGTTGACCTCAACAACCCTTCCCCTTTGATCGAGAAAGGGGAAAGTTCAAGGGATAACCTCCAAGAGGGATATGAACAAAATCAAGAGGAGTCTTCTGAAGATGAGTCAGATTATGAGGTAGCACCTTGGGACCCGTTTGAGTCCGATAGCAATCACTCATAGGTGACGCCCATTGACGATTATCAGGAGGACTTCATGGCAATGTTCCCCTTTAATGTTCCAATCGAGCAATTGCCACCTCAAGAGAATCCAGCCCTCCCATAGAGAGTGGAACAACCCAGAAGGGGCCAAATCAACATGCTCAAACAAAACGAGCCTCCCATACCAGCCATAAGAATATAAAAGGGGACGCACATAGTTGTAGGAGCCAATGAAGGCCTATGGATCTCCGATAGTGACTATGAGGATGAGACTGAGATGGCATATCTCAACCATATGAGGCAACAAGAATACCCCATAGACATCGATGATATGTTTGAACATTTAAATATGGGACCAAGGCATAGGTGGCATTTAAACCAAGCACAGTTAAACCAAGTGCTTCATCCACCACTTTGGGCATACAGAGAGCACCTCCCACCTAGAGACCCTATAGGGCCACCAGTGCCAAGGGCAGACCCTATCCTTCTATCCACACATAGGGCCGATCCTTTTGTGCCAGTACCCATAGAGCCAGATCCGAGGCACAAGGATCACCAAGAATGTCTGAATCAACACCCATGCGGTAATGGAGACCAAATTCATTCCATCAACATGATCTCCATTGATTTAACCACCCCCATCCACAATCCAGCCGATCCAACATGACCATTGTATCTAGACCTAGATGCCATAGACTGGGATCATGCTGACTCACCACCATCCCCATCAGAGTACTGGCCTTGCGGTGAGATGTTCCATTTCACCCCAAGACAGACTCAGGATATCTTCCATGCTGAAGAGGAACCCGACGTTCCCAACATAGATCTAAATTCAGCAAATGATATCCACCTGATCCCAACTCCACACCAGTTGGAGGATGGATCCCACATGTCAGTCGAAGAGACGATTGATGTAGACATCGGTTCTGATCCAATGAATCCACAAATCATCAAGCTAGGGGTAAGTCTATCCCTCGAAGAGCAAGCTGATTACATTGCCCTTATCAAAGAGAAGAAGGAGGTTTTTGCATGGTCCTACAAAGACATGTCGAGGCTAGACCCATAGCTAGTCATGCATAATCTAACACTTGATCCGACAGTCAAGCCAGTCAAGCAAAAGCTACGTAAGATGCACCCAATAGTGGCCTTAATGGTCAAATATGAGCTACAAAAGTTGTTGGATGCATAGTTTGTCATCTGCATGGATTACCCACCATGGTTGTCCAACATGGTACCCATCAAAAATCTGGATGGGAGGATTCGCATATGCACCGATTTTTGAGATTTAAACAAAGTGAGTCCCAAGGATGATTTCCCCTTGCCTAGCATCGATGCATTGGTAGATGCTACAATAGGCCATGAAATGCTTTCCCTCATGGATGGTTTCTCGGGATACAACCAGATTCGTATCAATCCCGATGATCAACTAAAAATGGCGTTCACGATGCCTTGGGGGACATTTTGTTATAAGGTCATGCCCTTTGGCCTTAAAAATGTTGGTGCCACCTACCAACGCGCTATGACATACATCTTCCATGATCACATGCATAAAACTTTGGAAGATTATATGGATGATTTGTTGGCCAAATCTCTTTTGTGCCAAAATCATCTCGATGACTTACGCAAGATCCTTGATCACCTCATCGAACACAAAGTTAGGCTAAACCCCAAGAAGTGCGTATTTGGCATCACATCTGGAAAACTCTTGGGTTTCATAGTCTCAAAATGAGGCATCGAGGTAGATCCAAATAAAGTCAAGGCAATCCTTGAGATGCTTCCCCCAACCACCATCAGGCAGCTCAGAAGCTTGCAGGGTAAGGTCACGTCGATCAAGCGCTTCATAGCGCAGTTATCTGACAAGTGCCGACCCATGAATAAATTATTACACAAGGGGGTAGCATTTCATTGGGATGACGAGTGCCAGTCAGCCTTCGATGACATCAAACAATACTTGGCTTCACCGCAGTATTGGCACCACCTAGACCAGGAGTGTCATTCTACTTATACATCTCAGCTACTGAGGTGGCACTCGGTGCCATGCTAGCCCAAAAAAATGAATTACATAAAGAACAGGCTAATTATTATCTTAGCCGCACCCTGGTCAGTTATGAACTTAACTATGCATACATTGAGAAGCTATGCTTGGCAGTGGTATTTGCCACCAAAAAGCTATGCCATTACATGCTGAGCAATACGATGTATGTTGTGTCTAAGGAGAATCCATTGCGGTACATGATGAGTCATACTTATCATAGTAGTCGCATGACAAAATGGATCATGTTGTTGATGGAGTTTGACATCGAATTCATTGGACAAAAGTCCATCAAAGGTCAAGTCATCGCCGATCAACTAGCAGAGGCTCCTCTCGAAGATGATCAACCTCTGACCATAGAGCTACCCGATGATGGGGTCTTCCATGTCTCAGAATCGCCAGATTCTGATGAGCCTGAGTCACAGGCTGACATAACCTTATTTTTTGATGGTTCTAAATGTGAGCAAGGGGGTGGCACGGGAATCATATTTTTCACACCGCAAGGGGCTCCAATGCCTTTATCATTTAAACTTGATTTCCCGTGCACCAATAACAATGCTGAATACGAAGCCTTGCTCATAGGTCTTCAGACAACCATCACCATGAACATCAAATGCTTGAATATCTTTGGTGATTCATTGTTAATTGTCAACCAAGTGAAAGGGGTATTCCAATGCAAATGCCCAGTTCTGTAGGCCTACAAAGCCCTTGTGGATAAATTCCTAGCAAATCTTGAATGGTACGACATCGAGGCACTCCCTCGATCATCGAATCATTTTGTGGACACTATGGCCTCCTTGGGGTCACTAATCCCGCAAGACCCTTCTGGTGAGATGACAACCATTCAAGTCAAAACATTATCGCAATCCATGATGGAGCGTGCAAGCTCCGACATAACGCCAGGAATCCACCTGATCCAGATTGAACCATCTCAAGATAGGTTCTCTCGAATCCATGATAGTCTGAATCATGCCAACTAGGGGTCTTTGTTCTCCCCAACCCCTCTTAATAGCAACACAACGCTATTTCTACAAGTTCTTTCCCGCTCAACTTTTGCTAGGGATGAACTTCAAGAGGGATCGATCGTTCATACCATCGAGGTTTCTGATCAGCAAGATTGGTACACACCCATAAGAGACTATCTCAAGTTAGGTAGCCTCCCACTTGGATTGTCGCACACCACAAAAATATCATTCAAACAGAAAGCGGCAAAACATGTCTTGCTAGGAGACATTTTGTACCATCGAAGCTACGAAGGGATCCTCCTCCATTGCTTGGACCAGCAGGAGTCCACTTGGGTGATCACCCAAGCGCACGATGGTACATGCGGTGGCCACTTCAGTGGTATGGCCATCGCAAAGCGCATTCTTTGCATGGGCTATTATTGGCCATATTTAGAGCGAGATTGTTGTGCATATGTGCGAAAGTGCATGAAGTGTCAACACCATGCTAACTTGACACATGTACCTTCTCAGGCCTTGCAGCCGATCCAATCGGCTTGGCCATTTTTATAGTGGGGCTTAGATCTCATCGAAAAGATCTCCCCTGCATCGTCAGGTCATCACACGTTTATCATAACGGCCATAGAGTACTTCACTAAGTGGGTGGAAGCAATTTCGCTTACCTCTACGATTGGGCCCCGCATTGTGGAGTTCATTTTACATAACATCATATGTCATTTTGGTATTCCATCCAAGATCATCTCGGATAATGGGACATCATTTAAGAACAAATATGTGCGTGCTTTGACAACAAAGTACAAAATTCAGCATAGTTTTTTGACACCCTATTATCCGCAGGCAAATGGGCAAGCAGAGGCGTCAAACAAAATGCTAGTTGCCATCCTTAAAAATATGGTCATAGATAATCATAAGGATTGGCACATCCAAATACCACTTGCCCTATGGGCTTATCGCACTAGCATTCGGACGCCCACTGGGGCAACTCCATTTTCACTAGTGTATGGCTCCGAGGCAGTCATGCCTCTCGAGTTGGAAATACCCTCCTTGTGCATATCAATGCAAGAGTTCATCGATGATGACACTACGCGGCAGGCCCGGTTAGACCAGCTTACGTTACTCGATGAACGATGCATCAATGCTCTCGAGCATTTACGTATCTATCAAGAGCGACTTAAGAAAGCATACAACATGAAAGTTCACCTGAGGGACTTTCAAGTTGGTGACCTGGTCTTAAAAGAGAACCAACAAAATTCTAACTTGCCGCCCCATTTAAGGGACAAGTTCATGGCAAATTGGTTAGGTCCTTATGTAATCGATAGTAAAATAGGACCTGGAACATACCGGCTCACCTCTCTTGAAGGAATCAAGGAACTAGAACCCTTGAACATCAGTCATTTGAGGCCATTCAACATTTAGAGAGCCATAGCCCAACCCAAAAGCTCCAAGGATTCCCACAATCGCTTGGTCAACCTAAAAATGCCCCAAAGGTATCCATAATCCCTTTGGTCAAACCAAAAGCCCCAAGGATTCCCACAATCGCTTGGTCAACCAAAAATGCCCCAAAGGTATCCATAATCCCTTTGGTCAAACCAAAAGCTCCAAGGGTTCCCACAACTTGGTCAACCCAAAAAGCTCCAAGGATTCCCATAATCTCTTGGTCAACCTAAAAATGCCCCAAAGGTATCCATAATCCCTTTGGTCAAACCAAAAGCCCCAAGGGTTCCCACAATCGCTTGGTCAACCTAAAATCCCCCAAAGGTATCCATAATCCCTTTGGTCAAACCAAAAGCTCCAAGGATTCCCCATCACATTGTTACAACCAAAAATGCCCCAAAGGTATCCATAATCCCTTTGGTCAAACCAAAAGCTCCAAGGGTTCCCACAATCGCTTGGTCACCCTAAAATGCCCCAAAGGTATCCATAATCCCTTTGGTCAAACCAAAAGCTCCAAGGATTCTCACAATCACTTGGTCAACCAAAAATGCCCCAAAGGTATCCATAATCCCTTTGGTCAAACCAAAAACTCCAAGGGTTCCCACAATCGCTTGGTCAAAAACAAATATTCAAAAACAAAAAAACACCAGATAATCAAAAATAACAAAAAAATTGCATCTCACTTTCATGCATATTCTTAAAAATCAAAACACAAAAAGAACTGCATTAGGCATCGCATACATACATTGCATATTTGCTGGTCATACATGTCAAAAGCACCATAGACTGTAATTACTCGGCAATTCCATCATTTTCCAAATTTAGTCCATTTTGTAAAAAGATCCATCAAGAATAACGCCCTTCGCATTTTTGCCATATCATAGTCAGTTGTCTTCTAATGTCTTTAAGGTTTTTGTCATTCAACTATCTTTAGATTTCTAGTCAAATGTTGTACAAAGTCAGACCGATTTTTACAAGGTAGAGTTTTACTTGGATCACGCCTTGTTACATAGCATCCCAACACAAGCTTAAAACACATAAAAATTCCCAAGTTGTGTGAATGCAAGATGAAACCTACAAAGCAGTCTAGGGTACCATAGGTGAAACGTTATCCTGCTCATCCCCCTATGCGAATGGTTCAAGAATGCTGAGAATTGACAAAAGGACAAGCTCTTCCCCATCCAATTCCCCACAATAAATAGTGGTTTTCACCACTATCAAAAATCCCAAACACCTTTGGTCCCCAAAGTCGTAAGGATTCGTACTACATGCCCCTGAGAAGGATGGGTAGTCATCCCCAAGGCCTAAAAGGATCAATGCCATTCACAAGAAAAATCCCAAAAGTCCACCATCAAAAATCCCAAAACACCTTTGATCCCCAAAGTCATAAGGATTCGTACTACACGCCCCTGAGAAGGATGGGTAGTCATCCCCAAGGCCTAAAAGATCAATGCCATTCCAAAGAAAATTCCCAACCACCTTTGATTCCCAAAGTCATAAGGATTCATACTACACGTCCCTGAAAAGGATGGGTAGTCATCCCCAAGGCCAAAAGGATCAATGCCATTCACAAGCCAAAAACCCACGAGCTCAACTTTGAAATCAAAATTCAAAATCTAAATCCTCAAAAGGCAACAATAAAAAATAACAATGGTTATCACCACTACTCAAACCCCTTGCTCAAGAAAAAAAAGAGAAAAATAAATAGTGATTTTCATCACTATGTATGAGAGCAAGTATCCCAACAAGTTGAGCAACCGAAAGACGCCTGAGCTTGAATCCCTGGAATTCTCAACATTCGAAAAACCATTTAGGTGATCCTCATTACGGGTTTGGTGGATAGCCTACCTGGCAATGGCGGTATCCTAAATGCATGACGATATGTCTATCACATTAGCTTTGCATGTGTAGACCAATGTTTGCATGTGGATGAGCTAGCTTATGGTATCCTAGATTGCACCGTAGATTAATCTTACTAAATACAACAAAGGAGTTAGTGGAGCTAATTAGGTGATCCTCAGTACAGGTTTGGTGGACAACCTACTTGGCACTGGCGGTATCCTTATGAATACCACATAAACGAACTCAATCGCACACACAGGGATGTGAAATAACTTGGTCAAACTCAAGTCTGATTCGTACCTTGTTCGAAAGTCTTGTAAGATAATGTACAGTCTTGATTAGTTAGTTAAAGCATTCGAGTCTCAGAAAAACCTTAACTACATTTTAAAACAATTGTTGTACATTTCATTACTTACATCACCATCAAAAAATACAAAACAAAAATTACAAATGCAAAGTTATTCCATAAAGCAATCACATAGTACAGAAAGCCAGTAAATCCTGTACAGTCTATGGTGCCATCGCCTGTATACCAACAAATCATTCCATCCATTCCATATGCATACATCCATATCATATAGCTAACATCATCCACAGTCATAATAGCATATGCATACATCAACATAAATAAAGGTGCATAAAAGAACAATAAACCATGACAAGCATATCATCAAACCAAAAATGAGTCATGTATATATATCGAGTCAAAATGCCCTCAAGCTACAATAAGAAGGTCCTCTGACCTCACAAAAAACCAAAAATTCAAAATCCCCAAAGCCTAGGGAGTCGGCCACCATGATCATGCAGGATCGGTGCGACTGGAACTACCCCAGTAGTATGGGTCCTATGGGACCTCTCGGGCGGCTTCGCTAGCCCGTGCACCATGCCCACCAATGCTACCCTCATCCAGCCACCTGCGATGAGAGGATGCAGACTGCTTAGTCTCACTGCCTCTCGTGCGACGCGATGAACCACCTCCATCGAGATCAGGTAACTGTCCACCAAGGCGGACAACCTCTGTCTCCAACTCTACCCGATACCGCCCCCACTCCACATCTCATCGATGATACACAGCCAATGCGTTGTCCCGCTGTGCCAACTGAGCCCATAGGAGATCCCTCTCCTACAAAACATCTCTATGCTCCTCCTCCCATCTCCACAAGAGATCCTCCAATCATGCTATCTCAACATGAAACCCAGCCTCCACATCCCCTGAGACAGCCTGAGGCATGGGCACCTCCGAGACGGCCTGCTGCTCCGGCACCCACTACTCCGGGACATCCTGTACATCCGGCTGCTCTAGAACCCTCGCATCATCTCCATCGCCAGTGAAGTCATCGACCTCCACCATGTCTGCATCATCAAGTGGAGCCCCCCAACCCTCCCTCGATGCCTCTGCATCCCCACCTCCTACTACCACATCCGTGCCTCCTAGAGGCCCCTCACCCCACCATCGTCGCATAGTCCACCATCGGTCATACTCTGTAGTTACCCCGACATCGTCCACGTTGGGTACATCAATAACTACATCAGACCCCTCACCCAATGGCTCAATGATCGGCCAGACTAGGGTCCTCTCATCCCTGCATGTCGATAGATCAAGGGATCACCAAGAAATCCCTGGTGCACCCCAAACTACCATGTCACCCAGACATATGAGAAGTACTCCTACTCTATCATGTTCTACCCAATAAACCATCTACCCCTATGCACACATCGAAGCCACTCTCCAGCCTCAGGCCAGGCTGGACAGTCCCGATACGGCCACCAGAACACCTACCCGAGCACTAAACGAGAGAAGGCATCAGTATAGTGACCTACGTCACCTGCCCATCATCGACTCTGTCCATGCTCCTCTGACCGCCACCATAGATTGGCATACCCAATCTCTCGATCCACCATCTCACCTCGGGTGGTCCAAGGCAAACCCTACGGCCGCTCCACAGCTATGTGCTGCCACCCCCAGCACTGCAAGAGATAGCTGCACCCGATCCCCTTCCACCTTCGATAGTGGACCTCATACAACTCATCGTACAGCTATGCCAACAACGTCTGACCCCATCTCATAATCAGTGGAGCTGAGGTAGGACACTCCACCAAACTAAACACCAACTCCAACAGGTTCCAAGGGAACCTCGCACCTAAGGAGTCAGGAAGCAGCATATTGGAAATGAGGGCCATGAGTAAAGCATGCCTCACCCCCAATACGCCCTTCTCCAGCCACCACCGCACCAGAATACCACCTATCTGGCAGTCAGCCTCAGCCCTCTCCACAGCCCTCTCCACCCCCATCTCCCCTACCTGACCAAAACACCATGTCAGTACTACTGTCCATTGGTCTCGATGGGTCATCCAGATAGGAAGCCCATCTATCAAAATCCGTAGAATCCGATACACATCCTCCAAAGTCACCATCTTCTCCCCTATTGGGAGATGAAAGGTGTTGGTGTGGGGATCCCACAAATTGATCAAGGTAGTCAAATATGCTCGATCCCCCACCACAGGCTCCAAACGCGTCACCTGCTTGAGCCCAAGGGCATCAAGCCACTCCCAATCCACAATTGTCAAGGCATCCCGGGCATCAGAGAACACAATCGGCTGGCGGTGCCGACTCCTCACAACCTAAAAAACAACAAAACAAACAAAACAAATTAGGGTTTCAACCTTACCTTAATAAACAAAAACAATAAAAACAAAACACTACAAAAGTACAACCTAAAGTTACAATAAACGTGTACAAAAAAGTACAACAAATTACAAAACAAAACCATTAAGGTAACCTAAAAATATATACAACACAAAAAAAAAAAACAAAATCATACTAGGGTTTCAACCTAAGGTAAAAAAAAAACAAAAAAAAAATGTCCTAGGGTTTCAACCTTAGTGTGAACAAAAAAACTAAAACAAAACTCATACTAGGGTTTTCAACCTTACTGTGAACAAAAACAAAATAAAACAAAAAATTTATATTCGGGTTACAACCTTAATATGACAAAAACAACAAAAAAAGAACGCTCAGAAGCATTTTATATGTGCGTTTTAAAAATTCATATAAATACAAAAAAAATAACAAGCAAAAGGAAGGAACATCATACCGGTCTCACTTTGACTCCTCCGCTCGAAGATCCGGTTCTCGCACTCATGATGTCCACAAAATCTCGGTAGCGCTCCGCTACGCAAACTCGCACTCCTCCTCACTGCTCCAAATCGCCAAGAAAAAATTGTTGCAAATGAGCCCAAAACCTAGTTTTGGTCCTTTTATAGGTTGTTAGGCCTGTAATCGTTCCACCCTGGGATGAGCGCTCTAGTTAGCACTCATCCCACCCTGGGACGATTACCAAATTGGTATTCGTCCCACCCTGGGACGATTACAGAGCAAGAAATAAAGCAACAAAAACTGCATCCAAAAAATGCACCAAAAATAGCAATAAATCTGCCGAACAAAGGTGCCTTTGCACCTGACATTCATGGCATGAAAAACCGACATTGGGGTCACAAATACTCACTATCCTACTCCCTAAGAAGGCTAGCATAGCCGGACCGCTCCACGGGAAGGAGGATTTTTGATAATTTCTACCCCAATAGGCGTCAAAGAAAAGGGTCAAAACCCACCAAAAATAGGTCCGATTGTTGGAAAACTGCATAAGCGTTCAAAGAAAAACAACTGAAGGCACCCTTACAAACGTCATCTTGGGTCAAGTGACTCATCGCTTTTCTCATTTTGGTCATTCCCTCATCGATTCGTCGCTTGAGGGGGTAGTCACACTTAGTCACCAAATCAACAAATACACACCCAATCAAGGAAATGGCATGCATTCAAAGAATCATTGACAAAGACAATCACGCTCCTGCTTGGGGCAGCAAACAAGCAATAATCACAAGCTGAACAAACACTTGGCATTCTGGAAGCATGAAGACAAGGTTCCTCAGACAAAAGGTTGCGCCCTTTGCCTATTCATGACTGAACAATGTCCAAGATCAAGTACACCTCACCAAAAAAGGTTACACTTGAGTTAAGCTCCTTAGCTCGTCAGAAGCAAGGATTCAAGAATGCGTGCCCTTTCCATACTTGGGGCATCAAAATTTGGTTAGGTTACTAAGAAACCCTAATCATTAAGTGCTTTGGTCATCTATTTTTTCTCAGCACTGCGCCACACACAACGCATCCCAAAAAGGGGCATCTATAGACACCAAAACAACACCAATCCGATTATGTGACTACAAGCACTGACCGAATTGGCATACATACCCCCTAGGGCAGCCTCCAGAGGTTAAACAGTGGTCCTAACCACTCCCAAATCAGTTTTGGAAGGTCAGAGGTCAATTTGGCACCTTTTAAGCACTTTGCTCCCTATTCGTCCCACCCTGGGACGATTAGAATCCTATTCGTCCCACCCCGGGACGATTAGCAGCAATCGTCCCAGGGTGGGACGATTAGCAGGTTTGACTGGCAAAAAGTCAAGCCTTGATAGATCCGCCACTCAACTTCACCTTCAAGGCATGCAATTGCGAGGAACGGTTTCAAATCTGAGAGAGGGACTTCAGTCAAGCATGCCTTGATCATGGAGGCCCTAAATCAGGGAGGAATCTTCTCTCCCCCAAGAAAGGCATGGTGAGCCAAGTGGCGCCCTCGCATGCGCATTCAAAGGAGACCCTTGAGGTCTATAAAATGGTGAGCCTCCTCACCCCAAAAAGAATAGAGCTGGAGCATTTGGAGCAACGGAGTGCTGCCAAATTATACCCCCATTCCCCTTTGTGCTTCCTACATCCCTAATTTCTCTTTTGGAAGAGAGGTTATCGGGTGAACACTAGGAACGCAATCCCGACCCAAAACCCAAGCAATCAGCCACAATCCCACACCAAACTCATTGACACAACCCCCTAGGAGGTTTTGGACCCATCCCACTTGGATTGGTGCCAAAACTAGGCCCCAAACGGTGGGCGTCCTGCCCTCGGGCGCCCCCCAAACTATTGCAGTCCTAATCGTCCCACCCCGGAGTGATTAGAAATCTATGAATGATTTCTCTACTGTTATTTTTGCATTATGTTCTATTTGGTTTACTTATGCTATTGTTCAAGTTTCATGTTATTCTGACTTGATTTGACTATGTTTTTATCATTTTATGCGTTTACTAACATACAAGGAGCGCTTTCGGATATAGGACAATCTGGGTAGAATCTGCCAAATCTGACCTTCTGGGTCATCCCAAAATGCCCCTTTTAGCCTAACCCCAAGTTTGCAGGAGTTTTGGAGGCCTCTGGATAGGACATTTGCAAGGTCGCTCTTGCATGTTTTGTGACAGTCCTAATCGTCCCACCCCGGAGCGATTAGAAATCCATGCATGATTTCCTGACTGTTATTTTTGCAATGTGTCCCTGATGATGTCTTGATGCTTCTATCAAAATTTGGGTTCATTATGACATGTTTTGACCATCGTTTCATTCTTTTTTACATTAACCAGCCGGAGGCTTTGGGGATTGCATGTTTTCCTAATATCCGCATATGCTATTAACTATTTGCTATTTCTCTGAGCATAGGATCTCACCACCAGGAACACCGGAGGGGCAGCAAGGAATGACAAACACATGGACACAAGCGGTGACAACGTTTGGCCCACCCATTTCAAATGTGGGCATGCGGAAGACACTGGAAGCGTACCATCCGTTGATGTAACGAACTGTATCAAACGTTCTGAGCCCTAGAGGGGGGACGTATTGTAACCAGATTGAAAGCAACATTAATAAAAGAGGCCCCACTTTGTTTTTCTTACATCTCGTCTCATTTATGCTTTATTTCCTTCATGCATTTGTTTCATCGCATTCGTAGGACTTAGCATCTGCACCATTTGTATCAATTTCGTTTGCATCATAATCTGGCACGCCGTCACCCCGCATTAAGATTTCACATAGTGAGTGATTATATATCACTGTAGGTAGTAGTAGGTATATTGTATCCATCACCATATAGATTGGTGATGGGGTACAATGTAGTTCTTTAGTATTAGTTATGGAGTGTTCGTTTCCTCCATATTGCATTGTATCATTTTCGTCACTTTCCATTAATAGTATATTTCAACATATTACATTTATGCATATTTCATATCCTATGATTGTATTCTCCCTTGGATTACACCATAAAAATCTAACACCTTTGAGAACCCAAACTTTGAAGAAGAATATGGGGACACTCCCTCCTCGGGTTCTCTAACCCTTGTCCATGATGATAAAGGGAGAGTGGTTTTTTGAATCCGCTAATCACATGGTTGTCTTCTTGCATAAATATAGGGAAGTTGTGAAATCCATCCTTAGGGAGAGTTATGGCGTCCTAAGTGTTTCCATAGAGGAGGGTTCACTCTTGGACCATCCCAAACAACCTAATTCAAACCCTTTGAATCAATTAAATCCATCATCTAGATATTTCAATGCAAATATTAATGTATCAAATTCTAATTTCATTGATTCTAATATCATCATTATTTCCATGGATGTCCAGGTTCAAAATATCTCATCTTATTTGGGACATCATTCATCTTTGCCTTCTCTTGAGGAACTACTACAAGACAATGTGAGTTGTCCTGTATCTCAACAAGAGGGTACAATATACATTCTACCTCAAATGTACCATCAAGTGTCTCAAATTATAATCCTCATGTTTATAACTTTCTTATTAATCACAAAAATGTGAGTATGGGTTTCACTCAAAACCATAATCGCACAATTATTTTATCTTCTAATCCTTTCACTTAAAGCATCTTGGGAGTAATTCATATGATGCCAACCTTAACATTGTATGTCCAAGTGCATCAATATTATCCTTATATCAATTATCAAGGTCCTCTTATCTCTCAATACATGCCTTTTTTTGCAATCAAATCTTACTTCTTCTGAGCTCAAAACTCTAACCTCTCAACAAGATCTAATAAAATAGTAAATGAATGTAATCCAATGGTCTTCCTCTAGTCACAAGTACTCCTATGATAACCTGTGCAACCAACCATTATATCCTCTTGTAGCTAGCCACTCTTTCCCTTACAACTAAGAAACTCCTAAGTTTAAAAGGTACAAAGGGAAGGAAGATCTTATCAACCATCTTAGGTTGTTTAGAATTGCTTTTAATGATATTTATTATGATAAAACATTGCTACTCAAAATATTTTCCAAGAGCCTAAGTAGTCCTACCTTGGAATGATACTAAAAAATACTAAGGAATTTCCTTAAGAGATTTAGGGATATTTTCAATATGTTTATTAGACAATTATCTATCTATATCGAGGAGAAAGTGTAGCACCCTAAAATTGGCGCAGTAAAACCTTAATAATTACAATTACTCTAGTAAATATTCAAATTCAAATTTCAACCTCCAAAACCGCTCCCAAACCGTCGCTTAACCCGTTTCCTCCTTTCCCATGCCATTTTTAGAGTTTGTTTTGACCGTTTGACGATATCGTCGTCGATCAGACGATATCGCCTCAGATCGGACGATTTCGTCTGGGCTAGGACGTCCAGACGATCTTGTCCCAAAACTAATTTTTCATAATTAGCCTCTGTTCCAACGGCGTCTCTAATCCGGGCAGAAGCGTGTCTGCGCCGTTAGAGACCCTCCCCATTGGAGATCTCCCAAATTGGGATGATCTCCAACCTCCTAACCTCCCTCCTAAGCCTATTTAATCCTAGGCCCTCCCCTTAGCATCCCCCTGGCTGAAATTCCCTGTAACTCGAATTCTACACGCACTAGACCATCTTAAATTACTATTTGCATTTGTTCTATCCAAATTTTGTTGCAGGAACCTTAGTATTTTTCAGCCGGAGCAAGCTCACATCGTCGCAGACGATCTCGTTCAATCGGAGACGATCTCGATCCAATCAGAGATGATTTCGACTGTAGTCTGCATTGGGGGCAATCAGTGCCCAGAGTTTGCATTTCTTCATCCCTTTTCTACTTGTATTATTCTGCATTTAGTTAATTCTATGGTTATTATTTATTATTCTGCATCTTGGAGTTCACCCATGTAGCTTTAATGCATAATTAAGTCATAAATTGTCATTAAATCATTATAATGCATTCGTGTTTTCGTTTATAATTATCATTTTAATGTTCTTATTGTCATTTTACATCATTACCCTCTGTTATCATAGTTGCATTCTCTGTATTTTGCATCTATTTCTCTGTTTGCAGGTCTCTGATGAATTCGTCAGATCTCAGACGATCCTGTCAGATAGGAGACGATCCTGTCAAATTCCAGACGATCTTGACTGCTTCAAAAATTAGAATCTCCATCAGACATCCGGATCAGGTATGGCTCTTTAATTTAGCTTTTTCTCTCTATTTTTTGTCTAATTTTGTTCTCTGTATTCATTTAAATCTGCATTTCATATAGAATAGCTTAGATGCATTTTGGCCAAACCTAGGACTTGGATGATTAAAGATAAAACTGAACACATCAAACACATTCCCAACCTAGGCGTGGAAACTGCCATTCAAACGTTTCCTGGTGAACCCACCATCCATCAAAAAATCACCATAATACACCTCCCCCGAGAGGCGGGACCTTCGCAAGGCCTCTCAGTCCGAGGTACCGTGCCATCCTTTTCACATCCTCCTTTCGGGCATGGATCCTATAGCCTGAAGGTAAGGGTGTGAAAAATTTGGAGCGATACATTTTGGTGAACCCGACGTGAATGCATTTAAAACCTTTTGAAAACAAAAAAAAAAAAATAAAACAACCAAAACATAGATGCATTTCAAATCATTTAAAACTAATAAGTTGCATATCATGTTTAGATGGTAGCTCCTAAGAAAATATTAGCGGTTACTATAAATGTTGAAAACCAATTGGCAGCCATAGAAATCAATTATGTGCTTAGTGTGCCTGAAACAGATAGAAATCAACTTTTGTGGGACGAACTTGATAGAAGACTAAGTGTCATTTCATCTAGGTCAACAAAACTTAAACAAATCAAGAGGCTTGTCCTAGATAGAATCCTGGATCCTCATCAACTCGTCTTTTATCATGAACTTCGGAGAGCCTGCCATAGATGGTTAGCTTATAGGAGAGCTCTTGTGTCTTCAGAATTGTTCACCTTCGAGGAATACCTCGAGAACGCAGCCATTATACACCAGTTCCTAGGTCGTGTAGAAGACCAAGAGGTTGTTCTTACGGATAGGGAAATATGGAATAGAGTTCCTCGAGCTGTGTTATATCGAGAGTATTGCCACGAGCTTTACTTCTATCAACCAGAATCTGAGACAGATAATATCACTATAGCTCTTTTCATTAAATTTTTGAAAGAAAATTTTCAATTTGAAGAAGAACACTTCATGACTCCTGAAGAACTCGAGCCCATTAATGATATTTATAAATTGTTTATAGAAAACTAGATCATTACTTTCAGTATTAGTTCTTGCATTTATTGTGTTGTTTGTTATCTTTACAATATTATTACAAAAACAAGAAAAACTAAAAAAACATAACAAAAACCAAAACCTTTCATTTTAAATATTGTAGTAGGTATATAATTAATATATACCTCTTAAGCTTGTTGCATATATATATATATATATATATATATATATATATAATATATATATATATATATATATATATTTGCTGAAATCTAAATTAAGCACAATGCCTAAACTTAGGAATGGTAAACAAACCGAAGGAGAAGAAGAAGATTGGTTAGAAGATAAAACTAGAAACCCAAATGTCCTTCCTGAAGATCCAATTCCGGAAGGAGAAACTCTAGATCAACCAGAAGATGACCTAGGTGAAGACAATGAACAAGAAGAAAATGTTAAAGAGGATGGATCCTCATCCCCTAGAGTAGCTCCAGATGGAACTATTGCTTTTGACAACTTAGATCATTTCTGGAAATTTTTCAATAATAACATTGGCGCTCTTAATATGGCAGTTCGTATTGATAAAGGGCAAATTAGTGACACTCAAGCAGCCATGGAACATATGTTTGATGTGCACACTAATCCCTTGTCTTTCATTGATCAAGAAAGTGATAAGGCTGGACCATCCAATAGAGATATGGTCACTATGATTCAGAACATGCCAAAACAACAGGTTACCCAACCTCCTAAGGAACCCGTTATTGAGCCTAAAATCATTCCCACACAAAAGAAAACTTCCTTCACTGCTTTACTTCGCCAAACTATTGATCAATATGCTTCAAGTAAACAAAAACCTAAAATGAAGCCAAACACCAATTTTCAACAATCTGGAATACAACATAATACAACTTCAAAATTCCTTCATAACACCTTTCCTACCAACAATTTACACAATAGCAACATAGCATCTAATCTTCATGTCCCTCCATCATATGCTCACAAATCCCATATCAATGCCCTACCGAACCAATATGGTGGGCAAACTAGTAATCTGGAAGCCATGGTGAAACAGTTAGCTTCGCGTATGGACCAGATAGATCCTTACCGTCCCTCGTACAATTATCGAGAGATATGTAGTCAACCTTTGGATCCCATAGTTGTAGCACAACCGTACCCTAAGCATTTTCCCATGCCCATCCTGCCTATATATAAAGGAACCGAAGATCCCATAGAGCATCTTCGCATGTTTAGGATAGCATGTCATGATATATCACATGATGACTTGCTATTACTAAAAATGTTCCCGAAAAGTTTAGGTGGAATGGCATTAGAGTGGTACTATCAATTGCCCACTCATTCTTTGAGAAACTTTGAAGAAACAAGCTGAATCTTTTGTCCATCAATTTAGTGCCTACATCGAGAGGCATGTAACCATTAAAGATTTATACAACTTAAAACAAGACAAGGATGAATGTTTTGCCGATTTCTTAGCTAGATGGAGGCAGTTGACAGGAAAACTGCACTTTGTGCTACCTTATAGGGAAATGTTGGACATTTTTATTAATAATTTACAAGAACAAATATCTTATGAGCTATCAATTGCTACTTTAACTACCTTCGATCAGGCTATAGATTTAGCTCGAAGAGTAGAAGATGCCCTCATTAGGAGAGGCCAACTTAGGAAGAAGGATGATGAGAAAACATCCAGAAATCAATATAAAAACAAACAAGTTGTAGGTGACGGAGTCACTGATAGCAGAAATGTTGCTAATATCAATGCAACGAAAACAACAAAAAAATTTATATTGAAACCGCTTGATAAGCCTCCTCGAGAATTTACTAGATTGAATCAACCATTATCAACTATTTTACCTCAATTACTCGAAAGAGGTTTGATCCAATTACCAACTATCCAGGAACCTGATCCAACTATACCCGGATACAGAGCTGACTTACACTGTGATTTCCATAGAGGGCCTGGACACTCTACCAACGCTTGTAAAAGGTTGAAACATAAAATACAGGATCTGATTGATAATAATGAAATGGAGGTGCAAGCCTTCCAACCTAAACAAAATGCTCCTAATAATCCTCAAAAGACCATTCCCCAAAATCAAAATCAAAATGCTAATCAATCATTAGACATATTTCAACACCCTTTACCAAGACATGGTAAAGAGGTGGCCAATCAAATCGAACATCATAATGTTCCTCCTCCTACCCGATATGTAGGAACTATTAGCGGACATTTACCTAATCATGATCCTCAAATATTTGACACAACTTTATCCATGGTCACGACCAGGCCCCTACATAATATTCAAACTCCGGATCCTAGTGATGTAGAATCGGATACTCAAAGTGAAATAGACATCACTTCAAACCAATCGAATAGTTCTGAAAATGAATCAGATCCTATTCAACCCATCACAGATGCTATGGTTCCAGAAGAACCATTTCCTAGAAGAGTTACTACTCGACCCTCTTCTAATCAATTCCTCCCAAATGAACAAGCCATAAACGCTCAACCGAGACCAGTTCAACGTCTTCAATATAACATTGTAGGTACCATTGGAGTCGTTACCCGACAACAGACTCAAAATTCTCAACAAGAACCAAACCAGAATGATGGATCAGCTCCATTTGTTTTGAAAAATCCCAATAAAGGGAATCATGCTTCCAATGTTCAACTTAAACCCCCTTACAATATTAATGAGCAATTATCCAATACTACAACCAGAATTTCCCTTTTGGATTTATTAAGATCTTCTCCTACCCATAGGGATGAGTTGATGCTTACATTAAGCCAAATGATGGTACCTCAAAATATTCAACCTCGAAGCCATGGCCAATACTATCATCACTCGAGAAGTTGATTGTATTGACTTTCTAGGATAAAGATATCCCACAACACAGTTTACATAAGGATAATCCCTTATATATTACTGCTCTAATTGGAGATGTAGCTATTAAACGAGTCCTGATTGATAATGGTTCATCTCTAAACATTTGCACTTTTGACTTCTACCAACGATTTGGCTTTAGAAGTGATGAAATGAAGAAAACCGACATGATTATCAAAGCTTTCAATGACGAAACACAAGAAACGTGTGGAGTTATTACCATCCCATTGCAAGTTGGTCCTCGAACTCTAGATACCACCATGTTTATTGTACATTGCCCCGCATCGTACAATATACTCTTGGGTCATCCTTGGATCAATGCAATGCGGGTTGTCCCATCAACTTTACACCAATGTGTTAAATTCGAATTTAAAAATCAGTTGGTCACTATCCACGGTGATCCTAGACCCTTTGATATGTGTGCTTTGGCAGAACCTGTTGGAGTGCAATTTTGCCCTGCTCTGTCATCCACACATCCTAATTCTTATTTTTCATCTAAAACTGTGAAACACACACCCATAGCTTCACCTATTTCCCCTCCATTCATTTCATCCTCATATATAGATCAACAATCTTCTAAACAAACCACTCTAGAACCTCAAAAAGATCTTCAATCTACAACCAATCCTTCATGTTCTATCCCTATAATTTCAAAACCTATAGACCCATCTATTAACACTTCCACATTATCAACATCTATCATACCTTCCACATCTAAAGATATAGGGAATGATCCTTCTACATCTTATGCTCTTTCTGATGAACTTTTACCGGATTTATCCACAATCTTAATATCAGAAAAAACAAATGCTTTCATGCAAGATTCAATTCTTTTAAATAACTTGCCGCCATCTCCTCGTACTTTGGGCCTCCCACAACCTATGGGAAGTACTTACCAAGTCGGGAGTTGTGCCTTCATTTATAAAGGATATGACTGGGGAAGAATCCCTCGAAATATCAAAACTCATCATGAGGGATATGCTCGATGTTATTTTACCAATGAATATATTAAAGCTAAACCCATAATGCTTAAAATGGGATATAAAGGGAAAGGCTTGGGACCTTTCCAAAATGGCATGAAAGAACCTTTCGAGGTAGAACCGTGGCTTGCCCGTTGTGGTGTGGGCCTATTTCCTAGTAAGGGTCAACCCTTTCCTTTTGAAGATGATGATCAACTCATATGTTATCAAGATTATTTGGATAGGCATGATGATTTGCCTCTAAAAAATCAGCCATTTACATGTAACATGCTATCCATAGCTTACCCTGAAATGATTGCTGACTCCGATGAGGAGTTGGAAGGAGATATCTTCCACGATGTCTCCGTTGAAGAGATGTTACACAATGGATTTTATTTTGATGGTTCTATACCAACTATAGCCCAACTTGAGACCACTAATCCTCAAGATGAATTATCCAACTTAACCTTACAAGAATTACAAGAATTGGGCGTTTCACCCGCCCCACCTAATTTTGAAAGAGATCTACACATGGAGGTAGAAAACGTCATTAAAATTAATATTGGAACTGAGGATAGTCCTCACATAATCAATATTGGATCAGAATTAAGTCAAGAAAAACAAGAGCAATACATTGCATTCCTTAAAGAATATGAAGATGTCTTCGCTTGGACATATGAAGATATGCCAGGTCTAGACCCTTATGTAGTCATGCATCACCTAGTAGTCCATCCGGATGCTAAACCTGTTAAACAAAAACTTAGAAAAATGCATCCCAAAGTGGCTTTGCTAGTCAAAGGGGAGTTAGAAAAACTCTCGAATGTTGTTTTTATACAAGCTATTGATTATGCTGAATGGATCTCAAATGTTTAGTTCACCAAGAAAGAAGCCTACCAAAGTTAGGGTTTGCATAATTTTAGAGATATTAACTTATGCCCTAAAGATGATTTTCCTCTTCCAAACATGGATCATTTTAAATTTAAATAAAAAATCATTTATTTAAAAATAAATTAACTCGCTCCTATTATCCTCGGTAATGGTCAAGCAGAAGCATCTAACAAAACCTTAATCAAAATTCTCAAAATATTGGTCAATCAAACTAGCTGTGACTGGCACATTCAGTTATATCCAGCCTTGTGGGCCTATCGAACTAGTGTTCGAACTCCCACTAGAACTTCACCTTTTGTTTTGGTTTATGGTGCTGAAGCCATTTTTCCCTTTGAATTAGAAGTTCCTTCTTTGGCTCTACTACTTCAAGATACCGAAGTAGGAGATGAATATCGAGCTGGCAGACTCAGTCAGCTAGAACTCCTAGATGAAAAATGCATCAATGCTTTGGAGCATCTCCGTGCCTACCAAAACAAGCTTAAAAGATCATATGCTAAAAAGTTCGTCATCGATCCTTTGAGATCGGCGACCTTGTTTTAAAAGAAAATAAAAAAATACTAATGCAACTAAGGACCTTAAAGGTAAATTTGAGCCCAACTGGCTTGGACCATACATTATCACTGCTAAATTTGAATCGGGAGCATACAAATTATCTACCTTAGATGGTAAAGAACTTAAAGAACCCATGAACATTTTGCATCTTAAACGTTACTATGTATAAATTTGGTCATTTCATCCTTGTATATATTTGTTTAAAATATTTCAAAATCACTATCTTGTATTTCTTTCAATTTATAAATTCAAAAACACCAAAAACATTCATAATCATCAAAATATTCAAAACTATTTGTTGTATTTATTTATGGCACTTGTTAATTCTTTCAAAAACAAAAAATAATAATAAAAATAAAAAACAACAATATTCTTGACTCTTTCGAAACCAAAACAACATAAAGAAGAAAGAGAGAGTCAACATTCTCAAAACTTCTCAAAAAGTATTTATATATATCTTCTTACAAATGTTGCAATTATATGTTTCAAATTATTTTGGATAAATTAGCATTTATTTGGAATCCCTCACTTTCACAAACACAAAAATAAATATCTTGATTTTTATCCGGCATGATTACTAATCTCTCTTATATCAAAGTCCACAAAATTCAATTAAATAAAGTTTGAGCACGAGAGAATTGATCTTGTTATTTACTTAAACCAAGCACATCCTTTCACAATAAAATGATTATATTTGTAATGTCCATGCTATGCTACATAGTAGAAGTGGTTTCTTGAGCGAAAAGTTTCCCCTGCTATCCTATCATGCACATGGTCTAGAATCTTTGAGAATTGGCAAAAGGACAAGCTCACCCCTACCCGGAATAAAAATCCCTTGCTCTACAGCTAATCCGAGCAAGTATCCCTAGCATAGAACAAAAAGAAAAAGCAAAGTTCAAGAAAAAGAGAAAAAGAAAAATGTTATTTTATATCATTACAACAATGTTCCAAGCATTATCAAGCAAAAATACAAAAAGAAAGCAAAAGAAAGCAAAAGCAAAAGCAATAAAATCCCTTTCCCTACCCTTTGAAAAGAAAAGAAGGGTTGATGAGCTTGAATCCCTGGAATTCTCAATTATTCGAAAACTGTGAGGTAAGCCCCATAACAGGTGGTTTGTGCCCAACCCGCTTGGCCTTGGGTAACTCCTAGCGTGGCGATATGTCTATCACATTAGCGACCTTCTTTTGTACAGACCTATGTCTGCTTATGGATTAGCTAGCTCTTGATAATCCGACTTACATAGTAGTCTAGTATGGTTATATGCATCTACATCATGGTTAATGAACACTTATTTGGTTCATTCAAATCACTTGTATCATATTATCTTGCTCAAAACTGGTAAATGAACATAGCAATTGCACACACATTTTGTATTTGAGAGATTTTGTGTATCATTATGATAAATCAAGATTGGAAATGAACTCACATATGCACATGGGATTCCTTATAAATCTAACTTTTGTCTTTAAGATACTTTGAAATATTTTTTGCAAATTGTTTGGAATAATTTCATTTTCTTCTTTAAGAATACAGTTGTTTAGTATAAAGACAACTACATACATAATAGAAAAAAATCAAAATTTCTTTCAAAACCATACAATCAAAACACACACACACACACACACACACACACACATATATATATATATATATATATATATATATATATATATATATATATATATATATATATATATATATATAGAAAAAGAGAAAAAAAAAAAAAAAAAAAAAAAAAAAAACAATCAAATCACACATTCTCAACTTTTTTAAAAATATGAAAAAATAAAAAAAAAAAAAAAAAAAAAAAAAAAAAAAAAAGAGAGACTCTTCATATCTTTTCTGTTTATTAAAAATCAACCATGCAATAAAACTATTTTTTTTTTGGATTTCGCGATGATGGTATAAGTCTATACCTACATATTCTATGCCTAGCGCAAACCATTGTACCAATTTTTATTCCCCATTTATTTAAAAATCATGAAAACCATATGACTTAAATCATTATGTTATACAATTATGTTTTTAACAAAAAGCATGCACATTATCACTATTTCATGTCATTATGTCAACCTTCAATTTTGCAATGATGGTATAATTCCTAGGGAATTATCCAAAAATTTTATCACACTTAGGAATTTATGCCTAGCAAAAATCATTTTAACATTATTTCATGCATACTATTTTTATGAAACTCTGAAAACAAACCATCATCATCATCATTTGCACCATTGCACCAAAGTCTTAAGACAGTCTCTTAAGCACTCTTTTACTTTTTAACAATATTTCTATACTTGGGATTAGCTTGACGACCGAGTGAGCGGCGACTCCATGAAATGGTCTATAATAGCGACAATGTCCTTTGAAATTATTGTTAAAAGTCCCTTTTTATTTTTTATCAAATCATCACATCACAAACAACCAATTTGTTCCATCAGATTATTTCATTTAAATTTTTCAAGCATGACATTTCAACCATAATATTTCCAACGACATAATTACATGAATCATCAAATCAATCAATCAAAACATTAAAAGCATCATAAAAATACATAAGACAAGTCATATGATCAAAAATATCTCATCTATATATATCACAAATATATATACATCATATCAAAATCGAATCGGTATGCCACAATCTATACCTCGGCATACTCAATCCTCTATCAAAAATAATCTATATCTCAATCTGTAGTGCGTAGTAGCCTAGCCTCGAGAACCCCTCGAGCTCTCGGCCTCATCTCCTCCCCCGCCACGAGGTGGACGAGGTGGCCCCATCGTAGTATGTGTGGTACTACGAGTCCTAGTCGTCGATCGAGATGAAGTCCTCGACGACCCAATCTTGATCGGATCCGCGATGGTAGCCGGCAGTGGTAATCTCTCCTCCTCTGGCACCATCTGGTAGTATAATGTCTGGTAAAATGTGATCTGGGCAATAGCCCGTGCTAGCTCCCGAGTGCTCGCTCCTCCGCCCCGTGCTCTGAGGCGTGCAATCTCATCTCTGAGCTGTGTCACCTCAGCTCGATGGCGTGCAGCCTCATCCTGCAATGTCTGCACCTGTGCCTGGAGACGGACTGTCTCCGCTCGGAGAGTCGCTGTCTCGTTGCTCTCCCTAGTGTCAACACCCTTGCCCTTATCGGGCGATGGTGGCCTCTCTCTCTATGGAGAAGGGGGTCTCTCCTCCCTCCTCTCCCGCTGTCGTGGCCTCTGCTGCACCTGTGGTCTCCTCTGCTCTCTCCCACTGTGACCCTGGGCCGCCTCAATGGCCGCCTGGCACCGCCTCCCCATCCGATGCACAACTGCGTGAATCGGACCCTGAGCCCTCGTCATCCGAGGAGGGCGGATGCCTATGTACCAGGCATCGTAGCCGTCGGCTACCCTAGCGTCGTCCCCATCCACTGGCTGAATGGGGGCATCATCTGCGTCCTGACTCCAGAAGCGCTGCATATCTGGAGCCCCGCTAACTGTAGTGTTATCCCGGATAGTCCGAGAAAACTCGTAATCCCTGAGAGATGGGATCCCCTGCTGTAGACCGAACTATCTCAAAACTCGGTCATAGCGGTGGAGCTCCACCTCTCCCCTCTCCATCCTCAACCAGCAGACTCGCCTGATGCGAGCCAGCTCCTGTCCATCCTCGGCCCACCCTGGATGATCCCTCCAAGGCCTCCAGGTGATCTGGTCTAGGACAAGGTCATCCAGTAGTCTCCGGGACATCGGTAGATCTATCCACCATTGTGACCCTCTTCGGAGCCACCAGTAGAAAACTCGGGGCCTCTCCCCATCAATCCCTATCAAAGGAAGCCCTATCGGCCTCCGCACTGCAATGTGCTCCCAGCACCAAACCTGTAGTAGCGATGTCATAACCAGACATCGGCCGCCCTTGTACACGACCCCATGCAGGATCCTGTACAATCGACATAGAACAAAGCTGCCCCAAGAAAACCTGTAACCATGGTCTCGCATGTCGTAGATCACATCTGCTAGCACCCATGGTACCCTGCATCCGCTCTGGTGGCACAGCAGAAGTCCACCTACCACTCCGGCCAAAACCTGTGTGAGTCTAGATGCCCCAGGCATCTGACGCAGCGACTCGATGTTCACTCCGCCCTTCTCCAGGGCGAAGCTCGGATCGCCACACAATCGCATCATCGCGTGGCCCTGATTGGCCGTAGGAGTGATCAACCGTCCTTGTATGGGGATCCTCAAAATCCTCCATACATCCTCTAATGTGGGAGTCATCTCCCCTATCGGTAACCGAAAATAGGAAGAACCCGGATACCACCTCTCTGCTAGGGTTGTCAATAGCCCCATGTCTGTAGAAACTTGTGGCATCTCTGCCACATGCTGTAAGCCGACCTGTGCCAGCTGATCCCGCTCTGCCTGAGATAGAGCGGCCAAGTCATCTCTCAACCCACCGTATTTCCATTCTCTGCTCTTTAGTAATCCTCTCTGCAACATAAACAACAACACAATAAAAATCATTAATAAAAATCATTAATTAAAAATGCAAGTTAAAATAAGTTCAATTTTATAAATGATGATATCGTCCACTATTGGACGATATCGTCCCAAATTTGAGCAAAATCGTCTCCGATTTCGCAAGCCGAAATCGTCCCTTATTTGACGAAATCGTCCCCCTTTCGTCGATTTCGCCCTTAGACGAAATCGGCGAACTTGAGACGATTTCGTCGAAATCGGGACGATTTCGTCCCGACGACGTCGACGGCCCAAAAATGGCCGCGATGCTCAAAATTTATTTAAAATCCATCTAAAAAGCATGTAAATTCAACTTAAAGCATTCTAAACTAAGTTTAGACTCTTACCCGTAGCCCGCGTCGGACCTCTGTCGATCTGTGCGTTGTCTCGACCATTTTTGCTTGCAGAGCTCTAAAAACCAGAAAAATGAACAGTAAAAATGAATTAGGGTTTTACCCTATTTTTCTTAATTTTATTCAAAACACAATTAAAAACATTTTAAAATTTTGCTTTTTCGTGTTTTTACCTCAAACGTTCGATTTGGGTAAAAACACGGAGGGGGCACCATAGTAAGCTGTCGTACGATTCGACCAAGAATCGTCGCCTAAAAATGGGAATAATTTTTGCTTTCTCGTAGATCGAGAAGAACTCATCTTTAACGCATTTTCTTCAAAAAATTCGCTAAAGAGGGGGCAAAATGTAGCACCCTAAAATTGGCGTAGTAAAACCTTAATAATTACAATTACTCTAGTAAATATTCAAATTCAAATTTCAACCTCCAAAACCGCTCCCAAACCGTCGCTTAACCCGTTTCCTCCTTTCCCGTGCCATTTTTAGAGTTTGTTTTGACCGTTTGACGATATCGTCGTCGATCAGACGATATCGCCTCAGATCGGACGATTTCGTCTGGGCTAGGACGTCCAGACGATCTTGTCCCAAAACTGATTTTTCACAATTAGTCTCTGTTCCAACGACGTCTCTAATCCGGGCAGAAGCGTGTCTGCGCCGTTAGAGACCCTCCCCATTGGAGATCTCCCAAATTGGGATGATCTCCAACCTCCTAACCTCCCTCCTAAGCCTATTTAATCCTAGGCCCTCCCCTTAGCATCCCCCTGGCTGAAATTCCCTGTAACTCGACTTCTACACGCACTAGACCATCTTAAATTACTATTTGCATTTGTCCTATCCAAATTTTGTTGCAGGAACCTTAGTGTTTTTCAGCCGGAGTAAGCTTACATTCGTCTCGAGACGATCCCGTTCAAATCGGAGACGATCTCGATCCAATTCGAGATGATTTCGACTGCAGTCAACATTGGGGGCAATCAGTGCCCAGAGTTTGCATTTCTTCATCCCTTTTTCATTGTATTATTCTGCATTTAGTTAATTCTATGGTTATTCTTTATTATTCTGCATCTTGGAGTTCACCCATCTAGATCAAATGCATAATTAAGTCATAAATTGTCATTAAATCATTATAATGCATTCATGTTTCTGGTTTAATATTATCATTTTAATGTTCTTATTGTCATTTTACATCATTTCCCTCTGTTATCATAGTTGCATTCTCTGTATTTTGCATCTATTTCTCTGTTTGCAGGTCTCTGACGAATTCGTCTGACGAATTCGTCAGATCTCAGATGATCTTGTCAGATAGGAGACGATCCTGTCGAATTCCAGACGATCCTGACTGCTTCAAAAATTAGAACCTTCATCAGACATCCGGATCAGGTATGGCTCTGTAATTTAGCCTTTTCTCTCTATTTTTTGTCTAATTTTGTTCTCTGTATTCATTTAAATCTGCATTTTCATATAGAATAGCTTAGATTCATTTTGGCCAAACCTAGGACTTGGATGATTAAAGCTAAAACTGAACACATCAAACACATTCCCAACCTAGGCATGGAAATTGCCATTCAAACGTTTCCTGGTGAACCCACCATCCATCGAAAAATCACCATAATACACCTCCCTCGAGAGGCGGGACCTTCGCAAGGCCTCTCAGTCCGAGGTACCGTGCCATCCTTTTCACATCCCCCTTTCGGGCACGGATCCTATAGCCTGAAGGTAAGGGTGTGAAAAATTTGGAGCGATACAGAAAGTCATGATTCATGACCTATATTAACTCGAAAAATTAAAATATGAGAACTTTGCTAACTTTTTGGCAAGCTGACAAGCCTTGGTAAGGAGACTTCAATATGTCCCTCCACCAAGAGATATTTCAAACCTTTTGGTAGGTAATATTAATGATTAATCAACTTTTTATTTGGATATGACCAATGTACCTTATTATGAAGATGCCATCAACGTTACCAAGAGAGTAGAGATCACCTTCCTTTAGAAAAGACTATTAAGATTCAAATACCATGAGGAATACAACTCTTTCTCTAACCCAAAGGGGTAGTAACAGAATAAACATGTTGTAGGTGATGGGGATACATACTCACACTAAACCAATAATGTGAGTGCTATGACAACCCTTCAAAAGCTTATCTTAAAGAATCCACAACAACTAAAATCTAGGATGAAGTACTCCCAATTGGAAAAATCTCCTCCAACCATCCTAGAGTAACTTATGGAAGCCAACATGAAAGAGCTTCCACCTGCTAAACCTTTAGATGCTAGAAAGAAAACCAGTGATTGGTTTTGCCTCAATGAAATGTGTCTTTCATTACATTAAAGGTCATGCGACTAATATATGCATGAGTCCTAGAAACCTAATCCAAGACATGATCAATAAAGGTCAAGTGGTTCTCAATAGCTCTAAATTTTAGACCTCTTCTACTCAAGACCTTGGAATCTACCAAAATTTATTGTCCAATCATAATCATAATTAAAATATAGAAAATAACATTCACTATAAGAACATCCTATCTCCAAACTAAAGGATAGTGGGACCGATCCATTCTTCTAATCACATTTTTCATATTTGTGTTGTAACCAAACAACAACACAAAGATCATTCATTTGATCATGTAGACATGAAAAATTGACCCACTTTAGTGGGCAATCTTCCTTGAGCCCTCTAGGAGACCCCTTAGACTTTCCTAGGGTAAAGGTTAGGCTTCTCCCCCATATTTTACCTTTTTTTCTCTCTATGTGAAATCGTGCTCGCCCTTAACGGGGTGTGATTTTGCATAGGCAAAATTATGGTCAGCCTTGATAGGATGCAATTTTGTATTTTAGGGTTTTTGTCTAAGAAAACCCTAATTCTTTAGAGTTGGCATGTTTTACGTTAATCCTCCTCGATTTTTCCAATCATTTCGCCTTCAAATCCACTATATAAGGAGGGTTTGAATTCATTTCTAGAGTACGATGATAATTGACAATAACGACAATAAAAGTGGATAGTGATTTAAGTGCTCGCTAATTGATCTGCATCTTTCTTCTTCTCCCACAAGCAAGTTAACTTTAGATTGTGAAGATTGATTTGTTCTCTGTTGCATTGGATTGTTGATTGTTGTTGCTCACTTTGGTGGATTTGTGTTGGAGCCCTAAGGAGATATCAACTATTTGAGAGGTCTCAACCCTTCTATTTTCTTCTATGCTTTTTTCCAGGTGAATTCACTCTTTTACATGTATATTTAGATTTTCTAATTGACGTAATCGAGCCTTCACATATTTCTTCTATTTTTTGCATAGTTTCTACAAAATTGCGCTCAACTCTCTATGGGGTGCGATTTTTGCCTGCGTGAAATCACAGTCACCTGCTATTGGGCATGATTTTCCCAAACAATGTCTGGGGGTAATTTGCTGTTCCAGACTTCATACTTGCATTTTAGGCTGCATATAGAGCATAGTATAATATTATGTTATATGTTTTATCATTTTATTTTGCTATATCTTGATATGCTTGATTTCTTCCAAAGGTCAATTTTTGCTTTTGTTTTCAAAGGTCATGTTGAGTGGTATTTTCACCCAATTGTGAAAACACACTCTCCGATAGGATTTGGGTTCTAAATCCTCTGCTTGCAAAGAAATTAAACACGTAACTTCTCCAAGGTTCCTGTTACGTTAGCATTTTGCATCGATGTATTAATGATCTCAAAATAAAGATATTCAATTAAAATGCTTGGAACACCTTAGTGGTTGCAAGTAATGCGAAAACAAGGGGCACTATGGTTTATTTTACTGTGAAAATCTAGTGATTTTTCATTGAACCCAAATAAAGCAAATATGATTTGATCTTTGTATGACCCTGCTGTAACTTCAAAATAATATTTAATGAAATGCCATAACATGAAGGAATTATTTATGGATTTTGAAGTTTTTTTAATTTTTAAATTTTATTTTAATGCTTAAAAGAAATAAAATTGGAACTTCTAAAAATAAAGTGTAGCAAAAAGAAAATAAAATGTTAAAGAAAATAAATTAAAATTGTATCGAGTTTGATGCTATCCCGTCTTGGCAAAATCGAAGATAATGAGATTTCTATGCATGCAACCTAACTTATTGAACCTGCAAACACGCACAATCCAGGTAAGTTAAGTGCTGGTCTCTGGGGTTTCGACTGTAATTTTAGATTTAGACATTCGCATGAAGCAACCAAGAGAACTTGCATTAAACTTCACCTATAAGCCTAGAAATCTAAAAGGGGAAAATAAAACAATTAAATCTTGCATGCAGAAAATGACTCCTTCTTTCTTGCCAACAAGATGCAAATTTTTGAACACTCCTGCATTAAAAATGAATCATATTATAATAACAAAAATCTCTGGTTTTCTCAAAACTAGGAAAAGGAAGGAAAATAGCCTCAAAGCAAGCCCATAATGACCTTCTGGCCTTTAGCACTGCAACTCTGCCCGTAGCGGTTTCTGACCCTCGTATCTGTCCTGTGCTTCTACTTTTAAAGCTTGGAAATGCTCTCTGTTTTGGCCTATGATGCTTTGATTCATCTTCCAGATCGCTTCGTTTCACCTTCCCCACATTTTCGTTGTTTTTGACTTTATGCTCGACATTGAGATGCTTGATCTTCTCTGTGAAATGTAACGCCCCTGCAGCCTTTACACATGTATGCCACGTGTTTCGCACTTTTTTGCATGTTCTGTAATGGCCCCATGTAAATCGCAACAAAAAATAGCATGCAGCTTTGCTCCTTTGCTTTCATCGCGAAAACGTGACATGTTGCGATATCGCGACATTTTTCTACCAACAACCTTTCCTGCCTTCATGCACAGCGAAATGGTGACATGTCACGATATTGCAACAACTTTTCATTCCGTACACTTTGCTATTTTTCTGTCGTGAAATCGTGACACTTTTTCCTTCTGTACACCTTGGCTGCTTTCTGTCGTGAAATCATGACGCTTTTCATCCTTGGCATGTAATGCGACTTTCTGTCGCAAAATCGTGACGTTTTTCATCTCCGTACGCCTTTGGCCGCAACCTGTCGCAAAATTGTGACATTTTTCCCTTGGTATGCTTTTGGCCGCAACCTGTCACGAAATCGTGACGCCTTTCTATTTCGGGCCCCTTTGCTGCTTTTTGTCGCAAAATCGCTACGCTTTTTTGCTTCATGCTGCTTCGTTTTTTTCTGTTGCGAAATCGTGAGACTTTTCTATTTCGTACACCTTGGCTGGTTTCTGTCGCGAAATCACGACAGTTTTTTGTTCCGTACCATTTGGCTGGTTTTTTTCACAAAAACATGACATGTCGTGAAATCATGACGTTTTCTTGCTTCCTACCCCTTTGCTGCTTCCTGTCGCGAAATCGCGACACTTTTCTGCTTTGCCCTATTTGACTGGTTTGGCCCGTGATTTTGTGACATGTCGTGATTTCGCGACGCTTTTTTGCTTCGTGCCCCGTTTGACTGTCTTGACCGCAATTTTGCGACATGTTGCGATTTCACTACGCTCTTCTGCTTTGGGCAGTGACCGCGTAACACGTCACAAAATCATGAAAATTTTCATTTTCTGGTAGCGACTGTGCAACACGTTGCGAAATCGTGACACTTTTCATTTTCTGACAGCGACGGAGTGACATGTCATGATTTCGTGACACTTTTTCATTTTCGGTCGCGACAGCGCAACATGTCGCGTTTTCACGACACTTTTTCATTTTCGGCCACGATAGCCCAATATGTCACGATTTCGCGACACTTTTTCATTTTTGGCCGCAACAGCGCAATATGTCGCGATTTCGTGACACTTTTCCATCCTTGTGCAATTTTGCCTTTTTCTTGATTTTTAGCATCTGGGTCATTGAGATCTTCTTTGAAAGCATGCAAAAAGGTGGGTCCCCAATTTTGGGATGTGTTGTGGATCAGCCACAACAAATGGTGACTCTGCTGTCAAATGCTCCTGAGCATTTGGTGAGAACCCAACCTGGAAGTATACAAACTTGGAAACCAACATTAGCACATAAGAAATATAAACAAATGCCCATAGATCAAAAATACATGAATCATCAAAATTGTTAAGTATCAGCTCGATGTGTGCAATGTGTTTTCATTCCCTATCGCTTGAACTTGATCAACATTCCATCGTCAGTTTTACATGAATGCATATGTGAGATTGTGAATGATTTGTGTAACCTAATAAATATGCTAAGAGATTTTTCTTTTATAAAAGGCATAGTCTTTCTTCTAGTATCATACACAAACATTCAAGATTATCAAACCCTCTTAGGATCCACTAATGAATTGCTTTATCAGATCCCAAAGTTGGTTATGAGTCTCTACTATCTTGAACCTATGTGTAAGTGAAAGTGAAATCAGAGCTTTGGGAAATCAGACTCCCAACCTAATCGAGATGGGAGTTTAACCCTATTCTTACTGCTCTGATTTGGAATTCATTACCTCACTTTGAGAAAAATAACTTAACCAATTATGGAAGAAATGGTCATGCTAGTCTAACCCTCTGAACAGTCAGTGGTCTTATTTTTTAGACAAGACATGCTGCCATGCATGAGCATACTTAACCCCATAATCCATGACTTAGCTTCATTTCTTTGGACCTTGGGGATGACTACCCATACTTTGCAGAGGACAAGTAGTACGATCCTTCCAATCCAATATTAAGATGAGATGGGAAAAATTAATTTTTTACTTCTTGGACCTTGGGGATGACTACCCATCCTTGCTAAGGACATGTAGTACGATCCTTCCAATCCAAGCTTTGGATAAAAATGGAAAATATTAATTTTTATTGCTTAGACCTTGGGGATGACTACCCATATTTTGCAGACGACAAGTAGTACGATCCTTCCAATCCAAGATTTATCATGAAATGAGACATGGGAGATTTGGGGAATCAGATTCTCAACCTAAGCGAGATGAGAATTTATGCCCTATCCTTACTACTCCATGTAGGTCAAATCAAAGCTTTGGGGAGTTGGATCCTCAACCTAAGTTCGATGAGGATTTAGCCCTATCCTTACTACTCTAATTTTAGGCTTTAAGCTTTATGGAAGTGGTCAAAACCACTGTCTTAAGGATCATGTTGCATAATAGGATAGACATGAAATACTTCTTTCGCCCAACCTTTTCTTCCAAGAAAAGTTTTGATCATTTTGCTCAAGATCCTTTTTAATGTGTATAAAATGTGCTTGGTTCTAGATATCTCAAGACTCAGTTCCCAACCTTAGGATTTTCTTCTTATTTATGTGATAGCATAACCTTAAGAGGATTTGACACACTTTAATGATTTGTATTTGAAATGCATTTGCAACTAAGATGGCATGTATGTGCAAAGTGAGATGTAATATGAATGCATTGTATTTTGACTTGCAGATGAAATATTGCCATATAAAACTGACTACTTCATGCATTACAAGTTTCAAACGATACTATTAAATTGTTTGTATATCTTGCGGAGCTTTCTACCACATAATTCCAATGTTCCATATTTCCCTGATCTAGAACATAAGTTAGCATCTCAAGGCAACTTTTTCATCATTTTTTTTATTTATTTATAAACAAACAAAAAATGTCAAATAAACACACAACTTTAAATTAAAACTTATTCAATCCAAAACCAAACTGCAATCCCAAAAATGAAAATTTGAAAACACAAACCAAAAACCAAAAACAAAAATCTATATACAAATGTACACTATAATACAAGATGATGCAAAGCTTGGATTATCACTTTCCTGGATCCCAAACATGGTTAGAACATTTCAACAAAAATATAACATGATATGCACGCCAAATGTTGTGGGAATCCAACAAAAACAAGACGAGACCAAACAATGCAACAAATTTCCACTTGCCATGCTCACCATACCAATCTGATTTAGTTCCAGTAATACTCCCATATGTGAGCATCAAATTACTAAAATGATTAGACAATAAATGATTTTCAATTTTATCATGTCTATTCTTTAAAATGTAAACTTCATAATTCCCTCCTTGATTTAGAATTAGGCTATCCTTTTCAAATATGCAATTTTGTAAGTAGTAGCCTATTTCTACAAATTTCAAAGCCAAATCATTTTCCAAATTTGTAGGCCAATCAAATTTGTGTAACAATTTACAAGCATCTAGGATATTTACTAAATTAGGATCATTAAAAGTTTTTATCCTAGATTCAATTAGTAATTGTTGATGAATTTTATTTAACAATTCAAGTGCATCAACTTATTTTCCATTCATTAAAACCATGTTATTAAAGGTGTGATTAAAAATTATACCTTGTTTTTCATTTACCTTTAATGACATTTCATCATAAACATCAATCAAATTCAAAACATGGTCATGCAAATTTTCAACCCTCAAATGTTTTTGGTCAAAGTGTATGTCCCATGACTCATCTTGATGATCCTTCATTTGAGTTGCTTCCAATTGATCCATATCTTTATCATTTGGTTCTAATTATTTGTTCACTATCCATGGTATCTCTTCATTTGAATCCTCAAAATCATCATGCAAACTTGCATCCACACTTTCAATGAATTTATATTCAACATGATCGAATTTTGTCACCTTTTCAAATGTTGTGAATATGAGATCTTCGTATGATGTAGAAGGTTCAACATCCTGCATATCAAGTGAAATATGAGTTTCATTTATAGGGGTGTGAGAAAAGAATGCATCATCATATCTCCCCCAACCATTATGAAAATTATCTTCCAAACTTGTGGGATGAAACTTCATGGCATTTGTGAAATGATCTTTTGATTCATTCATAAATTCTTTTCTTTCTTTGTCCTTGGCAATAGGATCATCATGATCTTTCAAAATTTGATGAGATTTTAAACTTTCTTCCAAAACATCCTCAAATTGTACAGGAGTTGTAAAGTCTTCCTTTGAGTAGGTGATTATGTTGTCCTATATATCAATGGGCACACAAGTTTCATTAGTAGTTTTGGAATGAGTGAAATCTTCCCACTTCTTCCAAGCATCATAGTAATCATATTTCAAAATCAAGTGGTGATGTTCAACTACTTCTTCAACATATTCCAAATCATCAATATGCTTCTCATCAAACTCATCTTCACCTTCCTTAGATGGTTCAATTATTTCCAAAAGTGGGTTATTTCTTGAATTCAAATTTGTAAAGCTATCATCGTCCATATTAGTAACCCATGATTCAATTTTTTCATAATTTTGAGGGTGAAGAATTTCTTGATCTTTAATTTTACACACCTCATCAATAGTATCTTCCAAGAACAAGTGGTGAAACTCTATCATGTCTCCAAATTTATTTATTGATTTTCTTTCCATTTCACTTTCAACCACTTCATTCAATTCTATGGTGGGTTCCGTCCTATCACATATATCAAACATTGTTGAATTTAGAACCCCTTCATCCGGATAATCGTGTATCTCTATGAAAGAGATCATTTCTGCATAATCCTCACTAGTGGATGTTGGCTTATCAATTTGCACCTCCTCTTGAACTACATCTAAGGTGGTTGTAAGATTTGGATATTCAAATTCATCCCCTTGATCATTTACCTTAGGTATCATTGGAGTGGAGGGTGCTATATTTGATGGTTGGTGTAGGTTGGCATCAATATCTTTAGAAGGAAATTCTCTTATGTGAGAATGTTGTGCCTTTTCTTCTTCAAGACCTTGTCATTCTATCTCTTATAAGACCTCATGGATTTTCTCTAGGGACAAACCACTCAGTTTTTCTTCAATGAGTGAAGCAAGTGTGGGGTGTATGGCTCCTAGGTATACTTCCATGGCTTCCTCTTCTAATGTGTTAAAATTTTCCCACATTTGGGAGTGCAACTCACGAAATCCTCCATTGAATTGACTCAAGGATTCATTAGGCTCTTTAAATATGGAGGTAAACTGATTTTTCAAGATTTCTAAGTCAACCTGATTACCAAAATGATAAAGATAGGCTGCTTCTAGTTGTATCCAAGAAGTCCTAACCTCCATGGGTAGTTGGCTGTACCAAAAGAATGGTTTATCATCCAAAATGTATGCAAATAACTTACAAGCCACTTCCCCGTAAAAAACCTGGAATTGACATAATGTATTCTTGTAGACATGTAGTTTTTGCAAGTATCCTAGTGGCACCTCTTGATTAAAACACCGTAAAAAATCCAATAACATTGTAGGAATTTGATAGGGTACTACGGGTATAGACAAACCCTTATAATGATCCTCTATCATTGATACCATTCTCTCTCTTAGAGATATCATTTCTTTTCTTAGGGATACCATTTGCTCCTCAAGTGTTGCCATTAGTGAAGCTTAAAATGTAACTTTAGAACCAAATCTGTTGAATATTCAACCTGCAATGTATAAACAAAAATCAGGTTAGCATCCACTAAGAGATGTATTCATTAAAATCAAATGAAAATAACTATATGGAAACAACACTTTGTCAGTCAAGACCAAAATTTTCAAAATTAAATCAAATCACATTGTTTCTGTATGAACAATCAGAAAAATATTACAGCATACCTGAATTGCTTAAAATAGAATAAAATAAACCAATTCAGGCCATCCTTTTAACAATCTGCTGAGTGTTAGAGGACTAAAGCATAAAAAATTTAAATTTAAATAACACTAAAATAAACCCGTTCGGCCCTTCTAGCACCAATCCGTTGAGTGGTGTTAGAGGAGGCCGAAGATGCTAATCAAATGGACTTGAAATATTTAACACTGTAAAACTCTTAAACAATTATAAACCTACAACATCTAAAATCACGATAAAATAAACTTTTCATGCCCTCCTTCTAGCGCCAATATGTTGAGTGGTATTTTCACCCGATTGTGAAAACACACTCTCCGATAGGATTTGGGTTCTAAATCCTCTGCTTGCAAAGAAATTAAACACGTAACTTCTCCAAGGTTCCTGTTACGTTAGCATTTTGCATCGATGTATTAATGATCTCAAAATAAAGATATTCAATTAAAATGCTTGGAAAACCTTAGTGGTTTTAAGTAACTGAAAACAAGGGGCACTGTGGTTTATTTTATTGTGAAAATTTAGTGATTGTTCATTGAACCCGAATAAAGCAAATATGATTTGATCTTTGTATGACCCTGCTGTAACTTCAAAATAACATTTAATGAAATGCCATAACATGAAGGAATTATTTATGGATTTTGAAGTTTTTTTAAATTTTAAATTTTATTTTAATGCTTAAAAGAAATAAAATTGGAACTTCTGAAAATAAAGTGCAGCAAAAAGAAAATAAAATGTGAAAGAAAAGAAATTAAAATTGCATCCAGTTTGATGCTATCCCGTCCTGGAAAAATCGAAGATAATGAGATTTCCATGCATGCAACCTAACTTATTGAACCTGCAAACATGCACAATCCAGGTAAGTTAAGTGCTGGTCTCTGGGGTTTCGACTGTAATTTCAGATTTAGACATTCGCATGAAGCAACCAAGAGAACTTGCATTAAACTTCACCTATAAGCCTAGAAATATGAAAGGGGAAAATAAAACAATTAAATCTTGCATGCAGAAAATGACTCCTTTCTTGCCAACAAGATGCAAATTTCTGAACACTCTTGCATTAAAAATGAATCATATTACAATAGCAAAAATCTTTGGTTTTCTCAAAACCAAAAAAAGGAAGGAAAACAGCCTCAAAGCAGGCCCAGAATGACCTTCTGGTCTTTAGCACTGCAACTCTGCCCATAGCGGTTTTTGACCCTCGTATCTGTCCTGTGCTTCTTCTTTTAAAGCTTGGCAATGCTCTCTGTTTTGGCCTATGACGCTTCGCTTCATCTTCCAGATCGCTTCGTTTCACCTTCCCGCCTTTTTGTTGTTTTTGAATTTATGCTCGACATTGAGATGCTTGATATTATCTGTGAAATGTAACGCATTTGCAGCCTTTACACATGTATGCCATGTGTTTCACACTTTTCTACATGTTCTGTAATGGCCCCATGTAAATCGCAACAAAAAATAGCATGTAGCTTTGCTCCTTTGCTTTCACTGCGAAAACGCAACATGTTGCGATATTGCGACATTTTCCTGCCAACAGCCTTTCCTGCCTTCATGCATAGCGAAATGGCGACATGTCACGATATCGCAACAACTTTTCATTCCGTACACTTTGCTATTTTTTTGTCGTGAAATCGTGACACTTTTCCCTTCTGTACACCCTGGCTGCTTTCTGTCATGAAATCACAACGCTTTTCATCCTTGGCATGTAATGCGACTTTCTGCTATGAAATCACAATGTTTTTCATCTTCGTACGCCTTTGGCCGCAACCTATCGAAAAATTGTGACGTTTTTCCCTTGGTATGCTTTTGGCTGCAACCTGTCGTGAAATCGCGACGCCTTTCTATTTCGGGCCCCTTTGCTGCTTTTTGTCGCGAAATCGCTATGCTTTTCTACTTCGTGCTGCTTCGCTATTTTTTGTTGTGAAATCGTGACACTTTTCTATTCCGTACACCTTGGTTGGTTTCTGTCGCGAAATCATGACAATTTTCTATTTCGTACCATTTGGCTGCTCTTAACCGCAAAAACCTAACATGTCGCGAAATCGCGACGTTTTCCTGCTTCCTACCCCTTTTCTACTTCCTATCACGAAATCGTGACGCTTTTCTGCTTTGCCCTGTTTGACTGGTTTGACCCGCAATTTTGTGACATGTCACAATTTCATGACGCTTTTCTGCTTCATGCCCCGTTTGACTGTCTTGACCGCGATTTTGTGACATGTCACGATTTCACTACGCTTTTTTGCTTCGGGCAGTGACCGCGCAACACGTCGCAAAATCACGACAATTTTCATTTTCTGGCAGCGACCGCGCAACACATCACGAAATCGTGACATTTTTCATTTTTTGGCAGCGACGGAGCGACATGTCGCGATTTTGCAACACTTTTTCATTTTCGGCCACGACAGCGCAACATGTCGCGATTTCGCGACACTTTTTCATTTTCGGCCGCGACAATGCAATATGTCACGATTTCGTGACACTTTTTCATTTTCAACCACGACAGCGCAATATGTCACGTTTTCGTGACACTTTTCCATCCTTGTGCAATTTTGCCTTTTTCTTGATTTTTAGCATCTGGGTCACTGAGATCTTCTTTGAAAGCATGCAAAAAAGGTGTGTCCCCAATTTTGGGTTGTGTTGTGGATCAGCCACAACAGGTCAGCTAAAAGGACCTAGGGGGCTTGATTGTTGCACCTCCAAGCATTATTATATAGTGGCCTAAGCAGGCCCCCTAATGCTAATCATATTTTTCAAGTGTTTGCTAAGTTATCTTGTAGGAACAAGAATTATTGATATCATTGGACAAGGGATAAAAGCTAGGATCAACCACCGGATAAGATAAGTGCCCTAATTAGTCTTTAGGTTGTTTGTTGAGTGCCTTATTATTTCTATTGTACAAACCCTAGATCTGATTTAATAGAAATATATTTAATTGATTTCTAGGTATTTGAAAGATAAACAACATATAGTGTGCACTTAGGGTTAATATTGTTTGTGCATATTCTCTTGAGCCCTTGCTTGAAGGTTTTCTATCTTGAAACCCTAGGGTTAGAAAGCATTCAAATAAAGAATCATTCTAGGGTTAGCTCTTGTCTTCTTGCATACTATATTTCTACATTGTCCTTTATCTTTCATAGCATAGATCTAGAAAGGCCAAACATAGGTGATTGTCTTGAATCAAATACATCAAACATTCCTTAAAACCTAGTGGACTTGGAGTGAGTCCTTAAACCATTCCTAGTGAACCCTTCCTCTCCCTTCTAGCCATGAGTGTAGAGAATAATGCAGCCCCCATGGTTCACCTCAAGGCTTTCTCTCTTTATGGATCCAACCTTGAGAATCGTACATGGTAGGGTGGTTTTCCCCTCTACATCTTTGGTGAACCCGACGTGAACACCTCCTTTTCTTTTAAAACTTTAATAAGACCATTAATTTGTTTGCTTGGGTTTAGAACATTAATAACATCTTAAAAACTATCTTGTGTATTTTTTGCTAGTTTTCTCTTCTATCCTTTCACTTCTTCTAATGGATCCACTCCTTAGAAGTCAGCAAAAGCTTCTTGAGTCTGATCATGTTCCCCAAAAAGATGATCAAATTGATAGAGAGAATCCTAACCTTGATACAAAAGAGCAAGAAAATGAAGAAACTAAAACAAATTATGATCCCCTTGAAGGGCTCGATGGGTGCTACATATTTAAATCATTTGATCATATGTAGGGTTTTATGAAACATTATAAGGAAGACTTGCTTGAATCTATGAGGTGAGAAGCTCAACTCGAAAGAGGTGAGACTCTTCCTCCTCCAATAGTCTCTCCTAGACACGTTCATACTAACCCTTTGTTTAAATCTTTGAATCATGGTAATCATGCCCATAAACCAACCTATGCCACTACTATAACCACCAACGTTGGAAGGAGTCCACAAGTTCCTCCAACTAGTAGTGTCACTCAAGATTATTTTCAATTTCCTCCTCAATCTACTAATCTCAATATTCTTGCTTCTGTTCCACCAATTGTTAGTTATCCTCTCCAGCAAGGTATCACATATCACAATAGTATCAATGCTTCCAACATGTGCCAAGTACCCGTTCAATGACCTACTTATACCCCTCCCTTAGGGAATCTAGGGGTATTGCACAACAATAATCCAGAGGTGCAAAGTTTGGCAAATATGGTAAAATAATTGGCTTCAAAAGTGGAGATGATTCAACCTTCTAGTTTCACTTACAACTATAAAGAGATGTGCAATCAACCCCTAGACCCTATTGTTGCTGCTAGACCTTATCCTAAGCACTTTTCCATGCCAGTTTTACCTATATATAAGGGGACAGAAGATCCGATTGAGCATCTAAGAAGGTTTAGGATAGCTTGCCATGATCTCATCTATGATGACATGTTGTTACTAAAAATATTTCCTAAGAGTCTTGGTGGCATGGCATTAGAATGGTACTATCGGTTACCTAATTATTCCTTGAGGAATTTTGAAGAAACAACAGAATTATTTGTTCAACAGTTTAGTGCCTATATTGAGAAAGATGTAACCATAAAAGATGTTTATGATTTAAAGCAAGGTAAAGAGGAAAGTTTTTCAAAATTCTTGGCTCGTTGGAGAAGTCTAGTTGGATGCTTGAGATATACTTTACCTCCTAGAGATATGCTTGAGATATTTATTGGAAATTTGCAAGAACAATTATCTTATGCATTAGAAACTACTATTATCACATATTTTGATCAAGCAATTGAGTTAGCAAGGAAAGTGGAACAAGCTCTTATCAGAAGAGGACAACTCAAAGTGAAAGAAGATAAAACCATTAAGTCACAGTATAAGAATAAGGATGTGGTAGGTGATGGTGTAATGGATAGTAGGCCTGTTAATAATATTGTTAACAACCTACAAAAGATAATACTTCAAAAACCTCCACAAAGGAATTTCACAAGACTTGGCATACCTATGGAAGAAGTCCTAAAGCAACTTTTGGAAGCCAATGCGATTGAATTGCCTCCCATAAGGTAACCAGATACTATAACTAATTGGTATAAGGTAGGACAACATTGTGCATATCATAGAGTGGAAGGACATTGGACAAATTCTTGTAAGAAGTTGAAACATGTGGTTCAAGATTTGATTGATGCAGGACGTCTTGATGTAGAGAATTCTCAATCATCAAATAGTCAAACAAAAGCTCGACTACCAACCAAGATATGGGAATATTCAAGAATCCATTACCGAATCATAATTAGTAGGTAGCTAATCAAGTATCTTATAAAAATGTACCACATCATTATGATAACCATATGGTTGGTATGATAACAACTACTTCAGAACAGTAGGTGCAAAATCGATAGATCCAACGATCTCAATAGGAGATGAGTTTTTCAGCAAATATTTCCCTCTTAGAACTTTTGCAAAATTCTCCTACTCATGGAGAAGCCTTGATAAATGTTCTAAAACAACAATCTGTCCCTCCAGATATTTCCCCTAGTGATATGGCCAATGTTGTAAGTTCTCTTGGGATACATCATCTCACATTCTTGGATGACGATATTTCTTCCTCAAACTTGCAAGAAGATTCTTCTCTTTACATCACCGCATTTATTGGGGATACTTTTATCAAGAGGGTTATGATTGATAATGGTTCTTCCCTCAATTTATGCACATATCAATTTATCCAAAAGTTTGGATTAAAAGAGGAAGATTTAACTAAATCCAATGCAATCATCAAAACATTCAACAACGAGTCCCAAGAAGCTTGTGGTATTATATCTCTTCCCCTTAAAGTTGGACCCAAGATCTTAGATACATTGTTCTATGTGGTACCTTGCCCTACATATTTTAATCTACTTCTTGGACATCCTTGGATCCATGCAATGAAGGTCATCCCTTCTACTTTTCATCAATGTTTGAAGTTTGAATTTAAGGATCAAGTTATCACCATTCCAGGCGACCCTCATCCATTCGAATATTGTTCAATGGTTGAACAAGCTCAGTTTGGTCTCAATATTTGTCCTTCAGTTTCATCATCTATTTCTCCAAGTTCCTCATCTCAAAAATCTAAGCAATTCAACAATCTAAAAGTGAGTGAGGAACCTCTAATCAAAGTTTCATCATGGGATCAAGACAATCAGTTTCTTCAAGAACCTCTTTTGGATATATCTCATCAAGGTTTGGAGTAGAGTAATGAGGATGAGGATCCCCTTATCCCTCTAACATTTTGTTTTGTAATATGATAAATTTTATGTGTTCTAATGGTAAATATTTTGCTTCTCATAGAGATCTTGCAAAGTTAGGGATTGCTCCTCCTTATGTTAAGAAAGATGGTTTTGTTCAAGAATGTATAGATTATCATGCTATGGCTACCAAAGAAAAAGCTATGAAGGAGCCTCTCCATGATTATAATCATCGAGATGGCTTGCCTTCTAGATTTTTCTTTGATGAAGTAGTCCCTTGAATGCCTGTTATTTTTGTTAAGATAGGAGGCACAATTAGAATATGTGTCGACTATCATTTTGATTGCTTGTTTAATAAAACATAAAATAAAATAAAATCAATCATTAATTAGGCATGCATTTGCATTTTCATTCCATCATACCCATTTTCTTGCTCATACTGCATGATTGCCTATCATATTTTGCATGGTTGCCTGACATTCTATTTCTCTTGCACTTTTGCTTGTCATAATTGCATGGTTGCTTGTTCATGACTGCTTGATCATATAGCTTTTTGGGGATTCATGACAATGGCAAGTGATGACACCTAGTTAGGTCATAGCTCACATGCATTGCACTCTCACTAGGGATTTGATGCCTAGCGAAGCCCCAACCTAGGGCCCATGCATTTTCATCCCTTCTTCTCTTCTCATCTTTCTTTGCTCTTTTCTTCTCTTCTCTCTTCTTCTTGTATTCCTTGACTTTGAAAGTTTTTACAATGACCATCATTTCTCTCCAAAGTCAAGGAATGCAATCCTCTTTTGGTATGTCCTTGTCCTTTGCATGATTCTTATTTCTCCTTTGTCTTCTTTGTTCAGATAAGGATATACATTCTTCTCTCCTTTGTTTGCACATTTCCTCCCTCTTGACTTTTCAATAGCTAAAACTTCAAGCTGGGGGCACACACACACAATTCTTTGCTCCTCATTTTCTTCCTCTTATTTCTTCTAGCACATGCACACACTCACATTGTGTTATGCTCATATGACTTGGTCTATATATATTCTTACACACCCCTATCAGGTAGTACTTGCTAATACATCATTCACATCAATAATAACATATCACCCCTATCGGGTTACACTTCTTTTGACTCAGTGGGCTCTACACCCCATTACAGGATAAGCTCCTTGACCATTTCAGTAGGTCTTGACATACATCCTAGTAGGTAATCACCCCATAGTAGTCACTAGCGAGCAATCATCCATAGTGGGTTACGCTCCATCATTTAATCATTTGAGCAATCATCCATAGTAGGTTACGCTCCATATTTTTCCCATCTATCCATATTAGTGAGTACTACACCCATAGCGGGTTTTCACTCCACACTTGGACCATTCTTTTGGGTATAACACCCTTCATTCAGGGTTCTTGATCAACTTCTCTCATTTTCTATGGTTGACCTTCTTGGGAGATGTTCTTCTTCTTCTTCTTCTCTTCTTCTTCTTCTCTCCTCTTCCCTTCTTTCTTTCCTTTCTTCTATTCATCCATGCATTTCATGCTAGTTACATTAGATTCATGTTGTACCCAATGATCATTGCTCTACTGTTTGTTTGCTTGCTTTGTTCTCCATGTTTCTATGTTTTACTTTTTCTTTCTTTGCCTTTTCGAGTTTCTTAAGGAATTTTCATTCCTTTTAAAACTCGAGGGGGCACCCTAGCCATAGAGGCATTAATGGTAGTAATATCTCGCCTAGTGTGCAAAAGTCTAGAGTGTCCTTCGTGATACCCTTTTGCACCATCTCTTTGTCCAAACCTAGCCACCCCTTTTCTATGTTTGTTGTCTTCTTGCCCATAGGAGTCTACATATTTCTTTGATGCATTTAATTGGCCTTAAATGCATCAAAGAGGGGGAAAATGTAGACATGAAAAATTGACCCACTTAGGTGGGAAATTTTCCCTAGATCCCTGTAGTCCCCTTAGAAACTAGGGCAAGGGTTAGGCTTCTCCCCTCCTCTTTTACCTTTTTTTCTCTCTCTATGCGAAATCACGCTCGCCCTTGACAGGGCTCAATTTCATATAGGTAAAATCATGGTCGGCCTTGATGGGGTGTGATTTTACCTTTTAGGGTTTTCTCTAAGAAAACCCTAATTATTTAAAGTTGGCATATTTTACATTGGTCCTTCTTAGTTTTCCCACCCATCTCACCTTCAAATCCACTATATAAGGAGGGTTTGAAATTCATTTCTACGATGACATATTGACAACAATGTAATCAAAGTGTTATTTAAGGTGCTTTCCAATTGATCTGTATCTCTCTTCTTCTCCTGCAAGCAAGCTAACTTTAAATTGTGAAGATTGATTTGTTCTCTACTGCATTGGATTATTGATTATTGTTGCTCGCTTTGGTGGATTTGTGTTGGAGCCCTAAGGAGAGATAAACTATTTGGAGGTCTCAACCCTTCTACTTGCTTTTGCACTATCTACCAAGTGAATTCACTCTTTTGCATGCATGTTTAGATTTTCTAATTGACGTAATCGAGCCTTCGCATCTTTCTTCTATTTTTCACATAGTTTCTGTGAAATTGCGCTCGACTCTCTATGGGGCATGATTTCGCTTGCACGAAATGGTGGTCACCTACTATGGGGTGTAATTTTTCCTAGATATCATCTAGGAGTAATCTACTATTCCAAACTTCATACTTGCATTATAGGCTGCATATAGAGCATAATATCATATTCTGTTATGTGTTTCTATCATTTTATTTTGCTATATTTTGTTATGCTTGATTCATCTTCCAAAGGTCAATTTTTGCTTCTATTTTCAAAGGTCAGCTAAAAGGACCTAAGGGGCTTGACTGCTGCACCTCCAAGCATTATTGTATAGTGGCCTAAGCAGGCCCCCTAATGCTAATCATATTTTTCAAGTGTTTTCTAAGTTATCTTGTAGGAACAAGAATTGTTGATATCATTGGACAAAGGATAAAAGCAAGGATCAACCACCGGATAAGATAAGTGCCCTAGTTAGTATTTAGGCTATTTGTTGAGTGCTTTATATTTTTGTTATAAACCCTAGATCTGATTTAAAAGAAATATATTTAATTGATTTCTAGGCATTTGAAAGATAAACAACATATAGTGTGCACTTAGGGTTAATATTGTTTGTGCATCTTCTCTTGAGCCCTTGCTTAAAGGTTTTCTATTTTGAAACCCTAGGGTTAGAAAAGCATTCAAAGAAAAGAATCATTCTAGGGTTAGCTCTTGTCTTCTTGCATATTGTATTTCTACATTGTCCTTTATATTTCATAGCATAGATCTAGAAAGACCAAACATAGGTGATTGTCTTGAATCGAATACATCAAACATTCTTGAAAACCAGAGGACTTGGAGCGAGTCCTTAAACCATTCTTGGTGAACCCTTCCTCCCATTCTAGCACCAAGTGTAGAGAACAACGTAGCCCCCATGGTTCACCTCAAGGCTTTCTCTCTTTGCGGATCCAACCTTGAGAATAGTACGTGGTAGGGCAGTTTTCCCCTCTCTGAGATCAACCTTCAAGACCTCCTTTGGTCCATAAAAAGAACTTTATTGTTGAAGGACCTCCATTAATCATACAATCAAGAGATAAGGCTAAGGAAACTTTTGTTTTACTTCATCAACTTGAAAGTACTTTGTCTAAAATATTCCTTTGTCTAAAATATTCTTTCTCAAGACCTCTTTGACCCATAAGGACTTCTTACTCAAAATTTTGAGTGAACAAGTTGTTCCTCAAGATTTAAAATTGAATGACCTCACTTCAATGGTAGGATCCATTGGGGTTAATCATGCAACTATATCATTCTATGAGGATGATATCCCTCAACCTTATATGATTAGAGATCTCACATTATACATCATAGATCAAATCAGTGATATATTCATCAAACATATCCTAGTTGACAATGTATTTAGTCTTAATGTTTGTAGCCTTAGACCCATTATGAATTTTGGCTTAACTTAGGAGGACTTGGAGAAATTAAATATTGTTATTAGAGGATTTGATAATGGGGAGCATGAGGCTAGTGGAACTATAGTCGTACCCCTCAAATTTGAACTTCGTATTCTCAACACTCTCTTTTATGTCATGCCTTGTGACATAACATACAATATTCTAATTAGGAGGCCATGGATCAATGTGATGTAGATCATTCCATCAAATATTCATAAATACCTCAAATATGAATATAAGGGCAAGACTTATCATATTCCATCCAACCCAAAGCCCTTCACCTATTTCTAGTGATTGAGATCAACAATCATAAAGCTTGTCTTTACCCTTCTATCATTTCATCTTCCAAGCCATCTTCCTCTTTTTCTCTACTTTCAATTATTGATGCATTAAGGTATCTCACCTTAAGTAATAAACCTAATAATGAATTTGAAGGTCAAACCTCTAATATAACCAACATTAACATTAATAATCAAGATACAAATCAACCTTTTTGAACCTAGTTAAGATTCTTTTGTCTCTTGGAACCTTAAGCTTACCTTTTAGTAGAAAGAGTAAAAAGATGTAAATTGGAAGTTGCTCCTTTGTTTGCACTGGTACTACTAACGATGAGAAAATACATGGCAATAACCCTTTCCTAGTTTAATGACATTATGCTTCATGCTTCTCGTCAAACTAATATTTCATTCCAAAATATCTAATATAGGATATCTAGGTAAAGGACTAGACCTGCATAAGTAATGCATCATAGAGCTCTTACAAATTGAAGCTTGGACAAGATGTTATGGGATAGGTTACATCCCCAACCATAGTTAATATCGTATTCATTCCTCATTATATAATAACAAATATGAAGCTTATCTTCTTGATGGGAAGTCCCATGGCAACCTAATTTTCTTAATTATTTTGGATTAGGATAAGAAGGATGACAATGGATCATTGCTCCTCATATATCCTAGCTTCTCTTGATTTACATATTTTGCTAGAGTAAATATCCTAAGCCTAGCCTATCTTGAGTTGATTGTCCACAAAGACTATTATGAGACAAAGGGCATCCTAATGATCCTCGATTACATGATCCCTCAAACTATCTAAGCCAAAATGACTTCTATTTTGGTGGATATTTTTCCCAAATTATGAATGTCACTATCACACAGTTGATTAATTACACTCATCCATCCCTAGATCCTATAGATCTTGAGAGCCTAGAAATGTTTTTTGCTCCCCTTTGATTGGGATATAAGTGTCTTATTTTTATTAAGGAAACCGTGGATATTAATATAGGGACTCCTAAAAATCCTAAGATCCTTAAATTAGGAAAAATATTGATCTTAACTGAGCATGAATCCCTTAGCAACAACTTATCCCTTAATCCTTTAAGCTCAAGTTTTCTTATATCAACAACATCATTGAATGCATAGCTCTTAAATTTGGGCTTCATGCAAAATTAGCCTTATGGGTTAGATCCCTCTTCATTTTTAGATATTCCTGACTTGTAGTAAACCAATTCAATGGTGTTGATCAAATAAAATATGAAAATATTAAGCTATACAAGGACATCATTTCTAAGGTCATATATACTTTTTAATGAAATTACCATTGCAACCATCCCTAGGCCTCGTAACCAACACGTCAATGTTATGATAGCAATTGCATCTCTTATCCCCTTAGAGTTGGATGATGAACAAGCAATTATCATCATTTAACAAATTAAGGATCCTTCAACCTTAAAATCTAGTTGGATTTCTTTAGGATTATTTTTCATATAAGCATCTCCCAATCCTTAGTTTAAGTATATCTTTGCCTTCCTTAGGGATGAAACATTACCTAATTTTTGAACCATAATGATCAAAATAACCTTAAGCAATGCACATGTTGACATGTCATCATTAGAAATATATTATATCATCATTCCTTTGATGAAATTCTTCTTAGATGCCTCACATTAGAAGAATCCCAACCAGTCATCAAATATACCCATGATGGATTATATGATGGTCACTTTGGTGGTGTCGTCATCGCCAAGAAACTCCTAATTATGGGTTATTATTAGAACTCCATGGAAAAGGACTCTTGTGACTATGTTAGGTGTGATAAGTGTTAGAAACATGATAACATTATCCATCTTTATACCAAGCTCTTCAACCCTTAACCTAAATTGTTTGCATTTGGGTCTTAAACATCATTATGAAGATCAACCTGGTGTTTTTTAATGGGCATAATTTCATCATCATGGCTATTGAGTACTTCACTAAGTGGGTAAAATCTATACCTTTACCCTCGGTTACTAGAGTTCAAGTCTCTAAGTTTATCCTTAACAAAATAATTAGTTGTTATGGTGTCCATTCCATGCTAATGGAATATCCATAAGGAAATAGGATGTATAGAAATTATTTGCTAAATACAAGATTCATAAAAATGGTCAATGCCTTACTATCCTTAAGGTAATTACCAAGCTATAACTTCCAAAAAGACTCTTGTCAAGATATTTGTGAATTTTTTCAAAAATATCAATTGAGATTGACATCTTAAACTTTATCCTACCCTTTGGGCCTATCACATAATGTTCAAACTCCCACCAATGCAACACCCTATGCTTTGGTTTATGGAACTAAAGTTGTATTTCCTTTTGCATTTGAGGTGTCTTTCTTGCATATTTTATTGTAAGACTCCTCCATTGGATATGGATATCATCTTGCCCATATTAACTTGTTGGAACTACTTGATAAGGATCCATGCCCTAGAGCACCTATAGGTCTACTAGAAAATGCTTAAACATGCCTATAGCAAAAAGGTATGATACCAGTCCTTTGAGGTTGGTGATATCATTCTTAAAAATAATCCTAATGGTAAAACCAAGATCAAAGGTAAGTTTAAGACTAATTGGCTAGGCTTATTCATCATAACTACCAAGTTTGGTTCAAGATCTTACCACCTTGCCACACTTGACAAAAAACTTAAAGAACCAATGAACATAATGCATCTTAGAAAGTATTAAATTTGAGTCTGCATTGGTTGCCTATTTATGTTAGTTGTCTAACATTGATTGCTTGTATTCTATTTGATTTCATATTTGTTTGCATTGTATGTTATTATCTATGTCTAGACTACTTGATGCATCTCAAGTCAAGGATACAAAATGACATGCAAATGATGATCCTAGTTAATATAGTTCATTTTTCATTACTCTAGGTGACTAATGCAAGTGGATCCTCCTAGTCCCATATTTGTGAATAAACCTAGGATTCACACAATCATATATTTTTCTCATAACTTTCTATGTGGCTCAATATTATTTTTTTCAAACCATATATATCATTTTTTGAACAAATTCCTTGCTGTATGATGAATACTATGAGGTTCAAAGGTGTTGATGAAAAAATCAAATCATATTCTCCTATATTTTCAATTATTACATGATGAATACTATGAGGTTTGTGGATGTTTATCGCAACCTTAATATCATCATCCATTGTTTTCCCACACATCACCTCTCATGGGAGAAATTGGTTAACAATGAAATAGTCTTTCCAATCGGGGGTATCACTTGTTGATACACCACTCAATCATAAGGTCTATATGAAAATTCTATATGAGGCAAATTTGTCTAAGTAAAAATCCTTTAAGCATTTTTTTAAATATAAAGAAAAATTCTTTTATATATTTTTTTGAAAGATACATCTATAAAGCTAAATCAACAATCCTTTGGGTAAGGATAAATTAAAATTTCTATAGGTAAGGTAGAAGTCCTTTAGATATTTTTCTAAAGTAAAATGATTTGTTTTTATATTTTTATATATCTCTCTATCATAACAAGCTAAATAAATTCCACATGGGAAAATCAAAAGCTAACAAGAAGTCCTGTGGAAAAAGTTAACTAAAATCCCCTAGGCAAGTCTAAAAGCTAACAAGAAGTGCTTCAAGCAAAGCTAACTAAAGTACCCCTAAAACAACCTCAAAGCAAGCAAGAAGTCCTTCAGGAAAAGCTAACTAAAGTTCCCTTTGGAAAACCTCTATGTATATAGTTGTATGTCTTAAAAAAACCTTTTAATGAATTATATTTTATCAATACATTCTCACACCTACTCCTCTAATCGTCTAGTCATTAATCGAATCATGCAATATTAATCATTAATCATTAATATCATCCATATAAGTCAAACATCTATCTCAATATTTCATCACTACACTCATGTGGATCATAATCAAGTTGATTTTTCTTGGTCTAACTTGATTTTCCCTATGAAAATTGAGGGTGCATATTGGGGCACGACAACATTTAACACTGTACAAAATGCAAATTTTAACATCATATCCAAGAAAATAATCTCAACATCACTCATCTAGCATCATCAACCATAAGTAATCAAAAAATAATTCTATCTCAAAATTGGGGCATCTATGTTAGTTTTTGACGCATTCATTATGTAATAAATGCATCACAAGGGAGAATGTAGATACCCAATTTTGAATACATGGTTAATCTTCAAGCCTAAAAATCCCTTCATCAATCAACCTCTCTATCAACCAATTTGAATCAATCTTCCTTGTGCCTAAAGCTAGAATATTTATTGCTCTAAAAGTGACAGCATCAAAGCATGAGAGATATCACCATCAACACTTTTGCAAATTTTTTCAAATTTGACATTTTCCCATCCTTTTTTGACCTCCAACAATCATGATGAAAAATTATTGGTATAATACCACTGATAGTGCTATCACCTCCCAGTTCTTTTGATTATCATATGCCAAAATCAAGAAATTTAACTTCTTATCTCTTTCAAGCTCCCAACCATTAATGAATCGAATACCCAAAAATTTGAGCTACAACCCTTATAGCTGATTCTAAATATAATACTTTCCATTATCATAATATATCTATTTATTGTTTTTATATTCTTACCTTACTCAACCATGTCTCCTTCATGTCATGTTCAATGCATATTCTCCCCCAAGAAGCCATTGCTGCTTATAAAACCAATATTTAGGGTTACAAATTTATGAAAAGATTTTTAAACACCAAAACTATATCCAAATCTCTCTTGAATCATAAGCCCTTTAGCATTTTGCATGGTAAGATCATGCCAAAATATTGCTACAATCTTGTGAATTTTATTCTTACAAGCACTTGAGATCATAGTTGAGAAATTCTGCAAACAAATCCCAATTAGACCCGATTTTTTCCGATTCATAGTCCGACCGATTTTTTGCCAATTTATAAAATTTTTCCAAAAAATAATTATATGCATAAAAAAATATTTTTCAATACAAATTTTACATTTTCTTATGTTTTTCAATGAAAATCTACAATTTTTTTGTTATTTATTTCCCATTTTTTTTTTCGATTCTTGATTTTTCTTGATTTGTTTCCATGTCAATTTTGACCCAATTATGATTTTCTCAACTATGCTTAGGATATTGTTCTTGCAAGCATCCAAGCAAGACTCCTAAAAAGTCTAGAAAAAATCATAAATCAAGTACACATCAAGTCTTCAAGCATCAAGGGTCATCAACAAGCAATCTAGATAGCTTTTGACAAGTTTTCAACAAGGGGGAAATAACTTGTTGCCTTCGGTTGTGCTCTTTCCCCTTATTTGCTTTTGGCCTCATATTTATTTTGTAGCTTTTAGTTTTAATATAATTGCTTTTAGCTAATATTTGCATCTTGCACTTGTATTTACCTAGTCTTTCATTTTGGTCATTTAATCTTAGTTTCAAGCAAGCAAATATCTATTTCCATGCTATCAAACAGGGCCTCTATACTTCCAAGTCAAATCTCTTTAAAATTTTCATCATAATATTAATCTATCTTACATTCAATATTGTTGTTCTACTCTTAGAAGTAATATCACTACCAAATTACAGGTCGATGGTGTTATTGCTCTCTATTATATATATAGCAAAAAAATCAACATTAAGTGATAACATCGATGATGCTATTATGACCCAGTGGCACTTTCACCATCATAAAATTTATTTCAAATTTTTTATTTTTATTTTATCATTTTTGTCTTATGTTAATAGTGGCCTAATTGTTGTTCAATAAAGTCTAACATCCTTTGCTAACTTAGACAAGCCCCTCTACACTGACTTACATTTTTTTTTATCTGTTTTGTAGGTTAATTGATAGTGCTAATAGTAGATAATAGTTCAAAAAATGCTTCTATGGACAGACAACATTTTTTCCATAATGGTAGAAATAGGCCATTCTATCTCAAATCTCTATTATTTTAATATTTTAGGGCTTAGATTCTATTTATTGTGTGCTTAGATTAGGTTTCATTTTTTATTTATTATTGAATAATTAAAGAGGAATTAAGGAATTAGTTAATATTAATCATATAAAGGATAAATTCAATTTTTAATATCTGGAAATAAATCAAAATCACATATAGTTGCATATTAGGGTTTGTTTGTTGCATTCTCTTATGTTATTTCCTTTTAAAAGAAAATAATTATTTTCTTTATTATCAAAAATAAAAAAGCATTTTAGTTGTAGGTATTTTATGTTGCATTTTATATGTGCATTTAGGGATAGATTAAGGTTAGGCATAGCTAAAAAATTATCTTAAGAGAAACTTAGTTTCTTGTGAAATGTAGGTGTTCTTTAATCAACCCAACAAACTAGACTTTAATCTCACAAAATCCCCTAGTATTGAAGTGAGAAGATGAAAGAGAGTGGAGAACGTCATGAGGAGGCCTTTTGTGACACCTCTTTTTTCTATTTCCTCCTCTCACATTTTAATAAACTTGACATGGACACCATCATAATTTTTAAGATTCTTCTATGTCCAAGTTAAGCCTTAATCAAACTAAAATTTATCTAAACTTTGATCAACACCACCTAATATTGTTTGTTTAGATTAGACCAAGTTAAATATAGATAACAAAAACATAAGCAATTGCTAGTCCTACTATGTGTTTTTAAGATCCTTTGAGTACCATACCAGCTAGTAAGCTATATTGGGTATATAGCAAGCCCATGTCGCTAGTTTTCCATATAGGGTCTGGCATGTACTTACACCTACTAAGGAGTATATTGTGTTGGAGTATATTTAACTATTTAGTACTTTGTAAGTATATTGTAAATACGTTGTAAATATTTGGACTCTAAGAGTCTTGTAAATATTTGTGTTTTTATAATCATTATATGTTTGTAATTAAGGAGTCAATAAATATAGAGAAATGAAGAGTCATTTTTGTTGAAAATTTGAGGAGATGAATTGATAGTTGAAGATGAAATGTCAAAATCCTCTTTATAAAGGCTATTTTTATAGCAACACATAATTTTGTATGTAATAGAAAATTGTAGTGCATATTCTTATATTGTAATACTTTGTAATCTTGTCATCTTTATGAATATAGTATGACTCATGGGTTTATATATGTGAGATTGTATTCCATTATTTTATAAGTAATTCTTAAGCCTTTGTATCAAAAGTTGATTAACAAATATAGAGCATTTGCTAACAATGATATAAGAGTTAGGTTAGTGAGTTAAGGGAAGAAGAACCACTAAAAGCCTATGTGAGGATATTAGGGCAACCATCGCCATTCGACAACAAGCCCAATGTGAGAGAAGGTTGTGCCTATAAAATAACCTTGCTTTCAACTATTTGAAAGATTAATGTGAGGTAAAGTTTCTTCTATTTATAAACCGCCCTTTGTTTAGACTATTATATTCTCACCCCCTAAGTCTATGTGAGAACCAACAAATCCCATGTCTCCCTATTCATAAAATATTATGATATCAGCCTAATAAAAGTAATAATTCTATTATTATTAAGTGAATTTGATTGAGAGAAGACAATGAAATATTTCTATGCTTCATATTGAGCCTTGGTGATACATCTAGAAGAGGATAAATGCACACAAGAAATCGTATTAGAAAATATTATTGAAGGAATGTAGTGTGCAAGGCAACGCTTTGAGAATTCAAAAGTAACATCAGAATCTTGCCAAAGTAATGTCCCAAATGTAAATTCAAAGCTTAAAAAGGTGCAATTTTGATAAAGTTTGAAAACAATAGAGTGATGAGGCATTTGATGTTGTCGAGTGTGAAATTAGAAAAGTGGAAGGTATATTATAAAGTATTTTAAAAAGTAATTCTTTATAAGCATATAATGGATATTTAATATTTGAAAGTTTGCATAGGAAGAAAAAATATTACCAAAGTTGTTGAATGTGTCTCTTAAGCTAGTAAGATTTCTTTAATATACAATATATATTGAATCCATAATGCTTTAAGACATTTTGGTACAAATAACACATGAATTTTGGAGTGACACTTTATTTCTTAGTGTGGAAGGAAATTTTGGAGGAATAAATCTAAGCACATGCAAAGGTACATTAATTCTTTAATGCCTAGGGTTTAAATTAAAAAGCACATAGTGATTTTATTTATTGAAGGAAAAGGTAAGAGAGGCATATTTTAAAGTAACAAAATCAATATTTTTTAAAGGAGAATAATCAAAGAATGAATTTTTTTTTTTTTTAAAGAATCACTAAAATATTTAAAGAGATAAAATAATTGGAAGTGAAACATTTGAGAAGAGATAAAAGAATTGGAAGGAAAATATTTAAATTGAAATATCTGAGTGATGAGCACCAGAAATGCTCATATTTTGTACATATTTCTTTGATCAATATGCGGTTGTATAATAAGGATTGCGTACTTTTATGAATGATTATATAGATATTTGATATAATTATGCGTGTTATCTAATTTGTGTGTTTTTAGTATGTTTTGTGGAATTGCAGTTGATTTAGTTAGATTTGGAACGGTCGAGGTCCTTTTGATGGACCTGGCACTTTATTTCATCGGGGGTTAATGAAGAGAATACGAGCGCCTCCCTGCAGTCGGAAGGCGCCAACTGAATACGAGCGCCTCCCTGCAGTCGAAAGGCACCAACTGAATACGAGTGCCTCCCTGCAGTCGAAAGGCGCCAACTGAATACGAGCGCCTCCCTACAGTCGAAAGGCGCCAACCAAAGACGAGCGCCTCCCTACAATCGAAAGGCGCCAACCAAAGACAAGCGCCTCCCCACAGTCGAAAGGTGCTAGCAAAAGGCAAGCGCCTCCCCACAACCAAAAGGTGCCACTGATTCTTTGCCCGTTGACCAGATTTGAATGACGTGGATGGCAGCGGCTGGTGCAGTTCTAGCTCTACGTCATGCAGAGCTAAATTGGAGATTGCACCAACGTATCAAAATGTCTTACTGATGCTAGGCAAAGCATGAACCGAACAATGAACATGCCGCCATTAGAACAGAATGCCAGATGTCGATTGCATTTACCAGACTATCTTGATTTAGTCTAGGATAGATCGACTGTTGTAACTACTTCTATAATAGAAGTTCTATGGGTGTGTTATATAAACACATGTAGATCGTTACAAGAAATATATAGAAATAAAATAAAGATCCATTTAGACGTACGAGAGATAAATTGTAGTGTGTTGATGAATATATTAAAGTTCCAGAAGTTCTAAGCGCGTGTTCGATCAGGAAGAAGCTATTGGAGCCTAGGCCCACTCCAAGCCAGTATTTCTTCCCCATTTCCTTTTTATTTATTAATTTTAATTAGTTTATTGCTTTCATAAGAACGTTTGTTAGTTTATTAGTTCCAGCATTTGCAGTAGATTTATTTTTAGGAATGTGTACATGATTTATTTTCTATAGGTTTAATTATATTCTTCTTACGTAAATCATTGAGGAGTGCGGGAATGATTGAAAAACCATTTCAAGAACACCCCCCAAAATGTAGGATTAGCAGATTCACCTCCAGTGGTATTGTAGTAACCTAATTTCGACTCTTCGCAAGTTTACGAAGCTCCCTAGGTTGATAATTAAATGCACGGGCATGTGACAAAAATAGGAAACCATTCACCTTGTTTGGCCCGCAACATTTTGGCACCATTGTCGGGGAAGCGTCTTAATTAGATTACTTACAATACCCTGAAACCTTCCATCTGACCTTGTATGAGTTCTTCGAGAAGAAGAGGACCTGACGGTCGCTTTATAAGAACTAATCCATCAGGACCTGAGTCAGTCGAGCATTTTGGATTTGAGTTAGACTCGCTCGACCTACCAGCAGTCCATTGGAGTGAGGAACCGCACTTTGTGCAAAGTGCCGCCTCATCCCATCAACAAGGGGATGAACGAATCATCATAAATCCCCTATTTAATAGGACTCCTCTAGAGGAAGCCCTATTGTGGAAGGCTATGGAGGATCAGACGATCTCGCCGGGACAACCTTAGAGCATTGACTCAGAAAGTTTTAAATGATCGGAAGGCCATAAACGCTGCATTAGAAACCACATTTCCCAAAAAAATGGTAGATAATGATGAAGTCTCATCTGGCTTTAGTTTCCCAATAGAGGAGGGAGTAGGAGATACCAAAATGAAAAACATATCCCCTGCTCACCTTTCGTCCTTCAGAGGACACCCGGCTGAGGACCACGACCTATTTTTATTCAAGTTTGATGTTTTGTGCGGGTCTGTGGATTACAAATCAAACACGCAGAAGTTGAAATTATTTCCTTCTACATTAGATGATGCGGCTCTGCGATGGTTCATCGGTCCAGGAGACAAACACATCACCACTAGGACCAGATGAAGAAGCTCTTTCTAGAGCAATATCAAGATTTTGGGAGAGCAAGAGACTCCAGGGAGGAGGTCCTGAGCATGACACAAAGAGAAGATGAGTCTCTCGAGGAGTATTGGGAGAGATTCAACTTTAATCTTCAATGGTCCCCTCACTCGAAGCTATCTGATAAGTCCCTCAAAAGCATCTTCTTGAGGGGACTTACCAATGAGTCACTTGGAGGCTCTCAACATGATCTCTGGGGGTGATGTCTATCAGCATGCTATGGACAACATCCAAAAATTATACCGAAATTACTCGAGAAGATGAGGCAAAATCATCTCCAGGACCATGAAGGCGATTGCTTCGAGTCACCAAAATAGAAATAGGCAACATGCTGGAGGATTTGAAGAGTGAAATGCTCTCATCTCTAGCATTGCAGATGGATACGCTATTGTTAGAAAAGAAGAAACAAGAAAATGATGCAGCATTAGCCTATTTTTGCCCAAAATGTAGAGGAAGGCATGCAAAGAATGCATGTCCAGAAAACAAGGTTAGAGTATGCATAGTTTGCAGGCTGAATCATAAAACTCGATTGTGCCCACAACTGCCCAGTAACCAGGAAGCGGTTGAGAGCACGGAGGCCTACTTCATAGGCAATAGGAAGAGTTGGCCATAGCCCCCCATGGGGAATATACCAACCGGAATGCCATCATATGGGGGAGGGCCATACATGCACCAAGGACCCCCTCAACCACCTAATATGGGGTGGTGGGGACCATCACCCTGGACTAACGCACCCCCAACAGCATTTTTGAATCAGCAGCCATGGATGCCATATCCATATCCTGGGCAGTAGTGGAGAGGCCACAATGCATGGAATCAGACTCCATAGAGTGCAGCGCCTGCTCACATCCAATAGAACTTACCAGCATTGCCAGCAGTGAGACCTACGTAGCTACCAGCACAACCGACAACAAACCCGAACAACAGAGTAAATCAGTTGGCATACAACGTAGAAGGTGAGATGTATCATATGTACAATATTCAGCTTAGATCAGGTAGGCAGCTAGGAGTAGAGACACCGCCTCTGGTAGAAGAGGAGGAAGAAATAGTAGAGACACCTCCACTGGTAGAAGAGGAGGAAGAAATAGAGGAGACACCTCTGGTAGAAGAGGGAAAAGCACTTGAGAGAGTGGAGGCTCCATTTCCTAGCCGGCTGTAGGAACAAAGAAAAACAACACAGCCAAAATTTGACATCTTGTCGAGCTTGAAGAATCTCACGATGACAATCCCATTATTTCAAGCAATTCGAGATGTCCCCATTTACACCAAGGCAATTAGAGAAATGTGTCTAAGGAGACCGGGATGAAAAGCTACCCAGGACTATCAATGTCATGGGTAAACTGGCGAGATCTAATGATGGGTGGAACACGTCATCCGAAGTATGCAGATCCAGGCAGCCCAGTGCTTACCATAAAAATTGGAGGACATTCCCTGTCCAACACATTGGTTGACCTCGGGGCAGCCATCAATGTGATGCCTCAAGAGACCATGCAGAGGCTGCAGCTCACGAACCTGAAGCCAACCACGATAGTGCTGTAGTTAGCCGATCGATCAACCGTGTCATCGAAAGGGATGCTGGAAGATGTGATCGTAACAGTCAGTGCATGGGAATATCCAGCCGATTTTTTAGTTTTGCAAACCAAGACCAGGCTGGGCGGTTACCCGCTCATTTTGGGGAGGCCATGGCTGGCAACAGCTGATGCTTACATCAGCTATCGAGATGGGCTAATGACCATCTCCAATGGGAAAAATGTCAAAAGGCTGACCATTTCACCACCAGCTCAGTCTATGGACTCGACAGAAGAACCCAGGATCACCGAGCATGGAACTACGGAGTTGTCCATAATCCAGCCGGTGATGACCTTGGAGGAGGTGGCAGAAGAGGATGAGGATGGTGCTATCATGGAGTTTCTCCATGGAGAATCATCCACCCCCACACCTGGATCATCGTTGACTGGCGCCCAAGATCAGCACATCCGACAAATACACGTTGGGCCAGGGAGGATATTAAACGTCAACAGCAGGTTGATGCCCACACAACTAGAAAAATTGGAAGAGCTTATGGTAAAACACCAGCAAGCATTTGCATGGGACTACGTAGATATGCATGGCATCAGCCCAAAAATATGTACCCATCGGATTTATTTAGATGACCAGGCAACTCATAGTCGGCGGCCACGAGAGAAGGATGAACCCAGCAATGAAAGACATTTTCAGAGAAGAAGCTGCACAAACTTCTAGTTGTCGAATTCATATATCCGATTTTTGACAGTGAATGGGTATCACCATTAGTGGTGGTCCCCAAAAAGAATGGGAAATGGTGGATCTGCGTGGACTACCGGGCGTTGAACAAGGTGACTAAGAAAGACCACTTCCCGCTCCCGTTCATCGATCAGGTCTTGGACACACTCTCAGGAAGAAAATACTTCTCCTTTCTGGATGGTTTCAGTGGTTACAACCAGATCCAGATAGGGGAAGAAGATCAAGATAAAACAACGTTCACCTATCCATGGGGAACGTTTGCCTATAAGGTATTGCCTTTTGGACTGTGCAATGCATCGACCACCTTTCAAAGGGCGGTGCTTAGCATATTCTATGATATGATAGGAGACGGGGTGGAAGTATACATGGATGACTTCACCGCCTATGGAGAAACCTTCGAGGAGGCAATGACAAATCTGGAAAGAGTGCTCGACAGGAGCAAGGAAAATCATTTGTCCCTAAGTAATGAAAAATGTTTTATGATGATGCAGGAAGGCATCGTGTTGGGACACCACCTCTCTACGGAAGGAATAAAAGTAGACAAGAGGAAGATCGAGGTCATCAGAGACCTACCTAGCCCCAGAACGCAGAAGGAGGTAAGAAGTTTCCTTGGATCAGTCGGGTACTACCGGCGATTTATCGCCGAATTTAGTAAGATTGCCAAACCACTGCACACCCTACTTTCTAAGGACGTAGAGTTCAATTGGATGGGAGATTGCGAAGAAGCGTTCCAATTGTTGAAAGAAAAATTGATATCTGCATCGGTCTTGAGAGGACCGAATTGGGCCATACCGTTCCATATTTACTGCGATGCATCTAACGGTGCGATCGGAGCAGTCCTCGAGCGAGAAAGATGATGAAGAATTTTATGCCATCTATTATGTCAGTAAAAACTTGGTGGGAGCAGAGCTCAACTATACGGTGACAGAAAAAGAATTCCTCACGTAGTTGTCCATGCAATAAACAAATTCTGCCACTATATAACGGGATACAAGGTCTTCATCCATACGGACCATGCGGCTATCAGGTATCTGATGAGCAAGCCGGCCATTGGTGGCAGAATTATTAGATGGTTGTTGCTATTGTAGGAATTCGACATCACTATAGTCGATAAATCGGGCAAGGACAACGTCGTGGTGGATTTTCTATCCAGATTGATACCAGCAGATCATCAAGCAGTGGAAGATCAGTTTTCGGATGAACATCTATTCGCTATTAGTGAACAAACTCCGTGGTATGTAGACATAGCCAATTACTTGGCCATCGGAAGGACCTCACCTGCTCTCTCCTATCGAGAAAAGCAGGCGGTCATAGAGAAGAGTGCATCATTCCTTTGGATGGATGGTCTCCTATTTAAAATAGGATGGGACCAAATTATAAGAAGATGCATAGCAGAACAGGAGTTTTCAGAAGTGCTCAAGGCATGTCACGATGAGCCATGCGGAGGACACTTTGCAGGGAAATGAACTGCCTACAAAATCCTGCAGGTTGGGTATTTTTGGCCCACTCTGTTCAAGGACGCGGCAGCGTATACTAGCAAGTGTGACGAGTGCCATAGGATGGGTAGACCAACCCACCGAGATGAAATGCCCCTGTAGCCCCAGGTACACCTGGAACCTTTCGATAAATGGGGCATGGACTTCGTGGGACCATTTAATCCACCTTCGATGGGAAGGAGGTTTATTCTAGTCTGCATGGATTACGTCACCAAATGGGTGGAAGTGCAGGCATTAAGGGACTCAAAGGAAAGAACGGTCATCGATTTCTTATTTGCCCATATTTTCACATGATTTGGGGTTCCTCGGGAGATAACAATAGACCAAGGGCCCCAATTCACCTCCAAATTGATTGAGGAGGTGATGGAGCGGTATAGAGTTCGGCACAATAAAACCATGCCCTACCATCCACAGGCGAACGGGCAAGTAGAAGTGACAAACGGGGAGATAGAAAACATCCTGACCAAAACCGTGCAGCAACACAAGAAATATTGGGCCACACGGTTGCCGGAGGCAGTTTGGGCATACAACACCACGTGGAAATCCACCACAGGATGCACACCTTTCCAAGCTGGTCTATGGAAAAAATGTGATGATGCCCATCGAGTTCAAAATCAAAACTACGAGGATGGCTTCAGAATTAAATTTGAGCTTGGATGAAGCTCAAAAATAGAGGATTCGCCAGCTAGATCAGTTGGATGAAATCCGACTGGATGCTTTACAGAGGACAGAGATTATACAGAAGCAGAGAAAGAAGTGGCATGATAACCACATCAAGCTGAAGAAGTTCCAGGTAGGGGAATGGGTACTGTTGTACGATTCTCGATTCCAGGAAAGGAAGGGCAAACTTATGCAGAGGTGGATGGGGCCGTATGAGGTGGCAGAGCTCATTAGGAATGGGGCGGTGCACGTTAAGACAATTGACGGTAGCAACACCATGTTCACAGTCAATGGCCACCGACTACGCCCCTATAATACGTCCGAAACGTTACAGGTGGAATCCAGAGTAGGCATGGGGGAGACCCCATCTTGCTAGATCTGGACCGAACTCTCACGGGTGAAATGGTGGGCACGAAAGTGCTCACCCAAAATTTTTAGTTAATATAGTTTTTTTTGTAATGTGTGTTTTTGCAGGGACGACGCCCGCATGCAAGCTACAGGCATCCTAATCCAGGGCCTAACAGGCATGAAACACGTCTAACTGCCTTTATTTTCCTTTCTTTTTTGGTTGCTTTTTGCAGGTGGAGGACCTGACAGCACGAGGGATAGGTATCTGGGAAACCAGGCCTGATTCGGCTCAGCATTCCGACACCGGCTCGTAGGTAGAATTTGGGCAGCGTGAAAAACTGGGAAGGCTTGATCACCCTTTTTCCAGTCAAATCGCCATCCAGAAGAAGGTGCCTTACTGCATCCAGAAGGTGCCAAGTCTAGAAGAAGGCGCCTTAAATAAAAGGCCAAGTCCAAAGAAGGCACCTTCACAACCCATCCAAAGAAGGCGCCTTACTGCATCCAGAAGAAGGCGCCAAGTCCACAAGAAGGTGCCTTACTACACCAAAAAGGTGCCCATCTAGAAGAAGGCACCTTACTGCATCTAGAAGAAGGTGCCAAGTCCACAAGAAGGTGCCTTACTACACCAAAGGCACCCATCCAGAAGAAGGCACCTTACTGCATCCGAAAGGCGCCAAATCGAAAGACAATGCCTTCCATCCATTCAGAAGTTCTATTAAAAAAAAAAAAATCCAGCTGAATACGCCTTCCAACATCAAGAAGGCGCATTCATCCAGTCGAGACGCCTTCCAACATCAGGAAGGCGCATTCATCCAGTCGAATACGCCTTCCAACATCAGGAAGGCACATTCATCAAGACGAATGCCTTCCAACATCGGGAAGGCATGAACCAGAAGGAGGCGCCTCCCACATTGGGAAGACGCATGCAGGCAAAAGTGCCTCCCACCAATCAGAGGCACCTCGTAGCATCGGAAGGTGCATTCATTCGAAGAAGAGCATCGACAACGTCGAAAAGGTGCTACAAGGACACCATCCACATGGGAAAGGTACCAAAGAATGCCTCCCGCATGCAACATTTACATCTATCGGATGCCTCGAGCGGAACGAAGCATCGCACGAATGAGCGGCATCAAAGGACCATACCCCTCCCTCATGTCACAAGTCAGCAAATCAGTGGCTACCACGATGACTGGAATGATGAATCAGGTACGCGCATACTAAATCAAATCGTTTATATAATTATTTATAAATACGTAGTACCAAAAAAGATACCATCATCATAGAGATCGTATCCCCCCATAGCCAGAATCGCATGCCAATGATAGGGCGTCTTCCATAACTACTAGGGTTAGGCATCTTTTCTATAAGAAGGTGCCTTCCTGAAGAAGGAAGGACAGAAAAAAATATACAGCAGCAGAAGGCGCCATGGGAGGAAGGTCCAAGAACCACGCGATCAAGAAGAATGAACCCAGTGATACTGATGGGATCAGAGGGGCGGTGAAGACCCAATTCGAAGGCGAGGGGTGGCTCGAATACTGCACCCTGGTCAGTCAGGGCCAGGACGTGGAGGCAGCTAGAGAATTCATCGCCTCTTTGAGGGGTGATGCGGCCCAAGTACGAGGGTTGGAAATTCTAGTCACCCCTGAGTTCATCTCACAGGTGACTGGATTGCCTCTCACGGGGGAATGTACATACAAGGGCGGAGTGTTAAAACTATACGCCGAAATACTACTGCCGGGAGGAAATGTGCAGATAGACAGGGAGGGGTTACTCAAAAATAGTCTCCCCATGAATATGCGAGAAGATGTTCGAGCAGATTGCTCGATTTTTCACATGCATAGGAAAGTATACCCATCTGCACATTAATCATGTGCACTTCATCAATCACCTAGTGCATGGGAGGAAATTAAACATACCTTTCTACCTAGTGAATGCTCTGAAAGATGAAGTGGCTCGGTACCAGAAGGGGGCACCGTCCGCCTTAGCCCACCATGGGCTGATATCGGCATTGGTCCGCCATGCAGAAGCACAAGGACAGAACCACGATGCAGAGGGAGATGGCGGCCAAATAGAGCAACACAATGTGGTTGTCGAATTAGGGCAAGACGAAGCATCCCCTATAGAGGAGATAACAAACATCGGGCAATTGGCATTGCCCTATTTTCTAGGAGGAGCAGAGCAGTCATCGGTGCCCGAAGACATAGAGGATAGAGGGCATTCCCTAGTGCCCGAGTATGAGGAGGAAGGAGCGCCACTCGCTGGTGGTGAGGATGAACCAATCCCCAGGAGGAAACGTCTACGGTGATTCCTCTCGATAGAGGAAGGACAGAGTGACCCGAAGATAGACGTTGCCGCCCAAACCCTCCGAGAATTAACGAACCGGAGCCCACGGAATGAAGGAACTTTTGGGAGTAACGACCAGATCGATGCGGCCTTGGAGGAGGTGCTCGAATGGCAAACCGATTAGTTGGATGGCACAACAGATTCTGGAAGATTGCCAGAACTAGCATAAAAGGGAATTGGAGGAAAGAGATAGGTGAATTGCTCGGCTCGAGCAGCTGGTCTGGCGATTGCAGGAGGAAAATCAAATGCTCCAGGATAGAGGAACAACAAGACAGGAGGCATCCACTCAGACTGATTGGGTAGAAGAAGTGTCGATGAACTCTCCCACATCCATCGAATGAGTATTCTCTTCGGGGGAGATTCGATCGGACGCCCGACAGAGCAGCCCGGAGGTAGGGGAGGATTCCTCTATTTTTAGGGGTGAAAAGAAAAGAAGTCCTACCATGCCCCCTATCATTGTCCTGAGTGACACAGAGCAGGACGAAGGTCTCCAACAATAGATAAGACCAGAGGATAAGGAGGACCTCCCCGAGGCCTGAAGAAGGAGAAGAGCCTGAGGGGTCGACACCAGGTAGACAGGCGAACGAAGGATCACCCCGGAGATAGCAGCATAGCCGATCCTTTAGAGCAAGGAGAAGTCCTCGAAGGAGAAAGGAGAGACCCCTGTCCAAGCCACCACATTTTCTGTAGAAGCCAAGGCAAAGAGGCCCAGGACGGCTCGACAGAAGGCAAAAGTGACCTTCGTCGACTCCGAAGAGGATGAATGGGACATGCAGCCATTCGTCGAAAGGCAAAAATATTTTGAGCAGTGGTGCAATGAAATGAAAGCAGCCAAGGAGGCCAGGAAGGCATCCTCGAGGGTAAAAGGAGATTCTGGCATCTGCGTCAATCCGATAGAAGACAGCCAATTTTGGGACATCTATGGTTCATCCCGAGGGTGGCCTTCCATGATGAGGAAGTACTTGGAATGGTGGGGAGTATATGGCCCACAATTGGAGGCCGTTACGATTGCAAAGGAGAATGCAGGGCTTACCCCTAAAGCGGTCGGATTATACAAGGCCCAAGTAGTGCCTTCCGGAGGGGATAACTCGGATATCCCTATGGCAGTGGTCAGACCTCCAGACGTCGACCTCTGGCAAGCTATCGAAGCTGCATTTCAATCGGCAGGAACAACGCTGGCTAGACCACCACCAGTAGCGGCCAGAACAAGAAGAGGACAATTGACAGCCATAGTTTCCCATAGGCAAAGGTGAACCACACCTTCAAATGCCGGCACGAAAAGATAGGACTCGGGCCGCGAGGGCAGCAGAATCCTCCAAGAGATGGTGACGATGAAAAGTCAGAGGGCTACCTACAGCTTGGATGCCACGAGGGCATGGCATATGTTAGGCGTGGGGGGATGATGAGCACCAGAAATGCTCATATTTTGTACATATTTCTTTGATCAATATGCGGTTGTATAATAAGGATTGCATACTTTTATGAATGATTATATAGATATTTGATATAATTATGCGTGTTATCTAATTTGTGTGTTTTTAGTATGTTTTGTGGAATTGCAGTTGATTTAGTTAGATTTGGAATGGTCGAGGTCCTTTTGATGGACCTGGCACTTTATTTCATCGAGGGTTAATGAAGAGAATACGAGCGCCTCCCTGCAGTCGGAAGGCGCCAACTGAATACCAGTGCCTCCCTACAGTCGAAAGGCACCAACTGAATACGAGCGCCTCCCTGCAGTCGAAAGGTGCCAACTGAATACAAGTGCCTCCCTACAGTCGAAAGGTGCCAACCAAAGATGAGCGCCTCCCTACAGTCGAAAGGTGCCAACCAAAGACAAGTGCCTCCCCACAGTCGAAAGGTGCTAGCAAAAGGCAAGCGCCTCCCCACAACCAGAAGGTGCCACTGATTCTTTGCCCGTTGACCAGATTTGAACGACGTGGATGGCAGCGGCTGGTGCAGTTCCAGCTCTGCGTCATGCAGAGCTAAATTGGAGATTGCACCAACGTATCGAAATGTCTTACTGATGCCAGGCAAAGCACGAACCGAACAACGAACACGTCGCCATTAGAACAGAATGCCAGATGTCGATTGCATTTACCAGACTGTCTTGATTTAGTCTGGGACAGATCGACTGTTGTAACTACTTCTGTAACAGAAGTTCTGCGGGTGTGTTATATAAACACACGCAGATCGTTCTGAGAAATATATAGAAATAAAATAAAGATCCATTTAGACGTACAGAGATAAATTGTAGTGTGTTGATGAATATATTAAAGTTCCAGAAGTTCTAAGCGCGTGTTCGATCGGGAAGAAGGCTGCTGGAGCACTGGGCCCACTCCAAGCCAGTATTTCTTCCCCATTTCCTTTTCGTTTATTAATTTTAATTAGTTTATTGCTTTCATAAGAACGTTTGTTAGTTTATTAGTTCCAGCATTTGCGGTAGATTTATTTTCAGGAACGCGTACATGATTTATTTTCTGTAGGTTTAATTATGTTCTTCTTACGTAAATCATTGAGGAGTGCGGGAATGATTGACAAACCATTTCAAGAACACCCCCAAAATGTAGGATTAGCAGATTCACCTCCAGTGGTATTGTAGTAACCTAATTTCGACTCTTCGCAAGTTTACGAAGCTCCCTAGGTTGATAATTAAATGCACGGGCATGTGACAAAAATAGGAAACCATTCACCTTGTTTGGCCCGCAACACTTGAGAAAAAAAATATTAAAAGAGAAAATTTTATTTGTTCAAAAAAGATTAAATGAAAAAGAAAATTTAAGTGAAGAATATTTGATAATAAAAAAGTTTTTAACAAAAGATCAAGAAAAAAAAATAAAAGAAAAAGGACAAATTATTGAAAGAATATTGGTTTGCATTTTTGAGAAGGAAATTCATTCAAATATTTTTCCAAAATTAAAGTGCATTTGATTTGCAAAGGATATTGTGAAATAAATATTTGAAACATACATTGTTGAAGAAACACTTTTCAAGGCAAATACGTTGAAGGCAAATACAATGAAAAATTATTGAAGAAGCTTCGTAAGGTATGAAATATTTATATCTTAGCTTCCAAAGTTCATTGAAATATTGAAAGAAAAAATAATTAGGGACACAGAAGGAATTCATAAGAAATATTTTTTGATAAATTTTAAAAATATGAAGCAATCAAATTTATTTTTGAAGAATCAAGATCATTATTTATTCATAGCCATAAAAGTGAAAGTCAATAAAAAAGAAAAAAGGAAATCTTGAAATTTTTTTTTTAAAGGAAAATAGTGAAAAAAAAATCATTTTTAAAAATTCCTATAAAAGGACTATGGTGAATTATCTAGGAATTCAAAAGGTTTTCTACTTGATAATTAAAATAAAAATTTCAAACTTTCCATTATCCAAGAAAATTGTAAACAAAATTAGAAGAAACTAAGGAATATATTATTGGGGAACCTTTTTTTTTAAAAATTCCTATAAAAGGACTATGGTGAATTATCTAGGAATTCAAAAGGTTTTCTACTTGATAATTAAAATAAAAATTTCGAACTTTCCATTATCCAAGAAAATTGTAAACAAAATTAGAAGAAACTAAGGAATATATTATTGGGGAACCTACCTTACAATAAGCCTTTGTATAAAAATAAAAATCCTAGAGTTTAACATATGATCATTATTTCAAAATATTCATCACTAAAATAACCAAATTTCACTCCTTGGGAAAATGGTATGAAACTAAATGGTGTGGGAAGTAGTATCGTTTTTATATTGAATCACTTTTTGATTGTAAGGTAGAAAACCCACAATAGACTTAATTTATATATTTGTTCGATGATGCCTTATTATCATATGTGGATTGCATTTAAATACCTAGTATAATAGTTGTAATAATGAAGGGTTGTGACCCTAGAATATAATGAATAAATAATATAAGTAATTAGGACATGTTAGGAGGGTCCTAAAATGCCACCCCCCTTAAAGGAGCTTTGTCTTCAAAGCTGGAAATTTGGAAATTGCTGCTGGATATCTTGAAAATTTTCCCACAATGTGTCTTCTAAAGGTAGACCTTTCCAATGGATTAAAACTTTCGTTATATCGCGAGTACGAAGGTGACGAGAGCGGCGATCCAAGATAGCTTCTAGCTCGACTAGAAGTACTCCATCATCGAAGAATTTAGGGAGAGTGGGTTGTGTCGTGATATGGGCTCCCACTGCGAGCTTAAGGCAAGATACATGAAATACGGGGTGAAGTTTGGAAGAGGGAGGAAGCTCTAGTTTGTAAGCAATGGTCCCAATACATTGGAGAACTTTATACGACCCGTAAAATTTGGGTGCTAACTTCTGAGAACATTTTTGTTTAAGAGAGGATTGACGGTAAGGTTGGAGACGTAAGAAAACCATATCACCCTCATGGAAACTACGTTCGCTTCTATGTTGATCGGCTTGCTGCTTCATGCGATGTTGGGCGATGTGTAGGTTCTCTTTTAGGATCTATAGTATGTCATCTCTATTAGCAAGTTTTGTTTCCACCGCATGGACTTTTGTAGTCCCTGGAATATAGGAAGTGAGGGATGGTGGTGTTTGACCATATAGTGCTTCATAAGGAGTCATTTTGATGGACGTATGGTATGAAGTGTTATACCACCATTTCGCTAGTGAAATCCACTTTACCCAATGGAGTGGTTGAGTAGAAACAAAACATCGAAGGTATATTTCCAAGCATTTATTTACAACTTCTATTTGGCCATTTGTTTGAGGATGGTAAGCGGAGCTCATACGAAGTTGAGTACCTTGTAATTTGAGCAATCCTTCCAAAAGGTGCTAGTGAAAGTTGGGTTGCGGTCACTAACAATTGTGGAGGGCATACCATGTAATTTAAAGATGTTATCTAGGAAGAGGTGGGCTATAGTGCTAGTGGTATAAGGATGAGCCACAAAACAAAAATGGGTATATTTAGATAAATGATCAACGACTACGAAAATGGTTGTTTTTCCTCCTGATTTTGGTAATCCTTCAATAAAGTCCATAGAAATATCTGCCCATGTTTTGGTGGGTATAGGAAGAGGATGAAGTAATCCTGGAATAGCGAGGGTCTCCCACTTTTGTCTTTGGCAAACTTCACATTCTTTTACAAATATTTTGATGTAATTTTTCATTCCTACCCAATACAAGGAGGTAGTGGCTCTTTTATAGGTTTTTAAGAACCCTGAGTGGCCTGCAGTGGTTGAGGTATGTAACTCATGAAGAAGTTTTTCACGATAAGTTGAATTGGGGGTGAGGACCACCTCCCTTTGTATCTTAATATATTGTCCTTCCAAGTGTATGGAGTTTTGCTACTAGGATTATGTTGAAGTTGTTGAATTAAGGCATGGATAGTAGGATCATTTATCCATTCTTCATGCACCTCATCTACCCATTTAGGAATAAGGGAGGAAAGAGCATGGACTTGAGGCATATCTTAAAATTTTATAGAAAGTGCATCAGCTGCCATGTTGTCCTTTCCCTTTTTATATGTAATTTCATAATCATAGCCAAGAATTTTAGTAACCCATTTTTGTTGTTCCAGGGTATTAGTCCTTTGTTCCAAAAAATACTTCAAGCTATGATGGTCAGTGCGTATAATGAAATGTTGGCCAATAAGGTAAGGCCTCTAATGTTGAATAGCATGGACAATCGCCAACATCTCTTTTTCATACGTAGAGCGAGCTAAATTCTTAGGAGAAAATGCTTTGCTTATAAAAGCTAGATGCCTTTTATCCTGCATGAGTACGGCTCCCATTCCTATTCCTGAAGTGTCACTTTCAATGACAAACGGTTTAGAAAAGTTGGGCATGGCTAGAATAGGGGTGGTACACATTGCAGTTTTCAAGGTGATAAAGGCCTCATCTGCTTTAGACGACCATTTGAAAGCATTTTTATTAAGTAATGCTGTTAGAGGAGCAACGATTTTACCATAATTTTGGACAAATTTTCTATAATAACCCGTTAGTCCAAGAAACCCACGTAGAGCTTTTTAGGTTTTTGGAATAGGCCAATTTTTCACCTCCTCGATTTTGGAAGGATCTACCATAACTCCTTCCTTTGAGAAAATATGCCCTAAGTATTCAATTTCTTGTTTTCCAAAGGAACACTTTGATATTTTTGCATAAAGTTGATTTTCCTCCAAGATTTGGAATGCTTGTCTAACATGGTCCAAATGTTCTTTCCATGTTTTGCTATAAATCAAAATCTCATCAAAGAAAACTAATATAAATTTACTAAGAAAAGGGTTAAATACCTTATTCATTAGAATTTGAAAGATAGAAGGAGCGTTGGTCAGGCCAAATGGCATCACCAAGAATTCGTAGTGCCCTTTGTGAGTGTGAAAGGCCGTATTAGGAATATCCTTTTCATTGAATCATATTTGGTGGTAGCCTGACAGTAAGTATAACATGGAAAAATAAGCTGCCCCGTGGAGTTCATCTAATAGCTCGTCTATGATTGGAATAGGAAATTTATCTTTGATGGTCATTTTATTAAGTGCTCAAAAATTGACACATAAATGCCACGAGCCATCCTTTTTTCTAACTAAAATAATTGGAGAGGAGTAAGGGCTTTTTCTAGGTCTAATGACTCTTGCATTAAGAAGCTCTTGTACTAATTTCTCTATTTCATTCTTTTGGAGGTATGGATAACGAATATTAGTAGGGTGATGCCCTGGAAATAGTGGAATAGTGTGATCATGACTTCGTTGTGGGGGTAGTCCTTTTGGTTCATTGAATACCATCTTATGGTGGTATAAAATATTTTGTAACTCTAGTGTATCGTCTTCTTTGTGACTAGGTTGAATTGAAAATAATTGGGCAACCATTCCTTTGTTTCCTCTTTAGATAATTTTCTCCATTCTATGCGAGCTGAAGATTTGGGAAGGTCCTGATTTCAGGCCTTGAATAATATAGGTTTGGTTCTTTCCTATAAATTTCATCCATAGTTCATCAAATTCCCATTGGACTACGCCCAAGGTTTGTAACCATTGTACGCCTAGTACAATGTCACACCCACCTAGGGATAGGACGTACATGTTGCCATTCATGTTATAAACCCCCATAGTTAGTTTTATATTTCTGCATTTTCCTTTGCATGCAATTTTTCTGCCATTTCCAATCATCACTTCGAAGTTATTACAAGGGTATATAAAACAATTTTCTTGTTTAGCCACCTTTGGATCAATAAAATTGTACATGCTACCAAAATCTAGGAGCACGATAAGGTTTTGTTTCTTAAAATACCCTTTAACTCACATTATTTGAGGGGAAAAAAATCCTGCAAGGGCATTGAAGGAAACCTATGGTGCATTTTCTTCGTCACTTTCAAGTGTGTTGGATAATACCTCTACTTCGAGTTCAGGTTCCTCTTTAGTAGAATTCCCTTCCTTTGTGGCATCTAGAATATATAATTTTTGTGAGGCACATTTATGATTTTTGTCAAATTTCTCATCGCAATGGTAGCAAAGACCCTTAGCTTGTCTTTCCTTCATTTCCTCAAAACTCAGACGCTTAATTGGTAGAGCGGGGTTAATTTTGGGGGTTGTGTAGGAGTTTTGGGTTCATCCATTTTGCATTGGTTTGGGGTTGGTATAAGTGTTTGATGGTTTCCTCCAAGTTGGTTTTGTGAATCGATTCCATGCCTTTATTTTGTCCTCCGCTAATTTCGCCAAGTCGATGGTCTCTAACATGTTTGTAGGGTTATACATTTGCACCTCTATTCAAATTTCTTCTTTTAATCCACTGAAAAAATATTCTTGAAAGAAGGAAAAATCTAATCTGGATGTTCGATTAGCTAGCCTTTAAAATTTTGCTTGGTATTCGCTTATCGAAGTGGTTTGGCATAATTTAGTGAGGGCCCCTGTAAAGCTTTGAAACTTGCTAGGGTTGAATCGCACTAATAGATTTTGTGTAAATTTTGACCACGTCAGAGTGCCGTTAGTTTTCTCGAACCATTGGTACCATTGGATGGCATCATTTTCCAAGTGGAAGGAGGTGATATGCACTTTTTGCATTTCCAAAATTTGATTTAGTGAGAAATATTGCTCTGCTTGGTAGATCCAGTTTGTAGGGTCTCCTCCAAATTTTGGGAAGTCTAATTTGGTCGTCTGTGGTAGAATGGAAGTTTGTGGACCTCCTAACATTTCTTGGTTTGATGACCCATGGTTGGGTGAATTTGCATGTGTTTTTGCCTGATTTTGACTGATGGCATCAAGTTTAACATCCATTGCAAATATTTTCTTGAAGAGTTCTCTTGTGGTACGGGTATTCTCCTCTCTTTCCTATTGAAATTCTTCAGTGAGCCTTTCGTGTTTCTCATGAATGGAATCTAGTGATCATCGTCCTTCAGCCATTGTGGTTGGTGTAGGTAACAATCAATATGACTTGGTACAGGTGAGCAAAAAAAAAAAAAAATTAATTTTTTTCCTTTGCATTTCGGATGTCGAAAACCTTGATGCTGCATTGAAGATTTTAGCTTTTTCAAAACAGCCACCGGTCACCACATGACAGACCGAGTAATTTGGGTGTAAGACAACTTAATTCGTACCTTAGGAGAAGGTTTAATTTTTTGTGAGGATTTTGACATGGATCCGTGAAGCGTGAATGCTGTTTGTGTCCTCGCGAATGTGGACTGGCTGAAATGTGTGGTGGGAAAAAAAATTTAATGGTGAATTTGCTCCTTGATCTAGCTCTGATCCAGATGGTATGAAACTAAATGGTGCGGGAAGCAGGATCATTTTTATATTGAATCACTTTTTGATTGTAAGGTAGAAAACCCACAATAGACTTAATTTATATATTTTTTCGATGATGCCTTATTATCATATGTGGATTGCATTTAAATACCTAGTCTAATAGTTGTAAGAGTGAAGGGTTGTGACCATAGAATATAATGAATAAATAATATAAGTAACTAGGACATGTTAGGAGGGTCCTAACAGAAAATAAGATGAATTCAATACTTATTGTTGAATTTTTTGAGGAAATAGTAACTAGAGATAAAAACATTCCAGAAGCTATCACAAATAGACAAAAATATTAAGAAGAATATGCAAAAGCACCAATGCTAATAACTTTTGGGATATCAAATAAAATACAAACACACATATGTAAGACCAAGACTTCACAAGAGGCTTGGGATAAAATATTCTTCATATTTAAAGGAAAAATGAAGCCACTATTCTGCATTTGCAATCATAATTGTATTCGCTAAAAGTTCAATATGGTGAAAACATAAAATATTTTCTTATAAGGATAACATATTTGAAATAAAAAATATAAACTATGGGAGATAAAGTAGAAGAAAAGTTTCTTGTACAATTTATACTTAGAGCACTTCTAGAATTATTTAAAACATTGGTCACATCTCTCCATGTATCATATAGAAAAGTGTCATTTGAAGAACTGGTTATATCCTTTAGGAATATGAAATAAAAAATTAAGAGATAAAATTTAAAACATTGCTTTCATTTCAATAAAAGATCACCAAATAATACAAGAAATTCTTTTATCTCATCATCACAAAATTAGCCAGAATGGAAAAGAAGATATTGTCATATATGTAACAAATAAGGACACATCACTAGATTTGTTAGATTTAATTCACTCAATCAATGGAATCGAATGCATATACCTTTCCAAAGAAATCAACAAAGACAATATCAATCAAATAAACAATGATATGAGCTAGGATTAAGTGGAAGAGCATGAGTTGGGAGTAAGTGTAGTAGCGATGAGTGTGAGTGCGAGTGCGAGCTAGGAGTAAGTGCAACAGTGAGTGCAAGCGTAATTTGGGATTAAGTGCATCAAAAAGTGCAAGCATGATCTGTAAGTAAGTGCAAAAACAAGTGTAAGTGTAGTCAAAAGTGAGTGCGAGTGAGTGCAACCAAAAGTGAGTGCAAGCACAAGCCGAGAGTAAGTGTAAAAATGAGTGCAAGCACAAGCAGGGAGTAAGTGTAATAGCAAGTGTGAGTGTGAGTTGGGAGTGAGTGTGCAAGCTAGGAGTGAATGAGATCAAAGAGGGAGTGTGAACCAAGAGGGAGTGTGAGCCAAGATTTAGTCATGGTAGAAGAGCGATAAGTTCATCCAGAGTGCATCAATGCTTCAAACCCTTACCATGAATGTGTGGAACATTATTTCTAAAAAATTATTGAAGCCAAGGAATGCTAGGAAAAAGAAGAGACAAGGGCAATTGTGAGCCAAGAGGGAGTGCAAGTTGGGAGTGAGTGCGAGGCAGGAGAGAGTGTGAGGTAAGAGAGAGTGCGAACCAAAAGGGAGTGTAAACTAAGAGGGAGTGCAAGCCAAGATTCAATCATGGCAAAAGAGTGGTAGGTTCATCTAGAGTGCATCAATGCTTCAAACCCTTACCATGAATGCATGGAATATTATTTCCAAAAAATTGTTGAAGTGAAGGAACATCAAGAAAAAGAAGAGACATAGGAAATTGTGAGCCAGGAGGGAGTGCAATATGGGAGCAAGTGTGAGGCAAGAGAGAGTGCAAGTTAGGAGCAAGAGCGAGTGTGAGTAGAGAGGGAGTGCAAGCCAAGAGCAAGCCCCATTAGCTATTGTGGAAGGAAAGTCATTTTTGAAATCCCTAATGGGAAGTCAGGATGCCCTAGCTAGAAATAAAAATACCCTAGTTGGAAGTATGAAGGCCCAAGTTGGAGATAAGTGGAAGAGCAAATACATGGCAAGTTTGATCTAGGTAGGAGATGGTACACCAGAAGTAAGTATCAAGGATGAGATGATTGAGCATGATATAATGGTTCTTAAAAGTAGAGGGCTAATATGTAAGTTCCATAGATCATGGCCAAGGTTTTTGGAGATTCAAAATTGGATCAAGTGGAAGTGGGGATTGAATTCAAATTATTTTGTGACTTTTCTTCCTAAAGGTTTTTTCCTCATCATATTTTCTAGTTTAGAAATTAGGGATAAAATAATGGTTGGTGGCCCATGGTTTAGGGGAAGAGATGCACTTTATTTGAGACCATGGAATGAAATTTTTTTGTTGAGTTAAAAACTATTAAGAAGCTTCCAGTGTGGGTTAGGCTTTTTGGACTTCCATATCAACTTATAAATAAGGATGTTTTGAAAAATATTGGAAATACCCTAGGGGAATTCATCAAGGAAGGACCAACAACTAAGGAGTGAAAGCATGCTATATATACTCGAATATGTGTTGCTATGGATATTTCAAAACCTTTGCCACAATCCATTAAGATTAAATTTGAATCAAGAGAATGGGATCAACAAGTAGATTATGAAAATATTGCATTTCATTGCCACAATTATTTTGATATTGGACACATGGCAAGAGTTTGCAAAGTAAAAACTATGAAGAAAGAGACAAAAAATTCTAGCCATGAGATAAAATTCAAGATGAAGCAAGGAAATCATTCAATAATAGAAGCTAGATCAGATCAAGGATATTCCACTCCAAAAGAAGAGGTAAATAAATCCTATCGACAATATCAATTGGCAAGTTTAGAAGGAATTAAAGGTGCAAAAGAAGATGTGGAGATAAAACCCAAAACAAAGACAACAAAAAGGTCAAGTTTATTCTAGGTAAATCATCTTCATTTTCCTCAAGTAGTATAGAATCCTCTTCAGGTAATAAAAGTGAAAGTGGTGAAGATGTTATCCCTTGCACTTTAAGGTTTCAAGAGCAGAATAATATAGAAATGAGGTTGGAGGAAACCCATAACAATTTAGGGTTTTTAGGGTAGAATAAGAAGGTAATTGCTATAGAAGAGCATCCTTGCACTTTAGGGTCTCTAGGGAAATATAAAGAAGATTATGCTTTTGAGGTTATTCCTTGCACTTTAGATCCTTCAAAACAAGGTAAACCTAAAGATGATAAGTCTTACTATGAGCAGTGTGAGAAGATTGAAGAGATTGATGAAGATGAAAGTATTGTTGAGAATGAAAAAAAAGAGGAAGACCCAAGAAGCAAAAACAAAGAGAAAAAGAAACACAAAGGGATATTGATATGGGAAAACAAAAGCAAATATCACAAGTGTTAACAAGAAGTGGGGCTAAACCCACAAATAAAATAAAAAATAACAATGAAAATAATATCTTGGAATATTAGGGGAATGAATAAGAACCCTAAAAAAAGGTATTAAGAAATTGTGAGGTTGTTATAGACAAGATATTTTTGGATATAGAAGTTGGGAAACAAATATTTTAGCCATTCGTAGTGTTGAATTTCATCTTGACAAAATTTAAAATTTTGAAGGTATTTGATATAAAAGGAGTTGATTGTGGAAACTTAGCAGTTTGAGGAAGATGAAGAATATATTTGATAGAAGGGTAAATGAAGAATATCTACGATAGAAAGATAAAGTTGGATATGCTTTAATTAACTTGTTAGAAATGTAATGGTTTATTTTCATAATGGAATTTGTCCTCAATAGAAGCCACACATAGCTTATTAAAACACAATAAAATAAACAATGATATATATGAGCACAACAATATCGAAAATGAAAATATAAAATATCACATGGTTCAAGAGGTACACAAATTAGAATCTAACTATTGAAGAACACAAGCTTATACTGAGAGGGGGGGTGAACAATATAAGACCACTTTTTACTTTTCTTTCCAAATCAATATTAAGCAATGTGTAGATAGCAATATCAATAGCAGTAATCAAAGCAATGCACAAATCACCACACACAATAGAGACACCACAATTTACGTGGTTCACCCAATGTGGGCTACTCCACGGAGAAAATATTTCACTAAAATTTTCTCAATCAATCTCTTGGGAATCCTTCCCAATTACAATGTTTATGGACCTCTATCCAAAGGAGACACCAATCCCCTAAATCAAGTTCGTGGATCTCTATCCATAGGAGAACTCCTTCTCCTCTGCTCTGGCTGGTGATCTTCTAGAAGACTACTGCCTCCACTACACTGGCTTGTGGATCTCTCTCCACTAAAGACTCTTGTCCCCACTCAGAAGACCTATCCTCACTACCCTGGCTGATGGATCTCTATCCACTGGAGACTACTATCCTCTTTGCTCTATCACCTCCAAAGCTCTATCTCAAATCTACACTAAACATAGTCCTTCGGTCTAGCACAAATCTACTCAACAAGTCCACACAAAACTTGCTTAAATATGCTCAACAAGTCCACACAGAACTTGCTCAAATATGCTCAACAAGTCCACACAGAACTTGCTCAAATATGCTCAACAAGTCCACACAGAACTTGCTCAAATATGCTCAACAAGTCCACACAGAACTTGCTCAAATCTACTCAACAAGTCCACACAGAACTTGCTCAAATATTCTCAACAAGCCCCAAACTTACCAAGTCCACAAACTTGCTCAAATATGCTCAACAACTCCACTCATAACTTGTCAAATATACTCAACAAGTCCACATAGAACTTGCTCAAATCTGCTCAACAAGCTCACTCAGAACTTGTCCAATCTGCTCAATAGGTCCACTCAAAACCTATCCAAATCTGTATTGTAAGCTTCCCAAAAATCTCACACAAAATTAGTCCACAAGTCTTCTCAAAGACTAGCCTCAGATCTGCTTAACAAGTCCACATAGAACTTGTCTAATCTCATAGAAGCATAAAGAGAATTGTTAGAGACTCAATATGTTCTACACTCAATGCTCAAATACTTTCACAACTCAATTCAGAATATAGAATAGTTTGTTTTATGGAACTTGAACAATCACTTCACACACCCACTTGACTAGGCTCAACCAATTCTACTCAACCAATCACTCAAGAAACAACCCTTTCTCACAAGCCCTAGTCCAAGCATGTAAACATTAACTCAAAATATTTCCAACAATGCTCAACAACAAATCTCACATAACAATGATGCTCATGTTCTTTTGCAACCCTAGTCCAAGTTCTTTGCACTACAACTCACTTCAACAATAATGCTTATAAAACAATCTTCACATAACAATGATACTCATGTTATTTTGCACAACCCTAACTCAAGTTCTTCACACAACCAATGGCTTCAACAACAATGCTTATAAAACAATCTTCACATAACAATGATACTCATATCCTAACTTAAGTTCTTCACACAACCAATGGCTTCAACAACAATGCTTATAAAACAAGGTTTTAACAACTCTTTATTCCAGAAAACCTTGAAGCATTAACTCAAACACTCTTGAAAAGGAAACCCTAATCAAGTCCTTTTCACTCCAAACTTATTTTCCAGAAAACCAATCAATCAACTCAACTATGGAAGAATGTGCTCATACCTTTTTCTTGATGTATGAAGGGATCTCATAAATCTGCCACAATCACAACAACTTCTATGCCAATCTCAAAGAGGGTTAGAAGATAATAATTTCCTCAACAAAACACAATACAAAATGATATCAAAATTACACCTTATCACTCCAACTTTAAAATAATATCCAACACTCTCATAATAATCTCTTTGGCAAAAATCCCTTTACAAATAAAATCAACACTCACTAAAATTCAAAACTTCTTATTACCTTATTACTCCAACTTAAAAAGAATATGTCCCCTTTTTATAAATCACAATTCAAAATGTAAACAATTCACTTTCACCCTTATATCTCCTAATTATAAATTAATTGCCAATTAACATAATTCTTTACACCCTTATAACTCCCAACATAACCTTTAATAAACTTTAGGCAATATAAAAATTAATTAAAAAGTTACCTTTGCCACTAGCGGGTTTCGACCCCTTAACCTCTACCTCCGTGAGCGCCCTAACCATGGGCTCAACCACCATGTGCACTAGATGCACGTTAAGAGCTAAAAGGCTCTTCGTGCACCTTGTTCTATCCTGGCGCCCAAATGAAAACGCAAGCAAAACCTTCCCTTTGGTGCTACCACTCCACGGGATTCGATCGCAGGCTATTTCTCCACCAACATTTTCGTAAAACGTGCACTGCCAATGGACCACCGTGTCCAACGTGCTTTAAACAATGATTTCCCTTCACTTTATACCTAGCGCTTAAGACAAAAAACTTTTCGTCTTCTTCCTCAACGAAGCAGTGAATTCTCACGAATTTGTTTCAACCTTTTGTCGCATAAAATAATTCGATTGAGGGATAATTTTGTAAAGTCCTTTGGCCACCCTTTTATACATGATGCCTCCATAGTCTTCGAACGTCGGTGCTCCAAATTCTTCGATGACGTCGGCGTTAAAACAACTTTATAAATGGTGCTTTAATTTTGATGACGTCAGCCCATTTAACCTTTGTAATTTATAAATGATTTAAATTCCAAGGAATTTAAATTTTATAAATTATAATTATAACCTTTGGTTTTTAAGGCCTTCTCTCCTGTAAACTAAAAAACCTCCTTGGGTATTTATGAAAACCCTTTTTAACTTATGCTCTCATATAATATTAAAATATTATGGAGCCCTTTTGCCTTTAACTTCTGCATTGTTGAAGCTTCTTCCTGGATATTAGTGACACCTTTGATGACTTTATTTCTTGTTGAATTCCTTGACATTAATGATGACTTCATCCGGTGACATCAATGACAACTTTGACTTAGGGACTCAAAATGTCCAACAATCTCCCCCTTTGTCATTGATGGCAACCCAACTTCTTTTTACCGAAAACTTGACCTTTCTTTTATTCTGCTCCCCCTGGGACATTGCTCCCCCTGGCTCAATGCTCTCTCAATTATCAAAGCTCTCCCCATTACTCAAATCTCTCCCCCTTTGACATCAATGGCAAAGGGTCACTTTTGGGGCTCGGGGCTAAGGATGAGCCTCTTAGCTTAGCCCCTCCCCCACCTTCTATTGAGGTGGTTAATTCTAGGGTGGGAGTATTTCTACTCCTAGAAAGCACTGTTCTTTACCTTTATCCTCTTCTCTTCTTTTTTGAGTTTTCTGATTCCTCTGACTGTTTCTATCCATGTCCATGTTCCTGTCCATGTCAACATTCCTGTTCCTATTCCTGTTCCTATTCATATCCATGTTCCTGTTCTTGTTCCTATTCACGTTCATGTTCTGTTCATATCTATGTTCCTATTCTTGTTCACATTCATGTTCTTGTTCCTGTTCATACCTATTTTTGGAATATCTGCTCTACACCACTTTGTTGTGTGACCATCATTATTGCACTTATAACACTTAATGTTATTATTCCTTGGAGGTGCAAATGTCTTAGGATTTCTCCTAGTGAAGCCATATCCTCTTCTATCATGAACCCTACAATTCATTGCCTTGTGACCAAACTGATTACATGAGTAGCAATACCCATGAAAAGGTTATATGTTCCCATATTCCTGTCTTTCATGTGTCCTACATTGTGAAGCCATGTGCCCAAACCTATGACATGAAAAGCATCTTCCATTGAAGCCTCCTTGTCTTGACCTCATTGGTCTCTTATTCTGATTGTTGTTCCATCTGTATCTTCTTTGTGCATTGTTCCTATTTTTGTTGAACTCTCTATTGTCCAACTCATCCTCTGATGTCTCACTTTATTTTACACTGTCTTCTTCTGAAGTATCTTCATCTGAAGTTTCTTCTCCTCCAAAACTTGAAGTTGACTCTCCTTCCCATTTCTTTTGAACCTGTTCAAATCCAAGACCTATTTTGCTTGATGTAGTCTTTTGTATCTTGATGAACTTATCCAAGTTCTTTGAGCTATTTTTGAATCCTTTCATCTTGATCTTGGAGTCCTCTAAATATTCTTTTAGTAGTGCCACTTCTTGTGCTAACTTCTCACATTCCAAGATCTTTGCTTCTAACTTATCTTTGAACCTCTTTGCCTTAGCCTTTGATTTTTCTAAATCCTCTATGAGCAATCTTCTCTCTTCATCACATTCTTGGAACTGAATTTCAAGTTTAGAGTTTTGCTTTCTTACCTTATTTACTGTGTCAAGAGCATAGATAAGTTCTCCCTTGAGATCATAACCATCCTTTTCTGAATATTCCTCTATTTGTTTGCCTTTGTCCGCTTCTTCATTTTCTTTTGACTTGTCTTCTATGGGATCACCTTTTTCATCCTCTAATGCCATTAGAAGATTTTCATCTGGTCCTTCAAGTGTATCTTCATATTCATCATCACTGAAACTATAACCATCCTTTGTACAACTATCTTCAAGATGTCCAAAGTTACCACATCTAAAACACTTGAGAATGATTGGAGTCCTTTTCTTAATTGGTTCTTTTTCTTCAATCATAAATAGGACTTCATATCTATCATTGTCTGAAAAACTAGCATCACTATCACTTGAGTACTTACTTGCCTTATCCGCATAGTAGCTTCTCTTTTGCCTTTGAAAGAACTTCTTTCCTTGTTTGCTTTGTCCATCCTTGCTTTTCTTCTGGTGCCTATATCTTTCTAGTTCCTTGTTCCTGTGATCCTATTTTTCTTCACCATTGTTGTTCTTGGGTTCTTGACAATCTGTTGCAAAATGTCCATACCTTCCACAATTGAAACATTTAACAGATCTTTTATCTCTAGATCTTCTATAGTCCTTATCTCTTCTACCATAATTAGCTTCTTCATCACTAGATGACTCATTGCTTGATTCTGACTTCTTACCCTTTGTCTTATTGATTGCTTTGAATGTTGCTTCCTTCTGGGGCATAGGATATTTTGTTCTTATCTCAAATATTGTGAGCATACCAAGCAACTTATCTCTTGTCAAAGTATCACCATCTATTGATACTTCTATAGCAGAAACCTATTCACTGAATCTTTTTGGAAGAGATCTTAAGACTTTATCACAAACATCAGATTCATCAATCTTCATACCAAGTCCTCGCATATCATTAACAACCTCATCAATTCGAAGTAGATAAGCACTAATATTTTCCTCTTCATTCATTCTTAATTCTTCAAGTTGTCTTTTGAGATTTTGACTCTTTGCTTTCTTGACACTCTTATCTCCTTCATATATATTTTGCAATTTATCCCACATCTCTTTTGTAGTTTGACAATGCATAACTTTCATAGACTCTGTTCTACGCAAACCTCTCACAAGTGCATTCATTGCTTTTGAATTGTAGTGTTGTAGAAGCTTACCTTCCTTATCTATAGGAGGATTGACTAAGGGATCATATCCAAATTCCACTGATTCCCAAATTTCATTGCCAAGTGCCATCAAGTAGATCTTCATCATCATACTCCAATACATATAGTCACTTCCATCAAATATCGGTGCTGAATTATTTGAGGACACCTCCTTAGGATCCATTGTGTTCTTGTTAGCTTTTCCTTCAAGTTGTTAAACTCTTCTGAAGGAACCAGCTCTGATACCAATTGAAGAACACAAGCTTATACTAAGAGGGGGGTGAACAGTATAAGACCACTTTTTACTTTTCTTTCCAAATCAATATTAAGCAATGTGTAGATAGCAATATCAATAGCAGTAATCAAATCAATGCACAAATCACCACACACAATAGAGACACCACAATTTACGTGGTTCACCCAATGTGGGCTACTCCACGGAGAAAATATTTCACTAAAATTTTCTCAATCAATCTCTTGGGAATCCTTCCCAATTACAATGTTTATGGACCTCTATCCAAAGGAGACACCAATCCCCTAAATCAAGTTCGTGGATCTCTATCCATAGGAGAACTCCTTCTCCTCTACTCTGGATGGTGATCTTCTAGAAGACTACTGCCTCCACTACATTGGCTTGTGGATCTCTCTCCACTGAAGACTCTTATCCCCACTCAGAAGACCTATCCTCACTACCCTGGCTGATGGATCTCTATCCACTAGAGACTACTATCCTCTTTGCTCTATCACCTCCAAAGCTCTATCTCAAATCTACACTAAACATAGTCCTTCGATCTAGCACAAATCTGCTCAACAAGTCCACACAGAACTTGCTTAAATCTGCTCAACAAGTCCACACAGAACTTGCTCAAATATTCTCAACAAGTCCACACAGAACTTGCTCAAATCTGCTCAACAAGTCCACATAGAACTTGCTCAAATATTCTCAACAAGTCCACATAGAACTTGCTCAAATCTGCTCAACAAGTCCACACAGAACTTGCTCAAATATGCTCAACAAGTCCACACAGAACTTGCTCAAATCTGCTCAACAAGTCCACATAGAACTTGCTCAAATATGCTCAACAAGCTCACTCAACTTCAATCACCAACCTCAAATATTCTCAACAAGCTCACTCATAACTTGTCCAATCTGCTCAATAGGTCCACTCAGAACCTATCCAAATCTATATTGTAAGCTTCCCAAAAAGCTCACACAAAATCAGTCCACAAGTCTTCTCAAAGACTAGCCTCAGATCTGCTTAACAAGTCCACATAGAACTTGTCTAATCTCATAGAAGCATAAAGAGAATTGTTAGAGACTCAATATGTTCTACACTCAATGCTCAAATACTTTCACAACTCAATTTAGAATATAGAATAGTTTGTTTTATGGAACTTGAACAATCACTTCACACACCCACTTGACTAGGCTCAACCAATTCTACTCAACCAATCACTCAAGAAACAACCCTTTCTCACAAGCCCTAGTCCAAGCATGTAAACATTAACTCAAAATATTTCCAACAATGCTCAACAACAAATCTCACATAACAATGATACTCATGTTCTTTTGCAACCCTAGTCCAAGTTCTTTGCACTACAACTCACTTCAACAACAATGCTTATAAATCAATCTTCACATAACAATGATACTCATGTTCTTTTGCACAACCCTAACTCAAGTTCTTCACACAACCAATGGCTTCAACAACAATGCTTATAAAACAATCTTCACATAACAATGATACTCATCTCCTAACTTAAGTTCTTCACACAACCAATGGCTTCAACAACAATGCTTATAAAACAAGGTTTTAAAACAACTCTTTATTCCAGAAAACCTTGAAGCATTAACTCAAACACTCTTGAAAAGGAAACCCTAATCAAGTCCTTTTCACTCCAAACTTATTTTCCAGAAAACCAATCAATCAACTCAACTATGGAAGAATGTGCTCATACCTTTTTCTTGATGATGAAGGGATCTCATAAATCTGCCACAATCACAACAACTTCTATGCCAATCTCAAAGAGGGTTAGAAGATAATAATTTCCTCAACAAAACACAATACAAAATGATATCAAAATTACACCTTATCACTCCAACTTTAAAATAATATCCAACACTCTCATAATAATCTCTTTGGAAAAAATCCCTTTACAAATAAAATCAACACTCACTAAAATTCAAACTCTCTTATTACCTTATTACTCCAACTTAAAAAGAATATGTTCCCTTTTTATAAATCACAATTCAAAATATAAACAATTCACTTTCACCCCTTATATCTCCTAATTATAAATTAATTGCCAATTAACATAATTCTTTACACCCTTATAACTCCCAACATAACCTTTAATAAACTTTAGGCAATATAAAAATTAATTAAAAAGTTACCTTTGCCACTAGCGGGTTTTGACCCCTTAACCTCTACCTCCGTGAGTGCCCTAACCACGGGCTCAACCACCATGTGCGCTAGACGCACGTTAAGAGCTAAAAGGCTCTTCATGCACCTTGTTCTATCCTGGCGCCCAAACGAAAATGCAAGAAAAACCTTCCCTTTGGCGCTACCACTCCATGGGATTCGATCGCAGGCTATTTCTCCACCAACATTTTCGTAAAACGTGCACTGCCAATGGACCACCGTGTCCAACGTGCTTTAAACAATGATTTCCCTTCACTTTATACCTGGCGCTTAAGACAAAAAACTTTTCGTCTTCTTCCTCAACGAAGCAGCGAATTCTCACGAATTTGTTTCAACCTTTTGTCGCATAAAATAATTCGATTGAGGGATAATTTTGTAAAGTCCTTTGGCCACCCTTTTATACATGATGCCTCCATAGTCTTCGAACGTCGGTGCTCCAAATTCTTCGATGACGTCGGTGTTAAAACAACTTTATAAATGGCGCTTTAATTTTGATGACGTCAGCCCATTTAACCTTTGTAATTTATAAATGATTTAAATTCCAAGGAATTTAAATTTTATAAATTATAATTATAACCTTTGGTTTTTAAGGCCTTCTCTTATTGCACAACTTGGTATTAATGATATTTATTTAAAAAATTAAATTATTTTTTAATATAAAAATTTTAAAAAAAAAAAAATAAACCCCTAAAAAAAAAAAATCCTTGGGTATTTATGAAAACCCTTTTTAACTTATGCTCTCATATAATATTAAAATATTATGGAGCCCTTTTGCCTTTAACTTTTGCACTGTTGAAGCTTCTTCCTGGATATTAGTGACACCTTTGATGACTTTATTTCTTGCCGAATTCCTTGACATTAATGATGACTTCATCTGGTGACATCAATGACAACTTTGACTTAGGGACTCAAAATGTCCAACAACTATGAGAAGGAATGTGAATCAACTCACAAAGCACTTATGAAAAACTTTAACACAAAAATGACATCAAAGCAAGAAAAAGATAAAATATTGAGTAGTAAACTCAAAGTGATGAACAAGTTAACTACTTTAGAGTAACACTAATAACCTTCATCAAAAGAAAAAATAAATGAATGTGTTCTAAAGCCCATGATGGTAGATATTTGTTATGATACTTGTAATGCATGCGATCCAAAATATTTAAGCATTGTTTATGAAGATAGAGTATGCAAAAATTATATGTATTTATTGTGTTGCAAATTGTGATACCAGTAGTAATCCCTCACAAAAAATAGACATAGATGGTTTGAGAAGTACTCTTAAAAATATTACAAATAATGGTTGTGAGTCAAAGACCTTTTATGCAAAAAATGTTTGTGAGATAATCAATATGTGTGATGGTCATGATGAAAACTAGATTGCTAGATTTGATGACAATGATAGTTTATTTTTTTTTGAGCATTCATATATTGTTGATGTTAACTAGGAAAGCACTAGATAGATTTCTTTGGAGAATTATAATTTTAGGGTTTTTGAGTTTGATAGTGTCATTTTTAGATGTGTTCATAAGAATAATTATACAAACAATTCTAGCTTTAATTGTGTAGAGTGTGTTAGTCATGATGTAGGTCAAATTAATAGAGTTGATGAATAGTGTGTTAGTGATTGGAAGTCTTCCAATAGCGATAGGGATAGTGATGGTATAAGTCATTCAAAATTTATCAATAATGATCTAAGTTGTGACAAATATACTTGTGATGACTTATTGTATTCAAATTAGGACAATGATGAACTTAATAGCCACACAAAACCACTTGGTACTAAACAGGGATATAAGGAAACAAGGTAAGGAATAAAAAACTTAAATCAAGATACAAAGACCACATCTTTATAAGACTAGCTAATGAGACTAATTTTGTGAAAAGGAACTCTAATATGAATTTTATAATAGGGAATGTTGGCATAGGTGACATTGAATGTGTAAAAAATAATTATGACAAAATTCATTAAAAGGAAATCAAGAAAGAGAATGAATCATAATAGACATGGGCATAAAATAAAGAAATTTTGGACCCTCCATTGTTGTAAACTTTGTGGAGAAAAATAATCAGTCTAAAAAAATATTTCAAGAAGATAAAAATAAAATACATGTGCACTATGGATGGATAAACATGAAAAAATGGAATATAATTGTAAGAGTGCTAAAATATTTTTACAAAAACGAAAAGAGCTTGATAAATATAGGTTCATCCATAAATTATGCTTTTTATCAAAAAGACCCTACAGTGATTATGCTCACAAAACATACAAAAAATAAAGAATATGATAGTGTAGAAATTGATATAGGAATAAAGTTCAATCCAAAATTAGAAAGACTAAATAAAAAGAGAAGAGCTAGAGTCAGTACCAAAATCAATGCTAGAACCAAAGCTACAAAGAAAGCAAAATCTAAAGTCACTACTAGAATCAAAGCTGGAAAGTCAAAACCAAAAACAAAGATCAAGAATATACCAAATAATATAATATATGGGGTGTTGGAGTATATTATATTATTTGGTACCTTGCAAGTATCTTGTAAATACTTTGTAAATATTTGGAGTCTAGGAGTCTTGTAAATATTTATCTTTTAGTAATCATTAGATGTTTGTAATTAAGGAGTCATATTAAGACTCATATCTCTTGAGAGTTTGAGGAGATGAATATATAGTCAAAGATGAAATGTCAAGAGCCCCTTTGTAAAATCTATTTGTAGAGCAACACATGAATTTATATGTAATAAAAAATTGTAGTGCACATTCTTGTACTGTAATACTTTGTAACCTCATCATATTTGTGAATATAGTGTGAGCATTTTTACCTTGAGTTATGGGTTTATTATGAATGTGAGATTGTATTCTACTATTCTATGAGTAATTCTTAAACCTTTGTATCTAAATTTGATTAAAAAATATAGAGAATTCGCTAACATATTGTAGTGAGATAATGGTAGTTATAAAGAGGTATACTATTACCCCTCATGTAAAATATTGGATACATATCACAACAATCACTTTTGTTATCATTGACAATCCACGTATCAACTTTCTCTTATGTATTAATGGGTATATATAAGAGTTAGGTATATAGGAGCCTTTAGTATATAGGGATAATATTTAGGTATATAGGTTGGATTTGACATATCTAAAGAAGGGCATATAAATATGCAAAACATCTTCTCTTCTTTAATTAACTCTATAAATATTTTACCTAATTAATTGAACCCTCCTTTTCCTTCCAATCCATAGTTGAGAGGTGCTACCTAACCTATAGTGTTGCTTGTCAATTGGCCATCGATACTAACCCTTTGGTGGAATATCCCAAGGATAAACCCACCTTTGCAAACCCAAAAGTTGAAGAAGAAAATAATGAAACTCCCTCCTTGGGTTCTCTAATCCCCATTCATGATGATCAAGGGAGTGTGGGTTTTGAATCCACTAATCACATGGATCTATTCTTGCATAAACATAGGGAAGTTATGGAATACCTCCATAGAAAAAGTCATGACGTCTTAGGTGTTTCCATAGGGTAGGGTTCACTATTGGACCATCCTGAACAACCTAGTTCAAACCCTTTGAATCAATTGGATCCATCCATTAGATTTTTGAATGCAAACCTTAACACATTAAATTCTAATTTCATTGATTCCAATATCATCATTGTATCTATGGATGTTGGGATTCAAAACATCCCATATTCCTTCATACATCACTCACCTTTGCCTTCTCTTGAGTAACTACTATGAGGCTATGTGAGTTGTCTTGTATCTCAACAAGCAAGCAAAAGTTATATTTCTAACATGGATGTATCATTAAGTGTCCCAAATTATAATCCTGATGTTTATAACCTTAATTCTAATCTCACAAGTGTAAGTATGTGTTTCACTGAAAATCATAATCTTGTAACCTCTCATATTTTATCTTCTAATACTTTCACTTCAAACATCTTAGGAGTAAGTCATACAATGCTAACCTTAACATTGTAAGCATAAGTACATCAATTTTATCTTAATATCAAATATCAAGGTCCTTTTGTCTCTCAACACATTTTTTGTGCAATCAAATAAGATTTATTTTGAGATATAAACTCTAACCTATCAACTAGAGTTGCTAAAACAACAAGGGTCTTCTTCTAATCATAAGTACTCCTATGATAAATTGTACAACCAACCCTTAGATCCTCTTGTAGCTAGCTAACCCTTCTCTCCCAAATTTACAACTCTTAATTTTCAAATGTAAAAAGGGAAGTAAGATAATTGTGGGATGCCAAAATGGTCGTACACCCTACTTTAGGGTGTTGGCCTAAAGGAGGTGTATTTTTTCCCTTTCTAGGGTCGTTCACACTTAGCGAGAGAGGGATGTTGTTAACTAGCCATTTTGTAGATGAATGTATTTTGCATGTAGGACTATATTTGGTGGGATATTTTTGGGTTCACGAAGGGATTTTTGATTTCCTAATCTAGTTGATGTGTTCAATTTTTGACAAACACCTAGGTTTTGGCAATATATCATAGCATGGATGAGAATGCAATGCAATACAATATGAAAATAATGATGAGAAAGGTAAAATATTTATTCTATATGCAATTTTGCTTTTGATGATTCTCTACCTAGGTTACAAAAGGTAAATGCTTTTCTTTTCTTATGAGGACAAGGGTGCAAGAAGAATAAAATCATATAAATTTACCTAATGTAATGGTACATGTGCTATTTGTTTTTTAATGCCTATGAAAGTGAAATGAAATGCTAAAAAGACTAATGAGATTTTATATTTTATGTGAGCTAAAAGGAAAGAGTAAAACAAGGAACAAACAAAGAAGTCTATGAAATGAACTAAAAAACTAGAGATCAAGGGTACTTACCTATTTTTGTGGCTGGTGTGAATACGTCGTCTTGAATTGAATACGCTTCCTATGTGAATACATTGACTGGAATTCATTTTAGCTAGAAAATTCATTCAAACCTAAAAATAAATTTTAAAAATGGAGATTATGATATGGGATCTTAAAAACAACCAAAAAATCGTGTCTTCCTAGTTTGCATAATCAGACCCTTTGTTTATACAAAAATTGAGGTGACCTTGCGTTGGATATGGATGTTGAAAGAACAATAGAAAATACATCAACTAGAACTGTTTTAGTTGGTGGATTCGCTATAATAGCTAAAACTAGATGTATGATTGGATGTACTGAGAAATAAATATTTTTTATCTATCAAAGTGATGCAAATGGATAAATTTGTTAGACTGGATGCTAGGGAGGACAATGAATCTAAGTTTTCTTATATTTATGGTGAATACAATGTGTAAAAAATGTTTAGTCAGTAAATTTGCTCTATGTGTTAGGGGACAAGCATGGAAATTTCTATCAAAACAATGACACAAGTGTTCCTTATGAATACGTCACCTAAAATAGGTTTGCTTTGTGGATTCATTTGGGATGCTATATGATAGGGAATGGAAATTTTTGTTGAAATGGTGACATAGGTGTTCCTTGCAAATATGCCACTTAAAAAAGGTTTGCTCGATGATTTTTTTGGGATGTTGGAGGGCATATAATGGTCTCTTTCATCAAAGGACCATGCAATTTTTTTTATCAAATACACTGCCTAAGAAAAGTTAGCTTAGCAGATTTTCTCAATCCATCAGAGGATAAAAAAATCCCTCTAAGGGATTGAAAAAGGGGTTATTTATTGAATTAATAGAAGTTTTGATGGTGGTCTAGCATTCTATAATGGATTCCTAAGACTTCAAAAAGCAAAGACAAAGGAAAATTTTCACAAAATAATGGTTAGATTTTGAAAGCACAATATTTACTAATTCATGGTATGAATACAAATTGGAAGGAAGGAAAATGTTATTTATGATTGAAATATAAAATAATATATATGTTAGAAATATATCATTGAGATTCCAAATACAAGGTGCCTTCTTCTCCTTGCTTCGTGGTAGAATCATTGGTAGCTCCACAAGAGGATTTTGGCAACACTTTGTTGCTTGTTGTTTTTGCTAGTGAATTTGGCAATGCTTCATTGCAAAAGAGAGTTATGTTTGAATGCTTACCCAAGGGTCCAATTTGTAGCATTTTTCCCTCCTAAATTTTTCCAAATGGGTGAGGTGATGTGGCTAGCATGGTAACTAGTTTGGTTCATTATTTGGTTGGTTTTGTTGATTGGTTGATTGATTTGGTTTGATTTGAGGTAAGTTTGGGAACTTTGGGAAATGGAAGGGGATCTATCCCCATCACTTCTCGATGAAATTATGTGCTTTTAGGCTATAAATTAGGATGCGATTTGTGGCTTGATAGGATTTTGTAGGAACTTATTTATTTTAACTTTTAGGTGTGAATACATTATTAAGAAGATTTGCCACTTAGCATATTCACTTTCAATGACCATTAGAGTTTAAATTTGGTGGTTAAAGGAGGAGTCTAAAATTTTTCAAATATGCTAGGCTGAAAGTGGATTCACTTAAAGGTGAATTATCTTTGAGTTGATGAATTTAGCCCTACTAGGTTTTGTCTATAATTTTGGAGGTTGAGTGATTTTTTATGATTAATTGTGCTAATTTATTGGTTTACTTCAAGATACTGTGATATAGGTGATTCGATTTTAGGTATCTATATTTTATTCCTTTTTGATGCATTTTCAATTTTGAATAATGCATAAAAATGAACTATATATGCCTACATTTTTGAAGGAAACATGGTGATTGGGATTCAATTTTTTGATATATGAAAAAATTTATCAAAAAATATTGCTTTTAGTAGAAGCAATTTTTTTTTGAGTTTTTACTAAATAAATCCCTTACTATGGATGGCATAGGATTTAAAAATTGGTTTACCTCTAGCTAGGGTGCCCCTTCGAGTTTATAAGGGACCAAATATAGTCATGAAGGAACTTGAATAGGTTAGGTTGAAGATTTATGGAAGACAAGTTTTTACCTGAATCAAGGTAAAAATAGGGAGAAGGGTGACGATAAATTATATTTTTACTGCATGTGGAGAGAAAAATTTCTCTGAATAAAATACTAGGGCTTCACAAAATTGGCATAACTAGGACATCTGATTCATTTCTTGGATAGAGTACAAGAAGAAATAGGTCCAGGTGGGACCCTGCTTGAGGTATGGACCTTTTTTGTTCACTAGTTTATTTTATTTTTCTCTTTTTGTAGTTAGGTAACTATAGTCAGTGTATACATCCTACATGAATGAATACATTGACTCAAATATGCCACTCAACATATTCATAATTTTTGCAATATGATAGATTCACTTTTAATCAATGAATTTGCACTCAGCTTGCGTATTTGTCAAAATATTAGGCTAGCTTATTTGAATTACTTAACTAAAATTTTTGACTTCTATTTTGTTGCCTTCTCTTTGTTTTAGGTGTACAAAGTACTAGAGTGTAGAGATCATTGCCCTCGCTATCTTTTATCCATAGTTATGGCTATGACACCCATAGATCAAGATATGCTAAATGTAGTAGGTCTATTGCACTTGGATACTATGACAAACATTGAGTTGGAGCATGCCCTTATGATCGCTTTGTCCAAGAAATGACACTTAGAGAGTGGGGCATTTTTGCTACCTATAGGGGAGATGAATATCACATTAGAGGATATCTAGAGGATTTTTTGAGGTATTGGGATATGGATGAGCCTTAACCAAGATAGGCCCATCTCTAGGTTGACTCATGGGTGCCATTTTTAGTTGAGGTACTATGGCATTAAAATTGATGTCATATGCTAGGCTAGCTTGTTATATGAATTGATAACATTACTATGCAGTATAGTGTCAGGTTTTCTTATTGGAGGTACCAACAAGAGATTTTTGCACTAGGGTTTTTTAAAATTATTTCCTAGATGAGAGATGATCATATACAATTTACCTAGGGACCCTTTATTATCTATAGGCTCTACCAAACTCTCCACCTTGTAGCTTACAAGTATGTGAAGAGCTTAGTTTGTTGTCTTTTTCTACACATCTAATTGTAGGAGCACATAGCCATCAGTCGACCTATGTGGTTATCGATGCTAGTAATAAATTTAGACATTCCTATAGGCTTTATATGGGGAAAAGCCCATGATATTGGTAGGAGGGCCTTTTGGGAGGTGCTAATTCCATCTCAAAGGGAAATTGATAACCTCCAACCTCATCAAATAGTTTGACACCTATAGAAGGACCATGAAGGGTGGATGATGAATGGTTTTGTGTTAGCCTAAGTGTAGCATATCATATGACTAAGGGGACCATGAGGAGATTTTGAACTCTATCATTTGAATAGGGTTCAATGGTAGTTCAACTTTGTTTAGGGGATTATTGAGCTAGGGAAGTAGTTGTTATAAGGGGTGACTCAAGAGAGATGAGGAGGCTATGGTTACCTTCCTAATCATGAGGTATTCATCGATGAGGATGTTGATGATACTCCAATTAAGGAGCTTGGTTTGGATGTTGCGATGGTAGCCTAGGGTACTTCTAGTGGTACCATAAAGTTTGACTTGCTTGAGTTACACTAGTAATTAGACAACCTTAAATGGGACCTAGACTGAGCAGGATGACCCATAGACATGTTACATAGAACAAGAACACCTATGGTGAATACTGAGAGATGAATCAATACCATAGAGAACTTTTATCATATCCCTAATGGCCACTACTCATGATAAGGAGGCATAAATCATCAAGACAACAAAGGAGGTGTTCGAGTAGGAGAGGGATGCCATGAGGAGACAAATAAAGTTTCTATAGGGAAAAAGAACACAGGCCTTGGTAAAGAGGTATCAAGTTATTTTGGAGAGAGACCAGATCATTTTGAAGAGGGATTAGGACCATGTTGAGAGAGATTAGATGTGGATCAAGAGGGATGACACTTTGGCTAGGGTGATTGCAGTGGGGACTACAAGTAGTGACATAGCTATCAGAGGGTTGTTTGACTAGATAGCTAGTCTATAGGCTTAGTATACAATGAAGGTGGTGAGAAGCACCCACTATAGAGTGATGTACTACATAGTCATTCCTCCAAAGAAGAGGTAGTTATCACCTTCCAGGACTTGATCTTCTTCATGATCCAAGATGATATTAGTTACTTGACTACCACGATAATCGATTTAGTTTTTCCTCATCTAGTTGAGGGTGGTTTTGAGACCTAAGCTTATGTGGTTGGCTTGGCAATTTTAAATTATTTGAGTGGTATGAAAGCATTAATTTTGAGATGATTCAACCAAAGGACATGATTTGAGTGTACTAATTTTGGTACACCAAGTCTACATATATATATATATATATATATATATATATATATATATATATATATATATATATATATATATATATATATGTGTGTGTGTGTGTGTGGAGAGAGAGAGAAAGAGTATTTATATATCTCTGTGTGTGTGTGTGTGTGTGTGTGGAGAGAGAGAGAAAGAGTATTTTATTGTTTCATGCTGGTTTTTGTGTGGCATTGAATGAGAAAATTTATTTACATGATGCTTTGATGATGTTAGATGAGTGTCATTGTATGGATTGATGAATAAAATTTTGTTTTTTTTACATTTTTTGATATTTTTACCGAATTAATTTTATTTTGAAAAACTCAATGTATTAATAGGGTTTGATGAATATTTAACCTAATTCAAAAAAAAATTAATACCAAATAATAATGTAAGGGATAGGTGTATCATGGTGAATTATCACTTGATAAATATATTGAAAATTAGTTTGAAGGGTAATGAATGTGGAAAATCAAATTTTGGAAAGTTTAAAATAATCAAGCTAACACCATAGTTAGGGTTCAAAATAAATTTCAAATAATTTTGAAATGCCTTAATTTTTGAATTTTGAGATGCTATGCATGTTAAATAATATTTATGAATGCTATTGGTATGGTTTGTCATGAGTTATTAGGGAAGGAAGTATTCTTCACAAATTTGTTTTGTTTATGAAGAAAAAGGTGTCCTAGGTATTGTGGGTGTAATTTTGCATTGCTTCATGTTGATTGTGGAGCCTAATTAATTCAGAGGCCTCATTTTTAGATGCACTTGGACCAACTATGCAAAATAGGGGGGGTTTAGGGGGGAATTAGCCCCCCTACTACTATTGCCAAGCCCCCCCTAGTACGAGTTTCGGGGGCAACGCCCTTGAAGCCAAAAATAGATGTCTTTTCCTCTATGTAAATATGGACCATTTGTTATGAGATCACAGATCGAATGATAGATTTTAGGTAGGTTTTTGCCCTAAAATTATAATGCACTTTTATAAGAGGATGTTGTAAGGCGTTTGATTTTAAGGTTCGATGCACGATTGTGTATAGAGGGGTGTTTTGAAAAAAAAAGGCTTGGTTATTTTCTCCATGGACGTAGCCCATATTGGGTGAACCACATAAATTTGTGTCTATTTTATATTGCATTATTTCTTCTATGTTTTATTTCCATATTTTATTACTCACATTTTATTCTTTAATCCTAATAACTGGTATCAGATCTTAGGGTTTGAAAAATACACTTGAAAGGAGGGTTTCCAGTTGGAGTGGGAACAATGATAGAAGAAGGTAGATTTAGGGTTGAGAAGTTTAATGGTAAAAAATACCAGCTATGGAAGATGTAAATGGAGGATTATCTTATTAGAAAGATATTTACCTACCATTAGGCAGAATAGCAAAGAATCCAACAACAAAAATAGATGAAGAATAGGAAGTTTTGGATAGAAAAGCACTAGGAACAATATGATTGTTCTTGGCATCATCGGTGGCCTTCAATATTTCAAAGAAAAAGACAATGGAGGGTTTAATGAATACATTGGCTAAAATATATGAAAACCCCCACCTTTGAACAAGATATTTCTTATGAAATATTTATTTAATATGCATATGTCAAAAGGTGAATCTATCACTGATCATTTAAATTAAGTTAACACAATTACCAATCAGTTAAGTTCTATAGGAGTAAATTTGATGATGAGGTTAGGGCTCTCTTGATTTTGTGCTCATTGCTAAAAATCTGGAATGGCTATGAGTAATTCTATCTCCGATTTAAATACTTTAAAGTTTGATGATGTTATTGGTATTATCCTTAGCGAGGAAATACAATGGAAAAGCATAGGTGAGGCATCAGGTAATGCTTTTACTATAGAGAATAGGGGGAGATAAAGGAAGAGAGGAAAAATCCCAAGAAATCATGGAAAATCAAATAAAGGCAGATCCAAATCCAAAGAGAAGTAGTTGGAATGTTGGCATTGCAAGAAGAAAGGACACCTAAAAATATATTGTTGGACTCAAAAAGGAAAATAGGGAGAAGAAAAATAGGGTAATCCGAAAGAAAATGTAGCAGGTGATGTATTGCAAGATGCTTTAATCCTTTCAGTAGATAATATTAATAATTATTGGGTGCTAGACTCTGGTGCATCATATCATTCCACACCCCATAGGACATATTTTCTATATTATGTTCAAGGTGATTTTGGATAGGTCTATTTGGGTGATGATAGATGATGTAAAATCATTGGAAAGGATAACATATAGATAAAGTTATAGAATATGGTTGTTGAAAGAGGTAAGACACATTCCAGATTTAAGAAAAAATCTAATTTCCATAGGGCAATTGGACAATGAAGGATGTACAGTTAAATTCTCAAAAAAATTGTGGAATGTTGCTAAAGGATCACTATCATTAGAAAAATTAAATAAGCAAGGTATGTTGTATGTATGTACTAGTAATACTGATATTTCTATTGCTTTAGCTTCTAGAAGAGCGACTACAACTTCATGGAATCATAAGCTTGGGAACATGAGTGCAAAGGGGATGAAAATTATCCACTCAAAGAATTTGTTACCAGGTTTGAAGCAGGTTGATTTAGACTTTTGTGAGAATTGTGTTTATGGAAAATAGAAAAGAGTCAGATTTCTTAGAGTTGGAAATGAAAATAAGAGTTAAAATCTAGAGCTTGTACATTCAAATGTATGGGTACCAGCTCAGGTATCATCTCTTGGTGGCTCTTATTATTATGTTATGTTTATTGATGATGCAACTAGAAAAACTTGGGTTTATTGTATTCAAAAGAAATTAGATGTCTTTGATACCTTTAATAAATGGAAAGCTTTTATTGAGAATGAGACAAGAAATAAGATAAAGTGTTTCAGATCTGATAATGGAGGTGAGTACTGCAATGAATATTTTGATAGTTACTAGTCATACCATGGGATTCACAGAGTGAAGACAGTTCCAAGAACTCCACAAGAAAATGGTGTGTTAGAAAGGATGAACGAGACTATCATGGAACATGCTAGATGTATGAGATTACATGCAGGATTGCAATTATAGTTTTGGACAGATGCTGTGAATACTATAGTTTATTTAATAAATAGAGGGTCTTCAAGTTCCCTGTATGGTGGGATTCTAGAAGAGGTATGGATAGGTAAGCCTATTAACTACTCATTTCGAAAGACTTTTGGTTGTGAAGAATTCATGCATATTTGTAAATAAAATAAAACTAAACTTAAGGTAAAATACAAGAAGTGTTTTTCATTGGATATGGAGTTAATGCTTTTGATTATAGCTTTTGAGATTATGGAAATCACAAAATCATTAGGAGTAGAGATGCAATTTTCAATGAGAAGGCATGTATAAGGATCAGTTGCAAGAAAAAAATAAGAAAATTTAAACTCAGAATACACAATGCTTGATGAAATTGAAACTCCAAAGGTGCTAGAAAATAAAAAACAATAGTAGCTAGCACCTCAAACTCCTACAACTATTGTTAGAAAATATACCAGGATAAATAGACCTCCTATACGTTACTCCCCTTCATTATATTATTTATTATTTTTTGACTCTGGTGAACCAAAAACATATGAAGAGGAAATACAGGCAGAAACCAAGAAGAAGTGGGAGCAAGGCATGAAAGAGGAGATGGAATCGATAAATAATCAGACTTGGGATTTGGTTTAGTTTCCTGCAAAGAAAAGAGCATTATAGAATAAATGGGTTTACAGGGTGAAAGAAGAATTTGGATGTAAAAATAGGTATAAGGCTAGACTGGTTGTAAAGGGGTTTGCATAGAAGAAAGGTATTTATTATGATGAAATATTTTCTCCTGTCGTTAAAATGACTTTAATTAGAACTGTTTTATGCTTAGTAGCTGTAGAGGATCTACATATTGAATAGTTAGATATAAAAACATATTTTCTCCATGAGGATTTGCAGGAAGAGATTTATATGCAACAACTAGAAGGGTATGAGGTCAAAGGAAAGGAGGAACTAGTATGCATATTGAAAAAGAGCTTGTATGACCTGAAGCAAGCTCCAAGACAATGGTATATAAAATTTTATAGGTTTATGTCAGATCAAGGCTATAGTAGATGTTATTATGACCACTGTGTTTATTTTAAGATATTGGATAATGGTAGCTATATTATCCTGTTATTGTATGTAGATGACATGCTTGTTGCAGGGTCTAACATGCAGGGTATAATTGTGGTCAAATAAAAATTGGTAGATTCATTTGCAATGAAGGATTTGGGTGCTACAAAGCAAATCATTGGTATGAGAATAACAAGAGATAGGAAAAATCACAAATTAACATTGTCTCAAGGTGAGTACATTGAGAAGGTGTTGAAAATATTCAGTATGCAAGATGCAAAACATGTTAGCACACCTTTGGCAAATCATTTCAAATTGACCAAAGAAATGTGTTCTAAGACACAGGAGGAGATAAAATACATGTCCAAGGTTCCTTATTCATCAAAAATTGGTAGTTTTATGTATGCGATGGTGTGCATAAGACCAAATATAACATATTCAGTGGAAGTTGTGAGTAGTTTTATGAGCAACCTAGGAAGAAGGCATTGGGAGGTAGTGAAGTGGATTCTCAGGTATTTGAGAGGTACTGTCACTTAGGAATTATGATTTGGATGTTCTAATACTGCTTTATAGGGATATGTCAATTCAGATATTGTAGGTGATATAGACAACAAGAGGAGTACCACAGGGTATGTTTTTACTATACGTGGAACTGTAGTAAGCTAGATTTCAAAATTATAGAAGGTTGTTTCACTCTCAACAATAGAAGAAGAATATATTTCTCTTATAGAGGCTATTAAGGAGATTATTTGGCTACAAAGGTTTATGGAGGAATTGGAGAAGAAGTAGGAGAATAGCATATTATATAGTGATAGTTAGAGTGCCATTCATATTGCAAAGAATTCAGCTTTCCATTCTAGGAATAAACACATACATACCAAGTACTATTTCATACACTTAGTGGTTCATATTGCAAAGAATTCAGCTTTCACTGCTTTTTAAATATAAGTTTATCACTATTTGGTCTCTAATTTTGCCTTCGCATCTTTGCATTGAATGTATGAGTGTTTATTTCTACTTTGGCCATTTAAGTGGTTTCATTTAATTTTGCAATCTAGATTTCATGGGATTCACTTAGTGGCTTTGGATTTTGCATTCATAATTTGGATTGGGATTATATTTCTTCTAAAGATGGTTGGGTAGGAGCGCTCTATTTCTACATCTCGGATTTCATACATCCATCCACTAGTTCTGGAATTTTCCCTCTACCCATTGTTCTAGAGTGTTATGTGAGGGCACCCTCGATTGATTTTTTAGGTGGTAGGCTTGTGTTTTTACCCACGACGTTGAGCCTAAATATGTATTGATGTGGTTATACCCATCCTTGTGAGTTTTTATTATGGCCTCCTTTTATTTCCTTTCTCTCTTCTCTTTCCCCATCCCTGTTCTACAACGTAGGTAGCTATGAATTCCATAAAGGAACTAACCTTCACTGAAGATCGACCGTATTACAGTGGTAGTTCAATGTTGGTACTAGATCATTGGGCATGCCACCCACTCATCCCATGCTGGTTTTTGCACCAGTAGTTTTGGTGAATCTGCTAGGGACTCATAAAGTCTTTGTTATTTCAAGAAATTAGAGTTTGGTGATACTCTGGTTTACCCATATCTTTGTAAATCACTTGGTGACTCCTCTATGCAAGAAAAATCTAGATCTAAAGATTAGTAGCTACCTTCATGCCTTGAAAGATCAGAATATCTTGGAGGATTCAAGATTTGATGAGTAGTTTTGACATCACAGGTAGAGAAAGTATGCTCATATGGTGAATGCAACTCCAACTAAAAAATTGGGACTCCTAAATATTGGTGCTAAAATGTGTTAGTTGTGCTATCCTAGATGAGATGAACACAGTCCATTCAACTTTCAATACTGGCATGAGATTCATAAAAGTGCCCTAAAGGCCCTAAAAAAATATAATGACACAAAAGGAATGGCTCATGAGCACCTTAAAGATATTACTGCTTTGGCGACCCTTCATGGTATCACCCATGAGGATGTCATGATCAGGATTCTTGTATTGTCTCTATAAGAGAGGGTGCTATTATGGTACTGATCCCTTGGGTGGAAAACCATCTGATCATGGGGGAAATTTATGGGAGATCTTGTTGACACATTTGACGGCTCCATGGATCCCTTCCAACTCTTGATGTATCTCTCATTCATCAAGAGGGTCCTTTTTGAATCAATCACAAATTTCAATATAAGATTCAAAAGGAGTTGGGAGAGGATTCCCTTCGAATACTAGTCATCCCCTACCTAGGCTCACCTGTATTATGTTTGAGCTTTTATTTTAGATATAAGCCTCCTCCCGTATCAATCTGGGGAAAAAATATTCCCTAAAGTCTTTCAAGAGGATTTACAAGCTGAGTGACTCCTACTTCAAGCAAGAAAAATATCTTTAAGAGATTTAGTCCTCCTATCCCCTTTTCCAACCATTGTTGCTTCCCTCTTGAATAGACAATATTCACCATGGATGCCATCTAAATTTGTATAGGATCCAGGGTCATGGTTATATGGAACACAAAGGGTAGATCTCTTCTCCAACTCATACAGAGGAGATACAAGTGTGAGTGCTGCAATGAACAATTTTATTTCTTATAACTTCTCCTAGAAAACAAAGGAATTGGACCAAAAGGATGAACTCCTTATTAAAAAGGGAACATATTTGTAACCCTTTTGTATCTAGGGGAACACTAAGAAAAAGTTAATAGTCAATCTATCTCCAGGAGAGCTTGGTCAATAAAAAAGTATGTCCCAAGGAGGTCTTGGTTATATGAGGGCCAATCAATGTGCTTTGCTATCAAACAGATGTGGAAAAATTGAAGGCATACAAGGTGGGAATTCCACAATGGGTGGATCCTAAGGAATGGTAAAACTAGAGCTTTTTTCTAGATGAACCAGTACCTAAAGAAGGATCTCATATGGTAAGATTTATTTCCACACTAATAATCAATTACATAAGTACTGATATGCATGATGGTCTACCAAGTTGTAGATACACTGCAACTTGGAAAACCCTGGAATAGTTCCAGTTGAACTATAAAAAATAGTTCAAGTTCAATACAATATGGTATGACAACTATAGATTCACTAGATAATTTCCAGGAAGAGCCAGTGGTTGTGGCATACGAATCACACCACAATTTTGTGTAAATAGACCGATGGATAAATAAAAGTGCATAAATAACATGGCCAAATGACATCATCTTGTACCATGGTAACCTGTGATCGACTCTCAAAAAGTGCATCTATTTGTCCTTTATGTTCTTATTTATATTTAGTTGAGATCCTGTGCCCAATGGATCAAGGATCAAATATTCAAGTGTCACTTTGTGCAATTACCACAAAGATATTCACTGCATTATGGAGAGTAGATCCCACTCAATCAAATGGGAAAATTGATCTATAAATAGCACCTCAAAGGGTGAGGACGGTGCATGTTGAGTAAAATGAAGTTGAGAATGAGGTTGCAGCTAAAGATTCCCTGGAAGAGTGGAGATGAGCAAATGAAGTTTGTGCATGATTGCATCAAAAAGAGGTGTAATATCAAAATTGGTAAATACTTATGGCATTCTATTTGTTCTTGAATCAGCATTGGTCCTTGGTAGGGTATGTTTATGGGAGTGTGATCTATGGGGGTGTCCCATGGATCATCTTCCCTTTCATTTCTTTTATTTTTCTACATTCTTTCCTTCCTTCTCTTTCATGAGTTCCCTATCACCACTAACTGATGAGGTTAGTGGTCATTGTCTTCTTACTTCTACTATTTATTGTTTCTCCCTCCCTCCCCTCTTTCTCTTTTGTTCTATTTATTGGGTTTCGCTTATTTTTCCCATTTGTGGTCTCCCTTATTTTCTTCTCTTCTGATTTCTCCCACCTCATTTTCCATTCACATTTTTCCATATTCCTTATTTTTCTTGCAACCTTAGTTGGTTGATTTTGTTTGTGCCCTCATTGTCCCCTTCCTCTTTCCTATTTTGTGTGTTTCAAGTCATAGCTTTTTGGGTTCTCCTTTCTCACAAGGGAAAAGTCCCTATGAGTTGCCAAGAGTGTGGGTGCAATTTTGCATTGCTTTACCCACTCTTCTTTTGCATGATGATGTTATCTAGAGTGGACCAATTTTTTATGTATAAATGGTCAGGTAGAAGATAGAATCGATAGTAGTGATAGGCAAAAAAAATCAACATACAAGGCTAATAAAACAAGTCAGGCAAATATTTAGACCTTGAATTCATGCGGGGGTATTCAAAAGACTTGCCCTCTCATCAGGAAAAAACTTTGACTAGCCAACAGGGCAAAAATATCATAAATCCCCACCCTCGAGGAGAATGAAAATCCCTACCCATTTTTGGGTGAAGCTTTGGGACACTTTTTTGGCAGAACTTGGGTAAAATGCTCGCTCGTTCTCATATTGAAGCCTTGAGCAGAAGATTGCTATTTGATGACGCAAGTAAAATGATCATCCGACATATGAACCCCCACCATCATAGAGAATTTCAAATGGGAAGGTATTAATAGCTCCAAATTCCTAGTACCAATCGTTTGTGTGTGAAGGTGTTGAATTCAACTGTGCAACTCCCAAGGGAATTAAAACCAGTCGTTCATCACCTAATTGAAGGACCACCAACTGATCAAAGGGGTAGAGTAGATCAAAATTTAAGATCTTGATAAAAGTGATAGAAGAATAAAAGGCTCAGATTGATACAAAAGCATCTACCCTATTCCAGAAGATCACCAGTATATTGATGAGTAGTGCACCAACTCAATGCCTGTCTACTCTAGTATTATCTTCCTACCTATTTCCATATTGTAAAAATTCTATAGATAGTGGGATGCTAGCCATTCCAAAGGGTGACTCTATAGCCATTACAATTCATATGTAAAGTTTTTCACTGCTTCATAAATATAATTTTATCACTGTTTGGTCTCTGATTTCAACTTTACATATTTGCATTGAATTTATGAGTGTTTATTTCTGATTTGGCCATTTAAGTGATTTCATTTAATTTTGCAATTTGTATTTCATGGGATTCAATTAGTGGCTCTAGAATTTGCATTCATAGTTTGGGTTGGGTTTTATTTTTGCTCAATCTGGTCAAGTAGGAGCACTCTATTTGCATCCTAGATTTCATGCACCCATCAATAAATTCTAGATTTTTCCCTCCACCCACTATTATAGAGTGTTACACGAGGGTGCTATTGGCTGATTTTTTAGGTGGTAGGCTTGTGTTTCTACCCATAGTGTTGAGCCTGCATATGTCTTGATGCGGTTATACCCATCCTTGTGACTTTTGGCTATGACCTCCTTTTATTTCCTTTCTCTCTTCTCTTTTCCCCATCCATGTTTTGTGGCATAGGTAGGTAGGACTTCCATAAAGGAACTAAAATTCTCTAGATATTGACCATCTTGCTGTGACCATTTGATGTTGGTGCTAGATTGTTGGGTGCACCACCCACTCATCCTGTGCCATTTTTCACACCAATAGGTTTCTAGTCTTAAATTATTATATAATATATATACACCAATTTTTAAAGTAACCTAATAGATATTTACAAACTAGTTATTTATGTTGTTAGTAGACCCTAAGTAGTGGCCTCTCAACCTAATAAATGACAAGCATTTAGGTGACTATGATTGATAATATTTTTAGGTAGGTCATCCCATAAGATAATTTATGTCCTGTAATTATCTTATATATAGGTATATATATACCAATTGGGAAGTGTAATTGAATAATTCTTCACAAACAGGTTTTATTATGTCATCATTAGACCCTAAGTGATGGCCTCTCAGCCTAACAAATGACAAGTGCTTAGGCGACTACGCCTGATAAAGTTTAAAGGTAGGTCATGCCAGAGGATAGTTTATGTCCTATAAAATAGTTTATTACTAATTTATGGCTCTTTTAGCATAAATTATAGACAAACACTTATAATAATTTATTGTGTTTGTAGGTAATCAATATCTCTTTTTGCTTGGCAGATAGTCAATGTCTTGATATGGTGTGACGTTTTTATGAAAGTTGATGTCCTAATATAGTATAATGAATTTTCAAATAGTTGATGTCTTGATATATTGCAATGCTTTTTGGATAGTTGATGTCCTGATATTGTACAATGTTTTTTTGGATAATTGATGTCCTTATATAGTATAATGTTTTTTTGGGACAATTGATGTCTTGATATAGCATAATGCTTTTTTTAGACAATTGATGTCCTAATATAGTACAATATATTTTTGGACAATTGATGTCTTGATATAGTACATTGTTTTTTTGGATAGTTGATGTCCTGATATAGTTCTTTTTATTTCTATTGATCAAGGTAATTCATTACCTTTATTGCTCATCTTATTGATGCCCTCACTTTTGGGGTTTGTTAAGAGGATTAGGAATCTTGCCATCGGTAATATTGATGTCATAGGATTTTGTAATACTTTTAACAAATTCAAAGATGTCAGATCATCTTTAGAAATGTTAGGAAATATTATTACATTATTTGTAGTTGAGCTATAGTTCACTCATATTCTAATATCGTATATTGTAGATAAAATAATATGTAATTACATGTCTAGTATAGGTTATTTGTTATAAATAATGCTACCTAATATTAAATAGCATGATATATCTAACAATATATAAATAAATTGAATGAAATGAATATTATTTCAATAATTGTATTAGAGAAAAACTCTTTTCCTACCTGATATTTTGAGTGGGGAATTGCCTTTTTGGCAATACTCCCCTCCCCCATTGGTCATGGTGGTGGTGCTTCTCCCTAATGCCCTCCTCCTTATTTACAAAAAGAATCTCAGTATGCTCTAACCTTATGGTTTTATACTAATCGTAGTCAACATAAAAGACTATTAATGATAGATAAAAGGAAAGGTGTTGTGGATAAATATATCGACTGAGGAGAATTCCCAAATATATGAAATGAAGACCCTCTTTATGGATCTAAACTCAATTTTTTTTGAAGGAATATAATTTTGAAGCAGCAAACTATGTTATAATTTCACAACCCATTTTATCCATAGGACATGCAAGAAAGAATGTCTTAAATTTTTTCCATGGAAAATTAAAAGAAGAAATACGATGACAGTGAGTCCAGGGGCACGTAAAGAGGCTACAATGTTCTACAGTGCAATATTAAAATAATTTTACATGGAAAGAAGCATCATTGAGGTCCTAAAATTACACCTATTCTCACTTATGTAGTCATTAACGCTTAGAGATCTTCAAAATATCAAGGATAAGTTGGTGTAGCAGAGTTGAAACTACCAACATTATTTTCCCAGATGCAAGACCAAATACATGTAAAGTTGGTTACATCCACTATAGTTAGTAGGGTGTTTTCCTATTCTTGAATAGAATCCATAAGAAAAGGGTTCAATTCAAAAGTTTCATTGAATTTGGAATAACTCTAGATCTATAGAGTTTAGTCACAATGACAAGGGTCTGTTATATCCCTAAACCACCCAATAGCAATCATGCTTGACATCAATAAGAAAATAAGTTGGATCAACCACAGGTCAGGATGTGAAGATAAACTATTAGAATTAGAGTATATTACATCATTTGGGTGATATTATGTAAATGTACCAAAGGTACATAGTTAGAACATTAGATTACTTTAGGGAAAAGTTATATAGTTACTTGAGGAAGAAACAACATATGCACAAGTGTCAGTATGCATGTGTGCAAGGTATCTCATTGTACAAATAGATGGAGTGTTGGGCAAGGAACCCTTATTCCTATGTGAACAGGGTCATGTTCACCTCATTTTGTATCTCTTCTATTTCATTCAACAAGATGTTCTATTGCTTTGATACCTATCTCATACTGTAATGCAAGGCTGCTAAAGCCATCAGTGGTATTAATGTTAGGAAGTGAAGTTACTATACACAATGCATAGTCAGCAAAGCTAGGTTGTAGTGAACTAGACGTTTAGGTTGCTATATATCTAGGTCAGATGTCTAGGTAGCAAACTAGTCATATAGGCTGCTATACATCTAGGCCTAAAATCTAGGTAGTAGACCAAATGTCTGGGCTACTAGACATCTAGGCAGCAGACCATACATTTGGGCTGCTAGATGTCTAAGTCAAATGTCTAGGTAGCAGACCAGACGTCTGGAATGCTAGAATTATAGGCCAAATTTTTAGGCAATAGACATCTAGGCTAGATGTATGGGCTGCTATACATCTAGGCCAGATGTCTAGGTAGCAAACATCTAGGCAAGAAGACATCCAGGATAGACATCAGGACATGAAATATGAATCGCTTTAGTTGCACATGGAAATGAACAGTTTTACGGAGGCTTCCTTTGGGAGAGGAAACAAACGGTTCAAGGTTTTTGTTGTCAATTTGAGTTATTTTATGTTGTCATTGATGTCACATGGCTCATTGATGTCACATGGATCACATTGAGTTTTTGTGGCCAAATGATATTTTGGAAAGCAAGGATAAATATAGGGTTTTTGTGAAAACCAAGGCAGGAAAAATAAAAGGTTTTATTTAAAATCATTGATGGCATATTTGAACTGGGTTTTTGTTAAAACCCAAGTTGACCTTTCGTTTCGTTGAAAAAGGTGCCCCGGTGATGGAGATATTTAATTTTTAATATTTAGTTTAAATTTTAATTATTTAAAATTAAAATTAAAATTTAAAATTAAATATGCAAGATTTCCTCCGACATCATCGAAAATAATAAGGAGGCTATATAAAGGGGATACCTAAGGTTCATAAACTAATGTGAGCTCGTGAATTAATCATTGGAAAAAGAATCCGAATAAGAGCTCGTGCGAAATCCTTTGGAAAGTGGAAGCAACAAATAAGACAAAGTGAGGTCAAGACAAAAGGCATAGTGGGCAACATGACGCATTGGAAATTGGATTTTGGCTAAGGCATGGGGTAGATGAAATTTCAAGGTTTCGAATCCCCTTGACTGTGTTCGGAAGGAGTTGGAAGAAAAGTGCTCGAAGCACTTTTGATTTACGAAAAGGGAGGAAAGGTTTTAAGTCACGTTGTGTCTTTCCCTTTCAAACGAGCGTCTAGCTCGTGTGGTAACCTTAGCCATGACTAAGGCGCTCATGGTATGGACAAGTTAGGGGTTTGAATCTCCTTGAGGAGGTAAATATGTTTTTTCTCTAATTAATTCTATTAAGCCCTAAGTTGGAGTTATAAGGTGGTTAGGAATAATTAAAGTTTTTAATTAAACTTTATTTTTATAAGGGTTGTGATTATTATTTCAAAGGTGGATGAGTTGTTGATTTAATTTGATGTTCATGAAATTGAGAATTAATATTTAGGAGAAATAAGGAGTTGTTATAAAATAATTTTTGAGAGGTTTATTTATTATTATTTTGATAAGGATTTTTATTAAAAAGGACTTTGGTGGATGTGTTTATTAAGTTGGAGTAAAAAGGTGTAAATTGAGTTATGCTTTATCTTGTGATTATTATTTGAAGTCCACTAAACCTTATGGATATTGGAAAGGAAAGTTGTGTTTAGTGCGGAAGATTTTGTGAACAACTTCTTGGCATAAAAAAGGTATGGGCACATTCTCCTATTGATTGTTTATGGTGGTTGATTTCTGAAATATCATTGGAGTGAAAAGGATTGATTGTGGTTTCCTTTTCGAAAGTGGTTGGTTGAATTCTTCAAGGTTTTTTGGTTTGAGAGTTGTGTTTAAACCTTGTTTTATAAGAATAGTTGTTGAATCCCATTGGTTATGTAAAGAACTTGAAAATAACATGAGTATCATTTTTATGTGAGATTTGTGGTTGAGCATTGTTGGAAAAATTTGAGTTGGTTGATACATGCTTGGACTAGGGTTTTGTGAGAAAGAGTTTTCCCTTGTGGTGATTGGTTGAGTTGAGTTGATTGAGCCTAGTCAAGTGATTGTGTAAGGTGTTTGTTCAAGGTCCATGAAACAAAATATTCTATAATTCTGATTTGAGTTGAGATTGAGCTTAGAACATATTGAGTCTGTAACAATTCTCTTTATGCTTCTATGAGTTGACTTGAGTTGAGTTGAGATTGACTTGATTTGAGTTGATTTGAGATTGACTTGAGTTGAGATCATTATGGATCATTGTTGTCATCCATTTTTGAGTGCATTGCCATTCATTGTTGAGTTCATCTTTGAGCCTTGCCTTCATAAATTTGTGGATGAGATTTGAGTACTACTTGAGCATGATTGATTGAGCCTTTGATAAGGTCTTTGGGATAGATTTCTAGACAAATTTGTGGTAGTTTGTGTATGATTGATTGAGACTTTGAGAAGGCCTTTGGGATAGATTTATGGACATATTTGTGGTATTTTGTGTATGATTGATTGAGCCTTAGAGAAGGCTTTGTGGATAGGTTTTGGGATAGATTTGTGGATATTTTTAGACAAATTTGTGGATAGATTTGGGACAAATTTTAATGAGGTTCTGAGTGAGCCTATTGAGAAGAGTTGAGAAAGTTCTTGGTGAGCTTGCTAGAGTAGTTTTGGATAAGTTCTTAATGAGCTTGTTGGAGCAGATTTGAGCAAGTTCTTGGTGAGCTTGCTAGAGCATATTTGGACAAGTTCTTAGTGAGCTTGTTGGAGCAGATTTGAGAAAGTTCTTGGTGAGATTTCTAGAGCAGATTTGGATAAGTTATTAGTGATCTTGTTGGAGTAGATTTGAGCAAGTTATTGGTGAGCTTGCTAGAGCAAATTTGGACAAGTTCTATGTGAGCTTGTTGAGCAGATTTGGACAAGTTTTGTGTGAGCTTGTTGAGAAATTTTGGACAAGTTCTGTGTGAGCTTTTTATGCAGATTTGGACAAGTTCTATATGAGCTTGTTATTGCCTAGCTTTGAGCAGATCAAAGAAATTTGGACAAGTTCTGTGTGAGCTTGTTAAGTAGTTTTGGACAAGTTTTGTGTGAGCTTGTTATGCAGATTTGGACAAGTTCTGTGTGAGCTTGTTATTGCCTAGATTTGAGCAGATCAAAGAAATCATTGTATTGGATAAGGATCCTTATTTTTTTGTGAAATTTTATAAAGAGTTTATCTTGTGGATTACCCCACATTGGGAGAACCATGTTAAATATTGTGTCTAAATTGTGTATGATGACTTGTGCTCTTGCTTACTATTGCTATCTAAGTTATTAATGCACATTGCTATATTTGGTTATTGCAATTAAATACATTAATTGATATTGAGATTAGAACATATTGAGTCTCTAACAATTCTCTTTATGCTTCAATGAGTTGACTTGAGTTGAGTTGAGATTGACATGAGTTGAGTTGAGTTGAGATTGACTTGAGTTGAGTTGAGTTGAGATCATTGTGGACCATTGTTGAGTGCATTGCCATTCATTATTGAGTTCATCTTTGAGCCTTGCCTTCATAAATTTGTGGATGAGTTTTAAGTACTACTTGAGCATGATTGATTTAGCCTTTGATAATGTCTTTGGGATAGATTTTCGGATAAATTTGTGACAGTTTGTGTATGATTGATTGAGCCTTTGAGAAGGCATTTGGGATAGATTTCTAGATATATTTGTGGTAGTTTGTGTATGATTTATTGAGCCTTTGAGAAGGCTTTATGGATAGTTTTTGGGACAGATTTGTGGATAGTTTTAGACAGATTTGTGGACAGATTTGGGATAGATTTTGATGAGGTTATGAGTGAGCCTATTGAGCAGAGTTGAGCAAGTTCTTGGTGAGCTTGCTAGAGTAGTTTTGGACAAGTTCTTAGTGATCTTGTTGGAGCATATTTGAGCAAGTTCTTAGTGAGCTTGCTAGAGCATATTTGGACAAGTTCTTAGTGAGCTTGTTGGAGCAAATTTGAGCAAGTTCTTGGTGAGATTTCTAGATCATATTTGGACAAGTTCTTAGTGAGCTTGTTGGAGCAGATTTGAGCAAGTTCTTGGTGAGATTGCTAGAGAAAATTTGGACAAGTTCTGTGTGAGCTTGTTGAGTAGATTTGGAGATGTTCTATGTGAGCTTGTTGAGGAATTTTGGACAAGTTCTGTATGAGCTTGTTATACAAATTTAGACAAGTTCTGTGTGAGCTTGTTATTGCCTAACTTTGAGCAGATCAAAGAAATTTGGACAATTTTTGTGTGAGCTTGTTAAGTTGTTTTGGACAAGTTCTGTGTGAGCTTGTTATGCAGATTTGGACAAATTATGTGTGAGCTTATTCTTACCTAGATTTGAGCAGATACAAGAAATAATTGTATTAGATAAGGATCCTTATTTTTGTATTAAATATTATAAAGATATTATCTTGTGGAGTACCCCACATTTGGAGAACCACGTTAAATATTGCGTCTCAATTGTGTATGGTGACTTGTGCTGTTGCTTACTATTGCTATCTGAGTTATTAATGCACACTGCTATATTTGGTTATTGCAATTAAGGACATTAATTGATATTGTTTTGGAAAGAAATTAAAAATTGGTCTTATATTGTTCACCCCCCTCTCAATATAATCTTGTGTTCTTCAATTGGTATTAGAGCGGGTTCCTTCAAAAAATCTAACAACTTGAGGGCAGATTATACAAGAACACAGATGGCTTCACAAAATGTATCATCTACAAATAAGGCTCCACTATTTTATGGTAATAATTATGCTTTCTGGAGCATGAGGATGAAGAACTACTTGATATAACAAGGATATGAGGTATGGAAAATGGTTGAAAAAGAGTATAGTATTGAAGATGATCTCGAGGCAGATAAGACTATCAAGAAATTGGTTGAGATCAATGCAAGAGCAATGAATTATATTTTGAGTGGGCTATGAGAGATAAATTTTACAAAGGTTATGGTATGTGATTCAGATAATGAGATGTGGACCAAGTTGTGGAATACTTATGAAGGAGATTCCAAGGTAAAGTTGGCAAAAATACAAACTCATAGAAAAATATTTGAGGAATTGAAAATGGAAAATTCTAAAGATATTGCAAAGTTTTTACTTCGAGTTGATGAGATTACTAACACCATGAGAGGCCTAGGTTTTGAGATGAAATAATAAAAATTCACTCAAAAGGTTTTGAGATCACTTCCCATGAAATATGATGTTAAGTTTTCAGCAATAGAAGAAACAATGGATATAAACAAGCTAACAATGGAATAATTGCAAGGAACTCTCACAACTTATGAGATGAGGATAACTAAGCATTAGGTTCCAATAAAAGAGATTGCATTCATGGATTCAAAAAAAGAGAATATGAAAGTTTTAGAAACAAGTAGAGGTTCAAATAATAATGAGGAATCTAACTTCATGAAAAGGAATAAGGACTTAAGGAATTTTAGAGATATAAGGAAAGTCAAATGCTACAAGTGTGGTGATCTTGGTTACTATGCATACAAGAGTCCACATGAAGAAAACAATGATGATGAAAAATAGGGTCACAAAAGAAAAGAAGATAGAAAGCATAAGCATGACAAAGATGACAGATATAAGCAAAACATGTATGAGAAGAAGAATTTTTTTGTAAGGCAAAGAAATCTTACTACATTGTAGATGAAAGCTATAGCTCATATCATAGTGATAGAAACCAATAAGATGAAGAAGAATGTACATTCTTTGGAATAAGTGAAGAAAGGCGAGAACACCTATTCCTAGGTATTGAAGTTAAAGAAGAGGATATATCTATTGAAGAAAGACATGAAGAGCTTGCCATAGCCATTGAGCAAGCAAATATTTACAAGAAGGGTCTAAGGATACTAAAATGCTTCATATGCAGAGATTTTGGGCATATAGATGATGATTGCACATACTACAACAATTGCAACAAGGAAAGTTTATTTGTTGAAAAAGAAAGCAACAGTTCCAGTAATAGTTATAGCAGCAGTTCTAGTGACAATTCCAGCAATAGTGATGATGAAGAAGAGGATTCCGTAAATAGGAAAAGAAAATCAGGAGGTTGGAAAAGAAAATCAAGAGGCTTGAAAATAAGGTTCATGAAAATGAAAAGGTCAATATGATGCTTAATCAACACATTCAAGATTTGGAAAAATATTTTCAAGAAAAAAAAGAGCTTGGCATCACTATTTTTGAGAAATTGAAGGAGAGGAAAGAAAAATGTAATCAATTAGAAGAAGAATATCAAAAAAGTTTGGGGACCTACATAAACAAGTTAGCACAATTTCAAAGAAATTTAAAAGCTCTGGATAATTTTTTGGATTTACAACGAGATCCATTTATAAAGATAGGGCTTGGTTATGAAGAAGGGAAATAAAAAATAAGTACACAAGGACCTATATTTGTATCAGGAGGTTTTTTTTTTAGAAATATATAAGGAAGAACTGGTTCCTAAAGAAAAAGAAGTAGCAAAAATGGATACTTGCATTTCAGAGGCTATAGATATGTGTGCCAATTTGCTACTTGATACAAATAAAGAGAAAGAAGAGAAAGATTGCAAAGCACCAAAAGTCTCATATTTTAGGTTTAGGGAATTACACTCAAAAGGAAAGGAAGTTCTAAAATATGAAAGCAAGAAAGCACCTAAGATTTGTGAGGAAAGTTCCAAAGTTCGTATGGCTCCAAATATTCAGTTTGGTTCTTGTTTTGAGATAAGTTAATCAAGTTCAAAAGGAAAAGAAAATCTTGAAGAGGAAAGCAAGGAAGAAATTAAGGAAGAGGATTTAGATACTACAATGAAGGTTCAAGGATGCAATGCACAAGTTGAAAATGATCATAAGGATAATGGTCAAGAAAGGTATGAGGAACCAAGACATGAACAAAGGGCTTTTCAAGGACATTGTTTTTCTTGTAATGGATTTGGACACAGGGCTATACACTGCAGGATCTATGGATCAAAGAAGTTTAATTTTGCTAGAAGAAACTTCAAAGAAAGAAATTATGGTTTTTAGGGATATTGATTCTCATGCAACATGATTGGTCATAGAGATTCTTAGTGCAAGGAAATTGAGCAACATGGTTTTGTTTTAGAGCAAAACAATTCAAAAGTCATGGTCATAATGGTTATAAAAACAAAGCTTCACAATACAGGGTTCAGGAAAGGAACGGATATGGAAATTATTTCAACAAATAATTCAGAACATGGGCACCATCCAAAGGCTACAATATCAAGTGTTTTAACTGCAATAACTTTGGACATATTGCAAAATGGTGTAGGACTCAATTCCAAACATGTTCAAGGTAATAAGGTAAAACAGGTTCAAGGCAATAATATCAAGATAAGGATATCAAAAAAACATGGAAGGAAGTTTTTAAATGAAAGAAACAATGTAATATGGGAGTAGAAGTACTCCCACCCCAAAATTAATCACCTCAAGAGAGAAGGGGGTGAGGGGGCTATGCTTAAGAGTCATATATTTTAACCCCATAGGTGTCCATTTTGCCATTGATGTCAAAGGGGGAGAGATTTGAGTAAGGGGGAGAGAATTGAGTTAGGGGGAGCAACCTCCAAAGAGAGCATTGAGTTAGGCTAGCAGCCTCCATAGAGAGTATTGAGTCAAGGGGAGCAGCTTTGATTCTCAGAGATGGTTTTTGCAGTGATTGTGGTTTTTGCATTAGAGGTGTTAACATCAATGACAAAGGAGGATATTTTTGGAAATTTGAGTTATTTTACGTTCTCATTGATGTCACATGGATCGCATTGAGTTTTGGTGGCCAAATGATATTTTGGAAAGCATGGATAAATATAGGTTTTTGTGAAAACCAAGGTAGGCAAAATAAAAGGTTTTATTTAAAACCATGGATGGCAGATTTGAACTGGGATTTTCTTAAAACCCAAGTTGGCCTTTTGTTTCATCGAAAAATGTCAGTGATGAAGATATTTAATTTTTAATATTTAGTTTAAATTTTAATTATTTAAACTTTAAATTTAAATTATTTAAACTTTAAATTTAAATTTAAAATTAAATATGCAAGATTTCTATTGACATCATTGAAAATAATAAGGAGGCTATATAAAGTGGATACCTAAGGTTCATAAACTAATGTGAGCTCGTGAATTAATCATTGGAAAAAGAATCCGAATAAGAGCTCATGCGAAATCCTTTGGAAAGCGAAAGCAACAAATAAGACAAAGTAAGATCAAGAAAAAAGGCATAATGGGCAGCGTGATGCATTGGAAATTGATTTTTGACTAAGGCATGGGGCAGATGAAACATCAAGGTTTTGAATCCCCTTGACTACATTCAGAAGGCATTCGAAGAAAAGTGCTGGAAGCACTTTTGATTTACGAAAAGTGAGGAAAGGTTTTAAGGCACATTGTGCCTTTCCCTTTCGAATGAGCGGCTAGCTCGTGTGGTAAACTTAGCCACGACTAAGGCGCTCGTGATGTGGGCAAGTCAGGGGTTCGAATCCCCTTGAGGAGGTAAATACTTTTTTGCTCTAATTAATTCTGTTAAGCCCTAAGTTGGAGTTATAAGGTGGTTAGGAATAATTAAAGTTTTTAATTAAACTTTGTTTTTATAAGGGTTGTGATTATTATTTCAAAGGTGGATGAGTTGTTGATTTAATTTGATTTTCATGAAATTGAGAATTAATATTTAGGAGAAATAAGGAGTTGTTATAAAATAATTTATGAGAGGTTTATTGATTATTATTTTGATTAGAGTTTTTTATTAACAAGGACTTTGGTGGATGTGTTTATTAAGTTGGAGTAAAAAGGTACAAATTGAGTTATGCTTTATCTTGTGATTATTATTTGAAGTCCACTAACCCTTATTGATATTGGAAATGAAAGTTGTGTTTAGTGTGGAAGATTTTGTGGATAACTTCTTGGCATAAAAAAGGTATAGGCACATTCTCGTATTGATTTTTTATGGTGGTTGATTTCTAAAATATCATTGGAGTGAAAAGGATTGATTGTGGTTTCCTTTTCGAAAGTGGTTGGTTGGATGCTTCAAGGTTTTCTGGTTTGAGAGTTGTGTTTAAACCTTGTTTTATAAGCATAGTTGTTGAAGCCCATTGTTTATGTAAAGAACTTGAAAATAACATGAGTATCATTGTTATGTGAGATTTGTGGTTGAGCATTGTTGGAAACATTTGAGTTGGTTGATACATTCTTGGACTAGGATTTTGTGAGAAAGAGTTGTCCCTTGTGGTGATTGGTTGAGTTGAGTTGATTGAGCCTAGTAAAGTGATTGTGTGAGGTGATTTTTCAAGTTCAATAAAACAAAACATTCTATAATTTTGATTTGAGTTGAGATTGAGCTTAGAACATATTGAGTCTCTAAAAATTCTCTTTATGCTTCTATGAGTTGACTTGAGTTGAGTTGAGATTGACTTGAGTTGAGTTGAGTTTAGATTGACTTGAGTTGAATTGAGTTGAGATCATTGTGAATCATTGTTGTCATACATTATTGAGTGCATTGCCATTCATTGTTGAGTTTATATTTGATCCTTGCCTTCATAAATTTGTGGATGAGATTTGAGTACTACTTGAGCATGATTGATTGAGCCTTTGAGAAGGCCTTTGGGATAGATTTTTGGACAGATTTATGGTAGTTTATGTATTAATGATTGAGGCTTTGAGAAGGCCTTTGGGATAGATTTCTAGATAGATTTGTGGTAGTTTGTGTATGGTTGATTAAGCCTTTGAGAAGGCTTTGTGGACAGTTTTTCGGACAGATTTATGGATAGTTTTAGACAGATTTGTGGACAAATTTGGGACAAATTTTGATGAGGTTTTGAGTGAGCCTATTGAGTAGAGTTGAGCAAGTTCTTGGTGAGGTTGCTAGAGAAGTTTTGGACAAGTCCTTAGTGAGATTTTTGGAGCACATTTGAGGAAGTTTTTGGTGATCTTGCTAGAGCAGATTTGGACAAGTTCTTAGTGAGCTTGTTGGAGCAGAATTGAGCAAGTTCTTGGTGAGATTTCTAGATCAGATTTGGACAAGTTCTTAGTGAGATTTTTGGAGCAGATTTGAGCAAGTTCTTGGTTATCTTACTAGAGAAGATTTGGACAAGTTCTGTGTGAGATTGTATAGTATATTTGGACAAGTTATGTGTGAGATTGTTGAGCAATTTTGGAAAAGTTCTATGTGAGCTTGTTATGTAGATTTGGACAAGTTCTGTGTGAGCTTGTTATTGCCTAGCTTTGAGCAGATCAAATAAATTTGGGCAAGTTCTGTGTGAGCTTTTTAATCAATTTTGGATAGGTTCTGTGTGAGCTTGTTATGTAGATTTGGACAAGTTCTGTGTGAGCTTGTTATTTCCTAGCTTTGAGCAGATCAAAGAAATAATTGTATTGGATAAGGATCCTTATTTCTATGTGAAATATTATAAGGAGGTTATCTTGTGGAGTACCCCACATTGGGGGAACCACGTTAAATCTTGTATCTCAATTATATATGGTGACTTGTGCTCTTGCTTAATATTGCTATATGAGTTATTAATGCACACTGCTATATTTGGTTATTGTAATTAAGCACATTAATTGATATTTTTTTGGAAAGAAAGTAAAAAGTGGTCTTATACTGGTCACCCCCCTCTCAATATAAGCTTGTGTTCTTCAGCTTTCCCTTCATGCTCTATAAAAGGGACTTGATCCCTTGCATATCTAAGTAATGTTGAAATGTGAATGTAAAGTTTTGCTAAAAATAATAAAAGGAGAAGTTGCCATTACCCCATGGTTTTCCTGCACATTGCAGGTTTCCACGTAAATATCTGTGTTACTTGTGTTGCTATTTTTTGTTCTCTGTCATTGTGTTTCTACTTGCAGGTATAAAATCTGAAGTTTTTCCTAACATCTGGTATCAGAGCTCAAGGTTTTGTGTGAGTGGGAGCTGCAACAATGATAGGAGGTGTAACCAAGTTTGAGATTGAGAAATTTGATGGTAGGAACTTCGCTCTATGGAAGATGAAGGTGGAGGATTTGCTGGTTCAGAATGACCAAGCTCAAGCCTTGAAAGGGATCGCGAGTAAACCGAGCAGCATGAAATATGAGGAGTGGGCAACACTAGATAGGAAGGTGGTTTCTACAATCTGTCTCTACCTAGCAGACTCTATCTTGTTCAATGTAGCTGAAGAGAAGACCGTGAAAGCCCTTTGGCAAAAGCTTGAAAAGTTGTATGAAACAAAATCAGCAACAAATAAGGTTTTTCTGAAAAAGCAACTTTATAGCTTGAGGATGAAGGAAATTTCATCCATGGTAGATCATTTGAATGAGTTTAATACTCTTATCAGTAAACTAGTTTCAGTTAATGTGAATATGGAGGATGAAGATAGAGCTATCACCCTACTTTGTTCCCTCCTGGACACTTGGGATCATATGGTGATGACCATCAGTAATTCATCATCAAGAACTCTCAAATTTGATGATGTGGTAGCCACTTTGTTGGCAGAAGAGTTGAGGTGAAAAATATCTCTGGAACCCTCAACCAATGAAGCCCTATCTATGAGAGGTCGATATTTCGAGGGGAGTAAACAAGGTAGAAAATAGTCCAGATCTAAGTCTAAAGGACATAAGTAGAAAGGGAAGTGTTGGCATTGTGGGAAGCCAGGACACTCAAAGAAGGACTGTTGGCAATTAAAGAATGGTGAAAAGAAAAATCAGCCATCAACTGAGGCTAGTGCAGTAGATTCAGGAGAGATGACAACATGTGAAGCCTTTTATATCAGTAACAATAGATCTATTTTATATACCTAGGTTTTGGACTTAGGTGCATCTTTCCACATGTCTCCCCATAGAGACTAGTTTGACAAATATCAACCATACTATGGTGGAAAGGTCTATTTGGGTGATGATCACCCTTTAGAAATTATGGGAAGAGGGGATATAAGGATCAAGTTGGATGATGGTAGAGAAAGGATGTTATGTGATGTACGACATGTGCCCGATTTGTGGAAGAATTTGCTCTCAATCAAGATGATGGATAAGCTAGGGTATTCTATCACTTTCAGTAACAACTACTACAAAATTACCAGAGGAGCTCTTGTAGTAGCTAAGGGAGAATCTTATGGGACCCTATATCATTTATGTGGTGATACGGTGACAAACCATGCAATAGCAACAACTTCTATTCAGGATGCAGTAATGCTATGGCATCAATGCCTAGGCCATATGAGTGAAAAAGGTCTAAAAATTTTGCATGATAGAGGTATGCTTTTTGGGATTAAGTCTTGCAATTTAGACTTATGTGAGCACTGTATTTTTGGTAAACAAAAGAGGGTTTGGTTTACTACAAGCCCTGGTAAGAGTTCTAATTTTCTACAACTTATACATTCGGATATATTTGGACCAGTCCCCACTCAGTCCTTAAATGGTGCCATCTATTTTTTGAATTTTATAGATGATTATTCTAGGAGAGTGTGGGTTTATTTTTTGAAGAAGAAGTTAAAAGATTTGCAAAAATTTAAAGAGTTCAAAGCATGGGTAGAGAAGAGTTTGGGCAAGTCGATTTTATGTCTCAAGTTAGATAATGGGGGTGAATATTGCTCCAAGGAATTTGATAAATTTTGTATGCAGGAAGGTATTAAGCACCAGAAGACTATACCATATACTCCACAAAAAAATGGTGTGGTTGAGTGGATGAATCACACAATCATGGAACGTGCAAGAAGCATGCTCAGCGCAGCCATGTTGGAGAAAAAGTTTTGGGTAGAGGTTATTAATACAATTGTTTATCTTATTAACAGGTCACCTACAACTACATTGGATGGATAGATTCTAGAGGAGGTTTGGTGTTGTAAGCTAATTGATTACTCTCATTTGTGTACCTTTGGTTGTGATGTATTTGCCCATGTACCCAAAGAAAAAAGGTCCAAGCTTGACCCAAAGTCAAGCAAATGTGTTTTTCTTGGCTATGGAGATATAGTGAAGGGGTATAGACTATGGGATCCTACTACCCACAAGGTAATTATTAGTCGAGATGTAATTGTTGATGAAAAATCCATGCAAAGGAAGGAGGTACAACAAACTCCTAATGTTGTACTAGTTGAAGTAGAAATGAATGAAGATGAATATGAAAATCAACATGCTGAAGTTTTTGATCAACATGTAGAACAACAAGTAGAGCAACCACAATGGTCACAAGACCAAGAGCCACAATCAATAGATCATTGGGTTAGAAGATCTACACATCCACAAAAGTGTCCGAAAAGGTATTCTCATGTTTATCAGTCCTCTTTTGCTTTGTTAACTGATGATGGTGAACCTAGTTCATTTCAGGAAGCTAGAGAGTCTGAGAATGCAAAAAAGTGGAGGAAATCCATGGAGGAGGAAATTGAGGCACTTCACAAGAATAAAATATGGGAACTTGTGGATCTCCCACCTAGAAGAAATACTATTGGAAACAAGTGGGTGTACAAAGTGAAGAAGAACAATGATGGGTTGTTGGAATGCTATAAAGCTCACTTGGTGGCAAAAGGCTATGTGCAAAAGTTAGGTATTGACTTTAATGAAATTTTCTCTCCAGTTGTGAAGATGACTACTATTAGAGTTCTACTTGCACTTGTAGCTGCACAGGATTTAGAACTAGAGCAGCTTGATGTAAAGACTACTTTCTTGCATGGTGATCTCGAGGAAGAGATTTATATGGATCAGCCTGAGGGCTATGAAGAAAGAGGCAAAGAGCATTTGGTTTGTAGACTGAAGAAATCATTGTATAGGTTGAAATAGGTACCAAGGATGTGGTACAAGAAATTTGACACCTTCATGAAGAGCCAAGGTTTTAGCAAGAGTGAAGTTGACCATTGTGGATACTATAAGAGGTTTGATGATGGTAGTTTTATTATTTTGCTATTGTATGTTGATGATATGTTGGTTGTAGGCCCCAGCATGAAGAAAATCATTGAACTTAAGGCTCAATTGGCTAGGACATTTGAAATGAAGGATTTAGGAGCAGCAAACCAAATTTTAGGGATGAAGATACATAGGGATAGAAAAGGAAGAAAGATCTGGTTAAGTCAAAAGTCATATGTGGAGAATATTTTGTAATGCTTCAATATGTAGAATGCAAAACTAGTTAGTACCCCACTTCTTCCACACTTAAAGTTGTCTTCCAACTAGTGTCCTAGAACAGAAGCAGAGAAGACAAGCATATCTCATGTACCATATTCATCAGTAGTAGGAAGCCTCATGTATGCCATGGTGAGCACCAGATCAGATATTACCCAAGCAGTGGGAGTAGTCAGTCGATACATGGCAAATCCTAGTAAGGAGCATTGGAATGTGGTGAAGTGGATATTTAGATATTTAAGAGCCACTTCAGATGTTGCCATTTACTTTGGATCGAAAGATTTGCAAGTTAAAGGTTTTGTGGATTCTGATTATGGTGGAGATAGAGATGGGAGAAAGTCCACTACAAGATATACCTTCACTCTTGTTGGTGGAGCGGTGAGTTGGGCTTCTAAGTTGTAGTCTATTGTGGCTTTATCAACCACTGAAGTAGAATATATTGCAATGACTCATGCCAACAAAGAGGTAATTTGGCTAGAGTGATTATTGGGTGACTTCAAGGTAATGCAAGAGAAAATTACGTTGCATTGTGATAGCCAAAGTGCTATTCAACTAGTGAAGAATCCAACATTCCATGATCACATGAAACACATTGATGTCAAGTACCACTTTATAAGAAATATGGTGGAAGAAGGTAGGATCCTATTGCAAAAAATTGACACTGAAGTGAATCCTGCAGATATGCTTACAAAGTCGATCAAGGTAGAGAAGTTTGAGTGGTGCAGAACTTCTCTGGGCTTGCTGAAAAAGTAACAAGGGCAACATTGGGCAATTGGCACTGGATGAAAATATTTGGTAGAAGAATTCTTGAATACTGACTTCAAGTGGGAGAATGTTAGGAAGTGAAGTCACTATATAGGTGCACAATCAATAAAGCTAAGCTATAGTAGACTAGACATCTAGGATACTAGACATCTAGGTAGTAGACTAGTCATATAGGTAGCTAGACGTCTAGGCCAGATGTCTAGGTAGTAGACCAGACATCTGGACTGCTATATATCTAGGCTAGACATCTAGGTAGCAAAAATCTAGATCAAACATCTAGGCTACTAGACATCTAGGCCAGATGTCTAGGTAGCAGACTAGATGTCTAGGCTACTAGACATCTAGGTCAGACATCTAGGCATCAGACCAGATGTCTGGGTTCCTAGATGTCTAGGTAGAAGATATCTAGGCCAAATGTATAGATAGCTAGACATCTAGCCTAGATATCTAAGTAGTAGATTTCTAGGCAAGTAGACATCCAGGATAGACATCAGGACACGAAAGATGAATCACTTCAATTGCACATGGAAACGAATAATTTTGTAGAGGCTTCCTTTGGGAGAGGAAATGAATAGTTCAGGGTCTTCCCTTCATGCTCTATAAAAGGGACTTGATCCCTTGCATATCAATGTAATGTTGAAAATGTGAATGTAAATTTTTACTAAAAATAATAAAAGGAGAAGTTGCCATTACCCCATGGTTTTCCTGCACATTGCAGGTTTCCACGTAAATCTCTATGTTACTTGTGTTGCTATTTTTATTCTCTATCATTGTGTTTCTACTTGCAAGTATAAAATCTAAAGTTTTTCCTAACAATCAGAGCTATGGTCATTCCTAGGGAGGAATAAGGAAAGTCATTGCTATAGGTTTTGCAAAACAGATGTGCCTTTGGACCTACCACTTGCAAATTCCATTACTTTGAGATTGTGTGAAGAGCTCGACAAGAATAAGGAGATCAGAGAAGTTTTTGATAAGCAGAATATTTGGGACAATTATCACCATCCGAAAACAAGCCCAAAAAGAAGAAGGTAGAAGACCAGAAGGAGATCTACCAAATATCTGGAAAAGAATAGAGAAAAAAAAAGAAAAGGGAGAAGAATGAGGTAAGAAGTGTCAAAGAAGATACATAGATAATAAAGTAGAAACTGATCTTAAAAAAGATCCACATCCTCTACAAAAGCGAAAAAGGAGCTACAAAACTCTTAAAAATGTACACAATATTTGGTGCAAATAGATTTGTTAATTAGATTACACTCTTCTAAAGTGCAAAAGGAAACATATTATTTTTAAGGATTTATTTGCACATTTATTAGGAGTTGATTAGATTTCAGATTAGCTTCTATCAACTACCTATTATCTATTTTGAAAAAGAAAAAGAAGACTAAGTCCTACAACATTGATTGTAGTGAAATTGCAGAATAACTCTTAAAGATTCATTTTAGGTTATTCTTGATTAGTTGCAGTAAATTATTAGTGCATGAATTTGAGAGTTGATTGGAGTGATAAGGTGTAATATTAGTGCATTAAAAGTGAAGGACTTGTACTATTATACCACTCTCAAAAATAAATTAGTTTTGTGTTTCTTGAAGGGCACAAAATCTGATTTGTATCAAGTGTCTAAAGACACTATTGAAGCACAAAAATCTGCAACTTGTAGTGGCCAAAAGAAGCCACCAAAAAGGTTAGAATCCTCCAAAATTTGGAGAAGAACTTAACTAACCAAAAACAGAAATAGAAGCTTAAGAAAGTGAGACTTGGTGAGTCTCAAAATCAAAAGCATTACAAAGTTGAATGCAAGGAAAGAAAGTGCAGAAAATTGCATCAATTGAAAAGCTTCTATCTACTATTATTGAAGCTTGGATTTGTTATCAAAAGTGTCCAAGCAAAAAGGGAAAGGTGTGTCTACTCTTAAAAGACAACCTCAAAACCCTTGTATTGCAGGAAAAATCTGCCACAAAACCAGAATTTTAGATCTGGAAATAGAGTGCAAAAGAAGGTATATTAAAAAGCCTTATTATACAAACATTATAATACATTATATGCACTACTCTAATATAGTTTTGATAGCAAAAGAGCAGATTTGGAAGTGCCACAAAAGGGCACATTTACTACAGGGAAAATCAGCCAACGAAGGTCGGACGTCAACACTCTTCTTCCCAAGCTAGAAGGAGCCACTCAAGGGCTCATCTTGGACGTACGTACCTGCAGAATCAAAGCTCATTTCAGATCATTCAAGAGCTACATTTACGTAGACAAGTGAGTGCATATCTATTTCTAAAATATGTAAAAAATATACAAGGGATTCAACATGATTGGAGGTATAAAAGGAAGAGGCAAAGGTGTTACATTCATGGTCTCTAACTTGGAGAAGACCATCCACCAAAGGAAGCTCCAAATCGTCATCCAAGCTCCATAGCGCATCGTCGATCCACCTGTAGAAAAATAGCTTGCTTGCTGCCCAAGCAACGTAGCAAAGCAAAGGAATTGAGGAGTTATAATCTCCATCTTCGAAGATGTTACAAGAATGGACTCCATGCAGAAATAACACTTGGCATTATAGACATCATTCCTCTCTCAACGTTCTAGAAACTCCCATGCAGGAGTTACAAGCAAAGCAGTGACACTTGGTATTCTCCACCAGCTTCACACGAGTGCCCATACATTTTAGATTGCTTCAAGAGTGTTGAACAAAGAACTTGGAGCATTACAAAAAGAAGGGAGTGCTCACTTGTAACGGACGTGACACATGTCACAAGGTCTATGATTAATTATTCATCAATGGCATTCAAAGTCCAAGTTCAAAGGTGAGAAACACAAAACATCCAAAGAGGGAGCAAAGCACAGTCAAAGGAGTGAAGCACAACAAAAACTTCGAAAGTGCAGCATGGAAGAAAGGAGGAAGGAGCATTAAAGGCTCCTCCATTTTTGAAGGTCAAACCTTCAACGCCTATGTACCAACATTCAAGACCAGCTACTCCAAGGAATCTCCATTAATTCAAGTGCCTAAGGTACCACTTACATGTTGTTATACTCAATCATAGAAAAGGTAAGGTCTTAATCCCATTTATTATTGCTTTCATAAGTTGGAGATATAAGGGTTATAAACTAAGGTTAAAACTTAGATTTTGAAAGCAAAAGGGGTAACTTATCTTATTAATTTAATATTTGCAATATTACTTAGGAGGAATAAGGAATTCAACTTGGATTAAATTATTTTGCAAATATTATTATCATTTTTCTAATTTTCCAAACTTGGGAGCCACAAGGGTTACTCCATCAAATTTATTTTATTGGAAATTAGAAATAATCCAAGGGATATAAAAGAGGTTATTAGGGTTTCCATTAAGGTTGGATAAATATATTTTTACTTTTCTCAAACCTTCAAAAAAGGGACAAAATAATTCCAACATCAAAACCTCTTCAAAAATTGAAAAGTGCTTAGTTCAAATAAGGTGTTAAGAAGTTGTTTTTTGATCTCTACAAAACTTGTACAAAATCAACTAGAATTATAGCACTATATCATGGAGTATTGGTATATAGATTCAGGTGCAAGCAAGCATATGACAGGAAACATACTTTGGTTTAACTCTTTGAAAAAGATAAATGAAAAACTAGTTGTAGTAGCAGACAACAAAACATATGAAGTGAAAGGAATCAGGGATATTCTAGTAAATCTTAAGGGTGGAAAAGGAATAATAAAAAATGTATTGTATGTTCCAGGATTAACCACCAATCTCATTTATGTCTCTCAACTTATGGATCAAGACTTAACTATTGAGTTCAAAGTTCTCACTAGGAGAAAACAATGTCACATCTCAAGGAAGGGAAGAATGATAGCATCAGGATCATATAAAAATGGCCTATTTATCTTGGATACAACTATTCACTCAGCTCTTTCAGTCAATGCTTCAGAACTTTGGCACAAAATATTAGGACATACCAGTGAGACATCAATGAAGGAATTATTCAAATATCAAATGGTGGAAGGATTACCCAACCTATCTCCAGAAACCACTATATGTGCAGAATGTTTAGCAGGAAAACAACACAGAATTCCTTTTGAACTACGTCAACACAGAGCTCAACAACCTTTAGAGATAGTATATACAGATTTATGTGGGCCCATGAAGGTTGACAGTGTTGGAGGACATAAATATTTTTAGTTGTTTGTTGATGATCACACAAGGAAAATGTGGGTATACTTCATGAAATACAAGTCAGATGCATTTAGTTATTTCAAACAGTTCAAACTCAAAGTAGAGAAAGAATCAAGAAAGACTATAAAAGCACTTCATTCAGGCAGAGGAGGAGAATTTATTTCTAAAGAGTTTGACTTATTTTTAGAAGAAAATAGAATTAAAAGACAACTCACTACAACATATTCACCTCAACATAATGGAATTGCAGAAAGAAGAAACAAGTCAATAATGGAAATGGTTAGATGCATGTTGAAAGAAGCACAACTTGATCACCATTTTTGGGTAGAAGCAGTACAAACAATAGTCTACATACAAAATAGGCTACCTACAAGAGTACTCAAACATATTACACCAGAAGAAGCATGGTCAGGACAAAAGCCCAACATAGAGAAATTGAAAATCTTTGGATGTAAAGCCTATATGCATATTCCAAAGTAGAAGAGGACTAAACTAGATGACAAAACCATGGTAGGGATATTTGTTGGTTATGACAATGAATCTACAGGATACATAATACTAGATCCATCTACAAAAAAGTCTACATTAGTAGAGATGTAGTCTTTGATGAAAAAGTCAAAGTTGACACAGGAAAATCCAGTGATGACACAAAAGTTCTTTTAGATCTGTCCGAAGAAGATACAAGAAGTGAAGAGTCAGAATCAGAATCTCAAGAGCAGGGAACAAAATCTCCTAGAAGAGAACCAATATGGCTCAGAGAAACACTCAGAGAGGCAAATCTAGAAAGGATGCCAGATCTTCCTACTACAAGACCTCAGACTCGTAGCATAACCAGAATGAACAGAGGGATGTTGAGTAATATAGCAGAACCAACATCAACACTACAGGCACTAAATGATTCACACTGGAAAGCAGCAATGGAATCTGAATTTATGTCACTTCAAAAGAATAAAATATGGAATCTAGTGGAACTACCCCCTGGAAAAAGGTAGTAGGATGTAAATGGGTTTACAAGGTCAAATACAGAGTAGATGGAACACTAGACAAATACAAGGCTCGATTAGTGGCAAAAGGATATACTCAAATAGAAGGAATAGACTATGAAGAGACATTTGCACCAACAACAAGGATGACTACTATCAGAATAATCTATGCACTAGCAGCACATCAGGGATGGAAACTTCATCAGATGGATGTAAAAAGTGCCTTTCTTAATGGTGACTTAGAAGAAGAAGTCTATATGTCACAACCAGAAGGCTTTATCACTCAGGGATAGGAAGATAAGGTATGCAGATTAAATAAATATTTATATGGTTTAAAGCAAGCTCCTAGAGCATGGAATATAAAGATCAACAATCATCTACTACAACATAACTTCAAAAGAAGTTCATCCGATCCTAGTTTATATACCAAGAAAATTGGAAATGATATCTTGATTCTCATAGTATATGTTGATGACATTGTGATTACTGGAAGCTCAAAAAAATTGATAAGAGATATCAAAAAGGATCTAGAAAAGGCATTTGAAATGACAGATCTAGGGTTAATGAGTTACTATCTTGGTCTAGAAATTTATCAAGGAGAGGACAGAATAGTGATCACTCAATCAAAATATGCTAAAGCCCTACTGGAAAAATACAGAATGATAGAATGCAAGCCCAAAGACACACCAATGGAACAAGGGATTCAACTATCTAAAAATGATGGAACACCACTGGTTTCAGCAACATTATATCGATAGTTGATTGGAAGTCTTCTATACCTAACAAACAATCGGCCAGATATTGCTTTTGCAGTAAATTATCTATCATGGTTCATGCAAGAACCAAGAGAAAGTCATTGGAAAGCTACAAAAAGGATACTGCAATATATAAAGAAGACTACAGATTATGGACTAACATATTTAAAATATGTCAAAGGATTTTTTCTATAGGGTTACTCAGATTCAGACTATGTTGGATCCATTGATGATAGAAAATCTACCTCAGGATATGTCTTCTACCTCGGATCAGGACCCATATCTTGGCACAACAAGAAACAACATACAGTAGCACAATCATCAACTGAAGTAGAATATCGAGCAGCAAGAGATACCACCTGTGAAGCACTATGGCTACAATACATACTAGCTGACATGGGAATTAAACGAACTCCAACCATGATATTCTATGACAATCAAGGAGTACTGAACCTGATCAAGAATCCGATCATACATGAAAGAACAAAGCATATAGAAGCACAATGTCATTTCATCAAGGAACATTTTTAGAATAAACACATCATCCTCAAGTATGTGCCTACAGAAGATCAGATAGCAGATATCTTTACAAAGGCACTTGGAAAGATCAAATTTCAAAAATTCAGAGATCATCTATGCAATTCAAAGGAATCTCATACCCAAATAATGTAATACAGGGGGTGTTAGAATTAGAGTATATTACATCATTTGGGTGATATTATGTAAATGTACCAAAGGTACATAGTTAGGACATTAGATTACTTTAGGGGGAAGTTATCTAGTTACTTGAGGAACAAGCAACATATGCACAAGTGTCAGTATGCATGTGTGCAAGGTATCTCATTGTACAACTAGATGGAGTGTTGGACAAGGAACCCTTCTTCCTATATGAAGGGGGTCATGGCTCACCTCATTTTGTATCACTTCTATTTTCATTCAATAAGATGTTCTATTGCTTTGATCTCTGTCTCGTAGTGTAATGCAATGTTGCTAAAGCCATCATAAACTTGATCAATTAAAGGTAAGTTTGGTGCTATCAAGGTGGAGAGGTGGTTGTGATTTGATAGAGTGAATAAATTATTTGGCCATGATACTATTGTAGGGAATTGGATATTTTGGATTTGATATAATTAAATAAGCCCTACAAAATAACATTGATGATAAGTACAGTCCACATCATCTAATCCACCTGAATTACATTAATAGATCATGGTAAAGCCAGTTCATCAATACCACATAGTCTATGCATCATTGTGAGGGGAACCCTACACTAGGGAATAGAAAATACCCTAGTAGGCAACCTCCACCCACAAAAATCATGATGGCAATAACCCTAACAACCATGCTATCGAGCTAGCCTATTCCACAGCCAACAATAAGAGGTAAGGGCTCGACTGGCTAGAGGTGGTTGAGTAATTGAAGAGCTAAGAAAGCCACATAGTGGTTAATGATTCCTATAGGGTGTAACCTTGATTATCCTTGGATAACCCAAATATAGCACTTGCAAGGCTAAATAAAATATGAAATAGAAAAATTTTCTATTGTGACACTGTTGAAATAGTTGAAATGCTCTCTTCGACAACCTTCCCTGCTAGAAAAATGATGTGGAGGTATCGTTTCCACTATATCTATCCTCAAATAGTCATAATTTCAGGGAATTTTTGTACCTTGATGTGTGTAACACAAAGTATGTAAAGTATTTCTGTGATCCCACCTTCTATACTAGGCAACAACCACAATTTTGAGGGTGAAAAATGATTTCAAGCCATAGAATTTGGTTGACTAAGTGTGTAAAGCTTCCTCTAAAAATAAATTTCAAATATGGTATTAGTGGTCATGGATGCTTCATCAAGCCCTTTAAAAACAAAAAATAAATCCTCCCAATGGAAGTGGTTGTCCTTCAAAAATTGTTCTCTACATTCATGGCAGTGGGGTATTTCCAAAACTAGTTATGTATTCTACTGGTTTGACCGAGAGGTTAAGGGGGATATTTTAAAATATTAAAAAAATAAAAGAAAACAAAGAGGGGATCATATAAATTTTTCATAAGTGGATGGATATTAAAACCTTTATCCCACATGTATAGTGAATGGGGTAAATTAGCCTTAAAATATATCATTTTCTCCCTCATTAAATATAATTGCAAAGCAAGGGGGCATGCAATGATTTTATACTATGTCAAAAATTCTAATTTTTTTTTGTGGAATATTCCCTGGAGGGAAAATTGTAATTTTGGAAGAGGGGATATAAGGATTCGACTAGACGATGGTAAATAAAGGATGTTATGTGATGTATGACATGTACCCAAATTGTGAAAGAATTTGCTCTCAATCAAAATGATGGATAAGCTAGGGTATTCTATCAATTTCGGTAAAAAATACTATAAAATTACCATAGGGTCTCTTGTAGTAGCTAAGGGATAATATTATGGGACCCTATATTGTTTATGCAATGATACAGTGACAAACCATGCAGTAGCAGTAAATTCTGTTTAGAATACAGTAATGCTATGACATCAATGCCTAGGCCATATGCGTGAAAAAGGTCTAAAAATTCTGCATGAAAGAGTTATGCTTTTTGGGATTAAATATTATAATTTAGACTTATGTGAGCACTATATTTTTTGTAAAAAAAATAGGGTTCGGTTTATTGCAAGCCCTAGTAAGAGTTATGATTTTATACAACTTATACATTCTGATATATTTGGACCAGTCCCTACTCAGTCCTTAAATGGTGCCATATATTTTTTGAATTTTATAGATGATTGTTCTAGGAGAGTGTGGGTTTATTTTTTGAAGAAGAATTTAGAAGCTTTGAAAAAATTTAAAGAGTTCAAAGCACAGGTAGAGGAGAGTTTCGGCAAGTCACTTTTATGTCTCAGGCCAGATAATGGGGGTGAATATTGCTCCAAGAAATTTGATCAATTTTATATGTAGGAAGGTATTAATCACCAGAAGACCATGCCATACACTCCACAAAAAAATGATGTGGTTGAGTGAATGAATCATACAATAATAGAATGTGCAATAAGCATGCTAAGTGTAGCCATGTTGGAGAAAAATTTCTAGGTAAAGGTTGTTAATATAGTTGTTTATCATATTGATAGGTCACCTACAGCTGCATTGGATGATCAAATCTAGATGATGTATGGTGTCGTAACCCAATTGATTACTCTCATTTGCATACTTTTGGTTGTGATGTGTTTGCCCATGTACCCAAAGAAAAAAGGTCCAAGATTGATCTAAAGTCAAGCAAATATTTTTTTCTCAGCTATGGAGATATAGTTAAGGGGTATACACTGTGGGATCCTACTACCCAAAAGGTAATTATTAGTCGAGATGTAATTGATGATGAAAAATCAATGCACAGGAAGGAGGTACAACAAAATCCTAATGTTGTATCAGTTTAATTAGAAATGAGTGAATATGAATATGAAAATCATCATGTTAAAGTTTTTGATCAGCATGCAGAACAACAAGTAGAGCAACTACAATGATCACAAGACCAAGAGCCATAATCAATAGATTATTGGGTTAGAAGATCTACACATCCACAAAAGTGTCCTAAAAGGTATTCTCATGTTTATCAATATTCTTTTGCTTTGTTAACTGATGATGGTGAACCTAGTTCATTTTAGGAAGGTAGAGAGTTTGAGAATGCAGAGAAGTGGAGGAAATCCATGGAGGAGGAAATTGAGGTATTTTGTAAGAATAAAACTTGGAAACTTGTGGATCTCCCACCTGGAAGAAATATTGTTGGAAACAAGTGAGTGTACAAAGTGAAGAAGAACAATGATGGGTTATTGGAATGATATAAAGCTTGCTTTGTGGCAAAAGGCTATGTGCAAAATTTAGGATTTTAATGAAATTTTATCTTTAGTTGTGAAGATGACTACTATTCGAGTTCTACTTACATTTAAAGCTACACAAGATTTAGAACTGGAGCAGCTTGATGTAAAGACTACTTTATTGCATGGTGATCTTGAGGAAGATATTTATATGGATCATCCTGAGGGATATGAAGAGGAAAAGAGCATTTGGTTTGCAGATTGAATAAATCATTGTACGGGTTGAAAAAGGTGCCAAGGATTTGATACAATAAATTTAACACCTTCATGAAGAACTAAGGTTTCAGCAAGAGAGAATATAACCACTGTGGATACTATAAGAGGGTTGATTATGGTAGTTTTATTATTTTTCTATTGTATGTTGATGATATGCTGGTTGTAGGCCCTGTTGTGGCTGATCCACAACACACCCCAAAATTGGGGACCCATCTTTTTTGCATGCTTTCAAAAGGAATCTCAGTGACCCAGATGCTAAAATTCAAGAAAAAGGGGCAAAAATGCACAAGTGTAGAAAGTGTCACGAAATCGCGACATGTCGCTCCATCGCGAATAAAAAAGAAAAGTGTCACGAAATCGCGACATGTTGCACCGTCATGGCCGAAAATAGAAAAGTGTCACGAAATCATGACATGTTGCTCCGTCGCGGCCAAAAACAAAAAAGTGTAGCGAAATCGCGACATGTTGCTCCGTCGCGGCCGAAAGAGGAGAGAGAAAGGAAAATGGAAAGGCGTAGCGAAATCGTGACATGTCGCAAAATCATGGGTCAAACCAGTCAAACAAGGCAAAGCAAAAAAAACGTCACGAAATCACGACAAGAAGCGGCAAGCGGGGCACGAAGCAGAAAGGCATCACGAAATCGTGACGCGTCACAAAATCACGGGTCAAACCAGTCAAACAGAATGAAGCAAAAAGGCATAGCGATATCGCGACAAAAATCAGCAAAGGTGCACAGAAAAACATCACGATATCACGACAAAAAATGGCAAAGAGGCTCAAAGTGAAAAAACGTCGCGATATCGCGACAGGTCACGTTTCGCGGCTCGAAGTAGCGAAGTAGTACGGATGAAAATAGCATAGCGATTTCGTGACATGTCACTTGCTGCCAAATACAGAAAGAGTAGCCCGAAGCAAGATAGCGTAGCGATTTCACGATGAAAAGTTGGCAAAGTGTACGAAAGTGAAAAACGTCACGAAATCACGACAGATTGCAGGTGGAAGGCATGAAGTGTAAAATGGTCGCGAAATCGCGACAGCATTGAGCGAAAAGGCATGAAGTGTAAAATGGTCACGAAATCATGACAAAAATGAGCGAAAGGGCATGAAGACAAAAAATAGATTTCACGACAGTTGGCCGAGAGTGTACGAAACAGAAAAGCGTCACGATTTCGTGACATGTCACGTTTTCACTGGGCAAGAAGGCAAGAAGGCTATTGTCGAAAAACGTCGCGATATCGCGACCTGTCTCATTTTCACTGTGCTGGCAGAGGAACAAGCTGCATGCCTAGGGACATCATGATTTACATGGGGCCATTATAGAATGTGCTGGAAACGTAGAACACATGGCATACAGGTGTCAGAGTTGCAGAAGCGTTACATGTAACAGAAAATTTTGAACGTTTCGGCATCGAGCATGAATCAAAAGCAACGAAAAGGTGAGGAATTTGAAAAGACGCATTCTGGGAGGTGAAACGAAGCGACGCAGGGTGAATCGAAGAGCCGTGCCAGATAGTATAAAATCAGAAGCACAGATTGAACAAAGGGTTGGAAATTGTTGCTAGCAGAGTTGCAGAGACAAGGGCTGCAAGCCATTCTAGGCCTGCACTTGGAGCAATTTCCTTCATTTGTTCTGGATTTGTTATACCTGGAACATTCTGTTATTGTAACTGATATACCATTTTAATACAGAAATACAGAGAGTTGGCATCTCATTGATGAGAAAGGAGTCATTTTTGCATGCATGATTTAATGTTTATCTTTCCCTTTCAGATTTTTAGGTTTATAGATGGAGTTTAATGCAAGTGCTCTCGGTTGCTTCATGCGAATGCCTAAAATCTGAAATTATAGTAAAACCCTAGAAACCCGCACCTAGCTTATCAGGATTGTGCGAATGTGCAGATTCAATAGGTTAGGTTGCATGTAGAAACCTCATTATCTTCGGTTTTATCAATTTGAGATGGCAGCATTCTGGACGTAGTTTAGTTGCATCTTCATTTGCATTTCTTTTATTTTTCAAACCCTCATTTTAGTTTCTGCATTTTAATTATTCTTATTCAAGTAAATAACTGAAAATCCATCAAAGCCTAAGATCAAATAGATTTATTTCTTACATTTATTCAATTGGAGTCCATTGCAAATTCAAATTAAATAAACCACAGTGCCCCTTGTTAATATCCACTTGTAACCCTAAGGTATTCCCAGCATTCAAATTAAAACAACATCATTGATATACAAAGAGTTAGCATAACAGGAACCTTGGAGAAATTATTCTGTTATAATTTCTTTGCAAGCAGAGGATTTTGGGACTCAGATCCTATCGGAGAGTGTGCTTTCACAATTGGGTGAAAACACCACTCAACAGATTGGCGCTAGAAGGAGGGCCCGAATTGGTTTACTTTATTTTTGATTTCATACATGAGTAATATCTTTTTGATTTAATTTTGAAATCATCTCTTAAAACTCACAAACAGCTAAACTGCAGCTTTTGTTTTCTTTTGTTGCAGGTTTTCTTTGAAATAATCGAGGGTTTCATCAGGCAGGCTGGACCCACCGCGTCGTATTGCGACCAGGTCCCAAACAACCGGGGAAACCATTTTTCATGACCTTACGCTCACTGGTACTCCCAAGAATAAAACCAAGCAAGTCGTAAGCTCACCAATCACAAAAGACCTATTTTCTCCAGGAACATCGAGTGGACCTACGCCAGTAATATCAGTTGCCACTAGTGTTCCTATTGTCAGTAATATTTCTACTGCTATTGTAGGGTTGTCTTCATCAATTTTGAGTCAAATGGCTCAACCTCCAGCAGCTCCTTGGTATGGAGCTAACAATATTCCTTTGAACATTGCTGGGGATATCCATGAAATCCCCAAGAACATTGAAATATTTTTGCCTAAATACAAACCAGATGGCCCAAGAATAGCAGAAGAACATATCCAAGCCTATAGGGATGTTTTAATTAGACTGCAAGTCCAACATGAAGATGTGGCTTGCAGACTTTTCCCCATGAGCTTAGATCCAATAGCATATGAATGGTACATATGCTTACCAACTGGTTCAATCACTTCATGGACGCAAATGGAGAATGCCTTTGTTAATCAATTTAGGTCACCCTTGGATCCCGCAACCATTTACAATCAGTTTATTACATGCAAAAGGGGCCAGGGGGAACCAATCAGAACATTTAACCAGAAATTCCAAAAGTGCTATAATAGAGCAGTTCGACATTTTGCCATCGATCCCGCAGTGGCTTTGCAGATATATTTTGGGGCATTGGACCCCATGACAGCCATGTTTGCAAGACGAAATCCTCAAGTCACCACGCTGGCTTTAGCCTATAATGAAGCCATGACCATCGAGCAACAAATGACACCACAAGGCTATGGGTTTCCCTAGATGCCTATGATGGGACAGTATGCTCCATATGGTCAAGCTCCCTTGGCAAATCAGATCATGGCACCTCAAATGCCAAGCATGAACGCCTTCCCATATCAGTAGCCGTATCCACCAGCACCTGCGTATGCACCCATTCCAATCCAACCAATCACATCCATTCCACCTCGTTCTCGCATTTTTGCAGAATAGTCAATCGACTATGCAAGGAACCAGCCAAGTTAATCCTCAAGCTATAGTTCCTTTTCCAAATCCAACTCCGATTCAAAGTGTCAATCCATATGGGAATCAAATTCCTCAAAACCCGACCCAAATGTTGAATCAAGACCCCATCAATTATGCAAATCCAACGGGGGTTAACAACAATGGGATTCCATCGAAGGAGATTTATTCAGAGGTCGAAGAGCTCAAGAAATTAGTTCATAAACTGAGCAATGACAGGGTTCAACAACAGAAGTATGAATCCCATGCCCCTCACTCAAATCAAAATTTTAACAATAGAGGGAGACACTGGAACACCAAGCCAAACAATGGGGGAGTACCCGCTCCCATTGCTAATCAACTAGATACTTCTGTAGGACCTAGTCAATCCAATTCCCTTTTGAATCTTTCAGATTTGGCTTGGGAAAGGGGGTGTAGGTTGCACAACACAAAAGAACACAATGAGAGGAATTGTCCTGAAATTGCTAGATACACTCATTGTCTTCAGGCACAAGTTGATGATTTGGAACTGGTATCAAATGAGGGTCCATCGCAACATCAAGATGATAATATTATGGTGATGGAAACTGTATATCATCAAGAAGGTGAGAGTGAGGAAGAAGAAGACGAAATTTTGGAACAGGAGGTGCAAGCTTTTCGAGATTTTAGAAAGGGGAATCATGGATACCATTTGAGAAGTAAATCTAAAGCCCCTAAAACCTCATCAACACCTCCAAACAACTCTATTCTTCCTCCGGATACTAAGGCAAATAATAATCCTCCTCCTCCACTCAGAAGAGAAATGTCTAATGACGTGCAAAAGACAATCAAATTTGAAAAACCAAACTATGACATAGTGGAGGATCTAAAGAAGTCCAAATCTAGCCTTTCATTCTTGGACGCGGCTAGATTGCCTGGCCAAAAGGAGGCGTTGATAAAAGCTCTGAACTCACCTGATCAAATGTGGAAGGAAAAGGGAGTTGAGTCCCATCTGATTTTGCGAAAGGAGAGACGGGATGTCCCGCCATTCTTACTGACTCTGAGAATTGCGGGTAAGAATTTGCATAACTGGTTGGTGGACACGGGTGCCACGAGCAACCTCATGCCTTCGGAGATATGTCAAATGCTGGGTCTGCAACCTGTTTCATCCAAATGCAAGGTCCTCGCAACTGGACAGATCAGAGGTAAATGTGGTAGGGACCCTATATGATGTCAAAATTCAATTAAATTCTAAACCCGGGGTCCAACAAGGTTGTCGACATTCTCGGTTGTTAATATCCCAAGTAGATATGGAATGCTACTTGCGAGGGATTGGATGAAAACTCTGAATGGCTATTTTTCAACAGACTGCTCACATATGTGGCTACCATGGAAAGGAATTGCAAACCAAATCAGAGTGGAAAATGAACCGAGGCTTAAGGAGATCATAACAAAATTTAACAAGCCGAATGAAGTTCAGTTTTCTGAGCCAGAACTGGGGGTTTATGCACTTGATGTTGAGGAGGCTACTGAAGAGCCTAAAGAGGAAACATGTCATGGTGGCTCTTCTGAGGAAAATGATTGCACATGGTTGCTCAGGTTCGATGGATCAAAATCTAGACAGGGAGCAGGAGCTGGAGTCGAGCTCACTGGCCCAGGAGGTAAACCATTATTGGCTGCTTACAGATTGCAATTTCCTTGCACGAACAATGTGGCAGAATACGAAGCATTGATCTTTGGTTTACGTCTAGCATTGAGCAAGCAAGTTAAATGCTTGAAGGTTTTGGGAGATTCTGAGTTGGTAGTCAAGCAAATCAAAGGACAGTATACATGCCGTGACAGGAGACTGAGCCTTTATAGAACTAGGGTTATGGACCTCATTGAGGAATTCGATGCATTCAATATAGCCCTTATTTCTAGAAAAGGAAATCGAATAGCAGACTCTCTTGCAGTCGTCGTGGGCATGTTAAACCCGGTTGATATAAAAAGGTGTAAAAAGTTCTCCATTGAATTGGTTCCTTGTCCATCAATACCCGATAATGTCAAGAATTTCCAGGTTTTTGAAAATGACAGACATATCTTCAAATTTGTCACGAACTCGGGTATTTTTGAAAATCAGGTGATTGATGAGGAGCAAAGGTGGCAAGATGAAACAGAAAATGAGAGTGAAACCGCGTGTCAATCCAACAAAATACCTAAAGACGTGGTTTCATTGGAGAAAATGTTCGACATGGGATACAAGACCAAGAAAGGAAAAAGAGTCCCACTCCCCAAAGATGCATGTGATTCAATTAATCTAGGGAGTGCAGACAATCCAAAGGAGGTGTACATTGCAAAGGCATGTACAGATGAAGAAAGGAGCAACATAATGCAGGCATTGAAGCATTACATAGATTGCATTGCTTGGAATTACAATGAGTTGAAGACATACAACCAAGACATTATCACACATACCATCCCTTTGAAGCCAGACTCCAAGCCTTTTAGGCAAAGACAACGAGTTGTTAACCCGCTATTGGAGCCTTTAATCGAAAGGGAGGTCAAAATATTATTGGAAGCGAAAATCATTTTTCCTGTTAGGCACTCAACCTGGGTTGCTAACCTCGTTCCAATAAGAAAAAAGAGTGGAGAGATTAGGCTGTGCATAGATTTTCGAAATCTTAATAAAGCCTCTCAAAAGGATAATTATCCATTGCCATCAATCGATGAAATTCTACAAACGGTAAATGGATCTGAAATGATGTCCTTTCTTGATGGGTATTCTGGATACAACCAAATTCTTATACATCCAAATGACCAGATGAAAACAGCCTTCACCACCAAGTGGGGGACATTTGCATATAAGAGAATGTCGTTCGGATCGTTAAATGCTTGGTGCAACTTTTCAACGCGCCATGGATTATGCATTCAAAGGGCTCATAGGCAAATGTATCATCGTGTATGTGGATGATATTCCAAAGTATTCTCGAAGAAGAGAGAGGACCATGTCAAAGATTTAAAGAAAGTGCTTCAAAGATGCAGAGAACATGGAATTTCCTTAAATCCCAAAAAGTGCATTTTCGGAGTAATAGAAGGAAAATTGCTTGGTCACATCATTTCAAAAGAGGGCATATCCATCGACCCAGAAAGGATACAAGCTATCCAAAACTTACCTCTCCCGAGTAGTAAAAAAGAATTGAGATCTTTCTTTGGGCAAAGTTAATTTTGTGAGGAAGTTTATCTCTAGCTTTGCTGAGATAGCCAAACCTCTGAACAAGATGCTCAAGAAGGATGTGGATGTAAAATGGAACGAGGAAAGTAGAGTGGCCTTTCAGAACATCAAAGATGCCATTTCCAGAGCCCCGGTCCTCATAAGTCCAGACTATTCCAAACCTTTCTATATTTATGCTTTTGCATCAGAACACTCTTTTGCGAGTGTCTTAACCCAAAAAGGCGAGGATAGTGCAGAAAAACCCATAGCATTTTTAAGTGCCCCCCTAAAAGATGCTCAATTAAGGTATTCAATCCTTGATAAGCAAATGTACGCACTTTTTAAAACGGTGAAAAAATTTAGGCATTACATTGTGCACAGCAGAGTTATTGCCATCGTGCTCGACTTGGTTGTTAAGACCATGTTTTTACAAAATGAACTAGGTGAGAAAAGAGGGAAATGGATTTCCACCATCCAAGAATTTGATCTCGAAATCCAACCTATGAAACTAGTTCGAGGACAGGGACTGGCGAAGGCGATCGCAGAAAATAATCCGCAAATAACATGCCAATACTCGAACACAGTAATACATTGCTAAGGATGACTGGTATGTTGATATTGTGCAATTTTTATTGACTGGTAAGTGTCCTTCTAATCTGAATTCAACCCAGAGAAGAGCTTTAAGGCTTAAGTCTATCAATTATCTCGATGAAATCTGGTGTTCTTTACAGGAAGAATCATGAAGGGATCTACCTGAGGTGCCTGAACAAAGAAGAAGCCGCCAGGGTGTTGCAAGAATTTCACGGGAAACATGGAACCGGTCATGGTGCGGCAAATGCTACAGACGCATCAAATCCTGAGAGCAGGATACTACTGGCCCCACATTTTCAAAGATGCACATGCCCATGTACGATCTTGTCATATCTGTCAAGTGGCTGCCAATAGAGAAAGAAATGCAGCCATGCCATTACAACCTGTAGTTGAAATGAGACCATTTGCACAGTGGGGACTAGATTTCATTGGGGTTATTAACCCAAATTCTTCTGATTCTCATAAATTCATATTGACAGCTACAGACTACTGTACAAGGTGGACATAAGTGATTCCTACTAAACATGCCACCACAGACGTTGTAATAAAATTCCTTGAGGACCATATTATAACAAGATTTGGAATGCCCGATTCTATTGTCAGTGACAATGGTAAAGCGTTTATTTCTACACAATTTGCAGATTGGGCATATGACAACAAAGTGAGCTTAAAGTTTGCATCTAATTATTATCCTCAAGGAAATGGTTTGGCCGAATCTTCAAATAAAAATTTGTTGAACACTATTAAGAAATTGCTGGAAAAGAACCCTCGGGATTGGCACAGCCAATTGAAGTTTGCCCTTTGGGCAGATAGGACCAGAGTGAAAGAATCCATAGGGAATACTCCCTATCATTTGGTCTATGGGCAAGACCCGATATTTCCTGCAAATTTGAAGTTGCAGACCTTGCATTTCATACAAGAGTACTTGGGGACAGATGATCAAGTTGAAGCCAAAGTTCAAGTCATTTGTCTGCACCTTGATGAAAAGAGAGAAGAAGCCATGAATCACATGAATAAACACCAGGAAGTTATCAAAAGATGGTTTGATAGAAGGGCCAAAGTTAAGTCATTCAGAATTTCAGATTTGGTATTACTATGGGACAAAAGACATGAGGAAAAAGGGAATCATCAAAAGTTTGATTGTCTTTGGTTAGGCCCCTATCAGATTTCAGAGATTCTTGGGAAAAATACCTTCAGGCTAAAAACTTTAGAAGGGAGAGATTTTATGCTACCGGTTAATGGGCAGATTTTAAAGCATTATTTTAGCCCTTAGGTTGTGAGATTTTGATGTTATTCTTTTCGGTTTTGGTGGGGATTTTCAGATTTTGTTTTCATTGTTTAGGATTGTTAGTCTAGTTAGGATTTTGGTTGTGGATTTGATTTCAATTGACATGTTTTGTTTATTTTGATAAAATATATATATATATATATATATATATATATAATAATAAAAATTTGAGATGTCAACTTATGCTTAAGATTAGGAGAATATGAAATATTGGAATTGTCTTGTAAAAGCTCCACAAGTCACACAAACATTTTAAGTTATATCGTTTGAAATTTGTGATGCATGAAGGAGTCAGTTTTGTATGACAAATATTTCATTTGCAATTCAAGAGATAATGCATTCATGTTACATCTCACTTTACATATACATTCCATCTTAGTTGCATATGCATCTTAGGTACAAATCATTAAAGTATGTCAAATCCTCTTAGGGTTGTGTTATAACATAAATATAAGAAAAATCCTAAGGTTGGAAACTGAGTCTTGAGATATCTAGAACCAAGCACGTCTTATACATTAAAAAGGATCTTGAGCAAAATGATCAAAACCTAACTTGGAAGAAAAGGTTGGGCGAAAGAAGTTTTTCATGTCTATCCTATTATGCAACATGATCCTTAAAACAATGGTTTTGACCACTTCCATAGAGCTTAAAGCCTAAAATCAGAGTAGTAAGGATAGGGTTAAATCCTCATCGAACTTAGGTTGAGGATCCAATTCCCCAAAGCTTTGATTTGACCTACATGGAGTAGTAAGGATAGGGCATAAATTCTCATCTCGCTTAGGTTGAGAATCTGATTCCCCAAAGCTCTTATGTCTCATTTCATAATAAATCTTGGATTGGAAGGATCGTACTACTTGTCCTCCGCAAAGGATGGGTAGTCATCCCCAAGGTCTAAGCAATAAAATTAATATTTTCCATTTACATCTAAAGTTTGGATTGGAAGGATCGTACTACATGTCCCTAGCAAGGATGGGTAGTCATCCCCAAGGTCCAAGAAGTAAAAAATTAATTTTTCCCATCTCATATTTATTTTGGATTGGAAGGATCGTACTACTTGTCCTCTGCAAAGGATGGGTAGTCATCCCCAAGGTCCAAAGAAATGAAGATAAGTTTTGGATTGTGGGGTTAGATATGCCCATGCATGGCAACATGTCTTGTCTAAAAAACAAGACCACTGATTGTCCAAAGGGTTAGACTAGCATGACCATTTCTTCCATAATTGGTTAAATTATTTTGCTCAAAGTGAGGTAATGAACTCTAAATCAGAATAGTAAGGATAGGGTTAAACTCCCATCTTGGTTAGGTTGGGAGTCTGATTCCCCAAAGTTCTGATTTCACATTCACTTGCACATGGGTTCAAGATAGTAGGGACTCATAACCAACTTTGGGATATAATAAAACAATTCATTAGTGGATCCTAAGAGGGTTTGGCAATCTTGAATGTTTGTACATGATACTAGAAGAAGGACTATGCCTTTTATAAAAGCAAGATCTCCTAGCATATTCATTAGGTTACACAAATCATTCACAATCTCATATATGCATTCATGCAAAACTGACAATGGAATGTGGATCAATTTCAAACGATAGGGAAAGAAATTCATTGCACACACTGAGCTAATACTTGATGATTCTGATGATTCATGTACTTCTGATCTTTGGGCATTTGTTTATATTGCTTATGTGCTAACACATGTTTTCGAGTTTGTATATGTTTCCAGGTTGGGTTCTCACTAAAATGCTCAAGAGCATTTGACAGCAGAGTCACCATTTGTTGTGGCTGATCCACAACACACCCCAAAATTGGGGACCCATATTTTTTGCATGCTTTCAAAAGGAATCTCAGTGACCCAGATGCTAAAATTCAAGAAAAAGGGGCAAAAATGCACAAGTGTAGAAAGTGTCGCGAAATCGCGACATGTCGCGCCATCGCTGCCCAAAAATGAAAAGTGTCACGAAATCGCGACATGTTGCTCCGTCGCGGCCGAAAGAAAAGTGTCACACTGTCGTAAAATAAAAAGTGTCAGCGAAATCGTGACATGTTGCTCCGTCACGGACCAAAGAGGAGAGAGAAAGGCAAAATGGAAAGGCGTAGCGAAATCGTGACATGTCACAAAATCGTGGGTCAAACCAGTCAAACAGGGCAAAGAAAAAACATCTGAAATCGATGACAGAAGCGGCAAGGGGACAGAAGGCTGGGAAATCGCGATACATCGCAAAATCGTGGGTCAAACCAGTCAAACGAACGAAACGTCGCGATATCACGCCAAAGAGGCACAAGCAAAATCACGATATCGACAAAGAGAGATGAAAAAAAAAAGAAATAAAGAAGAAAGCAAAGTGTAGTAAAAACGTCACGAAATCGTGACAGATTGCGGGTGCAAGGCATGAAGTGTAAAATGGTCGTGAAATCATGACAGAATTGAGCGAAAAGGCATGAAGTGTAAAATGGTCATGAAATCGCAATGCAAGGCATTTAAGAGGAAAATGTCACGAAATCACGACAAAAACAGAAAAAGAAAAAAGTAGCGATTTTCGACAGGGAAAAACGTCAGGATTTCATGACATGTCACGTTTTTTGGGCAAGAAGGCAAGAAGGTTGTTGGCCGAAAAACGTCACGATATCGCGACCTGTCTCATTTTCACTGTGTTGGCAGAGGAACAAGCTGCATGCATAAAGACATCACGATTTACATGGGGCCATTACAGAATGTGCTAGAAACGTAGAACACGTGGCATACAGGTGTCAGAGTTGCAGAAGCGTTACATGCAACAAAAAATTTTGAACGTTTCGGCATCGAGCATGAATCAAAAGCAACGAAAAGGTGAGGAATTTGAAAAGATGCATTCTGGGAGGTGAAACGAAGCGACGCAGGGAGAATCGAAGAGCCATGCCAGACAGTATAAAATTAGAAGCACAGATTGAACAAGGGGTTGGAAATTGCTGCTAGCAGAGTTGCAGAGACAAGGGCTGCAAGCCATTCTGGGCCTGCACTTGGAGCAATTTCCTTCATTTGTTCTGGATTTGTCATACCTGGAACATTCTGTTATTGTAACTGATATACCATTTAATACAGAAATACAGAGAGTTGGCATCTCATTGATGAGAAAGAAGGAGTCATTTTTGCATGCATGATTTAATGTTTATCTTTCCCTTTCAGATTTTAGGTTTATAGATGGAGTTTAATGCGAGTTCTCTCGGTTGCTTCATGCGAACGCCTAAAATCTGAAATTACAGTAAAACCCTAGAAACCCGCACCTAGCTTATCAGGATTGTGCGAATGTGCAGATTCAATAGGTTAGGTTGCATGTAGAAACCTCATTATCTTCGGTTTCGTCGAATTGATGGCAGCATTCTGAGCGTAGTTTAGTTGCATCTTCATTTGCATTTCTTTTATTTTTTCAAACCCTCATTTTAGTTTCTGCATTTTAATTATTCTCATTCAAGTTAATAACTGAAAATCCATCAAAGCCTAAGATCAAATAGATTTATTTCTTATATTTATTCAATTGGAGTCCATTGCAAATTCAAATTAAATAAACCACAGTGCCCCTTGTTAATATCCACTTGTAACCCTAAGGTATTCCCAGCATTCAAATTAAAACAACATCATTGATATACAAAGAGTTAGCATAACAGGAACCTTGGAGAAATTATCTGTTGTAATTTCTTTGCAAGCAGAGGATTTTGGGACTCAGATCCTACCGGAGAGTGTGCTTTCACAATTGGGTGAAAACACCACTCAACAGGCCCCAACATGAAGAAAATCATTGAACTTAAGGCTCAACTGGCTAGGACATTTGAAATGAAGGATTTAGGAGCTGGAAACCAAATTTTAGGGATGAAGATACACAGTGACAGAAAAAGAAGAAAGACCTGGTTAAGTCAAAAGTCATATGTGTAAAATATTTTGTAGTGGTCCAATATGTAGAATGCAAAACTAGTTAGTACCCCACTTCTTCCACACTTAAAGTTGTCTTGATACCAGTGTCCTAGAATAAGAGCAAAGAAGACAAGCATATCTTATGTACAGTATTCATCAGCAGTAGGAAGCATCATGTATGCCATGGTTAGCACCAAACTGGATTTTACCCAAGTAGTGGGAGTAGTTAGTTGGTACATGGAAAATCTTGTTAAGGAGCGTTGGAATATTGTGAAGTGGATATTTAGATATTTAAGATACACTTCAGATGTAACCATTTACTTTGGATGGATAGATTTACAAGTTAAAAGTTTTGTGGATTTTTATTATGGTGGAGATAGAGATGAAAGAAAATCCACTACAACATATACCTTCACTCTTGCTGGAGGAGCGATGAGTTGGGCTTCTAAGTTACAGTCTGTTGTGGCTTTATCAACCACTGAAACAGAACAAATTGTAGCAAATCATGCCAAAAAAGAGGTAATTTGGCTAGATCAATTTTTGGGTTACTTAAAGGTAATGTAGGAGAAAATTACGTTGCATTGTGATAGCCAAAGTTTTATTCAACTAGTGAAGAATCCAACATTCCATGATTGCATGAAACACGTTGATGTCAAGTACCACTTTATAAGAAATATGGTGGAAGAAGGTAGGATCCTATTGCAAAAAATCAATACTAAAGTGAATCCTGTAGATATTCTTACAAAGCTGATCAGGGTAGAGAAGTTTGAGTGGTGCAAAACTTCTCTAGGCTTTCTAAAGAAGTAACAAGGGCAACATTGGGTAATTGGAACTGGATGAAAATATTTGGTCGAAGAACTCCTAAATATTGACTTCAAGTGGGAGAATGTTAGGAAGTGAAGTCACTATATAGGTGCACAATCAATAAAGCTAAGCTACAGTAGACTAGACGTTTCAGCTACTAGACATGTAGGCAGCAGACTAGCCGTCTAGGCTGCTAGACATCTAGACCAGATGTCTAGGTAGTATACCAGATGTCTGGATGCTAATATATAGGCTAGAAATCTAGGTATTAGACATCTAGATCAAACATCTAGGCTGCCAGACATCTAGGTAAGATGTCTAAGTAGTAGACCAGATGTCTAGGCTACTAGACATCTAGGTGAGATGTATAGGTAGCAGACCAAATGTTTGGGTTGCTAGATGTCTAGGTAGAAGATATCTAGACCAAAAGTCTAGACTGCTAGATGTCTAGCCCAAATTTCTAGGTAGTAGATGTCTAGGTAAGTAGACATCCAAGATGGACGTTAGGACATGGAAGATGAATCACTTCAGTTGCACATGGAAACACATATTTTTGTGAAGGCTTTCTTTGGGAGAGAAAATGAATAGTTCAGGGTCTTCTCTTCATGCTCTATAAAAGGGACTTGATCCCTTGCATATCAAGTAATTTGAATGTAAAATTTTGCTAAAAATAATAAAAAGGAGAAGTTGCCATTACCCTGTGGTTTTCCTGCACATTGCAGGTTTCCATATAAATATCTATGTTATTTGTGTTGCTATTTTGTTCTTTGTAATTATGTTTCTACTTGCAGGTCTAAAATCTATTTTTTTTCTTAAAAATCAGAGACATGGTCATTCCTAGATAGGAATAAGGAAAGTCATTTCTATAGGTTTTGTAAAACATATGTGCCTTTGGACTTACCACTTGCAAATTCCATTTATTTGAGATTGTGTGAAGAGCTCGACAAGAATAAGGAGATTACAGAAGTTTATGATAAATAGAATATTTGGGACAATTATCACTATCTAACAAAAAGCCAAAAAATAAGAAGGTAGAAGACCAGAAGAAGATCTACCAAATTTTTGGAAAAGAAGAAGTTAGTGAGGAGTTCCAAATCCTTGGAAGAGAATTGTTTGGCAAGGAGTGCCAAACCCTAGTGGAGAAGAACGAGGTAAGAAGTGTCAAAGAAGATACATAAGATCTTACTCAAAGTAGAAACCTGGTGATCTTAGACACCAAGATCCACATCCTCTACATAAGTGGAAAAGGAGCTACAAAACTCTTAAAAGGTACACAATCTTTGGTGAAAATAGATTTGTTAATTAGATTACACTCTTCTAAAGTGCAAAAGGAAAAATATTCTTTTTAAGGATTTTTTGCACATTTATTAGGTGTTTATTAGATTTGAGATTAGCTTCTATAAACTACCTATCATATATTTTGGAAAAATAAAAAGAATACTAAATCCTACAACATTGATTGTAAGGAAATTGCTAAATAACTCTTAAAGATTCATTTTTGGTTATTCTTGATTATTTGTAGTAAATTATTAGTGCTTGAATTTGAGAGTTCATTGGAGTGATAAGGTGTAATATTAGTGCATTAAAATTGAAGGACTTGTACTATTATACTACTCTCAAAAATGAATTATTTTTATGTTTCTTAAAGGGCATAAAATCTCATTTGTATCAAGTTTCTAAACACACTATTGAAGCACAAAATTTTGCAACTTATAGTGGCCAAAAGAAGCCACCAAAAAGGTTAGAATCCTCAAAAATTTGGAGAAGAAATTAAATAACCAAAAATAAAAATAGAATCTCAAGAGAGTGATACTTGGCGAGTCCCAAATAAAAAAACATTACAAAGTTGAATGCAAGAAAAGAAAGTTTAGAAAATTGCATCAATTGAAAAAATTCTATATACTATTATTAAATCTTGGAGTTGTTATCAAAGTGTCCAATAAAAAAGAGAAAGGTGTGTATACTCTTAAAATACAACCTCAAAACCCTTGTATTGTAGGAAAAATCTGCCACAAAACCAGAATCTTGGATCTGGAAATAGATTGCAAAAGAAGGTATATTAAAAGCCTTATTATACAACATTATAATACATTATATGCACTACTATAATATAATTTTGACAATAAAAGAAGCAAATTTGGAAGGGCCACAAAAGGGTACATTTAATATAGGGTAAATCATTCAACGAAGGTCTGATGTCAGAACTCCTCTTACCAAGCTATAAGGAGCCACTCAAGGGCTCATGTTGGATGTATGTACCTACAAAATAAAATCTCATATTAGATCATTCTAGAGCTACATTTATGTAAAGAAGTGAGTGCACATTTATTTCTAAGAGACATCAAAAATATACAGGAGATTCAACATGATTAGAGGTATAAAAGGAAGAAGCAAAGGTGTTGCATTCATGGTCTCTAACTTGGAGAAGACCATCCACCAAAGGAATATACGAATCATTGTCCAAGATCCATAGCACATCATGAATCCACCTACAGGAAAATATCTTGCTTGCAGCCCAAGAAACGTAGCAAAGAAAAGGAATAGCTATGAAAGGATTTGAGGATTGATAATCTCCATATTCAAAGATATTATAGGAATGGAATCCATGTAGAAATACCACTTGGAATTATAGGCATAATTCCTCTCTCAACGTCCAAGAAACTCCCACACAGGAGTTACAACAAAGTGGTGACACTTGGTATTCTCCACCAACTTCACACGAGTGCCCATACATTTTCATGTTGCTTCAAGAGTGTTGAACAAAGAACTTGGAGCATTACAAAAAGAAGGAAGAAATTACTTGCAATGGACTTGACACATATCATATTATATGTGATTAATTATTCATCAATGGAATTCGAAGTTCAAGCTCAAATGTGTGAGCGAAGTGTAGTAAAATACATCTAAAGAGGGAGCGAAGCACAATCAAATAAGGAGTGAAGCACAATGAAAACATATGAAAAGTAGCATGGAAGGAAGGAGAAAGGAGCATTAAAGGCTATTATATTTTGAATGTCAAATCTTCAATGTCTATGTACCGGCATTAAAGACTAGCTACTCCAAGGAATCTCCATTGATTCAAGTGCCTAAGATACCACTTACATTATTGTTATACTCAATCGTAGAAAAGGTAAGGTTTAATCCCATTTATTATTGCTTTAATAGTTGGAGATATAAGGGTTATAAACTAAGGTAAAAACTTAGATTTTGAAAGCAAAAGGGATAACTTATCTTATTAATATAATATTTACAATTTAACTTAGGAGAAGTAAGGAATTAAACCTGGATTAAACTATTTTACAAATATTATTATTTTTTATAATTTTCCAAACTTAGGAACCACAAGGGTTACTCCATCCACTTCATTTTATTGGAAATTAGAAATAATCCAAGGGATATAAAAGAGGTTATTAGGGTTTCCATTAAGGTTGGATAAATATATTCTTACTTTTCTCAAACATTCAAAAAAGGGACAAAAGAATTTCAAGATCAGAACCTCTTCAAAAATTGAAAAGTGCTTAGTTCAGTTAGGAGTGATAAGGTGTTAAGAAGTTGTTTTTTGATCTTTACAAAACTTGTACAAAATCAACTAGAATTATAGCACTCTATCATGTAATGTTGGTATATATATTTAGGTGCAAGCAAGCATATGACATGAAACATACTTTGGTTTAACTCTTTGAAAAAGATAAATGAAAAACCAATTGTAGTAGTAGATAGTAAAACATATAAAGTGAAAGGAATTGAAGATATTCTAGTAAATTTTAAGGGTGGAAAATGAATATTAAAAAATGTATTGTATGTTCCAAGATTTACCACCAATATCATTTTTGTCTCTCAACTTATGGATCAAGACTTAATTAATGAGTTCAAGGTTCTCGCTAGGAGAAAAAAATATCACATCTCTTTATAGGGAAGAATGATAACATCACAATCATATAAAAGTAGCCTATTTGTCTTGGATACAACTATTCACTTAGCTCTTTCAGTCAATGCTTCAAAAATTTGGCACAAAAGACTAGGATATACCGGTGAGACATCAATGAAGGAATTATTTAGATATCAAATGGTGGAAGCTAGGATCCTTTTCCAGGGAAGACAGGACAAAAAATCCAAACATGTATTTTGGTAAGATAACAAAGTTGTTGATAAGTTGTCCAATTTGGGTGTCGATGGTGATGGACTTTTCAAATGGGAACATGGTGTCCCGAGTGAAGTAGAGGAGCTTATTCAACAAGAATGCCTTGAATGATAGTCGAATTTACCAATAGAGAAGGCACTATAATTTCAAATGCTATGAGTATTCCTGTCTATTTTTTGAAATGGACTCACAATAAAAATTATCTGAGCTGTTAGTCTTGGTGGATGCTGCTTGGAAATACCACAAAGACTAACTAGGACAGTGACATGTCAGATAACATGTCTCCTAGTCATCTTAGTAATTTGAGGTTGGTTGATAATAATAGGGTAGGAAAGAAACAAAAATATAGGACTTCAAACCAGAGCCACATGGACCACTAGATAGCCACCACCATAAATCTAGCCAGCAGGTTCAATTCTCCAATGCTGATTGACCAAGATGGGATGTGGTCCCAAAGTATGTTATATATAGAAGAAAGCAATTAACAAAGAATTATTGAGAGTAACTGTTAATACAGAGCTTGTGGGAGTTTTTTCATTACTCTGCTATGTGTGTCTGCAGATTTTTGTTTCTCCACTATTTCAAGGAAGAGATATGTGTCTATTTATTTTTTTGTAATTATGATGTAGGTGTGTTTTCTCGGGGTATACCCAAAATATTGTATGGGAAGTTTCTTTTTGATAATAGGCTATGTGCCTTACCGGATGTAATGGCTTTGGCGGCATGTAGATTTTACATATATAGGATCCTTAGTAAGGACATGTTCATCAATGACCCTGGGCTGATTTTTGTAAAAGGTTTTGGGTCAACCTGTAAAACCCGATATTAATGCTATAGTATCTTATCTACCAAAAACAAATGGTGGAAGGATTACCCAACCTATCTCTAGAAACTACTATATGTGCACAATGTTTAACAAGAAAACAACCCAAAATTCCTTTTGAACTACGTCAACACAGAGCTCAACAACCTTTAGATATAGTTTATACAGATTTTATGTGGGCCCATGAAGGTTGATAGTTTTGGAGGACATAAATATTTTTATTTATTTTTTGATGATCACACAAGGAAATGTGGGTATACTTCATGAAATACAAGTCAAATGCATTTAGTTATTTCAAACAATTCAAACTCAAAGTAGAGAAAGAATCAGGAAAGACTATAAAAGTACTTCATTTAGACAAAGGAGGAGAATTTGTTTCTAAAGAGTTTGACTTATTTTTAGAAGAAAATGGAATTAAAAGACAACTCACTACAACATATTCACCTCAACAGAATGGAATTGTAGAAAGAAGAAACATGTCAATAACGCAAATTGTTAGATGCATGTTAAAAGAAGCACAACTTGATCAACATTTTTTGGTAGAATTAGTACAAACAATAGTCTACATAAAAAAAAGGCTACATGTTGAGTGGTATTTTCACCCAATTGTGAAATTACACTCTCCTTTAGGATTTGGGTTCCAAATCCCCTCTTGCAAAGAAGTTAAACAAACAACTTCTCCAAGGTGTCCACTATATTAGCATTTGCATATGTGTATTAGTAATCTCAACTAAAGATATTCAATTTAAATGCTTGGAACACCTTAGTGATTGCAAGTAACTGTAAACAAGGGGCAATGTTGGTTTATTTTACCATGAAACTTTAGTGATTGTTCATAGAACCAAAATAGATAAAATGCGAATTGGCCCTCATATGACCTTCAATGTGATGCTCAAATTACCCCTCTTTCGTAAAATCAGAATTTTTATGAAGAGAGGGCAATTTTAGGCTCCAACAATGGAAATTTGTGAAATGCCATAAAACATAACTCCTTCGATGAAATTGGAATTTTCATGAAGGGAATGTCATCATAGGCTCATGAATGAAACATGAAACTGAAAAAATGAAATTCGGTCCAAAAATGGAAATTTTCTATTATCGGATTTTTAAAACCTGTAACAAAACAACAACTTCTGTGAATTTTTAAAATACTAAACAACTCTGAAAATGAAATTTCAAAGTGCGTATTGGAAGTCTGAAGTATAACCTACGCAATGGTGAAATTATTTTTGGATTTTGAATTTTTTTAAATGTTTATTTTAATGCCTGAAAATTAAATAAAGTTAAATTTTTTGGAGAAATAAAATGCAAAAAATGAAAATGAAATGCAGAAAACTGAAAATAAAATGCATTCAGTATGATGCTATCCTATTTCGACAAAACCGAAGATGTGAGGTTTCCATGCATGCAACCTAACCTATGGGACTTGCAAAACAAGCACAATCCGGATAAGCTAAGTGCTGGCTCCTAGGGTTTTAAATGAGGTTTTTAGATTTAGACATTCGCATGAAGCAATCAAGAAACTTGCATAAACTTCATTTACAAGCCTAAAATCTGAAAAGGGGAAAAATAGACATTTAATCTTGCATGCAGAAAATGACTCCTCCTTTCTTGTCCATAAGATGCAACTTTCTAAAATTTTCTATATTAAAATTTTGTCATTTTACAATAACATAAATTTTTGGTTTTCCCAAACTAGTCCATGGAAGAAAAATAGCCCAAACAGGTCTAGAATGACCCTCTTGCCTTCAAATCTGCAACTCTACTTGCAGCAGTTTCCAACCCTCAAAAAATCCTTGCCTGGCATATTTAAACTTTTCAGGAAGCTTTTCGTTTCATTTTCCAATGGTTGTTCGTTTCACCTTCCCTTGTGCATGCATGTGTTTTGGTTTCCAAATTTTTTTTTTGTTTCTATTTTGTGGCCCTTCGTTTCATTTTCTCCACATGGGCTTGTGTCCATTTCCTTCCGTGTGTAACCACCATCTTAAATGATTTCAAATCATTAAATATTCCTTATGTAACATTTTGTCTTATTCATTGGATTTTGTCCTTATGTCCATGTCACTATGCAGTCTTCAATTTCACTGTCCTAGTGTTCATCACTAATATCAGACGCACTGTCAACTACTCTGTTCCCTTGGCGAAAATACATGTCGCGATATCGTGACACTTTTGCCTCCTTGCTCTCTTTTGTTGTTTTAGCCATGAAAATGCAACATGTCGTGATATCACGACACTTTTCTTTCTTCTCTTTTGGCCTTGAAAATGCAACATGTAGCGATATCGCGACACTTTTCTCTTTTTGTTTGGCCGTGAAAATGCAACATGTCGTGATATCGTGACACTTTTCTCTTTTGGCCGTGAAAATACAACATGTCACGATATCGCTACACTTTTTCTCTTTTGGCCATGACAATGCAACATGTCACGATATCACGACACTTTTACCTTTTTTGGTCGCGACAATGCAACATGTCACGATATCGTGACACTTTTTCTCTTTTGGCCGTGACAATGCAACTTGTCACGATATCGTGACACATTTTCCTTTTTTGGCCATGATAATGCAACATGTTGCGATATCACGACACTTTTTCTCTTTTGGCCACAACAATGCAACATGTCGCGATATCACGACACTTTTTCTCTTTTGGCCGTGACAATACAACATGTCGCGATATTGCGACACTTTTTCTCTTTTGGTCATGAGAATGCAACATGTCGTGATATCATGACACTTTTTCTCTTTTGGCCGCGAGAATGCAACATGTCGCGATATCATGACACTTTTTCTCTTTTGGCCGCGACAATGCAACATGTCGCGATATCGCGACACTTTTTCTCTTTTAGCTCGACAATGAAACATGTCACGATATCGTGACACTTTTTTCTCCTTGCTCTCTCTCTTTTATTTGGACCGTGAAAATGCAACATGTCGTGATATCATGACACTTTTTCCTCCTTGCGATGTTTTGCTTTTTATTTGATCTTTAGCATATGGGCCACTTTAGTCTTCTTGGAAAACATGCAAAAAATGTGGGTCCCCAATTTTAGGGTACGTTGTGGAGCAGCCACAACAAATGGCGACTCTGCTGGGAAATGCTCCTGAGCATTTCGATGAGAACTCAACCTGAAAATGCACAGACTCAAATACAAGCATCAAAAAATATCCCAAGAATGAAACTAGACGAGAAATACATGAAGCATTAGAATTATTAAGCATCAGCTTGGTGTGTGCAATGTGCTTCATTCCCTATCATTTGAAACTCGTTCAACTTTCCATTGTCAGTTTCACTTATGATTCGTATGCAAGGCTATAAATGATTTGTGCAGGATTTGATGTATGACAACTATGCTAGAGATATAACAACATGCATTGCAAAGGCTCAAAATTTCTAGTATCATGAACAAGCATATTAAAATTGTCAAACCTTCTTAGGATTAAATATGTGTATACTGAATTAATTTACTAGATCCTAAAGTTGGTTATGTGTCACTACCATCTTGAACCCTTGTGCAAGTGTAAGTGAAATTAGAGATTTGGGGAATCAGATTCCCAACCTAAGCGAGATGGGAATTTAACCCTATCCTTGCTACTCTGATCTGGAGTTCATTACCTCATCTTGAAAAAAATGATTTAACTTGTTATGGATGAAATTGTCAGGCTAGCCTATCCGTTTGAGCAGTTAGTGGTCTTTCTTTTAGACAAGACATGTTGCCACGCATGAGCATACTCCACTGCTAGTCAGGAGTCTAAAGCTCCGGTGGAGATCAACCCCATAATCCAGGATTTGAATTTACTTTTGATTTCTTGAACCTTGGGGATGACTACCCATCCTTGCAAGGGACATGTAGTACGATCCTTCCAATCCAATATCAATGATGCAATAAAAGTAGAATGAAAAAAAATTGCTTTAGAATTTTAAGTTCTTGAGTGGGAAAAATAGAAGCTTTGGGGAATCGGATTCTCAACCTAAGTGAGATGAGAATTAGACCCTATCCTTACTACTCCATGAAGGTCAAATCAGATCTTTGGGGAATTGGATCCTCAACCTAAGTTTGATGAGGATTTAACCCTATCCTTACTACTATAATTTTAGGCTTTAAGCACTATGGGAGTGGTAAAAACCACTTTTTTAAGGATTATGTTGCATGATAGGATAGACACAAAATACTCCTTTTGCCTCACCTTTTCTTCCAAGTATGGTTTTGACCATTTTTCTCAAGATCCTCTTTAATATGTGTAGCGCGTGTTTGGTTCAAGATAGTTTGGGCATCAGTTCCCAACCTTAGGATCTTTTTAATATACATTATATAATAACCCTAAGAGGATTCGACACCTTTTCAATGATTGTATTTGAAATGTAGATGCAACTAAGGTGAAATGTATATGCCATGTCAAATGTAACATGAGATATGGATGAATGCATTGCTCTTTTTGAAATGTGGATGTTTGTAAAACTGACAACTTCATGCATCACAAGTTCCAAATGATATTCTTTAATGTGTTTGTGATACTCATGGAGCTTTTTGCAATACAATTCCGACGTTTAATATTCTCTTAGTATTAGTCAACATTCATAAGGAAATAAGCTGACATCTCGCTTTTTTTTTTTAAAACAAACCGAAAATGTCCAAAGGACCAACACACAAAACTTAAAACCAAAACTGAAATGCAAACCCAACATCACAAACCAAAAATTTATATGCAAATGTACAATATGGTACAAGATGATGCAAAGCTTGGACTATGACTTTCTCGGATCCCAAACATGATTAGAACATTTTAAAAGACATATGACACAATATGTATGTGAAATGTGATAGGAATCCAACAACAATAAGATCAAACCAAGCAATGCAAAAAAATTCAACTTGCCTCGCTCTCCCCACCAATTTGATTTAGTTTCATTAATAATCCTATGGTGGAGTTTCAAGTTTTCAAATTGATTAGACAATGATTGATATTCAATTCCTTTATATCTATTCTTTAAGATGTCCATTCTGCACTTTGATTCATGGTGTAGAAATAAGCTTTCATTTTCATTCAATAAAGACAACATTAATAATATTTGAATCAAATCATTCATTAGGCAAACCTTCATTCGAATATTGCATGGTGAAACCAAAAAGGTGAGATTTTACCTTTGGCATGTTTTTATTTGACCTTGCTTGAAGAGAATTTAACAATTCCTCTTTTCTCTCATGACATTCATCATCATGTAGCACTTGTTCTTTCTCCATGATTTGTTTATCAAAGGCACCAAACTTAGGTACCCAATTGAACACATGTCCATCCATTTCAAACCATAAGTCTTGTCTATCTAGGGGTGGGTTAACTAACACATTTCCATAATCAATCACTTGGGTTGTTTTGGGTAACGTAAGATTTTCAATTGGAACATCAATGATATCAAACCCAAATGATTTAGGTTTTGTAATTTTCACATTTTGAAATGGTATAATCATTGTAGCACAAGTAAGTGGATCAAGATTTTCAATTTCTTTTCCTTCAAAGGAATCTAAAGCAAGTGATTCTATTTCTTGATTCATGGTTGTAGACTCCTTATCATGTTCTAAAATTTGATGAGATTCAAATTCCTCTTCCAAAAATTTCTCAAATTGTACAGGATTTATAGTATCCTCATGTGAGGAAGCAATTGAGTTATCCTACATATTAATTGATGCAACAAGTTTGTTAGAAGATTTAGATTGATAATATTTTCCCATTTCTTCCATGAATCATAGTAATCATCTTCCAATTTCAAGTTGTGACGCTCAAGTACTTCTTCTTCATATTATGATTCATCAGTGTTTTTCTCATCAAATTCACCTTCACCTTCCTTAGATGGTTCAATAACTTTCAAAAGTGGGTTATTTCTTGAATTCAAATTTGTAAGGCTATCATCATCTAGATTTGTAACCTATGATTCAATTTTATCACAATTTGGAAGGTTTGGATCCTCTTGGTCATCAATTTCGAGAACATCATCCAAAGTGTCTTTCGAGAACAAGTGGTGAAATTCGATTATGTCTTCAACTTCATTTGTTTATTTTCTTTTAAATTTATTTTCAGCCAGTTGTGATGGCTTAGGAGCTTCTATAATGGGATAAATTTTTGAATTCCGTGTCATATAATTGCTCCAATCCTTTGCAAGTACATCTGACCAAATCATATCCACATAAGTTCATTCATCCAAATCCTCCTTTTTGGATAATGATTCTAGATATTTGTTTTCCAAAACAAGATGGTGATCATTTGATTCCAACTTCTTGTTACCCATCCATAGAATTTCTTCTCCAAAAACTTCATGCTCTTCAAGACTTTTCGAATAGATATTTACTTTAACGTGAGTCACTTCAAAATATCTTGTATCGCTTGAAGAAGCATAACATGAAACATCATTAAGATCGACATTATGAATTTTCTTCCTAGGATGATTTGGATGCATACATTAACGTGCTCATTTTTGTGGTGGAACATGCCTACATACCTTCTTAACCACTTTATTTTGCTGTTTTAATTCTGATACGAACTCTTTGGTTTGAGTGGTAGAAGTAGTAGGATTAGTTGGATTGATATCCACAGATAATGCTTGAACATTTGTTGCAATGGTTCCATGAGTGACCACATGATTCTCTAATTGAGGCATAGTTGGATGGATGGAAGTACTTGTATAAGCACATGTGAGAGCATAAGTTGGTTTGGTAGGATAAAGTTGATTGTAGGGAAAAACATTTGATATCAATTTTTTTTGTGCCCACGCTTGATTTACCATCAAGGTTTGATTGCAAGCCCCTAGTTGTCCTACCATAGTTGATTGCTCCATTCCATAACCTTGTGGCATCAATTGTCGATCTACAATCATAGCTTCTGTGTAGGCCGATGCAAGATCAGTAACCAAGGGATTCATCCTAACAAGGCACACCATGGATCCAATGCTTGAAAGTATATTTTAAGAGCACCACTTTCCTCAATAGTATAGGGAGAAATTAGTCTCGCATAAAGCTTTCGAAACCTCAAGTTGAAATTTCTCACTAGCTCATTAGGTTCTCTTTTGCAAGAAGTAAATTGTTGATATATCATGAGAGGATCAATGAAAAACCTAAATTGATTGATAAACTCATATTTTAATTGAGTCCAAGATGTAATAGAACCTGTGGGTAAATTGATGTACCAATCATATGCCACCTCATCTAGGGTTCCAGGAAACATTCTACATGCCACATCCTCATGTTCGACATTCCATATAACTAGGATATCCACATAGGCTTGAATATGTTCCTCGGCTAAATTTGGACCATTGTGCTTGAATTTGGACAAACATTTTTCTATGTTCTTGGGTAAATCGTGAGAATCTCCACTAATGTTCAAAGGATTAGCATGTATCCCATACCACGTTCCTGAAGTTGTAGCCATTAATGAAACTCAAAGAATAACTTCAAAACCAATTTGTTAGTCATGAATAAAAGAAGGAAGCATGACAATGCAATATTCTAAAAATGTAAATTAGTTTTTGATTCACCATATCACATATGCGCAAGTGAAGAACATACTCCTAGTGTTGTAGGCTTTCTGATTCACAATATTGCATTACACGCAAGTGAAGAACATGATACCGAAAACAAATACATTTTAGACAAAATAATTCCTTACAAATAAGCATGAAATGACTAGAAAATATCAAACATGTAACGTATGAATAATCATGTTAGCATCAACCAAGAAATGTATCCATTAAAATCAAATGAAAGTAATTACATGGAGACAACCTCGTTAGTCAAGACCAAATTTTTTTCAAAATCAAATCAAAACACATTATTCCTGTATGAACAATCAAAAGCGTTAGAACAATGCATAGCAATTCATGTCCTCCTTTTAACACTACAAGGTTGTATTGTTAAAAAAAGGCTAAAGATAATAATCAATAGGGCATGAAATATTCAAAATTTAAATCCCTATAGCATTTAAATCACACTGAAATAAACCAAATCAGGCCCTCCTTCTAGCGCCAAAATGTTGAGTGGTATTTTCATCCAATTGTGAAAGTACACTCTCATTTAGGATTTGGGTTCCAAATCCCCTCTTGCAAAGAAGTTAAACAAACAACTTCTCCAAGGTCTCCGCTATATTAGCATTTGCATATGTGTATTAGTAATCTCAACTAAAGATATTCAATTTAAATGCTTGGAACACCTTAGTGATTGCAAGTAACTGTAAACAAGGGGCAATGTTGGTTTATTTTACCATGAAACTTTAGTGATTGTTAATTGAACCAAAATAGAGCAAATGTGAGTTGGCCCTCATATGACCTTCAATGTGATGCTCAAATTACCCCTCTTTCATAAAATCAGAATTTTTATGAAGAGAGGGCAATTTTAGGCTCCAACAATGGAAATTTGTGAAATGCCATAAAACATAACTCCTTTGATGAAATTGGAATTTTCATAAAGGGAATGTCATCATAGGGTCATGAATGAAACATGAAACTGAAAAAATGAAATTTGGTCCAAAAATGGAAATTTTCTATTTTCGAATTTTTAAAATCTGTAACAAAACAACTTCGGTCAATTTTTAAAATACTAAACAACTACAAAAATGAAATTTCAAAGTGCGTATTGGAAGTCTGAAGTATAACCTACACAATGGTGAAATTATTTTTGGATTTTGAAAAATTTTAAATGTTTATTTTAATGCCTGAAAATTAAAGAAAGTTAAAATTTTTGGAGAAATAAAATGCAGAAAATGAAAATGAAATGCAGAAAATTGAAAATAAAATGCATTCAGTATGATGCTATCCTATTTCGACAAAACCAAAGATGTGAGGTTTCCATGCATGCAACCTAACCTATGGGAATTGCAAAACAAGCACAATTCAGATAAGCTAAGTGCTGGCTCCTAGGGTTTTAAATGAGGTTTTCAGATTTAGACATTCGCATGAATCAATCAAGAAACTTTGCATAAAATCCATTTACAAGCCTAAAATCTAAAAAGGGGAAAAATAGACATTTAATATTCCATGCATAAAATGACTCCTCCTTTCTTGTCCATAAGATGCAACTTTTTGAAATTTTCTGTATTAAAATTTTGTCATTTTACAATAACAAAAGTTTTTGGTTTTCCCAAACCAGTCCATGGAAGAAAAATAGAACAGGTCCATAATGGCCCTCTTGCATTCAAATATGCAACTCTTCTTGCAGCAGTTTCCAACCCTCAAAACATCCTTGCCTTGTTTATCGCTCCAAATTTTTCGCATCCTTACCTTCAGACTATAGGATCCGTGCCCGGAAGGAGGATGGGAAAAGGATGGCACGGTACCTCGGATTGAGAGGCCTTGCGAAGGTCCCGCCTCTCGGGGGAGGTGTATTATGGTGATTTTTTGATGGATGGTGGGTTCACCAGGAAACGTTTGAATGGCAGTTTCCACGCCTAGGTTGGGAATGTGTTTAATGTGTTCAGTTTTATCTTTAAACATTCAAGTCCTAGGTTTGGCCAAATGAATCTAAGTTGTTCTATTATGAAAATGCAGACTAAATGAAATACAAAAAACAAATTTGAACAGAAAATAGAGAGAAAAAGCTAAATTACAGAGCCATACCTGATCCGGATGTCTGATGGAGGTTCTAATTCTTGAAGCAGACAGGATCGTCTGGAATTTGACGGGATCGTCTCCGACCTACAGGATCGTCTGAGATCTGACGAATTCGTCAGAGACCCACAAACAGATAAATAGGCACAAAATACAAAAAATACAGCAATACAAACAGAGGGCAATGATGTGAAATAATAATAAGAATGTTAATAAGATAATCCTGAATAGGAATGCAAGCAAGTTGCAACACTTTAATAGCTAATCATGACCTTATTATGCAATTAAACTACATGGGTGAACTCCAAGATGCAAAATAATAAGGAATAATCATAAGATTAACTAAATACAAAATAATGCAACAGAAAGTAATGAGAAAATGCAAACTCTGGGCACTGATTGCCCCCAATGCAGGCTGCAGTTGAGATCGTCTCGAATTGGTGCGAAATCATCTTGAATTGAACAGGATCGTCCACGACAAACTGAGCTTGCTCCGACTGAAGAATGACAAGGTTCCTGCAACAAAATTTGGATAGGACAAGTGCAGATGGTAATTCAGGATGTTTTAGTGCGTGTAAAGTTAAGTTACAGGAAATTTCAGCCGGGGGGATGCCAAGGGGGAGTCCTAAGTTTAAATAGGCTTAGGAGGGAGGTTAGGAGGTTGGAGATCATCCCAATTTGGGAGATCTCCAATGGGGAGGGTCTCTAACGATGCAGACACGCTTCTGCCCAGATTAGAGACGCCGTTGGAACAGAGGCTAATTGAGAAAAATTAGTTTTGGGACAAGATCGTCTGGACATCCTAGTCCAGATGAAATCGTCCGATCTGAGGCGATATCGTCTGATCGGCGATGATATCATCAAACGGTCAAAACAAACTCTAAAAATGGCGCGGGAAAGGAGGAAACGGGTTAAACGGTGGTTTGGAAGCGATTTTGGGGGTTAAAATTTGAATTTGAATATTTACTAGAGTAATTGTAATTATTTAAGGTTTTACTGTGCCAATTTTAGGGTGCTACATTTTGCCCCCTCTTTAGCGAATTTTCCGAAGAAAATGCGTTAAAGATGAGTTCTTCTCGATCTACGAGAAAGCAAAAATTATTCCCATTTTTAGGCGATGATTCTAGGTCGAATCGTACGACAACTTACTATGGTGCCCCCTCCGTGTTTTTACCCAAATCGAACGTTTGAGGTAAAAACATGGAAAAGCAAAATTTTTAAAAAAGTTGTTAAGTGTTTTTGAATAAAATTAAGAAAAATAGGGTAAAACCCTAATTCATTGTTACTGTTCATTTTCCTAGTTTTTAGAGCTCTGGAGACAAGATGGTCGAGACAACAGGTACAGATCGACAGAGGTCCGACGCGGGCTACGGGTAAGGGTCTAAACTTAGTTTAGAATGCTTTACTTTAGAATTTCATGCTTTTTAGATTAGATTTGATTGATTTTTGAGCATCGTGGCTATTTTTGGGCCGTCGACGTCGTCGAGACGAAATCGTCTCGATTTCGCCGAAATCATCTCGATATCGTCGATTTTGTCTAAGGGCAAAATCGACGATAGGGGGACGATTTCGTCCAATAAGGGACGATTTCCTCATGCGAAATCGGAGACGAATTTGCTCAAATTGGGGACGATATCGTCCAATTGTGGACGATATCATCATTTATAAAATTGAACTTATTTTGACTTGCATTTTTAATTAATGATTTATTAATGATTTTTATTGTTGATTTTGTTTATGTTGCAGAGAGGATTACTAAAGAGCAGAGAATGGAAATATGGTGGACTAAGGGATGACTTGGCCGCCCTGTCTCAGGTAGAGCGAGATCAGCTGGCTTAGGTTTTGGCTGGGGTGAATATCGAGTCGCTGCGCCAGATGCTTGGGGCATCTAGACTCACACGAGTTTTGGTTGGGGTGGTAGGTGGTCTTCTGATATGCCACCAGAGTGGATGCAGGGTACCATGGGTACTGACAGATGTGGTCTGCGACATGAGAGACCATGGATACAGGTTTTCTTGGGGGAGCTTTGTACTTTGCCGATTGTATAGGATCCTTCATGGGGTCGTATACAAGGGCGGTCGATGTCTGGTTATGACATCACTACTACAGGTTTGGTGTTGGGAGCACATTGTGGTGCGGAGGCCGATAGGGCTCCCACTGATAGGGATTGATGGGGAGAGGCCCCAAGTTTTCTACTGGTGGCTTCGAAGAGGGGCACAATGGCGGATAGATCTACCAGCGTCTCGAAGACTACTAGATGACCTTGTCTCCGACCAGATCACCTAGAGGCCTTGGAGAGATCATCCAGGGTGGGCCAAGGATGGAAAAGAGTTGGCTCACATCAGGCGAGTCTGCTGGTTGAGGATGGAGAGGGGAGAGGTGGAGCTCCACCGGTATGATCGAGTTTTGAGGTAGTTCGGTCTACAATAGGGGATCCCATCTCTGAGAGACTACGAGTTTTCTTGGACTATCCGGGATAACACTACAGTTAGCGGGGCTCCAGATATGCAGCGATTCTAGAGTCAGGACATAGATGATGCCCCCATTCAGCTAGTGGATGGGGATGACATAGGGGTAGCCGACGGCTACGATGCTTGGTACATAGGCATCCGCCCTCCTCGGATGATGAGGGCTCAGGGTCTGATTCACGTAGTTGTGCATCGGATGGGGAGGCGACACCAGGCAGCCATTGAGGCGGCATAGGGTCACGAAGAGAGAGAGCAGAGGAGGCCACAGGCTCAGTAGAGGCCACAGCAACGGGAGAGGAGGGAGGAGAGACCCCCTTCTCCATAGAGAGAGAGACCACCATCGCCTGATAAGGGCAAGGGTGTGGACACAGGAGAGAGTAGTGAGATGGCTACTCTTCGAGTGGAGACTATTCATCTCCAGGCACAGGTGTAGACTTTGTAGGATGAGGTTGCATGACACCGAGAGGAGGCTACACAGCTCAGAGATGAGGTTGCATGCCTCAGAGCATAGAGTGGAGGAGCGAGCACTCGAGAGCTAGCATGGGCTATTGCTTAGATCACGTTCTATCGGAGGGTATCTACTTCCAGATGGTGCCGGAGGGGTAGAGGGTACAATTGTCGGCCCCCATTGCAGAGCCGATCAGGATTGGGTCATCGAGGAGTTCATCTCGATTCGAGGACTAGGACTCATAGCACCACATGAACTACGATGGGGCCACCTCATCCACCTCAAGGTGGGGGAGGAGATGAGGCTGAGAGCTTGAGAGGTTCTCGAGGCTAGCTGCTACAGAATACACTGCAAAAATTGATACATAGTGTTATTATGTTTGTAGAGGATTGAGTATGCCAAGATGTAGATTGTGGCATACCAATCCAGTTTTGAGATGATGTACATATATTTGATATATATATAGATGAGATATTTTTTGATCATATGACTTGTCTTATGTGTTTGTATGATGCTTTAATGTTTTGAAGTGTGATTGATTTGATGATTCATGTAATTATGTCATTGGAAAATATTATGGTTTGAATGTCATGCTTTAAAAATTTAAATGAAATAATCTGATGTAACAAATTGGTTGTTGTGATGATAATTTGATAAAAAAAATAAAAGGGACTTTTAACAATAATTTCAAAGGACATTGTCGCTATTATAGACCATTTCATGGAGTCGCCGCTCACTCGGTCGTCAAGCTAATCCCAATATAGAAATATTGCTAAAAGTAAAAGGGTGCTTAAGAGACTGTCTTAAGACTTTGGTGTGATGATGCAAATGATGATGATGATGATTTTGTTTTCAGACTTTTCATGAAAATATTATGCATGAAATATTTTAAAATGACTTTTGCTAGGCATAAATTCCTAAGTGTGATAAATTTTTTGGATAATTCCCTAGGAATTATACCATCATTGCAAATTTGCATTTTGACATAATGACATGAAATAGAATAGGTGTTTGTTTGTTTTAAAGCATAATTGTATAACATAATGATTTAAGTCATATGTTTTTATGATTTTTAAATGAATGGGGAATAAAATTGGTACAATGGTTTGCGCTAGGCATAGAATATGTAGGTATAGACTTATACCATCATCGCGAAATCCAAAGAAAAAGTTGATATAATAGTTTTATTGTATGGTTGATTTTTAATTGTTGAAAATAGACAAAAAATATGAAGATGAGGACTTGCGCTAGTCATAAAATTCCAATTTTAGTTTTGGAACTATACCATCGTCGCGAAAGTCAAAAGTTATATATAGATGTATGTTTTTATTGTATGTTTTGAAAGAAATTTTGATTTTTGATAATGCATGTAGTTGTCTTTATACTAAACAATTGTTCTTCAAAGAAGAAAATGAATTTATTCCAAACGATTTGCAAAAAATATTTCAAAGTATCTTAAAGACAAAAGTTAGATTTATAAGGAATCCCATGTGCATATGTGAGTTCATTTCCAATCTTGATTTATCATAATGATACACAAAATCTCTCAAATACAAAATGTGTGTGCAATTGCATTGTTCATTTACCAGTTTTGAGCAAGATAATTTGATACAAGTGATTTGAATGAACCAAATAAGTGTTCATTAACCATGATTTAGATGCATATAACCATACCAGACTACTATGTAAGTCGGATTATCAAGAGCTAGCTAATCCATAAGCAGACATAGGTCTGTACAAAAGAAGGTCGCTAATGTGACAGACATATCGCCATGCTAGGAGTTACCCAAGGCCAAGCAGGTTGGGCACAAACCACCTGTTATGGGGCTTACCTCACAGTTTTTGAATAATTGAGAATTCCAGGGATTCAAGCTCATCAACCCTTCTTTTCTTTTCAAAGGGTAGGGAGAGGGATTTTATTGCTTTTGCTTTTGCTTTCTTTTGCTTTTATTTTGTATTTTTGCTTGATTTTTGAGATAATGCTTGAAACATTGTTGTAATGATATAAAATAACATTTTTCTTTTTCTCTTTTTCTTGAACTTTGCTTTTCTTCCTATGCTAGGGATACTTGCTCGGATTAGCTATAGAGCAAGGGATTTTTATTCTGGGTAGGGGTGAGCTTGTCCTTTTGCCAATTCTCAAAGATTCTAGACCATGTGCATGATAGGATAGCAGGGGAAAATTTTCGCTCAAGAAACCACTTCTACTATGTAGCATAGCATGGACATTACAAATATAATCATTTTATTGTGAAAGGATGTGCTTGGTTTAAGTAAATAACAAGATCAATTCTCTGTGCTCAAACTTTATTTAATTGAATTTTGTGGACTTTGATATAAGAGAGATTAGTAATCATGCCAGATAAAAATCAAGATATTTATTTTGTGTTTGTGAAAGTGAGGGATTCCAAATAAATGCTAATTTATCCAAAATAATTTGAAATATATAACTGCAACATTTGTAAGAAGAAATATATACAAATACTTTTTGGGAAGTTTGAGAATGTTGACTCTCTCTTTCTTCTTTATTTTGTTTTGGTTTCGAAAGAGTCAAGAATATTGTTGTTTTTATTTTTATTATTTTTGTTTGTTTTTGTTTTTGTGTAAACAGTTTGATATATTTTTAAAATAAGACAACATGCAAAATATGTACAAATGATGAAATGACTAAATTTTATGCATAATATCGCCTAAGATGCATAATATTCATAGGTTCTTTTAAATATTTACCATCTAAGGTAGCTAATTTGTATGCTCCCGATTCAAATTTAGTAGTGATAATGTATGGTCCAAGCCAGTTGGGCTCAAATTTACCTTTAAGGTCTTTAGTTGCATTAGTATTTTTTTGATTTTCTTTTAAAACAAGGTCGTCGATCTCAAAGGATCGATGACGAAATTTTTTAGCATATGATCTTTTAAGCTTGTTTTGGTAGGCACGAGAGATGCTCCAAAGCATTGATGCATTTTTCATCTAGGAGTTCCAGCTGATCGAGTCTCACGACTCGATATTCATCTCCTACTTCGGTATCTTGAAGTAGTAGAGCCAAAGAAGGAACTTCTAATTCAAAGGGAAAAATGGCTTCAGCACCATAAACCAAAACAAAAGGTGAAGTTCCAGTGGGGGTTCGAACACTAGTTCGATAGGCCCACAAGGCTGGATATAATTGAATGTGCCAATCGCGACCGGATTTATTGACCAATATTTTGAGAATTTTGATTAAGGTTTTGTTAGATGCTTCTGCTTGACCATTACCCTGAGGATAATAGGGAGTGGACCAACGATGTTGAATCTTATATTTTTGGCATAATTTCTTAACATCTTTATTTTTGAAACAAGTTCCATTGTCAGAGATGAGATTTGCAGGAATTCTGAACCTACAAATGATTTGATTAAAAATAAATTTAGAGACTTGTGTGCCAGTGCAGGAAGCTAAAGGCATAGCTTCAACCCACTTCGTGAAATACTCGATGGCGGTTATGATGAATTTGTGTCCATCAGATGACATAGGATTGATTTTGCCAATAATGTCTAAGCCCCATTTTGAAAAGGGCCAAGGAGATGAAATAGCTCTGTAGTTCTTGTGCGAGGGCATGGACAATTGGTCTGCTATGATTTGACCCTTAACGCACTTTTGTCCTATGAACGTGAGGTCATACTCCTTAGAGCAAGAACCCACTTGGCTATACGACCCAATAAATAAGGTCGACTCCATGAGATACCTCAAGGGATCATATTTAGGCAATGACATAGGTTCTTCTAATCAAGCATATAATGGCATAATTTTTGCGTTGAAAATACGACTACTAGACATAGTTTTTCTAATGCTGTGTAGCGGGTTTCATAACTGATGAAGGTTTGGCTAATATAATAATTAGCCCGTTCTCTCTTCGCATCATCAAGCTGAGATAACATAGCTCCTAAGGCAGAATCTGAAGCTAAAATATACAAGAGAAATGGGCGATCAGGTCTAGGCGATGAAAGCACAAGTGGGTTAAGGAGGTATTGTTTGAGAAGTTCAAAAGCTTCTTTACATTCGTCGTACCAATTAAAAGGGACATCCTTCTTAAGGAGCTTAAGAAAGGGACCGGTTTTGTCCGCCAACTTATCGATGAAGCGACGGATAGCTTGAAGTTTACCTTGTAAACTTCGTAATTCAGATATATTGGTAGGTGCGGGCATATCAGTGATAGCCGCAATCTTGAGAGGGTCAATTTTGATGCCACGTAAAGAAACTATAACCCCTAATAGTTTACCGGACTTAACTCCAAATATGCATTTGGCTGGATTTAATCGAATAAGATATTCTCTTAATCGATTAAAAACTTTTCTCAAATCATCTAAATGATTATCTTCATTAATAGAGCGAGCTATAATATCATCTACATAATCATGTAGGATATCATGCATCATATCATGAAAAATATAAGTCATAGCTCGTTGATAGGTTGCACCTACGTTCTTTAAGCCGAATGGCATCACTTTCCAACAAAAGGTACCCCAAGGGGTAATAAAGGCTATTTTAGCCTGATCTTCAGGAGCTATCCTGATCTGATTATAATCGAGAGAATCCATCCATTAAGGACATCATCCCACTCCCAGTAGTAAAATCAATGATTTGGTCCATGTTTGGAAGAGGAAAATCATCTTTAGGGCATGCAACGTTAATATCTCTAAAGTCTAGTGCAAACCCTAACTTTGGTAGCTTCTTTCTTGGTGACTGGAACTACATTTGAGATCCATTCAAGCATAATCAATAGCTTGTATAAAAACAACATTCAGGAGTTTTTCTAACTCCCCTTTGACTAGTAAGGCCACTTTGGGATGCATTTTTCTAAGTTTCTGTTTAACAGGTTTAGCATCCGGATGGACTACTAGATGATGCATGACTACAGAAGGGTCCAGACCTGGCATATCTTCATATGTCCAAGCGAAGACATCTTCATATTCTTTAAGGAATGCAATGTATTGCTCTTGTTTTTCTTGACTTAATTCTGATCCAATATTGATTATGTGAGGATTATCCTCAGTTCCAATGTTAACTTTAATGACGTTTTCTACTTCCATGTGTAGATCTCTTTCAAAATTAGGTGGGGCGGGTGAGACGCCCAATTCTTGTAATTATTTTAAGGTTAACTTGGATAATTCATCTTGAGGATTAGTGGCCTCAAGCTGGGCTATAGTTGGTATAGAACCATCAAAATAAAATCCATTGTGTAACATCTCTTCAACGGAGACATCGTGGAAGATATCTCCTTCCAACTCCTCATCGGATTCAGCAATCATTTCAGGGTAAGCTATGGATAGCATGTTACATGTAAATGGCTGATTTTTTAGAGGCAAATCATCACGCCTATCCAAATAATCTTGATAACATATGAGTTGATCATCATCTTCAAAAGGAAAGGGTTGACCCTTACTAGGAAATAGGCCCACACCACAACGAGCAGGCCACGGTTCTACCTCGAAAGGTTCTTTCATACCATTTTGGAAAGGTCCCAAGCCTTTCCCTTTATATCCCATTTTAAGCATTATAGGTTTAGCTTTAATATACTCATTAGTAAAATAACATCGAGCATATCCATCATGATGAGTTTTGATATTTCGGGGTATTCTTCCCTAGTCATATCCTTTATAAATGAAGGCACAACTCCCGACTTGGTAAGTACTTCCCATAGGTTGTGGGAGGCCCAAGGTACGAGGAGATGGTGGCAAGTTATTTAAAAGAATTGAATCTTGCATAGAAGCATTTGTTTTTTTTGATATTAAGATTGTGGATAAATCTGGTAAAAGTTCATCAGAAAGAGCATAAGATGTAGAAGGATCATTCCCTATATCTTTAGATGTGGAAGGTATGATAGATGTTGATAATGTGGAAGTGTTAATGAATGGGTCTATAGGTTTTGAAATTATAGGGATAGAACATGAAGGATTGGTTGTGGATTGAAGATCTTTTTGAGGTTCTAGAGTGGTTTGTTTAGAAGATTGTTGATCTATATATGAGGGTGAAATTAATGGAGGAGAAATAGGTGAAGCTATGGGAGTGTGTTTCATCGTTTTAGATGAAAAATAAGAATTAGGATGTGTGGATGACAGAGTAGGGCAAAATTGAACTCCAACAGGTTCTGCCAAAGCACACATATCAAAGGGTGGTCTAGGATCACCATGGATAGTGACCAACTGATTTTTAAATTCGAATTTAACACATTGGTGTAAAGTGGATGGGACAGCCCGCATTGCATTGATCCAAGGATGACCCAAGAGTATATTGTACGATGCGGGGCAATGTACAATAAACACGGTCGTATCTAAGGTTCTAGGACCAACTTGCAATGGGATGGTAATAACTCCACATGTTTCTTGTGTTTCGTCATTGAAAGCTTTTATGATCATGTCAGTTTTCTTCATTTCATCACTTCTAAAGCCAAACCGTTGGTAGAAGTCAAAAGTGCAAATGTTTAGAGATGAACCATTATCAATCAGGACTCTTTTAACAGCTACATCTCCAATTAGAGCAGTAATATATAAGGGATTATCCTTATGTAAACTGTGTTGTGGGATATCTTTATCCCGAAAGTCAATACAATCGACTTCTCTAGTGATGATAGTATTGGCCATGGCTTCAAGTTGAATATTTTGAGGTACCATCATTTGGCTTAATGTAAGCATTAACTCATCCCTATGGGTAGGAGAAGATCTTAATAAATCCAAAAGGGAAATTCTGGCTGTAGTATTGGATAATTGCTCATTAATATTGTAAGGGGGTTTAGGTTGAACATTAGGAGCATGATTCCCTTTATTGGGATTTTTCAAAACAAATGGAGTTGATCCATCATTCTGGTTTGGTTCTTGTTGAGAATTTTGAGCTTGTTGTCGGGTAACGACTCCGATGGTACCTACAATGTTATATTGAGGACGCTGAACTGGTCTCGGTTGAGCGTTTATGGCTTGTTCATTAGGGAGGAATTGATTAGAAGAGGGTCGAGTAGTAACTCTTCTAGGAAATGGTTCTTCTGGAACCATAGCATCTGTGATGGGTTGAATAGGATCTGATTCATTTTCAGAACTATTCGATTGGTTTGAGGTGATGTCTATTTCACTTTCAAGTATCTGATTCTACATCACTAGGATCTGGTATTTGAATATTATGTAGGGGCCTGGTCGTGACCATGGATAAGGTTGTGTCAAATATTTGAGGATCATGATTAGGTAAATGTCCGCTAATAGTTCCTACATATCGGGTAGGAGGAGGAACATTATGATGCTCAATTTGATTGGCCACCTCTTTACCATGTCTTGGTAAAGGATGTTGAAATATGTCTAATGATTGATTAGCATTTTGATTTTGATTTTGGGGAATGTTCTTTTGAGCATTATTAGGAGCATTTTGTTTAGGTTGGAAGGCTTGCACCTCCATTTCATTATTATCAATCAGATCTTGTATTTTATGCTTTAACCTTTTACAAGCGTTGGTAGAGTGTCCAGGTCCTCTATGGAAATCATAGTGTAAGTCAGCTCTGTATCCGGGTATGGTTGGATCAGGTTCCCGGATAGCTGGTAATTGAATCAAACCTCTTTCGAGTAATTGAGGTAAAATAGTTGATAATGGTTGATTCAATCTAGTAAATTCTCGAGGAGGTTTATCAGGAGGTTTCAATATAAATTTTTTTGTTGTCTTCGTTGCATTGATATTAGCAACATTTCTGCTGTCAATGACTCCGTCACCTACGACTTGTTTGTTTTTATATTGATTTTTGGATGTTTTCTCATCATCCTTCTTCCTAAGTTGGCCTCTCCTAATGAGGGCATCTTCTACTCTTCGAGCTAAATCTATAGCCTGATCGAAGGTAGTTAAGGTAGCGGTTGATAACTCATAAGATATTTGTTCTTGCAAATTATTGATAAAAATGTCCAACATTTCCCTATAAGGTAACACAAAGTGCAGTTTTCCTGTCAACTGCCTCCATCTAGCTAAGAAATCAGCAAAACATTCATCTTTGTCTTGTTTTAAGTTGTATAAATCTTTAATGGTGACATGCCTCTCGATGTAGGCACTAAATTGATGGACAAAAGATTCAAGTTGTTTCTTCAAAATTTCTCAAAGAATGAGTGGGCAATTGATAGTACCACTCTAATGCCATTCCACCTAAACTTTTTGGGAACATTTTTAGTAATAGCAAGTCATCATGTGATATATCATGACATGCTATCCTAAACATGCGAAGATGCTCTATGGGATCTTCGGTTCCTTTATATATAGGCAGGACGGGCATGGGAAAATGCTTAGGGTATGGTTGTGCTACAACTATGGGATCCAAAGGTTGACTACATATCTCTCGATAATTGTACGAGGGACGGTAGGGATCTATCTGGTCCATGCGGGAAGCTAACTGCTTCACCATGGCTTCCAGATTACTAGTTTGCCCACCATATTGGTTTGGTAGGGCATTAATATGAGATTTGTGAACATATGGAGGGACATGAAGATTAGATGCTATGTTGCTATTGTGTAAATTGTTGGTAGGAAAGGTGTTATGAAGAAATTTTGAAGTTGTATTATGCTGTATCCCAGATTGTTGAAAATTGGTGTTTGGCTTCATTTTAGATTTTTGTTTACTTGAAGCATATTGATCAATAGTTTGGCGAAGTAAAGCAGTGAAGGAAAGTTTCTTTTGTGTGGGAATGATTTTAGGCTCAATAATAGGTTCCTTAGGAGGTTGGGTAACCTGTTGTTTTGGCATGTTTTGAATCATAGTGACCATATCTCTATTGGATGGTCCAGCCTTATCACTTTCTTGATCAATAAAAGACAAGGGATTAGTGTGCACATCAAACATATGTTCCATGGCTGCTTGAGTGTCACTAATTTGTCCTTTATCAATACGAACTGCCATATTAAGAGCGCCAATGTTATTATTGAAAAATTTCCAGAAATGATCTAAGTTATCAAAAGCAATAGTTCCATCTGGAGCTACTCTAGGGGATGAGGATCCATCCTCTTTAACATTTTCTTCTTGTTCATCTATAGCAAGCTCATCGTCTTGCTGGTCTAGAGTTTCTTCTTCCGGGATTGGATCCTCAGGAAGGACATTTGGGTTTCTTGTTTTGTCTCCTAACCAATCTTCTTCTTCTCCTTCAGTTTGTTTACCATTCCTAAGTTTAGGCATTGTGCTTAACTTAGATTTCAGAAAAAATATATAAATATAAATATATATATATATATATATATATATATATATATATATATATATATGCAACAAGCTTAAGAGGTATATATTAATTATATACCTACTACAATATTTAAAATGAAATGTTTTGGTTTTTGTTATGTTTTTTAGTTTTTCTTGTTTTTTTTTTTTTGGTTTTAATAACAATATTATAAAGATAACAAACAACACAATAAATGCAAGAAATAATAATAATGAAAGCAATGATCTAGTTTTCTATAAAAAATTTATAAATATCATTAATGGGCTCAAGTTCTTCAGGAGTCATGAAGTGTTCTTCTTCAAATTGAAAATTTTCTTTCAAGAATTTAATGAAAAGGGCTATAGAAATACCATGTATTTCAGATTCTGGTTGATAATAATAATTCTCACGACAATATTCATGATATAACATAGCTCTAGGAACTCTATTCCATATTTTTCTAATCATAAGATCAGTTTCTTGGGATTCTATATGAACTAGAAATTGGTGTACCATAGCTGCGTTCTTGAGGTATTCCTCGAAGGTGAAAAATTCTGAAGACACAAGAGCTCTCCTATAAGCTAACCATCTATGGCAGGCTCTCTGAAGTTCATGATAAAAGACGAGTTGATGAGGATCCAAGATTCTATCTAGGACAAGCCTTTTGATTTGTTTAAGTTTTGTTGACCTAGATGAAATGACACCTAGTCTCCTATCAAGTTCGTCCCACAAAAGTTGGTTTCTATCTGTTTCAGGCACACTAAGCACAGAATTGATTTCTATGGCTGCTAATTGGTTTTCAACATTTATAGTAACTGCTAATATTTTCTTAGGAGCTACCATCTAAACATGATATGCAACTTATTAGTTTTAAATGATTTGAAATGCATCTATGTTTTTTTTTGTTTTGTTTTGTTTTGTTTTCAAAAGGTTTTAAATGCATTCACGTCGGGTTCACCAAAATGTATCGCTCCAAATTTTTTGCATCCTTACCTTCAGGCTATAGGATCCATGCCCGAAAGGAGGATGGGAAAAGGATGGCATGGTACCTCGGATCGAGAGGCCTTGCGAAGGTCCCGCCTCTCGGGGAGGTGTATTATGGTGATTTTTTGACGGATGGTGGGTTCACCAGGAAACGTTTGAATGGTAGTTTCCACGCCTAGGTTGGGAATGTGTTTAATGTGTTCAGTTTTATCTTTAAACATTCAAGTCCTAGGTTTGGCCAAATGAATCTAAGTTGTTCTATTATGAAAATGCAGACTAAATGAAATACAACAAACAGATTTGAACAGAAAATAGAGAGAAAAAGCTAAATTACAAAGCCATACCTGATCCGGATGTTTGATGGAGGTTCTGATTCTTGAAGCAGACAGGATCGTCTAGAATTTGACGGGATCGTCTTCGACCTGCAGGATCATTTGCAGGTCTCAGACGAATTCGTCAGAGACCTGCAAATAGATGAATAGTCACAGAATACAAAAAATATAGCAATACAAATAGAGGGCAATGATGTGAAATAATAATAAGAATGTTAATAAGATAATATTGAATAGGAATGCAAGCAAGTTGCAACACTTTAATAGCTAATCATGACCTTATTATGCAATTAAACTACATGGGTGAACTCCAAGATGCAAAATAATAAAGAATAATCATAAGATTAACTAAATGCAACAGAAAGTAATGAGGAAATGCAAACTCTGGGCACTGATTGCCCCCAATGCAGGTTGTAGTCGAGATCATCTCGAATTGGTGCGAAATCATCTCGAATTGAACAGGATCGTCCACGACGAACTGAGCTTGCTCCTACTGAAGAATGACTAAGGTTCCTGCAACAAAATTTGGATAGGACAAGTGCGGATGGTAATTCAGGATGTTTTAGTGCGTGTAAAGTCAAGTTACAGGAAATTTCAGCCAGGGGGATGCCAAGGGGGAGTCCTAAGTTTAAATAGGCTTAGGAGGGAGGTTAGGAGGTTGGAGATCATCCCAATTTGGGAGATCTCCAACGGGGAGGGTCTCTAACGACGTAGACATGCTTCTGCCCGGATTAGAGACACCGTTGGAATAGAGGCTAATTGAGAAAAATTAGTTTTGGGACAAGATCGTCTGGACGTCCTAGTCCAGACGAAATCGTCCGATCTAAGGCGATATCATCTGATCGGTGACGATATCATCAAACGGTCAAAACAAACTCTAAAAATGACGCGGGAAAGGAGGAAACGGGTTAAACGATGGTTTGGAAGCGGTTTTGGGGGTTAAAATTTGAATTTGAATATTTACTAGAGTAATTGTAATTATTTAAGGTTTTACTGCGCCAATTTTAGGGTGCTACACCGGCATATTTAAACTTTTCAGGAAGCTTTTCATTTCATTTTCCAATGGCTGTTCATTTCACCTTCCCTTGTGCATGCATGTGTTTTGGTTTCCAAAAAAAATTTTGTTTCTATTTTGTGGCCCTTTGTTTCATTTTCTCCACATGGGATTGCGTTCGTTTCCTTCCGTGTGTAATGACCATCTTAAATTATTTCAAATCATTAAAGATTCCTTATGTAACATTTTGTCTTATTCATTGGATTTTGTCCTTATGTCCATGTCACTATGCAGTCTTTAGTTTCACTATCCTAGTGTTCATCACTAATATCAGACGCACTGTCAACTACCCTGTTCCCTTGGTGAAAATGCAACATGTCATTATATCGTGACACTTTTGCCTCCTTGCTCTCTTTTGTTGCTTTTAACCATGAAAATGCAACATGTCACGATATCGCGACACTTTTCTTTCTTCTCTTTTGGCCGCAAAAATGCAACATGTCACAATATCATGACACTTTTCTCTTTTGGTTTGGCCGTGAAAGTGCAACATGTCACGATATCATGACACTTTTATTTCTTCTCTTTTGGCCACAAAAATGCAACATGTCATGATATCACGACACTTTTCTCTTTTGGCCATAAAAATGCAACATGTCGCGATATCGTGACACTTTCTCTTTGGCCACGACAATGCAACATGTCATGATATCGCGACACTTTTTCCTTTTTTGGCTGTGCTAATGCAACATGTTACGATATCGCAACACTTTTTCTATTTTGGCCGCGACAATGCAACATGTCACGATATCACGACACTTTTTCCTTTTTTGGCTACAACAATGCAACATGTCGTGATATCGCGACACTTTTTCTCTTTTGGTGGCAACAATGCAACATGTCGCGATATCGCAACACTTTTTCTCTTTTGGCCATGACAATGCAACATGTCATGATATCACGACACTTTTTCTCTTTTGGCCGTAACAATGCAACATGTCGCGATATCATGAAACTTTTTCTCTTTTGGCTACGACAATGCAACATGTCGTGATATCGCGAAACTTTTTCTCTTTTGGCCGCAACAATGCAACGTGTCGCGATATCTCGAAACTTTTTCTCTTTTGACCGCGACAACGCAACATGTCACGATATCATGACACTTTTTCTATTTTAGCCCCGACAATGCAACATGTCGCGATATCGCGACACTTTTTCTCTTTTGGCCGCGACAATGCAACATGTCGCGATATCGCGACACTTTTTTCTCCTTGCTCTCTCTCTTTGCTTTGGACCACGAAAATGCAACATGTCATGATATCGCGACACTTTTTTCTCCTTGCGGTGTTTTTATTTTTCTTTGATCTTTAGTATATTGGCCACTTCGGTCTTCTTGGAAAACATGCAAAAAAGGTGGGTCCCCAATTTTGGGGTATGTTGTGGAGTAGCCACAACACTACCTTCAAGAGTACTCAAATATATTACAAAATAAGCATGGTCAGGACAAAATCCCAACATAGAGAAATTGATAATCTTTGGATGTAAAGCCTATATGCATATTCCAAAATAGAAGAGGACTAAACTAGATGACAAAACCATGGCAGGGATATTTTTTGGTTATGACAATGAATCTACATGATACAAAATACTAGATCCATGTACAAAAAAAGTCTACATTAGTAGAGATGTAGTCTTTGATGAAAAAGTCAAAGTTGACACAGGAAAATCTAGTGATGACACAAAAGTTCTTTTAGATCTGTCCGAAGAAGATACAAGAAGTGAAGAGTCAGAATCATAATCTCAAGAACATGGAATAAAATATTCTAGAAGAGAACTAATATGGCTCAGAGAAACACTCAGAGAAGCAAATCTAGAAAGGATTCCAGATCTTACTACTACAAGACCTCAGACTTGTAGCATAACTAGAATGAATAGAGGGATGTTGAGTAATATAGAAAAACCAAAATCAACACTACAGGTACTAAATGATTCACACTACAAATTAGTAATGAAATATGAATTTATGTCACTTCAAAAGAATAAAACATGGAATCTAGTGGAATTACCCCTTGGAAAAAGGTAGTAGGATGTAAATGGATTTACAAGGTCAAATACAGAGTAGATGGAACACTAGAAAAATACAAGGCACAATTAGTAGCAAAAGGATATACTCAAACATGAGGAATAGACTATGAAGAGACATTTGCACCAAAAACAAGGATGACTGCTATTTTAACAGTCTGTACTCTAGCGACATATCATGGATGGAAACTTCACCAAATGGATGTTAAACATGCCTTTCTTAATGGTGACTTAGAAGAAGAATTCTATATGTCACAACCAAAAGTCTTTATAACTAAGGGATACGAAGATAAGGTATGTATATTAAATAAATCTTTATATGATTTAAAGTAAGCTCCTAGAGCCTAGAATATAAATATCAACAATCATCTACAAAAACATAACTTCAAAAGAAGTTCATTTGATCCCACAGTTTATATACCAAGAAAATTGGAAATGATATTTCGATTATCATAGTATATGTTGATGAAATTGTGATTACTGAAAGCTCAGAAAAATTGATAAGAGATATAAAAGAGGATCTAGAAAAGAAAATTAAAGTGACAGATCTAGGGTTAATGAGGTACTATATTTATCTAGAAATTTATCAAGGAGAGGACAAAATAGTGATCACTCAATCGAAATATGCAAAATCCCTACTGTAAAATACAAAATTATAGAATGCAAGCCCAAAGACACACCAATGGAACAAGGGATTCAAATATCTAAAAATTATGGAACACCACTAGTTTCAGCAACATTATATCGACAATTGATTGAAAGTCTTCTATACCTAACGAACAACTGGCCAGATATTGCTTTTGTAGTAAATTATCTATCATGGTTTATGAAATAACCAAGATAAAGTCATTGGAAAGCTCTAAAAATGATACCACAGTATATAAATAAGACTACACACTATAGACTAACATATTTAAAATATATCAAAGGATTTTGTCTATAGGGTTACTCAAATTCAGACTATGTTGTATCGTTTGATGATAGAAAATCTACCTCAAGATATGTCTTCAACCTCGGATTAGGACCCATATCTTGGCACAACAAGAAACAACATATATTAGCACAATCATAAACTAAAGAAGAATATCAAGTAGTAAGAGATACCACCTATGAAGTACTATGACTACAATACATACTAGTCGACATGGGAATTAAACAAACTCCAACCATGATATTCTACGATAATTAAGGATTACTAAAACTGATCAAGAATACGATCATACGTGAAAGAACAAAGCATATTAAAGCACAATGTCATTTCATCAAGGAATATTTTAAAAATAAATACATCATTATCAAGTATGTGCCTACAAAAGATCAGATAGCAGATATCTTTACAAAGGCACTTGGAAAGATCAAATTTCAAAAAATTTAGAGATCATCTATGAAATTCAAAGGAATATCATAAATAATGTAATATAGGGGGGTGTTAGAATTAGAGTATATTATATCATTTGAGTGATATTATGTAAATGTACCAAAGTTACAAATTTAGGACATTAGATTACTTTAGGGGGAAGTTATATAGTTACTTGAGGAAGAAGCAATATATGCACAAGTGTTAGTATGCATGTGTGCAAGGTATCTCATTGTACAACTAGATGGAGTGTTGGGCAAGGAACCCTTATTCCTATATGAAGGGGGTTATGGGTCACCTATACTGTATCTTCTTTATTTCATTTACTAAGATGTTCTATTGCTTTGATCTGTGTCTTGTAGTGTAATGCAATGTTGCTAAAGCCATCATAAACTTGATCAATTAAAGGTAAGTTTGGTGCTATCAAGGTGGAGAGGTGGTTGTGATTTGATAGAGTGAATAAATTATTTGGGCATGATACTATTGTAGGGAATTGGATATTTTTGATCTGATCTAATTAAATACGCCCTACAAAATAACATTGATGATAAGTACAGTCCACATCATCTAATCCACCTGAATTACATTAATAGATCATGGTAAATCCAGTTCATAAATACCACATAGTCTATACATCATTGTGAGGGGAACCCTACACTAGGGGATAGAAAATCCCCTAGTAGGCAACCTACACCCACAAAAATCATGATGGCAATAACCCTAACGACCATGCTATCAAGCCAGCCTATTACAAAGCCAACAATAAGAGGTAAGGGCTCGATTGGCTAGAGGTGGTTGAGTAATTGAAGAGCTATGAAAGCCACATAGTGGTTATTGCTTCCTATAGGGTGTAACCTTGATTATCCTTGGATAACCCAAATATAGCACTTGCAAGGCTGAATAAAATATTAAATAGAAAAAGTTTCTATTGTGACACCGTTGAAATAGTTGAAATGCTCTCTTTGACAACCTTGACCACTACAACTTCTTGGCCCTGCTATAAAAATGATGTGAAGGTCTCATTTCCACTAGATCTATCCTCAAATAGTGATAATTTTAGGGAAGGTTTGTACCTTTATGTGGGTAACACAAAAGTATGTAAAGTATTTATGTGATCCCACCAGCTGTACTAGGCAACAACCACAATTTTAAGGGTGAAAAAATAATTTCAAGCCATACAATTTGGTTGACTAAGTGTGTAAAGCTTCCTCTAAAAATAACTTTCAAATATGGTATTAGTGGTCATGGATGCTTCATCAAGCCCTTTTAAAACAAAAAAATAAAGTCTCCCAATGGAAGTGGTTGTCCTTCAAAAATTATTCTCTACATTCATGGCGGTGGGGTATTTCCAAAACTAGTTATGTATTCTACTGGTTTGACCGAGAGGTTAAGGGGGATATTTTAAAATATTGAAAAAAGAAAAGAAAACAAAGAGGGTGTCATATAAATTTTTCATAAGTGGATGGATATTAAAACCTTTATCCCACATGTATAGTAGATAGGGTAAATTAGCCTTAAAATATATTCTTTTCTCCCTCATTAAATATAATTGCAAAGCAAGGGGGCATGCAATGTTTTTATACCATGTCAAAAATTCCAATTTTTTTTGTGGAATATTCCCTACAGGGAAAATTGGCTTGTTGTGAAATATTCCAAATTTAATTCCATCGAAGATGATGCATCAAATATCCCTTTCCAATCCTCTATGTATAAAAAAAAAATCCCTTTCCAATGGGATTCTGTTTTAAGGCTCACTTTTTCAATAATTTTTTATAATTTAGAGTGCATTTTTGGTTGTACCCGACACTCCTCAAAATAAAACAAGTGAATTTCATAAGGACACCTAGAGTTAACCCTACAGGGGTATACTCATAACAACAGAGTAAACCTCATAGGTAGTGATCTACTCTAGTACATATAGCGATTATAGCAATTGGTTATCCATGTAATTTGATAGGATGAGAAGATTACCATAAGGATATTCATCATTGTTGAAGTAAAGTGAGACCAAAGAAATATTTTATTTTAAAATTTGTGAGCAGGACCACATAATCCAATAATTTTCCATAAGGAGGAGACAACCGTGAGAAGGACCACGTAAACCAACAATAAGCCCCACTTTTTCTTAAGTATTCTAAGAGTACTTAATTTGATTAGACCTAGAGGAAAATGTAGAGGTAGATCTATAGGCTGAACAAGAGGTGGACCTAGAGGTATTTACCTAAGCAAGAGCAGCTAGAAGAGTAACTCAACCAAGAAGCAAAGAGCCGAAGCTAGGAGCCAAATTTTAGTGTCCCCTCTATATTAAGGGGGGATAGTAATATATGTTATATCAAATAATGTAATAAGAGGGGATGCTAGGAAATATTATTTAATTATTTGTAGCTAACCTATTGTTAGCTCATATTTTGATATCATATATTATAGATCAAATAATACATAATTGCATGCCTAATCTAGGATAGTTGTTACAACTGATGCTAGCTAATATTAACCAACGTGATGTAATTAAATATATGTAAATTAATTGAATTAAGTGAATATTATTCCAACAAGAATAATGTTGCAAAAATATGATAAGATTTGTGTGTAAGAATATTTATCATTTCAAACCATTATTAGTGCTTGTAAAAAAATGAAATGTTGTGCCATTAATTACTTGGTAGGCCCTAATAAAAGGGATCAAAATAAAAGAAAATATTTAGAATGAGTGAAAATACCATAAGACGTTACAAATTTATATCCTTGCAACTTAGGGAATGCCATCATTTGGCAAGTAGGGAGAAGTTTGCATTAATTTCTTCTTTAATTGTATGATGTGTGTATTAACTAAAGCATGAAACAAGCAATTATTTCAAATAAGCAAACATGGAGTCTAATGTGTATTTTGGTGATATACCACAAGCATTTTATGATCTAAAGTCTATAATGGATGTATAGCTTAGATTTTTTATTGCATACTGATGGTTGTGTGTCCAATGTTTCACCATGATAGTACCTTTTGTGATCATAACAAGATTGCATCATATGCGATAAACATATCATCATCACAAAATGAGTGCATAGAGAATATTGGATGAACTAGTTCATGATTTTGTTTTCCCACAAAAACCTAAAAAATAACACCCTATATGTGTTAAGCTTTGTTAAAATTGTTGTAGGAGATATAGCTAATAAAGTAAATAGATGTGTGATTAATCAAGCATGTTGTGATGCAAGCTAAATGTAGATGAAGATTGTTGTTTTCCACTATAGTAGTATTTTTTTAAAAGGATATTATAGTTATTTCAATGATAACATGTTATCTTTATAAAAAAATACTACATGGGGAAACCATATCTGGAGGGACCATATATATTTCTAAATCATGTAAGAGTATTCTGGCATTAAGAAACATGTATCATGCAAGTTATCCTAAGAGTAGGGATTTGCTAGCGTTAGAGACCTAGTGTGAATTCAATGCAAGCGAGTACTAACCTAACTAGTGGTTATCATTGAATCATCGTAAACCCTTATTTTTCTATATGTGCATGCAATCAGTAAATAAATACAAGCATACAAATATTATAACATTGATGGATGATAATTTTTACTTGTTCATCCTCAAATTCTAGAGGTATGAGGGATGCAGTGGTAGCCATTGCATCTTATTGGAAATTACTAGAGTGTAGAACTGTAACGATGATTATATTTTCAAAAGAAGCATCCAGGTTATCCATAATGTCTTTATATGGTTTTAGTTTATCATATTTATTTTGATAAGTCCCATTTATTTGATTGACTATAAGATAAGAATCTTCACAAATGGAGAGGTTAGTGATATTATGTGCCAACAATACCCGTAGCCCAAGGATAAGAGCTTCATATTTGACCATGTTATTAGTACATGAGAATTGAAGCTTAAAAGATAAAAATATTACAATTTACTAGGTGAAAACATAATGATTCCTACTCCTAATCCTTTAATGCACCTTGTACCATTAAAGAAAAGAGTCCAAAAATATAGTTGTGATGTGTTAAGAGTACACACCATCTCATCGAGGTATTTGATATCTAAGGGGTGTTTGGCTGGCAAATGGGCTATTTCTATCTAATAAACTATCATTTGCTATTTAACCAATTTTTTACTAACAAATCCGAGATCAAATTTATTAAGTACCATTACACATTTGCTACCCTACCTAACATGTAAGGTTTTGACATAAGGTATCACAATGGATTTACATTTGCTATAACATTGGTTTTGTGACTTAGCATGTAATATCTTAGCTTTTGGGAAGCAAAGACCATGGTTGAGCACACCTTTTATAAAGAGGTATACCTAGTTTCATAACTGATGAGGGTTTTGCTAATATAGTAAATGACTTGTTATTTATGTTGCTCATCATATGGTGCCAACATGACACCTAAAGTGTGGATTGTTACCATGATGTACAACAATAGTGGCCTAAGGGGATAAGACGACATAAGGATTGGGGGAGATAATAATTATTTTTTTAAAGCTCAAATAATTTTGGCATTCATCATCCCATTTGAACTCGATCCATTTTTGCAATAGTCATAAAAAGGGTTGGTATTTATCATCCAATTAGGATATAAATATCCTTATCACTTAGAGCTTTCCTTGTAAGCTTCTAATATATTTTAGATTTTTGGGAGATGGCATGTTAGTTATAGCCAATACTTTATCAAGATCTACTTTGATACCTTGGCTAGACATCATAAAGCCCAAAATATTACCAGATGTCACCCCAAATACATATTTGGAGGGTTTTAAATGAACTTTGTACTCTCATAACCATTCAAAGATTCGTTTCAAGTCCTTGACATGATCTATTTTCATTGATCATCAGAGGAGATCATCGACATATTATTCAATGATATCATGCATCATATTATGAAAAATATATGTCATGGCATGTTGATTAGTTACACAAAAAAAATTCAATCCAAAGGGCATACCTTCATAGTAGAAGGTTCTCCAAGGAGTAGTAGATATCATTTTGAATTGGTCTTCTAGTGTTATACAAATATGTTTATAATTGGAAAATCCATCCATTAAGTATAGTATTCCATAGCTAGTAGAGAAGTCTACTATCATGTCTATGTTTAGAAAAGGAAAATCATCCTTAAGATATGATGTTTTAATTTCATGAAAGCTTATGAATACTCACAAGGTACCTTCTTTCTTGGCAACTAGTACTATGTTTAAAATCCAATTGGAATAATTGATAGCTTTGATTAACTTGACTTCTAAAATATTTTGGAGTTCCTCTTTGACTAGTAAAGCGATATTTGGGTGAGTATTTCATAATTTTTTTTATTCAACTTAGCATTAGGCTTGATTAATAAGTGATGAACTACCAAATATGGATCTAGTACATGCATATCCGCATAGGACCATGCAAAGATATCACAATACTCAACTAAAAGTTTTGTATAATCATCTCATTATTATAAAGTTAGGATTTTTCTTAACTTTATCATCCATGTATTATCGCTCGATATGATGTTTACATCTATGGTTTATTTAATAAGAAAGTTGGACTCATATTCATAATGTAGAAGGGTAGGTATGATCCTAGAATTTACAACTCATTAGCCTCTAAAGTCTACTATTCCACACTAAATGATTGTGAATGATGTGGATTTAAAGGAATAATTACTTCAATAGAGATTTCACTAGAAGGAGATATATCATTGTTGTCATCCCTACAAGGGGAGTGAGGTAAAATTTTCACTTGACATTCATTTATCTACAATGTGGATACAATATTAGCTATCAAATGAGATGGGGTGTCTTCATATTCATGCACTAAATATTGTCTATGCTTTTTATTGAAGCTATCATAGGGGTATTGTCTAATATCCTCAATAGGTTCGATATTTATGGTATGGAGTCCTTCATATTGAAAAAATAGATACAAATAGGTGAAAGGGAGAGTTTTGATTTCTTCCTCTTCATACCAATCTAGACCTATTACTGAAGTATCTTCTATTGGTAATTCAAATGAGGACAACCATTCATCATCATCATCACTTTTAGAAGAAGAAGGAGACATGATCTTATTGTGGGTATATAAATAACCCAATCCACAATGCTTAGGCTAAGTTTTGGTTTCTAAAGGTTCTTTGATCCCTTGTCCTCTAAGCCCTAAATATTTTCCTATGTAGTTGAAGATACAAAGTATTTGCTTGGGGATAGAGTAAATATTGGAAATAAAACATGAGACATACTTTCACTCTATTGGGTGATGGTTGGTCACTTGTATCCATTGTTTGTCCATTGTTCCTGTAGAGATAAAAGAACAAATTTATATCTAAATGATTGTTCCTCATATAGAATGCAACCTAAAAACATGGGGTGATGAGTGTAGCCTAACCAAATCTAATTCTAACAAAGCATATTTTTTATCATTAAGGTTTATGCTATGTATATCTTCTATCTTATCTTTACCTTTTACCATAAACTAAAAAATTATTCCTTATTATTGGTGGTTGTTTGCTTTCTCAAGTAGGTTTGACCTTAAGGTATCATCAATGAAAGGATGAGAAGTATTCATTGAAGGAAAAAGTTGGGTTTTTGGATATTGTGATTGGATGTCCTAACAATAGGCAAAAGGATCATGGTCAACCACTATGCTATAGAGCTTCCCTTGATATTCAAAATTGACACACTAATGGTAGGTTGAGGTAAGAACTTGCATTTCATGGGTCCAAGCTCATCCTAAAAGGAAGTTGTAGTTTAACATACATGATAATGCATAAAATAGTGTATTCAAAACATGAGGCCATACTTTTACTAGTAGGACTATGGTACCTTCAAATTCCCATTCTTTCTCATCATAAGCTTTTATGACAATATTTATTTTTTCTAAATCTTATTTGTTGAGCCCTATTTTATGAATAAACCTAAGACTATAAACATTAATTTACAATCCATTATCAATTAGAATCCTTTTGATATTGCTCACCAATATTGCAAGTGATATGAAAAGGTATCTCTCCAAGCATAGAGGTCGATGGAATGTCATCCCTAAAGATGGATATAGTCACATGGTTCATGCTATGTGACCCTACCATTTTAGACAAATCATTAGGAGTGATATTTTTAGGCACTATACGTTCAATTAAGAGGTTAAACAAATTTTCTCTATGGATTAGGGATGTTTGCAACAACTCAAGTATGGAGATCTTGGCTGGTGTATCTTCTAATTGTTGCTAAAGGTTAAAAGATTTTTTTTTCTTATGATTTTAGAATCAAAGGTGATTCCTTAGGAGCATTTTCATGCTTTGACCACAAAACTAAAGGTGGTTTAGGAGGTGGTTCAAAGTATTGAACCTTCTCCCTTACCTATTTCCTAGTTCTGGTGTAGACATGAATCATCCCTACCATATTTTAATCTAGTGGAGGGACATTTTGGTACTACACTCGATTAACTATATTTTATTCATGTTTAGGTAGGATGTATTGAAATGTCCCTAAGTATTTATTGGAGGATGTTGCATGTTACAGACCACTAGATGACCTTGGTCAACAAGGTCTTGTACTACATTATTTAGAGTAATAGACTTATTTGTTTTGTGGCCATTAGTGTGATTAAAAGTGCATTGTTGTTCACCTTTAAACTAAGGAAGCTTCTCCATTTTAGGATCATATTGTCTTAGAGGTGGTAACTATCATATTTGCATCTAAAAACTATATCAATACAAAAGATTGAGTTTTATTTAATTTAGTAAACATCCTAGGAGGATTTTTTGGAGATTTAGCTAAGATTAACTTATGCAATACTACAAGGTACTAACATTACTCATTTTAGGGTTAGTTTTGGATCAAGAATTAGTTACACCATAACCCACAATATATTTATTTTTATATTGTCCTTTGGTGTTGGGAGAATGTGGTTTCTCTTCTTCTTTATTGACCTTCAATTTACCTCTTCATTTAAGGTCAAATTCCATTTACTTTGCAATATCAATTGTGTTTTTGAAGGACACAACATGAGTCATATCTAGAAGATATGAAAAATGCTCTTGTAAATTACATATAAAAATATGTAGTAATTCCTTATCTGGTAGAGAAAAAGGTAGTTTTTTGACTAACTTTCGCTATAGAGGAAATAATTACCACCAAATTCATTCTTCCCTTGCTTAAGTTGATACAACTTATCAATTGCATACTTTTTGGTGATATAGATAATGAAATTTTGGATAAACATGTCAGCTAATTTATTAAAGTTTTTAATCAAGTGATGGGGTAGTTGATAGAACCATTATAGGGCCTCACCACCAAAACTCATGGGAAAAATCTTTAATAATAGCACTTCATAATACTTAATGTCATGGATTGCAGCCCTAAATATTTGAAGGTGCTCTATAGGATCACCATCTCATTTAAATAACCAAAACTATGATAACACAGAGGTTTTTGTATAAGGCCTATTTGTTAGGTTAGGATCTATAGGTTCATTACAATAGCCCTTGTAAGAATATTTATTAGGCATAACTCCTTGAATAGAGGCTAACTTTGAATAATAAGTTTTCTCTTGCTAATTGTTCTAACCTAGCATTGACATCTTGAAATCTAGGATAATACATTGAAGGTATTATATACTGAGACCGAGGATTAATTGGAGGGTAATACTGAGTGTTTGGATGAGATGATCCATAAGGGATTTTTGTATTACTAATTCTATGATTATCTTGAAAAGGTATGTTAGTAGGAGGAATTTCAATAAAAGAAGGGTTAGCTTGTGTAGGCATGTTGTAGAATGGGTTAGAAGTAACCACATTCAAAGCATGCAGTAGAATAGATAGAATATTTACATGTTGGACTTGTGAATAGCTTAGGTGTGAAGAAACTAGAGAATTTAACTTAAGTGGATCTAAGTTTGGAGGTATAGATACCAAATTCCCTCAGGAGGATGGAATACTTGGTGATATCCTTCCTAAGGTTGTCGTGACAATCAAGTATCATTTTTGATCATTCATGAGGTTTGATTTAGGTTGATGTGAAAGTTCTAGAAAAGGCTCTTCCACAACAGAATTAAGCCTTTCTTCTACATTAAAGGTTGCTTCCATGGTTTCTTTGTTTTCTCGTAAGGAATTAGCAATATGGTCCATGGATTTGAAGATTACTCCTTTTTTATTTTAAATAGGAGAAAGAGACCCTTAAGGAGGAGCTTCTTCCTCTTCTTCCTCATAGGTAGGATTTTCAATCAAAGGTTGTTTCTTAGGAAGTTCATAAGTGCTCGAAATTTGCACCATTTATCACACAATGTTTCGAATGATATAGGGATGTTTGGTCATGATAAAATGGATGAGTTAAATTTATTAAATTTTGTTTTGAGAGTACTTATAGCAAAGAAGAAGAAGATGTTTGATATCCTTATGTCACCTTGAAAAACAACCCTCCTTGTGACTCTTGCTAGTCCACCGTAATATACTAACCAAGAAGGATTTCTCCTGACTATTTGTACATTGGTTTGCTCAAGGGGTCATTAACCTTCCCTTAGTAGGACTAAAAATTAGTTATATTATTGTTATCTTAACTTAATATGATTTATCTAAGCAAAAAGAATAAATGATCTTGATTAAAGTGTAATAATTTTTATCTTGATTAAGGATAAGGTGTTAAGAAATAAGGTTTTTATTTTTGGATAAAAGACCCAAGTGATATGTTTCACGTAGGGTTAACCAAATATGTGGGATGCCAAAAATGTTGTACACCTTAATTTAGGGTGTTGGCACTAGAGAGGTGCATTTATTTCCTTTCTGGAGTCATCCACACTCGATGGGAGAGTGTTGTTGCTGACTCATAATTTTGGAGATAACTATGTTTTGCATGCAGTACTATCCTTGGTGGGAGAGTTTCAAGTTTACTAAGGTATTTATAGATTCCCTAATTTGGTTGATGTGTTCAATTTTTGACAAAAACCTAGGTTTTGGCAGTCTATCCTAGGATCTAGTATGGATGAGAATGCAATGCAATGCAATATGAAAACAATGATGCAAAATATAAAGTATTTATCCTATATGCAATTTTGATTTTGATGATTCGCTACCTAGGTTATGAAAAGGAAGATTTATTTTTTCTTTTCTTATTAGGACAAGGGTGAAAGAAGGGTAAAATCATACAAATTTACCTAATGCAATGCTACATGCACTATTTTTTCTTTAATACCTAGGAAAGTGAAATGAAATTCTAACTAGACTAATGATTCTTTGGATTTATCTTTTATATGTGCTAAAAGAAAAGAGTAAAACAAAGAAAAAACAAAGAAGTCTATGAAATAAACTAAAAAATTGGAGGATCAAGGGTACTTACCTATTCTGGTGGCTGGTATATGCCATCTAGAATCAAATACGTCACTTGTACAAATATGCTTACTATAATTCCTTTCTAAAAATCCTCCTTGGTAGGACTTATTGTAGCAACCCCGGGGAAGCGGTGTGCCGGCCCTGCTGACCTTTCCTACTTGTGATTTAATTGAATCTATTAATGTTTTAAGCATGCATCTTAAATGAAAGGCGTAAAAGAAGACACAACCAGAATGCAAAGAAATAAATGAATGAATGCTCTTGTATTGATATTTCCAAGGTCCGGTTACATATAAATCCCTCTAAGGGATACCCTTCATTTGATACATGATTTTACACAAGGAGGGCAGCAGATGTATAAAATATCCCCCTCGCACAGGGGTGGCGTGCTTATAAAGGCTTCTCGGTGATGCACACGGAAATGTATGAGGGCTTACAGATGCCTCCTTCTTCGGGTCTATTTCCTAGAGGGATCCTCTTGCTTCGTATGTTGTAGATGCACCTGTGGCCCTGTAAGCAATGAAACAACAACACACGCTTAGATGTCCGAGATTGCCTCCCCAGATGAGGTTGTTAGCAATGAATATACTTAAATGAAAGCAAGTGCAAATGAAACTAATGCTATGAATGCGAATGAATAAAGTGATTCTATGCTAATGATATGCAAAATATGAAGAAAATAGAATAATGAAGCTAATGTCTACACCCTAAGCTAGGCCTGCGGGCCACTGTCCAAGACAATGACCGCTAAAGTGAAACTTGTCTTCCTTGCTCCAAGTCTATGGATCAAAGCTTGTTTCTGATGTTGAAATGGTGATTGATTTGCTCGTGTTAAACCCTTGATCGGCTAGCACTTCGTAGCTCCTCCAAGGTGCTCCGATATGCTCTCCTCAATGACCTACTATGCTCAATTCGTGATGATAAAATTAGACCTCCAATTCGGACTCATTCGGATCAAAATCAGATCCTTTGGTGCTCTTAGGCTTGCACCTTTTAAAGTGTGTGAAACCCTAGGTCTATGTTCAAAACCCTAGGATTGAATTCCTCATGCGTAGTGAATGTTAGCATGAGAAGCTTTTATATTTTCTATGTTTAAAGACCAGTTAACTGAAGTCTAAATTTAGACTCAAGTCTTCCATGTGAACTGGTCATGAAGGGGAATGCAAAGTTACTCCCGCTCACCTTTATTGCATGCAGACTACCACTTCCACCCATGATTAGGCCTATTTGTTGACAAAATGCTTTTTATGGCTTAGCCATTATCATCTGCAGTGACTAAGATTTGGTCACTATCATCTACAGTGGCTAAGGTCTGGCCACTCTGAGCTTGAGCGGCCAAGGTCCAGCCGCTCTGGTTTACAATGGCTAAGCTTGAATGGGCCTAGAATGCCCCAGATGAGTGGTGAGGACCACTTTTGATACTTGGAAAGTCCAAGGTTTAGTCACATGGCCTATGAATGTGCCTATGTAAGTAGTTCTCCTAAACATGACATGTTTTAGGTGTCTACAGATGCCCCTTTTTGTGATGCATTATGTGGAAAACACAACGTTGAGCAAAAACATAGACTGATCTATTTGTAGGGTGTATGATGATCAGTAGTCTGATCAATGTTGGATGGCCCAATCATGCAAGATGGCATGCATCCTTTGAATCATTGCTTCAATATTTGGAAGGCTTAACTTAGCTCAGTGGCTTGCACATGTTCGATTGCACTCATTCCTCAAACTCAATCGGGTAGCTTCAGCTGCTACAATCAGTTTCGACCGGTAGGAGAGCTACAAATTGATAATGTCATAGTTTGCTTATGACCCCAACAAACAAAGGGGAACTTTGTAATTGTTGTATGCAATGATTCATAGGACGAACATGATTTTGATATGATCAAGTGATATTTTGTTGATTTTGACTATGATTATTTTGAATATTTGAACTACCTCCTCACACAATGAATTGGTGAGGAAATGACAATGAATAAAGTGACAAGTCGCTTGACCAATATGACTAATTTGGTCCCTTTCTAGCATTTGTTCTTTTAATGGGTGAGACCCCCATCCAAGTGTGATTCCAATTGTTTATGATAATCATCCATCCCTATCCCGAGGAGCGGTCCAGACTATCAATAGCCTTCTTAGGGAGTTAGGAGGAGTGATTCTATTTATGCTCATATTGTATCACTTTGGCTCAGTGTTTTTGATGTCATAAGGGAATTAGGATGATCCTATCATACCCGTGGAGCAGTCCGACCATCTTGGTCTTCTTCGAGATTGAAGGAGGCCCATCATAATTCCTAAATGAATGTTTTGCCCCAAGTAGTCTTATGGTAACTTACTCATCTCATCGAATTGCATGGAGTGCAAGTCATTGCAATCATTGAGTCGATAGAGTAAGTAACTGAATACGAGGCTTACTCGAGAATTTATTTTTATGTGATTTTTTTGTTATTTTGATCATTATGATGACCATGAGTCATCAAAATGTGCTTATTTGATGTTTTTTTGTTACTTCTCATGGAGGGATTCTGGTTGTTTTTGCCTAGGATCTTGGTCGTTGTCAGGTCCAATGACCCCCAAATGCTTGGTCATGGCCGCTCTCATCCTGAGTGGCCAAGAAATGTGGGCCACTGATAACAGAAGTAGCCAAGGAAAAATTAGGGTAATATAAAAATGACCTAGGGTTTTGACTTTTCACTTTCATCAGCTATCAGTTTTGCTTTTCAGAACTTTTGGAGTGAAAGTGACCTTTGCAATTTGGAGTGCTTCTGTGACTTGGAGAATCATGGTTGCATAGGGTGAGGCATCATCGAGCGGAGGAGCCGGAGCTTCTTGGGTACTCTTCTAAACCTTAACCTTGCTTGTTTTTGTTTGGGTAAAAATGAACCACATTAAGTAATCGAAAAATGAACCTCATTAAGCTCGTTGGTAATGAATTAAACCCGTAGTTAGGCTTAGCTTAGAATTTAATGTGGTGGGCTTGTCCCCATTTTTTATTTTGTTATATTTTTTGGTGTTTTTGGCCTAGGGTAGATGCTCCTATCATATCGCCCATTGGCCGTTATTGATCAGAGTGGCCAAAATGGCCTGCAACTTGGCCGCTATTGCTGGCAGCGACCGATTTGAATCCCAACGGTCAAAAATCTGACCATTGGGGCTTGGTCGCTCTCAGCTTCAATGGCCGATTTTTAGTCATTGTAGGTGACAGCGACCAAGAACTCTTCAGGAAATTTTTTATTTTTCTTGCATGATTAACTGATTTTTTTGAATTTTTGACTTGTTTTTGAATTTTTTTGCATGATTAGGTGCCTTTATTGCTCTTTTGCTTAGCCTTTCAGACTAGCCTATCATTATTCGCACCATTTTCATGTTTTATTATGATTTATGCCTTAGATGCATTGTAGTTATGCTTTGTTTTTCCTTTGCTATTAGATTCTCACTACTCGGGCTCGGGACCCGAAGCTCATGAATGACCTTCTACCCCTCTTGGATGACATGGACTAGAAGTGGCTCAAAGCCCATGGGCTCCAGTATGTCACTAGGCTACCTCACATCATGTCAGATCAGGCCTACCTTATGGCTTTGGTCCATCGGTGGGACCCTCGGACCAACACCTTCCACCTTCCTACCGACGAGATGACTATTACGTCGGAGGATGTGTATAGGATTTTTTGGCTTCCTTTTGATGGAGTGGCCATTGTCTCTTCGACCACTAATGATCGTGATGTTGTCTTTCTTTGAGTGTTCGGAGGGCGCTCTACGGAGGCCTTCAGGGACACCAAGTCTGGAGGAGTGTCTATCTCATAGTGGTATGAGGAGAAGGTCTTCTCTGAGAGGCATGCAGTGTTGCTGATGGTTATCAACAACATCTTGATCCCAGACTACTCAGGCTTGAGGTTCCCATGGAACCTCCTTGCGATGGTTCAAGACCTGATGGACAGTGAGGCACCCATCATCTATGCATGGGGGAGGTCCCTATTGGCCCAGTGCTATGATGAGTTGTACCATATCCATCGATGAGGTCACATCGGCATTGCTTGCAGCTTGCTCTTACAGGTTTGGGGATGGGAGCACATCAAGGTAGATCACCCTAGAGGGCTTCCTACCGAGATTACAGTCATAGAGGAGTGGATGTAGTGCTATGCTGCTAGATGGGCTCGAGGGCATGAGGGGTGCAAGAGTCATCCTCATGCAGGGGAGCTTTCCCACTACACTACTACTTTTACTAGGTTGAAGGTCGAAGATGTCATATGGTGGCCATATCATGAGTGCCCGACTTGGGATGATCCTGCTAGTTTCACAGCTAGGATGCGACATGAGCGGTGGCTCATCGACCGCAAGGTTGGCATCCAGGAGCATTTCTTCTACTCTCAAGTTCTTCATCAGTACGAGCTATAATAGGATGTTCCTCTTGTTCCATTTGTATACAGGTGCCTCACAGCAGAGGGAGATCTTCCCCCACCATGGATCACAGAGCTATCAGATGAGGAGGATGCCCCAACGGTTGCCCCAAGAGTTGTTGGGGGAGTTACAGAGGTATTTTCTCAATGGTGGGGGGATCGGATGTGGCATGGTGATGGTAGCTTGGGTCACAAGGATGATGGTAGAGGTGATGGTGCAGATCTAGTAGGGCATAGAGTCTGAGCCAGGACTAAGGTATGGGGCCAGCCAGTAGAGTAGGTGGTAGTGGAGGAGCAGGAGGCTCCTAAGGAGGATGAGGAGGAGCTAGAGCCCGAGGAGAGAGATTCTCCTATGAGAGCATAGTTGCATGAGGTCGAGGTTGAGCTCCAGTCGACCAAGATCTAGGTACAATAGTGAGATGCTACCATAGCACAATGGGATGCCACCATAGAGCAGCTCACGCTATAGATCCAGGCTTTGCAGGCTACTATCAGGGGTGGTGCCACTAGGATGTAGTTTTTTGTTCCTCCTTCTACTCCATAGGGTGATACCGAGGTAGATCTAGGGATAGGCTCAGGGGTAGAGGTTCTACGCTTGTAGGCATTGCTAGATGAGTACGAGGGATAGATCCAGGGGTATGTCTCCCATATAGCCTCTCTCCAGATGTAGCTTAGGAGGCATGGAGTTGTCCCTAGGGAGGCACCAAGTGCAGGTGGCTCATAGGTCAGCAGGCGCTCCACCTCTAGGTAGTCTTCCATCCATCCTAGCCAGAGGACTCAAACTCGCATAGAGAGACCAATAGGGTCACATCACTCTACGCATGACACAACCATAGGGGGAGGTGATGTCGGGGGTACAGGCCCTATGTTTGACTGATGATGCACTTGGATTTATCATTTTTGAGGTCTGCTTGACCTATATGACTGTAGCCTATGGGCGATTTTGTACATCCATACTTTTGACACACATATTTATATGACCTCTTTATGTTCTGACTCATTATGTGTATCATTTATTGCTCATGTTTTTGTTGTTATTTGTTTTATGATGAGATGTGATGATGGCATTATGATGATTTGATGTATATGATAGATGATAGATGTGATGATGGATTTATGATGATTTGGATGTTTAGATGGATGTTTATGTAGATGAGATATGATCTAACTATTGTGATATGATGTGATGTATCATGTAGTGATCTAATGATGGATTTTATGATTTTTGGATATGCAAATTATGATGTGATTTTTAGATGTGAATGGATGAGTTATGATTTATGTATTTATGGATGCAATGTTTATTGTTAAATGCATGTTTGATTTTGATTTCATTGTGTGCATCTAACTTATGCGATGATATGGTGCATGTAATATGTAATGCGTTATGTATGTGATGTATGCAATGTGTAATCTAATGTGAATGAACTTGTATGTTTTAATCACTTAAAACACAAGGAATGCATATGCTATGATTTTGACAATCTAATGGGTGATACCACAGAAAGTATAACAATCATGAATGTTTAATAATCATTCTAATCATGAGAATTAATTATTTAAGCCATCCATATGTGCAATGAAGTGGTGTGGGATGAATGTATTTTCTGGATAAGCTTCTGTAATTTAAAAGATATAAAATAATCAGTGGTCGTCTAAATATCATTTCTGACATATGATCGGTTTTTAGTTTATTTTATTAATACCCCCTAATTTATAGAAGCTTATAAAGAAAGTTGATGATGTGATTTATGATATGTTTTGTTGCTATGTAGGAATTTTTGAGGTTTTTCCTGAGACTTCAAACACTCTAGTTACCCTATCAACAGTTGTGTACTGACCATACAAGACTTTTGAAAAGCAAGGCTTTTCACCATGTACCTGGATATTCATTCTCTCTATGTGTGCACATGAATATATTTAGATAGAGCTCAGGCATTTCCTTCGATGTCAAGCGGGATTCTTTCAACCCATTGCTAAGATCGAGGATCCTCAAGAGTTCATCTGATCCTTATGTTGGACTTAGTTGGACTATACCACTAGGCAGTATTGGGTTACCTAAGCTAGCTCATCCACATTCAAACATTGGTCTACACAAATGCTAGAAGCTAATGTAATAGACATATCATCATGCATAAGGATTTCTCCTTCCAATTTTGTATAATGTTGAGAATTCCAGGGATTCAAGCTCCATTCCCTTCTTTTCTTGATTTTATTTGAGGTGTTTGCTCATATGTAGTGATGAAAATCACTATTTATTTTTTATTGATTTTTTTTTTTAGCAAGGGATTCATGTAGTGATGATAATCACTATTTATTTTTGATTGATTTTTCTTTTGGATTTTGGAATCTTTGATAATCTGAATGTGTGCTTTGGGCTCTTGAATTTGTGTGTTATTTCAGGATTTTTGCTTATTTTGATTTAAGCAAGGGATTTAATTGGATAGGTCGGAGCTTGTCCTTTTGCCAATTCTCAACACCCTTAAACCAGTTGCACAGGGGGATAAGCAAGGAAAATCCTTTTCGCTTAAGGTAACCTAGACCACTTTTGTAGCTTTCATCTTTCCCTTGTACCAACTAGGATTTTAGTGTTTCAATTAGTGATGGGATCCTGAATATCCAAGGTTTTACCACAATTAGACCTTACTCTCTACTGATCAAGGTGGCTTTCTACAAAAGTTGATAAGACCACTAGATATGGTTGAATGACTAGGAAACCTCAGTATGTTTCTTATAGCAACATGAAATGGTTGTGTTGAGAAACACAATTACTCACATGGATGCATGGATGAAGGTGGATTTGATTATTGTGATTGAGATACAAACTGTGGCATCGTTTGTAAGAATGTGATCATAACATATGCAAATGCAATGGATATGTATGTTATAATGAAATGCAACTATGTGAATGCGGATGTAAGATGCAAATGTTTTTTTTGTATTTTTGATTTTTGCATTGTTTTTGTATTTTGTGATTTGACCAAAGGGCTTTAAAGATGCCTTTGGAGCATTTTATGATTTGACCAAAGGCTTAAAATCTTTTGACTTTTATTATTTGACCAAAGGGCTTAAATCCTTTATTTTTTTTAAAACTGTTTTATTTGACCAAAGGGCTTAAAGATGCCTTTGGAGCCTTTTATGATTTGACCAAAGGGCTTAAAGATGCCTTTGGAGCCTTTTATATTGATTTGACCAAAGGGCTTAAATATGCCTTTGGAGCCTTTTATGATTTGACCAAAGGGCTTAAATACCTTTGGACCTTTTATATTTGACCAAAGGGCTTAAAGATGCCTTTGGAGCCTTTTATTGATTTGACCAAAGGGCTTAAATATGCCTTTGGAGCATTTTATGATTTGACCAAAGGCTTAATGCCTTTGAGCTTTATTATTTGACCAAAGGGCTTAAAGATGCCTTTGGATTTTTTTTTAAAGGGCTTAAATACCTTTAACCTTTTATGATTTGACCAAAGGGCTTAAAGATGCCTTTGGAGCCTTTTATATGATTTGACCAAAGGGCTTAAAGATGCCTTTGGAGCATTTTATGATTTGACCAAAGGGCTTAAAGATGCCTTTGGAGCCTTTTATTATTTGACCAAAGGGCTTAAAATGCCTTTGGAGATTTTTTTAAGTGACCATGTTTTTATTTTATGAATATTTAATTTTTTTATTTTTATTTGTTTTTTGATTTTATGACATATTTGAATGTTTTTGATTTTATGAATATTTGAATTTTTTTTATTTTATGACATATTTGAATGTTTTTGATTTTATGACATATTTGAATGTTTTTTATTTTATGAATATTTGAATGTTTTTTTATTTTATGTGTGAAATACCTTCAAATGAATGATGTTGAGAGGTTCAGGCTCTTCAACCCCATCCAATGATGTAAGGTGATATGCTCCAGGTCCAACCCTTTCTAAAATTATGTAGGGGCCTATCCAATTTACCATAAATTTGTCTCGCAAGTGCGGCGGTAGGTTTGAGTTCTGTTGGTTTTCTTTGAGCACAAGATCCCCAAATTTGAATTCCCTCAGATGGACTTTACTATTGTATGCTCGTGCAAGGTGGTTCTGATAAACATGGAGATGCTCCAAGGCATTGAATCGACATTCATCAAGAAGCGTTAGCTGATCAAGGTGGCCTTGTCATGCGGTGTCATCATCTATGAAATCTTTCAAGGCTACTCTCAAGGTTGGAATTTCCAATTCTAAGGGCATGATGGCCTCAGTGCCATATACAAGTGAAAATGGTGTTGCCCTAGTGGGCATCCGCACACTAGTCCTATATGCCCATAATGCGAGAGGCAATTGCAAGTGCCAATCCTTATGATTATCTTTCACCATCTTCCTCAAGATGGAGATGATGGTCTTGTTTGAGGCTTTTGCTTGCCCATTTGCTTGTAGATAATATGGTGTTGAAAAATTGTGTTGAATATGGTATTTGTTCATTAAAGCATGCACATTTTTGTTCTTGAAATATGGTCCATTATCCGATATTATCTTTGAAGGGACCCCAAAATGACTTATGATATTATGGAGTATAAACTCCGCAATCCTTGGTCCAATTGTCGATGTTAAGGGGATCACTTTGACCCATTTGGTGAAATACTCTATGGTCATTATGATGAATGTGTGTCAGCCTGAATATGGGGGAGAGATTTTCCCAATCAAGTCTAGTCCCCACTGTGAGAAGGGCCATGCTGCCTGGATGGGTTGCAAGGCTTGTGATGGCAAGTGCGTGAGGTTTGCATGATGCTGGCACTTAACGCATCTCTTGACATACTCACAATAATATTTTTCCATAGTGGGCCAATAGTAACCCATTCTCAAGATGCGCTTAATGATGGCCATGCCACTGAAGTGGCCACCACACGTACCATCATGAGCTTGCAAAATTGCCCAAGATGCTTCCTGGGGCTCAAGACAATGAAGGAGCACTCCATCATAGCCTCGTCTATAAAGGATCTCTCCTAGAAAAATGTATCTTGTCACATTTTGTTTAAATGTTCATATTTTAACATGCGACAAGCCTTGCGGTACTATTCCAAGCTTTAGGAAGTCCCATAATTGGGATAGCCAATCCTGATAAGCCATAACTTCTATGGATAAAATGACATGTTCCTCTTGTGATCCAGAATTTGTGAACATAGATTGGGAAACAATCCTATGATGAATGGTTGTTCCACACTCCGTAGGACCTTGAGATATCAAATATTCCCAAGGGGTCATTTGCAAGAAAGCTCTAACTTTGAAGGACCAATCCTGATTTGGTTCAGTTTGGATCATGTTGACTGACTCTAGGTTGTCAATAACCTCACATTGTATTGCTGAAAATGCGAGCACTTTCACATGAATGGTTGTGAAATCAGTAGATGGATTATGAGGGATTAAGGATCCCAAATATGCCATGGTGTCTACAAATCTATTTGATGTATGAGGGATTGCCTCGATGTCATACCATTCTAGTCAGGCTAGATAAGTGTCAACAAGTTCCTTATAAGCTTTCAAGAGTGGGCACCTACATTGGAATAGGCCTTTGACTTGGTTTACTATGAGCAAGGAGTCACCAAAGATGTTCAATATTTTAATGCCCATTGCTATGATTATCTGAAGTCCCAAGATCAGGGCCTCATACTCTATGTTGTTGTTTATGCAAGGGAAGTCTAGTTTGAATGATAAGGGCAATGGAGAACCCTATGGTGTGATAAATACTATCCCTACTCCACCCCCTTGCTCGCATTTTGAACCATCGAAGAACAATGCCATGTCTCTTTATTTCTTAGGTTCTTCGAGTTTTGGTGGATCTGATAATGCAAAGACTGCATCATCAGGAAACTCTATGGTGAGAGGCTTGCTCTCCTGAAGAGGTGCCTCTACTAATTGATCTGCTATGACTTATCCCTTGATGGAATTTTGGCTTATGAACTCTAGATCAAATTCTATCAATAGCATGATCCACTTTGTCATACGTGTATTGTGATATGTCTTGTTCATCATGTACTGCAAAGGATTTTGTTTGGATATAACGTAGGTCGTATGGCTCAACATGTAGTGTCACAACTTTTTGGTTGCAAAGACCACTGCTAAGCATAACTTTTCTACGTACGCATATCCCAGCTCATAACTCACCAAGGTGTGACTAATGTAATATACGGCTTGCTCTTTGTTTTGCGTATTCTTTTGGGCTAACATGGTGCCCAAAGAAAAATTAGTAGCCGATATGTATAGCAAGAATGGTATGTCTGGCCTTGGTGGAGCCAATACTGGTGGTGTTGCCAGGTATGTTTTGATCTCTGCAAAGGCTTGTTGGCACTCTTCATCCCAATGAAATGGGACATCCTTGCATAGCAATTGGTTCATGGGTCGACACTTGTCTGATAATTGAGCAATGAACCATTTGATGGATGCTACCTTGCCTTGTAGGCTTCTCAACTCCCTAATGTTGGTAGGGGTGGCCATTTCCAATATAGCCTTTACCTTTGTAGGATCGACTTCGATGCCTCTCTTTGAAATGATGAATCCTAAGAGCTTACCAGAAGTTACGCCAAACACGCACTTCTTAGGATTCAATATGACATTGTGCTCTATGAGGTGATCGAAGACCTTTGTAAGGACTTGAGCATGCTCTTGCCACAATAAATATTTGGCTAGTAAGTCATCCATGTAGTCTTCCAAGATTTTATGCATGTAGTCATGGAATATGTATGTCATGGCCCATTGGTATGTGGCACCAGCATTCTTAAGGCCAAATGGCATCACTTTGTAATAGAAATTTCCCCATGGAGTAATGAAAGTAGTCTTATGTTGGTCTTCAGGTTTAATCCGGATTTGATTGTATCCAGAAAAACCATCCATTAGGGAGAGCATCTCATGACCTACGGTGGCATCAACAAGAGCATCTATGTTTGGAAATGAGAATGAATCCTTTGGAGTTGCCCTATTCAAGTCTCTAAAATCTATGCAAATGTAGACTCTTCCATATGGTTTCCCTATGGGCACCATGTTTGATACCCACTCAGGGTAGTCAATGGGAACTATGAAAATCGCATCCAATAGTTTTTGCAATTCATTCTTCACCATCAAAGCGATGGTTGGATGCATTTTCCTCAAATTTTGCTTGACTGGCTTCTTTAGGGGATCCAATGAGAGGTTGTGAACCACTAAATTTGGATCAATTCCTGGCATGTCTTTGTAAGTCCAAGCAAAAATATTTGGCCTCTCTTTAAGGAGAGGGATTATGATGGCTTGTTCCTCTGGAGATAGACTTTCTCCGAACTTGAATTTCTTTGGTTGAGTAGGATCATCACTGATGTCCACCTCGAAAGTCATTTCTATAGCCATATGTGACCCATCCTCCAACTGGTGGGGCATGGGTATCAAGTGAATGTCATCAGTGGGATTTATAGGTCCTACTGACTCAGGATCCAAACCAACATGGAACACATCATATGCACAACCTGCTGCAAAATGGAATGGTTGTAACATCTCTTCATTAGAGAAAATATCCTTAGGCTCTATGGGTGAATCAACGTGATCCCAATCAATAGCCTCTGTATCAATACACAAAGGTTTTGTGGGATCGATTGGGTTATGAAGTGGAGTGGTCAAATCAATGGAGATTGTATTGATGGATGGAATGAAATCTCTAGGACCACATGGGTGGAATCTTGTCTCAGAGGTTTCCCTTCCATACTCATGATGAGGCTCTAGAGGAAAAGGAATCTCTAGATCTGACCTATGAGCAGGCCGGATAATAGGATCATTGGGCTCTAACCACTCTCTGAATGTAGGTAGAGGGGGATTGACCATCTGGTGAATGGCAGCTAAGTCAACAGGTCTCCCTAAAAACCACAAATGAGGGTCTATGGCATGAAGTGCCACCTCTCTCTCTACCAGTATGTCAACTTGCTACAAGTGGTGAGGCCCGAGATAAGCCATCTTAGTTTCATCCTCAAAGTCATCGTCACTTATCCAAAAACCATTAGCATTGGTATGTGGCCCTAAGACAAAAGGCTCATGTCTTGGCCCTAAGTAGGCCATCTCTGTCTCATATTCATATTCTTCATCACTTATGAAGAAGCCATTTGCATTAGTCTCTTACCCCAAGCTTTGGGGCCAATACCTTGATCCTAGATAGGCTCTCTCTATTGAGTCCTCTGACTCATAGCCACTCTCATCCGATATGTATCCACTCTCATTGTGGATGGACCAAGTAAATCTTTGTAAATAGCGAGGCCCATGATAGGCCAAGCCCTCTTGTGCTTCATCATCACTTGCCACATATCCATTTTCTTCTTGCTCATCATCCCATGAGTTGTATCCTATTGGGATGGCATCAATTATGAGTCTTGGATGATAAATTTTGGGTGGTGGTATGTTCACCATGACCACTTGCCTATTGCTCATAAGTCTTGAACTTAGTGGGTGATAAGGAATAAAATTGATGTCTTCTCCTAACCCCAAGCTCAATCTATCCAAGGCTACTACTAGAGAGTCATCTCGACCTCTGATGTGATAGCCTAACCCAAACCTATCAATGGGAAGCTAGTATTATGACTCAAATGGCCACCTTTACCCCTACTCATATATACCAAGACCGTAACCATGCCAATGGCAACGTTCAAAGTAGCTTAGAGAAAACTCAAGATTAGAGAGGTAATGAACATTAATAGTGAATAATTCATCATTGTCCTCTTCTTCATTAGTAGACTTATGGGCGTAGTCTAGTCCAGCATAGACAAAGTTTATCTGATTGGGAGGGATTCCAAGTGGAAACCACTGTTCCCACTGGTGGTCTTAAGTCTTTTGGTCATCCCATGTCTTGTGTAGACTCTATGATAGGCATGAATGTTATGTTCTACACAAGGTATTCTCCTATCCCTATACTTGCCAAGTGTATAGTCGCATGCGATGTGGATGACCCCATGGATGACACTAGTGAAGCGGGGTGGTAGTCATCATCTTCGACTTGATCTTGGAGATCTTCTTCTTCCATGGGACTTGGACCTTTCTCAATGGCTATGGTTAGCACTTCCTTGAGCTTCCTTTCCTCCCCCATGGGTGCCTTTAGCTTCTGATTATCTTTTGGCTTAGACATTGATGGTTTCTTAGAAGCATTAGTCATGTTGGGTGCTAAATGAGGTGTTGATGTAGATGGGTCTTTTTGCACCCCTTTGTCTTTGTCATTCAGTTGCATAGCTGGAGATGAAGGTCCAACGTACAAGTGGGTAGAGGGAATCACAAATTCTCCTAGAAAATCCACCTGATGGACATATTTGAATGGCTCCTCATCAGCCAACACCATGTAGACTTTGTTATCATGCACATACTTGACACATTGATGTAAGATCGAAGGAACACACTTCATGTCCCTTATCCAAGGTCGCCCTAAGAGGATGTTGTATTGCATGGCCCCTTCCAAGACATGACACATCATGGGGATGGTCTTATGCCCCACCTTGATAGGTAAGACTATCATTCCCATAGTATTGCATAAGGCATCATTGAAAGCCCTCAATGTGTAGGCTCCTAGAATGATATGAGACTTGGGGATCTTAAGGTGCTCTATTGTTGTTGTTGTGATGATGTTGATTGATGAACCTGTATCGATCAAGACTCTCTTAAAAGGTAAATCATTGAATGATGCCACAATGTGTAGTGAAGGGTCTGGTAAGGCAGTGGGCACTGTCTTAATCTCGTAATCATAGAATCGGATTACAGGTTCTTGGCATTCTTGTACTTGTCCCACAAAATGGGTGAATGCATTAGGATCTTGTGGTTGGAGCTCAATTATCCTTAAAATCTCCATCAAGGTCTCCCTATGCTTTGGGGACTATTGTATGAGCTCATAGATGGATAGCTTAGCTGGAGTCATTTGTAAGTTTTGCTCAAGTCTACTCCGAATAGTCACCATAGGTCGGGTTGGTGGACCTGGAAGGTTGTTTTATCCCTACCTCTACCTAGGTGCAGTTGGGACATTAATGGGAGTTATAAGAGGTTGTGGTTGACCATACCATCTACTCCTGGTTGCTATATTGATAATTTTAACCATCCCAACACACCCATGGGTAGGTATATCCACTCGAACCTGATTGACTTGGGCCCCTTGCCCTCTAGGGGCCTCATGATTTGGTAGCAGGTTTTTGTATATGCCCATATCTCTATTATCGAGAGCTAATGGGTTGTCAACTTTAAGCTCTCCTACCTCAATCATGTTTTGCACTTGGTGCTTAAAACCAATGCAAACCTCAATGTTATGCCCCGGTATCCTATGATAAGGGTAAAATTGATCTTCCCTATATCCTTTTGGCTTAGGATGGTTGGGATCTATAAGAGGTATATCAGGGAATCTGATCTTTCTTACCTCGCTCAATTGGTTGAAGATTGATTGCATTGATTCTATCAATGGTGTAAAATAGTGAGGGGGTTTGCATTCTCTGTTTCTCCCCTGATTGTTCTTTTGATCATAATTGGCTGGTGGAGGATGTGCTTGATAATTTTAGGGTTGCTGCACAGCCCCATCCTTAGGTGCAACCAATACCACTTGATTAACTAGGGTAGGGTTTGCTTGCTTCTGCTTATTTTTGCCATTTTTGTCATTTTTGTTCCACTCCTTCTTGGTTCGGAGTTTTATGGTTCCCTCATCTACTTTTATGTCCTCAATGAGTTTGGCTTGTGCCAAAGCTTCCTCAAATGAGGGGTATTGTTGTAGTTGTAGCAAGAGGGAAATGTGTTTGGAACAACTCTTGGTGAACATCCGGATGATCTCTTCTATGGGAACGGAGAATGATAATTTTGCCATGAATTTTCTCCATCTATTCCCATAGTCCATTACTGGCTCATCATCATAATGTCTCAAATTGGCCAGGTCTGAAAGGTTCACTTTTCTCTTAGCACCAAAAGAGAAATGCTTCAGGAAAGCGTTCACTAGTTGTTCAAAGTTGGATATGCTATGCTTGGGCAATTGGTTGAACCATTGGGTGGTCACGCCCAAAAATGTCATGATGAATGTCCTTAGCATAAGAGCATCATTGTCTTCAAGATGAAAACATGCATTGATAAAGTTGGTAACATGCTCTTGTGCATCCTCTTCACCCTTAAACTTCTCTAGCCTAGGCATCTCAAAGTGCTTAGGATAGGCAGGGCTAGGAACTGATGGGCACAATGGTTGGTTGTGTATTTTGCTCAATGTTGGTTGGTTCCCAGCCATCTCTTGTTTCTCAAAGGACTTCATATTTTTAGCAAGTGCTTGGAATACCTTTGAGGTGAGGAGTTCCTCTTCTTGTAGGCCCCCTCATGGTGGCAATGGAGGTAGCCCTCTATCCACTTGATTTGCTCTATTTTTGTCCCTCCTACGAGGGGATTCAAGATGTGTCTGATCCTGATCTATTAGGTTTACCCTTTCTCCACTAGTTGGATTTCGCTCATGATTTGGTGGGTGGTTTTGTTGTGGGTTTCCTTCTTGTCTAGTGTGCCCCTCTCTTGGTGAGTCAATGCATTTCTCTCTTTGATGATCATTACCATTTTCTTGTTGGTTGTCATGAACTAGCTGCTCAGCTTGCTCCCTTAACCATTGCTCATGTTGGCGTAAAAGCCTTTCTCTTTGTTTATCATGTTCGAGAGCTTCTACAAGCTCTCGCTCTTTGCACAAGGTATTCTCTAACCATCGCATGTGGTTAATTTATGTTGTCATAGAAGACTCATGCTTGTCTGACCCTATTCTTGTGGTCTTGACTCGTAGATTCCTCGAAGAGGTTTTCATTGTGTCTTTGCTCTTGCTAGCTAGTGTAACTTGTTCAGTGTATTATTGAGTGTCTCTATGATCTGAATCTGTATGCTTACTATGGGATCACCCTGAGGCACCCCCAGTCTGAGAAGTGGGCTTAGAAGTCATGGTTCATGAGCTTCCAGATGCAGAATTTTCTATAGCTATGATTTTGGGAGGTGGCCTCGAATAAATCTGATCCAACTCATCTAACTGTCTTGTTTTCCATGGTTGATCCCGTGGGGTGCCATTTATCCCAATGAGGTCATAGTCTATTGGAATCCTTCCTCTTGTGTGAAGGATATCATCTATTTGATGTCTATGACTAGATGTATCTCTAGTTTCATACCCCTCAGTGGGCTGATCTATTCTAAGTGTTTCATGTGAATGTTGGGATGTTGTAACCCCTATGTGTCCTTTTGATGATGAAGGCTTTGTGGTCACCTTATTTCTCCAAGAGGATGGAGGTGTGGAATCCTCATCATCCCTATGTGAAGAATGGGTTTTAGACCCTCTCTTATGTCCATGTGGGGAGGAAGCTCTTGAGGCCTCCTCATGTCTTTGAGAGGTTTCTATGTGTTTAGAGGAGGCCTTTGAGGTCTCCTCATGTCTCCTTGATGAGGATGGTCATGAAGCCTCTTTGTCCTTATGTGATGTAGTTCTATGATGTTGCTCCCTATTTGGGGTTTCTTGAGGAGATCCCCCAAGGGTTGAGTTATCACCCCTTAGACTCATAGAACTGTGTCTCACGGTCTTACGAGTAGGTCTTTCAATGTTACTACGACTTCGCCTAAGGGTGTGAGTTGCTTCAGATTCCCCTTCGATATCAGACCGAGGGTGTTTACTTCTTGTTTTGACCATTTTGTTTTAGGACTTTAGTTTTTGTGTTGCACTTAAATATAACCAAACAATATCAAGCAAATGTTTATCTTGATTATCAATTTAAGTGTGCCCTAAACTATTTGTTGTATTTTGATGATTTGTTGTTTCTTTGATTTCTTGTTTTGCTTTGGATTGAGAATGAGGAGACTCATCCATAGTGATAATCAAGAACACTCATGCCAAACATGATTTCTCAAAAGAGACTAGGGTACACCACTTAAATCCTAGTGGGGGGTTCGCCTAGCTCTTCCACTCTGAACCAATGATTCCAATAGTGGGAGATAGTTTGAACATAAATAACTTAGTACCACTATAAGCAAGTTCCTCAATCCATTTCTAGGAAGCTCTAGGGGGTAAACCGATGGAAGGAGATGAATGCCAATGTCACCGGACTGAATTGAGGGTTGGTGATGAAATCCAACTCCCCAATGTTTAAATGATGTGTGTGTGTGTGGTGTTCATTTTAAGTTTGCATGAATAAGAATGCATCATACAACAGCAATGACTCTTTCCTATATGCCTAATGCAAAATACATTTCAATTTTTAGAAAGATGCATAGCTACTATGAGATTAATGAATGCACTCTATTAGGTGCAAATATGGCCTTTAGAAAGGCCCCAAAGCAAGCAAACCAACACATAGTTTCTAGCACGTTGGGTTCTAGGGTGGACTTTACAAGCATAAGTCGTTGTTCCTAGCAATGCCTAGTGGAAAATCTAAAAAGAAACTCTAAGATGTGTAAGATGCAAGTTCATTCTTTTCCATCCTTTCAGTTTTCCAAATTAAAATATTTCTTAGTGTTCACTATTTTTAGAAAAATAGAAGCATACAAAAACCATAAAGTATCAAAAAAGTTGTACCAACCTTTAATCCAGCTCAGAGAACAAAGGTTCTACCCTCTGCTGCACTCCAGTTATTGTTGATCAGAGCGGCTGATTTTTGGTCATTGTTAGTAGGAGTGGCTAAGCTTGTGAGCCATTGTCGATCAGAGTGGCTGATTCTTGGTTGTTGTAGACTAGAGCGGCCAAACCTACACACAAAACCAAGTTAGTATTCAGGCCAAGAATGAAAAATTAGTGGAAGTCCCACCGTGATCGCCATCTGTAGCGACCCCGAGGAAGCGGTGCGCCGGCCCCACTGACCTTTCCTACTTGTGATTTAATTGAATCTATTAATGTTTTAAGCATGCATCTTAAATGAAAGGTGTAAAAGAAGACACAACCAGAATGCAAAGAAATAAATGAATGAATGCTCTTGTATTGATATTTCCAAGGTCCGATTACATATAAATCCCTCTAAGGGATACCCTTCATTTGATACATGATTTTACACAAGGAGGGCAGTAGATGTATAAAATATCCCCCTCACATAGGGGTGGCATGCTTATAAAGGCTTCTCGGTGATGCACACAGAAATGTATGAGGGCTTACAGATGCCTCCTTCTCTGGGTCTATTTCCTAGAGGGATCCTCTTGCTTCGTATGTTGTAGATGCACCTGTGGCCTTGTAAGCAATGAAACAACAACACACGCTTAGATGTCCGAGATTGCCTCCCTAGATGAGGTTGTTAGCAATGAATATACTTAAATGAAAGCAAGTGCAAATGAAACTAATGCTATGAATGCGAATGAATAAAGTGATTCTATGCTAATGATATGCAAAATATGAAGAAAATAGAATAATGAAACTAATGTCTACACCCTAAGCTAGGCCTGTAGGCCACTATCCAAGACAACGGTCGCTAAAGTGAAACATGTCTTCCTTGCTCCAAGTCTATGGATCAAAGCTTGTTTTTGATGTTGAAATGGTGATTGATTTGCTCATGTTAAACCCTTGATCGGCTAGCACTTCGTAGCTCCTCCAAGGTGCTCTGATATGCTCTCCTCAATGACCTACTATGCTCAATTCATGATGATAAAATTGGACCTCCAATTCAGACTCATTCGAATCAAAATTGGATCCTTGGTGCTCTTAGGCTTGCACCTTTTAAAGTGTGTGAAACCCTAGGTCTATGTTCAAAACCCTAGGATTGAATTCCTCATGCGTAGTGAATGTTAGCATGAGAAGCTTTTGTCTTTTCTATGTTTAAAGACCAGTTAACTGAAGTCTAAATTTAGACTCAAGTCTTCCATGTGAACTGGTCATGAAGGGGAATGCAAAGTTACTCCCGCTCACCTTTATTGCATGCAAACTACCACTTCCACCCCTGATTAGGCCTGTTTGTCGGTAAAATGCTTTTTATGGCTTAGTCGCTATCATCTACAGTGACTAAGATTTGGTCGTTGTCGTCTACAGTGGCCAAGGTCCAGCCACTCTGGTTTACAGTGGCTAAGCTTGAATGGGCCTAGAATGCCCCAGATGAGTGGTGAGGACCACTTTTGATACTTGGAAAGTCCAAGGTTTAGTCACATGGCCTATGAATGTGCCTATGTAAGTAGTTCTCCTAAACATGACATGTTTTAGGTGTCTACACTTATTCTTAAAATTTGATTCATCTATTGATGGGTGGATATCTAATGCATAATTTTTTATTATGTTACTAAAATGTGTGATAGCTATACTTTATGCTTTGATTACTTAGAATATGGTATTGCTAATGAATTTATGGTTGTAGGACCAGGTAATCTCATTGGTGGATTGCTATGGGACAACCAACAAAGTTGAGGAAAAAAAAGGAAATGATGGATGACTTGTTCATCAACAACTCAAGGATAAAAAAATACCCTTCATTTAGATGCATTGCATATATGCTTGTTTTTTGAATACATGTTAGTCCATGAGATTGCTATTGGAAAAGGAGTCATCCTTAGTAGGTAGGGGATAAAATTTTAGTTATCTTAAAAAATACATCTACTTAAGGATAAAACAACATGGTGTAGTATGGATTTTAAAAAGTATTTTTTTTACCTGAGTTATTAAAGCATAGATTTGGTGGATTAATCCAATGAATTATTAATATGTCTATTAATATTAATACTTGAAATATTAATGTTAATAATTAATATTAATTGATAAGTAATTTATCCTAGTACCTTATTGTTTTTTTTTTGAATTTACATGGTGTAATCGGTAGCCTCCACGAATCCGGGCAGGCTGTCCAGCTTTTTATGGCTGCCACAGTATTCTATGCTATCCGTCCCAGAAGCTACCACACAGATCTTCACATAGTCCGCCCCTATAACCACCATGCCACAACCATTTAAAACCTTTTACACCACTGAAAGCAACAGGAAAGGGACAAGTGTTTAGTTCGGCGAGGCCCGAGATTTGAACCTTGGACCTCCGCACCCCTTAAGGGGTTTAGTACCTTATTGCTAGAAGTAATAATATTGTGGTTGAGTTATTAGATTAATTACTTATAGTTGCTTTAAAAGTTTTTTCTTAATAATTATTTGGAATTCCTAATGTTGGAAACATTAAGAAAATATTCTTTAAAAAGAAATTAATTTAAAGAGAAATCCATTTTATTAAAGTTATATTTTGTAGTTATGGTCTATCATGATATTTTTGCTAACATTTTCCAAGAGGACGTTATGAGTTTAGCATCATGGACGGAGGCCAACTCAATTAGAAAGATCATGGAAATATCTTCAAATGCTTGGGATAGAAGCATAAGCTATTTACGAAGGTGAATTTTAGAAATTTGGGGGGTTAACAAAGGACATTAAGTGTAGTAGCAAAAGGAAGAAGGAGAAAGCCAAAAAGGAGATCACTATAGATAACATCCAAGCTAATGTATTTACCCTTGATTGCTATGTATAATGTTAATATGATATTATTGAGCTCTTTGTTTATTTGTTTGTGAATTCGTGCTTTGCTTGTATGGGTTTTTTAGGCGTGAGCTTGGCATGTTTTGGCTTTTGATATTTATTTTGGATGGCATGTTTGTTTAAATGAGAGTTCTTTATCCTAGCTATTTTAGGTTGGTTGCCTATTTTGATAGATTTCTTGTTGGTATGCTTTCCCATAGTTTCTATTGTTTGTTATTTGGAACCCTTCTTTGGTGGTCATATTAGACTCTAGCTTGGGAGATGGTTTCACTGGACCAGGGCATGTGAGGCTTCAACATGATGTTGTCTTAGTGGAGGGGATTTGCATTTTTGTATGGTTTATTCTGTGGTACTTCTTCTTGCTATCCCTAATTCTAGTGCCTTGGAGTTGTTTGCCTGTGAGGAAACCATAAATTCTAGAAACTATTGTCTTTTGTTGGAATTTGAGTGGTGTCTATTGCTTGTCTTGTTACTATCGAGCATTGCTTTAATAATGTAGCTTGTTATAGCACGTGGCTTATCCTTTGTAGATCATTTATGTGCTATTTGGTTTTGTATCGCCCAAATTTTTTGCACCCTTACCTTCGGGCTAAAGGATCCGTGCCCTGGAAGGGGGATGCGAGAAGGATGGGACAATACCTCGGACGGAGAGGCCCTTTGAAGGTCGCGCCTCTCGGGGGAGGGGTATAAGGGTGAATTTTCGACGGATGGTGGGGTTCACCAGGAAACTTTGAGTGGTAGTTTCTGCACCTAGGTTGAGAATGGGTTTGATGTGTTCATTTTATATTCAATCATTCATATTCCTAGGTTGGCCAAAATGAATCTAAGCTATTCTATATGAAATTTTGGGTTTATATGAAGACAACAAACATGAATGAATCTTAAATACAGAGACTATGTGAAATGGAGAGGAATACACCTGATTCCTGATGTCTGATGAAGATTCTGAAGCTTGTAGGAGTCCAGATCATCCCGGATATGACAGGATCGTCTGTAATTGTACAGAATCATCCCAAATCATAGGAGATCATCTGAGATCAGACAAGATCATCGATGACTTGACGAATTCATCAGAAACCTGCAATCATGGAAACAGACACCAAAAACCGAAAATGCAATTGCAAGAATGATGCAAAATGATAGAAATAACAGTATAGATGCTTAAATAATAAATCCAGATAGCAAATCAAATGGGATGCACTATTTTAATAACTTATTTTAAATTTTATCATGCAAATATGCTAAATGAGGTGAACTCCAGGATGCAGAACAGAAATAAATCGATCTAATGCATAATTAAATAAGAGAGAAAGGTAGAAAATGCAAACTCAGGGCTCTGGTTGCCCCCAATCTGAACTGCAATCGAAATCATCTACAATCGTACGAGATCATCGTCGATCTCATCAAGATCATCCAAAATCGTGTTGGATCGCCTGCGACGATCCGAGCTTCCTCCGACTGAAACACAGTAAAATCCTGCAATAAAACCTAAAAATACAAATGCAAATGATGCGGGCGAGGATGTTCTAATACAACACAAAACTAGAGTTGCAGGGAAATGATCAGCCAGGGGGATAAACTGGGAAAATCCCAAGTTTATATAGGATTAGAGGGAGGTTAGGAGGTTGGGGATCATCCCAATCTGGGAGATCTCCAACGTAGGAATCTCCAACCGTGCAGACACGCTTCTGCCCGAGTTGGAGAGGTTGTTGAAATAGAAGCTAATTATGAAAATTTGGTTTTGGGACGAAATCGTCTGGACGTTTTGTCCCAGATGAATTCGTCCGATCTGGGATGATATCGTCAGATCGGCGACGATATCGTCCAACGGTCAAAACAAATTCTAAAAATGGCACGAAAAATGAGGTGAGCGGTTAACGGGCGGTTTTGAGGGTTAAAATTCAAATTTTTGATCTTTTTATTGATGGTTTAACTATGCCAATTTTAGGGTGCTACATTTTGCCCCCTCTTTAGCGAATTTTTCGAAGAAAATGCGTTAAAGACGAGTTCTTCATGCTTTACGAGAAAGCAAAAATTTATTCCATTTTTTAGACGACGATTCTAGGTCGAATCGTACAACTGCTTGCTATGGTGCCCCCTCCGAGTTTTTACCCAAATCGAACGTTTGAGGTAAAAGCGCGGAAAAGCAAAATTAAAAAAATGTTGTTTTTAAATAAAAATAAGAAAAATAGGGTAAAACCCTAATTCATTTTTACTATTCACTTTCATTGTTTCAGAGCTCTACAAGCGAAATGGTGGAAACAACACATAGATCGACAGAGGTCCGACGCGGGTTGCGGGTAAGGATCTAAACTTAGTTTATTATGTTTTTAGCTTGATTTGTTTAATTTTTTAGTTGAATTTTAATTGTTTTTGGGCGTCGCGGCCATTTTTAGGCCGTCGACGATGTCGGGATGAAATCGTCCCAATTCTGCCAAAATCGTCCCTAGATCGCCGATTTCGTCCGAGGACGAAATCGAAGAAATAGGGGCGATCCCGTCCAATAAGGGGCGATTCCCAAATTGATGAATCGGAGACGATTTCATCCTATTAAGGACGATTTTGCTAAATTTGGTACGATATCGTCCAATAATGGGCGATATCATTTTTTTTATGAGATGAAATTAATTTTAATCGATTTTAATGATTATGTACTAATGATTTTTTGTTTTTTATTGTTTATTTTGCAGAGGGGATTACTAAAGAGTCAGGAATGGAAATACGGGGGGCTCAGAGATGATGTAGCCACGCTCGATCAGGCCGAGCGAGACAGGCTAGCGGAGGTTGGATTACAGCATGTGGCAGAGATGCCACAAATTCCTATGGACATGGGGCTACTGACGGCCCTAGCAGAGAGATGGTATCCGGGATCATCCTACTTTCGGCTATCGACAGGGGAGATGGCTCCCACTCTAGAGGATGTATGGAGGATCTTGAGGATCCCCATACATGGGCGATTCATGACTCCTTCGGCCAATCAGGGCCATGCTATGATGCGACTGTGCATGGATCCGAGCTTCACCCTGGAGAAGGGCGGAGTGAACATCGAGGCATTGAGGCAGATGCTTGGGGCATCTCGATTGACCCGGGTTTTGGTAGGGGTGGTGGGTGGCCTACTTCTATGCCACCAGAGTGGATGCAGGTTACCGTGGCTCCTCTCAGATGTGGTCTGTGACATGAGAGACCATGAATACAGGTTTGCTTGGGGCAATTTTGTACTATGTCGCTTGTATAGGATCCTCTACGGGGTCGTATACAAGGGAGGTCGATGTCTAGTACTGACATCGCTACTATAGGTTTGGTGTTGGGAGCACATTGCGGTATGGAGGCTGATAGGGCTTCCACTAACAGGAGTTGACCGAGAGAGACCCTAGGTTTTCTATTGGTGGCTCCAGAGAGGGTCACAATGACGGATAGATCTGTCGATGTCTCGAAGGTTGCTAGATGACCTCATCCTAGATCAGATCACCTGGAGGCCATGGAGAGAGCATCCAGGGTGGGGAGAGGATGGACAAGAGTTGGCTCACATCAGGCGAGTCTGCTGGTTGAGGATGGAGCGGGGAGAGGTAGAGCTCCACCGCTACGATCGAGTTTTGAGGCAGTTCGGTCTACAGTAGGGGATCCCTTCTCTTAGGGATTACGAGTACTCCCGGACTATCCGAGATAATACTACACTGAGTGGGGCTCCAGACATGCAATGGTTCTAGAGTCAAGATGCGGACGATGCCCCCATTCAGCCAGTGGATGGGGACGATGCTGGGGTGATAGATGGATATGATGCCTGGTATACAGGCATCCACCCTCCTCGAATGATGAGGGCATAGGGTCCGATGCACATTGTTGTGCAATGGATGGGGAGGCGGTGCCAGGCTACCATCGATGTAGCGAGGAGTCATGGAGGGAGGGATCAACGATGACCTCCTCAAGAGAGACGTCGAAGAGTGCCATAGGCTCTAGAGAGACCGTAGTAGCCAGAGAGGAGGGAGGAGGGACTCCCTTCTCAGCAGAGGGAGAGGCCACCATCACTCGATAAGGGCAAGGGTATCGAGGTGGGGGAGAGCAGTGAGATGGCGGCTCTTCGAGTGGAGAATGCCCGCCTATGAGCTCAGGTGCAGACACTACAGGATGAGGCTACACGACTCAGGGCTCGGAGTGGAGGGGCGAGCATGAGGGAGCTGGCATGGGCTATTGCTCAGACCATGTTCTATCAGGGAGTATACTTCCAGTTGGTTCCAGAGGGCCAGAGGATACAGCTACTAGTCGGCATTATGGAGCCGATCAGGATGGGGTCATCGAGGACATCCTCACGATCGACGTCGAGGACCCACGACACAGGATGGACTGCGATGGGACCACCTCCTCCACCTCAGGGCGGGAGAGGAGATGAGGCTGAGAGCTCGAGGGCTTCTCGAGACTAGCTACACTATAGACTATATAGTTTTGAGAGGATTGAGTATGCCAGGGTATAGATTGTGGCATACCAATCCATTTTGATATGATGTACATATATTTCTTGATATATATATATATATATATATATATATATATATATATTCTTTTTGTGATATGACTTGTGCATATGTTTTATGATGCTTTAATATTTTAATTGTTGATTGATTATTCATGTAATTATGTCATTGAAAATATTATAAATTTTATGTCATGCCATAAAATTTAAATGAAATAATCTGATGTAAACAAATTGGTTGTTGTGGTGTGATTTGATGAAAAAATAAAGTGACTTCTAACAATAATTTCAAAGGACATTGTCATTGTTACATGACCATTTCATGGAGTCGCCGCTCGCTAGGTCATTAAGCTAATCCCAGTAGAGAAATATTGCTAAAAGTAAAAGGGTGCTTAAGAGACTTTCTTAAGACTTTTGTGATGTGATGATGAAAAATGATGATGGTGATGATTTGTTTTCAGATGTCCATGAAAATATTATGCATGAAATATTAAAAATATGATTTTTTCTAGGCATAAAATTCCTAAGTGTGATAGAAATTTGAACAATTGCCTAGGAATTATACCATCGTCGCAAAAAACTGAATGTTGACATAATGAAATGAAATAGAAAAGGTTTTCGTTCTTTTTAAAGCACAATTGTGTAACATAATGATTTAAGCCATATGCTTTTATGGATTAAATAAATGGGAAATAAAATTATAACGATGGCTTGCGCTAGGCATAGAATTTTAGGTATAGACTTATACCATCATCGTGAAATCCAAAGAAGAAATTGATATAATAGTTTTATTGCATAGTTGATTTTTGATTTTGAGATAAACAGAAAATATAAGATGAGGACTTGCACTAGGCATAAAATTCCAATTTAGGTTTAGGAACTATACCATCGTTGCGAAAGTCAAAAATATATAAATGTGACTTTATTGCTAGATTTTTGAACATGTTTTGAAAGAAATTTTGGATTTTGAAAAGAAAGGTATTTAATTGTTTTTATGCTAAGCCAATATTCTCAAGTAATAAAATCAAATTATTCCAGAAGATTTGCATAAATATTTTAAATTATCTCAAAGACAAAATTTAGATTTATAAGGAACCCCATGTGCATATGTGAGTTCATTGCCGATCTTGATCTATCATAATGATACAAAATCTCTCAAACACAAATGTGTGTGCAATTGTATTGTTCATTTACCAATTTTGAGCAAGATAATTTGATACAAGTAATTTGAATTAACCAAATGAGTGTTCGTTGACCATGATTTATATGCATATAACCGTACCAAACTACTATGTAAGTCGGGTCATCAAGAGCTAGCTGATCCATGAGCAGACATAGGTCTGTACAAAAGAAGGTCGCTAATGTAACAGACATATCACCACGCTAGGAGTTACCCAAGGCCAAGCGGGTTGGGCACAAACCACCTGTTATGGGGCTTACCTCACGGTTTTCGAATAATTGAGAATTCCAGGGATTCAAGCTCATTCACCCTTCTTTTCTTTTCAAAGGGTAGGGGAAGGGATTTTATTGCTTTTTGCTTTTTCTTTTCTTTTCTCTCTTTTTTTTTTTGTATTTTTGCTTGATACTGAGATAATGCTGAAATATTGTTGAGATGGTACAAAATGCTACTGAAATAATGCTTCTTTTTCTCATGATTTTTTTTCTTGATTTTTCTTTTTCTTTTTCTTCCTATACTAGGGATACTTGCTCGGATTGGCTGTAGAGCAAGGGATTTTTATTCTGGGCAGGGGTGAGCTTGTCCTTTTGTCAATTCTCAAAGATTCTAGACCATGTGCATGATAGGATAGCAGGGGAAACTTTTCGCTCAAGAGACCACTTCTACTATGTAGCATCGTTTTGAATTTGCAATGAAATCATTTTAATGTGAAAAGGTATACTTGGTTCAAGTAAATAACAAGATCAGTTCTCTATGCTCAAAACTTTATTTAATTCAACTGTGGACTTTGATATAAGAGAGATTAATAATCATACCAAATAAGATCAAGATATTTATTCATGTGAGTGTGAAAGTGAGGGATTCCAAATAAATGCTAATTTATCCAAAACAACTGAAAATATAACTGCAATACTTCAAGAATTGACAGTGCAAAAATAAAAGATGTTTTTGAAGATTTTGATGATTTTGATTTTTTTATATTTTGATTTTGATTTATGAATTGAATTTTTTTTTTTTTTTTTTTGATGATGGAATTGGTGGTATATACAAGATGATCTATATACACTATACAAGGTTATTTGAGTATAGCATGTCTAAGGTTGCTTCAAAATCAAAGGAGGTTTTGAAGGATAATTTGGTTGTGGTGAAGGTAAGAACAAAAGGTGATGAATAAAAGGTAGCGATAACAAAAGCTTTGTTATAATGTAGAATAATGTAGCAAAATATTTGACTTTTATATGTGTAAAATTGATCATGTTACAAAATAAAATGTCAGAAGGATAAGAAGGTTCTTCATTCTTATCACTATCTTCCAAGTCTTGATAAGATGGAGGGAGCATATGTGAAAGATATGCATGGGTGTTATTTGGTAAACAAGGATGATCATATATGGATGAAGAAAAGTGATGGATAGAAGGTAATTGTGACAATGGAGAATGTATAGAACTTGATGTTTCAACCGTTAAATATTCTTCAAATGGTGTTGGGTCACCATGTATGGTAACAATTTTATTTGCAAGTTCAAACTTCAAACATTGGTGAAGAGTGGAAGGGACAACCCTCATCGTATGAATCCAAGGACTTCGAGAAGTAGGTTGTAAGGTGAAGGGCAATATGCTACATAAAACAAAGTATCCAGGATCTTGGATCCAATATTAAGGGGAAGAATTATAGTACCTTGAGCTTCTTGAATTTCATTGTTAAAATATTTTATAATAACATTTGATTCATTAAGATCTTCTTCCTTTAATTTGAGTTTTTGGAATAATTGATAAGTGCATAAATTAAGAGAGGAGCCATTATCTACCATGATAGTTTTAACAGGTGTTTCTTTACTAGATCCTGTAATGTAAAGAGAGGAGTCTTCTTGTGGAGTAGAGGAAGGAATCTCCTCATCATAGAATGAAATATGGTTAACCTCAAGAGGGCTTACACCATTAATTATGTTCTTAGGGAAAATATCATGAGGAACAAATTGTTGGCTAGGTATCTTGAACAAAGTTTCCTTATGAGAACTTTGTAATACTTCTAAAAGGGATATCTTTGCTTGAGGATTAATCACTTGTTGTTGGCTATCAAAGTGGATTTCAGATTGAGATTTTGATTCTAAAGATGAGCTTTCTATGCTTACATTCCATTTTGGATCATTCTCTAGAGCCAAAGATAGTTTTGAAGGTTGGTCAAATGAGGAATCCATCTCTTGAATATCAGATTGAGTTGATTGAACTTGAGGTTGCTCATTTGTAGTTTCTGTTACAATATTAGTAATATCATCATGATGGGACACATTAACATGCAATATTTGATTGGTTTCCTATTGTTGATAATTGAATAGGGGTTCTTGGGAGATCCCCATGTCTTGATTGATTATTGGTATTTGTTGTGTAGGAGTTTGATTGTTTACCGGAGATTTATACTCAGTTGTAGATTGTAATTCCTTTATATTAAAAAGACCCTCATCAATCAAATCTTGAATTGCACATCTTAAATATTTACATTTTTGTGTCATATGTCCATCTACTCTATGATATTCACAATGTAGCTCAGGTTTAAACCAATATGTTGTGGTATCAAGTTGTCTTATGGAAGGGAGTTCAATCCTATTTGTATCAAGTAAATGCTTGAGAATTATATCCATTGGTTGATTGAGCTTAGTATATTTACGTGATGAAGGTTTTCGAGAGGTTTTTGATAATTGCCTTAGGAATTCAGTCATAAAAGGACCTAATGGTTTCTTACCTCTTTTTTCTTTATTATGGGTAGAATGATGATAGGAAGATTGTGAAGTATGATGTGAGTGCATGGTAGGATTGGAAGAATAAGTATTTTCTTGTTGAAATGGATGTGTTGTATTGAAAGAAGAATATTGAAAGGGTGGAGGAGGATTGTATGTGGATTGATAGACATAATATGGATATATGGGAGAATAGATAATATCGTTATGAAGAGGATTGGAAAAGGGATTGTCCTGTTGGGGTAAGGATGAAAAATGAGAAAAGTGTGATGGAGGTGATGTTGAATAGGGATGAGGTTGGTCATAATCAACAAATGTATTTGGCTGAATTCTTCCAACATTACTGATGGGCTCATATTGATTTGAGTAAAAACTCATGGTTTCTTTAGTACTTCTAAAAGTAATATTTAGTATCTACTATTTAGAATTGAATCTAAAACATACAAACTTGAAATGATGATTTTGTTGTTTTTTTTTTTCATATATATATATATATATATTTTTTTTTTATATTTTTGAATCAGAAAGATGCCTATGTTATTCACGTCGGGTTCACCAAAAATGTATCGCCCAAATTTTTCGCACCCTTACCTTCGGGCTAAAGGATCCGTGCCCTGGAAGGGGGATGCGAGAAGGATGGGACAATACCTCGGACGGAGAGGCCCTTTGAAGGTCGCGCCTCTCGGGGGAGGGGTATAAGGGTGAATTTTTGACGGATGGTGGGGTTCACCAGGAAACTTTGAGTGGCAGTTTCCATGCCTAGGTTGAGAATGGGTTTGATGTGTTCATTTTATATTCAATCATTCATATTCCTAGGTTGGCCAAAATGAATCTAAGCTATTCTATATGAAATTTTGGGTTTATATGAAGACAACAAACATGAATGAATCTTAAATACAGAGACTATGTGAAATGGAGAGGAATACACCTGATTCCTGATGTCTGATGAAGATTCTGAAGCTTGTAGGAGTCCAGATCATCTCGGATATGACAGGATCATCTGTAATTGTATAGAATCATCCCAAATCATAGGCGATCATCTGAGATCAGACAAGATCATCGATGACCTGATGAATTCGTTAGACGAATTCGTTAGAAACCTGCAATCATGGAAACAGACACCAAAAACCAAAAATGCAATTGCAAGAATGATGCAAAATGATAGAAATAATAGTATAGATGCTTAAATAATAAATCCAGATAGCAAATCAAATGGGATGCATTGTTTTAATAACTTATTTTAAATTTTATCATGCAAATATGCTAAATGAGGTGAACTCCAGGATGCAGAACAGAAATAAATCGATCTAATGCATAATTAAATAAGAGAGAAAGGTAGAAAATGCAAACTCAGGGCTCTGGTTGCCCCCAATCTGAACTGCAGTCGAAATCGTCTGCAATCGTACGAGATCGTCGCCGATCTCGTCAGGATCGTCCGAAATCGTGTTGGATCGCCTGCGACGATCCGAGCTTCCTCCGACTGAAACACAGTAAAATCCTGCAATAAAACCTGAAAATACAAATGCAAATGATGCGGGCGAGGATGTTCTAATACAACACAAAACTAGAGTTGCAGGGAAATGATCAGCCAGGGGGATAAACTGGGAAAATCCCAAGTTTATATAGGATTAGGGGGAGGTTAGGAGGTTGGGGATCATCCCAATCTGGGAGATCTCCAACGTAGGAATCTCCAACCATGCATACACGCTTCTGCCCGAGTTGGAGAGGTTGTTGAAACAGAAGCTAATTATGAAAATTTGGTTTTGGGACGAAATCGTCTGGACGTTCTGTCCCAGACGAATTCGTCCGATCTGGGATGATATCGTCAGATCGACGACGATATCGTCCAACGGTCAAAACAAATTCTAAAAATGGCACGAAAAATGAGGTGAGCGGTTAACGGGCGGTTTCGAGGGTTAAAATTCAAATTTTTGATCTTTTTACTGATGGTTTAACTGCGCCAATTTTAGGGTGCTACAAGGTTTACTCAGTGAAGGTATAGAAGCTTGTGCTCTTTAAGTGAGATTAGGGTTAGATATCTCTCTTGGTTTTTTTATATAAATTTATAGAAAAATTTAATGATTTTTGATAGAAGGTTATTCTAATATTTCTTTGGTAAATCATTATTACCTTGGAAATAATAGCTATGGTTTTATGAAATATTTTAGTTAAAGGAAAATGAGTTATTATTATGTGTTCATTTACGTAAGTTGGAGTATTATTATGTGTTCTTTTGTTTATAAAAATAAAAGAAGAAATGGATTATTTTATGAGTTATTTTACTTAAAGGAGATTGGAATATTTTATGAAAAGAGAATAGCTTAATTATTTGTGTTCTTTTAGTTTAAAGAAAAAAAATTGTTAAGTTATAGAATTCTTTTTTATAAAAAGGGAATAACAAATTAAATTCTATTTGAGTTGCCTGGTTGGAAAATTGGTATGGATTTTGTAATGAAAAGAACTTGGGTTTCAATTATATTTATAATGAATTCTTGAGACTTGAGTAGGAAGGAAAATCATTATAGAGTGAAGTACGGGATTATGTCCTTTATTGATTAAAATGTATTTTGCATGGTTGCTTGCATTTATACATAGAGCATGTTAAATTGAATTGCATTAAGAGATATCCTAATCCCTAAAGTTTTCCTAAAGTCCATAGGATATTCCTTTCATGAAGAAGATCATGAAAGAAGGTGGTCCAAGGGCCACTTGGGCGGACTTGCTCTAGTGTAATTGGGAATGAAAAGTTATGTAAATGATTTTTTTTTTATGTAACACTTGGTTATTTTTATTCTTGAATAAAAAAGGCTTGGAATTCTCCATGTAAATGTCTAGAATATTTGGTTTTTGACCAAATGAAATAATGAGTTAGTGTTGTTTTTTTTGAAGATGTTTCTCATTGTGAAAGAAAAGAGAAAAAAATTTAGCATTATGTTCTATTTTAAGCTTACTTTACTAGCTTAAATTAATTAGATGTTTTATGCTCACTTTATGTTTAGATGTTAGCATTATGATTAATTTAATCATGATTTAATTTAGAGAAATGTTCCTTTAATGCTAGTATTATGTTGGAATTTATGTTTTATTTAAATATGGGTTGAAATGTTCTATATAAATCCAAGAATCTAGCATTGTGTTATAGCTAAGCATGTAGTTTCCATTATAGCACTTTAATAATTTTCATGGAAGAGAAGTTATATTATTTTAAGTAAATATTAGATTTGGTGGGGGTTATTGGGTTTGGATCTAGAACCTTATTAGGACCATGAAGTCAAAGAGTCAACTCAATCCTGGGAGGATTTGTAATGATGCAATAACTAGGTAGTGTGATTATTTAAATGAGTTACAATGATGCAATATATAGGAATTCAAGAATCTGAAATGAGTTGTAGTGATGCAATAGCTGGATATTCATGATTGATACAGCTTGAATAGTGAGGATCTGGTGTTTCCTAACTATGTATTTAATGGAATCATTCACTAGATAGTAGTGGTGGTACCTTGAACGATGAGGTTCAGGTGACCATGCTCATTACCAAGTGAATGGTGATTACCTTAGTTAGTCCATGAAGGTGGGGTAACTAAGCACCAAGGCTTTATTTTAGAATATCCTACATAGATAGACTTATAGAATGGTTAAATAATAGACAATTCCCTTTAAGCATTATGGGTCTTAAAGGATAATCCCTACATTATGATCAAATTGTGCTATACTAGTAAGGGTATGAGAAATGTGGGAGGATAACTTTGGAATCCTTATAAATGGTGAAAATTAGTAAGGTAAACCGTTGGCCACTCATATTCATTTGAATGCCATCTACGGTGACATTCAACTCAAATATGGTGATGCCTTGAGAATGTTGAAATAATATTAGGACCCTTTGTGAACCCTATTTGTAAAAAAAAAATCTCTCTTGGGTTGGTTTTTGTGGGTTGTTATAGTTTGTATTTGTTATCTAGGTCATAGTGTAACAATCTTCTTGTTACTTAACATAAAAAAACCTAGGAGAGAGTATTTTTTTATAATTTACATAACTACCCTTTTGGTAGAGTTCATAATCAAGATCATTGGATGATGCATTCAAGCTAAACCATTCCCATTTATAATGACAATAAGCCACCAAGATATTTATACCATGGTCAGTGTCAAATATTGTGATAGGAGTGACCAAATCCTATCAAATATTATGTAACTTTATGATATAGGAAAGCCAAGACATTTATCAAATTATCATAGTCTACAATTCATCCCTTGATTACTTCTCTCTCCTTTAATTAAGTCCACATAATTAATTAATCAAAGTATCAATCATGAAACTTATTCCTTAATTGATATTGATAATTAATCATTTCCATATAAACATAACCTATACATTATTAAACAATGTAACAAGGTTGCCACATTCATTCATATATGATTATAAATAAATATTATCTCTTTGAGCAATGCATGTGAGCATAAATCATTGTATCATTATTCAAATGAATATCATTTCAATAACCATCTTATGGAAATATAAATACAACATTCATACTAGATCTATAAAGCACCATTGCAAGATCACAATATAAAGATTCATAACACATTATATATCCTAGGAATCCTCATGCTGAATAAACCTAGCCTCAAAATATCTCCTCACATTTCATAAATTAATTTGTTTTAGTTTACAATGATATAAAGGAAATCTAAATATCCCTTTTCCAATCATAAATAAATATCATTAATACAATAAATCACATCATAATCTCACGATTCTTATGTTCCAAATTATGAAAGATCATTGATTTCATATAGTAATATCAATGAAGGAAATCTCGTAATTCCCTCAAGAATGAATCTCACATTCATTTTTCAATATTAAAAATTATTTTATCATTCAATCCAATTTGGAATGAAAGTATTATATCATAGGATAAAAGTCATATAATACAAGAAGATACCCCATAATCCCTTCAAGAATGGATTCCACATCCATTCTTTCTATAAAAATTCATTTTTCCACAAAATGAATTCTCTAATGTAATCATGCATTCATCATCAATGAAATTCTAAAGCAATAATGTATTTATCAATTTAATTTACAAAAGCACATTAAAAGAGGAAACCCCATAATTTCCTCTACAATTTCTCCATGAAATTGTTCTATACTTCCTTTACAATTTCTCCACAAAATTGTACCATAATTCATCAATAATTTTTCCACAAGATTATACTATAATTATCTACAAAATATCCATACATTTGTACTATAGTTCTTCAATAATATTTCCACAAGATCATACAATAGTTCCCTAAAAATTTTCCACAAATTTATACTATAGTTCTTCAATAATGATTCCACAAGACGATACTATAGTTCCCTACATATTTTCAACAAATTGTACTATAATATTTCCACAAGATTATACTATAGTTCCTTACAAAATTTTCACAAATTTGTACTATAATATTTCCTAAATTTTTTTTACAAATTTGTACTATAATATTTCCACAAGATTATTCTATAGTTCCCTACAAATTTTCCACAAATTTGTACTATAGTATTTCCACAATATTATACTATATTTCCTTACAATTTTTTTACAAATTTGTACTATAATATTTCCACAAGATTATACTATAGTTTCCTATAAAATTTCCACAAATTTTTACTATAATATTTCCACAATATTATATTATAGTTCCCTACAAAATTTTCCATAAATTTGTACTATAGATCTTCAATAATCTTTCCACAAGATTATACTATAGTTCGCTACAAAGTTTTTCACAAATTTGTACTTTAGATCTTGAAAAATAATTCCACAAGATCATACTATAGCTCTCTACAAATTTTCCATAAATTTGTACTATAGTTCTTTTATAATATTTCCACAAGATCATACTATATTTTTGTACAAATTTTCCATAAATTTGTACTATAGTTCTTCAATAATATTTCCACAAGATTGTACTATAGTTCCCTACAAATTTTTCACAAATTTTTACTATAGTTCTTCAATAATATTTCCACAAGATCATACTATAGTTCTCTACAAATTTTCCGTAAATTTGTACTATAGTTCTTCAATAATATTTCCACAAGATCATACTATAGTTCCCTACAAATTATTTACAAATTTATGCTATAGTTCCTCAATCATTTTTCCACAAAAATATACTATAGTTCCCTATAAAATGTTCAAAAATTTGTACTATAGTTCCTCAATAATTTTTCCATAAAATTATACTATAGTTCCCTAGAATTTTTCACAAATTTGTTCTATATTTTCTCAATAATTTTATTCAAATATGCATTTTATTATTTCACCAATTGTTATCAATTTTCCCCCAAAATTTGTTTCAAGAATGCATTTAATTGTTTTATCAAAATTTATCCCAAAATTTAATCGAAGGATGCATTCATTTGTGTCCCAGATTTGATTATCAAATTTCCCCCAAAGTTTTATCCAAAGCTACATTATATCATTTCATAAATTGATATCAAATTTTCCCAAAATTTGATCCAAGAATGCCATCAATTGTTTTACTAATTGGATTATCAAATTCTCCCAAAATTTGATCCAAGAATACATTCAATTACTTAATCAATTTGGTTATCAAATTTTTCCTAATAATTTGGTCTGTGAATGTATTCATTTTCTCCAATTGTTTTTCTCAATGGCTATCAAATTTCCTATTTCCTTATCTCTATTTCAAGAACCTTTAAAGCCAAGGGATTATTTTGTAAAAATACAAGGTACTCCAAATTTCACCAAAGTTAAGGTATTATTTGCACAACTAAAAGGGTATTTCAAATACCTTCATCATCAAGGTATGTTTGCAAAGATATAAAGGTCTTAAACAAATCATCCTCTCCAAAAATAAGGAATGATTCACATTATAAAAGGTTCTTTAATTAAACAAATATTTTAAAGGTTTGATTATATAAAAAGGATGGGGTGTTATGAAAAACCAAACCAAATTCAATCAAGCAACGAACTTCAACCATGATTAAACTTCCATAGTTAACCTCTGTCAATTGGTCAATCTTCCATAATCAACTTCTGCCATCTATCTGCCAACATCCCAGTCCTTGCGATTAGGTCCTAGCCTCCTTGGCTAGCATGACCACCATCATGTGGTCATATAGATAGGGGAGGCTTCCCCTCTTTAAATTTTACCATATGCTTCTATTGGATGCATGTGGGACAATAGTCCTAACTCTACAATAAAAAATAGTTTTACAAAATTATGCCCATGAATAACCAACATCGATACATCCTTATACCAACACAAACTTTGAGAAGCAAAATTGTCACATGTTGGGTCACATTGTAGGAAATAAAAGGAGGCTAAAGGGATTGTGTGGGACTTAGACAAGCACCTAGGTTCTTGGCTATATGTCTCTAGGTACCAAACACATTTTATGTTGCCTTTTTCCCATCTTATCATGCATGTGGAACAAAAACTAACATAAATTATTAAAATTTGAGCTCACTAGGCATATTGTAGGTACCATGGAAACTCAGATAGCATCATAGAAGATTGTTTGACCTTGTCTAAAACTCTATTTTAATCACCTTGACCGTGGTGCAAAGCTTCAATCATGAAATAAAATGTTGTGAGCTCTAGATTCATTCAATAAGTATATGATATCGGCATTTGAGGTTGATTATTGCATCATAGGTGGTTTATTTCTGAGTTCAGATGATTGTATTTGAATGTGTTTGATCACAATAAATTAAACTAGTTATAGAGATGAATTTATTCATCCCTTATTTAATCATATTCATATAGAATATTAATAGCCCCAAGGTATGGTTTAAGTTTCACCCTGTAAGGTTTCTTCTAATGGATTTGATCCGAGGATCATTACAAGCCTAGACACATGCTTAGACTCCATTGACATTGTGATAGGCAATTACAAACATCAACTCTAGTTTTAATTTGAAAGCAGATCATAGTGTTAGCGATGTCATCATATTGAAACTCCCTATGTTTAGATATTTTCAATATTTGAGCTAAGTGGATTCACTTAAGAATTTATTTAATTGATACAACCTCAGGCTTATAGTGATGTAATTTACTTGACCAAAACAAGTTGACGACAAGTGATTATTATTCACAAAATTTTGATGAATCATAATTTAAGACAAAGAATCCAAAAGATCATAAATGTCTTCTACAAGCCTCAATCCAAAGGTATTCAAGGCATATAAATACACACACTATTTATAACCTATATCTATATTTATGTAAGCAAATGGAGAAGGAGGAGCTCAATTGTATGAGGTACATGAAAAGAAACTAAAATACAAATAAACTAATTTTATTCTAAACAAAGCATTGGTGAGGGAAGAAATGAAAAGGTAAGTAATGGTTAGATCCAACCTAATTATTCCTCCTCATGATGGCTATCTGAAATCCCTTCTGATATACCTTCTAATGCCTTTCTTACTTCTCCTCTCGAGTCCTCCAAGATTTCTCCTTGCTCCTTCCTGTATCTAACTCCTTTATGCTATATGTATATATAGACCTTTGATATACTTTTTTATTGAAAAGTCAAGCTAGGGAAAGAAAAAGTGAAGGATCGAAGAGTAGAATAAATTGGCCTTATGAAGACTAATTTCCCACCTTGGTTCATTTTTTATTCCTCTTTGAGAACTCAACCCAATTTTTCTTCCTCTTCTAGAAATCAACTCATTTTTTCTTCATCTTCTAGAAGTCCCCTCACCTAATTTAATTTTTATTTATTTTTGTCATTTTGTAACAACAAAATGATTAAATAATTACCATCTAGGTATTAAAGACAATTAGGTTAATTTAATGTCAATTATTAATTTTATCCATTAACATTTTCCTTTTTTTGATGAATATTTTGTTGGAAATTACTTCTATCAAGTGTCTCAATTTTTGTGGTTTATTTCCCCACCATACTTGAGAGTACCTATTCCTGCAAACCAATGATAAATCATACATGAGTAGTACCTTATTCAAAACATCAACTATTTTTAACTACTCATTATATTTGCAATTACAAAACATGATCAAACATACAAACTCTATATCAACGATGAGACCTACCAAGGGAGGGTTGTGACACATAGGACTAGAAGCTTCCATGGAGTGCACTTAGAATAAGCCCTGACTTGATGTGCTACTTTGGGGAGACTTAATCTATTGCGGACCTTAACGTGACTTGGGATAAACTAGGTATTGCATATCCACTAGATCGGTCAAACCAAGGAATACAAATCCTAAAGAGTATAGTTTCTTATTAGGGATGTCACCTTATAGTGAGGCAAATGTGACAATGATAATTATAAAGGTAGTGATAATGGTATAAGTTAGTTCATGGGAGAAATGGAACTAACTAATTATAAGTACAATTGAGGGAAATTGTAACTTACCAAGCTCATTTTTTGTGGATAGGATATGTCACCTATTTTGAGAGGAGGATCATACAAGAAAGCATGGTTAGTTGCACATGAGGAAACTATAGTGCATCCCTAAAATAAGTTTGGATAAAAAATTAACTCCAAAAAGAGAACAAGGAGAATAATGGACCATAGTAAGAAGTCTAGAAGGACAATTGGAAGAGTAGCAGGTTCTAGTGAGGGAGTGGAAGATATTTCTTATGTAGTTAAGTTGCTTAAATAACAAATGGAACAACAACAAAAATTATTAGTAACCCTCATCAATAAGGAAAATTGTAATAAGGATTTAGAAATTAAACGAGAAGAGAATCATGTTAGAAGGACCCACGAAGGCAAAGCTCAGATAGAGGCTAAGCTTGCTAAAGATCTTAAGAATGTTAAGGAAGCTAAATTTAATGTAAATGAAGGGGGTAATGCAATAGAGTCATGGTTAAATGAGTTAGGAACCTTCTTTTACATAAATAATTACTCTTTTGAAACCTAGACTATGTGGGCTACTCTTCATCTTTAGGATGCAACTATAGAATTGTGGAACACATTAAAGATAGGCAAAGGAATTCAAGCTATGGACCTTACATGGGAATATTTTGTTGGGGAATTTAAGAAGATATTCCTATTAGAACAATTTTATGTATAAAAATTTGAGGAGGTTTCTATTCTCCAACAAGGTACCTTGTTTATGGATGCATACCACCAAGGATTCATTAAAATTTTAAAGTATGTTATAGAGTATGAGATCAATGAGCACCTAAAAATGCATAAGTTCATATTGGAGGTAGATCCTAATATTAGGATAGTTATTAATTTGCTCAAACCTAAAACCCTATAAAACTCTTATGATGTGTCCAGATAGGAAGAGACCAATCTTCAAATAAAAAATACCTTCAACAATGTAGGATTGACATAGGTAGATAGGTAGGGACTCAAAAAGAGGAGTTTTGAGGTTATGAAAAGGGACAAGGAGCAAAAAAATAAAAGTAAATGGAACCCTAAGTTTGGTAATAATAATAATGGGAACCAAGGGTAATATAAGTATGAAGAAATTCTATAAAAAGGACAATTACAACCCTCAATCCTTAAAGAAAAAATATTCAATTTAGAAAGAGAGAATAGGGAAGAAAAATAAGAAAAGATCTCAAGAACCCAAGACTAGTTGCTTCATCTTTGGGGCTCTTCATTATGCTAATAAATGTCCCCAATGATCAGAGTTGAGTAACAGAGTAGAGGATCAAGTACACCAATTATATGTTGCTATAGGGAATCAGAACATGGATGGACAAGCAACACCTATGTTATTGAATGGTAAGTTGTTTAAAAAGGATGTTAAAGTTTTAATAGATAGTGAAACTACATATAGTTTTATTTCCACTAGTATTATCCAAGATATGCTGAAAAGACTTGGATTTTGGGCATAAGGGTGGAAATTTGAGTATGGGTCTGGATAGACCTCCTTAGTTGATCAATGTTTATCTATGAATAATATAAAATTACCCAATGGACCCACTACATGGCACCTATATGTAGAACCATTTCATGTTTTTGAGATTATCCTAGGTATGAATTAGTTGAAGGCTCATGGAGCCTTAATAAATTTCCAATAAAGGTGGATGGATTACATCGATAAGGATAAAAAGAGAGTAAGAATTCAAAGTAGGAAAGGGTCCTTTTGACAACATTTGTTATCAAATAAGAAGCTGATGAAAGCCATTTAAAGAGGTGGTATGATGTATGTGGTCAAGATTAATGGCAAGATAGGCAAAAAAGGGGATGAAAAAATATTTAAGAAACATCCTATTTTGTATGAATTTAGGGATGTATTTTTAGAAAATCTTCCAGGCCTACCACCTCAATGTTAATTTGAATTCACTATTGAACTAATATATGGGGAAAAATACATTGCAAGGACACCTTACAGAATGACCACTTATGAGTTGCAAGAGTTAAAGGTGTAACTTCAAGATTTGTTGAAGGGTTTGATTAAACCTAATGTGTCCCCTTGGGGTGCTCCAATACTATTTATGAAAAATAAGGATGGTTACTGGAAATTGTGAATTGATTATGGAATGTTGAATAAGGTGACCATCAAGAATAGGTATTCTTTACCAAGGATTGATAACGTCTTTTATCAGCTAAAGGATGCCACTATACTTTCAAAGATTGATTTAAATTTTGGATATCATCAATTGATTATTTGAGATGAGGATACTCATAAAACAACCTTTAATACTAGATATGGACAATACGAGTTCATAGTATTACCATTTGGGTTGAAAAATACACTAATTTTTTTTATAAATATGATGAATAGTGTGTTAAGAAAATATCTAAATTAGTTTGTTTTGGTATTTCTAGATGATATCTTGATATTTTTTTTCACCAAAGAGGAACATAACCAACATTTATAGTTAGTGTTAGAGGTGTTGAGGAAAAACCAGTTATATAGAAATTGTCTAAGCATGAATTTTATGCCTCACAAGTTCAGTATTTGGGGCATATCATATCTATAGAAGGAATTTCTATTAATCCTAAGAAAATTGAGGCTATTTTAAGTTGGCTTGCACTGAGAAATATGTCTAAAGTAGGAAGCTTCATGGGGCTCACTAGATATTCTAGGATTTTTATGAAGGATTATTCAAATATTACCTACTCTATCACCAACCTTCAGAGAAAAGGGAAGGAGTTCAAATGGTTGAATAAATGTGATATCAACTTTGAAACTCTAAAAAAAAAGCTAACTACAACACCAATTCTCAAAATACTAGATCCTCTTGGGAATTTTATAGCGTGTACAAATGCTTCCTTAGATTGGTTAGATGGGGTTTTATCCCAAAATGAGGCTACAGTAGCATATGAATCTAGGAAAATCAAGAAGCATGAGTTGAATTATGCTACACACGACCTAGAATTGGTAGCAATTATGCATGAACTAAAGTTTTGGAGGTGCTATTTTTTGGGTAAACCATTTGAGCTAAGGAAAAACCATCAAAGTCTAAGGTACAATTTTATCCAGCCTACATTGAATGCAAGACAAAGAAGATGGATAAAATTCTTGGCAAAATACAACTTTGGTATTGAGTATATCAAAGGGAAAGAAAATAAGGTTTCATATGCCTTGAGTAGGAGAAGACACATAGCAAAATTAACCTAGAGTCATATAAAATTGATGGACAAATTTAGAGAAATGTAGCTATAAGATCAAAATTGCATTAAAATATAGGTTAAAATTAAGATAAATACTAAAGAAAATAAGGATTTCAACATAAAATATGGAATTTTATGTTTCAAGGATAGTTTTTTCATACGTAAAACTGGTGATTTAAGGTGAATGATTATGCAAGAGGTACATAATTCTCCATATTCTGCTCATCTGAGAGGTGTAAAGATGTATGAAAACATGAAAAATATCTACTAGGCAAGAATGAAACTAGATGTCACTAGTTTTATTGCTAGTTGTTTAGAGTGCCAAAGGATTAAGGTAAAACATTGATATCTAGCAAGGAAAATTATACCCACATGATATACCTACTTAGAAGTGGCAGGTTATATTTGTGGATTTTATTATGGGTTTACCTAAGACTAAGTACCAAAATGATTCAGTTCTTGTTGTGGTCAAAAAATTGACCAAGGTTACACATTTTATATTGAGGAACATCAAGCATGATGCATTGGTGGTGGCAAAGAAGTTTTCCAAAGAAAAATTTAGGTTACATGGTTTTATTGAGGTGATCATATTAGACAAGGATTCTAGGTTTACATCAGAATTCTAGTAGGCTCTTCACTGTGTAGTGGGCACTAATATAAATATCAGTTTTACATATCATCCAAAAATAGATGGATAAATGAAGAGGGTAAAAAAAGTTCTAGAGGACATGCTTCGCATGTACTACATGGAGCAAAAGTCTAAGTGGGAAGACTTTTTGCATCTAGTAGAAATTACTTACAATAATGGGTACCATTCATCATTGGGAATGACTTTGTTATGGAAAAATATGAAAAACACCACTATCATAGGATAATTTAGAGGATTGAGGGGTGATCAAAATAGACACTATTAGAGATATGAATGGGTAACTCAGAGTGATTTAGCAAAGGCTCAAGGAAGTAATTTATCGCCATAAGAGCTATGTTGATCTAAAATTATCACCAAGAGAATTCTCTATGGGAGACAAGGTCTTCTTGAAGGTAAGACACATGAAAAGTTCCATCAAGTAAATTAAGTTGGATCCTCACTATGTTGGACCTTTTTTAGAGTATATTACATTATTGGGTACATTCTAATGTACCACCTTGGGTACATAACTAGAGTAGGATTTTAATTTAGAGTAAAGTTTGAGTTACTTCATGAAATATAATAAATGCACAAGTGGTAAAATGTGCAATGATGTAAATGCACATGTAGTCCATATGTACATGAGTCATTGGATAAGGTAGATTAAGAGTCATAGGTAGAGTAATGGACAAGGTACATATATTCCTATATATACCTTTATGTAAGTAAGTGGGGGAGAAGGAAAGTAGAGTGGAGTGAGATACAATGCTACTATAGTGAGTAGTGAGTAGGTACAATGTAGTTCTTCATTGAAAATTTTAGAGTGTTCAAGTCCTCCATGATATTTTATTGTACTATTTTTGTGAGCTTTCATTAATGGCATATTACAGAGTTATTGTAGAAATTTATCTCATTATTTTCCTACATATTATAGTACCATTATCATATACTTATCATTGCTTACTTATTTTATATCTTGTGGTTGCATTTCCTTTAATACACATCCTTAACATCTAACAATGGTATCAAATAACATGGTAGATCAATAGGAAATAGGGAGAGCCACAAGAGAGATTGAGAGAAGTTAAAAAATCTCATTTACAAAATTTCTAAAAATACATTTGGTTGGAGTCTTTCCACAGAGTTACAAAAAAACTTATGAAGACTATGACTCAACATTGATTCCAATAGATTGACAAATCAACTAGTGAAGATTCTAAATCTCTAGATTTAGATATTTACCATTTTCTAGTTATAACATTTTGTTGCAGGAAAATAATATTCAAAGAAAGTTGGAAATATTTCTACAAGAAAGCTAGGAAGAATATCTTCTTTGGAATCAATCTAGTAGCTGAAGCAGAAAAATGAATAATTGAATATTTGGAGACCTGAGAGAAAAGATCCCATTGCAAGAGTTTTAGACTTGCAAATTATAGAAGATCAAAAAATGCCAGAGGATCCTTATTGTAGATTTAACAGACTCTAGGAGAATATTGAAGGTTGGTGATCTCCATTGAATATTGAATACTGCAAATCAAGGAGGAGGTCCTAGAAAGAAGACCCCATTGAAGGAGGAAGAGACTCAAGAAAAAGAGTCCTAAGAAGATTGGATATTGGAGATATCCATTGAAAATTTGAAGAGAAGACCCATAGAAGATCTCATTGAAGAATTTCTAGTCTTGGAAGACTAAATATTGAGGACTAGCAAAGGTCCAGTTCTAAATTTTAGAAGTAGCAAATTTTAGAGATCCAAGAGGGAGATTTCATTTCAAAACATCCATAGTTGAATATTAAAGGAAAGATCTCATTAAGAATATCATAACCTATGAGATTGAAGACCATAGAGAAGAGGTCCCAAGGAGAAAGAAGGAGAAGGTCATTTAAGTAGATTTAAGAGAAGGCTATTGAAGGATTGCATAGGAGAACTCATTAGAGAAATTTACCAAGAAGGAGAAGTTCATGATAAAGATTTTTGGGATAATTTTTACCATATGACAACAATACCAAAGGAGAACAATTTGACAAGAAGTTTAAAAAATTTTGGAGGAGAATAGTGAAGACCTCAAGACAGTAAAATTATTGAGAAGAAGGCCACCATATTGGATAACATTGAAGTCATAATTTGACAAGGAGGTTGAAGGAGAAAGGAGATAGAAAAGACACCAAATCTAAGAAATTTGGATATTGCCATTAAAGGCTATTTTGGAGAAAGGAGATTGCTGGTTTTATAGTAGAAAAGTGAAGGCTTCTTGAATGAAAATATCAACTGTAATTTGGAGGAGTTTCCTACCAAATTTGTGAGATTCAAGGACAACACTTCCAAAGGAGAAATTAACTATGAAAGGACAGCAATTCAGGAAGTATTACTAGCTATAAAATTTTAGATCTAAAGAGTGCATTCTAAGGGAAGAGAAAAGCCACCAAATTATAGTTTTAGGGCAGCATGTTAGAGGGTTTCAAAGCTACAAATAGGCGAGCTAAAGAGCTATTTTATATAGCAAGAAAGAGCTGCAATTTCATCAATTATAAGGTAGTATTTAGGCGATTCAAATCACCAAGACAACCATCTTATACAAAGATCATTAAGATAAGAAAATTTGGTGCAAAAGGTTCATTAGTTGAACATTACTTATTCAATTCATTATTAAGTTTCATTAAGCACCATATTAGAGTTTAAAAGTTGCAAGAAGAATTTTGCATTTGAAATTCTTCAAGGGAGTGCAGAAGATAGCTTTTACAAAGGTTATAACCTAGACATAAAAGGAGGAGTTAGATATATTTTGAAATAAAGAAGAATATCAACATCCGACCTAATTAAAACAAAGAAGACATTATTCATAAGTGATAGTTGCATAGTTTATAATGCATATTTCAAGTTACTTTTAGAGATTTCACTTACATGAGCAATAAGGAGAAATTACTATTACACTATAATAATTATTACAGGTGGATTAAGTATTCAAGTTAAGGATGAAAATTAGTGCAAAGTTGAGTTGCATGATTAAGATCTTAGATTTATTACTGCTAAGTTAACCAAACAAAGGAGAGAGTTGTCTAGCAAGGAAGACAACATAAAATCACATCTTGCCACCAAGGAGTAGTGCAAAGAAGCCACCTCATCAAGGAAGAAATAAAGCTTGCAAAAGGATATTTAAAGATCTCAAATATAGGTGCAAATTTAAGGTATTCTATTCTAACTATTACAAAGCATTTTGCATTATATTATTACACCATAATCTTCTTATCCTACATAGAAAAATAAGATAAATCTAGAGTGTCTCAAAGACACTACAATAGCTTGAAAAGAATATCTACAAAGCAACCATTTTAGAAAAATAAGCGAGCAAATTTTAGGCTAAGAAATAGAGCCAACGAAGGGCTCACATTAGCCAAGTTTCAAGTTGTCCAAAGAAAACACATTCATCACTAAATCTAGTGCCTATAGCAACATTAACCTATAATAGCAAGACCGAAATAAGAAGCCCATCATCTATTGCATATCGATGTAGAAAAGATAGCTCTAAGGACAACACATTGTAAGTATAAAGAAATATATTACAAGGTGAAAACAAAGGTGCATTACCCAAGCTACAACTTGGACTAACTGCCAACTAAAATGAAACACCTTAAGCCATCATTGGAGCACCATAAAACCACCATTGTAGTGCTCTTGAATCACCATAGCTGAAACCAACCTCACAACATCACCATTCACTTAGAAATAAAGCCTTGAAGACAAGACTCAAAGGGCATCCACTGGCAAGAAGTATACAAGGAATAAGAGATATTGAAGGGAGTATTACATGCATGAAATTGGAGCACCACTTGTAATTTGAATCCTAGGAATCTTGTGCCACTTGGTACAACTAAAAAATATGCCCATATACTCTTTAATGTATGCCCAATAAAGAAGCACTCAAAGATAAAGTAATGTCTATTGTTGAGCATTGAATAACATAATTTGGAGGTTACAAGAAATTATCATTTGTAGCAAAAATAACTGAACACAAAAACACAAAATAGAAAAGGAGATAATTGCAACAAATGATTTTCTTTATATTCACATAATGGAGCCTGAATATCCAAATTTACAATGCTTTACCCCAATGTTTCAGGGGAAATATTACAATGCTCTCTTTTCCTAAGTACAATGCTTTAATAAAGGGGTCTTCCAACTCTTTAGCAAACTATGATGTGTTCTTTGCTCCTCTGCTACAGCTCCAAGGGTGAGTGGGCTTCTGGTATCTAGTAATGGGACCACTCCAGATTTAATAGATTTCCAAGTACCTATATCTTTCACACATGGAAGTCAAACAAGGGTTAGTAGAACTTGTTGATAAATAAATAAAATATCACCACAAAGCCCTAGTTGCAGAAATAAGAAATGTAGTACAAAAAATAGAGAAATAAAACCTAAAATATCTTATTGAAAATCAAATTATCGATCCATGCTTGTCATTTTTTTCTACATTCTGAGTAACCATGAATATGTGGTTATGATTGGTGAACCATAGATGGATGGTTAGGAAACCATGGAAGGGTGGTTGCAAATGTATAACCACAAACGAGCGATTGAGGATGGATTGTAGAAAGCTCCACAAAAGAGAATTTGGGGCTTCAAACCTCTGATGTGTATGAACTCCTGGTATGATTTTGGTAGCCTGATGGTATGTAATATCAGCCTCCTTTGGTTGATGGGGTTGGGTTGTTCTTATAGGCCATTTTAGATTTTGGAGGGAAAAGGGCGGTTGCAATCCAGGATTGCCAAGTGGTAATCTAGGGCTACCAAATGGAAGGGGTAGTTATAGTGAGTCACCTAGGGTGTCTCACTTAACTAGGGTGATGTGGCTAATGGATGAGTATAAGTGGAGTGAGGTGTAAGGGATGTCCCATATGAAAGAACAAGGGGGACATGCATGTGTAATATGTGGTAAGGGATGGTGGTAAGGTGGCTAGGATACATGTCTAATTATTAGGAAGTGTATCCTAAGCAGATTTTCTAGATTTATTAAAATCTAGAAAATAGGATAATGTGTAGGATTTATACACCTAAGTTTAGAATTAGGTATATAATTTTATTATGTAGGATTGTGATGGTGGGATGCAAATGGGGTGAAATATGCAAGGCTTTGTATTAAAGCATAAATTTTTAGGTTTTGTTGTCTACAAATGTCCTTTTTTGTATCGTGTTGTATAAAATACAATGCGATACAAAAACAAAAGACACCTATATTTATTGGATGGATAAATGGACTCAAATCTTCTCAATGCTCAAGAGTGAATAATTTTTTAAAATTTTGATTTGTTTTCTTACCCCCTCAATTGGTGAATGGGTAAACGATGAAAACCACAAGCCAATTGACCAAATGTGGATGATTAAAGGAGGTTAATGTGATGGATGCAAATGTATGACATTGAAATCAACTTGATACCCCAAGTTTGGGATGGTTTGATGTTGCAAATTTTCTTTTGGTTTTGATGATGTGCAAAATGTCATGGTAAAATCACCAACCACATTGGGAGTTCGGGTGCCCATGTGACTATAAGAATTCCCATTGTTAGGAACTAGGCTCTTTGGGAATTCAACACTCATAGTGGTTTTGGCGATTGTTACGAAATTGTGAATGAGTGTTTCCACTTTTGTAACCCAATGGAAAGGGTTTAGGATAACCTTGTGCAAATTAACTTCAACAGAGCCACACTAAAATATTGAGGGACCTAGCTAATATAATTCCATATGTAATGATGTTGAATTATTTTTTTGGATAAGTGTCCTTATGGTGAGCTACCCATCCTACCAGATTGCATGGATTACCAATCATTGCAACCGCTAGGTATGTAGGATAAGTCACTAGATACAAGGGTCACTTAATGATGATGATGATGTTTGTGATTATGCATGTGGTGATGATGATGATAATGATGAATTTGGTTGTTTTGGAGGGGTGATTATTGTTTTTTTTGCTAACCACATGGATGTATTTGGTTTCTCCTAACAACCATGTATCTACGGTTGGCACCACCAACTACGAGTGCATATTTAGGTGTGCTCACAAAATGCAGGCACCTAGTAGGCCCATAAAAAGCAATTATAAATAGGCTATGGGCAGTTTGAATTTTCATTTTTGTGGTCGAATATTTCTTGAGCAGTTGAGAGGCTAAGTGAGCTATGGAAGTTACAGGGGAGATGAGTGGAGAAAGTGGCAGATTGGATGGTAGAGGCTCGGCTGGAGTTGAAGTCAGAGTCTGCTATGCTAAGGTAGGTTCTTGAAACCTTTAGCTTAGCTTTATTATGTTTTTTTTTGTTTTGTTGTTTTTATTTTTATTTTATTTTTAACACTAAGAGGTGGTGGTAAAATTATTATTATTTTTTGTTTGATGATAAAGGGGGAGGCGAAATTTTTTTTTGATGATGATAAAAATGCAGAAAATTATTTTATTGTTTTGTGTTTTTGTACAAATGAAAATGCTTAAAATATTTTTGTTGTTTTTTTGGATGATTGGATGAAAATGTTTTTGGTGTTTTTGTGTGTTTTCAAAAATGAACAAGAAATGCATGCTCTATTTTTGTGTTTTTGTTTTATTTTTTATTTTGGATGAAAATGCATGATTTTTTTTTTGTTTTATATATTTTTGTTTGTTTTTTTTTTGCACTGATATGGATGTTGTTTTGTGCTTTTTCAGGTTAAGTTTATTGAGGTGCATAACCGATGGCCTTGCATTATATCCCGGGTGCATAAGGCATTGACAAATGATGACTAGAAGTGGTTGGAGGTGGTGGAGTTGGCTAGTTGTGGGCATGTGGAGACTTATGAGGGTGGATGAGGATTATCTGTCTACCCTAGTGGAGAGATGGGACCCTGATAGGGGATCATTTTAGCTTTTTATAAGGGAGCTAACTATCACCTTGTAATATGTTTATCGTATCTTCCATGTTCCTATCAAGGGATTACCAGTTTAGGTGGGATATGAAAAGGAGCATGAGATAAGGCCAATCTATGGGGATTACTGGGATGTAGACTCTAGCAAGGGAGGTATCTCATATATTTAGTTATTTTAGGATAGGAGGTTAGGTGCTCCAGTAACTTTTGTGATGTACATTGTAGGCAACATGTTGTTGCCTAACATCATGAGGTCCAGGTTCCCTTGAAAACATGAGAGGCTTATTATGTATCTCATTAGTGAGCCTCAAATTTATGTATGGGCTCCCACTCTTCTATGCCATTTGTACATTAATCTCTATGAGGTGAAGAGGCGAGAGCAAAAGGGACTCGAGTGCAGCTTGCTACTTCAGTTGTGGGCTTGGGAGCACATCTAGATTGCTTAGCCAGAGGGTCTACCTTATGAGTGGGATGAGTCACATACTTGTTCTCTTCATTGGTGGACCATTAAGGAGATTTCATTGAGTTGCCCTATTCATAGTGGATAGGATTAGTGGTCTTTGTTAGGTGGTTTGACTGAGGGTGACATTTGCTGGCAACCTTGGTGGGGTCTAACATGGGATACTAATGCAATGTAGTTTCAGTTGGTTAGGTGAGGTAGGCGGGTGGTTGGCCAGCATGGGTGAGATATGGATTTTATCTAGTTATAATAGGTTATGTGATAGTTTGTCCTAGTATAGGTTGTTCCTGATGCTCTAGTGGTGTACAATTGCCAAGGTGATGAGCTGAGTATCCTAGTCACTCCTAAATTTTTGACTATGGATGATGCCATGGATGATGAAGTGGTAGGTGTGCTAGATTCAGATGATGTTGGGATGATAGTTGATTATGATATTTGGTTGAATACACAACCTCCATGGGCACCTAGCTAGGATATGGATGATGTGGCTAGCAATGACAAGCAAGATCCTAGTGAGCATGAATCTCATTCAAAAAAACACCATTGAGGTAGCAGGAGTAAGGGGTAAACTGGAGCAGACACAACCTACAAACACTAGGGCCAAGGTTGATGGATATGGAGGTGGATGTAGTAGTGATGGAGATCTTCCTCCACACTATATTGAGGAGTGGGGAGTTATCCAGGCTAAGGGGGATAGCTTGGGGCTGATTATAGAGGCTCATGATGAAGAGATAATGAGGTTACAAGGGATGTTAGTAGATCAATATGATGATATAGATTGGTTGTAGAGTGAGGTGGATGAGCTACAAAGTGGATATGGTGGAGGTGGGGATGCTTCTCTAATTGTAGCTCTTCATGCTGAGATAGCCCATCAGGAGGTGCACCAAGGGTTGGAATTGGTTGCTGCACAGAGACAAGCTAGGTATGTTGAGATGCTTGAGGATAGTTTTTTAGCGACCCTAGGGTGCATGCACCACTCTTACTCTACTTACAATGTGTTAAGCCCAAAATTCAATGAAAGACCATAAAAAATTACATAACACAAAATTAATAAAGATGTCTCTTTGTTTGTATTAAAACCCGGTTACATGTCGGTCCCTCCTAGGGATACCCATTTTGATTCAATAAGGTTACAAGTGGGTAAGATGTCCCCTCGCAAAGGGGTGGTACGCTATCACAAGCTTCTTGGTTCTACACATGGAAATGTATAAGGGATTATAGATGCCTCCTTCTCCAGGTCTATTTCCTAGAGGGATCTGTTTTGCTCTCGTATATTACAGATTATGTCCGATGAACTTGTGATCCTGTAAGCAATGAAACAACAACACACACTTAAATGTCCAAAGAATACCTCCCTGGATGAGGTTGTTAGTAATAAATATATGAAATGTAAGTAGGTGCAAATTAAACTGATTCTATGAATGTGATTGAATGAAATGATTTTGTGCTAATGATATACAAAACATAATAATGAAACTAATGTCTAAAACCTTAAGCTAGGCCTGTGGGCCACTGTCCAATGTTGAAATGATGGTTGCTTTGCTCGATATGTTGAATATCCTGTATGTGGAAAATCCTCAAGTGGATTCTCCAATCCGATAAGGCTTTGCCCTTGATCAAGTGTATCTCATAATCAAGTGTCTCTCTCTCTTTGGTGCTCTCAGGCTTGCAACTTTTAAAGTGTGTGAAAGCCTAGGTCTATGCCCAAGCCCGAGGACTGAATCCCTCATGCGTAGTGAAGTTTTCTATGTTTAAATACTAGTTAACTGAAGTCTAAATGCAAACTCAAGTCTCCTATGTGAACTGGTTGTGAAAGGGAATGCAAAGTTACTCCCGCTCACCTTTATTACATGTAGACTGCCACTTCCACCCATGATTGGGTATATCTATTGAAAAAATACTTTTTATGGCTTAGCTACTATCATCTGTAGTAGCTAAGATTTAGTTGCTATCATCCCCAGTGGCTAAGGTCTGGCCGCTCTAAGCTTGAGAAGCTAAGGTATGGTCACTCTAGTCTTGAGCGGCTAGGCTTGGATGGGCTTAAAGTGCCACAGATGAGTGGTTAGAACCACTTTTTATTCTTGGAAAATCAAAGATTATGTCATATTATCTTATGAATGTGCCTATGTGAGTAGCTCCCCTAAACATGACATGTTTTAGGTGTCTACAAATGCCCCTTTTTGCAATGTGCTGTGTGGAAAACACAATGCTGAGCAAAAACATAGACTAATTTATTTGTAGGGTGTATGGTGATCAGTAGTCTGATCAACGTCGGATGGCCCAATCATGTAATATGGTGTGTGTTGTGGCTGCTCCACAACGTACCCCAAAATTGGGGACCCACCTTTTTTGCATGTTTTCCAAGAAGACCGAAGTGGCCCATATGCTAAAGATCAAAGAAAAAGCAAAACACCACAAGGAGGAAAAAGTGTTGCGATATCGCGACATGTTGCATTTTCGCGGTCCAAAGAAAAGAGAGAGAGCAAGGAGGAAAAAGTGTCGCGATATCGTGACATGTTGCATCATCACGGCCAAAAGAGAAAAAGTGTCGCGATATCGCGACATGTTGCATCGTCGCGGCCAAAAGGGAAAAAGTGTCGCGATATCGCGACATGTTGCATCTTCGCGGCCAAAAGAGGAAAAAGTGTCACGATATCGCGACATGTTGCATTTTCATGGCCAGAACAGAAGAAAGAAAAAGTGTCACGATATCGCGACATGTTGCATTTTCACGGCCAAAAGAGAAAAAGTGTCGCGATATCGCGACATGTTGCATCATCGTGGCCAAAAGAGAAAAAGTGTCGCGATATCGCGACATGTTGCATCTTCGCGGCCAAAGGAGGAAAAAGTGTCGCGATATCGCGACATGTTGCATCGTCGCGGCAAAAAAGGAAAAAGTGTCGCGATATCGTGACATGTTGCATCATCACGACCAAAATAGAAAAAGTGTCACGATATCGTGACATGTTGCATCGTCGTGGCCAAAAGAGAAATAGTGTCACGACATCATGACATGTTGCATTGTCACAGCCACGATATCACGATATGTTACATTTTTGCAGCAAAGGGCCACAAAATGGAAACGAAAAGCTTTTTTTTTCTTGGAAAACCAAAACACATGCATGCACAAGGGAAGGTGAAACGAACAGCCATTGGAAAATGAAACGAACAGTCAGGGAAGGTGAAACGAACAGCCATTGGAAAATGAAACGAACAGTCATGGAAGGAGAAATAATTTTTTTTAGAAGTTTAAATATGCCATTCAAAGAGGCCGAAAGGGGTTGGAAACTGCTGCGAGCAGAGTTGCAGATTTGAAGGCAAGAGGGCCATTATGGACCTGTTTGGGCTATTTTTCTTCCATTGATTGGTTTGGGAAAACCAAAAACTTTTGTTATTGTAAAATGACAAATTTTTAATACAGAAAGTTTCAGAAAGTTGCATCTTATGGACAAGAAAGAAGGAGTCATTTTCTGCATGCAAGATTAAATGTCTATTTTTCCCCTTTTCAGATTTTAGGCTTGTAAATGGAGTTTATGCAAGTTTTCTTGGTTGCTTCATGCGAATGTCTAAATCTGAAAACCTCATTTAAAACCCTAGGAGCCAACACTTAGCTTATCCGGATCGTGCTTGTTTTGCAGGTCCAATAGGTTAGGTTGCATGCATGGAAACCTCACATCTTCGGTTTTGTCGAAATAGGATAGCATCATACTGAATGCATTTTATTTTCATTTTTCTGCATTTTATTTTTTTCCAGAAATTTTAACTTTTTTTTAATCTTCAGGCATTAAAATAAACATTTAAAAAATTTCAAAATCCAAAAATAATTTCACCATTGCGTAGGTTATACTTCAGACTTCCAATACGCACTTTGAAATTTCATTTTCGGAGTTGTTTAGTATTTTTAAAAATTCATCGAAGTTGTTGTTTTACTATAGATTTTAAAAATCCGAAAATAGAAAATTTCCATTTTAAGGTCAAATTTCATTTTTTCAGTTTTGTTTTACACTCATGAGCCTATGATGACATTCCCTTCATGAAAATTCCAATTTCATCGAAGGAGTTATGTTTTATGGCATTTCACAAATTTCCATTTTTGGAGCCTAAAATTGCCCTCTCTTCATAAAAATTCTGATTTTACGAAAGAGGGGTAATTTGAGCATCACATTGAAGGTCATATGAGGGCCAACTCACATTTGCTTTATTTTGGTTCAATGAACAATCACTAAAGTTTCATGGTAAAATAAACCAACATTGCCCCTTGTTTACAGTTACTTGCAATCACTAAGGTGTTCCAAGCATTTAAAGTGAATATCTTTATTTAAGATTACTAATACACATATGCAAATGCTAATATAGCGGAGACCTTGGAGAAGTTGTTTGTTTAACTTCTTTGCAAGAGGGGATTTGGAACCCAAATCCTAAAGGAGAGTGTACTTTCACAATTGGGTGAAAATACCACTCAACATTTTGGCGCTAGAAGGAGGGCCCGAGTTGGTTTATTTCAAGTGTGATTTAAATGCTATAGGGATTTAAATTTTGAATATTTCATGCCCTATTGATTATTATCTTTAGCCCTCTTTTAACAATACAACCTTGTAGTGTTAAAAGGAGGACATGAATTGCTATGCATTGTTCTAACGCTTTTGATTGTTCATACGGGAATAATGTGTTTTGATTTGATTTTGAAAATTTTTGGTCTTGACTAACGAGGTTGTCTCCATGCAATTACTTTCATTGGATTTTAATGGATACATCTCTTGGTTGATGCTAACATGATTATTCATACGTTACATGTTTGATATTTGCGAGTCATTTCATGCTTATTTGTAAGGAATTATTTTGTCTAAAACGTATTTGTTGTCGGTATTATGCTCTTCACTTGCGTGTAATGCGATCTTGTGAATCAGAAAGCCTACAACACTAGGAGTATGCTCTTCACTTGTGCATATGCGATCTGGTGAATCAGAAACTAATTTACATTTTTAGAATATTGCTTTGTCATGGTTCCTTCTTTTATTCATGACTAACAAATTGGTTTTGAAGTTATTCTTTGAGTTTCACTAATGGCAACATCTGAGGAGCAAATTGTATCCCTAAGAGAAGAAATGATGTCCCTAAGAGAAACGATGGTATCTGCATTAGGAAAGTATTATGAATGTCATTCTACCTTTGGAACACCTTATCAAATTCATGAAATGTTATTGGAGTTTCTACGACTTTTTAATCAAGAGGTGGCATCGGGATACCTACAAAATCTACATATCTATAAGTTCACATTATGTCAATTTCAAATATTTTGTGAGCCTATTGCTTGTAGGTTCTTCCCATACATTGTGGGTGATAGATCATTCTCGTGGTATTGCCATCTACCCATGGAGGTTAAGACTTCTTGGAGCCAATTAGAAGCAGCCTATCTTTATCACTTTGGTAATCAAGTTGACTTGGATAGGTTGCAAAATCAATTCACCTCTATGTGTAAAGAGCCTAATGAGTCCATGAGTCAATTCAGTGTGAGGTTTCATGAATTGTACTCTCAAATGTGGGAAAGTTTGGGTACATCGGAAGAGGAAGCTATTGAAGTATACCTGAGAGCCATACCCCCCACACTTGCTACACTCATTAAGGAAAACTTGGATGACCTGTCTCTAGAGATGATCTATGAGATCTTTGAAAAGGTAGAACAAGTTTTGGAAGAAGAAAAGGCACAACATGCTCCCATGAAAGATTGTTCTTTTGGGGTTAGTGATACCAACCTACATCAACCATTGAATATAGCACCCTCCAATCCAACAATACCTAAGGTGAATGATCAAGGGGATGAATTTGAGTGTCCAAATGTTACAACCACCTTAGATGTAGTCCAAGAGGAGGTGCAAGTTACCAATCCAACATCCACTAATGAGGATCATGCTGAGATGATTTCATTCATAGAGATACATGATTATTCACATAATGGTGTCCTAAAGTCAACTCGGTTTGAGATATGTGATAGGACAGAAACTGCCATAGAATTGAATGAAGTGGTTGAAAGTGAAATCGGAAGAAAATCAATAAATGAATTTGAAGATATGATAGAATTGCACCACTTGTTCTTGGAAGACACTCTCGATGAGAAGCTTGAAAATAATGATCAAGAAATTCTTCACCCTCCAAATTGTGATAAAATTGAATCATGGGTTACTAATTTGGACTATGATAGCCTTACCAATTTGAATTCAAGAAATAGCCCACTTTTGGAAATAATTGAACCATCTAAGGAAGGTGAAGGTGAATTTGATGAGATACACTTTGATCAATTAGAAGATGTTGAAGAAATAGTTGAGCATCATAACTTAATTTTGGAAGATGATCGCCATGATTCTTGGAAGAAATTGGATGAATATGCTCACTCTAAACCTTCTAATGAACTCTTTGTGTCAATTGATATGCAGGATAACATAATCACCTACTCAAAGGAAGATATTACAACTCCTGTACAATTTGAGGATGTTTTGGAAGAGGGTTTCAAATCTCATCAAATTTTGGAAGATTATAATGATCCTACTACCAAGGACAAAGAAGAAAAAGAATTGACAAATGAATCAAAAGATCATGTCACAAATACTATGGAATTTCATTCCATGAATTTGGATGACAATTTTTACAATGGTTGGGGGAGATATGATGATGTGTTATTTTCTCACACCCCTATTGATGAAATTCCTATTCCACTGGATATACAAGATGTTGAAACTTCTATCTCACATGAAGAGATGCCATGGATGGTGAATAAGGAATTGGAACCAAATGACAAAGAGATTGATCAATTGGAAGCAACTCAAATGAGTGATCATCAAGATAGATTACTTGACATACACTTTGACCAACAAAATTTGAGGATTGAGAAAGATGAACATGTTTTCGATTGGGTGTCATATTTTGGTATGTTTGATGAACAGGTAATAAATGAAGAAATTGTGATTTCTCACCAAGTGTTGGTAAATGAAAATGTGCAAAAGGTAGAATCTAAACTTTTGTGTTCAAGTATCCAAGCTATAGGTGAAGAGTTGAATGACCATGTTTTGAATTTGAAGGATGTTTATGATGAAATGCCATTGAAGGTGAATGAAGAACAAGGATTGATTTCTAATCACACCTTTAATAACATTATTTGAATGAATGAAAAAGAAGTGAATGCACTTAAATTGCTAAATCAAATTCATCAACAATTAATTCTTGAACCTAGGATAAAAACTTTTACTGATCCTCATTTAGTAAATATCCTAGATTCTTGCAAATTGTTGCACAAGTTTGATTGGCCTAAGAACATGGAAAATGAATTGGCTTTAAAATTTTTGGAAATAGGCTCTTGCTTACAAAGTTTCATTTTGGATAAAGAAAGCCTAATTCTAAATCATGAATGGAAATATGAAATTTATACCTTAAAGAATAGACGAGATGAAATTGAAGATCAAATATTGTCTAATCAATTTGATGATTTGAATCTCACCTATGAGAGTACTAATGACACTAAATCAAATTGGTGGGGAGAGCGAGGCAAGTTGAATTTTTTTGCATTGCTTGGTTTGATCTTATTGTTGTTGGATTCCTACAACATTTGGCATACATATTGTGTCATATGTCTTTTGAAATGTTCTAATCATGTTTGGGATCCGGGAAAGTGATAGTCCAAGCTTTGCATCATCTTGTACCATATTGTACATTTGTATATAATTTTTTGGTTTGTGATGTTGGGTTTGCATTTCAGTTTTGGTTTTAAGTTTTGTGTGTTGGTCCTTTGGACATTTTTGGTTTGTTTAAAAAAAAAAAAAAAAAAAGCGAGATGTCAACTTATGTCCTTATGAATGTTGACTAAGACTAAGAGAATATGAAACATTGGAATTGTATTGTAGAAAGCTCCACGAGTATCGCAAACACATTAAAGAATATCATTTGGAACTTGTGATGCATGAAGTTGTCAGTTTTACAAATTATGGCAAAGTAGGTGATATACTCCATCCGCATTTCAAAAAGAGCAATGCATTCATCCATATCTCATGTTACATTCCACATTGCATATACATTTCATCTCAGTTGCATCTACATTTCAAATACAATCATTGAAAAGGTGTCGAATCCTCTTAGGGTTATTATATAACATATATTAAAAGGATCCTAAGGTTGGGAACCGATGCCCGAACTATCTTGAACCAAGCACGTTCTACACATATTAAAGAGGATCTTGAGAAAAATGGTCAAAACCATACTTGGAAGAAAAGGTGAGGCGAAAGGAGTATTTCGTGGTTGTCCCATCATGCAAAACATAGTCCATGAAATAGTGGTTTTCACCACTCCACCTCCATAACATCACTTGGATTGAAAGGATCGTACTACATGTCCCTCATAAGGATGAGTAGTCATCCCTAAGATTCAAGGAAGCCATTACCACTCCACCTCCATAACATCACTTGGAGTAGTAAGGATACGTACTACATCTCCCTCATAAGGATGAGTAGTCATCCCCTAAGATTCAAGGAAGCATTACTACTCCACCTCCATAACATCACTTGATTGAAAGATCGTACTACATGTCCCTTGCAAGATGAGTAATCATCCCTAAGATCCAAGGAATCCATCATTTAATCTACCTCCATTACATCATTTGAGATTTGGAAGGATCGTACTACATGTCCCTTGCAAGGATGGGTAGTCATCCCTAAGGTTCAAGGAAGTATCCCAAAAGTAAAAAGTCAAATCCTGGATTATGGGGTTGATCTCCATCGGGGCTATAGACGCCTGACTGGCAGTGGAGTATGCTCATGCGTGGCAACATGTCTTGTCTAAAAGCAAGACCACCGATTCGCTCAAACGGACAAGCTAGCTTGAAAGTTTCATCCATAGTACGGGGTTAAATCATTTTGTTCAAGATGAGGTAATGAACTCCAGATCCGAGTAGTAAGGATAGGGTTAAATTCCCATCTCGCTTAGGTTGGGAATCCTATTCCCCAAAGCTCTGATTTCACTTACACTTGCACATGGGTTCAAGATGGTAGTGACACATAACCAACTTTGGGATCTAGTAAATTAATTCAGAATACACATATTTGGTCCTAAGAGGGTTTGACAGTTTTAATATGTTTGTTCATGATACTAGAAAGTTTGAGCCTTTGCAAAGCAGGTTGTTATATCTCTAGCATAGTTGTCATACATCAAATCCTGCACAAATCATTCATAGCCTTGCATACGAATCATAAGTGAAACTGACAATGGAAAGTTGAACGAGTTTCAAACGATAGGGAATGAAGCACATTGCACACACCGAGCTGATGCTTAATAATTCTAATGCTTCATGTATTTCTCATCTAGTTTCATTCTTGGGATATTTGCTGACGCTTGTATTTGAGTCTGTGTGTTTTCAGGTTGAGTTCTCATCGAAATGCTCAGGAGCATTTCCCAATAGAGTCACCATTTGTTGTGGCTGCTCCACAACGTACCCCAAAATTGGGGACCCACCTTTTTGCATATTTTCCAAGAAGACCGAAGTGGCCCATATGCTAAAGATCAAAGAAAAAGCAAAACACCGCAAGGAGGAAAAAGTGTCGCGATATCGCGACATGTTGCATTTTCACGGTCCAAAGAAAAGAAAAGAAAAAGTGTCGCGATATCGCGACATGTTGCATTGTCGCGGCCAAAAGAGAAAAAGTGTCGCGATATCGCGACATGTTGCATTGTCACGGCCAAAAGAGAAAAAGTGTCGCGATATCGCGACATGTTGCATTGTCACGGCAAAAGAGAAAAAGTGTCACGATATCGCGACATGTTGCATTTGTGGCAAAAGAGAAAAAGTGTCGCGATATCGTGACATGTTGCATTATCGCGGCCAAAAGAGAAAAAGTGTCGCGATATCGCGACATGTTGCATTTTCGCAGCCAAAAGAGAAAAAGTGTCGCGATATCGCGACATGTTGCATTTTCGTGGCCAAAGAAAAAGTGTCACGATATCGCGACATGTTGCATTTCGAGCCAAAAGAGAAAAAGTGTCGCGATATCGCGACATGTTGCATTTTCATGGCCAAAAAGAAAAAGTGTCACGATATCGTGACATGTTGCATTTTCGCGACCAAAAGAGAAAAAGTGTCGCGATATCGCGACATGTTGCATTTTCGCGGCCAAAAGAGAAAAAGTGTCGCGATATCGCGACATGTTGCATTTTCACGGCCAAAAGAGAAAAAGTGTCACGATATCGTGACATGTTGCATTTTGGCCAAAAGAGAAAAAGTGTCACGATATCGCGACATGTTGCATTATCAGCCAAAGAGAAAAGGCGCATAGCACATGTCATAAGGACAAATCAATGAATAAGAAAAAATGTTACATAAGGACATCTTTAATGATTTGAAATCATTTAAAATGCAACAAAAGAGAGAAGAGGCAAGCCCATATGGAAATGAAACGAAGGGCCACAAAATAGAAACGAAAAGCCTTTTTGGAAACCAAAACACATGCATGCACAAGGGAAGGTGAAACGAACAACCATTGGAAAATGAAACGAAAAGACAAATTTTTTAAAATTTTAAATACGCCATTCAAAGATGCTGTAAAGGGGTTGGAAACTGCTATGAGCAGAGTTGCAGATTTGAAGGCAAGAGGGCCATTCTGGACCTGTTTGGGTTGTTTTTCTTCCATGGACTGGTTTGGGAAAACCAGAAATTTTTGTTATTGTAAAATGACAAATTTTTAATACAGAAAGTTTCAGAAAGTTGCATCTTATGGACAAGAAAGAAGGAGTCATTTTCTCGCATGCAAGATTAAATGTCTATTTTTCCCCTTTTCAGATTTTAGGCTTGTAAATGGAGTTTATGCAAGTTTTCTTGGTTGCTTCATGCGAATGTTTAAATCTGAAAACCTCATTTAAAACCCTAGGAGCCAACACTTAGCTTATCCGGATTGTGCTTGTTTTGCAAGTCCAATAGGTTAGGTTGCATGCATGGAAACCTCACATCTTCGGTTTTGTCGAAATAGGATAGCATCATACTGAATGCATTTTATTTTCAGTTTTTGCATTTCATTTTCATTTTTTGCATTTTATTTTTCCAAAAATTTTAACTTTTTTTAAATTTTCAGGCATTAAAATAAACATTTAAAAAATTTCAAAATCCAAAAATAATTTCACCATTGCGTAGGTTATACTTCAGACTTCCAATACGCACTTTGAAATTTCATTTTCGGAGTTGTTTAGTATTTTTAAAAATTCATCGAAGTTGCTGTTTTATTACAGATTTTAAAAAATCCGAAAATAGAAAATTTCCATTTTAAGGTCAAATTTCATTTTTTCAGTTTCTGTTTTGCACTCATGAGCCTATGATGACATTCCCTTCATGAAAATTCCAATTTCATTGAAGGAGTTATGTTTTATGGCATTTCACAAATTTCCATTTTTGGAGCCTAAAATTGCCCTCTCTTCATAAAAATTCTGATTTTACGAAAGAGGGGTAATTTGAGCATCACATTGAAGGTCATATGAGGGCCAACTCACATTTGCTTTATTTTGGTTCAATGAACAATCACTAAAGTTTCATGGTAAAATAAACCAACATTGCCCCTTGTTTACAGTTACTTGCAATCACTAAGGTGTTCCAAGCATTTAAATTGAATATCTTTATTTGAGATTACTAATACACATATGCAAATGCTAATATAGCGGAGACCTTGGAGAAGTTGTTTGTTTAACTTCTTTGCAAGAGGGGATTTGGAACCCAAATCCTAAAGGAGAGTGTACTTTCACAATTGGGTGAAAATACCACTCAACATTTTGGCGCTAGAAGGAGGGCCTCGAATTGGTTTATTTCAGTGTGATTTAAATGCTATAGGGATTTAAATTTTGAATATTTCATGCCCTATTGATTATTATCTTTAGCCCTCTTTTAACAATACAACCTTGTAGTGTTAAAAGGAGGACATGAATTGCTATGCATTGTTCTAACGCTTTTGATTGTTCATACAGGAATAATGTGTTTTGATTTGATTTTGAAAATTTTTGGTCTTGACTAACGAGGTTGTCTCCATGCAATTACTTTCATTTGATTTTAATGGATACATCTCTTGGTTGATGCTAACATGATTATTCATACGTTACATGTTTGATATTTGTGAGTCATTTCATGCTTATTTGTAAGGAATTATTTTGTCTAAAATGTATTTGTTGTCGGTATTATGCTCTTCACTTGCATGTAATGCGATCTTGTGAATCAGAAAGCCTACAACACTAGGAGTATGCTCTTCACTTGCGCATATGCGATCTGGTGAATCAGAAACTAATTTACATTTTTAGAATATTGCTTTGTCATGGTTCCTTCTTTTATTCATGACTAACAAATTGGTTTTGAAGTTATTCTTTGAGTTTCACTAATGGCAACATCTGAGGAGCAAATTGTATCCCTAAGAGAAGAAATGATGTCCCTAAGAGAAACGATGGTATCTGCATTAGGAAAGTATTATGAATGTCATTCTACCTTTGGAACACCTTATCAAATTCATGAAATGTTATTGGAGTTTCTACGACTTTTTAATCAAGAGGTGGCATCAGGATACCTACAAAATCTACATATCTATAAGTTCACATTATGTCAATTTCAAATATTTTGTGAGCCTATTGCTTGTAGGTTCTTCCCATACATTGTGGGTGATAGATCATTCTCGTGGTATTGCCATCTACCCATGGAGGTTAAGACTTCTTGGAGCCAATTAGAAGCAGCCTATCTTTATCACTTTGGTAATCAAGTTGACTTGGATAGGTTGCAAAATCAATTCACCTCTATGTGTAAAGAGCCTAATGAGTCCATGAGTCAATTCAGTGTGAGGTTTCATGAATTGTACTCTCAAATGTGGGAAAGTTTGGGTACATCGGAAGAGGAAGCTATTGAAGTATACCCGAGAGCCATTCCCCCCACACTTGCTACACTCATTAAGGAAAACTTGGATGACCCGTCTCTAGAGATGATCTATGAGATCTTTGAAAAGGTAGAACAAGTTTTGGAAGAAGAAAAGGCACAACATGCTCCCATGAAAGATTGTTCTTTTGGGGTTAGTGATACCAACCTACATCAACCATTGAATATAGCACCCTCCAATCCAACAATACCTAAGGTGAATGATCAAGGGGATGAATTTGAGTGTCCAAATGTTACAACCACCTTAGATGTAGTCCAAGAGGAGGTGCAAGTTACCAATCCAACATCCACTAATGAGGATCATGCTGAGATGATTTCATTCATAGAGATGCATGATTATTCACATAATGGTGTCCTAAAGTCAACTCGGTTTGAGATATGTGATAGGACAGAAACTGCCATAGAATTGAATGAAGTGGTTGAAAGCGAAATCGGAAGAAAATCAATAAATGAATTTGAAGATATGATAGAATTGCACCACTTGTTCTTGGAAGACACACTCGATGAAATGATTGAAAATAATGATCAAGAAATTCTTCACCCTCCAAATTGTGATAAAATTGAATCATGGGTTACTAATTTGGACTATGATAGCCTTACCAATTTGAATTCAAGAAATAGCCCACTTTTGGAAATAATTGAACCATCTAAGGAAGGTGAAGGTGAATTTGATGAGATACACTTTGATCAATTAGAAGATGTTGAAGAAATAGTTGAGCATCATAACTTAATTTTGGAAGATGATCGCCATGATTCTTGGAAGAAATTGGATGAATATGCTCACTCTAAACCTTCTAATGAACTCTTTGTGTCAATTGATATGCAGGATAACATAATCACCTACTCAAAGGAAGATATTACAACTCCTGTACAATTTGAGGATGTTTTGGAAGAGGGTTTCAAATCTCATCAAATTTTGGAAGATTATAATGATCCTACTACCAAGGACAAAGAAGAAAAAGAATTGACAAATGAATCAAAAGATCATGTCACAAATACTATGGAATTTCATTCCATGAATTTGGATGACAATTTTTACAATGGTTGGGGGAGATATGATGATGTGTTATTTTCTCACACCCCTATTGATGAAATTCCTATTCCACTGGATATACAAGATGTTGAAACTTCTATCTCACATGAAGAGATGCCATGGATGGTGAATAAGGAATTGGAACCAAATGACAAAGAGATTGATCAATTGGAAGCAACTCAAATGAGTGATCATCAAGATAGATTACTTGACATACACTTTGACCAACAAAATTTGAGGATTGAGAAAGATGAACATGTTTTCGATTGGGTGTCATATTTTGGTATGTTTGATGAACAGGTAATAAATGAAGAAATTGTGATTTCTCACCAAGTGTTGGTAAATGAAAATGTGCAAAAGGTAGAATCTAACCTTTTGTGTTCAAACACCCAAGCTATAGGTGAAGATTTGCATGAACATGTTTTGAATTTGAAGGATGTTTATGATGAAATGTCATTGAAGGTGAATGAAAAACAAGGATTGACTTCTAATCACACCTTTAATAAAATCACTTGCATGAATGAAAAAGAGGTTGAGGCACATGAATTGTTAAATCAAATTCATCAACAATTGATAATGGAGTCTAGGGTAAAAACTTTTACTGATCCTCATTTAGTAAATATCCTAGATTCTTGCAAATTGTTGCACAAGTTTGATTGGCCTAAGAACATGGAAAATGAATTGGCTTTAAAATTTTTGGAAATAGGCTCTTGCTTACAAAGTTTCATTTTGGATAAAGAAAGCCTAATTCTAAATCATGAATGGAAATATGAAATTTATACCTTAAAGAATAGACGAGATGAAATTGAAGATCAAATATTGTCTAATCAATTTGATGATTTGAATCTCACCTATGAGAGTACTAATGACACTAAATCAAATTGGTGGGGAGAGCGAGGCAAGTTGAATTTTTTTGCATTGCTTGGTTTGATCTTATTGTTGTTGGATTCCTACAACATTTGGCATACATATTGTGTCATATGTCTTTTGAAATGTTCTAATCATGTTTGGGATCCGGGAAAGTGATAGTCCAAGCTTTGCATCATCTTGTACCATATTGTACATTTGTATATAATTTTTTGGTTTGTGATGTTGGGTTTGCATTTCAGTTTTGGTTTTAAGTTTTGTGTGTTGGTCCTTTGGACATTTTTGGTTTGTTTTGAAAAAAAGAAAAAGCGAGATGTCAACTTATGTCCTTATGTCCTTATGAATGTTGACTAAGACTAAGAGAATATGAAACATCGGAATTGTATTGTAGAAAGCTCCACGAGTATCGCAAACACATTAAAGAATATCGTTTGGAACTTGTGATGCATGAAGTTGTCAGTTTTACAAATTATGGTAAAGTAGGTGATATACTCCATCCGCATTTCAAAAAGAGCAATGCATTCATCCATATCTCATGTTACATTCGACATTGCATATACATTTCATCTCAGTTGCATCTACATTTCAAATACAATCATTGAAAAGGTGTCGAATCCTCTTAGGGTTATTATATAACATATATTAAAAGGATCCTAAGGTTGGGAACTGATGCCCGAACTATCTTGAACCAAGCACGTTCTACACATATTAAAGAGGATCTTGAGAAAAATGGTCAAAACCATACTTGGAAGAAAAGGTGAGGCGAAAGGAGTATTTCGTGTCTGTCCTATCATGCAACATAATCCTTAAAACAGTGGTTTTTACCACTCCCATAGTGCTTAAAACCAAAGCCATAAGGATGAGTAGTCATAAGATTAAGGAACATTAAATCCACCTCCATAACACATGGATTGAAGGATCACTACATTTCCCTCATAAGGATGAGACACCCATCAAAACTCATTTGACCTTCATGGATTAGTAAGGATAGGTCTAATTCTCATCTCGCTTAAGGTTGAGAATCCAAGATTCCCCAAAGATCTATATTTGCCCACTCAAGAACTTAAAATTCCAAGCAAATATTTTTCATTCTACTTTTATTGCATCATTGATATTGGATTGGAAGGATCGTACTACATGTCCCTTGCAAGGATGGGTAGTCATCCCCAAGGTTCAAGAAATCAGTAAAGTCAAATCCTGGATTATGGGGTTGATCTCCACCGGGGCTATAGACGCCTGTATGGCAAGTGGAGTATGCTCATGCGTGGCAACATGTCTTGTCTAAAAGCAAGACCACTGATCGCTCAAACGGACAGGCTAGCCTCGACAGTTTCATCCATAACGAAGTTAAATCATTTTGTTCAAGATGAGGTAATGAACTCCAGATCGGAGTAGTAAGGATAGGGTTAAATTCCCATCTCGCTTAGGTTGGGAATCCTATTCCCCAAAGCTCTGATTTCACTTACACTTGCACATGGGTTCAAGATGGTAGTGACACATAACCAACTTTGGGATCTAGTAAATTAATTCAAGTATACACATATTTGGTCCTAAGAGGGTTTGACAGTTTTAATATGTTTGTTCATGATACTAGAAAGTTTGAGCCTTTGCAAAGCAGGTTGTTATATCTCTAGCATAGTTGTCATACATCAAATCCTGCACAAATCATTCATAGCCTTGCATACGAATCATAAGTGAAACTGACAATGGAAAGTTGAACGAGTTTCAAATGATAGGGAATGAAGCACATTGCACACACCGAGCTGATGCTTAATAATTCTAATGCTTCATGTATTTCTCGTCTAGTTTCATTCTTGGGATATTTGCTGATGCTTGTATTTGAGTCTGTGTGTTTTCAAGTTGAGTTCTCACCGAAATGCTCAGGAGCATTTCCCAGCAGAGTCACCATTTGTTGTGGCTGCTCCACAACGTACCCCAAAATTGGGGACCCACCTTTTTGCATATTTTCCAAGAAGACCGAAGTGGCCCATATGCTAAAGATCAAAGAAAAAGCAAAACACCGCAAGGAGGAAAAAGTGTCGCGATATCGCGACATGTTGCATTTTCGCGGCCAAAAGAGAAAAAGTGTCACGATATCGCGACATGTTGCATTGTCACGGCCAAAAGAGAAAAAGTGTCGCGATATCGCGACATGTTGCATTGTCGCGGCCAAAAGAGAAAAAGTGTCGCGATATCGCGACATGTTGCATTGTCGCGGCCAAAAGAGAAAAAGTGTCGCGATATCGCGACATGTTGCATTGTCACGGCCAAAGAAAAAGTGTCACGATATCACGACATGTTGCATTGTCGCGGCCAAAAGAAAAAGTGTCGCGATATCGCGACATGTTGCATTTCAGCCAAAAAGAAAAAGTGTCGCGATATCGCGACATGTTGCATTTTCACGGCCAAAAGAGAAAAAGTGTCGCGATATCGCGACATGTTGCATTTTCGCGCAAAAGAGAAAAGTGTCGCGATATCGCGACATGTTGCATTTTCCAAACCAAAAGAGAAAAGTGTCGCGATATCGCGACATGTTGCATTTTCATGGCCAAAAGAGAAAAAGTGTCGCGATATCGCGACATGTTGCATTTCAGGCCAAAGGAGGAAAAGTGTCACGATATCGCGACATGTTGCATTTTCATGGCCAAAAAAGAAGAAAAAGTGTCGCGATATCGCGACATGTTACATTTTGACTAAAAGCAACAAAAGAGAGCAAGGAGGCAAAAGTGTCGCGATATCACGACATGTTACATTTTCACGGCGAAGGGCCACAAAATAGAAATGAAAAGCTTTTTGGAAAACAAAACACATGCATGCACAAGGGAAGGTGAAACGAACAACCATTGGAAAATGAAACAATCATGGAAGAAACAATTTTTTTCAAAATTTTAAATACGCCATTCAAAGAAGTGGAGAGGGGTTGGAAACTGTTGCGAGCAGAGTTGCAGATTTGAAGGCAAGAGGGCCATTCTGGACCTGTTTGAGCTCTTTTTCTTCCATTGACTGGTTTGGGAAAACCAAAAATTTTTGTTATTGTAAAATGACAAATTTTTAATACAGAAAGTTTCAGAAAGTTGCATCTTATGGACAAGAAAGAAGGAGTCATTTTCTGCATGCAAGATTAAATGTCTATTTTTCCCCTTTTCAGATTTTAGGCTTGTAAATGGAGTTTATGCAAGTTTTCTTGGTTGCTTCATGCGAATGTTTAAATCTGAAAACCTCATTTAAAACCCTAGGAGCCAACACTTAGCTTATCCGGATTGTGCTTGTTTTGCAAGTCCAATAGGTTAGGTTGCATGCATGGAAACCTCACATCTTCGGTTTTGTCGAAATAGGATAGCATCATACTGAATGCATTTTATTTTCATTTTTCTGCATTTTATTTTTTCCAAAAATTTTAACTTTTTTTTAATTTTCAGGCATTAAAATAAACATTTAAAAAATTTCAAAATCCAAAAATAATTTCACCATTGCGTAGGTTATACTTCAGACTTCCAATACGCACTTTGAAATTTCATTTTCGGAGTTGTTTAGTATTTTTAAAAATTCATCGAAGTTGTTGTTTTACTACAGATTTTAAAAATCCGAAAATAGAAAATTTCCATTTTAAGGTCAAATTTCATTTTTTTCAGTTTCATTTTTGTTTTGCACTCATGAGCCTATGATGACATTCCCTTCATGAAAATTCCAATTTCATTGAAGGAGTTATGTTTTATGGCATTTTCACAAATTTCCATTTTTTGAGCCTAAAATTGCCCTCTCTTCATAAAAATTCTGATTTTACGAAAGAGGGGTAATTTGAGCATCACATTGAAGGTCATATGAGGGCCAACTCACATTTGCTTTATTTTGGTTCAATGAACAATCACTAAAGTTTCATGGTAAAATAAACCAACATTGCCCCTTGTTTACAGTTACTTGCAATCACTAAGGTGTTCCAAGCATTTAAATTGAATATCTTTATTTGAGATTACTAATACACATATGCAAATGCTAATATAGCGGAGACCTTGGAGAAGTTGTTTGTTTAACTTCTTTGCAAGAGGGGATTTGGAACCCAAATCCTAAAGGAGAGTGTACTTTCACAATTGGGTGAAAATACCACTCAACAGAGTGTGCACCCTTCGAATCATTGCCTCAATGTTCGGAGGACTTAGCTCAGTGGCTTGGACATGTTAAATTGCACTCATTCCTCAAACTCAATCGGGTAGCTTCAATTGCTACAATAGTTTCGATCGGTAGGAGAGCTACAATTGAAGATGTCATGTCTACTTACGTTCCCAACAAACAAGGGAAATTATGTGATTGTTGTATGCAATGATTCATAGGATGAACATGATTTTGTTATGATCGAGTGATATTTTGTTGATTTTGATTATGATTATTTTGAATATTTGAACTACCTCTTCACTCAACGAATTGGTGAAGAAATGACAATGAATGAAGCGACAAGTCGCTTGACCAATATGACTAATCTGGTTCCTTTCTAGCATTTGTTCCTTCAATGGGTGAACCCACATCCAAGTGTGATTCCAATTGTTTATGATAACCATCCATCCCTATCCCGAGGAGCGGTCCAACCATCAATAGCCTTCTTAGGGAGTTAGGATGAGTGATTCTATTTATGCTCATATTGCATCACTTTGGCTTAGTGTTTTTGATGTCATAAGGGAATGAGGATGATCCTATCACACCCATGGAGCAGTCCGACCATCTTGGTCTTTTTTGGGTTTGAAGTGATACATCATGATTCCAAAATGAATGTTTTTGCCCCAAGTAGCCTTATGGTGACTTACTCATCTTACCGAATTACATGGAGTGCAAGTCGCTGCAATCACTAAGTTGATAGAGTAAGTGACTGGATACGAGGCTTACTCGAGAATTTGTTTTTATGTGATTTTTATGTTATTTTGGTCATTATGATGACTAGAAGTCTTCAAAATGTGCTTATTTGAATGTTTTTGTTCCTTCTCATGGAGGGGCTATGGTTGTTTTTGTCTAGGATCTCAACTGCTATCAGGTCCAGCAGCCACCAAAGGCCTGGCCCTGGCCGCTCTAGTCCTGAGCGGCCAAGCGATGTAGGTCGCTGACGTCAGCAGTGGCCAAGGCAATATAAAAGTCAACCTAGGGTTTTGTCTTTTCACTTTGCCAGTTGTCAATTTGCTTTCTTGAGCTTTGAGGTGAAAGTGACTTTTGTGATTTGGAGCATTTCTATGACTTGGAAGATCATGGCTGCACGAGGTGAAGCATCTTCGGGTGGAGGAGCCAGAGCTTCTCGAGTACTCCCTCAAACCTTAACCCTGCTTGTTTATTTTTGTTTTGGGTAAAACTGAACCACATTAAGTAATCGGTAATTGAACCTCATTAAGCTTGTTGGCAACGAATCAAAACCCGTAGCTAGGCTTAGTTTAGGTTTTTATGTGGTGGGCTTGTCCCCATTTTGTCTTGTTGTTTTTGTTATATTTTTTGGTATTTTTTGGCCTAGGGTCGATGCGTCTACCTCGCCACCCATTGGCCGCTATCGATCAGAGCGGCCAGGAAGGCCTACAACTTGGCCATTGTCACTGGCAGCGGCTGATTTGAATCCCAACGGTCAAAAAATTGACCATTGGGGCTTGGCCACTATCAGCTTCAACGACCAATTTTTAGCCATTATAGGCGACAACGACCAAGAACACTTAGTGAAATTTTTTATTTTTTTGAAATTTTCTTGGTTGTTTTATTTATTTTTTTGAAATTTTGACTTTGTTTGATTAGGTGCAACTCTATTCCTTTGCCTAGACTTAGGATAGCCCATCATTATTTGCACCATTTTCATATTTATTGTGAGTTATGCCTTAGATGCATTGTAGTTATGATTCATTTTATTTTCTTTTGCTTAGATTCTTACTACTCGAGCTCGGGACCCGAAGCTCATGAATACACTTCTGCCCCTCTTGGATGGTGATGATTGGGCTTGGCTCAAATCCCATGGGCTATAGTATGTCACCATACTACCCACCATTATGGTAGATCATGCCTACCTTATGACTTTGGTCCATCGATGGGACCCTCGGACCAATACCTTCCACTTTCCTACCGATGAGATGACCATCACGTCGAAAGATGTGTATAGGATCTTTCGGATCCCCTTTGATGGAGTGGCCATTGTCTCTTTGACCACTAATGATCAAGTTGTTATTTTCACTCGAGTGTTCAGAGGGCGCTCTACGAAGGCTCTCAAGGACACCAAATCTGGGGGAGTGTCCATCTCGTAGTGGTATGAGGAGGGTGTCTTCTCTATGAGGCATGCAGTGTTGTTGATGGTCATCAACAATATCTTGATTCTAGATTGCTCAGGTTTGAGGTTCCTGTGGAACCTCTTGGTGATGGTTCAAGACTTGTTGGATAGTGAGGAGCCTATCATCTATGCATGGGGTAGGTCTTTGTTGGCTCAGTGCTATGATGAGTTGTACCACATCCATCGATGAGGTCACATCGACATTGCTTGCAGCTTGCTTCTACAGGTTTGGGGATGGGAGCACATCAAGGTAGATCATCCCAGAGGGCTTCCTCTTATGATCATAGCTATGGAGGAGTGGATGTAGTGCTATGCCACTAGATGGGCTCGAGAGCATGAGCTACACAAGAGTCATCCTCATGCGAGGGAGCTTCCCCATTATACTGCTACTTTCACTAGGCTACAGGCAGGGATGTTATGTGGCACCCATATCATGAGTGCCAACATGGGATGATCCCGATTTTACTAAGACATGATGTGAGTGGTGGCTCCTTGGCCACAAGGTTGGCATCCAGGAGTATTTCTTCTACTCTCGGTTCTTCGTTAATACGAGCTACAATAGGACGTGCCTCTTGTTCCATTTTTGTATAGGCACCTCATAGAGAAGGACCTACCCCCATGGTAGATTATAGAGCTCTCAGATGAGGAGGATGCCCCAATAGTTGACCCAAGAGTCATTGGGGGTGTTACAGAGGCATACACTCAGTGGTGGGGGGATCGGATGTGGCATGGTACCGATAGCCTAGGTCATGAGGATGATGGTGGGGATGATGGTGCAGATCCGACAGGTGCAGAGTCCAAGCTAGGACCGAGGTATGGGGCCAGCCAAGAGAGCAGGTGGTAGTGGAGGAGGAGGCTCCTAAGGAGGATGAGGAGGAGCTAGATCCCAAGGAGAGAGATTCTCCTCTGAGAGCATAGTTGCATGAGGTCGAGGTTGAGCTCCAGTCGACCAAGATCTAGGTGTAGCAATGAGATGCTACCATAGCACAATGGGATGCCACCATAGAGCAGCTCACGATATAGATACAAGCTTTATAGGCTACTATCAAGGGTGGTACTGCTAGGATGTAATTTTTTGTTCCTCCTACACCATAGGGGGATCCAGAGATAGATTCAAGGGTAGAGGTTCTACGCCTATAATTACTATTGGATGAGTATGAGGGGCAGATTCAAGAGCATGTTGGTCACATTACCACTCTCCAGATGTAGCTCAGGAGGCATGGGCTTGTTCCTAAGGAGGCACCCAGGTGTAGGTGGTTCATAGGTCAGTGGGCGCTCTACCTCAAGGTAGTCTTCTACCCATCCTAGCCAGAGGACCCAAACTCGGATAGAGAGACCAATAGGTTCACACCATTCGACCCGTGACACCGCCACAGGGGGAGGTGGCACTAGGGGAGGTGATGTCAGGGGCTCAGCCCCTATATTTGATTGATGGTGTTCTTTTGATTCATTTTTGAGGTCGGCTTGACCTACCTGACTATAGCCCATGGGCATTTTTGTACCTTTATGGACCTGATACACACATTTATATGATATCTTTGCTTTATGACTCATTATGTGTATCATTTATTGCTTATATTTTTGTTTTATTTTATTTTATGATGCGATGGATGATGGTATTATGATGAATTGATATATGTATGTGTTAGGTGATAGATGATATTTATGATGATGTGGATTTGAAATAGATGCTAATGTGTGTATATCTGTAGATGTTCATATGATATGATGTGATGTATTATGAGTTGATCTAATGATGGATTTATGGTTATATGCAAATGGATATTGCTTATATGTTTTATGATGTGCTTTATGATGTAATGATGGATGATTGATGACTTATGTATTTATGGATGCAATGTTATTGTTAAATGCATGTTTAATTTTGCTTTAATTGTATGCATCTAGCTTATGTGATGGTATGGTATGAATGAACCTGTATGCTTTAATCACTTAAAACATAAGGAATGCATATGATATTAACAATCTTAATGGGTGATACCATAGAAAGTAAAAAAATAATCATGAATTTAAATAATCACTCTTATCATAAGAATTGATTAAGTATTCATATGTGAGATGTAATGGTGTGAAATGTATGTATTTTCTTGATAAGTTTATGTAAATTAAAAGATATAAAGTAGTCAGTGGTCGTCTATATATTATTTCTAATATATATGTGGTATCTATCCTACTATGTTGATACCCCCTAATTTATAGAATCTTATAAAGAAAATGTTGGTATGATTGATGATATGATTTGTTGCTATATAAGAATTTTTGGGGCTTTGCTTGAGATTCAAACATTCTAGTTACCCTATCAATAGTTGCGTACTGACCATACTAGACTTTTGAAGAAGCAAGGCTTTCATCATGGACCTATGGATTCATTGTCCCTATGTGTGCAAATGAATATATTTAGATAGAACTCAATATTTTCCTCCGATGTCAGGCGGGATTCTTTCAGCCCATTGCTAAGATCGGGGATCCTCAATTGTTCATCTTATCCTATGTTGGACTCAGTTGGACTATACCACTAGGTGACCTTGGGTTACCTAAAGCTAGCTCATCCACATTCAAACATTGGTCTACACAAATGCATAATGCCTTTGTATTAGACATATCATCATGCTTTTGGTTCGGTTGTGCTGAGAATTCTAGGGATTCAAGTTCCATTCCCTTCTTTTCTTCATTTTGACTCGGGATACTTGCTCATGTCTAGTGATGAAAATCACTATTTATTTTAACTAATTTTTTTGTTTTCTTTTGAGCAAGGGATTCTTGTAGTGATGATAATCACTATTTATTTTGCTTTTGTTCTTTTGATATTTTGAACTATGACTTTGGGCGTTGATGTTCGACTTTTGAAGATTTTGAACTTTGGATTTTGAGATTTGAATTTGGCTTTGTTCCGAGGTTTTGCTTATTTTTATGAAAGCAAGGGATGTATGGAGTGATGATAATCACTCATTTTTGGGTAGGGCAGAACTTGTCCTTTTGCCAATTCTCAGCACCTTTGAACCGGTTGCACAGGGGGATAAGCAAGGATGACCCTTTTCGCTTAAGGTAACTTAGAACCCTATATGCAACTTTCATCTTCCCTTGTCCAGCTAGGATTTAAGTTTTTATAATTAGTGATGGGATTCTGAATATCTGAGGTTTTCATGACTATTCCTTATTCTCTACTAATCAATATGGCTTTTCACAAAAATTGATAAGACCACTAGATATGGTTGAATAACCAAAAAATCTTAGCCTGTTCCTTATAGCAACTTGATATGGTTGTGTTGAGAAACACAATTACACACATGAATGAATGGATGATGGTGGATTTTGTGAATGATTTATGATACAAACTGTGGCATTACTTGTAAGGTTGTGATCATACCATATGCGAATGTAATGGAAATGACAATGTAATGCAACTATGTGGATGCAAGATGTGAGATGCAATTGTTTTTGCATTTTTGATTTTATGTTGTTTTTGTATTTTTGATTAATGTGACCAAAGGGCTTATTGTGCCTTTGGGGCTTTTGATTTTTGACCAAGTAGCATGAAATACCCTTGGAGCATTTTTTTTTTTTTTTTAATACCCTTGGAGCATTTTGATTGGAATTTGACCAAGCGACTTGGATACCCTTGGAGCATTTTGATTGGAATTTGACCAAGCGGCTTGGATACCCTTGGAGCATTTTGATTGGAATTTGACCAAGCGACTTGGATACCCTTGGAGCATTTTGATTGATTTTTTTTTTTTTTTTTTTTTTTTTTTTTTTTTTTTTACATATTTGATTTTTTTTTTTTTTTTTTTTTTTTTTTTATGTGTAGAACGCCTTCAAGTGAATGATATTGAGAGGTTCAGGCTCTTCAACACCATCTAATGATATAAGGTGATATGCTCCAGGCCCAACTCTTTCTGAAACCATGTAAGGGCCTATCCAATTTACCATGAATTTGTCTCGTAGGTGCAGCGGTAAATTAGAATTATGTTGGTTCTCTTTGAGCACAAGATCCCCAATTTTGAAATCTCTTAAGTGGACTTTACTATTGTAAGCTCACGCAAGGTGATCTTGGTAAATGAAGATGCTCTAAAGCATTGACTCATCATTCATCAAGAAGCATCAACTGATCAAGGTGGCCTTACCATGCGGTATCATCATCTATGAAGTCCTTCAATGCTATGCATAGAGTTGGAATTTCCAACTCTAGTGGCATGATGGCCTCAATGCCATATACAAGTGAAAATGGTGTTGCCCCAGTGGGCATCCATACACTAGTCCTATATGCCCATAGTGCTAGAGGCAACTGTATGTGCCAATCCTTGTGATTTTCTTGCACCATCTTCCTCAAGATGGAGACTATTATTTTGTTTGAGGCTTCTACTTGCCCATTTGCTTATGGATAATAAGGCATTGAAAAACTATGTTGAATATGGTATTTTTTCATTAAAGCATGCACATTTTTGTTCTTGAAATATGGCCCATTATCCGATATTATCTTCGAAGGGACCCCAAAATGACTTATGATATTATGGAGTATAAACTCCGCAATCCTTGGTCCAGTTGTCGATGTTAGGGGGATCACTTCAACCCATTTAGTGAAGTACTCAATGGCCATTATGATGAATGTGTGTCGGCCTGAGGATGGGGGTGAGATCTTCCCAATCAAGTCTAGTCCCCACTATGAGAATGGCCATGCTGCCTGGATGGGTTGCAAGGCTTGTGATGGCAAGTGCATGAGATTTGCATGATGTTGGCACTTAATGCATTTCTTGACATATTCATAGTAGTCCTTTTCCATGGTGGGCCAATAGTAACCCATTCTCAAGATGCGCTTAATGATGGCCATGCCACTAAAATGTCCTCCGCATGTACCATCATGAGCTTGTGAAATTGCCCAGGATGCTTCCTGGGGCTCAAGACAATGGAGTAGTACTCCATCATATCCTCGTCTATAGAGGATCTCTCCTAGAAAAATGTATCTAGTCACATTTTGTTTAAATGTTCATCTTTTAGTATGCGACAGACCTTGCGGTACTATTCCAAGCTTTAGGAAGTCTCACAATTGGGAAAGCCAATCCTGATAAGTCATTGCTTCTATGGATAGAATGACATGCTCTTCTTGTGATCTAGCATTTGTGAACACTGATTGGGAAACAACCCTATGATGAATGGTTGTTCCACATTCCATGGGACCTTGAGAGATCAAATATTCCCAAGGGGTCATTTGTAAGAAGGCTCTAACTTTGAATGACCAATCCTGATTTGGCTCGATTTGGATCATGTTGATTGACTCTAGGTTGTCAATAACCTCATATTGTATTGTAGAAAATGTGAGCACTTTCACATGAACGGTTGTGAAATCAGTAGATGGATTCTGAGGGATTAAGGATCCCAAAGATGCCATGGTGTCTACAAATATATTTGATGTATGAGGGATTGCCTCGATGTCATACCATTCCATATGGGTTAGGTAAGTGTCAACAAGCTCCTTGTAAGATTTTAGGAGTGGGCACCTACATTGGAATAATCCTTTGACTTGGTTTACTATGAGCAAGGAGTCACCAAAGATATTCAATATTTTAATGCCCATTGCAACTGTTGTTTGGAGTCCCAAGATCAAGGCTTCATACTCTATGTTGTTGTTTGTGCAAGGGAAGTCTAGTTTGAATGATAAGGGCAATGGAGCACCCTACGGTGTGATAAAGACTATCCCTGCTCTCCCCCTTGTTCACACTTTGAACCATCGAAGAACAATGACATGTCTCTTTCCTTCTTAGGTTCTTCGAGTTTGGTGGATCTGATAATGCAAAGACTGCATCATCAGGCAATTCTATAGTGAGAGGCTTGCTATCCTGAAGAGGTGCCTCTACTAATTGATCTGCTATGACTTGTCCCTTGATGGAATTTTGGCTTATGAATTCTAGATCAAATTCTATCAATAGCATGATCCACTTTATGGTACATGTATTGTGATATGTCTTGCTCATCATGTACTACAAAGGATTTTGTTTTGATATAACATAGGTCGTATGGCTCAACATGTAGTGTCACAACTTTTGAGTTGCAAAGACCACTGCTAAACACAACTTTTCGACATACGCATACCCTAGCTCATAACTCACCAATGTGCGACTAATGTAATATATGGCTTGCTCTTTGTTTTGTATATTCTTTTGGGCCAACATGGTGCCCAAAGAAAAATCAGTAGCCGATATATATAATAAGAATGGTATGTCTAGCCTTGGTGGAGCCAACACTAGTGGCATCGCCAGATAAGTTTTGATCTCTACAAAGGCTTGTTGGCACTCTCCATCCCAATGAAATGGGACATCCTTGCATAGCAACTGGTTCATGGGCCGACACTTATCTGATAATTATGCAATGAACCTTTTTATGGATGTTATTTTGCCTTGTAGGCTTCTTAATTCCCTAATGTTGGTAGGGGCGGCCATTTCTAGTATAGCTTTTACCTTTGTAGGATCGACTTCAATGCCTCTCTTAGAAACTATGAATCCCAAAAGCTTTCCAGAAGTTACATCAAAAATGCATTTCTTAGGATTCAATCTGACATTGTGCTCAATGAGGTGATTAAAGACTTTTCTAAGGACTTCAACATGCTCTTGCCGCAATAGGGACTTGGCAAGTAAGTCATCCATGTAATCTTCTAAGATCTTATGCATGTAGTCATGGAATATGTATGTCATGGCCCACTGATATGTGGCACCAACATTCTTGAGACCGAATGGCATCACTTTGTAACAAAATGTTCCCCATGGAGTAATGAAAGTGGTTTTATGTTGATCCTCGGGTTTAATCCGGATCTGGTTGTATCCAAAAAAACCATCCATTAGGGAGAGCATTTCATGACCTACGGTTGCATCCACAAGAGCATCTATGTTTGGCAATGGGAATGAATCCTTTGGAGTTGCCCTATTTAAGTCTCTGAAGTCTATGTAGATATGGACTCTTCCATCAGGTTTCCCCATGGGCACCATGTTCGATACCCACTCAGGGTAGTCGATAGGAACTATGAAAACTGCATCCAATAGTTTTTGCAATTCATTCTTTACCATCAAAGCGATGGTGGGATGCATTTTTCTCAACTTTTGTTTGACTAGTTTCTTCATGGGGTCCAATGAAAGGTTGTGAATGACTAAATTTGGATCTATCCCAGGCATATCCTTGTAAGTCCAAGCAAATAGATTTGGCCTCTCTTTCAGGAGAGGAATTATGATGGCTTGTTCTTTTGGAGATAGACTTTCTCTAAACTTGACTTTCTTTGGTTGAGTAGGATCATCGCTAATGTCCACTTTGAAAGTCACTTCTATAGCCATATGTGACCCATCCTCCAACTGGTGAGGCATGGGTATCAAGTGAATGTCATCGATGGGATTTATAGGTCCTACTGACTCAAGATCCAAACCAGCATGGAATACATCATGGGCACAACCTGGTGCGAAATGAAATGGTTGTAACATCTCTTCATTAGAGAAAATATCTTCAAGCTCTATTGGTGAATCAATGTGATCCCAATCAATCATATCTGTGTCAAGACACAAAGGTTTATTGGGATCTATTAGGTTATGAAGTGGAGTGGTCAAATCAATGGAGATTGTATTGATGGATGGGATGAAATCTCCAAGACCACATGGGTGAAATATTATCTCTGAGATTTCCCTTCCATGCTCATGATGAGGCTCTAGAGGAATGGGAATCTCTAGATCTAGCCCATGAGCTAGGCTGACAATAGGATCATTGGGTTCTAAGAGTTCCTTGAATGTCGGTGGAGGGGGATTGACCATGTGATGAATGACATTCAAGTCAATAGGTCTCCTTAAAAATCACAAGCCAGGGTCTATGGCATGAAGTGTCACTTCTCTTTCCACCAACATATTGACTTGTCATAAATGGTGAGGCCCAAGATAGGCCATCTCAGTCTCATCCTCAAAATCATCATCACTTATCCAGAAGCCATTAGCATTAGTGTGCGGCCCTAAGATGAGGGGCTCATGTCTTGGCTCTAAGTAAGCCATCTCTATTTCATCCTCATATTCTTCATCACTTATGAAGAATCCATTTGCATTAGTATGTTGCCCCAAGTCATGGGGCCATTGCCTTGCCCCTAAGTAGGCTCTCTCTATTGAGTCCTCTGACTCATAGTCACTTTCATCCGATATGTATCCACTCTCATTGTGGATGGACCAAGTAAGTCTTCATAAGTAGCGAGGCCCATGATAGGCCAAGCCCTCTTGTGCTTCATCATCACTTGCCACATATCCATTTTCTTCTTGCTCTTCATCCCATGAGTTGTACCCTACTGGGATGGCCTCAATTGTGAGTCTTGGATGATAAGTCTTAGGTGGTGGTATGCTTACCATGACCACTTACCTATTGCTCATAAGTCTCAAACTTAGTGGGTGATAAGGAATAAAATTGATGTCTTCTCCTAACCCCAAGCTCAATCTATCTAAGGCTACTGCTAGAGAGTCATCTCGACCTCTGATGTGATAGCCTAACCCAAATCTATCAGTGGGAAGTTGGTACTATGGCTCGAGTGGCCACCTTCACCCCTACTCATATATACCAAGACCGTAACCATGCCAATGGCAGCATTCAAAGTAGCTTAAAGTGAACTCAAGATTAGAGAGGTAATGAACATTAATAATGAACAAGTCATCATTGTCCTCTTCTTCTTCAGTAGACTTATGGGCGTAGTCTAGTCCAGCATAGATAAAATTTGTCTAGTTGGGAGGGATTCCAAGTGGAACCACTATTCCTACTAGTGGCCTTAGATCCTTTAGACATCCCATATCTTGTGTAGACTCTATGATAGGTGTAAAGGTTATGTTCTACACAAGATACTCTCCTATCCCTATGCTTGCCAAGTGTATAGTCGTATGTGAGGTGGATGACCCCACGGATGACACTGGTGAAGTGGGGTGGTAGTCATCATCTTCGACTTGGTCTTGGTGATCTTCTTCCATGGGATTTGGACCTTCTTCAATAGCTATGGTTAGCATTTCCTTGAGTTTATTTTCCTCAACCATAGGTGCCTTTAGCTTCTGATCATTTTTTGGTTTAGGCATTGATGGTTGATTAGAAGCATTGGCCACTTTGTGCGCAAGATGAGGTGTTGATGCAGATGGGTCTTTTCATACCCTTTTGTCTTTATTATCCAGTTGGGTAGTTGGAGATGAAGGTCCTACAGACAAGTGGGTAGAAGGAATTACAAATTCTCCTAGACAATCCACTTGATGAACATACTTGAATGGCTCTTCATCGGCCAACACCATGTAGACTTTGTTATCATGCACATACTTGACACATTGGTGTAAAATCGAAGGAACACATTTCATGTCCCTTATCCAAGGTCTCCCTAGGAGGATGTTGTATTGCATGGCCCCTTCCAAGACATGACACATCACGGGGATGGTCTTATGCCCCACCTTGATAGGTAGGACTATCATTCCCATAGTATTGCATAAAGCATCATTGAAAGCTCTTAATGTATAGGCTCCTAGAATGATATTGGACTTGGGGATCTTAAGGTGTTCTATTGTCATTGTTGTGATGATGTTGATTGATGAACCTGTATCGATCAAGACCCGCTTAAAAGGTAAATCATTGATTGATGCCATAATGTGCAGTGGAGGGTCTAGTAAGGTAGTAGGTACTATCTTAATCTCATAATCATAGAATCGAATTATAGGTTCCTGGCATTCTTGTACTTGTCCCACAAAATGGGTGAATGCATTTGGATCTTGTGGTTGGATCTCAATTGACCTTAAAATCTCCATCAAGGTCTCCTTGTGCTTTGGGGACTATTGTATGAGCTCATAAATGGATAGCTTAGCTAGAGTCATTTGTAAGTTTTGCTCAAGTCTACTCCGGATAGTTACCATAGGTCGAGTTGGTGGACCTGGAAGGTTGTTTTACCCCTACCTCTACCTAGGTGCAGTGAGGACATTTATGGGAGCTGTAGGAGGTTGTGGTTGACCATACCATCTACTCCTGGTTGCTATATTGACAATTTCAACCATCCCAACACACCCATGGGTAGGCGTATCAATTCGGACCTGATTGAATTGTGCACCTTGCCCTCTAGGGACCTCATGGTTTGGCAGCAGGTTTTTGTAGATGCCCATATCTCTATTGTTAGGGGCCAATGGGTTGTCCACTTTTAGTTCTCCCACCTCAATCATGTTTTGCACCTGATGTTTGAAACCAACACAAACTTTGATATTATGCCCTCGGTATCCTGTGATACGAGTAGAATTGATCTTCCCTATATCCTTTTGGCTTAGGATGGTTGGGATCTATAAGAGGTATATCAGGGAATCTGATCTTTCCCACCTCGCTCAATTGATTGAAGATTGATTGCATTGATTCTGTCAATGGTGTAAAATAATGAGGGGGTTTGCATTCTTTGTTTTGACCCTGATTGTTCTTTTGATCATAGTTGGTTGGTGGGGGTTATGCTTGATAATTTTGGGGTTGTTGCGCAGCCCCATCCTTAGGCGTAGCCAATACCACTTGATTAACTAGGGTAGGGTTTGCCTGCTTCTGCTTATATTTGCCATTCTTATCATTTTTGCTCCACTCCTTCTTGGTTCAGAGTTTTATGGTTCCCTCATCTACTTTGATGTCCTCAATGAGTTTGGCTTGTGCCAAAGCTTCCTCAAATGAGGGGTATTGTTGTAGTTGTAGCAAGAGGGAAATGTGTTTGGAACAACTCTTGGTGAACATCCGGATGATTTCTTCTATGGGAACGGAGAATGATAATTTTACCATGACTTTTCTCCATCTATTCTCATAATCCATTACTGGCTCATCATCATAATGTCTTAAATTGGCCAGGTCTGAGAGATTTACTTTCCTCTTAGCACCAAAGGAGAAATGCTTCAGAAAAGCATTCACTAGTTGTTCAAAGTTGGATATGCTATGCTTGGGCAATTGGTTAAACCATTGGGTGGTTACGCCCAAAAATGTCATGATGAATGTCCTTAGCATAAGAGCATCATTGTCTTCGAGATGAAAACATGCATTGATGAAATTGGTGACATGCTCTTGTGCATATTCTTCACCTTTAAACTTCTCTAGCCTAGGCATCTCAAAGTGCTTAGGATAGGGAGGGCTAGGAACTGATGGACACAATGGTTGGTTGTGTATTTTGCTCAATGTTGGTTGGCTCCCAGCAGCCTCTTGTTTCTCAAAGGCTTTCATATTTTTAGTAAGCTCTCGAAATGCCTTTGAAGCAAGGAGTTCTTCCTCTTGCAAACCCCCCATGGTGATGGTGGAGGTAGCACTCTATCCATTTGATTTGCTCTATTTTCTTCCCTCCTACGAGGGGATCCAAGATACGCCTGATCCTGATTTATTAAGTCTACCATTTCCCCCCAATTGGATTCTGCTCATGATTTGGAGGGTGATTTTGGTGTGGGTTACTTTCTTGTCTAGTGCACCCATTCTATTGTGAGTTAGCACATTGATCCTTTTGATGATCATCTCTATTTGCTTGTTGGTTGCTACGAGCTAGCTGCTCAGCTTGCTCTCTTAAGCATTGCTCATGTTTGTATAACAACCATTCTCTTTGTTTATCATGTTCAAGAGCTTCTACAAGCTCTCACTCCTTACGTAAGGTATTTTCTAACCATCGCACGTGGTTGAATTGCATGGTCATAGAAGACTCATGCTTATCTGACTCCGTTCTTGTAGTTCTGATTCGTAGATTCCTCGAAGAGGTTTCTATTGTCTCTTTGCTTTGGCTAGCTAGTGTGACTTGTTCAGTATATTGTTGGGTGTCTCTATGGTCAGACTCTATATGTTTACTATGGGGTCACCCTGAGGCACCACCAGTTTGAGAAGTGGGCTTAGAAGTCATAGTTCATGAACTTTCGGATGTAGAGTTCTCTATGGCTATAGTTTTGGGTGGTGGCCTTGGGTGCAACCGATCCAACTCATCCAACTATCTTGTTTTCCATGGTTGATCCTATAGGGTGCCATTCACTCCAATGAGGTCATAGTCTAATGGAATCCTTCCTCTTGTTTGAAGGATATCTTCTATTTGATGTCTATGACTGGATGTGTTTCTAGTTTCCTGCCCCTTAGTGGGTTGATCTATTCTAAGTGTTGCATGTGAATGTTGAGATGTTTCGACTCTTGTGTGTCTTTGTGGTGATGAGGGTTTTGTAGCCCTCTCTACCCTCCATGAGGATGGATATGGGGAAACCTCATCATCTCTATGTGAAGAATGGGGTCTAGAACCCTCTTTATGTCTATGTGAGGAGGAAGCTCTTGAAGCTTCCTCATGTCTCGAGAAGTTTCTATGCGTTTAGAGGAAGCCCTTGAGGTTTCCTCATGTCTCCTTGATGATGATGGCCATGAGGCCTCTTTGTGTTTATGAGATGTAGTTTCATGTTGTGGTTCCCTATTTGGGGTTTCTCGAGGAGATCCCCCAAGGGTTGAATTATCACCTCTTAGACTCATGGAACTGCATCTCATGGTCTTCCGAGTAGGTCTTTCAATGTTACTACGGCTTCGCCTAAGGGTATGAGTTGCCTCAGATTCCCCTTCGATGTCAGACCGAGGGTGTTTACTTCTTGTTTTGACCATTTTTTTGGAAGTTTTAGCTTTTGTGTTGCACAAACAATATCAAGCAAATGTTTATCTTGCTTACAATTTTAAGTGTGCCCTAAACTATTTGTTGTATTTTGATGTTTTGTTGTTTCTTGTTCTTGCTTTGGATTTGGAATGAGGAGACTCATCCATAGTGATAATCAAGAGTACTCATGCCAAACATGATTTCCCAAAAGAGACTAGGGTACACCACTGAAATCCTAGTGGGGGGTTCGCCTAGCTCTTCCACTCTGAACCAATGAATGTTCCAATAGTGGGAGACAGTTTGAACACAAGTAACTTAGTACCACTATGAAGAAGTTCTTCAATCCATTTCTAGGAGAATCTAGGGGGAAAACCGATGGAAGGAGATGAATTCCAACATCACCAGACTGAATTGAGGGTTGGTGATGAAATCCAACTCCCCAATGTTTAAATGATACGTGTGTGTGTGGTGTTCATTTTAAGCTTGCATGAAGTAAAGTGCATAATATAGCAGAAATGACTCTTTCCTATATGCCTAAGTGCAAAATACATTTCAATCTTCAGAAATATGCATGAACTACTATGATTTGTATGGGTGCACTTTATTTCGTGCAAATATGGCCTCTTGCAAGGCCTCAAAGCAAGCAAACAACATACAATGTCTAGCACGTTGGATCCTAGGGTAAAATTTTCAAGCATAAGCCATTGTTCCTAGCAACGCCTAGTGGAAATCTAAAAGAAGATCTAAGATATGCAAAACGCCTAATTCTTTCTTCTTTTATTCTTTCAATTCCCAAATAGAAATGTGCTTTAAGTTCACTATTTTAGACACACAAAAGTAGACAGAAAGCTATAAAATATCAGAGAAGTTGTACCAACCTCTAATCCAGCTCAGAGAACCAAGGTTCTATCCTCTACTGCTCTCCAGTGTTGGCCGTTGTCGACCAGAGCGGCTGGTTTCTGGCCGTTGTTAGTAGGAGCGGCTAAGGCTCTGTTGGCCATTGTGGCTCAGAGCGGCTGATTTTTGGCCATTGTAGACCAGAGCGGCTAAGCCTGCACACAAAATTAAGTCAGTATCTAGGAAAAAAATGAAAAATCAGTGGATGTCCCACCGTGATCGCCATCTGTAGTGACCTCGGGTGCACGCACCGCTCTTACTCTACTTGCAAATGTGTTAAACCCAAAATGAAATGAAAGACCATGAAAAAGCATATAACATGGAAGTAACAAAGATATATCTCTTTATTTGTATTAAAACCCGGTTACATGTCGGTCCCTCTTAGGGATACCCATTTTGATACAATAAGGTTACAAGTGGGTAAAATGTCCCCTCGCAAAGGGGTGGTGCGCTATCACAAGCTTCCCGGTTCCACACATAGAAATGTATGAGGGCTTACAGATGCCTCCTTCTCTAGGTCTATTTCCTAGAGGGATCCCTTTTGCTCTCGTATGTTGTAGATTCTGTCCGATGAACCTGTGGCCCTGTAAGCAATGAAACAACAACACACGCTTAGATGTTCGAGAATGCCTCCCTAGATGAGGTTGTTAGTAATGAATATATCAAATGAAAGCAAGTGCAAATTAAACTAATGCTATGAATGCGAATGAATGAAATGATGCTATGCTAATGATATGCTAAATAGAATAATGAAACTAATGTCTAAAACCCTAAGCTAGGCCTACGGGCCACTATCCAAGATAGTGTTTGATGTGTCTCATTCTTTGCTGAAAAATAATTGTACGACAGGCACTACAGCACAAAAGATGATGGGTAGGGGGGTCCGGGGGGGGCGAAGGCCCCCAAGGACCCTCGGCTATGGTAAAGGTGCTTACGTAATAGGTTATGGATCGGGGTGCATAGGGGGTGCTTACATAGCCGATGTCATAAATTTTCACCTACTTTTATCGCTACTTTTCACCTACTTTTATCGCTACTTTTGGAGCGGCCCCCGAGATTCCCACGGTTGGTGGGTGGTTAGTGGGTGTGGGTGGTTTAGCCCACGGTGTTGTATCCATGGTACCCTAATACCACTTGGTGGTTTAGGGTTGTATGAGTTTTCTTATATAATTATTGTAATGTCCCGTTTTAGGGACAAGAGAGAGAATAATATATCAAGGAGGATAGAATCTTGTTTGTTGGACTAGCCCAAATTGGGTGAACCAAGGTAAATCTTGTGTGTTATATGTGCATTGAATGGTGTCATTATTTCCTTAGTTATTATTTCTACATTATTTCTAGAATATGTTTTTGTAAATTCTCTTCATTTGGTATCAGAGCCAAGTCATTAGCCATAAGGGGACGCCTTTATTGCTAGGGTTTAAATCCGTTTGAAGAAGATCTAGGGTTTCTAGGAGTGAGAGGAAACCTATTCTGGAGTGGGAGTTACGTAGAAGGAGTTTGAAGGAAAAAATGTCAGGAAATCATTCAAGGATAGAGATCGAGAAATTTGACGGCAAAATTTTTGAGCTATGGAAGTTAAAGATGGAAGATATGCTCATGGACATAGATCAGTGGGCTGCTATTTCAGAAACAACAAAACCTACGTTGACTTTCGATGAATATTGGGAGAAGATGAATCAAAAATCAAGGAGTATGATTCGACTGTGTCTTGCAGATTCGGTGCTCATCAATTTTTCGGGAGAAGCTACAACAAAGGATCTCTGGGAGAGGTTAGGGGCTTTGTATCAATCGAAGTCCCTAGTGAACAAATTATTCCTCAGAAAGAAACTATATAATCTTAGGATGCATGATGGTGATTCGATTGTAGATCATCTGAATGCATTCAATACAGTGGTAAGTCAACTAACATCTGTAGAAATTAAGTTGAGTGAAGAAGATAAATGCATTACTTTGTTATGCTCTTTACCAGATTCATGGGATAACTTAGTAGTAGCAATTGGTAGTACAACTTCATCCACATTGAAGTTTGAAGATATAGTGGCATCTCTATTATCTAAGGATATGAGGAGAAAAGCCATGGAGGGCACATCTAAGGAAGCCCTAACAGTGAGAGGGCATGCCAAGGAGAAGGACAAATCTAGATATGGTGATAGGTCTAAGTCTAAAGGTAGATCCAAGTCTCGGGGGAAGTTTGAGAGAAAATGCTAGAATTGTGGCAAGCCTGGTCATATGAAGAAGGATTGCAGATCAAAGAAAGCTAAGTCTAGAAAAAAGTCTGATGAATCGACTTCCACAGAGATGAATAAATCCATTGATGAAGCAGGGGATGTATATTTGGCATCCTGCTCATCGTGCTCCACACGATCAGATAAAAATGATTGGTTGATTGATACTGGTGCCTCTTTTCATATGACTCCTCATAGAGGGTGGTTCAGTGAATATGAAATATATGATGGAGGGGAGGTACTATTGGGAGATTATTCACCACTCAAAATCATGGGTTGTGGAATAGTGAAAATTTTACTGCAGGATGGTAGGGTTAAGACCCTACCAGGTGTGATGCATATTTCGAGACTTGCTAGAAATTTGATTTTAGTAAGCAAAATGGCCGATGCAGCAGTGAATGTCAGTTTTGGCAGGGATTCATGCAAAATGGTTCATGGATCAATGGTGTTGGCAAGGGGAGTTTGGATTGGAACATTGTATAATCTATTGGGAAGCACTATGAAAAATGAGTGCAATAGCTCAACTATTCCTAAGGTTGATTCTGATAAAAGCTCAACACTCTGGCATCAAAGGATGGGACATATTGGAGAAAATGGATTGCGTACCCTATACACAAAATGTATGGTTCATGGTATCCCTAATTACTCAATGTCTTCTGAGTTCTGTGAACATTGTATTTATGGTAAACAGAATCGAGTTAGTTTTCCATCTGGTGCCACAAGATCTAGTGGGATACTAGATTTGATCCACAGTGATATTTTTGGTCTTGTTCCTATGCCGTCTCTTGGAAAATCATGGTATTATGCTTCCTTTGTTGATGATTTTTCAAGATATGCATGGATTTACTTTCTTAAGAGCAAAGATGAAGTGTTTGAAAAATTTAAGGAATTTAAAGCAATTGTTGAGAATCAAACTGATAAAAGGATTAAGGTGTTGAGGTCTGATAATGGAGGGGAATATTGTTCTAACATATTTGAGAAATTTTGTAAGCAATGTGGTATTGCAAGACAGAAGACTACTCCATATACACCTCAACAGAATGGAGTTGCAGAGAGGTTGAACAAATCATCGATGGAGAAGACTAGAAGTATGCTCAGTGGTGTAGGTTTGGCACAGGAATTCCAGGCGGAAGCAATGAGTGCAGCATGCTACTTGCAAAATCGGTCACCTACATCAAGCATTGCCGGATCAAACTCCATTTGAAGCTCTATTTGGTAAGAAACCATCTATTTCACATCTCAGAGTTTTTGGCTGTGATGCATACATGCATATTCCAAAGGAGAAAAGAAGTAAGCTAGATAATAAGGTTGTTAAATGTATATTTATTGGTTATAAAGATGGTGTTAAAGGATATAAGCTTTGGAATCCAAAAACTAAAAGTACAGTGTATAGTAGAGATGTGGTGTTTAGGGAGATGATCAGTGATTCCAGGAAGGTAGTTACAGAAGAGGAACCTGGAACGGTCCAATTTGATCTCATGGAAAACTATAAGACAATAGAGGATCTATAAGAGGAGCATACAGATGAGGATATGGAAGAGGAGCATACAGGTGAGGATCTGGAAGAGGATTAAGAAGAGGTTCATACACCTGTGGTAAGGAGATCAACACGGGAAAGGAAGCAACCTAAAAGGTACAGTCCATCTATTTTTCCTACATCTTTTGTACTATCTGTTACTGATGAAGATCCTAGAACAGTTAGAGAAGCTGTTAATTCTGGAGAGGCAAACCATTGGGAAGAGGCCATGGATGAGGAAATTATGTCCCTAAAAAAGAACAGAACATGGGATTTAGTGAAATTACCAAGTGGTAGGAAAGCAATAGGTTGCAAGTGGATCTTTAAGAAGAAGCAGAATGTTGAAGGTAAAGTGGAGAAATATAAATCTCGCCTAGTTGCTAAAGGTTTTTCCCAAGTTGAAGGAATTGATTATGGTGAAGTTTTTTCTCCCGTTGCAAAGTTAACATAAATTAGATTTATGTTAGCAGTGGCTGCTGCATTTGATATTGAAATAGAACATATGGATGTGAAAACTGCATTCCTTCATGGAGATTTGGAGGAATAAATCTATATGAGGCAGCCTGAAGGTTTCATTGTTGCAAGAAAGGAGGATCTGGTATGTAAGTTAAAGAAATCATTGTATGGACTGAAAAAATCACCTAGAATGTGGTACCAAAAATTTGATACTTATGTTTTAGGAATTGGTTTTGTTAGTAGCAATGCTGATCACTGTGTGTATTCAAAGAAAATTGGTAATGTAATTGTCATTATAGTTATTTATGTTGATGACATGTTACTAATTGGAAATAGCAAGAAAATGGTCAGGGAAGTAAAGTCTCAGTTGGCATCGTAGTTTGACATGAAGGATCTTGGCCCTACAAATTTTATATTGGGTATGCAAATAAAAAGAGATCGCTCTAACAAAAAGTTGTGGCTGGATCAAAAAAAGTATGTTGAGACAGTGTTGAAAAGGTTCAATATGCAGGATTGCAAACCGGTGAAGGTACCTATTTCTTTAGGTGAAAAATTGTCTACTGAACAATGTCCAAAAATAGAAGAAGAGGTAGAGGAAATGTCACATATTCCTTATGAAAATGCTGTAGGTAGTTTAATGTATGCCATGGTTTTTACTAGAGCAAACATTGCCCATGCAGTGGGAGTCTTGAGTAGATATATGTCTAAACCTGGTAAAGAGCATTGGACTGTTGTGAAAAGGTTTTTCAGATATTTGCATGGCACCTCTGATTTTACAATATGCTATGAGGGTACAGGTAAAGAAAACAAACAATTGGATATAGAAGGGTTTGTTGATGCAGATTGGGCTGGAGATCTGGACAGGAGAAGATCTACTAGTGCTTATGTATTCAATTTTTTTGAAGGGGCCATTAGTTGGATGAGCAAGAGGTAGACTGTTGTTGCTCTTTCAACTAATGAAGCTGAGTATATGGAAGCCACTGATGCAAGTAAGGAAGCTATATGGCTGTAAAGAATATGTTCTGAATTTGGGTTCTTTCAAGGAGCTGTGAAGATAAATTGTGATAGTCAGAGTGCCATATTTTTGGCAAAGAACCCTTCTTACCATTCAAGAACGAAGCACATTGATACAAAGTTCCATTTCTACAGGGACATGCTTGAACAGAAGAAAGTGTTGTTGGAAAAGGTAGACACCAAGGAAAATGTTGTAGATGCTTTAACCAAGGCTGTAAGCACTAAAAAGTTTAGATTCTATACAATTGAAATGGGTCTGGCAAAGTATTCAACAAGTGGGAGAATGTTGGATGTGTCTCATTCTTTGCCAAAAAATAATTGTACGATAGGCACTACAACGCAAAAGACAATGGGTAGGGGGGGGTCCGGGGGGGCGGAGGGATTTTTATTGCTTTTGGGATACTTTATCATTTTTAGGAAGAGCAAGGGATTTTTATTTTTTGGAGATGAAGGTGGATCTTGTCCTTTTTTCAACTCTTTAGCATTCTAGACCATACACCCAATTGGATGAGTAGGGGAAACCTTTCACTTTATAGCAATAGCAACTCATGACTTTGTCATGCCTAAGCTTCATAATATTTTAAAGTGTTTTGATGTGTGTGGTTCAAGAGGAAACTTGATTGACCAAGAATAACTTATTGCATATAAAGATTGTTTGATTCTGTAGCACCCTAAAATTGGCGCAGTAAAATTGTCATAATTACATTCACCTTAGTAAATAATTTAAAATTCAAATTTAACCTCCCAAACCGCCCGTTAACTGTCGGGTAATCCGTTTCCCCTTTTTCGTGCCATTTTTAGAGGTTGTTTTGACCGCTTGACGATATCGTCGCCGATCGCACGATATCGCCCTGGATCCGACGATTTCGTCTCGGGCTAGGACGTCCGGACGATCTTGTCGCAAAACTGATTTTGCAAAATTAGCTTCTCGTTCTAACGGGCCTCTAATCCGGACGTAAGCGTGTCTCGCGCCGTTAGAGACCCTCCCCCGTTGGAGATCTCCCAAATAGGGATGATCTCCAACCTCCTAACTACTCCCCTAAGCCTATTTAGTCCCTAGGACCTTCCCTTCCCAACCCCTGGCTGAAATTCTCTCTAACTTAGCTTCATGCACGTTAAATCATCCTAAGTTTTCATTTGGAGTAGTCTTATATCAATTTTGTTGTAGGTATCATCTTGTTTTTCAGCCTGAGCAAGCATACATCGTCGCCGACGAACCTGTTCAGATCGGAGGCGATCCTGTCGAATCAGAGACGATTTCGTACTGATGCGAGACGATCTCGACTGCAGTCCACATTGAGGCAATCAGTGCCATAAGTTTGCATTTCTTCACCTTTTCTCTGTTGTTTTATTCTCGCAAATTAGCTAGTTTATTTGATATTTTATGTTATATTGCATTTTGGAGTTCACCCATCTAGATCAAAGGCATAATTAATCCATAATTGTGATTTAATTAGCATCATTCATACATGTTTCGGTCTTTAAGTTTCAGTTCAGTGTTGTCACTGTTATTTTGCATAGTTTCCCTCAACTAGAACAGTAGTATTCTCTGTATTTTGCATCTGTTCTTCTGTTTGTAGGTCTCTGGATAATTCGTCCGATGAATTCGTCGATCTCGACGATCTTGTCTGATCTCAGATGATTCTGTCAAATTCTAGACGATCCTGATTGCTTCAAACATCGAATCTCCATCAGACATCCGGATCAGGTATTCTTCTTATTCTTCCTTAATTTTTCTATTTTTTTGTCTTAAATTTGTTCTCTGTATTTAGTAAATCTGCACTTTCATTTAGATTAATTTAGACTCATTTGGCCAAACCTAGGATATGAATGCTTAAGGTTAAAAACGAACACATAAAAACACATTCCAAACCTAGGCGTGGAAACTGCCATTAAATGTTTCCTGGTGAACCCACCATCCGTCGAAAAATCATCAAAATACACCTCCCTTGAGAGGCGGGACCTTCGCAAAGTCCTCTCAGTCCGAGGTACCGTGACATCCTTTTCCCATCCCCTTTCGGGCATGGATCCTATAGCCTGAAGGTAAGGATGCGAAAAATTTGGAGCGATACATTTTGGTGAACCCGACGTGAATGCATCATAACCTTTTGAAAACAAAAACAAAGAAAAAAAAATAGAACAACTAAAACATAGATGCATTTTAAAACATTTAAAGTTTAAAATCATGTTTAGATGGTAGCTCCTAAGAAAATATTAGCAGTTACTATAAATGTAGAAAACCAATTGGCAACCGTAGAAATCAATTCTATGCTTAATGTGCCTGAAACAAGTAGAAATCAATTCCTGTGGAACGAACTTGATAGAAGACTTAGTCTCATCTCATCTAGGTCCACACAACTTAAGCAAATCAAGAGGCTAGTCCTAGATAGAATCCTGGATCCTCATCAACTAGTTTTTTATCATGAACTTCGGAGAGCCTGCCATAGATGGTTAGCTTATAGGAGAGCTCTAGTATCTTCAGAATTGTTCACCTTCGAGGAATACCTCGAGAACGCAGCCATTGTGCACCAGTTCCTAGGTTGTGTAGAAGACCAAGAGGTTGTTCTTACATATAGGGAAATATGGAATAGAGTTCCGCGAGCTGTGCTATATCGAGAGTATTGCCATGAGCTTTACTTTTATCAACCAGCATCTGAGACAGATAATATCACTATAGCTCTTTTCATCAAATTTTTAAAAGAAAACTTTCAATTTGAAGAAGAACACTTCATGACTCCCGAACAACTCGAGCCTATTAATGATATTTATAAATTATTTATAGAAAACTAGATTATTACTTTCAATCTTATTTCTTGCATTTATTGTGTTGATTGTCTTTACAATATTATTTCAAAAACAAAGAAAAACTAAAAAACTAAAAAACATAGCAAAAACTTAAACATTTCATTTCAAATATTGTAGTAGGTATATAGTAAATATATACCTCTTAATTTGTTGCATATATATATATATATATATATATATATATATAAAAAATATATTTTCTGAAATCAAAATTTAGCACCATGCCTAAACTTAGGAATGGTAAAGAAACTTTAGGAGAAGAAGAAGATTGGTTACAAGATACAACTAGAAACCCAAATGTCCTTCCCGAAGATCCAACTTCGAAGGAAAACTCTAGTTCAACCGTAAGATGACCTAGGTGAAGATAAGGAACAAGAAGGAAGTGTTAAAGAGGATGGATCCTCATCCCCTAGAGTAGCTCCAAATGGAACTATTGCTTTTGACAACATAGATCATTTCAAGAAATTTCTCAGTGATAACATTGATGACCTTAATGTGGCAATTCGTATTGATAAAGGGCAAATTAGTGACACTCAGCAGCTTTGGAACATATGTATGATGTGCGCATTAATCCCTTATCTTTCATTGATCAAGAAAGTGATAAGGCTGGACCATCCAATACGGATATGGTCTCTATGATTCAAAACATGTCAAAACAACAGGCTATCCAACCTCCTAAGGAACCTCGTTATTCAACCTAAAATCATTCCCACACAAAAGAAACCTTCCTTCACTACTTTATTCTGCCAAACTATTGAGCAATATGCTTCAAGTAAACAAAAACCTAAAACGAAGCCAAATACAAATTTTCAACAATCCGAAATACATCATAATACAACTTCAAAATTCCTTCATAATACTTTTCCTACCAATAATTTGCACAATAGTAACATGGCATCTAATCTTCATGTTCCGCCATCATATGCCCATAAAACCCATGTCAATGCCCTACCAAACCAATATGGGGGGCAAACTAGTAATCTGGAAGCCATGGTGAAACAGTTAGCTTCGCGTATGGACCAGATAGATCCCTACCGTCCCTCGTATAATTATCGAGAGATATGTAGTCAACCTTTGGATCCCATAGTTGTAGCTCAACCATACCCTAAGCATTTTCCCATGCCTATCTTGCCTATATATAAAGGAACCGAAGATCCCATAGAGCATCTTCGCATGTTTAGGATAGCATGTCATGACATATCGCATGATGACTTGCTATTATTAAAAATGTTCCCAAAAAGTTTAGGTGGAATGGCATTAGAGTGGTACTATCAATTGCCCACTCATTCTTTGAGAAACTTCGAAGAAACAACTGAATCATTTGTCCATCAATTTAGTGCCTACATCGAGAGGCATGTAACTATTAAAGATTTATACAATTTAAAACAAGACAAAGATGAATGTTTTGCCGATTTCTTAGCTAGATGGAGGCAATTGATAGGAAAACTGCACTTTGTGCTACCTTATAGGGAAATGTTGGACATTTTCATCAACAATTTACAAGAACAAATATCTTATGAGCTATCGATTGCTACCTTAACTACCTTCGATCAAGCTATAGATTTAGCTCGAAGAGTAGAAGATGCCCTCATTAGGAGAGGCCAACTTAGGAAGAAGGATGATGAGAAAACATCCAGAAATCAATATAAAAACAAACAAGTCGTCGGTGACGGAGTCACTGACAGCAGAAATGTTGCTAATATCAATGCAACAAAGACAACAAAAAAATTTATATTGAAACCTCCCCGACAAGCCTCCTCGAGAATTTACTAGATTAAACCAACCCTTATCAACTATTTTACCTCAATTACTCGAAAGAGGTTTGATCCAATTACCAGCTATCCGAGAACCTGATCCAACTATACCCGGATACAGAGCTGACTTACACCGTGATTTCCATAGAGGACCCGGACATTCTACCAACGCTTGTAAAAGGTTGAAACATAAAATACAGGATTTGATTGACAATAATGAAATGGAAGTGCAAGCCTTCCAACCTAAACAAAACCCTCCTAATAATACTCAAAAGACCGTTCCCCAAAATCAAAATCAAAATGCCAATCAAACTCTAGACATATTTCAACACCCTTTACCACGACATGGTAAAGAGGTAGCCAATCAAATCGAACATCATAATGTTCCCCCTCCTACCCGATATGTAGGAACCATTAGCGGACAATTACCTGTTCAGGATCCTCAAATATTTGACACAACCTTATCCCTGGTTACGACCAGGCCCTTACATAATTTTCAAACTTCTGATTCTAGTGATATAGAATCAGATAGTGAAAGTGAACTAGACATTACTTCAAACCAATCGAATAGTTCTAAAAATGAATCAGATCCTATTCAACCCATCACAGATGCTATGGTTCCAGAAGAACCATTTCCTAGACGAGTTACTACTCGACCTTCTTCTAATATATTCCTTTCTAATGAACAAGCCATCAATGCTCAACCGAGACCAGCTCAACGTCTTCATTATAACATTGTAGGTACCATTGGAGTCGTCACCCGACAACAAGCTCAAAATTCCCAACAAGAACCAAACCAGAACGATGGATCGGCTCCATTCGTTTTGAAAAACCCCAATAAAGGGAATCATGCTCCTACTGTTCAACCTAAACCCCCTTACAATATTAATGAGCAATTGTCCAATACTACGGCCATAATTTCCCTTTTGGATTTATTAAGATCCTCTCCCACCCATAGGGATGAGTTGATGCTTACATTGAGCCAAATGATGGTACCTCAAAACATTCAACCTGAAGCTATGGCCAATACTATCATCACTCGAGAGATTGATTGTATTGACTTTCGAGATAAAGATATCCCACAACACAGCTTTACATAAGGATAATCCCTTATACATTACTCGCTCTAATTGGAGATGTAGTCGTCAAAAGAGTTTTGATTGATAATGGCTCATCTCTAAACATTTGCACTTTTGACTTCTACCAACGATTTGGCTTTAGAAGTGATGAAATGAAGAAAACCGATATGATTATCAAAGCTTTTAATGACGAAACACAAGAAACGTGTGGAGTTATTACCCTCCCATTGCAAGTTGGTCCTAGAACCCTAGAAACAACCGTGTTTATTGTACATTGCCCAACATCGTACAATATACTTTTGGGTCGCCCTTGGATCAACGCCATGCGAGCGGTCCCATCAACCTTACACCAATGTGTTAAATTTGAGTTTAAAAATCAGTTGGTCACTATCCATGGTGACCCTAGACCTTTTGATATGTGTGCTTTGGCAGAACCCGTTGGAGTGCAATTTTGCCCTGCTCTGTCGTCCACACATCCTAGTTCTTATTTTTCATCTAAAACTGTGAAACACACACCCATAACTTCACCTATTTCCCTCCATTAATTTCATCCTCCTATATAGACCAACAACCCTCTAAACAAATCATTTTAGAACCTCAAAAAGATCTTAAATCTACAACCAATCCTTCAAGTTCTATCCCTATAAATTCAAAACCTATAGACACATCTATCATTCCTCCCACATCTAAAGATATAGGTAATAAGCCTTCTACATCTTATGCCCTTTCTGATGAACTTTTACCAGATTTATCCACAACCTTAATATCAGAAAAAACAAATGCTTTCATGCAAGATTCAATTCTTTTAAATAAATTGCCGCCATCTCCTCGTACTTTGGGCCTCCCACAACCTATGGGAAGTACTTACCAAGTCGGGAGTTGTGCCTTCATTTATAAAGGATATGACCGGGGAAGAATCCCTCGAAATATCAAAACTCATCATGAAGGATATGCTCGGTGTTATTTTACCAATGATTATATTAAAGCTAAACCCATGATGCTTAAAATGGGATATAAAGGGAAAGGCTTGGGACCTTTCCAAAATGGCATGAAAGAACCTTTCGAGGTAGAACCGTGGCCCGCCCGCCGTGGTGTGGGCCTATTTCCTAGTAAGGGTCAACCCTTTCCTTTTGACGATGATGATCAACTCATATGTTATCAAGATTATTTGGATAGGCATGTTGATTTGCCTCTTAAAAATCAGTCGTTTTCATGCAACATGTTATCCATAGCTTACCCCGAAATGATTGCTGACCCCGATGAAGAGTTGGAAGGAGATATCTTCCATGATGTCTTCGTTGAAGAGATGTTACACAATGGATTTTATTTTGATGGTTCTATACCAACTATAGCCCAACTTGAGGCCACTAATCCTCAAGATGAATTATCTAAATTAACCTTACAAGAATTACAAGAATTGGGCGTTTCACCCGCCCCACCTAATTTTGAAAGAGATCTACACATGGAGGTAGAAAACGTCATTAAAATTAATATTGGAACTGAGGACAATCCTCACATAATCAATATTGGATCAGAATTAAGTCAAGAAAAACAAGAACAATACATTGCATTTCTTAAAGAGTATGAAGATGTCTTCGCTTGGACATATGAAGATATGCCATGTCTAGACCCTTCTGTAGTCATGCATCATCTAGTGGTCCATCCGGATGCTAAACCCGTTAAACAAAAACTTAGAAAAATGCATCCCAAAGTGGCTCTGCTAGTCAAAGGGGAGTTAGAAAAACTCCCGAATGTTATCTTTATACAAGCTATTGATTATGCGGAATGGATCTCAAATGTAGTTCCAAGTCACCAAGAAAGAAGCTACCAAAGTTAGGGTTTGCACAGATTTTAGAGATATTAACGCCGCATGCCCTAAAGATGACTTTCCTCTTCCAAACATGGATCAAATCATTGACTTTACTGCCGGGAGTGGGATGATGTCCTTAATGGATGGATTCTCCGGTTATAATCAGATCAGGATAGCTCCTGAAGATCAAGCTAAAACAACCTTTATTACCCCCTGGGGTACCTTTTGCTGGAAAGTGATGCCATTTGGCTTAAAGAACGCAGGTGCAACTTATCAACGAGCTATGACCTATATTTTTCATGATATGATGCATGATATCCTACATGATTATGTAGATGATATTATAGCTCGCTCTATTATTGAAGATAATCATTTAGATGATTTGAGAAAAGTTTTTAATCGATTACGAGAATATCTTATTCGATTAAATCCAACGAAATGTATATTCGGAGTTAAGTCCGATAAACTATTAGGGGTTTTAGTTTCTTTACGTGGTATTGAAATCGACCCTCTCAAGATTGCGGCCATCACTGATATGCCCGCACCTACTAATATATTCGAATTACGAAGTTTACAAGGTAAACTTCAAGCTATCCGTCGCTTCATTGATAAGTCGGCGGACAAAACCGGTCCCTTTCTTAAACTCCTTAAGAAGGATGTCCCTTTTAATTGGGACACCGAATGTAGAGAAGCTTTTGAACTTCTCAAACAATACCTCCTTAATCCACCCGTGCTTTCACCACCTAAACCTGATCGCCCATTTCTCCTATATATTTTAGCTTCATATTCTGCCTTAGGAGCTATGTTAGCTCAACTTGATGATGAAAAGTGAGAACGTGCTAATTATTACATTAGCCGCACCTTCATCAGTTATGAAACCCGCTACACAACATTAGAAAAACTATGTCTAGCCATCGTGTTTGCTACGCAAAAATTACGACACTATATGCTTAGTCAAAAAACTTATGTCATTGCTAAATACGATCCCTTGAGATATCTCATGAGTCGACCTTATTTATCGGGTCGCACAGCCAAGTGGGTTCTTGCTCTAAGCGAGTTTGATCTCACATTCATAGGACATAAGTCTGTTAAGGGTCAAATCATAGCAGATCAATTAGCTGCTGCACCCTTAGAGTCTACCCATCCCCTCATCATCGAATTTCCTGATGAATGCCTTCAATTAGAGGCCGACCATACTGAACAATGGTCCTTATACTTTGACGGAGCCCGATGCATGAGTGGGGCTAGTGCGGGTATTATTTTAATATCCCCACAAAAACATCTTATTCCTCTGTCCTTCAAATTGACATTTGCTTGCACCAACAATACTGTTGAGTATGAAGCTCTAATCCTTGGATTACGAGCTGCCCTAGCGCTAAAAATTAAACATCTTTTAGTTTTTGGTGATTCCCAACTGGTTATAAACCAAATTAATGAAGTTTATCAAACCAGAGATGATAAACTGCGCCCATATAAGGCCTATGTTTTACAATTAATGTCTTTATTTGATCAAGTTACCTTGGAAGCTATTCCTCGAACTAGCAACCGTGCAGCTGATGCTATGGCCGCAGCCGCATCTCTCCTACCCTTGGAGTTAGATGACGAATATGCCACTATCATTATTCGTCGACTCTAGGAACCCGCTTCAAATAAGTCATGCTTAGAGCCTTTGGATGTGTTTCTAATCAATGAAACTACTCCCGAACCTTGGTATACGGACATATTTGATTTTCTCCAAAATGGGACTTTCCCCGCCAATTCTAATAGAAACCAAACATCGGTTATTACGTCGACGAGCAAGTCGCTTTGTAATAATTGGCAATACTTTATATAGGAGATCTTTTGAAGGTATCCTATTAAGATGTTTAAACTTAGAAGAGTCTAAATCAGCCTTGAGTGAAGCCCACGATGGATCTTGTGGAGGACACTTTAGTGGTAGTGTCATTGCTAAAAAGCTCCTTCGGATAGGATACTTTTGGCCTACCATGGAAACGGATGCACATGAGTATGTGCGCCATTGCGACAAGTGCCGGAAACATGCCGACCTTGTCCATGCGCCCGCCCAAGAACTGTAGGCTATTTCATCTCCTTGGCCCTTTTCTAAATGGGGTTTAGACATTATTGGCAAAATCAATCCGGTGTCATCTCGATGGACACAAGTTCATCATAACCGCCACTGAGTATTTCACGAAGTGGGTCGAAGCTATGCCTTTAGTCTCTAAATTTATTTTTAATCAAATCATTTGTAGGTTCGAAATTCCTGCAAATCTCATCTCCCGACAATGGAACTTGTTTCAAAAATAAAGATGTTAAAAAATTATGCCAAAAATATAAGATTCAACATCGCTGGTCCACTCCCTATTATCCTCGTGGTAATGGTCAAGCGTAAGCATCTAACAAAACCTTAATCAAAATTCTCAAAATATTGGTCAATAAAACCGGCCGTGGATCGGCACATTCAATTATACCCAACCTTGTGGGCCTATCGAACTAGTGTTCGAACCCCCACGGGAACTTCACCATTTGTTTTGGTTTATGGTGTCGAAGCAGTTTTTCCATTTGAATTGGAAGTTCCTTCTTTGGCTCTGCTACTTCAAGATACCGAAGTAGGAGATGAATATCGAGAATGGCAGACTCAGTCAGCTGGAACTCCTAGATGAAAAATGCATCAATGCTTTGGAGCATCTCCGTGCTTACCAAAACAAGCTTAAAAGATCATATGCTAAGAAAGTTCGTCATCGATCCTTTGAGATCGACGACCTTGTTTTAAAAGAAAATAAAAAAATACAAATGCAACTAAGGACCTTAAAGGTAAATTTGAGCCCAACTGGCTTGGACCATACATTATTACTGCTAAATTTGAATCAGGAGCATACAAATTATCTACCTTAGATGGTAAAGAACTTAAAGAACCCATGAATATTTTGCATCTTAAACGTTACTATGCATAAATTTGGTCATTTCATCCTTGTATATATTTGTTTAAAATATTTCAAAATTACTATCTTGTATTTCTTTCAAATTTATAAAAATCCAAAAACATCAAAAACATTCATAATCATCAAAAATCTTCAAAACTATTTGTTGCATTTATTTATGGCACTTGTTAAATTTTTTGCTCAAAAACAAAAATAAAACCAAAAATCAAAATAATGATAAAAATATAAAAACAACAATATGCTTGACTCTTTCGAAACCAAAACAATATAAAGAAGAAAGAGGGAGTCAACATTCTCAAAACTTCTCAAAAGTGTTTATATATATTTTCTTACAAATGTTGCGCTTATATGTTTCAAATTATTTTTGATAAATTAGCATTTATTTGGAATCCCTCACTTGCACACTCACAAAAATAAATATCTTGATTTTATCGGGCATGATTACTAATCTCTCTTATATCAAAGTCCACAAAATTCAATTAAATAAAGTTTGAGCATAGAGAATTGATCTTGTTATTTACTTAAACCAAGCACATCTTTTCACAATAAAATGATTATATTTGTAATTTCCATGTTTTGCTACATAGTAGACGTGATTTCTTGAGCGAAAAGTTTCCCCTGCTATCCTATCATGCACATGGTCTAGAATCTTTGAGAATTGGCAAAAGGACAAGCTCACCCCTACCCATAATAAAAATCCCTTGCTCTACAGCTAATCCGAGCAAGTATCCCTAGCAAAGAAAAAGAAAAGAAAAGTTCAAGAAAAAAAAAGAGAAAAGAAAAATGTTATTTTATATCATTACAACAATATTTCAAGCACTATCTCAAAAATCAAGCAAAAAATACAAAAAGAAAAAGAAGCAAAGTTCAAAAGAAAAGCAAAAGAAAGCAGAAAGCAAGAAAGCAATAAAATCCCTTTCCCTACCCTTTGAAAAGAAAAGAAGGGTTGATGAGCTTGAATCCCTAGAATTCTCAATTATTCAAAAACCGTGAGGTAAGCCCCATAACAAGTGGTTTGTGCCCAACCTCGCTTGGCCTTGGGTAACTCCTAGCGTGGTGATATGTCCGTCACATTAGCGACCTTCTTTTGTACAGTACCTATGTTTGCTTATGGATTAGCTAGCTCTTGATAATCCGACCTACATAGTAGTCTAGTATGGTTATATGCATCTACATCATGGTTAATGAACACTTATTTGGTTTCTTCAAATCACTTGTATCATATTATCTTGCTCAAAACTGGTAAATGCACAAAGCAATTGCACACACATTTGTATTTGAGAGATTTTGTGTATCATTATGATAAATCAAGATCGGAAATGAATTCACATATGCACATGGGATTCCTTATAAATCTAACTTTTGTCTTCAAAATACTTTGAAATATTATTTTTGCAACTTGTTTGGAATAAATCAAGTACAATTGTTTACCATAAAGACAACTATATAATAGAAAAATCAAAAATTTCTTTCAAAATATACAATCAAAACATATATATCTAGTTGACTTTCGCGACGATGGTATAGTTCCAAAACCAAAATTGGAATTTTATGCCTAGCGCAAGTCCTCATTTTCATATTTTCTCGTTTATCAAAAATCAACCATGCAATAAAACTATCTTTTTTTGGATTTTCACGATGATGGTATAAGTCTATACCTACATATTCTATGCCTAGCGCAAACCATCGTAACAATTTTTATTCCCCATTTAAAATCATGAAAACCATATGACTTAAATCATTATTTTACACAAATTATGCTTTTAAAAAGCAAACCCATTTTCATTATTTCATGTCATTATGTCAACCTTCAATTTTGCAAAGATGGTATAATTCCTAAAGAATTATCCAAAATTTTATCACACTTAGGAATTTATGCCTAGCAAAAATCATTTTAACATTATTTCATGCATACTATTTTCATGAAAATCTGAAAACAAACCATCATCATCATCATCATTTGCACTATTGCACCAAAGTCTTAAGACAGCCTCTTAAGCACTCTTTTACTTTTAACAATATTTCTATAAATGGGACTAGCTTGACGACCGAGTGAGCAACGACTCCATGAAATGGTCTATAATAGCGACAATGTCCTTTGAAATTATTGTTAGAAGTCTCTTTTTATTTTTTATTACATCACATTACAAACAATCAATTTGTTACATCAGATTATTTCATTTAAAATATTATAGCATGACATCAAAGTTATAAATTTTCAAAATGACATAATTTCATGAATCCTCAATCCAATTATCAAATTAATCAATCAAACATAAAAGCATCATAAGCATACACATAATACAAGTCATATGATCAATAACATATCATATATATGTCCACAGTATATATACATCATCAAAACTGGATTGGTATGCCACAATCTGTACCTCGGCATACTCAATCCTCTATCAACAAAAAATAATAATACAATGTCAGTCTGTACAAAGCTGTGCAGCCCTCTAGCCTCGAGAGCCCCTCGAGCTCTCTGCCTCATCTCCTCCCCCACCCTGAGGTGGACGAGGTGGCCCCATCGCAGTCTGAGTAGTCCTAGTCCTCGATCGGGACGTGGTCCTCGACGACCCGATCCTGATCGGATCTGCAATGTTGGCTGGCAGGGGTAGTCTATCCGCCTCTGGCACCAGCTGATAATACAATGTCTGATAGAAAGTGAGTTGGGCGATAGCCCGTGTCAGCTCTCCAGAGCTCGCCCCTCCGCCCCGTGCCCTGAGGCGTGCAATCTCGTCTCGCAGCTGTGCCACCTCGCTCGATGGCATGCAGCCTCATCCTGTAGAGTCTGCACCTGTGCTCTGGAGACGATCTCTCTCCGCCCGAAGAGTAGCCATCTCGCTACTCTCTCCTGTGTCAATGCCCTTGCCCTTATCGAGCGATGGTGGCCTCTCCCTCTATGGAGATGGGGGTCTCGCCTCCCTCCTCTCCCTCTATCGTGGCCTCTCCTGTGCCTCGTGGCCTCCTCGGCTCTCTCCCGCCGTGACCCCGGGCCGCCTCCATCTGCCTCGGCGCTGCCTCCCTATCTGATGCACAACCGCGTGTATCGAACCCCGTGCCCTCGTCATCCGAGGAGGGCGGATGCCCGCGTACTGCATCATAGCCATCGGCTACACCCGCATCGTCACCATCCACTGGCCGGATGGGGGCATCGTCTGCGTCCTGGCTCCAGAACCGCTGCATGTCTGGAGCCCCGCTAACCGTGGTGTTATCCCGGATAGTCCGAGAAAACTCATAATCCCTTAGAGATGGGATCCCCTACTAGACCGAACTGACGCAAAACTCGGTCATAGCGATGGAGCTCCACCTCTCCCCTCTCCATCCGTAGCCAGCAAACTCGCCTGACGCGAGCCAACTCCTGTCCGTCCTCGGCCCACCCTGGATGCTCCCTCCATGGCCTCCAGGTGATCTGGTCTGGGACTAAGTCATCCAATAGTCTCCGAGACATAGGGAGGTCGATCCGCCACTGTGACCCTCTTCGAGCCACCAGTAGAAGACTCGGGGCCTCTCCCCGTCTACCCCTATCAGAGGAAGCCCTACCGGCCTCCGCACTGCAATGTGCTCCCAGCACCAAACCTGTAGGAGCGATGTCATCACCAGACATCGGCCGCCCTTGTACACGACCCCATACAGGATCCTGTACAATCGGCATAATACATAACTGCCCCAAGAGAACCTGTAGCCGTGGTCCCGCATGTCGTAGATCACATCTGCCAACATCCACGGCACCCTGCACCCGCTCGGTGGCACAGCAAAAGTCCACCAACCACTCCAGCTAGCACCCGTGTGAGTCTAGATGCCCCTGCATCTGGCGTAGTGCCTCGATATTAACTTCGCCCTTCTCCAGGGCGAAGCTCGGGTCACCACACAGTCGTCCCATAGCGTGGCCCTGATTGGCCGTAGGAGTGATCAATCGTCCTTGTATGGGGATTCTTAGAATCCTCCATACATCCTCTAGAGTGGGAGTCATCTCCCCTATCGATAGCCAAAAACATGAGGAACCCGGATACCATCTCTCTGCTAGGGCCGTTAGTAGCCCCATATCCGTGGACACCTGTGGCATCTCTGCCACATGCTGCAAGCCGGCCTGTGCCAACTGATCTCGCTCTGCCTATGTGAGAGCGGCCAAGTCATCCCTCAAACCTCCATACTTCCATTCCCTGCTCTTTAGCAAACCTCTCTCGCAAACATAAACAACAAAACAACAAACAATCATTAATAAACAATTCAAGTAATTAATAATGCAAGTTAAAATTCAATTTTATGCAATTGATGATATCGCCCACTATTGGACGATATCGTCCCAAATTTGAGCAGAATCGTCTCCGATTTTGCAAGCCGAAATCGTCTCTAATTTGACGAAATCGTCCCCCTTTCGTCGATTTCGCCCTTGGGCGAAATTGATGAAATTGAGACGATTTCATCGAAATCGGGACGATTTCGTCCCGACGACGTCGACGGCCCAAAAATGGCCGCGATGCTCAAAATTCATCTAAAAATTACCTACAAAGCATGTAAAATTAAATTAAAGCATTCTAGTTAAGTCTAGACTCTTACCCGTAGACCGCGTTGGACCTCTGTCGATCTGTGCGTCGTCTCCACCATTTTTGCTTCAGAGCTCTAAAAACCATAAAATGAACAGTAAAAATGAATTAGGGTTTTACCCTATTTTTCTTAATTTTATTCAAAAATAATTTTTTGCTTTTCCATGTTTTTACCTCAAACGTTCGATTTGGGTAAAAACACCGGAGGGGGCACCATAGTAAGTCGTCGTACGATTCGACCAAGAATCGTCGCCTAAAAAATGGGAATAATTTTTGCTTTCTCGTAGATCGAGAAGAACTCATCTTTAACGCATTTTCTTTGGAAAATTCGCTAAAGAGGGGGCAAAATGTAGCACCCTAAAATTGGCGCAATAAATTGTCATAATTACATTCACCTTAATAAATAATTTAAAATTCAAATTTAACCTCCCAAACCGCCCGTTAACCGTCGGGTAATCCGTTTCCCCTTTTTCGTGCCATTTTTAGAGGTTGTTTTGACCGTTTGACGATATCGTCGCCGATCAGACGATATCGCCCCGGATCTGACGATTTCGTCTGGGCTAGGACGTCCAGACGATCTTGTCGCAAAAATGATTTTGCAAAATTAGCTTCTGTTCTAACGGGCCTCTAATCCGGACATAAGCGTGTCTGCACCGTTAGAGACCCTCCCCATTGGAGATCTCCCAAATAGGGATGATCTCCAACCTCCTAACTACTCCCCTAAGCCAATTTAGTCCCTAGGACCTTCCCTTCCCAACCCCCGGCTGAAATTCTCTCGTAACTTAGCTTCATGCACGTTAAATCATCCTAAGTTTTCATTTGCGTAGTCCTATATCAATTTTGTTGCGTATCATCTTGTTTTTCAGCCGGAGCAAGCATACATCGTCGCCGACGAACCTCGTTCAGATCGGAGGCGATCCCGTCGAATCGGAGACGATTTCGTACCGATGCGAGACGATCTCGACCGCAGTCCACATTGAGGCAATCGTGCCATAAGTTTGCATTTCTTCACCTTTTCTCTCGTTGTTTTATTCTGCAAATTAGCTAGTTTATTTGATATTTTATGTTATATTGCATTTTGGAGTTCACCCATCTAGATCAAAGGCATAATTAATCCATAATTGTGATTTAATTAGCATCATTCATACATGTTTCGGTCTTTAAGTTTCAGTTCAGTGTTGTCACTGTTATTTTGCACAGTTTCCCTCAACTAGAATAGTAGTATTCTCTGTATTTTGCATCTCGTTCTTCCGTTTGCAGGTCTCTCGACGGATTCGTCTCGACGAATTCGTCGATCTCGGACGATCTTGTCTGATCTCGTATGATTCTCGTCGAATTCCGTACGATCCCGATCGCTTCAAACATCGAATCTCCATCGTACATCCGGATCGGTATTCTTCTTATTCTTCCTTAATTTTTTTGTTTTTCTGTCTTAAATTTGTTCTCTCGTATTCATTAAATCTGCACTTTCATTTAGATTAATTTAGACTCATTTGGCCAAACCTAGGATATGAATGCTTAAGGTTAAAAACGAACACATAAAAACACATTCCAAACCTAGGCGTGGAAACTGCCATTAAATGTTTCCTGGTGAACCCACCATCCGTCGAAAAATCATCAAAATACACCTCCCTTGAGAGGCGGGACCTTCGCAAAGTCCTCTCAGTCCGAGGTACCGCGACATCCTTTTCCCATCCCCCTTTCGGGCACGGATCCTATAGCCTGAAGGTAAGGATGCAAAAAATTTGGAGCGATACTGATTCTCAATTGAGGTTTCTCAAAATGCTAGGAGTGGCTGAGTGATTTAAAACATTTGGATTTTACTTATGGACTAATGTGCTATGTAATATTTTGTGATACATTCACTACAATATTTTGAAAGTTAAAAAGTGCACACAAAATAGTCGATGACCATATAATCATTATTGCTAATGATTATACTACATCTATCCTAGTTTATGTGAACTCCTTAATTGTTAAAATATCACAAGCAAAGCTACAAATTATTACGATTGATGGAGTGATGAGTAATGTTTGATGTAAGGTGCCCCTGATTAAGGTAACAAGACAGTATACTAGAAATCATCCAAATTGACCAAATGATCAAAAATATGATGAATGGTATATGTCCTTGGAAGCAAGTATATATGTCCCTGGAAGCAACTTTTGCTTAACAATATATGGACCTAACCAGTTAGCTGTAAATTTATCTCTAAAGTATGATAATGCATTGGTGCTATATTTATTCTCTTTAATAATGAGATCTCCTACTTGTAATTCATGAGGATGGACTTTTGTGTTGTAGGTACGCTTGATGTGATATTGAGATAATCGTAGATGTTCTAAGGCATTGTTTCATCTTTCATCAAGGAGTGTAAGTTGGTTAAGACGTGCTTGCCTGGCTGTGTCATCATCCATGAATTATTGTAATGCAAACAATAAATAAGGGATATCGAGCTCAAGAGGCATGATTTCTTTAGATTCATAGACCAATGAAAATGGAGTTTCCCTAGTTGTAATTCAGATGCTTGTTCGATAAGCCCATAATACCAAGGGAAGTTGATTATGCCAATATCTATGGTTTTCTTTGACAAGTTTTTTTAAAATGGCTATCAAGGTCTTATTGGTTGCATCAACTTGTCCATTTACTTATGGGTAATAAGGAGTCAAGAAACAATATTGGATATTGTACTTATTTCATAATGCTCAAACATCCTTATTTTTGAAATGATTTTTGAGGGAATCCCAAAATGATAGATAATATGCTGAAGTATGAACTCTACAATTTGGGGTCCAGTTGTAGTGGTCATTGGGATCACTTTGAACCATTTGGTGAAGTATTCTGTGGTATTTATGATGAAATTATGTTATCCCAAAGAGGTAGGTGAAATTTTGCTAATAAAATCTAGACCCCATTGTGAATAGGGCCAAAGGCTTTGAATGGGTTGTAATGCTTGTAATGGTACATGAGTCAAATTGGCATGATTTTGATATTTTTGACATTTCTTCTCATACTGACAATAATTATTTTTCATGGTGGGCCAATAATAACCCATGCACAAAATATGTTTTGCAATGGCAATCCCACTAAATTATCCACCACAAGTACCATCATAGGCTTCATTTATGGCTCTTTGTGCCTCTACGGGATCAAGGCATCTAAGTAAGACTCCATCATAGCCACATCTAGACAACACATCCCCAAGAGAGTGTAATGATCTATATTTTGTTTAAACATTATCTTTTTTGTTCATTTCAAATATGATGGGAGGGTCCCAAACTAGAGAAAGTTATTTTTTTGATCAAGGTAAGATTCATATGGTTCTATATGGATGAAACAAATGCTCTTCTCACATTTAAATTTTGCTCATGCAATTGTGAATTTGGGCATTGTTGTGATGATAAGAGGTTGGAGTTCTCCATTTTTTTTCTTAGGAATCAATGATCCTAAAGAATCCATTGCATCTACAAACCTATTAGTAGAACGAGGTAAGTTGTCGATATCGTACCAGTCAAAATTTGCTAGCAATTTCATTGCTACTTCGTGGTATTGTTTCAAGACTAGCTCTCTACATTTGTAAGTTTGTTTCACTTGGAAAAAAAAGCTAGAAATCATAAAAAATGCTTATATACTTAATGTCCATAGATAATTCTAACTTAAGCCCTAATATTAAGGCTTCATACTCTACGTTGTTATTTATGCATGGAAAGTCAATTTTGAATGATAAAGGAATTGGTATTCCTTCGGGTGTATAAAATACAACTCCAAAAGCTTGTTATTTTTTGCACTTTGATCCATAAAAGAAGAGAGTTATGTCAACATTTTCCTTAGGAGGGACTGGTTTTTCATGTTTAATGATGGAAAATACTGAATCATCTAGAAGCTCGATAAGAAGGGGTTGATCATTTGGAAGTGGAGATTTTGCAAGTTGATTGGCTATCACCTGACCCTTGATGGATTTTTGGCTAATGAATTCAAGATTAAATTTTGTTAAGAGCATTATCCATTTTGTGGTTTGGGTGTTTTTATATGTGCGAGTCATCATATAATGTAGAGGATTTTCTCTAGCTATGATATAGGTAGTGTTACTTAGCATATAATATTTGAGTTTCTTAGTGGCAAAAACCATTGTTAAGCACAAATTCTCAACATAAGAATATCTTATCTCATAATTCACCAATATTGGACTAATGTAATATATTGCTTGCTCTTTGTGATTTTCATTGTTTTGCGTAAACATTATCTCTAATGCAAAATTTGTTACAAAAATGTAAAGGTGAAAAGGGACTCCTGGACAAGGCGATGTTAGTACTGGTGGTGAAGCCAGATATTTATTGATATCATTAAAAGCCTCTTGAAATTCTTTTGTCCAGGAAAAGGTAACCTCCTTTTATAGAAATATATTGAATGGCTTGCATTTATTTTAGAGTTTTGCAATAAATAATAGAATGGATTGAATATTTCCTTGCAAACCATGCAACTCTTTAATATTTATTAGAGGGGGCATTTCAATAATGGCCTTGAAATTATCAGGTTCTACTTCAATGCCTCACGTGGAGATAATGAATCCTAGAATTTTACCTGATGTAACTCTAAATACGTATTTTTTAGGATTTAACCACACTTTGTGTTCAAGAAATTAATCAAAGACCTTTTCTAGTACTTCTACATGCTCAAGACCTGTTTTAGATTTTGCAATTAGATCATCCACATAGTCTTCAATAATTTTGTGCATATAGTCATGTAAGATATACATCATGGTACATTAATAAGTATCTCCTACGTTTTAAAGACCAAATGGCATCACCTTGTAACATAAATTCCCTCAAGGTGTAGTGAATGTTGTTTTGTGTTGGTCCTCAGGATTGATTTGAATCTAGTTTTATCTTGAAAAATTGTCCATTAAAGAAATAATTGCATGGCTTGCATAGGAGTCTACAAGTTGATCAATGTTCAATAATGGAAAATTATCCTTGGGGTATGCATTGTTTAAGTTTTAAAAATTTGTACATACGCGTACCCTCCCATTAAGCTTGCAAACAGGTTCCATGTTTGAGAGCCATTCGGGATAATCAATGGGTACTATGAAACCCACATCTAATAATTTTTGTAGCTCTTATTTGACAATGAGTGCTACAATAGGATGAAGTTTCCTCAATTTTTTCTTGAATGGCTTAGCTTCAAGAGCTAAGGTGAGGTTGTGGACCATAAATTTGGGGTCAACTTTAGGAATATCCTTGTAATATAATGTAAAGATATCTTTCTTCCTTGTTAATATGTCTAAAATGCACTCATTCTCTTATGTAGATAAATATTTTACTATTTTCATGATTTGTGGATTATTCACATCTTGACTTAGGTACACATCTATGGATTCTTTAATAAGTATATGAGTCCAACTGTGTTGCATAACTTTTATTATTAAACATGAACCATTCACCAATATGCAGAAATATCAAATCATTCATCCACAATATATTATCCACAATAACAATCCACAAATGAGAGAGAGATAGATAATACCCTTAAGGTAGGGCAACACCAATAATAATCCTTAAGGAAGGAATAACTCCACAAGATCTCCCAAGATGAGAGGCCACTTTGTGGGCACGACGATTACATAAGATTCTTCTTCAATGATATGAATGATTACAATGACAAATATCTCTTCTTTATATATCCATATTCTTATTCTACTTTGGAGAGCCTACTACTAATATTATATTATATTATAATATAATATAATATAATATAATATTATAATACAATCAACCTTGGGTTATGTGTGGCCCATGCCAACCCTTATACAATATAATAATATATCCCCAAATATCTATTCCTAGGTACCCTACCATGCCACCCTCCTTACAAATGTTTCGTCCTCAAAACATATGAAGAAACCTAATAGTATGATTTGCTAAGCAATGTTAGCAATTGGTACCAATCTCGATCATCCATCCATCCAAGTGAAACTCGATGATGTTGGTACGCCATTTTGTTACTTGAGTATCCAAATCTGCTTCGTTGGCTCCACGCTTCTATCTGCTGTATTTTGATAACTTGAATGATGGGTCCACTTGTTCCTTGATGCTGATGAACCATGCTGAAAACCATGATCACTATGCTTTCTTTGCCAAACACTGCCATAGTTGGTGCCCTGCTGATTACATGTAGAACCATAATATTGTTGCCTTGAACCATGCCTCCAATATTTTTTCCGCTCATGGTGGTGTGGATGGCGATATGGTGCAACCTTTACTTGATGTTCTACCTTCTTTGACTTCTCAAAATTTGGCTCCATTATTTTAAATTCCTCTACACATTGTTCTTTCATGTTCTCTTTGTTTGGTGTGTCCTTGTGCTCTTCTATCAAATATTCCTTGGACTCTGTTGCTGCTATCTCCTTCGTGGATTCTGTTTCCTGTTCTTCAATTTGTTCTTCTACAACCGCTTCGTGATTTTCCTTGGATCCCTGCTCCTTAAGCTGAGAAATATCCTGTAATGTTATCTTCTTTTTCCTGTACCATAACTTCATAAACTTCTTTTGCACATTAATGTTAACAGTACCCAAAGAATCTAACCAAGGATAACCAAGAACAATATCTTTATCATCCATCTCAATAGCATAGAAATCTGAATGTAAAACATATTTATCCATGGTGATCTTTAAATCTTCAAAAATTTGAACATTCTCACCCTCTAGTTGTATGTCCTTGATTTTTGTTGCTTGAACTTGCAACTTCTTAGCCAAAGCAAAATTAATAAAATTATATCTACTAACAGGGTCAATGGAAATAATAACCTATTCCTTTTGAATGCTTCCATGAACCTGCATAATAGACTTTTTAGATTCAAACAAATTCCTTTGTCCATTTTCTAGTTTATCTTCCACCATAGGTATGGTTTCCTCTGTCTGCATACTGACATATTTTTTATCTTCCCTGACCTTTTCCTCTTTCTTCTTGAGTAATTTTATTTCTTTTTCATAGTCATCAATCAAATCCCTTAGGCGATCTACATAATATGGGTCCCATTTACTCAAGAATGCATGCTCTATTTCATCCCAAGTGTATTCATTATTCCTTTCCTTACGAAACTTATCCAACCAAAACACAGCTTCCCCTTGAAGACGTATACCAAGAAAGGCTTTCCCCCATGAGACATTACAACATCGAGATCTAAAATTTTTCCACCATTCTCGAGCATCAATATCATCTTCTCCAGAAAAATGTTGGATTACCATTGTTCATGCCCTAATGCAAGTAGGGGTTTTTTGATAATAAATATCATGCCCTAATGCAAACTAGGGTTTTATGGAAAAAAATATCTTCCCACCAAGTTGAAGCTAAAAATCCCAAAGACAACTACATCTGCAATTTTTCTTCCAAAAAAAATAAAGTGCAACTAATTTGCTTACCCGAACTAAACAAATTGTCTTTGGAAAAATTCGCGATTTGAAAATTCATCACTTTCCTTGTTCCAGATGGCTGACTTCAAAATGTTGTATCTCCCTCAATACTGCGTGGATTCCTTCATATGACCACTCATTTTAAAGCTCTTCAAATTCTGCACAATCTGATCCAAGAATCGCCTCAATCGGATTAGTTGTCGCAAAGATATGGCTTCTGAAAGATGAGACGTTTATCCAAAAAAATATCTGCAAAATTCGTCACTATCCTTGTTCTGGATACTAACTTCAAAAGGTTGTATCTCCATCAATACTGCTCGGATTCCATCATATGACCACTCATTTTAAAGCTCTTCAAATTCTGCATAATCTGATCCAAGAATCGCTTGAAACAGATAAACTTGCGCAGAGATATGGCTCCTGAAAGATGAGATGTTTTTCCAAAAAAAAATTGCCCTAATTCTAGGGTTTCACACAAAAATCCCCACTTTACCAAAATTGTTGCTCTGATACCACTTGTTGCATAACTTTTATTATTAAATATGAACCATTCACCAATATGCAAAAATATCAAATCATTCATCCACAATATATTATCCACAATAACAATCCACAAATGAGAGAGAGATAGATAATACCCTTAAGGTAGGGCAACACCAATAATAATCCTTAAGGAAGGAATAACTCCACAAGATCTCCCAAGATGAGAGGCCACTTTGTGGGCACGGCGATTACATAAGATTCTTCTTCAATGATATGAATGATTACAATGACAAATATCTCTTCTTTATATATCCATATTCTTATTCTACTTTGGAGAGCCTACTACTAATATTATATTATATTATATTATAATATAATATAATATAATATTATAATACAATCAACCTTGGGTTATGTGTAGCCCATGCCAACCCTTATACAATATAATAATATATCCCCAAATATCTATTCCTAGGTACCCTACCAAACTGATGTGGAGTAGGAATGAGATGAATATCATCCTCCACATGATCAAAGAACTCGATTAACACCTCCTCTACTTTAGTTTAAAAAATAGAAGTAGGTGAAGGTGAAGATTGCTGAGGGATATAAGTGTTAGAAGCTCTTAGAAATTCTTTGAACAGGATGAATTTAGTTATGGATGGCAGGGATGAAATCTTATCCATGGCAATAAGGCTAGCATTGATTGGAATCAGCTTCACCAAATCATAAAAATTACAGAGTGGTGTAAACAAGTCCACATAAATTATGTTAATTTGGTGGAAATAAAGTAGTTGCAAATATAGGAGTGAACTATATTGCTCACTCTCTCTAGGGTGCAACTAACCTATGGTGGGTGAATGATAATTTTGTAGATGCAACCAAGGTGGTGGTGGCAGATATGGTTTAGGTCACTCATGCTCTTTATTGAAGTGAAATATGGAGTGATCTATGGGAAACATTGTAGTGTAGCACTCATCTCTCTCGATGGGCTCTATAGGGGCCACATATTCTTGGGGACCATAAAAAATGTGATTGATCATGTCTATGTTTGGTCCCATTTCTTGAAATTCCTCAAAATCCTCATTGGAGATGTAATCATCAGAAATGTAATCGATCATAGTTGTATGCAATATCATCTCTAAAAAAGCCTCATGTAAATAAGGTGCAAAATTAGGGTCCAAATACTCATCATCACTATCATCACTGGCTTCGCTCTCCTCATCCTCTTCTTTGGACTCTAAGGTGAGTCACTAAAATGTATGCTCGAAAGAGGAGTTTGAGGTTGATGGCCTATATCCTAAGCCAGAGCGATCATGCACTTCTCAATATTGGGGCTCAATGATGTGATGCGGACCTTGTTCATGTCATCCGAGACCAAATCCCTACCAGTTAACCCTACAAAAATATTGCAAAGGAAAATCTGGGTTGGATAGATATTCTAGGTTGGCACAAAATTCTTGTATGGGTTCCTCATTAGGAGGAGGTGGATTGGATGAAGAATCCACTCCCCCATATACAAAGTTGATCCTATTTGGCTCAAAACCCATTCTATACACTGCACCTATAGCTAAAGGTGGGTCGCATGGGTGACCGTAATCTCTGATAGACTGGATAGGTGGTGTTATTGTGACACTCTCAACTATGTACTCACCAATACCTGGATTGGTGAGATGAACTACAACTTGGGTCGGTTGGGATGTAGATGATTCAGGTGTTGAGGTGGATGCTTCAATGGTGGTTTGCGGCTCGGATGGAGGTAATGGTTCACTTGGTAATGGTTCTTCTCAGATAGGTGACCCTATCTACGAGATAATGGGTGGCAAGGTTTGAGATGGATTTGGTTTGATGGGATTGTTAGTGGTTGGTGGATTTGGTTGGGATAAAAATATGAAGGGTGTTTGTAAAGTGGGAGGTGTGGCTAATGAAGATGATGGTTGGTTAGTAGGATGATCAGATGTGATGGAAAAATTATATGAAGTGGATGAGGGTTGACTTGGGTTGATGCTTTGGGATGCAAAAGTAGGATCAACTATTGGCAAAGCCTCTGGGATGGGTGCTTTGGATGAGGTGTTGTTATTTGGGGTGGTTCAAACAATGAGGGGCTAAATGGAAATATGGGTGGATGGAAGCAATGGCTCATATGGATTGGATATCAAGTTGCAGTACTTGAATGGCTTGGTGTCTACTTGAATGCAATGGAATTTTCTCTCATGCACATATTTCAAACATTGGTGTAATGTCGAGGGAACACACTTCATATCCCTAATCCAGGGATGTCCAAGAAGTATGTTATACTGCATAGCCCCTTCCAAGATGTGGAAGAGTACATGGATTGTCTTCACCCCCACTATTATAGGTAGAACTACATTTCCCATAGTGGAACATAAAGCATCATTGAAGGCCCGTAGGGTGAAGGTGGATGTGGTGATATGGGATGATGGTAGGTTGAGATGTTTGATGGTTGGGGTGGTGATGAGATTGATAGAGGAGACGAGTATCGATGAGCACTCTCTTAAATGGTTTTTGATCAATATGAGCTACAATATGCAATGGAGGATCAGGTAACTTCGATGATATGCTCTTCTCCTCAAAGTCATAGAATGTTATTGAGGGTTCCATGCAATTCTGGATACTCCCCACAAAAGTGTTGAAGGCATTAGGATCTTTTATTTGTAGTTTGATGGATTTTAAGATTTCCATCAATACCTCACGATGTGGGGGAGATTTTTGTATGAGCTCATATATTGACAATTTGGTTGATGCCATCCTTAGGCTCTGTGTCAACCAGATTCTCAAGGTGATGATTGGCCTAGGTGGGTGATTTAGAATATGAATGGGTGGAGGTGGAATGGTTGGGCCTAGTTGTATGGGCACATTTGGTTGTGCTACAAGAGTTGGTACTGCTTGGGTTGGCTCATTTTCTTGTGTGTGATTTATTTTTCTTTGCCCTTGGGTGACTACATGAATAGCCCCCACAAAACCTTGGTATAGTTGTGACACATGATTAACTTGATTGGGAGGAACTGTAGAAGTTGATGCTCTCATTGCTTGTTGATTTACCTCATGATGAGGTAATGGTGTTTGATATATTCCAAGGTTTTGATTTGGTTGGGCTAAGGGGTTATCAATCTTGATCTTTCCCTTTTCAAGTAAATCTTGCACAATATTCTTAAACCCAAAGCAAGTCTCGATGTCATGACCTTTCTATCGATGAAAGATGCAGTATAGATGCTCTCTGTAGTTTCTAGGTTTTGGCTTATTAGGATCTTTAGGCTTCATTTTTAGCAATGTGAAAGCTTGTGCATCATACAACTTCTAGAAGATGGATGAATATGGTTCAGGTAATGGGGTGTAAATGTGTTTGGGCCTGAATTGATGTTATTGATTTTCTACAGGTTGAGCTTGGTTTTGTAGCTATTGTGGGGGTGGAACCACTTGATAAGTCTATTGTTGTGGTTGCTATTGTTGTTGTTGGGGTTGTTGTACTTGGACTTGGGCTTGTTGGATTTGTTGTGAAGGTTGGCCCAAGACTACTTGATTAACTTGGATGGCCTTGGATTGACCATGGTTATTCCCCTTTTGATTCTTGTTCTACCATTATTTCTTTTTTGGTTTGATCTCACCCTCTTGAATCTTGATCTCTTCTATTACTCGGGCTTGGGTGAGTGCTTCTTCGAATGTTTTGTATTGTTGTAGTTGTAATAACAAGGAGATAGGCTTGGCACAACTCCTTGTGAACATTCATGTTAATTCCACCATAGGGAGGGAGAATGGTAGTTTGGTCATGATCTCCCTCCAGTGGTTTCCAAAATCATAGACCGATTCATCATCATATTATCATAAATTCAGCAAATCGGTCAATGTTGTCTTCTTTCTAACATTCAAGGAGAACCGCTCCAAGAATTGGTCCGCTAGTTGCTCAAAAGTATAGATACTTTGATGCGGTAAATGGTTGTACCAATCCAAGGCATCTCCCCCAAACATCTAAGGAAAAGTATGGAGCATGAGTGCATCATTATTTTTGATTCTAAAGCACACATTAATGAATCCAGTCACATGCTCTTAGGGGTCCTCATCCCCCTTGAATTTGTCAAACTTTAGTATTTGAAAGTCTATCTAGGTAGGGTGGTGATGGTACTGAAGCATGAATTGGATGATTGAGTAGCTACCTTAGAGTAGGTTTTTGGTATTGCATACCTAGTGTTTGCATGGCTAGGCTATCAATCTAACTTTGCAAAAATTGAAACTTTGGATCTTCTAGAGGGTTAAAACCCTAATTGGTTTGCTATTGTTGGAAATAGTGTGCATTATTAGTGGGGTTTGGATGATGTGGGATGTTAGCATGAAATGGATTATGGTATGGTTTTTGATGATGATTTTGATGGTGATGAGGGGATGGAGGTATGATGGCATGCTGACTTGAAGAGTTAGCATACATTTGATGAAGTGGATTAGTGGCTATGGTTGTGGTTGGGGGATGCAACACCCAAGATGGATCTTGAGTGAAGAAGGTGTATTGTTGAGATGTGGATGGTTGGTTCTGATCTATCCTCTATGAATGCTACTATGGGTCGGGATTAATGCTTTGATTAGCATTATCCATGATTAATTGTTGTAATTGTAGGAATGCTTGTTGCATGGCAATCATAGATGAATATGGTATGGCCATGTAGGTGGTAGATGATTGGGTTGGTTGGGTGGCAACCATGTTAGTGGATGTAGGTGGAGGGTAAGTGGAAAAAGGTATTGCCACTGAATGGGGGATGTTATGATGTATGGGATCCATAGGTGCAGTGGATGGGATGGATGTAGGGATCTACAAAGTAGCATTAACTTGCACTTCATAGAGGGGGTTAGTGTAGGTGATGTTTTGATTTGGTAAGATGAAGGGTTGTTGGTTAGATGATGATGGATGATTATGGGCCATGGTGGTAGTAGTCGATTCAAAGAGTGGATTCATGAATATTTGGTTGGACTACTACGGGTGTGGGAAGGTGGTTTCTTGATGCAATGAGGGAATGGTGTGGGGTGGAATGGTAAGTGGTGGAAATGATGGAAAGACCATACTAGTTGCATTCAGGTATAGCCTAACGATGTCCATATCCACATATGTGACACAACCATCCGATGGCATGGGTGGCTCACTCCTAGGAGTCTCAGGGATGGTGACATGAGTAGCCCTCTACATTATATCTATGTCTAAGGTAGGGGCACCACTAGAGGGCCCAACATTTAGGTTCAAGGACATAGTAGGGGCTACACTAACTTGCCCTACCACCAAAGTGTTAGGGGCCTAATAGGACTGAGATGGAGGCTCCATGGAAGAAGGCAACTGACTCTAAATTTGGGCTAACTTTCTGGCTTGGCTATGGGTTGTTACCATACGCTAAGGGTAGGATGAGGTGTAAAATATGAATGTATGTGTGTGAATGTGTAATGGAAGTACAAGAAAACAACACATAAAGCAAACAAACAAACAAGTTTGTTCCTAAGTTTTCGCAAAGTTTGATTTTTTATTTTTGATTTTGATTTTTTTTTAATTTTAATTTTTTTTAATTTTTGGTAAGCGATGTGCAATGTTTAACCCTAAAAATGAATCTACATATTTCACCTAGATGCTCTCACACACTAACTTGGTGATGAAATCCAAGTTGTGAAACCCATCAAGACTTGGTGATGAAGCCCAAATCCGATGAGGGAGCCTAGGTTCTACCAATCCTCACCCAGTTCACCATGGGTAGCGATACACCCTTCGAAGAGGAATGCATGCTATTTTCCATGGCTACGATGGTTCTTGGATTGGCCTTGGCCAAATAATGGGGTAATTTATTGGGGGTTGGTGGTGAAGTCCAACCTTTGCCAACGTTCACGTGCAAGTGTGTGAAGGCTCTGTTTATTATTGTGTGATGCAAGCTAACATGCAATTCTATTTATTGCCTAAATGTAGAAAGTAGAAACATACAATAGTATAGAAAAAAATAGATCAGGGGCTGAATGGCTAATTTTAGGTGAGATCTACCAAAGTTCTAAAATACAGAGCCAACCATCGGTGGGTGGTTAGGTTTGGTCAACCGTCGATATGTAGTTAACCAACCGCACATGCACATTTGGGAATTTCCAACCGTGGACCCATGATTTTAACTGTATGCCAAAAAATAAGGTAGAGTAGGTTTGAAACCCTAAATGAGCCTGGTCTATTCCTAATTAGGCTATGCAGATGCTCTAATGACTAAACTAAAATGTAGATTCTTTTGATTTACTTTTTTTCAATTTTAGGTATGCCTAGCCTAAGACCTAGATGCAAACAAAGGCAAACAAGGACAAAGACTCCTAGTTAACCTAATGCAATTCTAAAGTGAAATAAAAGGGAAGGAGGGTTTTAGATGTACGAACCTGCTATCCTTTCGTTGCTCCCTCCAATTCTTTCAACCATCGATCCATGGTTTCATAGTGCTCCAACCACCGATGCACAATTATGTAGTCCCATAAATGTCGACACACGATTTTTCAGATCTGTAACCATGCATGCATAGTTTCTCAGGTGTAGATTTATGCTAAAAATGCATCTAGATCTATCAATTTTAATCTTCGATATCTATGTGGCAAAGCTCCAAAAACCTGCAATCATAGAAAAACATAGATCAGTAATAAATTTAAGCAAGGCAATGACAAATAGAACCCTTAGGGGGTCCCACCATGATCACCATTTCTATAGCAAAAAGAACTAAACACAAATATACAAAATAGAAAAGGAGAGATTGCAATGTGAAAAATGATTTTCTTTATATTAATACAGGGGAGCCTGAATCTCCCAATTTACAATGCTTTTACCCCAATGTCTTGGGGGAAATATTACAATTATCTCTCTTTTCTAAATACAATGCTTTAATAAAGGGGATCTTCCAACTCTTCAGCAAACTATGGTGTGTTCTTCATTCCTCTACTATAGCTCCAAGGGTGAGTGGGCTTTTGGTATCCAACAATGGGACCACTCCAACTTCAACAACTCTCCAAGTACCTATCTCCTACACACATGACGAAGTCAAACAAGGGTTAGTAGCACCTGTTGATCAAGATAGAAAATATCACTACAAAACCCTAGCTATAAAAATTATAAATGTAGTACAAAAAACAAAGAAATAATACCTAAAATGCCTTCTTGAAAATCAAATTATCGATCCATGCTTGTCATGTTTTTCTTCATTTTGAGTAACCATGGGCATGTGGTTGTGGTTGGTCAACCATAGATGGGTGGTTAGGCAACCGTGGGAGGGTGGTTGTGACTATGTAACCATGAATGGGTAGTTGAGGCTAGATGGTAGAAAGCTCCAAAGAAGAGACTTTAGGGCTTCAAACCTCTGATGCGTGCGAGCTCCTAGTATGATTTTAGTAGCTTGATGGTATGTACTCTTAGCCTCCTTTGGTTTATGGGGTTGGGTTTCTTTTGTAGGCCATTTTGGGTTTTGGAGGGAAAAGGGAGGTGGCAAGCTAGGATTACCAAGTGGCAATCCAGGGCTGCCAAATGGAAGGGGTAGTTATAGTGAGTCACCTAGGGTGTCTCACTTAACTGGGGTGATGTGGCTAATGGGTGAGTGCAAGTGGAGTGAGGTGTAAGGGATGTCCCATGTGAAGGGACAAGGGGGACATGAGTGTGTGAGATGTGGCAAGGGATGGTGGTGAGGTGGCTAGGACACATGTCTAGTGATTAGGCAGGGTATCCTAGGTAGATTTTCTAGATTTATTAAAATCTAGAAAATAGGATAATGTGCAGGATTTATACACCTAAGTTTAGACTTAGGTATATAATTTTATTATGCAGGATTGTGATGTGGGATGCAAATGTGGGTGAAATGTGCAAGGCTTTGTGGTAAAGTATAAATTCCTAGGTTTTGGTGTGTACATCATCATAAGGGATAAATGAGTGTTGAAATAATCTAAACCAATGGCCATTAAAACATAACTCTTGTATAACATTTCAACAAGCATCCAAGTTGTTTAAGCACCTAATATTGAAGGAGAATGAAGGTAGAACATAATCACATAGTCAATCATTAAAGAAGGTAGAGAAGAAGAAGGCATCCATGAACATCGATTGATATCTACCATAAATAGTGAAAGGTGGGCACACATTCTTCAACCCAAACATGATCGTTGCAAATCCGTAGGTAGTGAGTGAATTCATTATACCTTGGGTTTTCAAAATGCTAAAATTAAAGACACCAAACTATTGCTGGCATTGAATAAGAAGAGATAGAATACAACACTCGTTTCAAGCATGTAAACCATTACTTGCACCAATACAATGAAGGAATATTCAAAGAACACTTAATATATTCCAAGGTGCATAAGAAGAGAAAGCATCATACATCAAAAACTAGGGCCAATCGGTGCACACATATTGCAAGTAAGGTATAGTTTTACCTATCTAATATTTACTTTCCTAAGTTTAGGGAGTTATAAGGTGCCTAATACAAGGTTGAAAGTAATCTATTAATGCATTGAAATATCAATTTTAGAAAGTGAGAAAACAATTTTAACAAAGGGAGTATATCCTAGAAGATATTATAAATTGATTGAGATTTAAAACATTACAGTATTTGTAAATATTTAATTTAGGAGATATACGGGTTTATACCTTGGATACTTAAAATAATATTTTGCAAATATTATTATTTTCTAAAATTCCAAATTAGGGAGTTATAAGGTATACTATTTAAAATTTTAGTTTATTGGAATTTAGAAAAATGAAACCATTGAAAAGGGAAGGTTAAAGGAGCAAAACCATTAATTTCTTAGAAGTTGGAAATAGCATTTTGTATTAGTCTCTTATATTAATTTTTGAGAATTTAATCCAACCAAAAAGGTCTTGAAGGAAAAGAACCTTATTAAAACTTGAAGGTGCATCACTATTTATCTTTAGCTTTCTACTTACTAATCAATAGGGAGACATAAGGAAAGAAAGTGAAGTTGAACATTAGGGAGAAAAAAGAAATTCAACTTAAATTAAGAAATCTAAATACACAATAAAGTTTCATAGTGTATTCAAACACTTGCTAGATAGAAGCACTTTACAAAACTTGCCAAATTGGAAATATCGTAGCAAATTTGAACATATACTCAAACTATGGAGTCATAAGGTAGACAACTTCAAAGTTTTTGAAATACAAAACCTTTAATCAAAAGAATATTACTTAAAAGTAGCTATGGAAAGGCTTATTAAATATACAGGTCTCAAGAAGTCAAATGGTTCAAATACATACTTGATTCTAGAAATAATAATAATAATAAAAGTACAATGAAAAGAGAAGAACCATGATGCTTTAGATAAAATTTTGAGGATTCACAAACCGTCAGTTTGGAAAAACTATCTATCAATGATAACAACTATACAAATGAATATATTGAGAATCATATTCAAAAGGTAGACAAGAATATTCATTAGAAGGATATCATACAAATATATGAAATAAGTAAATATGAAATAGCCTCAATCGTACATAGATGGTTTAACTCTTTCATCAAGGAAATGGATGGACATGATTCTCCTAAAAATAGTGACAAAGAAATTGGGATATATCTACCATGTACCTATTGCAACAAATTTGGTCATGAGAAACAAAATTGCTAGAGTTTCTATTCATGTAAATATTGTGGAGGAAAATCTCATTCATATTTCTTCTATTACTATAAAGACAAGTACTAAAAAATATTTGAAGAAAGACTAATATTAAGATTAGATTTTTTCTTCCAAATCCTTATTTCATAACCTTCCACTAACAATGAATTCAAGCTTGACATTTTTGAAGATCAAGAATATAGGTGATTCAGAAAACCAAAGGAAATAAAATGGAGCAAGTATGATCCACTTATGACCCACAATATTATAAGTGCAAACACTTTGAAACAACAAAAACCAGAGGAATGAAGAAGATAAGAAGAGGACAACAAAACTATGTTGTACTTAGCCATATAAACCTAGAGAAGAAGAAGAACTTGAACAAGATGAAGATAAACATCCATATTTAAACAAAGAAGACAGTGAAGGAATAAAAAAAAAAAAAATTGAATTTCAAAACCAAAATGAAGATCCATACTGAAGGCTAAAGTCTTCAATAACCAAATAATGTAATATAGGGGGGTGTTAGAGTATATTACTTTATTGGATACATGCTAATATACCATCTTGGGTACATAACTAGAGTAGGAGTTTACATTAGAGTAAATTTTGAGTTACTCCATGCAATATAATAAATGCACAAGTGGTAGAATGTGAAATGATGTAAATGTGCATGTAGTCCACATGTACATGAATCATAGGATAAGGTATATGAAGAGTCATAGGTAGAGTAAATTCAAATACATATCTTCCTATATATACACCTTTATGTAAGTGAGTGGAGAAGAGGGAAAGTAGAGTGGAGTGAGATACAATGCTACTATAGTGAGTAGTTAGTAGGTACAATTTAGTTCTTCATCTAAAATTTTGAAGTGTTCAAGTCCTCCATGATATTACATTGTACTATTTTGTGAGTTTTCATTAATGGCATATTACTAAGTCATTGCAAAATTTTATCTCATTATTTTACTAAATATTATAGTGCAATTATCATATACTTAAGATTGTTTACTTATTTCACATCTTGTGGTTGCATTTCCTTTAATATACATCATTAAAAGCTAACACCTTTTTAGATCATTGATAATATTAGTTCAGTTGCCTATAGGCTCACCTTGCCACCCAACCTATCAAAGATCCATGATACTTTCCACATATCCCTGCTTAGAAAGTATGTTGCTAATCCTTATCACATTTAGTATATTTCTAAATTACAAATAGTAAATCCCTCAACCATTGAGGTGAGTTGAATACAAATTCTAGGGTTTCATTCTAAGATGTTGAGGAAGTGAACCTAGATCAAGTTAAGATCCAATGACACTAGTATTTTAAAATTTTTGCAACTTGCGAAGATGCCAAAGAAATGAGGAAGCAATTTCCATATTTATTTGAATGAAAATATATGCTTTTTTTTAAGAAAAACATAGAGGACTATGTTTTGTCTAAGGAGGAGCATGTAATGGCCCTCCTTGGCAAGCCTTATTCTTAACATTTGATTCATGTATTGATGGGTAGATATCTAATGCATATTTTTTTGTTATTTTACTAAAATATGTGGTAACTACACTTTATGCTTTGATTACTTGGAATATGGTAATACTGATGAATTTATAGTTGTAGGATCAAGTACTCTCACTGGAAGATTGGTATGGGACAACCACCAGAATTGAGGGAAAAAAATTAGGAAATTATGGATGACTTGTTCATCGATAGCTCAAGGGTAAAAGGACATCCTTAATTTATATGCATTGTATATATACTTATTTTTTAATACACTTTGGACCATGAGATTGCTATTGGAAAAGGAATCATCCTTAGTAGGAAAGGGATAACATTTTAGTTATCTTAAAAGGCCACCTAAGTAATGATAAGACAATGTGTAGTATGGATTTGAAAAGCCTTTTTTTTGCTTGAGTTTTGCAAGCATAGATTTGGTGGATTAATCCAATGAAGTATTAATATGTCTAGTAATATTAATACTTGAAATATTAATATCAATGTTAATAATTAATATTAACAATTGATATTAATTGATAAGTAATTAATTCAAGTGTCTTATTGCTAGAAGTAATAATATTGTGGTTGAGTTATTAGATTAATTACTTATAGTTGCTTTAAAAAGGATTTTCTTAATAATTATTGGAATTTTTAATGTTGGAAACATTAAGAAAATATTATTAAAATAAAAAATTAATTTAAAGAGCATTCCATTTGATTAAATTTATGCTTTGGAGTTTTGGTCTACTGTGAGATTTTTGCTAATTGAAGAACATGTGCTTATACTGAGAGGGGGGTGAACAATATAACATAAAAATTTCTCCAAATAGTAGCATCAACATTAATAAAATAGTGAAAATCACACAAAGCATCACACACATGAGAGACATCATTTTTAACATGGTTCAACCAATGTAGGCTATCTCCACAGAAAAATATTTCTTCTAAATTTTCTCAAATAATATTTTGGGAATCCTTCACAAGCACAATGTTTATGGACCTATGTCCAAAGGAGATGTTGATCCCCTAATCTCAAGTTCATGGATATCTTCCACATGAGAACTCTTTCCCCTTCTGCTCTGGCTAGTGATCTTCTAGAAGACTTTGTCTCTCTGCTGCACTAACTGGTGGATCTCTCTCCACTTGAAGGCTCATCACTCAGATCTATCTTAAATTGTCCTGGTTGCTGTATCTCTATCCATTGAGACTCTATCCTCTATACTATGTCACCTCCAAAGCTCTGTCTCAATAGTTTCACTTAGAACCTTCTCAAATCTACTCAATAAGCTCACTCAAAACTTGTCCAAATCTGCTCAACAAGCTCACTCAGAACTTGTCCAAATCTACTCAACAGGTCCACACAGAACCTACTCAAATCTACTCAACAAGTTCCCACAGATTCTACTCAAATTTTCTCAATAAGTCCTCTCTATGACTTGCTCAAATCTACTCAATAAGTCCTCTCAAGGACTTGCTCAAATATGCTTAACAATCTTACACAAAACTTGTCCAATATCATAGAATCATAAAGAGAATTGTTAGATACTCAATATGTTCTATACTTAATGCTCAATCAATATCTCAACTCAATCTCATAGAAGCATAAAGAGAATTGTTAGAGACTCAATATGTTCTACACTCAAATCCAAATCTCAACTCAAATCAATATCATAGAAGCGTAAAGAGAATTGTTAGGGACTCTATATGTTCTATACTCAAATCCCAATCTCAACTCAAATCAATCTCATATAATAATAAAGAGAATTGTTAGAGACTCTATATGTTCTATTCTCAAATCTCAATCTCAACTCAAATCAATAATATATAATTGTTTATTTTATGGAACTTGAACAACCACATGCATCCACTTGACTAGGATCAATCAATTCAACTCAACCAATCACCTCAATGAACAACCCTTTCTCACAAACCCTAGTCCAAGCATGTATCAACCAACTCAAAATGTTTCCAACAATGCTCAACCACAAATATCACATAACAATGATACTCATGTTCTCTTCTAACTCAAGTTCAAGTTCTTTGCACAACCAATGGGCTCCAATAACAATGCTTATAAAATAAGGTTTAATCACAACTCTCAATCCAGAAAACCTTGAAGCATTAAACCAATCACTTTAAAAAAGGAAACCACAATCAATCCTTTTTACTCTAAAGATATTTTCAGAAATCAACCACCATAATCAATCAATAGGAGAATGTTCCCATAACTTTAATGAAGATGAAGAAGCCTCTTTGGAAATCTGCCACAATCACAATATTTTTTTGCAAATATTCACAAGGGTTAAAAGATCACAAAATAATCAACATTACTCCACTTCACAATAATATTCACCAAGGCTTTTAATTAGAAAACCTTCTTAAGAATTAATGCAAAAAATACTTATCACTCCTAAAACCACTTGTACCATAAAATAAAATAAATCAAATCATTGCATAACCTTGTCACTCCGCAAACCACTTATACCATAAAATAAATCAAATATTTTATATCCTTCCTTTCAACACTTTTGCACTAAAAAATAATCACAAAGCTTTCTCAGGCAATATACCAAATTAATCAAATATTAAAAGTTATTAAAATGTTAAAGCTTGCTCAACCTTATATCTCCCATAAAAACATAATCAAACCATAGCAAGCAAATATTTAAATTAAAATGTTGACCCCTGCAAAAATCAAATTCAGAGCACATACCTCAAAGGAGCCCTCGAAGGGCCTTGGCATTTCACACCTATGCTCATCGTGTGATGAGGCCAGGAAATGCCTCAATCATAAAATGTTTTGAACACTGAAATTGCCTATAAACTCTTATGTTTAATCTAATATGCTAGTTAAGTTAATTCAATATGTTGTGTATTAACTATTTGCATGATGAATGTATCTGAAATACTATATTCTGATTTTTACAGCTTTTTGCATAAGTTTTATGTTGTTTTGTTATGACTTGCTAAATGAGATATGCTTAGATTGATAGCAACATTTCACTAATCATGTTTTGATATGTCTCAAGCATTCATTTTACCTAAATCTGGCAACAGTGCAAGAAAACTGTTACTGTGCAACAAAAACTGGGTTTTCCCATGTAAATTCCAGCCACTTGCCAATGAATGGCAAGGCATGGAATTCACATGTGGAAAGAGATGAAGACCATTGGAATCTGATCCTGAGAAGTAACCCACCTGAGAAATGCAGAGGAAATCATTTAAGGAGCCCACATTTGTTCATTCTGAAGTCTCTTCGGAATGAACAGATATCTTCGAAATGAGAAAACAAGTGTCTTCGAATGAGCGGATCTTCGGAATGAGAAATCTTCAATGAGAATTGCAGTGTCTTCGGAATGAGCGGATCTTCGGAATGAGAATTGCAGTATCTTCGGAATGAGCCACTTATCTTCGGAATGAAAATAGAATGTGCTTTTTGACTTATTGACCGAATTTTGACGCTGGAAAAAGGGAAATAAAGATTGAAAAGGGTAAGGGAAAATATCTCAGATCTGACTTTGCCGTCCTTGCCGACCAAAGCCACCATTTATGGAAAGATCAAGTTTGATCTTCTTCTAGGATAAAACCAGGAATTGTTGCAGCATAATAGGATTAGATCTTTTGAGATATTCTCAGCTTGTTAGTAGATCTTAGGACATCTATAAATATGGCTCCCATTCAGGTTGAGCTAGTAGAGAGTAGAGGGGAGATAGAAGATAGAGAAATCAGAGAATAGTAGAAAATAGGCAATAATCAGAAAAGTGATCCATACAGTCCTATAATAAGTTTTCAATAGAATTATTGTAATCATGTGCTTGAATCAATAAAGTGTACTATTTCTATTTCATATTGCTTGTAAATGAGTGTGAGTAAGATCTAGAGAGAGAGAGACTCATACCTTCTTCTGGACAAGGAGGCTGGCCACTTCCAGACCTAGGAGGAGGACTAACAACAGGTTTTTATTCTGATTTTGTCTGCAGTAGAATGAGTTGTAGAACTTGTCATTTCATTCCTTTGTAAACAACTAATGATATTTGCAATCTTAGCTTATTTTATGTTTTGTGATTAATGGTTTGGTTGTAATCCCCACTTTCAGCAAAGCTTTCAATTTATTGCAGACTGTCAATTCCAGAATTTACTATTTTCTGTAATTTCTTGCATTTTATGTTTTGTTGTCAACCCCTGCATAGAAGATTGACAACCTTCTATTACAGAGCCTTGACAGGGTTTCATTTCCATGTTATAAGTAGGTTTCCATTGCTGCAAAAGTAAATAGATTTCCTTTCTGCAATTATAATCAGACTTTTAATTCTGCAACTGTTATTTTTGCAACATAATTAGGTCTCATTCTGCAATTGTAATTAGGACTTCATTTCTGTAGTTAATGATTAGTTTCCAATTCTGCAACTTAGATTAAGGTTTAATTCATGCAATTTAGAGATAGGAATGTCCAAAATCCCCCACACAATCGGTTTCACCAATAAGACCTGTTGCTCTAAATTGACCTAAGTTATAACTCTGTTCACCCCTTCTTTCGTAGATAGCCTTGTACACTGCCCTGGATTGACAAATTCATTGAGAATTAATGATGTGTATAATGACTACGCATCATTTTGGCACCGTTGCTGGGGAATTGTGTTGCTAGAAGGTAATAACAGTCCAATAGCTATTAATTAGACTGAGCTGTGAAGATTCAGGATAAAATCTGAATAGAACAACTGGTTAAAGTAACAACTATTGACCTATAATTTATGTCATTTAAGAGTAAACATGAATGAGTAAGTCTAGGGATGAAAAAGGTAGAATTACCCAAAAGGATCCCTGGCTTGTTCCATTAAGGAGATCTTCACGCCTAAGGGGTGAATCACCTGTGTTTGAATTACCAGAAATATTGAAAGAAAAATCACCAGTCTCACCATCATTAGAACATTATGAGAAAGGAAAATCACCAGTTTCACCATCATTAGAACATCCTAAGAAAGAAGAATCATCAGACTCATTATCAACAGAGGATCTTGGACCTCTTGAGAGAGAAATTTGGATAAGTTTAACTAAGAAACTAGAAACTATGGCAGAGGGAGGCAATCTAGATAGAGATGGCCAACATGGCTATGTCCATGATGAAGGAGATGATCAAGATATTCCTCAACCTTCCAGAACATTTGAATATCCTATTCATTTGAATCCAACACAAAACTCTCCCATGAAAACCATTTCACCTTCAGTACTTCCAACCTTTCGAGGTGTTGTATCTGAAGATCCTGATCAGTTTTTGTTTGAATTCAAGGTAGTGTGTCAAACCTATGATTATGTAAATGACAATAAGAAACTTAAGGTCTTTCCCTCAACACTCAAGGACTCAAGCATTACGCTGGTTCATGAGCTTAGAGCCAAATTCCATCCGAACTTGGGATCAAATGGAAACTATGTTTTTAGACAAATATCAAGAGTATTGTCATGTAAGGAATAGGAAAGATGAGTTATTCAGGATTAAACAAGAAGATGATGAAACATTAGAAGACTATCTTGATAGGTTCTCCTTTGTTCAAAGGAGATGTGGACTTGTAGAACCAGAGTTATGTAAAACCATATTTTTGAGAGGATTACAAGATGAATCCAGAGAAGTATTGGATTTGATGGGAAAAGGGGATGTAAATACTCTCAGTAATGAGGAAATTGTGGGTCTCTATAGAAATTACTCTCGCAATAAGCAGGGAAGAAGAAAAAAGAGTACAAATGGCAATCGATGTGAAGGAACTAATAGAGGAACTTGCAAATTTTAAAACTGATATTCTAGTGCAATTAAACACAACTTTGGGGGAAATGTCTGCAAAAGCAAAAACCATAGAACCTTTGGCAATTTATTGCCCAAGATGTAGAAATAAACATGCTTTGCAGGAATGTCCTTTGAATAAAACATCTATCTCAGCCATTTGTAGTATCTGTTCAAAGAAGCATTCAACTGATCAATGCCACCTGCTACCACAACTCAAAACTGTGTTAGAAAGTCAGACTGAGGAACTCAACTATGTTGGACCAAAACAAGGGGGAAATTTCTCTCAATACCAAAATCCCCCTCATTTTCCTACAAATTGGGGGCATAATCCTGGGACTATGCCTTGGGGACAATCAGAACCACCCCAACGTCCTTGGAATTATCCTCAATGGACAAATTCCCAAGAATGGCCACAAACAAATTGGAGTAATTCAGCCTAGAATCAGAATCAAAACAACCCATCATGGAATCAAAACAACCCATCATGGAATCAAAACAACCCATCATGGAATCAAAACAACCCATCCTAGAATCAGAATCAGACTAATCCACATTGGATGCAAAATCAACCACAGTGGAATCAACAATACCAGTCCTATCCAAGGCAACAAAGAAATCAAGGTCAAAATCAGCATTTGTTGCCTGCACCTAATCAAAACTTTCAAGAAAAATAGAACCAACCACAACAAACACAATAGGTGAAACAACCTCAACTTCCAACTCAATCAATCACTAATCCAAACAACATGAGACAGGCATCCCCTGTCTATGTGGTGAAGCTAAAGAAAATGTTGAAATAAATGTTATTGATTGTAGTAACATCCAACTTCATTCAGGAAAAGTTGTACCTGAACCTGTTTCAAATAAAAGCAAGGAAAATGAAGAGCAAGAACCTTTGGAACCAGTTATAGTTGAACCAACAATAGAGAAAGAAGAAGAAAAAATAGAACCATAGGCAGAACAATTACCTTCATCAAGGATAATTCCATATCCTGAAAGATTCAATACCACAACAAAAAATTTTGAATCAGACCTGGTCAAGGAACTTAAAAAGTTAACTATATCATTGCCCTTATTGCAAGCCATTAAGGATATACCAATGATTAAAAGTACTATCCGAGATTTGTGCATTAGAAGAGCAGGAAGAAAAAGAAAGCATTTCCCAAGACTGTTCAGGTTGAAGGAAAGATAGCTGATCTCTTATCTGGAAAACTAGTACCTCCAAAGTATAGTGACCCGAGAAGTCCAGTTATCATAGTTACTATAGGTTCAGTACCAATATCAAATGTCTTAGTAGATCTAGGAGCTGCAATAAATGTCATGACCAAGGATATAATGAAACAATTACAACTCAAACATCTCAGCCCCACATTTACAGTTTTAGAAATGGCTGATAGGTCAGTTGCAAAACCTGAAGGTATCATTGAAGATGTTCCTATAGAAGTTTCTTCTTGGGAATTCCCTATAGATTTTTTGGTTTTACAACCAAGAAATTCAACACATGGATATCCCATCATTTTGGGAAGACCTTGGCTTGCAACTGCAGCAACCTTCATAGACTGTAGATCTGGAAAAATGACTATTTCAAATGGTATTGATCTAAAATAGATCTCTCTGTATCCTCCTGCAAGACCCTCCAACAATTTTTTAGGTCAGTTATGGTTTCCTGATTCAGATGAAGAATCAGAGGAGGTTATTTCCACACTAGCCACCTTGGTAGTAAGGGAACACACAGAAGACCTCCAAGACATAGAAAATTCAGAAAATGAAACTATCCTAATGAATGTTCTGCATGAACAAGGGTTAGAAGAGGAAGCAGTAAATATCCAACAATTGTTAAGGAATGAGGAGAACCAAAACTCTGAAGGTGAACCATCTGTACTATTACAAGAAAACTCTGTTTCACTACCACATGGGTGGCACCATCACCTGATTTTTCCTTCTCACTGTTCCATACAGGATATGCTTCCATCAAAAAATAATGAAACAGAAACTTCTTATTTCCTTCCATCTCAGCAATGTCCTCTTAACTCCCTAATCACTAAGTATGAAGAAGTGAATTCAGTCCTTCCAAATACAAAACAAATAGAAGTCCAGCCAGGCAAATTTTTGAACATTTACAGCTGGCTTACTAGGGAAGAGGAAGACAAATTGATAGTTGTCTTGTAGAAGCATGTTCATGCTTTTGCTTGGGACTATAAAGATATGTCAGGAGTTCACCCTGATATATGCACCCATAGAATTTATACTGAAGAAGTCAAGCCAGTAAGACAACCCCAGAGAAGACTGAATCCTGCCCTAAGGGATATTGTAAAGGAAGAAATTGAAAAACTTCTGGAGGTAGGATTCATTTACCCAATTTATGATAGCCAGTGGGTCTCTCCATTGGTTATAGTTCCTAAGAAAAATGGAAAAATGAGAGTATGTGTAGACTATAGAGAGCTGAATAAAGTGACATACAAAGACCATTTTCCATTACCTTTCATAGATCAGGTGTTAGATACCCTTGCTGGAAAGAGATACTTTTGTTTTCTTGATGGATTTAGTGGATATAATCAAATTCAGATTGCACCTGAAGATCAAGAGAAAACAACCTTTACCTGTCCATGGGGAACATTTGCCTATAGGGTTTTACCTTTTGGTTTGTGTAATGCCCCAACAACATTTCAGTGAGCAGTTTTAGCAATTTTTTCTGATCTGACTACCAAAAGTGTTGAGATATACATGGATGATTTCACAGTATGTGGACAGACTTTTGACTTTACATTAGAAAACCTTGACAAAGTTTTAACTCGCTGTGAAACATACCAGTTATCCTTGAATCCAGAAAAATGTTTTATGATGATGAAGGAAGGAATAGTTCTTGGTCATCACATCTCTCTTCAAGGGATCCAAGTTGATCCAAAGAAGGTGGAAATTATCAAGAACCTCCTTCCTCCTAAAACTCAGACTGATGTCAGAAGCTTCCTAGGACACATTGGTTTTTACCGCAGGTTTATTCCTAGCTTTAGCACAATAGCCAATCCCATGTTTGCCCTATTGACTAAAGATTCTAAATTTTCCTGGACTGTAAGGTGTCAGGAATCATTTGAAGCTCTAAAAGAGAAATTAGTAACTCCACCTATGTTAAGAGGACCTAATTGGACATTACCATTTCACATACAGGCTGATGCTTCCAATACTGCAATTGGAGCAGCATTAGGACAAATTGACAATGGTGAACATTATGCCATCTACTACATTAGCAAGAATTTGATAGGAGCTGAGAAAAATTATACCACAACTGAGAAAGAATTCTTGGCAGTAATTTATGCCATCAACAAATTCAGGCATTACATCACAGGTTATCAAATATTTATTCACACAGATCACACAACCATTAAATATTTGATGAATAAGCCTATGGTAAGTGCAAGAATTATTCATTGGTTACTATTGCTACAAGAATTTGATATCACTATAATCAACAAACCAGGAAAAGCTAATGTTGTAGCAGATTTCTTGTCCAGATTACAGAACACAGATGAAGGGGAATTAGTTGAAGACACCTTTCCTGATGAAAAATTATTTGCTATATCAGTCCAATCACCTTGGTTTGTAGATATAGCCAATTACTTGGTCACAGGGAAAGTTCCTCCACATTTCACTTCAAAACAGAAAAAACAATTGATCAAACAGAGTTCTTCTTTTGAATGGATCAAGGGTATACTTTTTAAGTGCAGTCCTGACCATGTGTTACGTAGGTGCATCCGAAAGGATGAGGTGTATGATATCCTTAGGGCTTGTCATGATGAACCCTCGGGTGGACACTACTCTGTAAAAAGCACAATTAGGAAAATCTTAGGGACAGGATATTATTGGCCATCTCTTCACAAGGATGTGAAAAAGTACATCAGGCATTGTGATGCATGCCAAAGAATGGGGAAACCCACTCATACAAATGAAATGCCACTACAGCCTCAATTGGTTTTAGAGCCATTTGAGAGGTGGGGGCTTGATTTTGTAGGACCTATTGATCCACCTTCTCAAGGAAAGGTGCATATTCTAGTATGCACTGATTACTTGACAAAGTGGGTAGAGGTGCGTGCTTTCAAACATGCTCATGAAGAGAAGGTCGCTGATTTCTTGTATACTCAAATTTTTAGAGATTTGGAGCTCCCTGGTCTATCACCACAGACCAAGGACCCCAATTTGCATCTAAAGTCATTGAGGCATTTACAGAATTATACGAAATCAAACATAGAAAATCATCACCTTATCACCCACAAGCAAATGGCCAGGTTGAGGTAACAAACAGGGAACTAGAACGAATCTTAACAAAAATAGTAGCTTTTCATAGGAGAAACTGGCTAGATAAATTACCTGAAGCAGTATGGGCTTACAATACTACTTGGAAATCCACTACTGGATTCACACCTTATGAACTAGTCTTTGGTAAAAAGCCCCTCTTACCTATTGAATTTGAGCTACTAACACTGCGCACAACATTGGAAATTGGAATTGAATTGTCACAGGCATAGACAGATAGGATTCTACAGCTGAATGCATTGGATGAACTTAGGTTGGATGCTCTGCACCAAACTGAAGTAATTCAGGAGCAGAGGAAGATGTGGCATGACAGTCACATTCAGCAGAGGAAACTTCAACAAGGAGATTGGGCTTTACTATTTGATTCTCGCTATGAGGACTTCCCTGGAAAGCTGAGAACTAGATGGCTTGGACCTTACCGGATTGAAGAGGTATTTGACAATGGAGCAGCTCGTTTATCTCCTATTGATGGGTCACAGAGAAAGTTGGTAGTGAATGGACATCGCCTCAGGGTGTACCATACACCTCTGACTAAAGAGGAATTCTTGCAGTAGCTTGACAGTTTGGATACACAACAGGTGGAAGAAATTTCCTCTTCCACTTCAAAACAATCAACATGATCATGGATTTCAAGAAAAAATAAAAAAATACAAAAAAATCAGAAAAAGCAGAAAACAAAAAGATGAATAAATTTTGATTATGAATTCCTTCATGGGCATGATTTCAAGGAAATCATGAATTCCTTCATGGGCATAGTCAGAATCAAGAAAAAAAAGAGAGAAAAGGAGAGGTAAAAAAAAAAAAAAAAAAGAGAGAAAATGAATAACTCAATAGTGAAAACCTTTTCTAAGGCACTATTAGGTTGGTATGCATGAAAACCAGTTTTCTGGCATGCATAACCTTGAAAATTTCTGAACCATCATTGTACAAATTCACCAACTGCACTTGTTTTGAAATATTGCAGAAAATCTCAGCAGAACATCAATAGAAGCAGTCATCTTTCAAAAAATTGCATTAACTTGTTTTAATCAGGTATATATTTCTTACATTTCTTCATTGTAAATGATTGGTATATAGTATATAACAATTAACCATTAGCATAAAAGGTATCCATAAGAGTTGGCATACTTAAAACATGTTTTGAGAATGGGAATATTGATTTCTGCCTAATCTTCGGAACAAGAATGCCAAAAATAGTGCCTGCTATCTTCTTCAGACTAATTGTTGTATTGTCTTCGGATTGAAATTATCTTCGAATGACAACAGAATGAATGTTGCACTTTGTCTTCGAAATGAAGCTTTGTCTTCGAAATGACGATTTGTCTTCGAAATGAAGCTTTGTCTTCGGAATGACGATTTGTCTTTCAATGAAGCTTTTTAAATTAATGAAGCTTTATCTTCAAATGAACTTTGTCTTCTAATTTATCTTAATTTTGTCTTGAAGATTTGTCTTCAAATGAGGATTTATCTTCGAAAGAGGATTTATCTTCGAAAGAAGATTTCTTGGAATGAGGACTTGATCTTAAAGATGACTATAAAACATAATCTTCGAAATGAAGACTTGTCTTCAGAATGAAGTCATAATCTTCGGAATGAAGTTTTGTTTTTGCAATAGATCATAATCTTCAGAAAGAGCATTCAATATAATATCTCCACGTGGCATCCAAGGAAGAAAAGAAACACGATCAAATAAAAATTCTTTTGGCTGCATACGAGAAATGAACATGTGTCAGTTAGGATATGGTTTATTTTTGCACCCATTTAGAAAATACCAGAATCATGGAGGACGTGACCAACAATATGCCACCAATTTTTGATGCTAATAAACATGCACGTGAGAGTCTACAGGAAAAACAGAAAAACTAAAAATGAGTAAGGTGGATCTGATGGCAAGGACATCTATGCAACCATTGATGGACATGTGTTCGAAGCAAAAATAGAAACGTGTGCCACTCTTCTTTTTGAAGACATATTTGCTAGCGCAAAATGACTATGAGGTACAGTGCTCAGATTACGGTTCATTTCGAAGAACAAAAATAGGGCAATTGAAAACTTGGAACCAAACCCTACAAAGTTGCAAACACCAGAAACCAGAGATCCAACAGAGGAATAGCAGTAGAAGTGAGCAGTTTGTGACGTACCAAGACAGGAAAATGGGGCAAAAAATGAGAATGGAACCAATGGATACCACCCACCTCCGAGAAAATCTAGAAGTGCTATAGATTTTTGAAGATGGAGGGCTTATGCCATTTTTGGATAAGTTTAATGGGTCCTCTGAATATTTGGCCGGCATGTTCACCCACACATTCAGAAACAACCGGGCACACGTTAACGACATGACTATTGAGGTAACCCCTGAAGTTTTGAGTCAAATTACTGAGCTGCCATTAGAAGGTCTTCCAATTTCTAGGTCTGGCAAAAATACATTGGTAAATACAGTTAATCAATTTTTGGAAGAAAACGATAGGGCACCAGAATATTTAACACATAATAACACATGCAAGGGGGTAAAAAGGGCCAACCTGCAGGAACCCTGGGATGAAGTGGCCACATGGGTAATCAAATTTCTAACCTGTGAAGGGCAGTATGTACTATTGTCAGGGCATCATATAAAAATTTTAAATCATCTCAGACATGGTAGGCAACAACCAGATGTTAGGGTAAATCTTCCCCTATACCTGCACCAAGAATTGAAAAACATGGCAAAAAGATATCAGGAAGGAAAAGGGAGTCTTCGCCACCATGGTCTCATCAAACTAGTTTGCCAACACCATTTTAGAGGAAACCCTAGGAGCTTTGAGAGGTTTTACTCTACCTTAAATGATGTAATTTTTGGAGATGAGGATGAAGAGGAAGAAACAGATACTACTGATGTTGTTGTAGAAGAAGAAATAGCTGCTATAGAAGATGTAAAATAGAAACTGCTACAGAAGCTATTGCAGAAAAAGAAACACACCCAACAACAACAGCAGAACACCTTGCTCCAGAACCTTCAACTTCGTGAGTCAAGAAGCAAAAGAAAAGAGGGTCTGGAACTGCAACAGAACAGAAAAATAGAAGAAGGTCCATTTTTTTGAAGTTGCAACTGATTTGTCAGAACAGAGAAATGAAGCACCTAGCCCAACAGGGGAAGAAACAACAAGGGAAACAGAAGCATCTGAACTTGACCCCACAACCCCTGCTGTCACCAAAAAATAGAGCAAAAAGAAGAAGTTTGCATCTGGAACTAGGAGGTCTACAAGACTCCACTTGAGGGAAATGGCGGACCAGGTCATAGAACAAGAAGGTGGACAAAGCAGTCCAGATGTCACAGAGATACAACCAGCCCCTGAAAACTTCCTAGAATTCCTTGAACAGATAATTGAGGAAGAGGTTGGGCAGGATAATTTGGAGGTGGCTACAGTTCAACAAGCCACAGAAATGGTAGATGCAATTATAGACAGTTTCATAGAGCCTCCTGAACAAGAGCAAATAGATGTTGCAGAGGAAGAGCCAGTTGTTGAGCAGCCTACTATAGCTGACTTGTCTGCATCAGATTCTGAAGCAGAAACAGAGGAGGAAGACATCACAGAGCAGCTGAGAGCAGCAAGGAGTGTTGTCAAAACACAAACCAGATGGATTGTAGAGAGAGAAAACATCATTGAGATGCAGGAAAGAAAAATTGTAGAGTTACAACAAGAAGTGGCAGAGTTGAGAGAAAGGTTGTCACAGTCTGAAAAATAGCCAATTGTATCCATTGATGAGGATGATTTGGCTCAATTGCTTGTAGATTTATCTAGGGCAGATGACTCTATTGAGGCAGACATAGGTGCTCATTCATTCGAAGCACCCTTTCATTCTAAAGATGTTTCAGAATTGGCAAAAAGCATAGCAAAAAATATTGGAGATGAGTCACCAGCACAAGAACAGTCCAAGCAGAAGCATGAAATAGATCAAGTAAGTACTTCTATTGATGTCCCTATATTTCAAACTGTTACACCATCAGTAGAAGTAGCAGATAAGGGGGTGCAAGTGGAATTACTGTCTGATGACAACCCAATAGAAATAGCAGATAAGGGGGTACAGGTAGAATTATTGACAGATGATCAACCAGTAGAAGTGGCAAAAAAAGGGGTTCAGGTAGATCTGCTACCTAGAGTTCCACCTATAATCAGACCACCTAATACTGTGTCCCTAGAACAATACAATGCAGACATAGCCAATTGGGTGATTAGATATGAGAAGCTTGCCACTAAGACTAAAAAATTCAAATTAGAAGGAAAATAGCTAGAGGCCAAGGAAACAGAGATTCAGGCATTGAAAGAAAAGGTGTCTGATTTATGTCAAATTGCTAAATTTTTAGTCCAATTCAGATGACCAACCAGATTTTACAGTCTTATTCTGAAGGAGAAATACCTCAGATGGTAGGTCATGAGGATTAGTTCAGGTCTTCCATATAAATTGGACACCACTACAGATTTCCTGGAAGCATATTTTGACAGCCCTATTGAGCAAAAAAATCTCCTGTGTGAACTATTTTTACATAGCTTCTTTATTCCAGAAGAAGTAGAATTTCATCCTCAAATCTACATTGGAGATGTTCAATTGAGGGCATTCATGTCCACCTTGCAGAATCAGTTTTATTGGGACCAAGAGAAAAGGTAGAACAAAGAGATTGAAACAAGAGCTGAATTGTTAGTCAGAGCAATTCAGCCAAATCACCCCATTATCACAAGACAACACTTCACTATGATGAACAGGGATGATGTGAAGAGAATGTACTTGACAAACTTGAGGGACTGTGTGAACAGATTCCACAATTTTTGTAATGACAATTTTATGCCAGCATTATCAGTCTGTAGAAACAGATGGGCTGAACTTTCCATGTCTTTGTAGAAAAGAGAACCCATTTCCCCCATCAACTTAGAATGGTCCAGAAGAAGGGTAGAAGGAGTAATACAGTTGATTGAAATCATGCAACATAATTGGATAGGTCTCATATTTAGGCCTCCAACCATCATCACTCCAGTTCCATTCTACTTTGAAGAAGATGCCCAACCTGATGAACAATTTGAAGAATGGCTCAGGGACCTTCAGAAGAACAGGGGATTTTATATAGGCAAGAAGTTGTTCTACAGGTCATGGAATTTGACCATGGACATATGTGATTCCATAGCCCAACAGAATGCATGAGGACATGCATCAATATAAGTTGGGGGAAAATGATGAGGCCTGGAAATGCCTCAATCATAACATGTTTTGAACACTGAAATTGCCTATAAACTCTTATGTTTAATCTAATATGCTAGTTAAGTTAATTCAATATGTTGTGTATTAACTATTTGCATGATGAATGTATCTGAAATACTATATTCTGATTTTTACAGCTTTTTGCATAAGTTTTATGTTGTTTTGTTATGACTTGCTAAATGAGATATGCTTAGATTGATAGCAGCATTTCACTAATCATGTTTTGATATGTCTCAAGCATTCATTTTACCTAAATCTGGCAACAGTTCAAGAAAACTGTTACTATGCAGCAAAAACTGGGTTTTCCCATGTAAATTCCAGCCAGCTGCCAATGAATGGCAAGGCATGGAATTCACATATGGAAAGAGATGAAGACCATTGGAATCTGATCCTGAGAAGTAACCCACATGAGAAATGTAGAGGAAATCATTTAAGGAGCCCACATTTGTTCATTCTAAAGTCTCTTCGAAATGAACAGATATCTTCGAAATGAGAAAACACAAAAGACTTGAATGAGCGGATCTTCGAAATGAGAATTGCAGTATCTTCGGAATGAGCCACTTATCTTCGAAATGAAAACAGAATGTGCTTTTTGACTTATTGACCGAATTCGACGCTGGAAAAAGGGAAATAAATATTGAAAAGGGTAAGGGAAAATATCTCAGATCTGACTTTGCCGTCCTTGCCGACCAAAGCCACCATTTATGGAAAGATCAAGTTTGATCTTCTTCTAGGATAAAACCAGGAATTGTTGCAACATAATAGGATTAGATCTTTTGAGATATTCTCAGCTTGTTAGTAGATCTTAGGACATCTATAAATATGGCTCCCATTCAGGTTGAGCTAGTAGTAGAGTAGGAAATAGAAGATAGAGAAAGCAGAGAGTAGAGAAAATAGGCAATAATCAGAAAGTGACTGTTACAGTCATGTAACAGGTTTTCAGCAGAATTATTGTAATCATGTGCTTGAATCAATAAAGTGTACTATTTCTATTTCATATTGCTTGTAAATGAGTGTGAGTAAGATCTAGAGAGAGAGAGACTCATACCTTCTTCTGGACAAGGAGGCTGGCCACTTCCAGACCTAGGAGGAGGACTAACAACAGGTTTTTATTCTGATTTTGTTGCAGCAGAATGAGTTGTAGAACTTGTCATTTCATTCCTTTGTAAACAACTAATGATATTTGCAATCTTAGCTTATTTTATGTTTTGTGATTAATGGTTTGGTTGTAATCCCCACTTTCAGCAAAGCTTTCAATTTATTGCAGACTGTCATTTCCAGAATTTACTATTTTTTGTAATTTCTTGCATTTTATGTTTTGTTGTCAACCCCTGCATAGAAGATTGACAACCTTCTATTACAGAGCCTTGACAGGGTTTCATTTCCATGTTATAAGTAGGTTTTCATTGCTGCAAAAGTAAATAGATTTCCTTTCTGCAATTATAATCAGACTTTTAATTCTGCAACTGTTATTTTTGCAACATAATTAGGTCTCATTCTGCAATTGTAATTAGGACTTCATTTCTGTAGTTAATGATTAGTTTCCAATTCTGCAACTTAGATTAAGGTTTAATTCATGCAATTTAGAGATAGGAATGTCCTAAATCCCCCACACAATCGGTTTCACCAATAAGACCTGTTGCTCTAAATTGACCTAAGTTATAACCCTGTTCACCCCTTCTTCCGTAGATAGCCTTGTACACTGCCCTGGATTGACAAATTCATTGAGAATTAATGATGTGTATAATGACAACGCATCACCATGCTACCAAGCAGCAGCTAAGTCGTGTGAGCTAACATTGCCCACCTGAGCTAATACTACACTCTCTTCCTTAAATTGCATATGCTTTCCTCACAAGGCACCAAAACTTTAACCGTCCATGACTTGACTACTCATGTCACACTCCATGAAATTCACTGTGCAATATTCGGATGCAAAAATACTTTGGGTTTTCAAAAATCATGTGACACTCCTTAGGTTTTTAAATGGAAATCTTTTTTCTTATTTATATAAGCCATACTTCAATGCGAATACATCGGCCCTTTTAACATTGCCCTCATGACGTCAGTGGTGCTAATTAGAAAGGAGGGAAAAAACTTTTATTTAATTTTAAAATTTAATCTAAACCTTTAAAATTAAATTTCTCCATCACCGGGGCACATTTTTCGATGAAACAAAAAGCCAACTTGGGTTTTAAGAAAAACCTATTTCAAATCTTTCATCCATTGGTTTTAAATAAAACATTTCCTTGCCTTCCTTGGTTTTCATAAAAACCTTTTGCTAATATTCCATTGAAGCTCCTTTTGGAACCAAATGCCATGCATCCCTTCTAGAACCTTTGATAAAAACCTTTGCTTCTCATGAAGCTCTTTATGGAGAAAAATCATAGTGCTTACTTATATAGGTCCTTTTGACATCAATGACAACTTTTATCTTAGGGACTTAAAATATCCAACACTAACATTCGCCAAGAGGATGTTACGAGTTGAGCATCATGGAGGGTGGCCAAATCAAATGAAGAGATCATAGAAAGATATTTGAATGCTTGGGGTAGTGGAATAATCTATTTAAGAGGGTGGATTTTGGAAATTTTGGGGGTTAATAGAGGAGATTAAGTGCAATAGCAAAAGGAATAAGGATCAACCCAAAGGTAAGAGCACTATAGATAACATCCAAGCTGAGGTATTTACCTTTGGTTGCTATGTATAATTTTAAGATGATATTCTCGAGCTCTTTGTTTATCTGTTGGTTAATTCATGCTTTGCTTGTATGGGTTTTTTGGGTGTGAGCTTGGCATGTTTTTGCTTTTGATAGTTATTTTGGATGGTTTGTTTGTTTAAGTGAGAGTTCTTTGTCCTAGCTAGTTTGGGTTGGTTGGCTATTTTGATAGCTTCCTTGCTGATTTACTCTTTCCATAGTTGCTATTGTTTATTTTTTGGAACTCTTCTTTGGTGGCCATGTTAGACTCTAGCTTGGGAGGTGGTTTCATTGGACGAGGGCATCTGAGGCTTCAAATTCACATTACCTTAGTAGAGGGTATTTATGTTTTTATGTGTGGTACTCCTTGTTGTCCCTGCTTCCAATGCCTTGGAGTTGTTTGACTATGAGGAAACTACAAATTTTAGAAACTATCGACTTGCTTTGGAATTCAGGTGTCATCTATTATTTGTATTGTTGTTTCAAGTGTTGCTTTAATCATGTAGCTTGTGCTAACATTCATATTATCCTTTATATCTTCTCTATGCACTATTTGGTTTGTTCAATGAAGGCATAGAAGCTTGTGTTCTTTAAGTGAGATTAGGGTTAGATAACTCTATCTTTATATAAAGTTAATAGAAGAATTTAATTATTTTTGATATAAGGGTATTCTAATATTTATTTGGTAAATAATTATTACCTTGGAATTAATAGCTATGGTTTTATGAGATCTTTTAGTTATAGGAAAATGAGTTATTATTATGTGTTCATTTACTTTGGTAATTTTGGAGTATTATTAAGTGTTATTTTGTTTAAAAAAGAAGAAGAAATGTGTTATTTTATGAGTTATTTCAATTAAAAGTGATTGGAATATATTATGAAAATAGAATAGCAATTAATTTGTGTTATTTTAATTTAAAGAAAAAAATTGTAAAGTTATAGAATTCCTTTTATTTGATTCTTTTTAAAAAAAATGGAATAGCAAATTATATTCTATTTTAGTCAGACCCTCTATTTATACAAAAATCAAGGTGACCTTACCTTGGATATGGATTTAGAAATAATAGTAACAAATATGAAAACTAGAACTATTTTACTTGGAGGATTTGCTATAATAGCTAAACTAGATGGATGAAAAAATGTACTAAGAAACAAAGGATTTATATCTATCAAAATTATGCAAATGGAAAGATTTGTTATATTGGATGGTAGGGGAGACAAGGAATCTATGTTTTCTTAGATTTATGGTGAATAGTCCACCTAAAACATGTTTGGTCAATGGATTTGCTCTAGGTGTTGGGGAACAAGGAATGGAAATTTCAATAAAAATGGTGACACAAGTGTTTCTTGCAAATATGTCATCTAAAATAGGTTTGAATAGTGAATTCATCTAGGATGTTGGAAGGCATAAAACAATATCTTATATCAAAAGGACCATGTAAAAAATCTGAGTGAATACACTACCTAAGACAAGTTAGCTCAACAAATTCACCTAGTCCACTAGAGAAATAACACATCTCTCTAGGGGGTTCTCTATTGAATCAACAAAATTTTTGGTTGTAGTCTAGCATTCTGTAATGGTTTCCTAAGGCTCCTATAGGTGAAGATAGAAATTTTTTTACAAAATGATGGTTATATTTTGAAGGTGCAGTATGTACTAATTCACGCTATCGATGAAAATTAAAATTAAGGAAATATTAGTAATTATTGAAATATAATATAAGATAACCAAGCTTAAAAACACAATATTTTCCCTTCTTCTCATCAAGATTTCAAACACAAGATGCCCCTTCTCCTTGCTTCATGGTAGAATTGGTTGTAGCTCCATGAGAGGAGTTTGGTAGTATTTCATTGAAAAAGAGATTCATGCTTAAATGCTCCCTCAAGAGGCTAATTTATAGCATTTAACCCTCTTAGAGTTTCCCAAATGGGTGAGGTGAGGTGGCTAGCATGTTAACTAGTCTATTTCATTGGATAGCTGGTTTTGTTGACTAGTTGATTGATCTGATTTGAGGTAAGTTTTGACACTTTGGAAAATGGAAGGGGATATATCCACTTCATTTCCTTCTTGGTAACCCTCTATGCTTTCAGGTTGTTAGTTTGGGTGAGATTTATGCCTTGGAAAGCTTTTGCAGGTGCTAATTTTATTTTTAACTTTTGGGTGTGAATACACTGCCTATATGGATTTATCGTTAAATGGATTTGCCACTTAGTGTATTCACTTTGAGTGACTATTAGACATTAAATTTGGTAGTTAAAGGGGGAATTTGAACTTTTACAAATATGCTATGCTAAAATCATATTCACTTCACTCTAAGTTGGTGGATTCCTCCTTGCTAGGTTTTGCTTATAATATTTGAGGTTGAATGATTTGTTGTGATTAATTGAGGTAATTTTTTGGTTTACTTCAAGTATCAATGCAAGATAGGTGATCTGATTTTAGGTATCTACAATCCTATCAACCATATTAGGTTGTTTGGAACTACTTGTACTGATATTTCTTATGATATAACATTGCTACTCAAAATATTTTCCAGGAGCCTTAGTGGCCTCACCTTGGAATGGTACTACCAAATACAAAGGAATTTTCTTAAGAGATTTAGGGATGTTGTCAAGATGTTTGTTAAATAACTCTCTATCTATATTGAGAATAAGGTCACAATTTATGATCTATATCAACTCAAACAATTACAATATGAGATATTTGCTAAGTTCTTGTCAAGTTGGTAAGCATTGGTAGGAAGATTCTAATATGTCCCTCCACCAAGAGACCTTTTAGATATCTTTATAGGTAATATCAATGAGCAATCAAACTTCTATTTTGAGAGGGCCAATGTACCTTTTTTTGAATATGCCATCGACACAGATAAGAGAGTAGAGATAATCCTCCTCGAATGAGGATAACTAAAATTCAAGTCCCATAAGGAAGAAGATATATCTTACTTTAACCCAAAGAGGTAGTACAAGAACAAACATGTTGTATGCAATGGAGTTATACATTTACACCAAAATAAAAAATTGAGTGCTATTATGACCCTTCAAAAGCTTGTCTTAGTGAAACCACAACAACTAAATCCTAGGAGGAAGTACTCCTAACTAGAAAAACCTCCTTAAACCATGTTATAGTAACTCTTGATATCCAAAATGGTAGAGCTTCTACTTGCTAAGCATTTAGATCCTAGAAGGAAACATTCTCATTGGTTTTGACCCAATTAGTAATGTTCCTTCCACCATGTTAAAGGTTTTACAACCAATAATTGCATGTCTTAGGAACCTAATAGAATACTTGATCAATAAAGGTGAAGTGGTTCTAGTGGCTCTAAATCTCAATCCTCTTCTAACCAAGACCTTAGCATTTTTCAAAACTCACTACCCAATAACATTCAAAATTAATGTAATAAATAACATTCACTATAGTAAATACCACCTCTAAACCAAAATATAATGGGAGCTATCCATTATTCTAATCATTTTTCTCACATTTGTGTTGCAACAAGACAATAAAACACAAATATCCTTCATTTGATCAACTTTTAAGATCTCCCTTAGTCCTTTGTGTAAAATGAACTTCCCCCTAAAGGATCTCCATTAATCATCTAATCATAGCTTACGTCTAATGAAACTTTTGATTTGTTTCATAAACTTGAAAGTACTTTGAATAAAATATCCCTTCTCAAGCTTCTCAATACCTCTATAACCCATAGGGACATGTTACTCAAAATTTTGAGTGAACAAGTTGTTCCTCAAAGTCTCAACTCAAATGACCTCACTTCTATGGTGGGATCCCATGGGGTTAATCATGCAACTATATCATTCTATGAGGATGATATCCCTTAGCCTTATATGATTGGAGAGTTTACATTATACATAATGGACCACATCAACAATAAATTTATCAAACAAATCCTACTTTACAATGGCTCTAGTATTAATATTTGTAGCCTAAGATTCTTCAGTCATTTGGGTTAACCTGATATGATTTGGAGAAATTTACTCTTGTTATCAAGGCATTTGATAATTAGGAGCATGAGTCTAGTGGAACTATAGTCTTACTCCTCAAAGTTGGACCTGAAAAAATTTCAAATTGGAAGATGCTCCTTTATTTTCACTTGTACTACTAATGATGATAAAATCCATGGTAGTAACCCTTTCTTGGTTGAACAAGATTATGCTTCATGATTTTTTTCAAAATGATATACCATTTCAAACCATATGCTTTGTAATGTGAGATATCTAGGTAAAGGAATATGACTACATGAGTAGGGCATCAAATATCCCTTATAGATTGAATAATGGCCAAGAAACCATGGGATAGGTTACATCCCTAGACATAGTCATCCTATTCCCTCTTCCTCTTTGTGCAATTGCAAAGATAAATATTTCCTTCCTAATGGGAAATCCCATGAAATCATTTGCTTAAATGGATTGGAATGGGATGAGAAGGATGATAATGGTTCATTGCTCCTCATAGATCCTATATTCTCTTGATATACACATATTTCTAGTGTAAATATCCTAACCCTATCCTATCCTAAGATAATTATCAATGAAGATTATTTTGTGACAAAGGATGTCCCAATTGAACCTCCACAAGATGGTCCTTTAGACTAAGCCAAAATTTCTTCTATTTTGGTCGATATTTTTTCCAAGGCACAAATATCACTATCTCACATTCAATAAATCACACTATCTCCAGATCCTACAAATCTTGAGAGCCTACCAATATTGTGTACTTCCCCTTGATTAGAAGACAAGTCTCATATTTTGATTAATGGAACCATGGATATTGATATTGGGATCTAAAAAAATCCAAGATCCTTAAGCTAGGCAAAGTCTTGATCTTAACTAAGCATGAATCCCTTAAGAATTATCTTATCCATTTATCCTTTAAGCTCATGTTTTCCTCTACCAATAATACTACCAAATATGAAACTATAATATTTGGGCTTTGTACAACATTAGCCTAACAGGTTAGAACCCTCTTTGTTTTTTGGAGATTCCAAACTTGTAGTCAACTAAGTCAACAGTTTTTATTAGATGAAAAATAAAAATCGTAATCCATACAAAGATATTGCCACTAAGATAATGTCCACTTTTGATAAAATCACTATTACAACCATCCCTAGGTCTGGTAACCAATATTCTAATATTATAGTAGTGGTTGCATCATTTATGTCCTTATATTTGGATGACAAATAAGCCACAACCATAATTTAATAAATTAGGAGGTCTTCATCCTTAGAGTCTACCTATATTTCTCTTGGAAATTTTCACAGTAGTATCTCCCAATCCTTGGTTCAAGGATATATTTTCCTTCCTTAGGATGGTATGTTGCCTAATAGTTTGAACTACAATAAGAATAATAACCTTAATAAATTATCCTATTCACATGTTATTATTGAATATTTACTATACCATCATTATTTTGATGATATTATCCTTAGATGCCTCACATTAGCCAAAGCCCAAGTAGTCATCAAAGAGGTCTATGCTAGATAATGTGGTGGTTACTTTGGTGGTGTTGCGATCACCAAGAAACTCCTACTTATGGGTTATTATTAAAATTCCATGGAAAATGACTCTTGCAACTATGTTAGGAGGTGTAATAAGTGTTAGAAGCATACAAAACTTATCCATGCTCCTTCCCAAGATCTTCAACCCTTTATCTTTCCTTGGCCTTTTTCCATTTGGGGTTTAGACATCATCAAAAAGATCAATATTGTGTTTTTTTATGGGCATACATTCATCATCATGGCTACTATGTACTTCACTAAGTGGTTCAAATTCATTCCTTAATACTCAATCACAAGAGTCCAAGTCTGCAAGTTTATCCTTAACCAAATTCTTAGTCATTTTCGATGTCTATTCTGTGCTAATATCTAACAATGGAACAACCTTCAAGGACACAAATGTCTAGAAAATTTATTCTAAATACAATATTCAAGAAAATTGGTCAACACCTTACTACCCTTAAGGAAATGGTCAAGATAAAGCTTTTAACAAGACTCACTTCATGATCTTTAATAATCTCATTAATAAAATTTATTGGCTTTTTAGCTAGATTATCATAGGTTCTAATGGTTAGGATCAAATATAATTATCAAATATTTGAGCATTCAATATATATGGCCAATATTAATAAACAAATAGCCATATAAAATAATAGTAATATGAAGTAAAATGACCAATAGCATTTATGCAAATAACATAAAGAAAAATTATAATATAATTGCTCAAATTGTGTACAAACTTCTTTGTACGATGCTTGAAATACATGTATTCTTCAATTCATAATCTATTATACAACATGGAGCTTTATATCCATAATATATCCTTACAAAGATGAATTTTCAATACTTGACTATTTCTCTACTCACATATCTAGGAGATGCATCTTTTCATATCCCATGCATAAGGTAAATCCTTTCATGTATTTCGTCTTCTCATATTACCACTTTTGTACATGACTCTTGACTCTCTATTTACTCTTGCACATTTTACTATATGACACATTGCACACTCCTACACACTTTATTACATGATAATTGTGCATATTCTCACTCTTCACTCTTCTACATATAATTACATGACACTTGTGTACATCCAACACATGAACACATGCATAAAGGGGAAATATAAATCACACTCCTAAACTATAGACTCACACCCTAATCTATTACATATTTATAATTATACCATAATGGTACCATGGGGGTATATTAGCATGTACCAAATAATGTAATATTCTCTCAAAAAATTATTTGGGTATCAAAGAATTTAGTATTCAATCTATTTCCTTCAAGCCTTTCTCTTCAAAATTTTCTTTGCATATTTTATTTTTTCTTTTATGCTTTCCTCTATTCTTATTATTTGGATTTCTATTATTTATCTTCATCTATGGTATGGATATTGATGTGATTTTTGAATAAGAAATAAGTAATCATAATAATGCATTATAGAATTTTAAATATTTTTTATTGAAGTGTAGACACCTAAAACACATCACAGCAAAGGTGACTACTCATATGGATATGCTATAAGACCATATGGAGGATCTTGGATAGACTCCAAGATAGAGCAATGGTTTTAACCACTCAATTTGGGCTTCCTAGCCCAATAAGGTTGAACTGTAGCTGAGACCTATGATCTACAGTCTAAACCATGAATGACATCCGCGGTCTTCAGTCTAAACCATAGCTGTAACCTGCAGTCTTAAATAAAGTTTAGTTGGCCTTCATCTAAACCAAATTGGTTTAGAAGAAGGCAGTTAATGGATGGAAGATACTAGAGGCTTCCATTTCAACTGTCATAACCACCTCTTCTTAATCTTGGCTTCTCCATGAAGCCACCCCTAGCCCTAGGGCATCCTATAAATACCCCCTCCAAATGGGGAGAGAATATAGAGAGTTGATTGATCAAGCGAGTAGCGAAGCCTTGTCAAATTGCATACTAAATTCATGCATTGGAGAAGGCCACTTTGCTATTCACCTAAAGATCAATTTGCCATGGAGGTCCTAGGAGCCTAGAAGAGCCAAGAAACACAAATTCGGTAAAAAGAAGGCCCCTCACAGTGAATCAACCACCAAAATTGTCAGAAGAACATAGAGGGCGACCCTAGAACATCAATTGGACAAGGAGGTCAAGCCCACTGCCCTTGATTTTTAGGGTAAAATTACTTGAGTGCTCACCATGGATTTCAACTGCGGTTTACAGTGTAGATTGCACACAAGTGCTGCGATTTGCAATAGAGGTATTATCACCTTACTATTTTTATTTTTCCCCTCTAATTAGATTAAATTAGTCATTTGCACGGTTTAATTTTAGTTGTAGAGATTTCTAATCGATAGATTTAGGGTTAGAATTATTTTAGTATAGTAGCATAAAATAGACATCAATGAGTTCTTCATGACTTTTAAAGCTTCATTTCCTTTAATTGGACCATGCAAATCTTAACTGCTATACTCTTTTATGTATTTCCATAAATATTTGTTAGTTTAGCATAGTTTAAATGTTTTTTACATGCTTTCTTGATTTCATATTTTCAATGGCATCTTTAAGCATCCTTACTTTTAAGGGCCTCATCGTGAGAGGCTGCCTATGTTTTTGATCATTCTCTTTTGTTTCTTTATTGTAGGGATCTACATTCAAATGAGCTTAACATTCAAATCCTTCTTCAATGCATAGAAGAGGGTCAACTCCACCCTAAGGTAGTTCATGTCACCCTACGAAGGAATTTGAAACATCACACCTAACCTTGAGAGGGAAATAATTGCACGAATCTTATTGTAATATCATATCAATGTGATTATCCCTAAGAGGGATGTCTTGTAATCCAAAATGACTTCATAATGGAATAAAGTGTCTTTCATTGTTTATCTTGTTGTCAATTTCTTGCATTTCATACATGTTATTATTTTCACTATTACACTAGGATTTCGATCGGGTGTGAGCCTTTCTGATGCAGGAGCATCCGAGGGCAGCAAAGCAATCGAGCATCAACCAAACTTTTGTTGTTATTTCTTTCTAAGTGGCAAAGTTATTTTTGTTTTCTAAGTGTTACACAGGGTCACGAAATCGTGACCCAAGGCGGAGAAAGCGAAGCCGAAAGACAAAGGGTCGTGAAATCGTGACATGTCATGAAATCGTGACCCAAGGCGGAGAAAGCGAGGCCGAAGGACAAAGGGTCACGAAATCGTGACCCAAGGCAGAGAAAGCAAGGCCGAGGGACAAAGGGTCACGAAATCGTGACCCAAGGCGAAAAAGGCAAGGCCGAGGGACAAAGGGTCATGAAATCGTGACATGTCCAAGGAAGTGAAAGCAAGGCGCGAAGGGCAAAGGGTCACGAAATCGTGACGTGTCACGATTTTGTGACCAAAGCAGGGAAGGCAAGGAGCGGAAGCCAAATGGTCGCGAAATCGTGACATGTCACGATTTCACGACCAGAGCAGGAGAACGGAGGCCGACAGACGAAAACGACGCGATATCACGATAGGTCACGATATCACGGCCAAAACGGAGGGAAAGGGCTTGACGGAGGAAATGTCACGATATCGCGACATGTCACGATATCGGAAGCTGGAGAGAGAAAGCATAGGAGGGAAATGGTCACGATATCGTGACATGTCGCGATATCGTGACCAAACAGAAAAACATGCACTCCAGCTTTCATAAAGACATCCCTTCGTGCGCGGCAAGTTAGAGGCAGTGAAGCAGCTATTCCAAAGAAGGATTCCAATGGGCATGTTGGCCACTCATGCAGGGTATCTGGAAGACGCGTTTAAAGCAACTAACAACAAGCAGCAGATCGAGAAGAAGATTTCGTTGGATATGGCAGCCAGTCGCGCACCTCACCTAGAGTCTCATCAATGCAACTTTCCAGAATTGTTCCAAGTGGCAATTGTAGATCGTGGGAAGTGTAAAAGCATAGAGGATCGGGACCTCAATAAAAACCCATGGATTGTAATGAGAGGGGGTTGGCAAATGGTAGTTTGGCTGTATATTCTTGTAAAATTCTTCCAAAGTATTGAATACAAAATCTTGGGCTCTTGTTTTTCTGGTTTTTCTGTGTTACATAAGATCTAAGATCTGTTCTCCACCAAGTGGTATCAGAGCCAATAGTTCCTGAGTGTGTAGCAGATCGTCGGAGGAGAGGCAGTTACACCAGGATCTATGGAAGGGCTTGGAATCGGGTGAGCAGAATGCCTCCAAGGAGAAATCCTATTGGTGGGAGAGGCATGGCAGCAGTAGAAGATGTTCGAGCTTTGCAGCGGCAAATGCAAGCTCTGCAAGAAGAAATGCGCAGAATATTGGAGCCAAGAAGAGATGAAGGTAGTGAAGAGGAAGATGATGAAGAAGAAGACCAACCTGAGGAAGAAGAAGAAGCAGTAGATCCGGCTCAGGCCAGACTATACAAAGCCATATCCCAGATTGGGAAGAGGTCGAAGATGGAGGTTTCCACATATTTTGGGAACCTTGAGCCAGAGGAATTGATCGACTGGATCAACGATCTGGAAGAGTACTTTGAGTACGAAGAGGTTGAGGACCCTGATAGGGTCAGATTCGCAAAGACCAAACTGAAAGGTCATGCTAGCATTTGGTGGAAGGGAGTGCAGGCTGGAGCGAAATAAAAGAGGGAAAGAGAGAATAACTAAGTGGGAACGGATGGCAGAAAAGCTAAAGAGGCGAGTTCATCCCTGGTGATTATGAGTTAGACCTGCTGAAGAAAATGCAAGGATTGAGGCAATCAAGCAAGTCTATGAAAGAATACACAGAAGAATTTCATAAAATAATGATTAGAACAGGCCACTCAGAGGCCAACAAGGAGAAGGTAGCCCGTTACATTAATGGGTTACGAGCAAGCATTCAAGAACTAAGTCTAGTCCGGATGACCACCATAGAGGACGCTTACCAATTTGCTTTAAAGGTTGAAGAGAAGCTCAATAGGAGGTTTGAAAACAAGCAAAGAGGAAGAGGTCATGGCGGAAGGACCGACGGAAGGAACAGTGGAAGAAGAAATGAAGATTCTCAAAAAAATGGAGAAGGTAGCAGCAATCAAGAACAAAGGAGAGAAAATACAGACCGCCCCGTAATCAGAATAATGGTTACCGAGGGGGAAGAGGCAGAGCTGGACGAGGTCAAGGAAGAGGAAGATTTCGAGGGACTTGCTTCCAGTGTGGTGAAGAGGGACATCACCAATATGAGTGCCCACAGCAGCGAGAAAGAAATAATCGAAGGCCGAAAGGAAATGCCAGAGTAGCAGTCATTGATGAAGATGTTGGGTCTGAGCATTCAGAAGAAGCTGAGAGAGGAGAAGTAATGATTGCAAGGAGAGTCCTGCTGAATGAAGAGGGAGCTACAGATCAGAGGAAAAGCTTATTTCGCACAAGGTGTAAATGCACGGGTAAGATTTGCAACATTATCATTGACAACGGTAGCACAGATAACCTAGTTTCAGAGGGAATGGTTACAAAGCTACAACTGGAGAGAAAGAAACACCCGCATCCATATCGGATCGCGTGGTTGCAGAAAGACCATAAGGTTTTGGTCAATGAACAATGCCTGGTAAAATTTAGTATTGGAAATTACCGTGATGAGGTTATGTGCGACATTCTGCCCATGGATGCGTGCCATTTGTTGCTGGGAAGGCCATGGCAGTTTGACAGGTGTGCGGTTCATGATGGTCGAGCCAACACCTATTCCGTGACCAAGAATGGAATGCGTCATAAGTTGAAGCCCCTGAAGGAGGTGGAAGAAAAGGTATGTGGCAGTGCAAGAATTTGCTTGGTTGACGGAAGAAAATTTTTAGATGATTTGAAGCATGAGCATATGTGTTATGCATTAGTTCCTAGAGTCAGGGATACAGAATGCAAAGATGCCCCAATAGAAGTCCAAGAGCTGTTGAAGGAATTTCCAGATATCATATCTGATAATGTGCCTGAGGGTTTACCCCCAGTAAGAAAAATCAGTCACCATATTGATTTGGTGCCAGGGTCAAGCTTGCCCAATAAAGCTGCACATAGAATGACACCTGTAGAAACTGAAGAACTAAACAGGCAGGTCCAGGAGTTGCTGGAGAAGGGATTGATTAGGGAGAGTCTTAGCCCGTGTGCAGTACCTACAGTACTAGCACCCAAGAAGGATGGAGAGTGGAGAATGTGCACAGACTCTCGAGCCATCAACAAGATCACAATAAAATACAGATTTCCACTGCCAAGGATGGATGACATAATGGACTGTTTGAGTGGAGCCAAGTACTTCACCAAAATTGACCTCAAGAGTGGTTACCACCAGATCCGTGTCAGGGAAGGAGATGAGTGGAAGACAACCTTCAAGACAAGAGAGGGCTTGTATGAGTGGTTGGTCATGCCATTTGGGCTGTCCAATGCACCAAGTACCTTCATGCGGCTGATGAATGAGGTACTTAAAGAGTTTTTAGGAAAATTTGTCATTGTTTATTTAGATGATATATTAATATTCAGCGAGAACCCTGGAGGAACACTTGATGCACATCAGGAGGGTTTTTGAAAAGCTGCGGGAGGAGCGATTATTAATAAATCTAAAAAAGTGTAATTTTGTCAAGAAAGAGTTAGTATACCTGGGATTTGTAATCTCAGAAGAAGGTCTAAAAATGGACCCAGAGAAGGTGAGAGCTATCATCGAATGGCCTACCCCAAGAAGCACAACCGAGGTAAGATCATTTCATGGTCTAGCCAGCTTTTACAGGAAGTTTATAAGAAACTTCAGCAGCATTTGTGCACCCCTCACAGAAACAATGAGAGGGGACAAGAAAGAATTCAAGTGGACCTTAGGGGCTGAAAGGAGCTTTGATGCATTAAAGAAAAGGGTCATAGAACAACCTATTTTGGCACTCCCAAACTTTAACAAAGTATTTCAGGTAGATTGTGATGCCAGTGGCAGTGCAATAGGGGTTGTACTGAGCCAAGAAGGCAGACCTGTTGCTTATTTTAGTGAAAAGCTCAATGATGCTCGGAAAAAGTATTCAGTTTATGACCAGGAATTTTATGCTATAGTTCAGGCTCTGAAGAAGTGGAGGCATTACTTGTTGCCAAAAGAGTTTGTTCTATTTACTGATCATCAGGCATTGCAGTACATCAATAGCCAGACAAAACTGAATCAGCGGCACATGAAGTGGGTTGAGTTTCTCCAAAGCTATACCTTTGTGTTAAAGCACAGGAGCGGGAAATCAAATAGAGTTGCAGATGCTTTAAGTAGAAGGCAGAATCTGCTGATTGAAATGACAGTGGAAGTAGTAGGATTCGAAGAACTAAAGGGTCTTTATCCTGAAGATCCTGATTTTGCAGCAGCCTGGACGGCTTGCTTGGCACCTGTTACTGTGGACAGGACAAAATGGTTAGATTTCCTAATCCAAGATGGAATGTTGTTCAAGGGAAGTAAATTATGCATTCCAAGGAGTTCCATGCGGGAGAACTTAATCAAGGAAAAGCACAGCGGAGGACTTGGTCGGGCATTTTGGTCGGGATAAGACCATTGCCCTGGTGAATGAAAATTACTACGGCCGCAACTTCAACAAGATGTGAGAAAGTTTGTGCAAAGTTGCAGAATATGCCAGATGGCAAAAGGCGTAAGGCAAAACACAGGATTATACCAGCCGTTACCTGTACGAGAGGCCGTGGGAGGACATAAGCATGGATTTTATTCTTGGATTGCCAAGAACACGAGAGGGAAATGACTCTGTATTTGTGGTGGTTGACAGATTCTCCAAGATGGCACATTTTATTCCCTGCCAGAAGACAAGTGATGCAGTTCACATTGCAGGGTTATTTTTCAAGGAAGTGGTACGACTTCACGGTCTACCAAGAAGCATAGTTTCGACGAGAGATACAAAGTTTGTTGGGTATTTCTGGAGAACATTGTGGAAGAAGGTGAAGACAGATCTGAAGTTCGGTTCTGCATACCACCCACAAAGCGATGGACAGACGGAGGTGGTAAATAGAAGTCTGGGTAATTTGCTAAGATGCTTGATAGCGGATAAACCCAAGGGATGGGATTTAGTTTTGCCACAGGCGGAATTTGCATACAACAATTCTGTCAATAAGAGTACAAACAAATCTCCATTCCAAATCATATATGGAAACAGTCCGAGAAACGTTTTTGAGCTGAGAAAATTAGATAAAGGAGAAAAGTGCAGTGCAGAGGCTGAGGAATTCGCAAAACAGATGAGAAGCCTGCATGAAGAAGTAAAGAAACAAATTGCAAAAATGAATACTCAGTATAAAGCAAGAGCAGACCAAAAGCGGTGGTTCAAAGAGTTCGAAGTGGGAGATGAAGTCATGGTCCATCTTAGAAAAGAAATATTTCCAGCCAAAACTTACAACAAGTTGAAGATGAAGAAGTTTGGGCCATGCAAAATACTGGAAAAACGGGATTCAGGCAATGCATATGAAGTGGAATTGCCAAGTGGGCTTGACATTTCACCTATTTTTAACATATCTGATTTAGTGGAATACCATGAAGGAGATAGTACAGAGGCACCAAGCACAGAATTGTGGAGCATTCCAGCGTCTAGCCCAACCAAAGAAGAGATAGAGGAAATATTAGATACTCGTGAAGGCAGAAGCACAAGGAACAAACAATATTCTGAGTATTTGATCAAGTGGAAGGGCAGACCTATAGAAGATGCAACTTGGTTATCAAAAATAGAGGTTGACCGCCTGGGTCTTCCTCCCAAAGATCAGAAGTGAGGATCACTTCTCAATCCACCCGGGTGTCTGATGCAGGAGCATCCGAGGGCAGCAAAGCAATCGAGCATCAACCAAACTTTTGTTGTTATTTCTTTCTAAGTGGCAAAGTTATTTTTGTTTTCTAAGTGTTACACAGGGTCACGAAATCGTGACATGTCACGATTTCGTGACATGTCACGAAATCGTGACCCAAGGCGGAGAAAGCGAGGCCGAAGGACAAAGGGTCGCGAAATCGTGACCAAGGAAAGCAAGGCCGAAGGACAAAGGGTCACGAAATCGTGACCCAAGGCAGAGAAAGCAAGGCCGAGGGACAAAGGGTCACGAAATCGTGACCCAAGGCGAGAAAGCAAGGCCGAGGGACAAAGGGTCACGAAATCGCGACATGTCACGATTTCGTGACATGTCACGAAATCGCGACCACAAGGCGGAAAGCAAGGCGCGGAAGGCACAAGGGTCGCGAAATCCGTGACGTGTCCAAGGCAGGGAAGGCAAGGAGCGGAAGCCAAATGGTCATGAAATCGTGACATGTCACGATTTCATGACCAGAGCAGGAGAACGGAGGCCGACAGACGAAAACGGCGCGATATCGCGACAGGTCACGATATCGCGGCCAAAACGGAGGGAAAGGGCTTGACGGAGGAAATGTCGCGATATCGCGACATGTCGCGATATCGTGACGGAAGCTGGAGAGAGAAAGCGTAGGAGGGAAATGGTCGCGATATCGCGACATGTCGCGATATCGTGACCAAACAGAAAAACACGCACTCCAGCTTTCATAAAGACATCCCTTCGTGCGCGGCAAGTTAGAGGCAGTGAAGCAGCTATTCCAAAGAAGGATTCCAATGGGCATGTTGGCCACTCACGCAGGGTATCTGGAAGACGCGTTTAAAGCAACTAACAGCAAGCAGCAGATCGAGAAGAAGATTCCATTGGATATGGCGACCGAGTCGCGCACCTCACCTAGAGTCTCATCAATGCAACTTTCTAGAATTGTTCCAAGTGGCAATTGTAGATCGTGGGAAGTGTAAAAGCACAGAGGATCGGGACCTCAATAAAAACCCATGGATTGTAATGAGAGGGGGTTGGCAAATGGCAGTTTGGCTGTATATTCTTGTAAAATTCTTCCAAAGTATTGAATACAAAATCTTGGGCTCTTGTTTCTCTGGTTTTTTGTATTACGCAAGATCTATGTTTGATATGTTCTCCACCACTTTCTGATGGTTACAGAAGGCGATCACGATGGAACTCCACATAAATAGCATCTGACTATGTGTTCTTGATTTTTTTGACTTGTAGGTATAGACCGTAGCTATCAGCTATGGGCCAACAATTGAACCATAGGTTCAACATGCGGGCAATAGTCAGAACCGTAGACCAGACCTATGGTTTCTAGCTGACAACACAGACAATAAAAATCAGAGAGCCAATCATTGTAGGACCTGAGGTAGGCCCTATTTTCAACCCTCTATCATTTTTTTCCCTCTGTGTTTTTACAGCATGTATGATTTTGAATGCAAATTAGGAAAAACCACTAAAAAAGGGTAATCAATCATCCTAGTTTGCTTTTGCATTTACTTCCATAGAAAGGTGCTGCTAGGAACAACGGACCTATGATTGCAGTCCACCCTAGGCTACAACATGCTTGATAGAGTGTCTTGTTTGGTTTGCATGTGTGAGGCCCAATTAGTGGCCAATTATCATCGTAATGTGCATTGTCTAAAAGAGCATCTAGATTAGTTTGCATTTTTTGAATGTAAAACGTTCTTCATTTTGCATAGCACTTAGAAATTGAGCATGTGTGCTATATGATGCATTTCTTTTATGTACAATAAAATGAACCACACACACCACTTGGCACTTAAACGCTAGTGAGTTGGGCTTGACATCCAACCACTAGTAGGGTTCAATGACGGTGGGCATCATTTCCATCCATTGGCCCAAATCCTATGAACCCTTTGTTATTAGACCAATACCGGATCCAAGAACCTTTCGTACCCTAGAAAATTTGCATGTATTCTCTTCGGAGGGTATAACGCTGACTGGGGGAAAATGGGTGAGGATCTGGGAGGACCTGTGCTCCTTGACCATGTGTGGACCTTCATTACCACACATTATAGGTTGGATTACGTGACTTGGAGTTCATAGCCAAGTTGTCGAGCTACGAGTATACAGGTGAAAGCCATTAAACTGAGAATAAAATCCAACAAGTTTTGCAAAACATGATAAGAGTTTCTACACTGATACAACAAATCATTGAAACAACATCAAATAGTTTAGGGCTCACTTTCAAAATTTAATACGAGATAATCATCATTGTATACCTTGTTTTCTTAATAATAAAAGATACATCTAGATGCTAGGTACACAATGGTGGATACACGAGGTGGTCGAAAAAGGTCTAAACCTGATGCCAATGATCAACCCCTAACCAATTCACAACAGCACGTGTCAAGTCCTCACCCACATGAGCGAACCGAACGTCATTCGACAAGCATTAGAGGAGATAACTCGACATGAGGGGACCCCATAGAGCATACCCCAGATAGAGGAGCTTTAGTACACTCCTCTAGGCATAGGATAGAATAGGGAGCCTCTCAGCATGAGGGTGCTCCACTCGAAAGCCATTATCGAGACCGCAGTGCACGTGCATCCATGGGATCGGCCGAAGAGTATGTTGTGCAGGGGACCAGGTTGGTGCCCCTACATACTAAGTCCATAGGAGGATCCATACCTCCACATTCTGAGTATAGAAGGACTAGAGATCCACCCATTCAGGGGTAGGTAGATAGGCTCACTTTCGAGCATAGGTCTACCCATACTCCCATGCGTGGTCCACCATGCAAGATCACCATTGATATATCAAAGGTGGGAGCTAATGGCACACCACCACATGAGTGGTGGTAGTCTAGATAGTTAGAGGGTCTAGGTAGTGTTTTAGAGTAGTTAGGCTACAAGCCTTTGGCTCCACCCACTCGTGCCCCGAGTGAGCATAGCGGGAGCATCGTCAGGACTACTAGAGAGCATGGAGAGGCTTCTAAGCACCCTCATGTCACACACCCACTATCTATGCATGGTGGTTCATAATATAGGACATAATAAGATGCCAATGTCATCTTCATAGATAGAGGCAAAGGTGCAACACATCAGTTCGATGGGTACAGAACCCATAAGGTCGCTCGTACAGAGCATGGATACCAGAGGCCTCCCATGGTCGATCAGATTGATAGATCACATCGACTGGTATCGGAGCAGAAATGCCAACTCCTCCAAGATCAATTAGAGGATGCTCACCTAGAGAGGTAGTGCATTGAAGATGAAAATATTCAAGCATAGAGGCTCCTTAGACAAAGGCTATATGAGCAACGCATGCACGAAGAGTGTATCCTTACCCAGAAGGAGCGCGTGGAGTAGGAGGATAGGTTAGCTAGGGCTGGCCTATATCCTCATGATGAGCATAGAGAGCATGTATATAGGAAGGCTTTATCACAAGCCGATATGCATCAAGAGCATAGAGATGCTCGTACTCATGCTAGTGCCGAACAGAGGGAGCGGCCACCATCGCTCGATGATCAGAGGTAGAGGCAGCATGAAGAAGAAGAGGGAGATAGATACGAGCAAGAATATCCTAAGAGCTCCCGAGCTGAGGAGGAGGAAGAGCAATGCCCTCCATCTCGTACGAGGAAGACAATACCTCCTAAGCCACCTCCACATCAACTTAGGGAGGAGGACTTTCTATCTTCGAAGGCCTATAAGGCCTTAGCCGAGAAGGTCAAAGCCATCGAGAGACAAGGCATGACTATTCAAAAGCTGACATTAAGGAAAATTCATAATGAGCCTTTGGATCCTTCGATGCCTACTCTAGCTTACCCTGAGCATTTTGATATGCCCAGGTTAGACAAGTTTAAGGGTGATGAAGATGCATAGGAACATATCACGAGCTTTTTGGATGCTTGTTTTTAGATAGCAAGCAACGATGCATTGTTGTTGCATACTTTCATCATGACACTTTTTAGTCCAGCTCGAGAGTGGTTCAATCAGCTAAAGAAACATAGCATAACTAGTTTTGAGCAATTAGTTGATGCCTTTCTTGAATGCTATTCCTTTGGCATCAAGAAATAGGCCAATATTTTTGATCTAGCTATGCTAGCTCAACGCGATGATGAGCCAATTGAGAAGTATAAAAAGAGATGGAGGAGACTAATGGTGAAGTTGCCATTCCCTATTCCTACCATAGAGTTAACATGAATGTTTACAAAGAGTTGTGCCAAGCACATCTCATTACTACTATAGCTACAGTAGTATCCTACATTCGAGGAGGCTTTGGTGCAAGCCAAAGTGATCGAGGACATCAAGTTGTAGGAAGGCAACTTGAAGCTCAAGAATAGGAGAGAGGGACAAAAGAAGAGTGCCACAAAACAATAGGGCAAGCAGGCCCATGTGAATCAAGTGGTGTTGAATCTCCAAAGAGAGGACAAGGGGCAACAGAAATAGAATTATCAGGCCCAACCTCCTCCTGCGTAGTATGATAAGTGCAACAACAATTATAAGGGCAAGAACAAAGATCAACGCCCACCTCACTAGTTCACACCATTGATAGAATCACTGACATCAATTTTCCATCAACTATGTGAGGCCAAGGCAATTAGATTGCCCGAGGTCAAGCTGATAGACCCCAATCAACCCAAACCAAAGGGGTACCAAGAAGATCTATTTTACATTTTTCATCAAATGAAAGGCCATGACATTGAGGTGTGCTAGAATTTCAAACACATGGTGCAAAATATGATTGAAAAAGGTGAGCTTGTAGTGCCGCACAACCCATAGGCACTCGATAATCAGAATATGGGGATTTATAAAAATCCCTTGCCGAATCATGAGGTGCCTCGCAACAACGTTGGCCAAGTCAACCAGGTGTGAGTCGAACCACCTACCCAGGGGTTCGTAGGCATGGTGAACATTGTCACTAGGCATGGGAGATATGAACAACAGAATCAACCTCGTGCTCCCATTCAAATACAAGCCATGCCAAATCAATGACCAATGCAGAATATTCTAGGCCCACCAACAAGACCGATGGTGACCATAAGGAGCAGGTTGGTCCAAAACCTGTAGACAACTCCTACGAAGTTGTCAATATATGAGCTAATACAGTAGTCCCCTAGGCACAGGGAGACTCTTATGGACATTTTGAGGTCCATTGAAGTACAGTCCCAGGATGCACAGACATTTACTAATTTTATGGGACATGTACAATAGTGTCAGGAACCGATGATCCAATTTTATGATCATGAGATAAGGATGGTTTCTACAACCATGGCTGACCCACCATTGCATATAATCACATGTGTTAATCACATGCCATTTAAAAGGGTCTTGATCGATACCGGCTCATCGATCAACATAATAATGACCAAGGCACTGAGTCATTTGAAGTTGCCTAAATCACACATTGTGCCCACTACATTTACATTGAGAGCGTTTAACGATGCACTATGTTTGACTATTGGCACAATTATCCTACCCATGTAGGTAGGCCTGAAGACCATCTCTATGATGTGTCATGTGATAGAAGGGGCCATGCAGTACAACATACTACTCGGTAGGCCTTGGATTCATGAAATGCATTGCGTTCCCTCGATATTGCATCAATGTGTGAAGTACATTCATGAGGGATGGGTTCACGTAGTATCATCGAATGAAGAACCTTTTAAGTTCGTGAACCTAGCAGATTTTCCTAGGGGTTTCATACTCCCATCAATGCACCTGGATGTTCGATCATCATCATCGATAAAGAGGCCAGGAGGTAAACCAATAGTACGTGCTCAACCAATGCCATATATGTCACATAGATCGGAGCACACCACTACCACTTCCCTGAGACCATCGACATCAGTCATGCATCGGGATGAAAGGAAGTTGAAGGTAAAAATGGGTGAGAAAGAGGAGCGTGAGCCCGAGCCAGTCGTCGAGGAGGTTCCCACTCCTATGGAAGTTGAGGAACCCCAAGACAAAGCCGAGGAGGCGCCTCAACCTACCTCACCTGCATCTTCAGTAGGGTCATCCGCACCATGGGTGACTGTTCATCTCACCAACATCAGACTAGGTGAGTATATAGTGCAGAATGTGACCTTTGGGCCAATTTTAGAAACTGCATAGGAGATGGGCCGACCGCCCGCCCATCGCTATCCGGTTGGATCAGTCGTACCATTGGGTGAGCCACCCAATCAGACTAACTTTATCTATGTAGGGCTAGACCAACTTCCAACGTGAACGCCCATGGATGAAGATGACGATGAACCATTCATAGTAAATGTTCATTATCTATCCAACCCGAAGTATGCCATGCATATTTTTGAGTTATATCATTGGCATGGATACGACCTTGGTCTCTTTGAACAAGGATGTAGGACTCCACTGGAACCATGTTATCAGTTAGTCACTGATAGGTTCAGTTTAGGGTTACAGATACGAGGGCAGGATGATTTGCTTATAGCATCCTTAGATCATCTATACCTTAGTCTAGTGGACGATGTGGATTTTAATCCATATCATCCTGATCCTTCTAGGTTCTGGAGGAATCACCCGATGATATCTGTTGTCACCGTTGAGCCACTCGAAGATCATCATGAAGGGCTCCTTGAGCAGACTGAGATAGAACTGAACCCCAGAGATAACCTGGGACACCAAACCCATGATGCAGTCGATGACACAGACGTGCAGGGGTGCAACCCCATTACTATAAGTGATCTCGAGCTAGGAGATCTTTATAATGAATATGGAGTGGAGTCCACCTCCGATATGAGTGGACCAGACTATGATGCAGTGAGGAATCCTCAAATGATGATGAATCTAGGGATGAAGTCGAAGGTGCCTATGTGAGGCCCTTGCATCATTTATTGCCTATTGAATCGATACAAGTTATCAAGGAGATTCTTCCCACTATAGATCATTCTAAGGAAGAAGCAGAGCATGTGTACTCAGAGACATCGTATATACGATATAATTATCTAATTTTTTAGATACATACGATAATGACCAAACACTGAGATTCATGGGGCCGCATCTACTGGATCATCCCCCACCTATGGGGGTGAATGAAGGATTCTATTATGATAGTGATGAAGAGGATGAAATAGAGAGAGCCTATTTAGGCCCTCATTACCTACATCACCATCATGTTCCTTACATAGTCGAGGACTTACGCAGAGAGATTAATCTTGAGCCTCATCTCAAGGGAATAGCATCAAATTTCAACATGATTTATCACTTGTTGTTTCCCGTCCATGCACATACATGGAGCTCCTTGAGCCAAATGATCCTATACTATAGGTAGTGCATAGGGAGGATCCAATCATCCATAGTTTTCATAGAGAGGACCCATTCATGCCTATGCCATTAGAGCCAAATCTCGGGTATGAGAACTGCATCGATGATGTAGAGTTGTTTCCATGTGGTCCTGGAGATCAATTCCATTCCATAAATATGGTCTCCATTGATTTGACCACCCCACTCCACAATCTAGTAGATCCATCCAGACCGTTGTATCTTAATGTAGATGCTATCGACTGGGATCATGTTGATTCACCAGTAGAGCCTGAGGATTTCTTCCCTAACGAAGAAATGTTGCAACCATTTCATTTTGCGCCAGGCTATGCTTATGATGTTTATCATGCTGAGAATGCTTCTAACATAGAACATATAAATCCAGTTGATGACATCCATTTGATCCCTACACCTCACCAGCTTGAGGAGGGGTCGCATATGTCAGTAGAGGAAACCTTCGACGTGGATATCGACAACGATCCCACTAATCCAAAGAAGGTTAAATTTGGAGAAAGTCTCACTCCAGATGAGCGTGACAACATCATCCCTCTATTGAAAGTGAGACCAAATATTTTTTCTTGGACGTACAAGGATATGCCAGGTCTAGACCCAAAATTGGTTACTCATAACCTTTCGCTAGATCTGACGAAGAAGTCGATCAAGAAAAAGCTTAGAAAGATGCATCCAACAGTAGCCTTAATGGTGAAATATGAGCTACAAAAGTTGTTGGATGTAGAATTTGTCATTTCCATCGACTATCCAGAATGGGTGTCCAATATGGTACCCGTAGGAAAACCAGATGGAAGAATCCATATTTGTATGGATTTTAGAGACCTTAACAAGGCAACACCCAAGGATTCATTTTCATTGCCCAATATTGATGCTCTTGTAGATGCCACTATAGGTCATGAGATGCTCTCCCTAATGGATAATTTTTTTGGTTACAACCAAATTTAGATTAAACCCGAAGACCAACACAAAACCATGTTTACAATGCCATGGGGGACATTTTGCTACAAAGTGATGCCATTCGGTCTTAAAAATGTTGGTGCCACATACCAACGGGCCATGACATACATCTTTCATGACTACATGCATAAAATTCTAGAATATTACATTGATGACTTACTAGCTAAGTCATTACTACGTGAAGAGCATGCAGAGGTCCTGAGGAAAGTCTTCGATCGCTTGATAGAGCATAATGTCAGGTTGAATCCTAAGAAGTGCGTATTTGGTGTCACTTCTAGTAAACTCTTAGGATTCATCATCTCTAAATGAGGCATCGAAGTAGACCCAATGAAGGTCAAGGCCATCTTAGAGATGCGTCCTCCCTCCAATATTAAGGAATTAAGGAGCCTTCAAGGCAAAGTAGCCTCGATAAAGTGATTTATCACTCAACTATCGGATAAATGTCGACCCATGAATCGACTACTACATAAGGGAGTCCCATTCAATTGGGATGAGGACTACAAGGTAGCCTTCACTGAGATTAAGCAATACCTAGCAATGTCACCAGTGCTAGCTCCACCAAGGCCAGATGTGCCTTTTTTGCTATATATATCGGCAACCGACTTTGCATTGGGGACCATGTTAGCCCAAAAGAATGTGCAAGGAAAGGAACAAGCCATATATTACATTAGCCGAACCTTGGTGAGTTACGAGCTAGGATATGCATATGTTGAAAAGTTGTGTTTAGCAGTGGTGTTCGCTACCAAGAAATTGTGGCATTACATGCTAAGTCATACGACGTATGTTATATCAAAACAAAACCCTTTGTAGTATATGATGAGTAAAACGTATCATAATACATGTACTACAAAGTGGATCATGCTATTGATAGAATTCGATCTGGAATTCATAAGCCAGAAGTCCATTAAGGGACAAGTCATAGCTGATCAGTTAGCAGAGGCACCACTTTCAAATAGCAGGCCTCTGACCATTGAGCTTTCGGATGATGTAGTCTTTGTCGTATCCGAAGCTCCCAAACCCGAAGAACCAGAGAACAATGCTGATATGACTCTGTTCTTTGATGGTTCAAAATGCGAGCAAGGAGGTGGTGCCGGAATAGTGTTTTTCATGCCACAAGGAGCTCCAATGCCCTTGTCATTTAAGTTGGATTTTTCATGCACCAACAACAATGTTGAGTACGAAGCCCTACTATTGGGCCTCCACACAATCATCGCCATGAATATTAAGAGATTGAACATCTTTGGTGACTCCTTGCTCATAGTAAATCAAGTTAAGGGGCTCTTTCAGTGTCGATGTCCCATACTGAAAGCCTATAAAGATCTAGTTGCCACATATTTGGCTAAATTTGAATGGTATGACATCGAGGCAATCCCTCGATCATCAAACAGGTTTGTAGACACCATGGCATATTTGGGATCTTTAATCCCTCAGAATCCATCTATGGATTTCACTACCATCCATGTCAAGACGCTCTCGCATCCGACAGCAGAGCGTGCAACCTATGATAACAAAGAATCGATCAACATGATCAGTGTAGAACCAAAAGTTGAATGGTTCTACAAAGTTGAAGACTTTCTTAAGAAGGCACCCTGGGGGTCATTAACCTCTTAGAGTCCTATGGGGAGTGGTATTACCATTCACCACAAGGTTATTTCTGAGTCTGCATTTGCAAAAGTAAATACGCAGGGGGAGCAAGTCGTCTTAGCAGTTGAAGCTGAGATTTATCAAAATTGGATGTCACAAATTAAAGACTTCCTAAAACTTAGTATGATCCCAGAGGGATTGTCACATGCCACAAAATGCACATTTAAATAGAAAGTGACAAAATATATCTTAATAGGAGATATTTTGTACCATAGAAGCTACGATGGAGTTCTCCTTCATTGTCTAGAGCCCCAAGAGTCATCTTGGGTGATCTCACAAGCTCATGATGGTACATGTGGTGGCCATTTTAATGGCATGGCCATCATCAAGTGCATCCTTCGCATGGGTTATTATTGGCCCACTCTAGAGAAGGATTGCAATGCGTATGTCAAGAAATGCATCAAATTTCAGCATCATGCTAATCTTACGCACTTGCCATCATAGGCCTTACAGCCCATCCAAGTGGCTTGGCCATTTTCTCAGTGGGGATTAGATCTTATAGGCAAGATCTCTCCTCCATCATCGGGTTGACATACATTTATTATCATGGCTACTGAGTACTTCACAAAGTGGGTGGAAGCAATACCCTTAACAATGACAACTAGAGCTCGTATAACAGAGTTTATACTAGAGCATATCATAAGTCATTTTGGGATTCCATCCAAAATAATCTCGGATAATGGAATGTCATTCAAGAACAAAACTATGAGAGCCTTGATGTCTAAGTATAGAATCAAGCATAGTTTTGCAACTCCATACTATCCACAGGCAAACGGGCAAGCTGAGGCCTCAAACAAGACTATGGTAGCCATCTTGAAAAATATGGTGCAAGAAAACCACAAGGATTGGCACATCCAGCTACCCCTTGCATTATGGGCTTATAGGACTAGCATTCGGATGCCCACTAGGGCAACGCCATTTTCACTAGTATATGGCGCTGAGGCCATTATGCCCTTAGAGTTGGAAATACCAACGTTGTGCGTCGCATTGAAAGAGTTCATCGATGATGACACCGCATGACAAGCTCACCTGGATCAACTGATGCTACTTGATGAACATCATGTGAATGCCCTGGAGCATCTCCACATTTATCAAGAGTGACTAAAATGAGCTTACAATATCAAAGTCCATCAGAGAGACTTTGAAGTTGGGGATCTTGTGCTCAAAGAGAACCAACAGAACTCTAATTTGCCACCCGATCTGAGGGACAAATTTATGGCTAATTGGCTAGGGCCCTATATCATATCTAAAAATATTGGTCTAGGTACTTATCACCTAACATCGCTAGGAGGTGTTGAAGAGCCTGAACCTCTCAACATCATCCATATTAAGGCATTCTATGCTTGAGAGCATAGTAAAAGGCTCCAAGGGTTCTTAAGAATCGCTTGGTCAAGTAAAAGCTCCAAAGGCATCAGTAAGCCCTTTGGTCAATCCCAAAAAGGCTCCAAGGGTTCCCAAAACCACTTGGTCATGTCAGTCAAAGGCTTCGAGGGTTTGCTTAAAAACCACTCGATCAATCCCAAAAAGGCACCAAGGATTTCTGAAAAATCGCTTGGTCAACCCAAAAGGCTTCGAGGGTGTGCTTACAACCGCTCGATCATCCTAAAAGGCTCCAAACATGCTCATAAGTAGTTTGGTCAAGCAAAAAGCTCCAAAGGCATCTATAAGCCCTTTGGTCAAACCCAAAAGCTCTGAGGGTTTGCTTAAAACCGCTCGGTCATCCTAAAAAGTTCCAAGGGTTCTTAAGAATCGCTTGGTCAATTAAAAGCTCCAAAGGCATTTCCTCACCATTTGGTCATTCCTAAAGGCTCCAAAGGCATGTACTCACCATTTGGTCAGATATGAGGCTCAAAACTCATAAAAATTATAAAATCAATAAAAAACAAAAAAAAAGTGGTAAAGCATAAAATCCAAAAACATTTGCTTTTGCATTTTGCATATTCATTTGCATTCACACATGCATTCACTACATTACATTGCATATAGGCATTCGTCATCCATTGCATTCCATAATAGAATGGATCATGTTTGTCAGTCTTACAAATGACACCATGTTTGTGTCTAAATCATGCACCTCTGCATTTATCATAATCCATTGCATACATACACAACGTTTGTTGCTATAAAATACTTAAGTATCCAAAAGTTTTTCGGTCACTCAGCCATACCTAGTGGGTCTCTCAGGTGTCATAGAAATCTTGCTTTGCTTTTGTAGATGAGGTCAATAGTTGGGATAGTGCTTGACATATCAGGATCCCATCACTAAGCAAAACATATAAAATCCTGCTAAGATAAGAGAGGATGAAAGCTATGAAAGTGGTCCTAGGTTCTCTAGAGAGATGGGTTTTATTACCTGCTTGTCTTGCAAATAGTTCGGTCTAGAGTGGTGAACCTTGGAAAAAGGACAAGAATTTCCCCTACTCATACATAGATACACAGTTTAAATCTCAGATCAAAATTCAAAGTTCAAAGTTCAAAGTTTACAATTCAAAGCTCAAATATTAAAATAATATAGTGAATCAAAAGCACTATACAAATCCCTTGCTCAAGAAAAATAGGAATAAACAGTGATTTTTATCACTAAAGTAAAACATGAAAAACAATGATTTTTATCACTACATATGAGCAAGTATCAAAAAATAGGGTGAGAACTTGAATCCCTAGATTGTTCACCATTCAAAAGCCATAGAGTGAACCCCGATTGCAGCAATGGGTTGAAAGAGTCCCACCTGCTCCTAGAGTAGTAGTTCTATTGGGTGATCCCTAACCACAACAATGGGTTGAAAGAGTCCCACTTGCATTTAGAGGGGTAGTCCTGATCAATTTGCAAGATAAGCTAGCTCTAGGTGCCTAGGGTTGTCTAGCATTATAGTCCAATCAAATTTGAAACAAGGATGATACGAACATATGAGGAACCCGATCTCACATATGGGTTGAAAGAGTCCCGACTGACATCTGGGGTATGCCTATGATCTATCTAAAAATACTCACATGCACACACAGGGATAATGAATAGTTGGGTCTTTCACGGCAAAAGCCTCGTCCAACAGAAGCCTTGTACAGTTAGTATGTGACATTTGAGAAGTCTACTAGGGTGTTTGAGTCTCATGGAAAACCTCAAAAAAAATTCTCTAATAGCAACAACATACCAAATATCGCAAATCATCCAAAAATAAATCATGTCAATCATGAAAAATTCAAAGTATCAAATTCAGGATACATCATTACAAGTAAACACAAAGTTTACAGGATATAGGATAGATACCGGATGGATATCAAAAATGATATTTAGATGACCATTGACTATATCATGCATATCTAAAAATGCAAAAGAAATATCAAGTGACATATGATATCACCCATTTCATACCATTTCATATCATTGCATCTCATATATGGGTGTTTAATTGAGTAAATTCTTGTAATGAGGATTTACAATTACATTCATGATTGTTATACATTCTGTGGTGTCATCCATTAGATTGATAAACACGTATCACATTCATTCCTTATGTTTTAAGTGATTAAGGCATACAGGTTCATTTACATAAAATCATTACCATGTAAATAATGCATTACATCCATTGCATCAACATATCGGAACACAGGCATAAATTAAATGCATGCAAAGAAAGCAAAATCAAATATGCATTTAAAGCAAACATTGCATCAATAAGCATCTATCATCAAATCGCACATCTAAGCATCTAGATCACTGCATACCATCATCATAAAGTAAATAGCTATCTAGTGCATGTCATCCATACATCACATCATATAGCATCAAATAAACATAACACATAAGCATTGCATCCATGTGCATCAAATAAACAGAAAAATAAAAATATATAAACAAGTACATATAATGAGCCATAAATGATCAGATCATATATATATATATATTTTTTTTTTTTTTTTGTGTCTCAAGAGTACATCAGGAGTATACAAAATGCCCATAGGCTACAATCGTGTAGGTCCTAGACCTTACACCAAAAATGGTACATATCAAATATCCAGCAAGATATGATACTAAGTATGTCTATGCCCCAGACCTATGACTAGAGTCACCCTCATCTCCCTATGACTCCTATGAGAGCTACCTCCATGTGTGCTAGAGGACCTATGTGTCCTCTCGATCCTATGAGTCCGTTGGCTAGAGCTCACCATGGACTATCCTAAAGTCTAGGACCTGGTCCTCTAAGACCCCATAGCATGTCTATCCTCTAGTACCTCCAAGCCCCACAATATGATGAAGCCCTCTAGCTAGGAGATGCGAGCTGCCCTCGCATCGCAAAGGTCATTTCCCTCCTCTACGAGGGAAGTGAGCCACCTAACCTCTGCCATGGGATCACCACCTCCTAGCAGTGTAGCTGATGGTGCAACTAGAGGTCCCATAATAGCATGGGAGGATGAAGGATCCCCCTCTATGCCCTGAGTAGCTCTCTCTATAATGGCCTCACCCCGCTACACCAGTGCCACATCTTATGCACTAGTAAGCTCATCGACCTATGACTCTGCTACTATATCCCAAGCTATGAGGGCTATAATCTATGCCTGAGCCTCTACCAGTTGTCTATCCCTATGAGCCAGCTTCACCTCTAGAAGGGTGATAGTAGTATCCCATTATAGCTACTGGGTCTAAAACCTACCAACCTGACTCTACAAGTCGGCAACCTGAGCGAGGAGCTCCCCTACATCACTATCAGGAGGCACCTCACCCTCCTATAACCCCTCCTCCTCCTCCACCTCTACCTATGGAGCCTCCTCTATGGTGGCCTCTGTGCCCCATCCACCCTCGGTCCTCTAGCGCACCCTACGCCCATCAAGATCGGCCCCTACCTCTGCCTAGTCATCTACTCTACCTAGAGGCCCTAAACCCTACCACTATAGGAGGGACCACCATGTGTCATATGCTAGGGTGGTCCTAGGTGTGTCATCCCCAAACTCCTAGAAGTCATCAACCTCATCTCCTAGAGCTGTAGGCTGAATCCATGGTAGATGTGTCTCTAGCACGAGATGCCTATACACAAAAGGAATCTCTAGAATGTCCTACACCAAGCCAAACTACCATAAGACATGAGAGAAGAACTGATACTCTCTAATATCGACCTTACGACCGAGTAGCCACCTATCCTGATGAGCCTATCATAGCCACTCACCTACCTCAATCCAATTTGGGCACTCCCTATAGGGATGCCACTCAATGTCATCCGACCCAAGAGCTACAAGCTATCTAATATAATAATCTGTATCTCTAGCATGGGTCCTACTCTAGAACCCCTCCTCCTCTCATGGCCAGCACGTGGTGTAGCACTGATGGGCATCATCAATGGTCATGATATGGAGAGGTAGGTCCATGGGATGCTCGATCTGGATATGCTGCCAACCCTAGATCTATAACAATAGGCTACAGCTAATCCCTCGATAGCTTTAGCTCATAATCTGGTACAACTCCCTATAGAGCTGACATAGCAGTATGCTCCCCCAAGCTAGGCATAGTGGCTGAGTAGTGGAACTCTGAATCACTCTCTAGACACTAGCCAAGAGGTTCCAGGGAATCCTCACACCCGAGGAGTCTGGAAGCACTATCTATACCACAAGGATCATGAAGATCACCACACAGACTGAGAAAATGTGCTCGCCCTACTAGTATCCAATGTGGACACCTCCATGGTCGATCTTCTCCTGAGCCTCCTTGCTCCGGTCACCAAAGATAGCATCAAATATAGGCCCCTTTCTCTGAGAAGAGGAAGAGGTGATGGCCTCGCCATCGATAGGGATCCTAAAGATCCGATAAACATCCTCTAAGGTCACAGTCATTTCACCTGTAGGTAGGTGAAAGGTGTTGGTCCACGCATTCCAACGTCGGGCCAACGTAGTCAAGTAGGTCTGATCTACCCTAATAGTGGGTAGATCTAGTACATAGCCGAATTCGATGGCTCTAAACCATGCACGCTCACCATCAGTGAGTTGTCTACGGAGAATCTTAAGCAGATCGGGCTCACGAGCCCTAGAGGTCAACCTCTGAAATAAAAGTAGTATATAAGCTAAAATTTTAAAGAAAAACATCAAAAACATCTAAAAACTGATAAAAAGACAAAAACATGTCACAAGGCATTCATAAAAATAAAAAATATCAATTAGGCAAGTCAAAATTGCATTAAATGACATTAATTGCCTATTAAACCTTAGAAAAATTAAAAATTTGATAAATTTTTCTAAAGTCTATGAACCACGGGTCAACCCTACGGTCCGCATGCGGTCAAAATATGACCGTTGTAGTTTGAATGCGAACCACAGCTGATAGCTGTGGTCCCCAATATGACAATTGGGAACCGCAGCTGCCAGCTACGGTCTAGGAAGAATACCCATTTTGGGTACCTTCCTAGCCTTTCTCACTAAAAAAATTAAACCTAGCTAAATCTAATCTAGTGAGGTTCATTACCAACTATTTAATGAGGTTAATTTTTTGCATTTCTTAATGTGGTTCATTTTATTGGTATTGAATGCGAGGACTCGGTTTTGAATTACCTTGCCCGCTTCATGGCCTCTGCTAGTCGATGGCTGATCAGCATCCGCCATCAGGGTATCAAGTGTGGTATACGGATGAGTTTTGGGCAGCGTTTCGGATCAGTGAAATGTCTCCTATCTCTTAGAGCTCTCTCAATGCAGTTGCTTGAATAACACAAGCTTATACTAAGAGGGGAGGGGTGAACAGTATAAGACCTCTTTTTACTTTCTCTATTTAACTTCAAATTTGCAAAGCAATGAACCAATAGCAATATCAAAGCAATGCATAAAGCAACACACAATGAGACACCAATTTTAACGTGGTTCACCCAACAGGGGCTACATCCACAAAACATTTCTCTACAAATCTTTCTCAAAGTTATTTGGGAATCCTTCCCAATTACAATGTTTATGAGCCTTAGCCCAAAGGAGAAACCTTCCCCTACTTAAGTATTTATGAGCCTCTACCCAAAGGATAATCCTTCCCCTCCTCATGAATTTATGAGCCTCCTGCCCAAAGGAGAATCCTTCTCCTCAGCTCTCGGATAATGATACTTCGGAAGATCACCCCGCCTCTTATTCTCGCTAGCACGTGGAACTCCTTTCCACATAAGACCTCCTATCCTCAATGCTCAGCCTCAAGAGACCTCTGTCCTCATTGATCACCTCCACAACAACTCATAAACCTATACTAAACATAATCAGTCGTTCTAGAACAAGTATTCCTCACTCTGTCAGATTTGTCCCAAGCTCAACTCATAAAGCTTGAACAAATAAATATCTACTGCACACAAGCCTTCTCAAAGACTTGTCAAAACTATCCTCAGGTTCTTCTCAAAGAACCACTTCAACTCTGTCCTCAAGTCCTCTGCTAGGACCTGTCCAAATCAGCTCACAAGTCCTTCCTAGAACTTGTCCAAATCAGCTCACAAGTCCTCACTAGAACCTTTCCAAATCAGCTCATAAGTCCTCACTAGAACCTATCCAAATCAGCTCACAAGTCCTCACTAGAACCTGTCCAAATCAGCTCACAAGTCCTCACCAGAACTTTTCCAAATCAGCTCACAAGTCCTCACTAGAACCTGTCCAAATCAGCTCACAAGTCCTCACTAGAACCTATCCAAATCAGCTCACAAGTCTTCACTAGAACCTATCCAAATCAGCTCACAAGTTCATCAAGAAAAACTTGCTTAGCATGAACCCACAAAGATAATTGTTAGAGACCCAATGTGATTCATCAACCTCATAGAAGCATAAAGAGAATTGTTAGAGACTCAATATGTTCTATACTTAACTCCCAATCTCAATCTCAAATCTCATAGAAACATAAAGAGAATTGTTAGAGACTCAATATGTTCTATACTTAACTACCAATCTCAATCTGAAAAGAATAAGATAGATGTAGTATGCTTTTCTCAAGAACATGAAACACAACCCAAAAATTTCCAACCATGCAATATCTCATATAACAATGATACTCATGTTCTTTCCACAACCAATATCTTTTCTCAACCAATTAGGGATTCAACAACAATTCTCATAGACAAGGTTTAACCAACATCATTCAACTCAACATTAACCTTGAAGCATTCAACCAATCACTACATGAAAAGGAAACTAGTAGACATCCTTTTCCCTCCAAATATATTTGAACAAAATAGCCACCAACATAAATCACCAATGCAAAGAATAACTTGCTCAAATCAATCTCAATGGAGTAAACCCAAATCATGTATCAAGTAAAGCATTAAATTGATCAAAATAACCTCTATGGAAGAAACTCAACCATCAATCTCAAAACATCCAACTAAGGGTTTCACCAACTCAAAGCAAGTAGCAAGACTTACTAACATAAACCCTAGTGCAAAAATGCTTCCTCTTCCTCAACCAGAATTATGCATTCACCCAAAAAAATCATCAATGATTTTAATGCATAAACAATCTTCAATATCCAGAAAATGGGATTTACACCAACAAGAATACCTAGTAGACAACCTTTTCACTCCAAACTCAATTTTAGAAAATACACCATCAACAATATACATGGAAGAAGTTGCCCATACCTTTTTTTGAGGAAGAAGAGAATAGTTCTTCAACCTGTTACCAACACCACCCTCAACTTTACCACCAAGTTAGGGTTAGATCATAAAAGTAACCATAAAAATATTTATTCCATAAAATACCTTATGACTCCAATCCTTAGAATTCAACTACCAAGAATATAAAGCATACAAACAATATATCCTTTTACACCTTATTTCTCCAAATTAATTAAACCATGCTCAAGGAATAATAGCTTCTAAGAAAATATCACTCAACAATCAAGCTAAAAATCTCAACCACCCACTATCAACCTTATATCTCCAAAGAAGCATTTAACCTTAAAAATGATTTTAAATAAATTTGCCCAACCGCTTCTTCTTTAACAAAAATGTAGATTTTCTTTAAAAAAACTTACCAAAAAAAATGCTTCTGAAAATCATGGGTCAACAGTGCCTCTAAAAAAATCGGAGTGCAAAAAATCTTCTCACACTCCACGGTGGGAGTCAAACGCTTGACCTCCCTTTAAGCGCCTTCACAGAACAGTCATTGCCACTAGGCCAACGGTGCTAGCTTGAAGGCTAGCAAGAGTCTCCTTCTCCTTAACCCTTTGGCGGCGGATGAACATGGCGAAAAAAATGATAGTCGTAGCTTTTACTTCCTAACCTTTGCGCAATTCAAATTTCTTTTAACACCATTGCTTTGGACTATAGGTTATGGCTTATATAGCCAATCTTCCATGCTATGCATGACGTTGGTGGGAGGATAATTCAAACTTTTCGAATTAATATTATTTTGGCACCTTCGAAACAACTTTAGGGTTTATGAAACCCTTTTGATTATTTAAAAAATAATCAAAGGTCTTTTAGATCTTAGACCTTAGGTGGAGAACCCATTAAATTATTAAAATAATTTAATCACTAAATCAAATAAATAATTAATTAAAAAACATTAAAAAGGTTTTATTAATTAAGTTATTTAATTAATAAGTGTCTCCAACCTTTGCATTAAGCTGAGAGTGGTTTTGAGAAAAAACCCTTAATGCATCCACCTAGTTTTAATAAAAACCCTTAAACCTGCCATGGTTTTGATAAAAACCTTTTCATCTGCCACATGGAATCTCTCCGAAATATTCTAGAAAATATTCTTTGGAATCTTCAACCTTTGAAGCCAATAAATCCTCTTAACATTAATGCCAGTTCCTTTTGACATCAATGACAACTCATAGACAAGAAGCTAGGATCTCAAACCCAAAATTGCCAACAATCTCCCCCTTTGTCATTGATGGCAAACCATAATTCTCAACAACACTAAAACTCAAAACTGTTGTATAGAAATCAGCTCCCCCTAACTTGAGGCTCTCCCCCTTACTCATATCTCTCCCCCTTTGTCATCAATGGCAAAGGGTCACCTTTGGGGCTTGGGACTAAGAATGAGCCTCTTAGCTTAGTCCCTCCCCCACCTCCTATTGAGGTGATTAATTCTGGGGTGGGAGTAAAACTCCCATCACTGATCTTCATCAGTGTCTATAGCTGCCTTACCATATCTTCTCTTGTTCTCCTTGTCCATATTCCTATTCTTGTTCATGTCACTGTTGTTGTTCTCATTATCATTCCTATTCTTATCCATGTCTTGATTCTTGTGCCTATTCATGCCCATGTTCCTGTTCCTGTACCTTGGAATTTTAGCTCTACACTATCTAGCTATGTGACCTTCATTGTTGCACTTATAACAACTAACACTATTATTTCTTTGAGGCATATATAATATTTGACTCCATCTATTCTGACCAACCCTATTCCTGTTATTAGCCTTGCAATAAACAACCTTGTGCCTAAACTGTTTACAAGAGTAGCAATACCCTTGAAAGAAATTACCACCTCTGAATATGTCATTTACCTTCCTCACTTGAGTCATGCAATGTGAAGCCATGTGACCAAACTTGTGACAAGTAAAACATCTGCCATTAAACTTTCCTTGATTTGACCTCTTAGGTCCTGTAAAATTTCTCCCCTTTTTTTGATTCCTATTTTCTGATTCTATGCATCTATCACTCAAGGACTCTTTTTCTGAAGTACTTTCCTCATCAAAACTCTCTTCCTTTCGGAATCTCTTACTAGATTCCCCCAGTAGTCGCCAACCAGTTCCATGTGTTTCTTACCAAAACTAAGACCTGTTTTATCTGTTGTCCTTCTTTGATCTTTGATGATTGACTTTACCTTTTTGGTGCTATCTTCAAACTTGTAAATATTATCCTTCTACTCTTTAGTTTCCTCTTTCAAGGAAGCCACTTTCTGTTCCAACTCTCTACACTCAAGAACCTTAGACTCTAACTTATCCTTAAGTTTCTGTGTCTTAGCTATAGAGAAGTCAAGACTTTCTATAAGCTCATCTCTCTCAATACAACATTCATCAAATTTATCATTGAGTCTAGCATCCTTCTTTCTTTCATTTTTTCAAAGCACTAAGATAACTAACAAGTTTAGCTTCAAGATCTACTTCACCATCCTCTATAACTTCCTCTATTTGTTTGCCTTTTGAAACATCAATGACTTTTTCAGATTTCTTATCACTAGAGGTGCTACCCTTTTCTAAAGCCATACAAAGATCTTCCTCACAATTTTCTGAAGCATCCTCATACATAGTATAACTAGAAATCAATCCATCATTTGTGCAATCATCCTCAAGATGTCCAAAATTTCCACATCTAAAACATTTCATAAGGACAAATCTATGTTTATTTTCTTCTTCTTTTTCTGTTAGGAACAACATATCATTTCCAACATCACTTGAAGAACTTTCACTATCACTACTACAACACTTACTTGCCTTGTCTAGGTAGAAAATTTTCTTGTGTTTGTGAGAGTACCTCTTTCCTTGATTGCTTTGCTCATATTTATTCTTCCTTTGATGCCTGTGCATTTCAGAATCCTTGCTCTTATAATCCTGTTTATCTTCATCACTTTCATCCTTGGCAGCAATACAGTTAGTAGCATAATGACCAAAATTTCCACAATTGAAACACTTGACATATTTCATACCTTTGTGCTTTCTTGAGAACTTGCACTTCTTGCTGTAATATGCCTCTTCATCACTAGAAGACTCATCACTATCTTGAAGCTCTTTACCCTTGGATTTCTTGGTAGCCTTGAAATCTGCCTCCTTCTTAACATCAACCTTCACTTGAGTTCTCAACTCAAATACTGCAAGTATACTATGAAGATCATCCTTTTTCAACTTATCCAAATCCTTAGCTTCCTCAATAGCAAAAATATTTTCACTAAATCTATTTGGAAGAGACCTCAAAATCTTATCACAAATATTATTTTCAGCAAGCTCAAGACCTAGTTCCTTCATAGAGTTAACAATCTCATCCATACGAAGCATATAGTCACTAATATTTTCTTCATAATTCATCTTGAGTTGTTCAAACATACCTTTGAAGTGTCTCAACTTGGCCTTTCAGACATTTGCATCACCTATATGAACCACCTTCAACTGTTTCCACATTTCACTAGTTGTCTTGTAGTGAATCACCTTGGTAAGATTTGCCTTCTGTAAACCCTTTAGGATTGCATTCATTGCCTTTGAATTGCTATGATGTAGGAGCCTCTCTTCATTAGTAGAAGGACCATGCTCAGGAATGGTATACTCATCCTCAATCACTTCGCAAACTTCATTTCCAAGAGCCATAAGATGAACCTTCATCCTAGCACTCCAAAGCCCAAAATCTGCCCCATCAAGAATAGGTGCTGCATTACCACTTGTAGATTCCATTGTGTTCTTTACAATCTTTTCCTTCAAGCTGTTAAAATTTTTGAAGGAACCCGCTTTGATACCAATTGAAGAACACAAGCTTATACTGAGAGGGGGGGGTGAACAGTATAAGACCTCTTTTTACTTTCTCTATTTAACTTTAACTTCGCAAAGCAATGAACCAATAGCAATATCAAAGCAATTCATAAAGCAACACACAATGAGACACCAATTTTAACATGGTTCACCCAACATGGGCTACATCCACAAAACTTTTCTCTAAAAAGCTTTCTCAAAGTTCTTTGGTAATCCTTCCCAATTACAATGTTTATGAGACTCAGCCCAAAGGAGAAACCTTCCCCTACTCAAGTATTTATGAGCCTCTACCAAAAGGAGAATCCTTCCCCTCCTCATGAATTTATGAGCCTCCTACCCAAAGGAGAATCCTTCCCCTCAGCTCTGGAAATGATACTTCAGAAGATCACCTGCCTCTTATTGTTCTAGCATGTGGAACTCCTTTCCACAGAAGACCTCCTGTCCTCAATGCTCAGCCTCAAGGGACATCTGTCCTCACTGATCACCTCCACAACAACTCATCAACCTGTACTAAACACAGTCAGTCGGTCCAACGCAAGTCTTACTCACTCTTTCAGATCTATCCCAAGCTCAACTCATAAAGCTTGAAAAAATCAATCTCTGCTACACACAAGCCTTCTCAAAGACTTGTCAAAACTATCCTCAGGTTCTTCTCAAAGAACCACTTTAACTCTGTCCTCAAGTCCTCTACTAGGACCTATCCAAATCAGCTCACAAGTCCTCCCTAGAACTTGTCCAAATCAGCTCACAAGTCCTCACTAGAACCTGTCCAAATCAGCTCACAAGTCATCACTAGAACCTATCCAAATCAGATCACAAGTCCTCACTAGAACCTGTCCAAATCAGCTCACAAGTCCTCACTAGAACCTGTCCAAATCAGCTCACAAGTCCTCACTAGAACCTATCCAAATCAGGTCACAAGTCTTCAATAAAACCTGTCCAAATCAGCTCACAAGTTCATCAAGAAAAACTTGCTTAGCATGAACCCACAAAGAGAATTTTTAGAGACCCAATGTGATTCATCAACCTCATAGAAGCATAAAGAGAATTGTTAGAGACTCAATATGTTCTATACTTAACTCCTAATCTGAATCTCAAATCTCATAGAAACATAAAGAGAATTGTTAGAGACTCAATATGTTCTATACTTAACTCCCAATCTCAATCTCAACTCAATCGCAATCTAAAAATAATAAGAAATATGTAGTATGCTTTTATCAAGAACATGAAACACAATCCAACAATTTCCAACCATGCAATATCTCATATAACAATGATATTCATGTTATTTCCACAACCAATATCTTTTCTCAACCAATTAGGGCTTCAACAACAATGCTCATAGACAAAGGTTTAACCAACATCATTCAACTCAACATTAACCTTGAAGAATTCAACCAATCACTACATGAAAAGGAAACTAGTAGACATCCTTTTGCCTCCAAAGATATTTGAACAAAACAACCACCGACATAAATCACCAATGCAAAGAATAACTTGCTCAAATAAATCTCAATGGAGTAAGCCCAAATCATGTATCAAGTAAAGCATTAACTTGATCTAAATAACCTCTATGGAAGCAACTCAACCATCAATCTCAAAACAACCAACTAAGGGTTTCACCAACTCAAAGCAAGTAGGAAGACTTACTAACATAAACCCTAGTGCAAAAATGCTTCCTCTTCCTCAACCAGAATTATGCATTCACCCAAAAAAATCATCAATGATTTTAATGCATAAACAATCTTCAATATCCATAAAATGGGGTTTACACCAACAAGAATACCTAGTAGACAACATTTTCACTCCAAAATCAATTTCAGAAAATACATCATCAACAATATACATGGAAGAAGTTGCCCATACCTTTGTTTGAGGAAGAAGAGAATAGTTCTTCAACCTGTTACCAACACCACCCTCAACTTTGCCACCAAGTTAGGGTTAGATCATAAAAGTAACCACAAAAATATTTATTCCATAAAACACCTTATGACTCCAATCCTTAGAAGTCAACTACCAAGAATATAAAGCATACAAACAATATATCCTTTTACACCTTATTTCTCCAAATTAATTAAACCATGCTCAAGGAATAATAGTTTCTAAGAAAATCTCACTCAACAATCAAGCTAAAAATCTCAACCATCGACTATCAACCTTATATCTCCAAAGAAGAATTTAACCTTAAAAGTAATTTTAAATAAATCTGCCCAACCGCTTATTCTTTAACAAAAATGCAGATTTTATTTAAAAAACCTTACCAAAAAAAATGCTTCCGAAAATCGTGGGTCAACAGTGCCTCCGAAAAAATCGGAGTGCAAAAACTCTTCTCACACTCCAAATGCTTGTGAGCTTGAAGGCTAGCAAGAGTCTCCTTCTCCTTAACCCTTTGGCGGCGGATAAACGTGCCGAAAAAAATGATAGTCGTAGCTTTTACTTCCCAACCTTTGCGCAATTCAAATTTCTTTTAACACCATTGCTTTGGACTATAGGTTATGGCTTATATAGCCAAACTTCCATGCTATGCACGACGTCGGCGGGAGGATAATTCGAACTTTTCGAATTAATATTATTTTGGCACCTTCAAAACAACTTTAGGGTTTATGAAACCCTTTTGATTATTTAAAAAATAATCAAAGGTCTTTTAGATCTTAGACCTTAGGTGGAGAACCCATTAAATTATTAAAATAATTTAATCACTAAATCAAATAAATAATTAATTAAAAAACCTTAAAAAGGTTTTATTAATTATGTTATTTAATTAATAAGTGTCTCTAGCCTTTACATTAAGCTGAGAGTGGTTTTGAGAAAAAACCCTTAATGCATCCACCTGGTTTTAATAAAAATCCTTAAACCTGCCATGGTTTTGATAAAAACCTTTTCATCTACCACATGGAATCTCTCCGAAATCTTCTAGAAAATATTCTTTGGAATCTTCAACCTTTGAAGCCAATAAATCCTCTTGACATTAATGCCAGTTCCTTTTGACATCAATGACAACTCATAGACAAGAATCTAGGATCTCAAACCCAAAATTGCCAACATTGCTTTCAAGAAAAACAACAAAAAATTCAAATGGGAATGACTATTTAAAGGTTTGCCTAATTTTGGTTGAACCGTAGCTAACACCTGTAGTCTTAGAATTAGGGTTTTCTAATCGCAGGCCTTAACTACATTTCCCAAAATTTGAAAAATACAACCATAGACCATACTTGTAGTTCAAAACTAGCATTAAATGCACTAAAAACCCATCTGGGGAAGGTCTAAAAAGGTAAATTAATGACTCCTAACGAATAAAATTTCAAAAAGAGCAATCAATGTTATAAATTTGGTGATGTTCAAAGCACTTGGATCGATCAATAACTCAAAATTAACAAACAAATCAAATAATTAAAAATCAAATGCACCTTGTATTCAGTTATTTACCCTATACACTTGGTGGTTGTAGCGACTTGTGATCCATGCAATCCAACAAGATGAGTAAATTACCATAAGGACATTTGGGGTAAAATTGTCATCGTTGACTTGAAATGCTTCTTTTTAATCCCTAAGAAGGCCTTCGAGGATGGACTTCTCCATGGGAATGAGGTGTTTCATGTCATGTCTCCTATGACATATTTTCAGCAAATCATTGATAACTTGATTCAACACAAATCTAATTGGAGTTGCCTCATTTCGATTCCCTAAAATGGTTATTATTAGCTCGACTGCTCCATGGGATAGGAATTTGCAATTACTATTAACAGTTGGAATCAGAAGCTGAACTAGGCCTAGCCAAGGTATTAATATGCTCAAATCTAAATTTGTTCATATCATCCATGGTGGTCATGCGACATCGTCACTTTAATAATTTTCATTACCCTCATCGACTTGTCGCTTGAGGGGGTAGTCATAATATCAATTCATAATCAAAATCAGTAGAAGATCCCTAAGATCGTAGATCCCTCGATCTTGTCAAAATTGGATTCATCTTACTAATCATTGTCAACAACTATCATAAACTTACCCCTTTGCTTGGGGTAAATAACAAATATGATAATTTGTTTGTATCTCTTCTTCTTTCGGTTATATAGGCCTAACTCCTATTATATTCTTAAACGCTACCCAAATACCTAATGACGAGTGTAAGCTTTTTAAAATGTAAGCCTTTCAATGAGATGGAAGCAATGATTCTAGGATGTGCATCCTTTTTCTGGACCTAGGGCATCTAATGTTGATCCAACTAATGATCATCATAGAACCTTTGACATCATTTTAGGAGGTTTGTTTTTTCTCAGCATTGTTTGATCTGACAATGCATCTCCAAAGGGGTATCTGTAGACACCTAAAACATGTCATGTTGAATGCGACTACTCATATGGACATTATATAAGACCATATGGAGGATCTTGGATAGAATCCAAGATAGAGCAATGGTTTTAACCACTCAATTTGGGCTTCCTAGCTTAATCAGGTTGAACTACAGTTGAGACTTATAGTCTACAGTTTGAACTGTGAATAACATCCATGGTCTTCAGTCTAAACCGTAGCTATAACCTATGGTCTTAACTAAATTTTAGTTGGCCTTCATTCGAGCCAAATTGGTTTGAATGACCATTTGTTCTAGAAGAATGCGATTAATGGATGGAATATACCAGAGGCTTCCATTTCAACTGTCCTAACCACCTCTTCTTGATCTTGGCTTCTCCATGAAGCCACCCCTAGTCTTAGGGCATCCTATAAATACCCCCTCCAAATGGGGAGATAATATAGAGAGTTTATTGATCAAGCGTGCTGTGAAGCCCTATCGAATTGCATACTGAATTCATGCATTGGAGAAGGCCACTTTGCTATTCACCTAAAGATCAATTTGCCATGGAGGTCCTAGGAGCCTAGAAGAGCCAATAAATGTAAATCCGAGCAAACGAAGGCCTCTCACAGTGAATCAACCACTAAACTTGTCAGAAGTACACTGAGGGCGATCCTTGAACATCAATTGGACAAGGAGGTCAAGCCCACTACCCTTGATTTTTAGGGTAAACTTACTTGAGTGCTCACCACAGCTTTTAGTCGTGGTTTATAGTGTAGATCGCACACCAGTGCTACGGTTTGCAACAAAGGTATTGCCACCTTACTATTTTTATTTTTGCCCATCTAATTAGATTAGATTAGTCATTTGCATGGTTTAATTGTAGTTGTAGAGATTTCTGAATGATAGATTTAGGGTTAGAATGATTTTAGTATAGTAGCATAAAATAGACATTAATGAGTTCTTCATGACTTTTAAAGCTTCATTTCCTTTAATTGAACCATGAAAATCTTAACTTCTATACTCTTTTATGTATTTCAATGAATATTTGTTAGTTTAGCATAGTTTAAACGTCTTTTACATGCTTTCTTGATTTCATATTTTCAATGGCATCTTTATGCATCCTTACTTTTAAGGGCCTCATCGCGAGAGGCTGCCAATGTTTTTGATCATTCTCTTTTGTTTCTTGACTGTATGGATCTACATTCAAAGGAACTTAACATTCAAAGCCTTCCACAATGTGAAGAAGAGGTTCAACTCCACCCTAAGGCAGTTCGTGTCACCCTACAAAGACATTTGAAATATCACACCTACCCTTGAGAGGGAAACAATTGCATGAATCTTATTGTAATATTGTATCAACATGATTGTCCCTAAGAGGGATGTACTTAAATGACTTCATAATGGAATAAAGTGTATTTTATTGTTTATCTTGTTGTCAATTTCTTTCATTTCATACATGTTACTATTTTTACTATTACACTAGGATTCCGATCGGGTGTGAGCTTTTCTGGTGGTTACATGAAGCTAACCTATGCTCCATTGAAATCATATGTGTCATAGTTAGTGTCATTTTTATTTTGTCTTTTCTCCATAAATATCTCGAAGGTGAATAAATAAATATATAACACAATGCATATTTCAATAGAAAATACAATGGTGTTTTGTGAATTCCACCAAGCTCTAAAAATATTTTCATGAAGATAGTTGATAAGTGTAGTGAACTTTTCATCTTTTGCATTTTTGAGAAATAAAGACAATATTATCTTTGAGTCATTTTACATATTTTTTTTGTCAAAATAATCTATCAAATTTTGTGTATAGAAATTTAACTTGTTCACCATATCTTCACTATCTTCATTGAATGCATTTTTAATAATTTCTTCCATAATGCAATCCTTTGAAGTAGAATTCCTTATCAAATTCTTCTAAATTTAATGAAACAAAATTTTCAATTTGAAAATTGAATAATTTTTCAAATCCTTTAGAGTAGAAGATCTTGTGTCTCCCAAATTTCAAATTCTATAAATTTCCAAAATCTAAATAAATCTTCAAATTTATTTGTAGTTGGAAACCTTTTGGCTCCCAAATTTCAAAAAATCAAATTTTGCAATTCAATAAATTCAAATTTTGATATTTTAGTTTTCCTTTTTGGAGTAGAAAACCTTATCTCTCCAAAACTTAATAAATTTTCTATTTTTCAATTTGCAATCAAATAGATTATTTTTAGAGTTGAAATCCTTTTCTCTCCAAAATTTTAATAAATTAAGTCTTATCCAATTTCTAATTGCAAATATAATATTTTAAAAATATCAAATTAATATTTGGGAGTAGAAATCCTTATGGCTCCCTAATCAAAAAAACAAATTCCCTAAGTCTTATCTCTTCAACTTAAATGACTTAGGTATTTATTTAGTGCCCGCATCAAATATAAATTAGTTAAGGTAATGATTCTTACCTTAATCTCTAGCCTACCAACTTAATTCTTATGATTTTGCTACCAACATTATTTTAAAATATCTCTCTTATTTGTGCCTTGTTTTGAGCATTTCATTGTGACTGATGCACTTTAACCACTGTGTCCTTACATGGGAGTTAAAATATCTCTAATTCAATTACACTCCTCATATTTAACCTCTTAGATGGTTATGCTCTAGTACTCGAATCTAACATATTTTATGCATGACTTCTAATCTTAGGTAAATGTAATCCACTTGGGTCTCAGATGCAATGTATTTACTTTCGTTGGATGACCTTAATATTTAAGCAACTTTCTACTTGTTATAGTCTAAGTTTTCCTCAAACCAAATATCTATTCTGGTGTTAACATTTGGTTTTCTCTAGACAAAATTTATATGCTTGAAATTTTTGGAGAATATTAAATTAATTGGTACATGCTTATGTACCACTTTGGTAAAATATTAGATTAGTATGTGTGTTATATTAGAGTGTGAGTTTATATTTCATGTAATGTAATAATGTGTAGGAAATGCACAAGTGTCATGTAATTGAGTGTGCAAGTGTTGTGAGTGTGGATGTGCACATGTGTCCTTAGAATAGTAAATTAAAGAGTTTCATAGAAGAGTGAAGTTCAAGAACACTCCATATGAAGAGTCACATACTATTATATATTTGTGACAACATACTATTATATATTTGTGACAAAGCATTGTAATTGGTATGAAAAATACATTGCACATAGAATGCATTAGTAGACCTTTATTCAATATCATTTTTAGTATTTTCATGAGGATTTCCAGGTGATTATTTTGTGTGTATTTCTAAAGTTATTTCTAAGTTATATTTGTATGATTTATTATCATTCTCGATTCCTTTATATTGTAACTTTATATTTGATTTTGTGGTGATTTACATCAAGTATCAAACATCAAAAGCTATCAATGGTATTAGAGCCAGAACAAGTTTTCTTGCACATGTTTTCAAAAGTTGCAAATAATCCAAGGATATTTCCACTAGCTAAGGAAAGATGAGTGAAGTTAAGGACATTAAATCTGGATAAGAAAAATAGAGAAGATAGCATTTCCACTGGCAAAGAGAAAGATACAAGAAGGCAAGAATTAATACCACTAGGTTGAAGGAAAAATAGTGAATATTTAAGAGGTAAATTTTAGAGAACCAACTCAAGAAGAAAAGTTGGTCATTACCATTTTGTTTTAGATTATTGAAAAGTTTTATAGAATTTTTATATTATTGCTAGAAAAAGTTATCCAAGTTTTTACTGCAATGAAAATTGATATTTAGAATTTTAAAAGCTTCCTACAACAGATAGAGAAGACTTTCATCTTTTATTTTTAGAAATTTGAGAGCTTTATTCATGGAAGGATTGGTTTGAGTTTTAGATAGATATTAGATATAGATCTTGATAAGTATTTTAGGTCTCAAAGATAGACCTTGATAGATAGATTGATTTTCCTATTTCAAGAATAAATTTGGAATAGAAGGCAATCTATAGCATAGTTTTAGGTCTTGGAGATAGACCTTGACATTGACAAGAGTAAGGATACCCAAGAGAAAAGAGGTCTCATAGAAGAAAAAAAAGGAGACTTGAGAAAAGTCCCATTGAAGGAAAATTCTAAGACCCAAGAAGAAGATCCTACTGAATATTAAAGAGATAGAAGACCTATTAAAAATTTCCTAGATAAAGAGTTATGGTACTTAGCAAGAAAAGAAACCTTTAGGAAAAATCTTGAATATAGCATATCAAAAGTGCACATTGGATAGAGAAACCAGAGAATTTATGACAAGGTAGTATTTGGAAAGAAAATAGTGAAGGCCACAAGGGAAATATTTCAAAGCAAGTGAATACCACAAAGGTAATAATGAAAGAATTTAAAATCCATAAGGTAAACATTAAGGAAAATGAACATCAAGTTTAGAGAATGAAAGGTAACATTCTTAGCATTGCCATAAGCAAGAGAAGCATCACAATAGCATCACAACAAGAAAAATTGAAGCTAGAGAAGGCAACATATTTAGTCAAGGAAAATATTAAAATCTAGAAGAACAACATTGAAATCAAAAGGAGTTTCAAGAAATAAATTCCATTGATTATTGAAGATTGAAGAGTGTCCAATAATCAAGTTTTGAAGAGGATAGAAAATAAAAGAAGAAGAACTCTAGAAACGTGTATCCACACCATAGTTGGGATAATCATCGCCATTCGATGACAAGCCCACAAGATTCATTGAAATGGTTTCAGTAAAGATGAAAATTTAGACAAGTGGGAAATATTGATTCTCAATATTAAACTAAGCAAGGGGGGAAGTAATAACTAATAGCTTGTTCTAAAAAAAAGTAAGGTAAATCTTGAAGGTAGAAGAAGACTTTAAGAAGATTTCAAGACAAAAAATTCTTGAAGATAGTCCAATTTTGAGGACAATGAGAAGATAGCAATATTACAACACTCAAGGAGTGATTATAAGTCCACATTGGACAACAATCTCAAGTGTTCAGAAAAGAAAATCCACAATGGTAAACTAAATATTCAACAAGGAAAAGTAGTAACAATAAAAAGCAAGGGTAATATTATTATTTAGAAAGAATAGACCAGAAAGGTGAAATAAATATTTTTTTAAAAGTTTAAAAAGCTTATGGTTGTTGTTCTTCTTAGGAATGTTGGAATATTTTGTAAGCCTGGTATTTGCACCTGCAATAGAACTTAGAAAAACCAACATTTGGAGAAGTTATATTTGATATCTTCTTTATAAATCTATAAAACAAGAAGAAAAGAGAACATAATTATTGAAAATAAAGGTAGAGAGTACCATTTTTGAAAGGATAAGCAACACCATTAGTAAATAAATACAAGTGTAAGAGTATCATTAAAGGAATATCATTATTGTAGGAGATATTGTGCTACAAGGAAAGGAGCATAGTGCTTTAGACATACAACATAGAATTGTTATCAAGGGAGCACCATAGATGAATAACACTAGATAATAGATGTCAAATGAGCAACGAAACCAAGGTAGACAACACATGTTAGATAATTTGAAAGAAGGGCAACAAAACATCACCTGAATAAAAAGTCAAAGCATAAAAGGGCGGTGAACATCCAAAGCATTGAAGACATAAAACACAACAACCATAAGAAGTCCTATCAACATAAAGAGATAGCAAAGTGCCATTAGGAGCACTATCTACATAAGAGGACAACAATGAAGTATTATCTACATAATAACAAAGTGCTATTGAGATGGACAACAACGTACTAATATCTACATATAGAGGATAGCACCAAAGTGCTAACTCAACTCAAATATTTAAGAGGATAGTAGCAAGTAAACAAGAAAAGGCAAAAAATTAAAGTAGTGCTATCAATATCTTAGCATATTACTTGCTATAGCCAAGCAACATGTGAACAACAGAGGTAGTGTTATCCAACAACAATATTTCAACATATAAAAAACTTGTGTAGAATAGCTAAGCACCTAAGAAACATAGTGCTAACTTATTGAATATAACCTACCTTAAGCATAGCCTAACGAAGTGCTCTCTAGAATAATTAATCACTTGAGCAAAAAGGTTTCAAGAAGCCAAATAACAGGCTCAGAACGAACATAGTGTACCTATACAACAAATATTTCTCCAAGTATTATTTCTAGCTAAAGATAAAGCCAACCATGGAGAGAATCAATCCAGAATATTAGATTTTTAGCATCATTTCAAACACCTATGCAAAGTAAGCGATGTAGTTAGAATTATGCATAGTCATGTAAGTGGTGTAGTTAGAATAATGCATAGTATGAGGAGACAATCATGATAACATATACGTTACTATCCAGTGACAATAATTAGAAGCATTATTTAAGCATATCATAGAGAAAGGTATGTTAAACCAACTTACACATCATTTGAATAAAAAGTAGACAAAATAAATTTGATTATTATTAAGCTTTTTAAAGAGGGAGTTAAAAGGTTTTCAACATTAATGATTTTTAAAGTTCATATTTAGAATTTAATTATTAAAAGTATGGAGTGATAAGGTTTTCTACTTCAGATAGGATTTGATAATTTGAATTTGATGTTTAAAGTTTTTAATATTTTGAGTTAAAAGGATTTCAGATTTGAGTTTTTAATTTTTAAATGTTTTTGAAATTTGAAGTATTTTTGGTTTGAAGTTATTTGTTTTTTTTGTAAGTAAATTTTTTATTAAGGTGGGTTTTGAAAGGAGTCCCAAAATATTGAAACAAAAGCAGTAGAAAGATATGCTAAGAAAAGGAGTAAGAAAATCAAAGAGACAAGACCTTCTGCATTGGGACACGAAAGTTCTGAGCATTGGGGTAAATATTGGAAAATATATCCTTGGGAAGATTAATGATCATGGAGGAGTTCTCGGGGCTTCTAGAAATTATGATAATCTTGGATGAGCTGATTTTGCACATGAATCTAGAAACCATGTGAAAAAACCATCCTATAGAAATAAATAATCTTGGATTCAGGAGGTCTTTGGGAAGCAAAAATGGGGTGTGGTAGTTGATGATATTTATGGGAAGGATAACAGAGAGGCTAGGGAAAACAAGAGGATGTTGATGAGTCTTGAAGGGAGCACATGCAAAATAATGTGGATTAATGTATGAGGAAGGATGTGAAGAGAGGGCACCTTGTAAATAAGAGAGGATAGGGCCAAGAGATAAAAATAAAGTTTGAAAAAGGAAACAATGGCACTTGGAAATTGGGATTTAGAGAAAATAGCTGTTGGGGCTAATATTGTTACAAGATGAAATAAGGAAAGTACTAACAAGGCTGACCACTTTACAGGGTAAAGTGAACATGATCATGGGGACAATGCTTGGCATAGTACAATTGGGTATTACATCAATGATCAAAAGATAAGTCTTGGCCATTAGGATTTTGAGGGATGGAAAATTTGTCCAAATTGACCGTATTGGAAATTTTTTGGGGAAAGGCCTCAGACAAAGACATCAAACCATTGAAATTTATCCTAAAATTAGCTAACTCGCCTACCACCTTGTTTGCTTTCCTGAAGGAATATTGAATAGTGTGTCCCCTCATGTGAGCAATGATTGTTTTTGATTCCTCAATGCAAACTTTGATCTTCCATGAGAGGTTTTATTATTCTTCAAGTAATTTATGATTTTAAGAGAATCACCTTCAATAATCAGCCTATTGGAACTTGGTGTTATTAAAGAAAACCCTCTCCAAAGGGCTCTGGCCTCAACAAAGAGATTGGACTAAAAACCAAGGTATTTAGCATAAGCCAGCATGGTGTTCCCATTATGGTCTCTAAGGACGCCACATGCCTTCCTAGATTTCCTTTGGTTGCACCATCAAAAGTTTAGCTTTAACCATCCTATCGAAGGAGGGATCCACCTAGTGTTCATCCTGACCTTGGGAGGAGTAGAAGATAAAGCATCCTGAAGGGAGACATTTAGAGAGGACAACAAAGAATATTCAAATCCAAAAATGGTGGCTTTGGTTGAAGGAGTGAGTTGGGAATTTTCTTTGGTGTAGGAAATAATCTTATTCATTAAATATGTAGAGTCTTTGTAGACATTGGAAAATACTTTGTTGTTTCTCTCAAGCCATATTTTCCAGAGGAAATGGTGGAGGCAAAATTTCCAAATGGAACTGAGGTGGGAATTGTGAAAGGGTGAAGGCCATTGGGTGAAAATATCAATGATGGATTGAGGTTTGGCCCATAGGATGTGGAAGAACTAAAACAAATTGTCCAAGATAGTAGAAGAAAAGGAGCATCCCAAAAAATATGGTGGGTAGATTCCCAAGCAGAAAGGCATAAGTGACAATGATTGGGAATCATGATACCTCTTTTGATCAAATTATCGATGGTGAGGATCCTATCTTGGATGGCTAACCATGAAAAGAAGGATATTTTAGGAATAAGAAATTTGGGCCACACTAGTTGATAGGGGAATAAAGACTCGATGGGCTACACTAGTAGATGATAGGTCATCTTGATAGAAAATTCTCCACTTTTAGAGGGCTCCCAAATGAGATGATCAAAAGCATCTCCTATAGGGATGACCAAATAATTTAGGATTGAGATAAGGGGTGTAAACTCAACAGGATGAGAATCACATGTGAATGATTTCTAGGATGGCCTATTGTGGTATTGGATTATGAAATCATAAACCTTTCATCCCAAAAAGAAATTAGTAATATTTTTGAGGATAGAGAGGCTAGGATTATCAATGAGCGGTTCTCCTCTGATCCATTTATCATGCCAGAATTCAATGATTTATCCATCTTCTAACTACCATATTAATCCCTTATGCAATATATATTTGGTGTGGATCATAGATTTCCAAAAAGCTGATCCATTGGTTGGAGTCCATTCATCAAAGAAATTAGTTCCCTGCAAATATTTTTTCTTTACAATGGTTATTCAATATGAGCTATTATTAGAGGATTTTCCAAGCCTTCTTGGCCATCATGGAAATATTCAGATTTTGCATTCTTTTGAACCCAATTCATCCATAAGCTTTAGCTCTGCAAACTTTCTTCTAGGAAATAAGATGGAATATTTCTTTTTTTTCAAATCCTAACTAGAGAATTCTTTTCTGGATTTGTTCAATTTTAAAATAGATGGTGAAAGGGGATTTTAAAATAGAAAGGAAGTAAACTAGAATACTTTGGAGACATACCCTAGTGAGAGTCACTTTGCCAACTTGGGATAATAAATTCCCTTTCCACCCTGCAAATTTTCTTTGAATACTTTCAATCACAATATTCTACATTGAATTGGTAGGATTTCCCACAAATAACAAGAGGCCCAAATGAGTAGCAGTAAAGGAGGCCAAAACACACTTAAGGATATAATATATTTTGGCTTGACACTCGAGAGGAGTGGTGAGGAAGTATACCTTGCTTTTGTGGAAATTTACCTTCTGACCTGCAACCTGTTCATAAAGGAGAAGGATGTATTTGATGACTTTAGCCTCAAAGATAGAGGTATGAGTTACCACCAAGGTATCATCCACAAATTTTTGATGCATCACTAGGTTAAGCTATGAGGCCACTTTCATACTAGAGATAATACCTTTCCTGCAAGCTGCTTTTAAAGTTCTTCTAGGAGATTTGGTTGCAATAATAAATAGTAGAGGAGACAAGGGATCTCCTTGTCTTAGTCCTCCAACACTTTGAAAAGAACATGAAAAAAACCCATTAAAAAGGATTGAGTACCAAGGATTGGACATAAAACCTTTGATGAGATTGACCTAATCCAAATAAAAGCTAAAATTCAGTAGGACAACCAAGAGAAAGTCACAATTGACTCTGTCATAGGATTTGTTCATATCTAGTTTGAGGATAAGTGCAGGTTTCTTGGTTTGAGAAGAGGAATGCAAAGCTTCATGGATGGTTATAATTTCATCGATGATGGATCTACCTTTGACTAAACTTCCTTGACAAGTATCAATAATACTAGGAAGGGTATACTTCATTCGGTTAGCCATCACCTTCGTAAGGATTTTATATACCACATTGCAATGATTAACAGGTTTGAAATCAGCCATGGATTTGGAAATAGGTCATTTAGGAATTAAATTAATAAATATGGTTTGGATGACTAAAATTCCTTTATGGCTAAGAAAACATCAAGGTTAACGATATCCCAAAAATCTTGGAAAAATATCGGAGGGAATCCATCCAGACTAAGAGCTTTATCAGGGTGCATGGAAAAAAGGGCTTGTTTGATCTCATCCTTCGAAAAAGGACTTATCAACACATAATTAATTTCAAGACAAATGGACTAGAGAATATGCTGAAGAAGGGAATATTTGGCTAATTCAAAACATGGAGTAGGATTACCTAGGAGAGAAAAGAAATAGGATACAAATTTAGATTTGATTTCATGGATATCCTTAGTGGAATATCCATCTTCCCTCCAAAGTTCTTTTATTCTGTTAGAGCTTCTATTATGCAGGGTGGAAGCATGGAAGAACTTTGTATTAGAGTCTCCTTCTCTAAGCAAAATAACTCTCAATTTATGCCACCATAAGGTCTCTTCACAAGTTAGGATTTTGTGATATTTTGATAAAAGTTTTCTTTCCTCAATTCTGATTTGGTAATCAACCTACTATTTTAGATTTTATATTCAATCACTACCAACCTGTCTTTAAATATTTGCTTGCTTTCAAATAGGTTACCAGAAATTTCTTTGTTCCAGATTCTGAGTTTCTCCTTCACGATGCCAAATTTTTGGGTAAGCTTATAAGAGTGAGTTCCTTGAAGGTCTTGTTTCCACCACTCAACAACTCTATTTTTGAGATCAAGATTATGGAGCCACATACTTTCAAATCTAAAAGGGATCTTAAAGGATTGTTTATTCTCAGCTGGAAAAATGAGAGGGTTATAATTTGAGCCAATTTTGAGAAGGGATTGGAGGCTTGCATCCCCAAATAATATAACTTCCTTAGAGAAGAAGAATCTGTCCAATTTTACTTGGATGTGATGGTGGCCACTTCTTCTATTGCTCCATGTGTATTTTGTCCCTTTGAGATAAACATCCATGAGTTCATTGGAATTGATGAATTCATTGAAGTCTTCCATGCTTTTGAGGGGGAGACCATTTCCTCATTTTTTATCCTTAGGATAGAGTGGGTTATTGAAGTATCCCTCTAGGATCCAAGGAATATTATATAAGGACTTCTTCAGATTGCTTAAAGTCTCCCAAAGGTGAGATCTATCCAAAGGGGAATTGGGAGCATAGATATTGGAGAGGATGCATGTGAAGTCATGGTCCCTATCATGAAAAAGGATACTGGTTATTATGTTGGTTGAGTGAATCATTCTACCTTCAAGCCTAATTGGATCCTAATGTTTTCTACATCAAATAAATTGAATCATTGAATTGCAAACTTTGATTATTATGGAAGAAATTATTGAAAATGCATTTAGTGAAGATAGTAAAGAAATGTTGAACAAGTTAAAGTTTTATTCTCAAAACTTAATAGATGATTTTGATGGAAATAACCAAATATCAAATGGATTAAAAGAAAAAATATCTTTATTTCTCAAGGATACAAAAGATGAAAAGTTTACAATAATAAAAATTTATCTTCATGAAAGAATTTTAGAACATGGTGGAATTCACAAAACACCATTGTTTTTTTCTCAAAAGAATTCTTAATGATGTATTTATCACTACTTACCTTTGAGATTTAAAAAAATAAAAAATAAAATAAATAAAAGAAGAATATAAGTTATGACACAAATGATTTAAATGAAGTTTATGTTAGCTTCAATGAGGAACCATTAAGATCCAAAATGTATTATTGTGATGATTTACTAAATCAATTATTAGAAGGTATATCATTAGATATATCACAATTGAATTTATAAAAAAAGAAAAGAAGAAATAGAAAGAGAAGGAATCACATCAAGGACAATAGAAAACTTGATTCCAAAGACAAGATCAAGCAAGGAGAAGAAGGAGGTCAGAAAGCTAAAAAAAAGGGAAAAAAGAGAACAAGGGAAATATAAGAGTCAAGAACATATGAAAGGTGAATTTTATGATAAGGACTCTTACATAAAGAATCCAAACATTAATATATTGGAGATAGAATGAAGTTTGAAGGATAAACACTGTATTGAAGATAAAAGTCTTCAATAACCAAATAATGTAATACAGGGGTGTTGGATGATATTACATTATTTGGTATATGCTTATGTACCACTTTGGTAAAATATTATATTAGGTGTGTGTTTTATATTAGAGTGTGAGTTTATATTTCATGTAATATAATAATGCACAGGAAATGCACAAGTGTCATGTAATTAAGTGTGCAAGTATTATGAGTGTGGATGTGCACAAGTGTCCATTATGTAAGAGTGCACATGTGTCCTTAGAATAGGAAAGTGAAGAGTTTCAAATAAGAGTGAAGGTCAATAGTACTTCATATGAAGAGTCACATACTATTATATATTTGTGATAAAGCATTATAATTGGTATCAAAAATGCATTGCACATAGCATGCATTAGTAGACCTTTATTCAATATCATTTTTAGTATTTTTGTGAGCATTTCCAAGTGATTATTTTATGAGTATTTTTGAAGTTATTTTTGAGTTATATTTGTGTGATTTATTATCATTTTTGAGTTCTTTATATTGCAAGTTTATTTTCAATTTTGTGGTGATTTACATTAAGTATTAAGCATCAAAAGCTATTAGTGCTATCTTTTGGTTTTTCTCCAGATTGAATGTCTAAGATTGCACTATATTTTGATCTTTATCTAAACTAAATATCTATGTTTGCAATATCTTTTGGTCTTTCTCTGGACTAAATTTCTATGGTTCACTATCTCATAGTCTTTTTCTAGACCAAAATTCTATGTTTCACTATCTTTTGGTCTTTCTCCAGACCAAATTTCTATGGTACACTCTTGGAAAATATTGTCCAAATGAATATTTAGTGGTTATTTACCACTCTTCCTTATTTTTGCACTTTTTCCAATAGAACTTAACTTACAATGCTGCTTCTTGACATCTATCTCCAAAAATGCTATCAAATGGAGTCCTTGTCTTCAACTGATTTTCTTCTAAATGGGTAGACTCTCTAGTAGTCTTATTTTTTATTTAGATGACTTATCCCTAGGATGCTTACAATGGCTCTTTATTTTTATATTTATCTCCTTCTTCTTATATACTGGATTTCACCACTCTATCTTATCTTCCTTCTCCAAAAATATATATCTCTTCTTTATCTAATGTTGACAAAGACTATCAATACAATCATCAACTTCGGATGAATCAAACTAAATGGTCATTGGTGGCTCTTCAATTGTCTTATCTAATTAGTCAAATAATTATCTTGTTGTCTTCAAACCTGCTTTTCTTTTTGCTTCTTTCTAAAAAAATAAAATATCAATTCATGCCAATGTTAATATTCAATCTCATAATTTTAGGATAATCTCAATCCTAAAAAATCAAGAAACATTCAAATCAATAATTTTGATTCAACCTGAAAATATAATATGAGCTTCAAAATATCTTCAAATTTTAAATATTTTTCTTTAAATCTTTAATTTGAAATTCACACTAGAAATTATTTTTATGATTCTAACAATATAGACTACTCAAAGTAGCTTTGAATATGAATCTTCCAAAAAGGAATATAGTATGGTGGTGGTTCTGATACCACGATTGGATTTTTAGCTAAATTATCATAGGTCCTAATGGTTAGGATCAAATATAATTATCAAATATTTGAGCATTCAATATATGTGGCCAATATTAATAAACAAACATTCATATAAAATAACAATAATATGAAGTAAAATGGCCAATATCATTCATGCAAATAACATAAAGAAAACTTACAATAGAATTTCTCAAACTGTATATAAGCTTCTTTGTATGATGCTTGAAATACATATATTCTTTAATTGATAATCGATTATATAACATGGAGCTTTATCATCATAATATAGCCTTACAAAGATAACTCTACAATACTTGACTATTGCTATCCTCACATATCTAGGAGATGCATCTTTTCCTATTCCATGCCAGGATTATGCATAAGGGGTTGGAATCAAAATGTACTTGTAAAAAAATGGTGAATACTAATAAAAATCAAGGTGAATCATGGATAATACTAAGCAAATCAAATCGAGCATCTTCATACCAAAATTTGGAGTATTTGAAGTCTTAAAATGTAAGGTCATCTTTGGAGCCACTTTTGACCTACTAAATCATCTTATAACTTCATAAAAACACCACCATTAGATCATGTTTGAAAAGAGCTTTCCAAAGAGTAAAAATATGCCTATGTTTGGATATATATTATGGCAAATTGAACCTAATAAAAAATTGGTCCTAAAAATTTTAGGTGAATGGGTCGATGTCGAGGGTCCTCATATTCGCAAATTTCTAATTTTGAAAATCCTAATATCGCCCAATTGGTGAATATTCACACTATGCATAACCCTGTTCCATGCATAAGATAAATTCTCTCATGTATTTTGGCTTCTCATATTTCCACTTGTATACATGACTCTTGACTCTCTATTTACTCTTGCACACTTTACTATATGATACATTGCACACTCCTACATACTCTATTACATGAAACTTGTGCATATTATCACTCTTCACACTTGCACACATAATTACATGATAGTTGTGCACATCCTACATGGGAACATATACATGAAGGGGAATTATAAATCACACTCCTAAATTATAGACTCACACCCTAATCTATTATATATTTATAATTGTACCATAAAGGTACCATGGTGGTAAATTAACATGTACCAAATAATATAATATTCTCCAACAAAATTGGTTGAGATTGGCATCTTCAACTTTATCCCATCTTGTGGGCCTATTGCTATTATGTTTGAACTCCCACTGGTGTGACATTACTTCCTTGCATTCTGCCTAATTTCATATAAGCTTACATGCATGTGCTTGTCTATGTTTGGACTACTTGATGCATATTGAGTTAGGGATTTTTAATAGCATGAAAATGATGATCCTAGTTAGGATACTTCATTTTTTATTGCACTAGATGACTGATGTGAGTGTATCCTCCTATTCCCATATTTGTGAACCAACTTGGGGTTCACATAATCATTTATTTTTCTCATCACTTTCTATATAGATCAATTTGATTTATCTCAAGCCATATCTATAAATTATTTTGAGCTAAAAATTATTTGTTGTATGATGAATACTATAAGGTTCATAAGTATTGATGGAAAATTCAAATCAAACTCTCCTATCTCATCAATCACTACATGATGAAAACTATGACGTTCATATATGTTTATGCAAGCTCAATCTCATCATCTATTGTTCTCATATAACACCACTTGTGGAGGCAACTAGTCAGCAACAAAATTATCTTCCTAAATGGGGGTATTACTTGTTGCTATACCATTAAATCATAAGCCCTCTATGACACTTCTCTACAAGGAAAATTAGTCTAAGCAAAATTCCTTAAAGCATTTCTTTAAAGGTAAAGGATAATTCCTTTATACATTAGTTTAAAGGTAAATCTATCAAGCTTTATCAAAAGTCCTCCAAGCAAAGCTAAATAAAAATTTCTTTAGGCAAGGCTAAGTCAAAAGTCCTATAGGAAAGGTAAAATACTTTATATGTTATCTAAAGGTAAATTATTTATTTTCATATTTTTATATATCTTTGTATCATAGCAAGCTAACTAAAGTCCCCTAGAAAAATCTAAAATCTAACTAGAAATACTCTAGACAAAGCTACCTAAATTTATTCTAGAAAAATATCAAAGTTGACTAGAATTCCTCCAGGAAATGCTAACTAAAGTCCCCCTAGGAAAGCAAAAAATCTAACTAAAAGGTTCAGCAGGAACCGGTTTTGGGTACAGAATTTGTCTATGGATAGCTGACTCGAAAAACACCTGTATATAGAGAGGAGAGAGCTCAAGGTTGTTTTTCATTTCAAAGAGGGCTTTGCTTTTCAAGGTCAATCCCCCTTTTGCCCTTTTTAAATATAGGGGAGAGAGGAATCCAACCCTCTCTTTAAATGGTGGGGCTGGGAGCTTGTTAAAAGAGCTGGAGCCCCTTTCCAATTCCAATGAGAACTTAAGAGCCCCTGCCTTATCCTAAAAAATGTGACTGAATGATGGAAAGTATCTGAGAGTGTCCGGATGCCCAAGCGGATTCGGGGGTGAATACCCCCCTCGTTCTAGCAGCCAAATGAAGACCATAAAAGCCCTCCTTCTCCTCCGAATGAACAAATGAATATAGCCTTCCAGTTGCTTCCACCCTGCATCCAGGCACTCTTCCCTCGGCTCTTTTTAAAATAACGCCTCTCTCTATCCATAACCTTTATTGGAGAGGATCGTTTTCATCGCTTTGAATTTTAAGCTCTGAATTTTAAGGAGACAGTTGACTAGAATTCCTCTAGGAAATGCTAACTAAAGTCCCCCTAGGAAAGCAAAAATCTAACTAAACCCCCTTTAGCAAGTCTCTATGTATATAGTTGTATATATCTTTTAATTTTTTACTCAATTATATTTCATCAATACATTCTCATATCTACTCCTCTAGTCATCTACTCATTAGTCTTATCATACAACATTAATAATTACTCATTAACATCATCCATCCAAATAAAACATCTATCCCAATTTTTCATCACTGCACTAGTGTGGATCATAATCAAGTCAAATTTACTTGGTCCAATTAGATTTCACCTCCAAAACTTGAGGGGTATGTTTATGCAATATCTAAAACACAACTTTTAACATTACGTCCTAGCAAACAATCTCAACATCACTTAGCTACCATCATCGATCATAAGCAATAGAAAAATTTTCTTGTCTCAAAATTGGGGTATTTATGTCAATTTGTTACATAATTATTATGTAATAAATACATCCAAATAAATACACAATTTTGAAAATGGTTAATCTTGAAGTTTATCAATCATCAATCAATATTTTTATCAACCAATTCCAATCAATATTCCTTGTGCCCAAATTTAGAGTATTTATTGCTCTAAAAGTGATAGCACTGATGGTGTTAAAATAAACTAGAAATATTTTTTGTAAAAAATTTCAAATTTGACCTTTTTTTTTCCCATTTTTCACCTCCAATGCACATGAGGTGAAAGTGATAGTGCAATAATGTTGATGATGCAATCACCTCCCAACACTTTTGATTGTCATTTTATAAAATCAAGAAATTTAATTTCTTGTCTATTTCAAGCCCCCAACCATTAATGAACCAAATTCCCAAAAATTTGATTTGTAGCCCCTGTAGCTCATTCCAAATCTAAGACTTTCCATTCTCATGATCTTCTTGAACCTGTTTTCAAATTCTTAAATTCTTCAATCATATCTCCATCGTGTGATGTTCAATGCATCTCCTCCTACATGGAGCCATGGTTGCCTATGAAATTAACACTTGGGGTGGGGTGACCATTTCATTAAATGTTTTTACAAGAAACAATAAATGGGTTTGGAATCTATCAAAATATGGTGGATACTTGATCATGTTGGGATATGAGAATTTAGAGTGATTAAAATCTACCTACTCTAAAATATTTTCCTTGAAAGAATATTTGGTCAATACTTATTTTCTTAAGGCCTCAACATTCCTATGGTTAGTAGTCCAAAGTAAGATTAATACATGAGTTACTTTATAAAGAAAATTATATCAAGGAAATTTATTATTTCCTTGTGTGAAGTATTTTTTTAATTGATTTAAAGAAGGGGTGTTGAAAGGGTCTCCAAACATTTTACAAAAGAGAAAGGTCCTCAAAAAGAGGATATCAAAAGAAACACCTAAGAGCTACAAGGAGGAGAACCTCCTGAATTCCACAACAAAGAAAAGGGGATCTCAAGAGCAAATAAAAGAGAGTGATCACACCATAACCAAAAATATACAAGTTAGAGGAAATCTAGGGACCAAGAGACAAAGGGGGTGCTCAAGGTTAGACTTGACTAGCAGTAGCAGTAGAAGGGGGTCCATCGAATCATCCAAATTCATCATCGTATTTGTTTTTGTATTTATTTAGGAGGATGACAACATTTTTAGCATAGGTAGTGGATATTTTTCCCACTTTTTACAATGAACTAATAAGATAATTCAGAGCATGGATGTAACCTCGATGGATAGGAAATGGAATGACCATTCCTTTAAGAGGGGATTTTAAAATTGGAGGGTTGCTACTCTACATGAGTAGATTTTGGAAAGGAGTATGTTAATGAAAAAAGATTATATGTTTGGTCATCCACATGATGGGAAAGGAATCTGAGGTATCTTTTAAATTTTGATCCAACATAACCTAGATGGAAAGCATCTCCTTTTTACTGCCTAATATTTTAGGTTCTTGTACCATCTCTAAGATTTGGTCTTATCTTTAGTGGTTATCATATCAAAACCACCTTTCTTTAAGTCATTAAATTTACTACTCTGTAGCAATTCAGAGGTGAATTCCCTTTCAATGTCTTTATTGTTGACTATAGAGGAGCTCTCAATGGTCATATCAATATTAACACTCTCAAACCAAGCCACCTCTCTTGAAGTTGTCATTTCAAAAAGAAAAGGGGATTTGAGTCTAATCATGCCAAAAATGCTTCCTAGACTTAGCTTGAGGTTAATGAGGGTACACTAGCCCTCTTTCTTCATTATGTACTAGAACAAGATCATATGAAACCCTTGATGGATTGGGAAGGAGGAAATACCTTTCTAAACTTGTTTCATCAATTTTTTCCAAAGACTTAAAAGGGAAAGTAGGGATGTTTATGATTTTCTTATCATGGATATGGTTTAGGAAAGTAAAGTGGAAGCTTCTGACCATGGAGATATGGCCTTCCAATTTGAAATACTATATGATAGGGATGACCACTTTGTCCTAGGGCTTGGGTAGGGAATCCTTGAGAATACCCTTCTATTATCTATTGATATTTTCCCCTTGGTCCTTGAAGATCAAAAATTCATTTATAAGAGAATGCTTATCTCTGTTGACACTTTCACTTATAGTAGGAAGACCCAAGACTTCAATAATCAAGGCAATATTGATAGTGAAGTCTAGGCCTTTGATATTAAATCTGTCATCATCCCAATAATGGACTATTTTCTTAGAAAGGTCACAATCATGGCCAGTAAATTTCTTGATAAATGGTAAGAATCCCACATCATACAAAATTTATTCCACCAACTTATCCATATTTAGGACTGTCAGCTCCACTCTGCATTCAATATTAGCCATCTTTGGGAAGGCATAGGAAAATAAATAAACTCTTTCAAAGGGGGGATAGAAAGGTGTAGTAAAGTGCCAATAATGGAGAGTATAAATCTATATTTTCCCTCTAAATAGTGGTACCAATCCAAATTGCAACCCAAGAAGTTCTAGAGAAGCATCCCAGTAAACATTGAAAAAAACCTTTCAAGATGAGAGAAAATCCTTTCCTTACCATAAGATCCACCTCAGGGCCAAATCCTTAATGTGACATGAGGAGAGAGAGATAATGTTTGAATGTAAACATGTATTTGAATGAGTGGGGTGATGAGCTCGATCCCAAGGCCAATAGGATAAATGGATGAATGGAACACATGGCACTATATTGCAAGGAGAAGCCATGCATTAATGGTCTACCTATCATATATAGAAGATAAATTATTTAAGAAATGATTAGAGGGAATGGGGGACCTCTTGAAATTCTAAATTTGATTAGTGTAAGGGACCATATAATATATGTAAAGCTAGTGCATGGGCATGACCAAGTGCCATGACCCACTAGATGATTTGACCAAATTATTTAAGGAAGAGACATGATTGATGGTCAAAAATGAAATAAAAATAGAGGCTAAAAAATGAATAGCCATATAAATACATTTAGATAAAAGGAGAGGGGTTATTATAGAGGAGGGTACCCAAAAAATACAGCTATAAGAGGATATGTGAGGTGGTATCCACAAGCACAATGAGAAACACCAAAAAGGGAAAGCAAGGAGAATAAACAAAGGAAAACTAAAAATACACATGAGGGAAAACTTAAGGTCAATCAGGGAAGTCCAAACCATCATGTCTATAGGATTACAAAAGGGTTGGAGGGAAGTTGCTACTCCAAATATATAGGTCCTCCTAAATGATGTCAAGGTTGGTTAAGGTGTCTACAACTTTGTTTCCTTCATGGTAAATGTGTAGGATCAGGGAGTTTTCCAACTGCAAAATTATTCTTTTGGCCTCCTCCATGAGATTTCTATCATCCAAGTTGGTGTTTGAGAGCATTTCAAATATTTTTTAATGTTAATGGATTCATCTTAAATGATAACCTTATTTATTAAAATATTTTTAAGTCTTTATTCCTTGGAACATGGATCTTGCTTGTACAAAATGACTAGTTTGAAGCCCTAGGTTTTCTGCATAATCCAAGAGGATTTGGTCCTTATCATCTCTAATGACACCACCAACTCTAGAGCTCCTCAGGTTACCCTTGGTAGCCTCATAAAAATTTAATTTTATCCATACAGTAGGAGGAGGGATCCATTTAAATTGGGTGTGGTCCAATTTGTATGGATTCAAAGGTTGAGGAGGTCTATTGGGGGACCAAGGGAGACAACTAGACAAGATTCAAGGATATTTTACTTTTTCATCTTGGGAGGGGATTAGAGAAATGTTTTCTTTAGATACTTTCAAGATTCTAATTGCAATAGATAGGGCATATCTATGGTCATTCTAGAATGATCTATTGTTCCTTTCCTTCCAAATACCCCATAGGAAATAAGATAAATAGGACCAAAGGGATCATAATATTTTTCCAAAATGAAGGGGACCATTGTAGGTACAAGTCCTTAATGCAGTTGGGTTGGATCCAATAGTAGCCAAAGGTGCTTAGAAAAAATGGAGAACAAACTAGGAGAAGGGACAGGCTAGAAAAATATGATGAGTGGTTTCACAACTAGCCTTGCACAGGTAGCATCTATTAGGGATAATCATTCCTCTCGACTGAAGTTTGTCATTAGTGAGGATCTTGTCTTGAACTGCTAGCCAAAAGAAAAGAATTTTTTTTTGGAATAATATGGTTCAAACAAACCTATTTGACTAGAAACCAACCCTCTCCCCCTTCCTCTTCCAAGAAATAGGTAGATTTTATTGAGAAGAGGCCATTATTGTTTGCCTTCCAAATTAGGGAGTTCTTGATCTCTGAGTTTTGGATGAAATGGGTTCTCAACATCCTGGAGATCTCCTTTCTAGATTTTTCTTCCCTGTTATTTAGGTCATGATTGGGGATAGACCTCCAAACATTCCTTTTGCTGAAATTTCAATAAATTGAAGACTTTGTTGCCAATATCAGAATAGTATGATTATCTCTCTTGTAGAACATTTATAGATATGGTGCTCTTTATGTGAAGTTTGAAGTGTGAAAAATAGGTGTTGTCAATTTGGTTATAAGATTTACATATACACGGATATTTCATCTACAACAATGGCATAGGGTTTATCAATTTTTTTTTTAATTATTCTTCTAAAGGAAATGGAGGAAAAGCTAGTGGAGATAGCATTTTTCAAAATAATGAAGTTAAAATTCTCCTCTCTTAATTAAAGTCATATTAAACTTCAACCAACAACTATGTAGAGTCTAGGGAACTTCTTATAAGGATTAAAATTCTAATTAATAAAGGATGGAAATGTATTTCAATGGAGGGAGATCTACAAATTATCATTAATGCCATCAACAAAAATGAATCTAGAGATTTAATAAAAAATAATAATTATTGATGTTCATCAATTATTATTGGAGGCAATCGCTTGAAAATGTGATCATATATAGAGAAGAAAATCAAGTAGAAAATTATTTATCTAATCATAGTGTTGATATTCATTTTGGTGAAATTCAAAATTTAAAATAAAATTGGTAAAATGATATCTTATCTCTTAATAAAAATAATATCAAGGAGCTAATTACAAAAACATACCACATTGAGGAATATGAAGAATATATTTCATAGAAAATGAAATGAATAATATCTTTGATAAAAGGGAATGAAGGATATGGTTTAATTGACCTAACAAAAAATGCAAAATTTTGGCCATTTGATGGAATAGGCCTCCAATAGAAACTGCATATAGCTTATTAAAAATATATACATGTTTAAAATAATAAATTTAAAAAGGACAATACATACTTTTTGCAATAGTAAAGTTTGAAGGAAACTTATGAACATAAGCAATCTTATGTTTAATATAATAACTTAGGAATATTTTTGAGATGAGAATAACTATTATTTGTTTCATCATAACTTTATGTGAACTCAACTTCCAACATATTTCCATTGTATGACATTTTTGAAAACAACATGCACATTGAGATCTTTTATGTTTTGTCAAAGTTTTGTAACTAGTAGGTATCTAGACTTCATAAGTCACCTAAAAATGTTGGTTCTTGGATTCCTCTTTTAACTCATCTTATCTCAAAATCTAACTCATATTCCATTATGTACACATAAAAAATATTTATACAGTTTTAATTTAGTGGATCCCAAAAATATAGTACCAGTTTTAATTAGAAAATATAAGATATTCATATCTATAGTGATGCTTTAGGATAATAGGCTCAATGAGTTCATTAATATTTTTCTCTAAGTTCATAACCTTTATATCCCAATTTTGCTATTTATATCATACTAGAGTAGGGAAGTTTCTCAAAACCAATATCCATATTTTTTTCATATGAAGGCATGGAGAGTTCATATGGAATACCCTCATTTTTATATAGTTTAATACATTTTGATCAAAATGTTGCTTTATTATTTAAACTACCAATTTGAATTTGTAATTTCTCTATTTTTCATAGTCTATTTAATATAATAATTTACTATTATAAGTTTCAAGTATTTGGATTTATATTTTTCTTCCATAAGCTTCCTAAGTTTAAAAATTCCACATAATAAAATAGTGCTGATTTATTTAATATTATTCAAACTAACATCCATATCAAAATATTTATTTTAAACACATTTAAACTAGCAAAATATAATTAATCCTCCTAATAGATATTCAAAATTCAATACAATTAAAAAAGTTTAAACCTATTTAGTTAACAAATTTTAAATATTGAAATATAATTTAAATAAAATGCAATAAATTTTATTTCACGCATGATGTTTAAATTATGAAAGAAGCGTAATTATATATTATACAAAAATTATTAAGAAAATAAATTAGAGAAATTAACTAGAATTTTAAACTAAAAAATTAATTTTAAGTAAAATAGTTTCCATTATTAAAAATGTTTTTTCTCTATAAGAGTAGGAAGTGAATATGAATAGGGAATATCACCTTTTTTTAAAGATATTTGAAGAAATTTAAAAAAATTAAGGTTTCTTATGAAGAAGATCTAGGTAGCAAGGAAATAAAATCATGTAATGAATCCCCAATTAGAAGTAAGGATTCCCTACTTGGAAATAAATATGCTTTAGTTAGATATAGGAGGACGATAAAATATACGGTAACAAATATATGTTTCAATAGAAATTATTATCAAGGATGAGATAATGAAGATTGATATAATAGTTCATAATATAGAGTATTAATATGTAAGTTTCATGAATATTGGTTAGGATTCTTAGAGATTCAACAGTGAATTAAATGAAAATGGTATTAATTCAAATTACTTTATGGATTTCCTTATGAAATATAGCATGTTGGAAAGTAAATCTATTAATTTAGGAATAAAAGAGAGTACCCTTGAAGCCATGTCGATCTATCTTCTATATGTGTTTAATATACTAGCAAAAACTACAAATAGTGTAGAAAGTATGCAAAAGAAAATTTTGCGGTTAGGTGTAGAGGAAAAGAGTAGAATCTTCCTTATGGCATGAAAAAAAGTGTGTATACCAAAATCTAAAGGATGTTTGAGATAAAGGAGGATTAGATATGTGAATAAGATCTTAGCTGCTAAAGTAGGATAGTCTTAAAAAATAAGGCCATGTTGGAGAATATTACATTATTTGGTACATGCTAATGTACCCCCATGATACCTTTATGGTACAAATATAAATATGTATTTGATTGAGGTTTGAGTCTATAGTTTAGGAGTGTGGTTTATATTTACCTTTTATGTAAGTGTTTATGTGTAGGATATGCACAAGTGTCATGTAATTAAGTTTGTAAGTGTGTAATGTGAGAAAGTGCACGTGTCATGTAATTAAGTGTATAAATATGTAATGTGAGAAAGTGCACAAGTGTCATGTATTATATGTGCATATAGAAGTGTGTAAGTTTCATATAGTTAAGTGTGCAAGTAAATAGAGATCCAAGAGTCATGTATACAAATGGAAAGATGAGAAGCCAAAGGACATGTGAGTCTTGTCTTATGCAAAGAAAAAAAAATGTTGTAACTCCCAAAAAAGTGAGGAGTGCAAGAGTAAAGTATTGAAAACTCATCTTTGTAAGGTTATATTATGTAGGAAAAAATCCATTAATGTATATGGAAGAATATTTGAATTACGTATGAAAAATTCAAGTATGAATAACAAATCTTGTATGCATATTTTGAGCAATTCTACTATAAGTGTTCTTCATGTTATTGCATGAATTATTTTGACCATTTTATATTCATATTTGTTATTTTATTGAATGTTGTTATAATTTATATTAGACAAAATATATATTGATTGCTATTATATTTGGGTCTACTCAAAATATAAAGTATTGGGACCTAAGATAATCTAGTTTAAAATCCAATAGTGGTATCAGAGTTACTTCAAGTAGAATCTATTGCTACCATCGAAGGAAGTCTTTGGTGTGATTTTATATTAAGAGTCATGTGAAGAAAATGTAGACTCAAATTGTTGCAAATTTTGAATTTGTAGATTGATATATGAAAGGGAGCTATTGCAAAGCTTCCAATTGAAAAATATTTTAATATATGCTTGAGTCTATCCATTTGGTTCAAAAACCAGTGAAGACAAGGACTCAAATTAGAAGCAAGGGCCAACTCTAAAGAAAGTTGGATGTGAGGGGACATTCAAAGTCACCTTGATATTATTTGGATTCTAGAAAAAAAGAGAATCACATAAGAAGATTATAGTGGTTCAAAACCACCATTGGAGGATAAAATATCCATAAAAATTGCATTGGATGAAGTGTCCAATAAATTTTAGATTATTTAAGGACATATAAAAAAGGTCCTTATATATTGCATTGAATGAAATATCCAAAAACAATTAGATTATTGGAGGATGAAATAATCCTTACAAATATATAAAAAGGGGGTTTGTGATAAAATGGATGAAGAGATTAAAGCACCAAATGGTGTTGTATGCTCCAAAGTATTGAGAAGAATCCATAAAGGCTAGATCAGTATTAAAGTAGAGAGTAGAGCCATCAAAGGCTAAAGTAGCATCACAACATAGAGTAGAGCCATCAAGGATAAAGCAATGTCAAGGTATTGAGCAAAGCTATCTAGATAGAGAAAAATTATAACATAAAGTAGAGCCACTAAAGCTAGAGAAGAGTCATCAAAGCAAGAGTAGCACCAAGGATTTAGGATTGCAATCATCACTAGATCATGCCAAGCTATCCGAACCAGACTGAGATAGTGTTTAATCCAAAACATCTGATGTAAAATGAGCTAGTGAGCAACATCAACTAAAATCCACGTTAAGCAATTTGGTATGCCAAGTCTACAACTTGAGAAGGTAAAATTATCTTGGTGAAAGTAATTTTAAATTGTTTCAATATATTTTGTAATCAACATCATTAATATTCGTCAAATATTTGATAAATGTTGAGAGGCTAGGGTGGCGTAGCAACAAATGTTTTTGGATTCAACCTTGGCGAATGTTACACTGGAGCATTCTTATTTTTGACATGACACAATCAACAAAGAAGACCTAACTTTGGTAGAAGAATTAAAGGTAAGGAATCTTACCTTAATATTATTTGGTGCATGAATATAGTACTAAGGTTTATATTTGGTGAATTAATAACCTTAGGAAGTTTAATTAAAAGGTGGAGAAAAAATGGATTCTACCACACTAGATTTAATAATTATAGGTGGGAGTTAAAAGGACTTCAACCTTAATATTTTGAAATTTGAATATTATTGATATTTTATATTTGCAAATTAAATTTGCAATTTATTTCAAAATTTTATTTTTTTAAAAATTTGATATTTATTTTATTTTGGAGAGAGAAGGATTTCTACTCCAAAAAGGAAAATTTATAAATTTGAATATTTAGAAAAATTTAAAATTTGAAGAATTAGAAAATTTGTAAATTTAATAAAGTAGGGAGATAAAATGTTCACTTACTTCAAAAGTTCAGAAACTTTAAATTTTTAAATTTATTTTTGAAAAAAAAAGATTATTGACATTACAAAATTATTGATTAACTTTGGAGTAATAAGGATTTTAACTTCAAATAATTAAAATTATTTGAATATTTATTACATTTGAAGAAATAGGTAAATGGAAAAGAAGAATTAGTGTTTTATAACACTCTTATAATAAAAGAACTTTTTAAATTTCATATAAAGAACCATATTCTATGAAAGGATTTCAAAGTCAAAAATTTTATCAAAAATAATTTTTTGAATTTGAAGGGCAAAATAATAGAAGGACTTTTCAAAACTTCTATCATAGATATAAAATCAAACCATTTAAATTCCATAAAAACTTGACAAAAGAGAGTGACATATGGTATATAGATTGAAGAGTCAGTTATCATATGACTAGAAATTTGTATTGGTTTGAATCATTAGATGTCAGACCAAATGATCTACTAAGATTTGTAGATAATAAGATTTATTATGTTCAAGGATTTGAAAAAAATATACCTTGTATGCCTTATGTAGACTTAGTGTTAGATGATATTTTATATGTTCCAGGGTTATCTATTAATCTTATATCTATTGCTCAATTAGTTGGAAAAGGAAGAGTAGTGGAATTTAAATTTATAAATGGAAGCAAGAAATGTGTCATAAGAAGATAAAAATAAAATTTAAGCTATGGGTTCAATCAAGGATGGAATATTTGTTCTTGAAAATATGGGTTTATTAGAAGGAAAATGAGAAGATCCTTATCATAAAAATAAATTAAATATGATTTGTTTGATTTCTTCAAAATTTAGGAAATAGGAAGATGGATCATACATAGTCCAATATTTCTTTGGAGAGACTTCAAATAGAGGAAATGGATGAACACAAGATCCAAGATGAAGACAGAGATTGAATACTAAAGTCTTCAATAACCAAATAATGTAATACGGGGTGTTGGAGAATATTACATTATTTGGTACATTCTAATGTACCCCCATGGTACCTTTATGGTATAAATGTAAATATGTAATAGATTAGGGTTTGATTCTATAGTTTAGGAGTTTTATTTATATATACCTTTTATATAAGTGTCTATGTGTATGATATTCACAAGTGTAATGTAGTTAAGTGTGCAAGTATGTAATGTGAGAAAGTGCACAAGTGTAATGTAATAAAGTGTGCAAATATATAATGTGATAAAGTGCAAAAGTACCATGTATTATGTATGCATGTGGAAGTGTGTAAGTGTCATTTAAAAGTGTGCAAGTGTCATAGAGTTAAGTGTTCAAGTAAATAGAGAGTCAAAATTCATGTATACTAGTGATAATATGAGAAGCCAAAAGACATGTGAGGCTTATCTTATGCAAAGAATAGGAAATATTTCAACTCCTATAAAAGTGCTGAGTGCAAGAGTCAAGTATTGAAGATTCACCTTTTTAAGGTTATATTATGGAGGTAGATCTCCATGAATATATATGGAAGAATATCTAGATTATGTATGAAACATTCAAGCATGAATAAAAAATCTTGTATACATATATTGTGCAATTCTATTGTAAGTGTTTTTCATGTGATTACATGAATGATTTTGGCTACTTTACATTCACATTTATTATTTTCTTGAATATTATTATAATTTATATTGGCCAACATATATATTGATTGCTCTTATATTTGAGTCTACTCAAAATCTAGACTATTGAGACCTAAGATAATCTAGCTTAAAATCCAACAAGCCATTATTTGTGGGCCAAAACTTTAAATAATAAGTACTTAGATAGCCAAGAATATATGAGATTTTTAACCATTTTAAATCCCTATAAATGTTGGTCTATATGGAACCATATAGTGGAGGGAAGAAATCTGCTATGGAAAGGATCTCAATAGAAAATTGGGACTGGTAGGTCAATTCACTTTTGGGAGGATGCATGGTTGGAGAACCAACCCCTAATCTTGAATGAGTAGTTAGTTGTACAAACAAATAGAATAAAGGTATTGGAGAATGGTTGAAGTCTATCTAGTATATGAAGAGGGAGTGGCAAGGTGCAAGGACTTATGTGAAAATAATCATAGCGATGAAGCTTTAAATAAGCTAAAAAATAAACTAAGAGCCTTCCATGTAGGTGTAAATATGGGTAAAGACTCTATAGTTTGGGGAGATGCTCTTAATGTATTCTTTAGTGTAAAATCAACCTATAATATTCTATCAACTAAGCCAAAAAATGTGTTTCAATGGAGGAGGATCTGGGAAACAAAGTGTAGTGAACCTCTCTTCTCATTCCATAAATCATTCAACAATTTGCATAAATATTCAACATGCATCCATAAATAAATTAATTGCACAATAAATTGCTCAATAAAATAGAGATTTATTATACCCTTGAGGTAGGAAAACACCATACAATACTTCTTTTGGAAGGAAGCCACTCCACAAGATCTCTAGCTCCACGAGCCAAGACTTATCCAAGAATACATCATAGATACCTTTTACAATGGAGGTACATATCTCTTTATACAAGAGTGTGATGGTTCCCCTTCCATGAGTTACAAGATCACACATGTGGTGTTTCACCTTCCAAGTTATAAATTGCATGACAATATTACTTGTGGTTACATATGACAATATTCCCCCAACAGTTACAAATGTGATTATATGACATACCTATTTCTAATTTGACATGTGGTCTTCCTTACTTCAATAATTAATTTATGGCTCATACCATTATACAATATTAAATTATTAATTATTAAGTACCTATCTTGGTACCTAACATTCCATACCCCTTACAAAATGTTTCATCCTCGAAACATTAGAAGAAGCTAAATAATATGATCTTTTGAGGCATGTTGAATATTGGCACCAATATCGATCATCCATCCATACTAGTGAAACTATGATTGGTGGTGGTCTTCGTTGATTCCAATGCAATCTATTGGAAGCATAAATTTCATCTTTTTTTATCCATACCTGCTTGTATTTATGACTTGTACCATATCCAAAGGGTTGGCTCCTTTGGTTCCTTGTATATTCATCATTTTTCTTATGCTCCCTCAAGCCCTTTCTCCATGATTGTTGCCTCTCATGGTGGTGTGGATGGAAATATAATCCAATCTGATCCTGATGTTCAACCTATTTTTTCTCTTCTCTCTTACTCTCTTTCATTTATAATTCTCTTACTTTTGCTTCTTTGAGTTTTTCTACTACCTCCTGAGATTCTATTTTAGGTTATGTTGTTTGCTCTTCACTCTATTCCCCTGTAATAGCTACCTGTTTGTCCTTACACTAAGAAATATCCTATAATGTTATCTTGTACCATAACTTCATGAATTGCTTTTGCACATTAATATTAATAGTACCCAAAGAATGCAACCAAGGATAACCAAGGACAATATCTACATCATTCATATCAATAGCATGAAAATCTGAATGTAAAACATATTTATCCATGGTGATTTTTAAATCTTCAAAAATTTGAACATTGTGACCCTCAAGTTGTATGTCTTTGATTTTATTTGCTTGAAATTTCAATCTCTTATTCAAATACATATTGATAAAATGGTATTTGTTGCTAGGGTTAATGGAAATAATAATTTTTTGATTTTGAATGCAACCATAAACTTGTAAAATAGAATTCTTACATTTAAATATTTTTTTATCACTGATTAACTCCAACACACAAGGTGTAGTTTCTTTAGCCTGCACATTATTATCATTTTATTTTAATGCTCTTTTACCTAAAAATGCAACTTGAAATTATTCTTTTTGACCACTAATTGGTCCTAACACACAAGGTGTAGTTTCCTTAGCCTGCACATTATTATCCTTTTCTTTTGATGCCCATTTGCTTAAAAATGCAACTTCAAATTCTTCCATTGTATATTTATTTTTACAATCATACAAAAAGTCATGAAACCATTTCATTTTGTATGGGGAATTTGGATAGAGAGGAACAGGAGAATTTTTAGAGGGGAAAAAGGTCTGCAATGAGAATTTTTGGAAGTATCATCCACTTTTTAGAAGAGAATTTTAAATCTATCAAGTACACTATCAAGCCAGAGAATACTGAAGAGACTATGATAAATAAGGCATGGAATTTGAAACCTATTAGTGGCAAAGATGCAAATGTTCAAGTTAGAACTGATGCAAAATGGCAACCACATCAAGATGACTGGTTGAAGTTAAATTTTTATGGGGCATCCAAAGGTAACCCAGGTAAGTCTGAAGCACAAGTAATTTTGAGAGACAATCAGGGTAGATTGGTGGGGTAGCCTACAAGTTTTTGGGAATTACTACTAGTCATAAAGCTAAATTTAATGCTTTACATCTAGGTGTAAAGCTAGCCAAGGATCTAGGTGCTAGAAAAGTTATATTTGAAGGAGACTCCTTGAATATTATCAATATTTTGAAAAATGAGGGAGAAGCTAATTGGAAAATTGATTACATTGTGCAAGATATTAGAGAGATTGTAAAGCATTTTGAAGAAGTTGAATTTGTTCATGTCTATAGATAAGGTAACAAACAAGCAGACTAGCTGTAAAACTTTGGTGCCATTAAAGAAGAGGATACAAGATTGATCCCCCTTGGGGTGGTCCATGAGGACTTAGAAAAGTTCACGATGGAGGACTATAGCTAATTGGGATCTAGGATGGATATTGTTTATCTTGCATACAAGGAATATCTAGCTATTTTCCCTTGGAAGTTGTGTAATTCATGGGTTAAATTTATGTTGTAAAAGGGTTCGGGCCCTTTCAAAATCTTGTTTTTACCCTAAAAAAAAGTCACGAAACCAAGCTTCTTATTTCAAGGCAAAATGAATGCTATGTTTCCACCATGACTTAGAAATAGTTAAAATAAATTTTTAATATTGTGTTTGAAATAGCCAAAAAATTAAAATTTCTAAATTAAATCTGTTTAGGTTTGAGGTGTAGACCAATTGGTTCGACCAAACCTCATAAGGGGAGTAGAGATCCAAGGTTAAAATATTAGGCCTCTTTGGGCTGAATTTTTGTCCCTTTCCTAGTGCTTTCAATGGCATAAAAGGTTTAAAATTATTGTGGCATGGTTGTTATAGGGGTAGACTACGCAAAGATCTATGTGGCGGCTTCCCAGGTAGACATCACATAATACTATGGTGGCCATAAAAGCTGGACAACCTACCCAGATTCATGGTGGCTATCGATTCCACCATGTAAATTAAAAAAAAATAACTAAATCTACAATTTTATCTTCAAAATAAAACAAACAACAACTGATTTACTTACTTAGATTGAAAGTTATGATTTTTTCCCATTTTGTCGATAACCCAAAAAACAACACGAAATACCCAATTTGCAACAACTATAACTCCCTCAATACTTATTAGAATTTAAAAAGTAGTCATTTTTGTAGTACTCAAAATAACCTACATGCTAATGCAAAAATATTTTGAAAATGACTGCTAAAAAATTTAATATGATTTTTTTCTTTTTGAAAAAAAAATGTGTAGCCAAAAAACAACTTGAACAACCCAAATTCAAATAGTTGTAACTCTCTCAAAAATTATTAGAAATCCACAAATGAGTAGTAGTTTTTATGGTACTCAAAATAATATATATGTTGATGCCAAAATCTTTCTACAAATGACTGCTGAAAAATTTAATATGAATTTTTTTTATTTTGAAAACAAATTCATGCGACCAAAAAATAGCAAAAATAACTCAACTTCAAATATCCATAAATTTCTCAATACATATCATAATTTAAAAAATGAGAAGTGTTTTTTATAGTATTCAAAAATTTATACACAATGGAGCAAAAACCTTCCAAAATAACTGCTAAAATAAAAATATGGCCTCCATAAAATGTAATATTTTTCTAAAAAAAAGTGCCCTAGCTCTGCAAAAACAAACCCACTTTGCCCAAATAATGAATCTTATATAAAATGTAGTGAACCTCTCTTCTCATTCCATAAATCATTCAACAATTTGCATAAATATTCAACATGCATTCATAAATAAATTAATTGCACAATAAATTACTCAATAAAATAGAGATTGATTATACCCTTGAGGTAGGGGAACACCATACAATGCTCCTTTTGGAAGGAAAACACTCCACAATATCTCTATATCCATGAGCCAAGACTTATCCAAGAATACATCATAGATAACTTTTAAAATGGAGGTACATATCTCTTTATACAAGAGTATGATGGTTCACCTTCCATGAGTTACAAGATCACCCATGTGGTGGTTCACCTTCCATGAGTTACAAAGTGCATGACAATATTCCCCAATCGTTAGAAATATGATTCTATGACATACCTATTTATAATTTGATATTTGGCCTTCCTTACTTCAATAATTAATTTATGGCTCATACTATTATACAATATTAAATTATTAATTATTAAGTACCTAACTCAAAGGCAACACCAAAGATAGCAATGTTTCTTTGGTTGGATATGTAGAATAAGATCCTAATAGTATATAACTTACATAAAAGAGGGTTTTAATTTCCTAATAGATGTTATCTATATGAATAATAGAAATATTCAGTGGAACACTTAGTATTAGGATGTAGCTATTCCCTTTTGATTCTAAAAGTTTTACTTGAGGATATGGGGGTTATTTGGGTACTGCCAAATAGAATGGTGGATTGGATAGAATAGTGGAAAAATCCCTTTAGGAGTGCAAGGTTGAATAAGATATGGGATCTAATTCCTTTCCACTATGCTTAGGGATTTTGGTTGGAGCGTAATAGAAGAATATTTAAGTAGGAAAAGAGAGACTTATTAAGAATTAGGTAGACAATCCATGTGGTTATAGTGGAAAATGTTAAAGTATTGAGTATGATTTAAATTATGGAATCAATAGAGGAGGTTATGAATAGTAAAAATTATGACCTTAGTATGATTGAGATGAATAAATATCCCCACGAAAATCCAACAAGGGTAAAATGGCATATGCCTAGTGAGGGATGGCTAAAGCTCAATTTTGGTGGATCTTCTAAGGGGAAACTTGGGAAGGCAAGGGGGAGTAGTGGTAAGGCATAACAAAGGGATCCTAATTGATTATGTAAGTGAATTTATAGGCTCTATAAAAAGTCATCAAGAAAAATCCATAGTAGCTTTAGCTAGAGCAAAACTAGCAAGGCAACTAGAAGTAAGCAAACTCATAGTGGAGGAATATTCTACCAACATTATCAATTAACTTAATAAGAGGACTACAAATAAATGGTAGGTTTCAAGTCTAATAATAAAAAATAAAAGTATCCTTAACTCACTAGAGCATATGGAGATGAATCATGTTTTCAGAGAAGGCAATAAGGTGGCATATTGGCTAGCTAAGTTGGGGGCTCTTTATGAAGAGGACTAGAGGTGGATTCCCCTAGATAATGTTCACCAAAATATAAAAGAGTTACTAGAAAGGGAAGATGCATAAACAAGTTATTTATGATTTGGTCAAAGGTTAATCCAATGGTATACATTTTTTCATAAGTTAGAGAAGTAAAATCCCAAGAGTAAGCCTCACCATTTGTAGATATAATGTCATGTGGCAATGTGTTGGGACTTATTTTTTCAATATTTATAATTTATAGCCTTTGCAATTACAAAATCCTAGATATGGATTTTATAATAAAAATTTCATCATTGGAAGTCATTTACAACATGGTAGATGTAGTGGTAATTTGCTTAATATGTCCCTCGATGGATAGCAGGCTCATGGACTTCCCCATCTAGACATGTGGTAACCACATAAAATACATACCTAGGTAGATAGTTTGAGCGCAATGATAAAAAATTACAAGAATAATGAAAATATTTCAAGGGCATAAATCTCCCAATGATTAACTAATCGAGGGAAGTCCCTAAAAAAAATTGAACTCAAGGATAGTATTAAGGGCTGGTAGTTGGTGTAGTCTAATGGTGGTTTGGATGGGGGGCATATCAATGGTCTATGGATGAGGGTTGTAACCCTTTTTACCTTTGGTAAGGTCCAAGATTCATCTTAGATATTTTTTTGTAATTAATATGGTAGTATAGAATAATTTGAAAATTTTTGTGTTTACAGCTAAATAAATGACACCAAACACATAAATTGAAAATAAAGCGATTGCAATATAATGAATGATATTTTGTATTAAATAGGGGAGCCTTGATCTCCCATTTTTACAATGTTATTATCCCAATGTGAAGGGGTAAATATTACAATGCTTTATTTTATAAAATAAAATGCTTCAAATGGTGGTCTCTCATTCTCTAAGCAAGTAAAACTAGAATCTTTTGCTCCTCTGCTACAACTTCAAAGGTCAAGTGGGTTTGAGTATCCTGGGAATAGGGGAACTCTAGCTTCAACAGTTGCTCAAGGATCTATCTCCTACACACACAAAATGCAAACTAGGATCAGTAGCACCTACAAACATAATCAAAATAAAATACAAATGAAACCCTAGAAATGAAAGTAGTGGTGCAAAAAATAAAGAAATCAAATAGGAATACCTTGCTAACAATTTAAAACTTACTAATTTGCACTATTAGTGGCTCTGATGCAGTCTGAGTAACCACAAATGCATGGGTAGGTCTATAAAACCATATGAGGATGGTTAGAAATTGTGGGAATGTGGTTGGGACTATGTAACTATTTGTGGGTGGTTGAGACTAAGTGGTAAAAACCTTCAAAATGGCACTCCAAGGCTTCGAATATTCAATTTCCTTGGGATGCATGCGAGCTCCTAGCGTGATTCTAGTAGCCTTATGGTATGTTATTTTTCCATTCTCTTTTGTTTGATGGATGAAGGTGCATTTATATTCCTCTTAGGATTTTGAAGGGAAAGGGAGGTGGCAAGGCTACCAAATGGAAGGGGTAGTTACAGTGAGTCACCTAGGGTGTCTCACTTAACTAGGGTGATGTGGTTAGTGGGTAGGTGCAAGTGGAGTGAGGTGTGAGGGATGCCCCATGTGAAGGGACAAGGGTGAAATGGGTGTGTGAGAGGTGGAAAGGGGTGGTGGTGATGTGGTTAGGACACATGTCTAATGAGTAGGTAGGGTATCCTAAGCAAATTTTCTAGATTTAAAAAATCTAGAAAATACTTTTAATGTGAAAATTTTTATGCCTAAGTTTAGACTTAGGCATATATTATGCAGGATTATATTGTGCAATGTGGGGTGAAATGTGCAAGGATCAATATACCTAAGTTTAGCCTTAGGTAAATATTATATTATGTAGTGAAGTGCAAATACCTAGATTTTGATGTCTATAGATGCCTCTTTTTGTACCGTGTTGTTTAAAATGCAATGTGGTGCAAAAACAAGAGACACCTATCCTTATTGGATGGATAAATCAACTAAAATATTCTTGATGCATAAGAATGAATGATTTTTGAAATTTTTGATTTTTTTGCTTACTGCCTCAATTGGTGAATGGGTAAAGAATGAAACTTACAAGCCAATTGACCAAATATGGATGATGAAAACGGGTGGATGTGATGGGTACAAATTTCTGAAACTAAATATCAACTTGATATCCCAAGTTTTAGGTGCTTTTTTATGTTGCAAATTTGCCTTTGGTTGCAATGAGGTCTAAAATTATGTGGTAAAAGAACCAACCACTGTGGGAGTTTGGGTGCCCATGTGACTATAGTAATTCCTACCAAATGATATGGTGTTAAAGGAACCAAGCACTCTGGAAGCTCGGACACCTTAGTGATTTTGGTAATTATTACCAAATTGTGAGTGATTGTTTTTTGCTTTTGTAACCCAACGAAAAGAGCTTAATGATAACCTTGTGCAAATTAGGTTGAACATAGCCACACTCAAATATTGAGGGACCTAGTTGATTTAATGCCACATGTGATGATGTTGAATGATTTTGAATTAGTGTCCTTATGGTGAGCTACTCATCCTACTAGATTACATGGATAACCAATCACTGCAACCGCTAGGTGTCTAGAGTAACTCACTAGATACATGGTTCACTTTAAATTATGATGATGGTTACAAATGATGATTTTAATGCTTGTGTTGATTTGATGGGGGTGTTTGTTGTGTTGTTTTTTTTCATTTTCAACCACATATCCAAGATTTTTCATGCCCAATAACCGCACATTTGTGGTTGGGGATGCCAAACGTGGGTGCACGGTTGTGTGTGCTCATCAAAAGTAGGTGCATGGTTTTGTGCACTCACCAAATGTGGATGCACAATTGGCTTTGCAAAATGTGGCTATAAATATGCATGATTTATCAAACTATATTCATTTGTGTGTTTGAATTTTTTCTAAGCGGTTGAGATATTGAGTGATGGAGGTTGCTAATGAGACGAGCGTAGCGGTTGGTGGGGTGGAGGCTGGTGGCTCAGCTGGAGCTGGAGGTGGCATGCAAATGGTGGAGGTAGGTTTTTGAGGCCGTTACCTTTATTTTGGTTTTTTTGGTTTTTTTTTTTAAACTAAGAGGGTTTGATAAAAATATTTTTTTCTGACGATGAAAAAAGGGGGAGGCAAAAGTCTCTTTTTTGTTTATTTATTTTTTAAAATGAAAAGAATGTATAAAAATATTTTGTGTTTTTATGCTTTTGTATGAGAAAAATGCATGAATTTTTTTTTTGTGTTTTTATGTTTTTGCAATGAAAAGAATGCATGAAAATGTTTTTGTATTTTTATGTTTTTGAAATGAAAAGAATACAAAATATTTTTGTGTTTTTATGTTTTTGAAATTAAAAGAATGCAATTTTTTTTGTGTTTTTTTAAATGACATATGCATTGATCTGGATTTGATTTGTGTTTTTTTGCAGGTGAAATTTATTGAGGCTCAACATCGATGGCCTCATATTATATCTTGGGTGTAGAAGGTACTGACTGACGATGATTGGAAGTGGCTAGCGGTAGTGATGTTGGATGGTTGTGGGTGCGTGGAGGTTGTTAGGGTAGATGAGGAGTACTTGTCTACTTTGGTGGAGAAATGGGAACCTGATAGGAGGTTATTTAAACATCCAACATAGGATATTACTATTACCCTAGAGGATTTTTATCATATCTTTTGTGTTCCTATTGAGGGTCTACTAGTTCGATTTGGCCACAAGGAAAATAAGTTGATACCTATTTATGGTGATGGATGGGATGTGGATGTTAGGAAGGGTGGTATTTAGTACATTCAATTGTATAAGGATGGGAATTTAGGAGCACTTCCTACCTTTGTGATGTACATATTAGGCAACATGTTGTTGCCTAATAGTATGGGATCTAGGTTCCCTTGGAACTAGGTGAGGCTTGTGCTTGATCTAATTGATGAGCCTCGGGTTTATGCTTGGGCTCCCGCCCTACTTTTCCAACTATATGTGGAGTTATATAATATGAATAGGTAGAAATGAAAGAGACTCGGTTGTAGTTTACTTCTTCATATTTGGGCTTGGGAGCACATCAATATTACTCATCCAAAGGTTCTACCTTACGAGTGGGATCACTCGTTTCCTTGTGCTCTTCATTGGTAGACCAATGAGGAACCTCTACCAAGTCACTCTAACTGGAGTGGCTAGGAGTATCAAGAATTATTTGTTGCTTTGAATAGTGGTGACATCATTTGACGACCATGGTGAGGCCTCACTTGGGATGGTGATGCGGTACAAATTTGGTGGATTGGATGACGTATGTGGATGGTTGGGCATCATGGATGAGAGAGAGTTTATCTAGTTCTCTCAGGTGATATAGTAGTTTGGTTTGGTACAGGGAGTTCCTGATGCTCTAGTTGTATATAAGCATCAAGGTGATGAGCTTAGTCTCCTTGTTACTCTTGATCCTTGGATTGTTGATGATGATCATGATGACAAGGTCATAGACATCCTAGATATAGATGATGTTGGGACTACAACTGAGTATGATGCTTGGTTTAATTTATAGTCTCCATGGACACTGAGTCTAGCTATTGATGATGTAGTGAGTAAAGATGACCTGGATGTTGGTGAGAAAACTCCTCGATGAAAAAAATGCCATCACGATAATGGTAGTAGGGGGTGAGCTAGGGTAGATGTGGATCATACTATAGACACTCGGGTCAAGGTTTGTGGAGATGGATATGGTGATGGAGGTGATGGTTATGGTGATGGCAGTAATGGAGAGCAGGATCTATATCCATGTCATAATAAGGAGGATTAGGGTGTCCTTTAGGCTGAGTAGAATAGCTTGGATAAGGTGCAGGATCACCTTGGATAGAATGTAGTGGCTCATGATGTAGATATTATGAGATTATAGAGTGTTTTTATGGCTCAAGATTCTAATATAGCTTAATTACAGAGTTAGGTGGATGGGCTACAAGGTGCACCTAGTGGAGGTGGAGATGGCTTTGAGGTTGCAACTCTCTGTGCTGAGTTAGCAAAGCAAAAGGTGCATCAAAACCAAGATATGTTTATTTCTTGATCATAGTTTAGGTACATTAATCCTATAGAGGACAAGCTTTCTCAAAATCACATCCTTCTACCTGTGCATCCTTCTTTATCATATTCTAGCTCTAGTAGGCGAGGTGAGTCTAGGCCTAGTGGTTCACGTTCTCGGGCTCCTAGTTTCCATGCTCCCTCAGGTTCATAGGGATCAGCTCATGGTCCTCCTAGGGGTCATGGTGGTGCTAGCTAGGAGTTCTTATTACCTCTTTTTGTATTTTTCATTGTATTTTTCATTTTTATGAGCCTTAGTGCTCTAATGTATACATCATTTTGGGTGATTTTTGTACTATGCGATTTATATATATACATATACATAGCTTTTGTAGTGATCATTTATATTGTGCTTTTGTTTTGTTGTATTTCTAGATGCATATGAAATTATGTAGTGATTGGGTTAAATGCATGGTGAATATTGTGTTATAATGATTAATTGCATATATTTTAGACTCTTGCTTGATCAACTTTATCTTCATTGTTTAATCAGGGGTACTAACATTTGGTATTTATAAATGAAATGGATTATGGAATGTAATAATGGAAATGATATGGAATGGTTTTGAAAAGACTCAAACATCCTAGTGATCTTAAACAAACTTATTTATGTATCTTGTAAATATTTATGATGCTAAGGTTGCCCTAGTGTTTTCAAATTTCTCAAGGACCAACTATGTGTGCAAATGAATGTTCATTTGCCATTATGAGCTAAGACAAACTAATCAATAGTAATGTATGCCAATAAGCTAGCTCATACATGATCATCCATAGATCTATACAAAATAAGGTCGCTAATGTGATAGATGTGGTGCCATGCGTAAGGATACCTCATTGCCAAGTAGGTTTTATTCAACCTATTGTTGTAATGAGGATTACCCCATGGTTTTTGAAACACTAAGAATTCCAGAAATTCAAGATCCTTTCCTTTCTTTTATGGATTTTTGGGATTTTTATTTTCACGTTTGCTTATATTTGTATTGCAGAAAAATGAATTTTTACTACTTTGGGATGCTTGCTCGTTTCGAAAAGGAGCAAGGAAATTTTATTACTTTTGGGATAGTTGCTCATTTTGAGGAAGAGCAAGGGATTTTTATTACTTTTGGGGTACTTTTAGGATACTTGCTCATTTTGACGAAGAGCAAGGGATTTTTATTGATTTTGGGCTGCTTTTGGGATACTTGCTCATTTTGAGGAAGAGCAAGGGATTTTTATTATTTTTTTTTAAGGATGAAGGGGGAGCTTTTCCTTTTGTTAATTCTTTAACTTTCTAGACCATGCACATAATTGTATGAACAAGGGATTCCTTTCACTTTATGGAAATAGTAACGCATGGGTTTTTCCTTCCTAAACTTCACAATGTTTTAATGTGCATGGTGCAGGAGGAAAATTGATTGAACAGGAACAACCTATGACATATAAATATTGTTTTATTTTTAATGGAGGTTGCTTGAAACACTAGGCATGGTTGAGTGAATGAAAACACTTATATTTTTCTTATCGACTAATGTGTTATGTGAGATTTGGTGATACTTTCACTACAAGCTTTTGAAAATTAAAAGGTGTACATAAAATAGTTAGTGGCCACATAATCATTATTGCTAATGATTATATGGTATCTATCCTACTTTATGTGGACCACTTAATCATCAAAAGATCGTAAGGAAAGTTGTAAATTATTGTGGTTGGTGGATTGTTGAGTAATGTTTGATATAAGGTGCCCTTGATTAAGGCAAAAAGACATAGTGGAGTAGCAATTATTCAATTTAACCAAATTATATCTAGTGTGATGCATCATGTGAATAAATATAAATGACTAAAATATGTATATGCAATGTAGACGAAATGCATTGATGGATGTATGAAATAATAATAATAATAATTTTTTAAGCCATGTATATGTACATATTTGCAATTTGCAATAAGCATGGAATGCCTTTAGGTGTATAATATTTAGTGTCTCATGTTCCAATTTTCCCTTTAAATTTGCAATTCTATATGTTCTTGGACCCAACTTTTGCTTGACAATGTTTGGACCTAACCAATTAGCCACAAATTTGTCTCACTGGTGCGGTAATGCATTGGTGTTTTTTTTATTCTCTTTAAGAACAAGATCTTCAACTTGAAATTCATGAGGATGGACTTTTGTGTTATAAGCACGTTTGATGCGATCTTGATATACGCATAAATTTTCCAAGACATTGATTCACCTTTCATCAAGGAGTGTGAGTTGGTCAAGATGTACTTGTTTAGTTGTGTCATCATTCATGAATTTTTGTAATGCAACTCATAAAGAAGGGATCTCGAGCTCAAGAGGCATGATTGCTTCAACTCCATAGACCAATAAAAATGGTGTTGCCCTTGTTGGTGTTCGTATGCTTTTTCGATAAGCCTATAATGCCAAGGGGAGTTGAGTATGCCAATCTCTATGGTTATCTTTGACAAGTTTATTGAGAATGGATATCATGGTCTTATTGGTTGCTTTAGCTTATCCATTTTATTGTGGGTAATAAGGAGTCGAGAAAATATGTTGGATATTATTTTTTGTTGCAGAATGCTCGAACATCCTTATTTTTAAAAAACTTGTAATTATCATAAATGATATTTGAGGGAATCCCAAAATGATAGATAATATGTTGAAGAATGAAATCCGTAATTCGAGGTCCAGTCCTAGTGGTCATTGGGATTGCTTCGACCCATTTTGTGAAGTTCTGTAGTAGTTATGATGAATTTGTATTGTCTTAAGGAGGCAGGTGAATTTTTTCCAATCAAATCTAGGTCCCATTGTAAAAGGGACCAAATGATTTGAATTATCTGTAATGCTTGTGATGGTACATGAGTCAAATTGACATTTTGATATTTTTGACATTTCTTCACATACTAACAACAATTATTTTCCATGGTGGGCCAATAATAACCCATGCATAAAATGTGCTTTGCAATGGCCATTCCATTAAAGTGGCCACCACAAGTACCATCATGGTTTTCAATTATGGCTCTTTATTTCTCTATAGTATCTAGTCATTAAAGCAAGACTCCATCATAGTCACATCTATACACACATCCCCCAAGAGAGTGTAACAAACTACTTTTTGTTTGAACGTTCTCTTTGTAGTTCATGTTAAATCTTATGGAAGGGCCCCAATCTTGAGAAAGTCCTTTATTTGACCAAGGTAAGACTCATATTTTTCTACGAGGATGAAATAAATTATGCTTGTGAGATTGCAAATATAGATATTCTTGTGATGATAAGCATTTGGACTTCTCAATTTTTTTTCTTAAGAATAAATTATTCGAAATAAGCCATCGCATTAATAAACCTATTAGTTGAATGAGGTAAGTTGTCAATCTCGTACTAGTCAAACTTTGCTAGCAATTTCATTGCTATTTCATGGTATTGTTTTAGGATTGGTTATCTATATTAGTGTGTTCCTTTCACTTGGCAAAAATCAAGTTGGGAATCACCAAAAATGCTTATTCGCTTAATTCCCATAGCTAATAATGATTGAAGCCCTAGGATTAAGTCTTCCTCCTCTACGTTGTTATTTGTGCATGGAAAGTTAAGTTTGAATGATAAAGGAAGTGGTATTCCTTCAGGTGTATAAAACATAACTCCAACACCTTATCCTTTTTTGTATTTTGACCCATCAAAGAAGAGAGTGATGTCAACATCATCCTTAGGAGGGACTAGTTATTCTTATTTAGTAACAAAAAATATCGAATCATTTGGAAGCTCGATAAAAATGGGTTGATCATTTGGAAGTTGAGTTTCTATGAGTTGATTGGCTATCACCTGAACTTTTATGGTTTTTTGGCTAATGAATTCAAGATAGAATTCCGTTAAGAGCATTATCCATTTTGCAATTTGGGTATTTTTGTATGTGCGAGTCATCATATAATATAGGGGATTTTCTCTAGCTATGACATAGGTAGTGTTACATGGCATATAATGTCTAAGTTTTTTAGTGGAAAAAAACACTAGTAAGCACAACTTCTCAACATACACATATCTTGTTTCATAACTCACCAAAGTTTGACTAATTTAATAGATTGCTTGCTCTCTTTGATTTTCATTCATTTGTGCAAGCATTATCCCTAATGTAAAATATGTGGTAGAAATATAAATATGAAAAGGGACTCTTGGATGAGGTAGTGTTAGCACTGGTGGTGAAGCTAGATATTTATTGATATCTATAGCACCCTAAAATTGGCGCAGTAAACCTTAGCAATAATTAAAATTATCTTGGTAATAATTCAAATTCAAATTTTCAACCCCGAACCTCCTTTTTAACCGCTTTCCTTATTTTTTATGCCATTTTTAGGATTTGTTGTGACCGTTGGACGATATCGTCCCCGATCAGACGATATCGCCTCGGATCGGACGATTTCGTCTGGACTAGGACGTCTAGACGATTTCGTCCCAAAACTAATTTTTCATAATTAGCTTCTGTTTCAACGACGTCTCTAACCTGGGCAAAAGCGTGTCTGCGCGGTTAGAGACCTCCCTCATTGGAGATCTCCCAAATTGGGATGATCTCCAACCTCCCAACCTCTTTCCTATGCCTATTTAATCTTAGGCCCTCCCCTTGACATTCCCCTGGCTGAATTTTTCTGCACTTCGAGTTTTACATGCATTAGAATATCCTAGACTATTGTTTGCCTTTGTCCCTTTTCAAATTTTCTTGCAGGAACTTTGTTATTCTTCAGCCGGAGCAAGCTCAGATCGTCGCAGATGATCCTGTCCAATTCGAGACGATTTCGTACCAATCCGAGATGATTTCGACTACAGTCAACATTGGGGGCAATTAGTGCCCTGAGTTTGCATTCTTTCTCCATTATTTACTGTTTTGCTTTGCATTAGTTAAACTTATTATTATTTTGCATCCTGGAGTTCACCCATATAGTCTTAATGCATAATAAAATCATAAATTGTCATTAAATCATTGTAATGCACTCGTGTTTTTGTTTATTATTATCATTTTAATATTATTACTGTCATTCTACATCATTGCCCTCTGTTGGCATAGCTGCATTTTCTGTATTTTGTATCTATTTCTCTGATTGTAGGTCTCTGACGAATTCGTCAGATCTTAGATGATCCTGTCCGATCGCAGATGATCCTATCAGATCGTAGGCGATCCTGATCGCCTTCAAGAATCAGAACCTCCATCGGACATCCGGATCAGGTATGGCTCTTTAATCTAGCTTATTCTCTCTATTTTCTGTTCAAATCTATTTTTTGTATTCATTTAAATCTGCATTTCATATAGAACAACTTAAATTCATTTGGCCAAACCTAGGAGTTGAATGATCAAACATAAAATTGAACACATCAAACACATTCCCAACCTAGGCGTGGAAACTGCCATTCAAAAGTTTCCTGGTGAACCCACCATCCATCAAAAAATCACCTTAATACACCTCCCCCGAGAGGCGGGACCTTCGAAAGGCCTCTCAGTCCGAGGTATTGTCCCATCCTTCCCGCATCCCCCTTCCGGGCATGGATCCTTTAGCCTGAAGGTAAGGGTGCGGAAAATTTGGAACGATACATTTTGGTGAACCCGACGTGAAACTAAAACCTTTTGAAAACAAAAACAAAAACAAAAAAAAACAAAAAATAGATGCATTAGAAAACTACTAAGTTGCATATCATGTTTAGATGGTAGCTCCTAAGAAAATACTAGCAGTTACTATAAATGTTGAAAACCAATTAGCAGCCATAGAAATTAATTCTGTGCTTAGTGTGCCTGAAATAGATAGAAACCAACTTTTGTGGGACGAACTTGATAGAAGACTAGGTATCATTTCATCTAGGTCAACAGAGCTTAAACAAATCAAGAGGCTTGTCCTAGATAGAATCCTGGATCCTCATCAACTTATTCTTTATCATGAACTTCAGAGAGCTTGCCATAGGTGGTTAGCAGATAGAAGAGCCCTTGTGTCTTCTGAGTTGTATACCTTTGAGGAATTCCTCGAGAATGCAGCCATAGTGCATCAATTTCTAGCTCGTATAGAGGACCAAGAAGCTGATCTTGCAGATAGAAAAATATGGAATAGAGTTCCTAGAGCTGTGTTATATCGAGAGTATTGCCACGAGCTTTACTTCTACCGACCAGAGTCTGAAACAGATAATATCACCATAGCACACTTTGTTGACTTCCTGAAAAACAATTTTCAATTTGAAGAAGAACATTTCATGACTCCTGAAGAACTCGAGCCCATTAATGATATTTATAAATTGTTTATAGAAAACTAGATCATTGCTTTCATTATTATTATTTCTTGCATGTTGTGTGTTGTTTGTTATCTTTATAATATTGTTATAAAAAAAAAACAAGAAAAACCAAAAAAAAAAACATAATCAAATCAAAACATTTTTTTTTTATATTATAGTAGGTATATAATTAAAATATATACCTCTTAAGCTTGTTGCAAAAAAAATATATATATATATATATATATATATATTTGCTGAAATCTAAGTTTAAGCACAATGACTAAACTTAGGAATGGTAAACAAACTGAAGAAGAAGAAGAAGAAGATTGGTTAGGCAAGAAAAATAAAAAATTAAATACCCTTCCCGAGGATCCAATTCCGGAAGAAGAAACTCTAGAACAACCGGAAGATGACCTGGTTGAAGAAAATGAACAACAAGAAAATGTTAGAGAGGAAGGATCCTCATCCCCTAGAATGGCTCCGGATGGAACTGTTACTTTTGATAACATAGATCATTTCTGGAAATTCTTCAACAATAATATTGGTGCTCTTAATATGGCAGTTCGTATTGATAGGGGACAAATTAGTGACACTCAAGCAGCCATGGAACATATGTTTGACATACACACTAATCCCTTGTCTTTCGTTGATCAAGAAAGTGATAAAGCTGGACCATCCAATATGGATATGGCCGCTATAATTCAGAACATGCAAAAACAACAGGTTACCCAACCTCCTAAGGAACCTGTTATTGAGCCTAAAATCATTCCCACACAAAAGAGACCTTCATTCACTACTTTATTTCGCCAAACTATTGATCAATATGCTTCAAATCGACAAAAACCTAAAATGAAGCCAAACACCAATTTTCAACAATCTGGGATACAACATAATACAACTTCAAAACTTCTTCATAACACCCTTCCTACCAACAATTTACACAATAGTAATATAGCATCTAATATTCATGTCCCTCCATCATATGCTCACAAATCTCATATTTATGCCCTACCGAACCAATATGGTGGGCAAACCAGTAATCTGGAAGCCATGGTGAAACAGTTAGCTTCCCGCATGGACCAGATAGATCCCTACCGTCCCTCGTACAATTATCGAGAGATGTGTAGTCAACCTCTAGATCCTATGGTTGTAGCACAACCATACCCTAAGCACTTTCCCATGCCCGTTCTGCCTATATATAAAGGAACTGAAGATCCCATAGAGCATCTTCGCATGTTTAGGATAGCATGTCATGATATATCACATGATGACTTGTTATTACTAAAAATGTTCCCAAAAAGTTTAGGAGGAATGGCATTAGAGTGGTACTATCAATTGCCCACTCATTCTTTGAGAAATTTTGAAGAGACCGCTGAATCTTTTGTGCATCAATTTAGTGCCTATATCGAAAGGCATGTAACCATTAAAGATTTGTACAACTTAAAACAAGACAAAGATGAATGTTTTGCTGATTTCTTAGCTAGATGGAGGCAGTTGACAGGAAAATTGCACTTTGTGCTACCTTATAGGGAAATGTTGGACATTTTTATTAATAATTTGCAAGAACAAATATCTTATGAGTTATCAACTGCTACTTTGACTACCTTCGATCAAGCTATAGACTTAGCTCGAAGAGTAGAAGATGCTCTCATTAGGAGAGGCCAACTTAGGAAGAAAGATGATGAGAAAACATCCAAAAATCAATATAAAAACAAACAAGTTGTAGGTGACGGAGTCACTGACAGCAAAAATGTTGCTAATATCAATACAACGAAGACAACAAAAAAATTTATATTGAAACCTCCTGATAAACCTCCTCGAGAGTTTACTAGATTGAATCAACCATTATCAACTATTCTACCCCAATTACTCGAAAGAGGCTTGATCCAATTACCAGCTATCCGGGAACCTGATCCAACCATACCCGGATACAGAGCTGATTTACACTGTGATTTCCATAGAGGGCCTGGACACTCTACCAACTCTTGTAAAATATTAAAACATAAAATACAAGATCTGATTGATAATAATGAGATGGAGGTGCAAGCCTTCCAACCTAAACAAAATGCTCCTAATAATGCTCAAAAGAACATCCCCCAAAATCAAAATCAAAATGCTAATCAATCATTAGATATATTTCAACATCCTTTACCAAAACATGGTAAAGAGGTGGCCAATCAAATTGAGCATCATAATGTCCCTCCTCCTACTCGATATGTAGGAACTATCAACGGACATTTACCTAATCATGATTTACAAAAATTTGGCACAACTTTATCCATGGTCACAACCAGGCCCCTACATAATATTCAAACACCGGATCTCAGTGATGTAGAATCGGATACTAAAAGTGAAATAGACATCACCTCAAATCAATCGAATAGTTCTAAAGATGAATCAGACCCTATTCAACCTATCACAGATTCTATGATTCCAGAAGAACCATTTCCTAGAAGAGTTACTACTCGACCTTCTTCTAATCAGTTCCTTCCTAATGAACAAGCTATAAATGCTAGACCAAGACCTATTCAACATCCTCAATATAACATTGTAGGTACCATCGGAGTCGTTACCAGACAACAAGCTCAAAATCTTCAACAAGAACCAACTCAGAATGATGGATCAACCCCATTTGTTTTGAAAAATCCCAATAAAGGGAATCATGCTCCTAATGTTCAACCTAAACCTCCTTACAATATTAATGAGCAATTATCCAATACTACAGCCATAATTTCCCTTTTGGACTTATTAAGATCTTCTCCTACACATAGAGATGAATTGATGCTTACATTAAGCCAAATGATGGTACCACAAAACATTCAACCTGAAGCCATGACCAATACTATCATCACTAGAGAAGTCGATTGTATTGACTTTCAAGATAAAGATATACCACAACATAGTTTACATAAGGATAACCCCTTATATATTACTGCCCTAATTGGAGATGTAGCAGTCAAAAGGGTCTTGATTGATAATGGTTCATCTCTAAATATTTGCACTTTTGACTTCTACCAAAGATTTGGGTTTAGAAGTGATGAAATGAAGAAAACTGACATGATCATAAAAGCTTTCAATGACGAAACACAAGAAACGTGTGGAGTTATTACCATCCCATTGCAAGTTGGTCCTAGAACCCTAGATACGACCGTGTTTATTGTACATTGCCCCGCATCATACAATATACTCTTGGGTCATCCTTGGATCAATGCAATGCGGGTTGTCCCATCAACTTTACACCAATGTGTTAAATTCAAATTTAAAAATCAGTTGGTCACTATCCATGGTGATCCTAGACCCTTTGATATGTGTGCTTTGGCAGAACCTGTTGGAGTTCAATTTTGCCCTGCTCTGTCATCCACACATCCTAATTCTTATTTTTCATCTAAAATTGTGAAACACACACCCATAACTTCATCTATTTCTCCTCCATTAATTTCACCCTCATATATAGATCAACAATCTTCTAAACAAACTACTCTAGAACCTCAAAAAGATCTTAAATCCACAACCAATCCTTCATGTTCCGTCCCTATAATTTCAAAATCTATAGACCCATCTATTAACAACTCCACATTATCTACATCTATCATACCTTCCACATCTAAAGATATAGGGAATGATCCTTCTACATCTTATGCTCTTTCTGATGAACTCTTACCTGATTTATCTAACATTCTTATATCAGAAAAAACAAATGCTTCTATGCAAAATTCCATTATCTTAAGTAATTTGCCGCCATCTCCTCGTACTTTGGGCCTCCCACAACCTATGGGAAGTACTTACCAAGTCGGGAGTTGCGCCTTCATTTATAAGGGATATGACTGGGGAAGAATACCCAGGAACATCAAAACTCATCATGAGGGATATGCTCGATGTTATTTTACTAATGAGTATATTAAAGCTAAACCTATGATGCTTAAAATGGGATATAAAGGGAAAGGCTTGGGACCTTTCCAAGATGGTATGAAAGAACCCTTTGAGGTAGAACCATGGCCCGCCCGATGTGGTGTGGGCCTATTTCCTAATAAGGGTCAACCCTTCCCTTTTGAAGATGATGATCAACTCATATGTTATCAAGATTATTTGGATGGGCGTGATGATTTGCCTCTAAAAAATCAGCCATTTACATGTAATATGCTATCCATAGCTTATCCTGAAATGATTGCTGAATCCGACGATGAGTTGGAAGGAGATATCTTCCATGATGTCTCCGTTGAAGAGATGTTACACAATGGTTTTTATTTTGATGGTTCTATACCTACTATAGCCCAACTTGAGGTCACTACTCCTCAAGATGAATTATCCAAGTTAACCTTAAAATAATTACAAGAATTGGGCGTTTCACCCGCCCCACCTAATTTTGAAAGAGACCTACACATGGAAGTAGAAAACGTCATTAGAGTTAACATTGGAACTGAGGATAATCCCCACATAATCAATATTGGATCAGAATTAAGTCAAGAAAAACAAGAGCAATACATTGCATTCCTTAAAGAATATGAAGATGTCTTCGCTTGGACATATGAAGATATGCCAGGTTTAGACCCTTCTGTAGTCATGCATCACCTAGTAGTCCATCCGGATGCTAAACCCGTTAAACAAAAACTTAGAAAAATGCATCCCAAAGTGGCCTTGCTAGTCAAAGGGGAGTTAGAAAAACTCCTGAATGTTGTTTTTATACAAGCTATTGATTATGCTGAATGGATCTCGAATGTAGTTCCAGTCACCAAGAAAGAAGCTACTAAAGTTAGGGTTTGCACAGACTTTAGAGATATTAACGTTGCATGCCCTAAAGATGATTTTCCTCTTCCCAACATGGATCAAATCATTGATTTTACTGCTGGGAGTGGAATGATGTCCCTAATGGATGGATTTTCTGGTTATAATCAGATCAAGATAGCTCCTGAAGATCAGGCTAAAACAACCTTTATTACCCCCTGGGGAACCTTTTGTTGGAAAGTAATGCCATTTGGTTTAAAGAATGCAGGTGCAACCTATCAACGAGCTATGACTTATATCTTTCATGATATGATGCATGATATTCTACATGATTATGTAGATGATATTATAGCTCGTTCCATCATAGAAGATGATCATTTAAATGACTTACGGACAGTGTTTGATCGGTTAAGGGAATATCTTATCCGACTAAATCCAGCTAAATGCATATTCGGCGTTAAGTCCGGTAAACTATTAGGGGTTATAGTTTCTTTACGTGGCATCGAAATCGACCCTCTCAAGATTGTGGCTATCATGGATATGCCCGCACCTACCAATATATCTGAGTTACGAAGTTTACAAGGTAAGCTTCAAGCTATCCGTCGCTTCATTGATAAGTTGGCGGACAAAACCGGTCCCTTTCTTAAGCTCCTTAAGAAGGATGTCCCTTTTAATTGGGACGACGAATGTAAGGAAGCTTTTGAACTCCTCAAACAATACCTCCTTAACCCGCCTGTGCTTTCACCGCCTAGACCTGATCGCCCATTTATCCTGTATATTTTCGCTTCAGATTTTGCTTTAGGAGCTATGTTAGCTCAACTTGATGATGAGAAAAGAGAACGTGCTAATTATTATATTAGCCAAAATTTAATCAGTTATGAAACCCGCTACACAACATTAGAAAAACTATGTCTAGCAGTCGTATTTTCAACGCAAAAATTATGCCATTATATGCTCAGTCAGAAAACTTATGTCATTGCTAAATATGATCCCTTGCGGTATCTCATGAGTCGACCTTATTTATCGGGTCGCACAACTAAGTGGGTTCTTGCTTTGAGCGAGTTTGAACTCACGTTTATAGGATAGAAGTCTGTTAAGGGTCAAATCATAGCAGATCAATTAGCTGTTGCACCCTTAGAGTCTACCCATCCCCTCATCATTGAGTTTCCCGATGAATGCCTTCAATTAGAGGCAGACCATGTTGAACAATGGTCCTTATACTTTGATGGAGCCCGATGCATGAGTGGGGCTGGTGCAGGAATTATTTTAATATCTCCATAGAAACACATTATACCTTTGTCCTTTAAATTAACATTTGCTTGCACCAATAATATCGTTGAATATGAAGCTCTAATCCTTGGATTACGAGCTGCCTTGGCGCTAAAAATTAAACATCTCGCTAGTTTTTGGTGATTCTCAACTTGTTATAAACCAAATTAATGATGTTTATCAGACCAGAGATGATAAATTGTGCCCATATAAAGCATATGTTTTACAATTAATATCTTTATTTGATCAAGTTACCTTGGAAGCTATTCCTCGAACTAGCAACCGTGTGGCTGACGCTATGGCCGCAGCTGCATCTCTTCTGCCCTTGGAGTTAGATGACGAATATGCCACCATAATTATTCGTCGACTCCAAGAACCCACTTCAAATAAGTCATGCTTAGAACCTTTGGATGTGTTTCTAATCAATGAAACTACTCCTGAACCTTGGTATACGGATATATTTGATTTTCTTCACAATGGGACTTTCCCTGCCAGTTCTAATAGAAACCAGCGTCGGTTATTACGTAGACGAGCAAGTCGATTTGTCATAATTGGCAATACTTTATATAGGAGATATTTTGAAGGTATCCTATTGAGATGTTTGAATTTAGAAGAATCCAGATCAGCTTTGAGTGAAGCCCACGATGGATCTTGTGGAGGACACTTCAGTGGTAGTGTCATTGCTAAAAAGCTCCTTAGGATAGGATACTTTTGGCCTACCATGGAGAATGATGCACATGATTATGTGTGCCATTGCGACAAGTGCCAGAAACATGCTGACCTTGTACATGCCCCTGCACAAGAACTGCAGGCTATTTCATCCCCTTGGCCCTTTTCAAAATGGGGCTTAGACATTATTGGCAAAATTAATCCTGTGTCATCTGATGGACACAAATTCATCATAACCGCCACTGAGTATTTCATGAAGTGGGTTGAAGCTATGCCTTTAGCTTCCTACACTGGAACACAAGTCTCTAAATTTATTTTTAATCAAATCATTTGTAGGTTCGAAATTCCTGCAAATCTTATCTCAGACAATGGAACTTGTTTCAAAAATAAAGATGTTAAGAAATTATGCCAAAAATATAAGATTCAACATCGCTGGTCCACTCCCTATTATCCTCAGGGTAATGGCCAAGCAGAAGCTTCTAACAAAACCTTAATCAAAATTCTCAAAATATTGGTCAATAAATCTGGCCACGATTGGCACATTCAATTATATCCAGCTTTGTGGGCTTATCGAACTAGTGTTCGAACCCCCACTGGAACTTCACCTTTTGTTTTTGTTTATGGCGTTGAAGCTATTTTTCCCTTTGAATTAGAAGTTCCTTCTTTGGCTCTACTACTTCAAGATACCGAAGTAGGAGATGAATATCGAGCTGGTAGACTCAGTCAGATGGAGCTCCTAGATGAAAAGTGCATCAATGCTTTGGAGCATCTTCGTGCCTACCAAAACAAGCTTAAAAGATCATATGCTAAGAAAGTTTGTCATCGATCCTTTGAGGTCGGTGATCTTGTTTTAAAAGAAAATCAAAAGAATACTAATGCAACTAAAGACCTTAAAGGTAAATTTGAGCCCAATTGGCTTGGACCATATATTATCACTGCTAAATTTGAATCGAGAGCATACAAATTATCTACATTAGATGGAAAAGAACTTAAAGAACCCATGAATATTTTGCATCTTAAACGTTACTATGCATAAAAAATTGGTCATTTCATCATTGTATATATTTGTTTAAAATATTTCAAAAAAATCACTATCTTATATTTCTCTCAATTCATAACTTAAAATTAAAAACACCAAAAACATCCAAAATCATCAAAATCTTCAAAAACATCTTTTATTTTGTACTTCTCAAATTGTGACATATTGCAGTTATATTTTCAAGTTATTTTGGATAAATTAGCATTTATTTGGAATCCCGCACTTTCACATTCACATGAATAAATATCTTGATTTATTTGGCATGATTACTAATCTCTCTTATATCAAAGTCCACAAAATTCAATTAAATAAAGTTTGAGCACAGAGAATTGATCTTGTTATTTACTTAAGCCAAGCATATCCTTTCACAATAAAATGATTATATTTGTAATGTCCATGCTATGCTACATAGTAGAAGTGGTTTCTTGAGCAAAAAGTTTCCCCTGCTATCCTATCATGCACATGGTCTAGAATCTTTGAGAATTGACAAAAGGACAAGCTCACCCCTACCCGGAATAAAAATCCCTTGCTCTATAGCTAATCCGAGCAAGTATCCCTAGCATAGGAAGAAAAGAAAAGTTCAAGAAAAAGAGAAAAAGAAAAAGGTTATTTCAGCATTATCTCAAATATCAAAGCAAAAGTACAAAAAAAAAAAAAATACAAAAAGAAAAAGAAAAGCAAAAGCAAAAGCAATAAAATCCCTTTCCCTACCCATTGAAAAGAAAAGAAGGGTTTATGAGCTTGAATCCCTGGAATTCTCAATTATTCGAAAACTGTGAGGTAAGCCCCATAACAAGTGGTTTGTGCCCAACCCACTTGGCCTTGGGTAACTCCTAGCGTGGTGATATGTCTGTCACATTAGCGACCTTATTTTGTACGGACCTATGTCTCGCTTATGGATTAGCTAGCTCTTGATAACCCGACTTACATAGTAGTCTCGGTATGGTTATATGCATCTAAATCATGGTTAATGAACACTTATTTGGTTACTTTAAATCACTTGTATCAAAGTATCTTGCTCAAAACTGGTAAATGAACAATACAATTGCACACACATTTGTATTTGAGAGATTTTGTGTATCATTATGATAAATCAAGATCGGAAATGAACTCACATACGCACATGGGATTCCTTATAAATCTAAATTTTGTCTTTAAGATTATTTAAAATATTTTTGCAAATTGTCTGGAATAATTTCATTTTCTTCTCTGAGAACAGTTGTTTAGTATAAAGACAACTACATGCATTACCACAAAAAAATCAAAATCATTTTTCAACAACATGCAATAAAGTTACATATAACTTTTGACTTTCGCGATGATGGTATAGTTCCAAAACCACAAGTGGAATTTTATGCCTAGCGCAAGTCCTCATCTTCATATTTTCTGTTTATTTTCAAAAATTAAAAATTAAACCATGTAACAAAACTACAATATCAATTTCTTCTTCGGATTTCACGATGATGGTATAAGTCTATACCTAAATATTTTATGCCTAGCACAAACCATTGTACTAATTTTATTTCCCATTTATTTAAAATCATAAAAAACATGTGACTTAAATCATTATGTTACACAATTATGCTTTAACAACAACGCACATTGTTTCTATTTCATGTCATTATGTCAAAATTCAATTTTGCAATGATGGTATAATTCCTAGGGAATTATTCAAAAATTTTATCACATTTAGGAATTTATTCCTAGCAAAAATCATCTTTAAATATATTTCATGCATTATATTTTCATGGAAATCTGAAAACAAATCACCATCATCATCATCATTTGCATCATCACAACAAAGTCTTAAGACAGTCTTTTAAGCACTCTTTTACTTTTAACAATATTTCTATATTGGTATTAGCTTGACAATCGAGTGAGAAACGACTCCATGAAATGGTCTATAATAACGAAAATGTCCTTTGAAATTATTGTTAAAAGTCCCTTTTATTTTTATCAAATTATCCCACAAACAACCAATTTGTTTACATCAGATTATTTCATTTAAATTTTAAAAGCATGACATTCAAACCATAATATTTCCAAATGACATAATTACATGAATCCTCAATCCAATAAGCAAATAATTCAAACATTAAAGCATAATACAAACACATAAGACAAGTCATATGATCAAAAATATCTCATCTCTATATATATATCAACAATATATACATCATCTCAAAACTGGATCGGTATGCCACAATCTGTACCTCGGCATACTCGATCCTCTATCAAAAATATCAACACTATGTATCAATCTATGCAATGTAGTCTATAGCAGCTAGCATCGAGAATCCCTAGAGCTCTCAGCATCATATCCTACCTCGCCCTAAGGTGGATGAGGTGGCCCCATCACAGTATGTGTGGTGCCATGAGTCTTGGACGTCGATCATGATGATGTCCTAGATGACCCCATCATGACAGGCTCTGCAATATGAGCTGGTAATGGCACCCTATGCTCTACTGGCACCACCTGGTAATGTAGATCCTGATAGAATGTAACCTGGGCAATAGCTCATGCTAAATCCTAAGTGCTCACCCCTCTGCCCCGAGCCCTGAGTCGTGCAGCCTCATCCTGCAAGGACTACACCTGAGCTCGAAGATGAATAGTCTTCACCCGGAGAGTAGCCATCTCACTACTCTCTCCTGCCTCGATAACCTTGCCATTATTAGGTGATGGTGGCCTCTCTCTCCATGGATAAGGGGTTCTATACTCCCTCCTCTCCCACTACCGCTGCCTCTACTGAGCCTGTGGCCTCCTCTACTCTCTCCTGCCATGACCTTGTGTCGCCTCAATGGCTGCCTAGCACTGCATCCCCATCCGATGCACAACTGCATGAATCAAACCCTATGCCCTCATCATTCAAGGAGGGTGGATGCCTGTGTACCAAGCATCATAGTCATCGGCTACCCCTGCATCATCCCCATACACTAGCTGGATCGGGGCATTGCGTCTTGACTCTAGAAGCGCTACATATCTGGAGCCCTGCTAACTATAGTGTTATCTTGGACGGTCTAGGAAAACTCGTAGTCTCTGAGAGATGGGATCCCCTGTTGTAGACCAAACTACCTCAAAACTCAGTCGTAGCGGTGGAGCTCCACCTCTCCCCTCTCCATCCTCAACCAACAGGTTCACCTAACACAAGCTAGATCCTATCCATCCTCAGCCCACCCTGGATGATCTCTCTAAGACCTCAAGGTGATCTGGTCGGAGACAAGGTCATCAAGTAGTCTCTGGGACATTGGTAGATCTATCCGCTACTGTGACCCTCTCTGGAGCCACCAGTAGAAAGCTCGGGGCCTCTCCCCATCAATCCCTATCAGTGGGAGCCCTATCGATCTTTGCATCGTGATGTGCTCCCAGCACCAAACCTGTAGTAGTGATGTCATGACCAGACATCGACCGCCCTTGTATATGACCCCATGTAGGATCCTATACAATCAGCATAGTACAAAGCTCCCCCAAGCAAACCTATACCCGTGGTCTCTCATATCATAGACCACATCTGTTAGTAGCCATGGTACTCTGCATCCACTCTGATGGCATAGCAGTAGACCACCTACCACCCCAACCAAAACCTATGTCAGTCTAGATGCCCCAGGCATCTGGCATAGCGACTCGATGTTCACTCCGCCCTTCTCCAGGGTGAAGCTTGGATCTCTGCATAGTTGCATCATCGTGTAGCCCTGATTGGCCGTGAGATTTATTAGTCGTCCTTGTATGGGGGTCCTCAAAATCCTCCATACATCCTCCAATGTGGGAGTCATCTTCCCTGTCGATAACCAAAAATAGGAAGAACCTGGATACCACCTCTTTGGTAGGGCTGTCAATAGCCCCATATCTATAGAAACATATGGCATATCTGCCACATGCTACAAGCCGACTTGAGCCAACTGATCTCACTCTGCCTGAGATAGAGCGGCCAAGTCATCCCTTAGCCCGTCGTATTTTCATTCTATGCTCTTTAGTAATCCTCTCTGCAACATAAACAACAAAAAATAAAAATCATTAATAAAATAGTGATTAAAAATGCAAGTAACACAAGTTTAATTTGAGCAAATTCGTCTCCAATTTTGCAAGCCAAAATCATCCCTTATTTGACGAAATCGTCCCCATTTCACCAATTTCGCCTCTGGACGAAATTGGCGATATCGAGACAATTTCATCTTGACGACGTCGATGGCCCAAAAAATGGCCGCGATGCTCAAAAATCATTCAAAATTAATCTAAAAAGCATAGAAAATCAAAATTAAAGCATTCTAAACTAAGTTAGACTCTTACCCATAGCCCGCGTCGGACCTCTATCGATCTGTGCGCTGTCTCAACCATTTTGTTTGTAGAGCTCTAGAAACCAAAAAATGAAAATGAACAGTAAAAATGAATTAGAGTTTTTTCCTATTTTCTTAATTTTATTCAACAACATTTTAATTTTGCTTTTTTGCATTTTTACCTCAAACGTTCGATTTGGGTAAAAACACGGAGGGGGCACCATAGTAAGCTGTCATACGATTCGACCTAGAATCGTCGCCTAAAAATGGGAATAATTTTTTCTTTCTCATAGATCGAGAAGAACTCATCTTTAACGCATTTTCTTTAAAAAATTCACTAAAGAGGGGGCAAAATGTAGCACCCTAAAATTGGTGCAGTAAACCTTAGCAAATAATTAAAATTACTTTAGTAATAATTCAAAATTCAATTTTAACCCCAAACCGCCCGTTAACCGCTTGGTAAACCGCTTTCCTTGTTTTTTGTGCCATTTTTAGGATTTGTTGTGACCTTTGGATGATATCGTCTCTGATCAGACAATATCGCCTCAGATCGAATGATTTCATCTGGAGCAGAATGTCCAGACGATCTCGTCCCAAACTCTTTTGTGCATAATTTGCTTTTGTTTCAACGTCTCTAACCTGGGCAAAAGCATGTCTGTGCAGTTAGAGACCTCCCCTGTTGGAGATCTCCCAAATTGGGATGATATCCAACCTCCCAACCTCTTTCCTATGCCTATTTAATCTTAGGCCCCCCCCTTGACATTCCCCTGGCTGAATTTTACTACACTTCAAGTTTTACATGCATTAGAATATCCTAGACTATTGTTTGCCTTTGTCCCTTTTCGAATTTTCTTACAGGAACTTTGTTATTCGTCAGCCGGAGCAAGCTCAGATCGTCGCAGACGATCCTGTCCAATTCAAGACAATTTTGTACCAATCCGAGATGATTTTGACTACAATCAACATTGGGGGAAATCAGTGCCCTAAGTTTGCATTCTTTCTCCATTATCTACTATTTTGCTTTGCATTAGTTAAACTTATTATTATTTTGCATCCTAGAGTTCACCCATATAGTCTTAATGCATAATAAAATCATAAATTGTCATTAAATCATTGTAATGCACTCATGTTTTTGTTTATTATTATCATTTTAATATTATTACTGTCATTCTACATCATTGCCCTCTATTGGCATAGCTGCATTTTTTGTATTTTGTATCTATTTCTCTGATTGTAGGTCTCTGATGAATTCGTCAGATCTCAGACGATCCTGTCTGATCGTAGATGATCCTATCAGATCAGAGGCGATCCTAACTGCTTCAAGAATTAGAACCTCCATCAGACATCCGGATCAGGTATGGCTCTTTAATCTAGCTTATTCTCTCTATTTTTTGTTCAAATCTATTTTCTGTATTCATTTAAATTTGCATTTCATATAGAACAACTTAAATTCATTTGGCCAAACCTAAGAGTTGAATGATCAAACATAAAATTGAACACATCAAACACATTCCCAACCTAGGCGTGGAAAATGCCATTCAAAAGTTTCCTGGTGAACCCACCATCCATCGAAAAATCACCTTAATACACCTCCCCCGAGAGGCGGGACCTTCGAAAGGCCTCTCAGTCCAAGGTATTGTCCCATCCTTCCCGCATCCCCCTTTCGGGCACGGATCCTATAGCCTGAAGGTAAGGGTGCGGAAAATTTGGAATGATACAATATCATAAAAAGCCTCTTGACATTATTTTTTCTAGGAGAAGGTGACCCCATTTTGTAGCAAGTGATTGAACGACCTGCATTTATATAAGAGTTGTGTAATGAATCAATGAATGGACTGAATATTTCCTTGTAAACTATGCAACTCTTTAGAATTTTTTGGAGGGGGCATTTAAACAATGGCCTTGGGCTTATCAGGATCCACTTCAATACCTCACTTGGAGACAATGAATTCTAGAAGTTTTCCTTATGTGAATCCAAATACACACTTCTTAGGGTTTAGTCTCATCTTGTGTTCAAGTAATTTATCAAAGACTTTTTCTAGTACTTCGATGTGCTCAAGATGCATTTTGGATTTTGTGATTAAATATTCCACATAGTCTTCAATAATTTTGTGCATATACTCATGGAATATATACATCATGGCATGTTGGTAAGTAGCTCTTGCATTTTTGAGATTGAATGGCATCACCTTGTAATAGAAAGTGCCTCGAGGTGTGGTGAATTATGTTTTGTGTTGGTCATTAGGATTGATTCGAATTTTATTATATTCTAAAAAATCATCCTTTAGAGAAACCATTTCATGGCATGTGCAAGAGTCTACAATTTGATCGATGTATGGTAATGAAAAATCATCCTTGGGACACACTTTGTTTAAGTTTAAAAAAATTATGCATACACGTATCCCCCCATTCGGCTTACGAATGAATACCATGTTTGAGAGACATTCAAGATAATAAATGGGTTATATGAAACCCACATCTAGTAATTTTTGTAGCCCTTCTTTGACAATGAGGGCTATGGTAGGATGAAGTTTCCTCAATTTTTACTTGAACAGTTTAGCTTCAGGAGATAAGGTGAGGTTATGGACCACCAAGTTGGGGTCAAGGCTAGGCATATCTTTGTATGGCCATGCAAAGATCTATTTCTTCCTTGAGGATGTGCTCTTTCTCTTCTACAGATAGATATTTTGGTATTTTTACAATTTGGGAATTATTCGCATCCTGACTTATGTTCACATCAATTTCTTCTTTGATAAGCATGTGTGAACCTTCTTCTAATTGATGTGAAGTAGTAATGAAATGAATGTCATGCTCTACATTTTCATAGGACTCGGGTAAGGTTTCTTCTACTTTAGCTTGGAAAATAGAGGTAGTTGAAGGTAAATATTGCTAAGGAATATAAGCATTGGAAGCTCTTAGCATTTCTTCAAACAGGATGAACTCGACTATGGATGGTGGGGATGAAATCCTATCCATGTTGATAATACTAGCATTAATTGGAATTAGATTCGCCAAATCATATGGATTGTGGAGTGGGGTGAACAAGTCAATAGAATTCATGTTAACTTAGTGGAAATTAAGTGGCTATGATTTGGAGAGTGAACTATTTTTCTCACTCTCTTTAGGGATAAAATTACCTATGTTGAGTGAATTATGATTTTGTGAATACAACCAAGATGGTGGTGGTAGATCTGGTTTGGGTTGCTCTTGTAAAATATGCTAGCAAAATATGGATCGATGGACATAAAACATTTTAATGTAGTTCTCATCTCTCTCAATGGGCTCTATAGGGGCCACATATTCTTTGGGCCCATCAAAAATGGCATTGATTATGTCCATGTTTGGTCCCATTTTTAGAAAATCCTCAAAATTATCATTGAAAATGTAATTGATCATAGCTATATGTGGTATTATTTTTTAAAGGATATCATGTAAATAAGGTGTAAACTCAGGGTCTAAATACTCATCATTACTATCATCGTTATCTTTGCTCTCATCATCCTCCTCTTTGGAATCTAAGGTAAGTTGCTAAAATTTGTGCTCAAAGGAGGATTTTGAGGATGATGGCATGTATCCTAAGCTTTAGTGATCATGTGCTTCTCTATAGTGGGACTCAATGATATGATGTAGATCTTGTTCATGTCATACAAGACCAAATCCCTACTAGTTAACCCAATGAAAGTATCACATGGGGAAATTTGGGTTGGACAAATATTATAAGTTAGCATAAAATTCTTTCATGGGTTCTTCATTTTGAGGAGGTGGACTAGATGAAGAATCCACTCCCCCATATCCAAAGTTAATCCTATTTGGCTCAGAGCCCATTTTATACACTGCACCTATGGCCAAAGGTGGTTCACATGGGTGACCATAATCTTTGAGACTAGTGGTGTTATCATAAAACTCTCAACTATATACTCATCAAAACTTGGATTGGTGATGTGGACTACAACTTGAGTTGGTTGGGATGTGGATGCATCGAGTGCCGAGATTGAGGCTTCAATGGTGGCTTTTGGTTGTTGTTGCTACTATAGGGGCTGTTGTACTTACACTTGAGGTTATTGGATTTTGTAGTGAATCTCTCTTCTCATTCCATAAATCATTCAATAACTTGCATAAATATTCAACATGCATCCACAAATAAATTAATTGCATAGTAATTTTTTTAATAAAATAGAGATTGATTATACCCTTGAGGTAGAGGAACACCATACAATGCTCCTTTTGGAAGGAAGCCACTCCACAAGATCTCTAGCTCCATGAGCCAAAAATTCTTCAAGAATACATCATAGATACCTTTTACAATGGGGGTACATCTCTCTTTATACAAGAGTGTGATGGTTCACATTCCATGAGTTACAAGATCACCCATGTGGTGGTTCACCTTCAATGAGTTACAAAGTGCATGACAATATTCCTCCAACTATTACAAATATGATTCTATGACATACCTATTTCTAATTTGACATGTGGTATTCCTTACTTCAATAATTAATTTATAGCTCATACCATTATTATGAAGTACCTATTTTGGTACCTAATAGATTTGCTACGAAGGTTGGTGCAAGACTAATTGATTAAACTGTCCAAACTTGGATTGGCCCTGATTATTCCCCTTTTGATATTTGTTTTGCCATTCTTTCTTTTTTAGTTTTATCTCACCCTCTTGGATTTTAATTTCTTCTATCACTCTAGCTTGGGCAAGTGCTTTATCAAAGTTCTATACTATTGCAAGTGTAGTAACAAGGAAATTGGTTTGGAACAACTCTTTGTGAACATTCGAGTTAATTCTTCCATGGGGAGGGAGAATGAAAACTTAGTAATGATAGCCCTCTAGTGGTTTCCAAAGTCATAAACCAATGCATCGTCATATTGCTGTAAGTTGAAAAAGTTGGTTAATGTTATTTTATTTCTTACATTTAGAGAGAAAAATTCCAAGAATTGGTCTGCTAGTTGCTCAAAAGTATAAATACTTTGATGCAGGAGTTGATTGTATCAATATAGGGCATCCCCTCAAAATATCTGAGGAAAGGTGCAGATCATAAGTGCATCATTATTTTGGATTCTAAAACATGCATTGATAAATATGCTCACATGCTCCTGAGGATTCTCATCCCCCTTGAATTTATCAAACTTTAGTAGTTAAAAATCTGTTGGGTAATGTGGTGATGATAATGAAGAATGAATTGGGTGATTGATTAACTAACTTAAATTGGGTTTTTGATATTACATAGCCAAAATTTGCATGGCCAAGATTTCAATATAAATCTACAAAAACTAAAAATTAGGATATTCTAGCAAAGGTTTAAAACCCTAGTAAGTTTGATGCTGCTAAAAATGATGTGCATTATTAGTTGGGATTTGATGATGATAGATGTTAGTGTAAAATGGATTATGAAATGATTGTTTTTGATGACTTTTATGATGAGGAGAAGATGGGGTATGATGGTATGCTGCCCTAAGGAGTTAGCATACATGTGATGAAGTGAATGGGTAGGTATGGTTGTGGTTGGGGTCATGACACCCAAGATGCATCTTGAGTGAAGAAGGTGTGCGAATGAGATGTGGATGGTTGGTTAGGATCTACCCCTTGTGAATGTTACTACAGATTAAGATAAATGCTTTGATTAACATTATCCATAAGCAATTGCTACAACTACATAAATGCTTTCTACATAGCAATCATTGATGAATATGGTATGGCTATATAGGTGGTAGATGATTGGGTTGGTTGGGTGGAAACCATGTGAGTGGATGTAGGTGGGGGGTAAGTTCTAAAAGGTATTTCCACTGAATGAGGGATGTTGTGATGCATGGTATCTACATATGCAATGGATGGGATGGTTGCAGTGATCTATGAAGCAACTTTAACTTGTGTTTCGTAAATGAGGTTAGTACAAATATGTTTTGATTCAACAAGATGGAGGGTTTTTAATGAGATGATGATGGATGTATGTTAGTCATGGTTGTATTATTTGGTTTGAAGAGTGGATTCATGATGATTTCATAGGAATTCTATGAGTGTGAAAAGGTGGTTTCTAGTTGTGATGTAGGAATGGCACAATATGGAATGGTAAGTGGAGGTAATGGTGGAAATACCAAACTAGTTGCATTTAGATATAGACTAACAAAATACATGTCCACATATGTGACATGACCAACAGATGGTGTGGGTGGCTTACTCCTAGGATTTTTGAGAATGGTGACATTAGTAGCTCTCTACATCATATCTATATCTAAAGTGGGGGTACCACTAGATGGTTCGGTATTCAAGTTTAAATATACAGTACCAACTACACTAACTTGCCCTACCACTAAAGTCGTAGGGGCTTGAGATGAGTGAGGTGGAAACTCCATGGATAAGGGCAACTGATTCTAAACTTGGGCTAGATTTTTGGATTGGCTATGAGTTTTTACCATACACTAAGGGTAGTATGAGGTGGAAAGTGTTAAGGTACGTGTGTGAATATGTGGTGCAAGCACAAAAAAACATCACACAAAGCAAATAAACAAACTAATTTATTTCTAAGTTTTTGCAAGGTTTTAATTTTTTTTTTGAGTTTTAAAAAGTTTTTGATTTTTTTTTGTAAATGAAAGTGCAAGGTTAACCCTACAATGAATTTAAGGTTTTCATCTAGATACTCACACACACTAACTTGGTGATAAAATCCAAGTTATGAATCCCATAAAGGCTTGGTGATAAAGTCCAAGTTTGATGAGGGAGCCTAGGTACTACCAGTCCTCACCCAGTTCACCGTGGGTAGCGATACACCCTCCAAAGAGGAATGCATGCTATTTTCCATGGCTATGATGATTCTTGGACCAGCATTGGCCAAAATAATGGGGTAATGATTAGATTGGTGATGAAATCCAACCTTACCAATGTTCAAGTGCAAGTGTGTGAGGGTTTTTGTTTACTATGGTGTGATGCAAATTAAGATGCAATTTTGATTATTACCTATATGTAGAAGCATAAAATAGATAGGTACAATCAACAAAATATTAGGATCCCAAAGGAAAATTTCATACCAATCCTATAAGTATTTTGAAGTATAGAGTCAATCATTTCTGGGTGGTTAGGTCTGGTCAACCATTGCTATATGGTTAATAAATCATAGTTCTACGATTGGAGATGCCCAACTACCATTCCATGGTTGTGACTATACTTTAGAGCTGAGAAATACTGATATGAAACCCTAAAAAAAAATTCCTAGAATGTCCCTAACCAGAAAATGCAAATGATATAGGATCTAACCTAAAATACAGATTCTTATTACCTTTATTTTTATTTTTTGAATTTGAACCTAGCCTAAAACCTATATACACACAAAAAATAGGAATGAAAAGGCAGATATTCTTTTTTTTTATATTCTAAAGAAAAAGAAAGAAAGGGTTTTAAATGTACAGACCTACGATCCTTTCACCGCTCCCTCTTATTTATCCAATTGTGAGTTCATTGTTCTATGGGATTCCAACTACATGTTTACGATTCTTCAGGTCTGTAACCATGCGCTCATGATTCCTTAGTTGTAGGGTTGAGCCAAAATAGGCTTTGGGATTCTCACATTCAATCCTTGATCTTCATAGCTCGAATCCAAAAACCTATAATAAAAGATAATATAGAAATCAATAAGTAAGAAAAAGCAAGGCATCAACAATGAAACCCTTTGGGGATCCCACCGTGATCACCATTGTTTGTAGCAAAATAAATGACACCAAACACATAAACTAAAAATAAAGTGATTGCAATATAATGAATGATATTTGTATTAAACAAGGGAGCCTTGATCTCCCATTTTTACAATGTTGCTACCCCAATGTGAAGGGGTAAATATTACAATGCTTTCTTTTACAAAATACAATGCTTCAAATGATGGTCTCTCATTCTCCAAGCAAGTTAAACTGGTGTCTTTTGCTCCTCTGCTACAACTTCAAAGGTTGAGTGGGCTTGAGTATCCTAGGAATAGGGCCACTCCAGCTTTAGCAGTTGCTCAAAGATCTATCTCCTGCACACACAAAATGCAAACCAAGGCCAGTAGCACCTACAAAAATAATCAAAAGAAAATATGAATGAAACCCTATAAATGAAAGTAGTGATGCAAGAAACAAATAAATCAAATAGGAATGCCTTGCTAAAAATTTAAAACTTGTTGATATACGTTGTCAATAGTTCTAATGCATTCTAAGTAATTGTGAGTGTATGGGTAGGTATGAATAATCATGGGAGGGTGGCTAGGTAACCATAAAATTGTGGTTGGTACTGTGTAACCACCATCGGGTGGTTAAGGTTGAGTGGTAGAAACCTTCAAAATGATACTCTAGGGATTTGAATCTTTGATCTCCTTGGGATGTGTGCAAACTCCTAGCATGATTTTGGTAGCCTGATGGTATGCTATTTTTCTAGTCCCTTTTGGTTGATGGATGAAGGTGCCTTGAAATTTTGTAGGTAAAGGGAGGTGGCAAGCCAAGATTACCAAGTGGCAATCTAGGGCTACCAAATGGAAGGGGTAGTTACAGTGAGTCATCTAGGGTGTCTCACTTAACTGGGATGATGTGGATGGTGGGTAGGTGCAAGTGGAGTGAGGTGTGAGGGATGCCCTATGTGAAGGGACAAGGTTGAAATGGGTGTGTGAGAGGTCTCAAGGGGTGGTGGTGATGTGGTTAGAACACATGTCTAATGAGTAGGTAGGAGATTTTCTAGATTTAAAAAATTTAGAAAATAATTTTAATGTGCAAATTTTTATGCCTAAGTTTAGACTTAGGCATATATTATGCAGGATTATATTGTGCAATGTGGGGTGGAATGTGCAAGGATCAATATGCCTAAGTTTAGGCTTAGGCATATATTCTATTATGTGGTGAAGTGCAAATGCCTAGATTTTGGTGTCTACAGTTTAAAAATTGATGGAAATGACCAAAAATTTTGTAGTTCTATAAGAAGAGGTATTGTGCAATAGGATCGGTGATGCCAATTGAAAATTTTAAAAGGTTTTGGGCCCTTTAAAAAACCTAGTTTGTATCCTAATAAAAAAAATAAAGGTGTTTTTCCTCCTCATATTCTCTATTTTCAATATCATGGTTTAAATAATAGATATTAGCACATTTTTTGGGAGCAAAATAGCCTATATTTAAGACCATTGATGGAAAATTTTGGTGGAGGAAAAAAATATTAAAATTTTTCTTGTGTGGGTTAAGATTTTTTGAACTTCCATATTAACTTATCAATAATAAGTCTTTGAAGAAAATTGATAATACTCTAAGGGAGTTCATATAAGAGTAACCAACTATTAAGGATCAAAACATACTATATATATGTGAATATGTGTTGCTATTGATATTTAAAAATATTTTCTAAAGTTTATTTAGAGTAAATTTGAATCAAAAATATCATATCAACAAGTGGATTATAAAAACTTTGTAGTCTAATATTGTAAATGTTTTGAGATTAGATACATGGAAAGAGATTGTAAAGTGAAAATAATTTGGGAAGTGGTGGAATTGTTTGTCATCATATGCACTTTAAGATGAAGCAAGGATATTGAATTATTGTAAAATATGGATTAGTTCAAGTATTTTCCACTCCAAAAAAAAATTAGCAAAAAAATCCTCTTTATCTTATTAAATGGTAAAGGCATTTACAATTCACTTAAAGCAATAATTAGAAGAAACAAAGAGGGATATAGGATATGATAAATTACAATATATATGTTCAAATTATAAATGATATCAAGGTACAATAGAAGATGTTGATGCAAGATCTAAAATAAACACAATGGAAGACATCAAGTTTAATTTAGGTAAATCATCTTCTTTTTCCTCAAGTAGTAGAAGATCATCTCCTTGCAATAAAAAATTAAGTGGTATGCAGTTTATCCCTCGCACTTTAGTTTTTTTGGAGTAGCATAAAAAAGAAAAATTATGGAGTATATCATAGCAATTTAGAAATTTTAAGGTATCATAAAAAATTAAGTACTATTGAGTATGGCCCTTGCACTTTAAGATTTATACAGTAGCATAATGAAGAAATATTTTTTGAGTCTATTCCTTGCAATTTAGGTTCTCCAAGGTAACATTAATATATAAATGATAAGTAAGATTATAAATAATATATATAAATGAAAGAGATTGATGAGGTTCAAAGTGTTGATGAGAATATAAAAGCATAGGAAGACCCTCAAAGATAGAGCAAAGAAAAAAGTAAACTCAATGGAATATCTATTTGGAAAACCAAAAACAAATATCCTAAGTTTTAATAAGAAGTGGAGCTAAGACAAAAAATAAAAATAAAAACTGATGAAAAATATGGCATATTAGAATTTTAAGGGTATGAATAAGACCTACCAAAAAATAAATATTAGGAAATTAATAGTTTGTTAAACTTATAAGTTTATTTTAACACAAAAAATAGGTGATGAAGAATGTTCAGATGAATTCAAACAATTTTGGAAGATAAGGGATTGTCTAGCAATTTTTTCTATAGAATCTTCGAGAAGTATTGCAAAACTTTTTGATAAATGCAAATATGATGGAAAATTTCTAGAAGAAAAAAATAATTGGGTTATTGGTCCTTTTTATAGGAAAGAGAAAATTATCAATGTTGGAGTTATAAATATATATGCTCAAACTACAATTACTATTCATGATAGATGTTGATAGGATTTGACTTTATTTACATAAAAATATATAATTAATAATCATAATCAATGAATTCTATAGGGTAATTTTATATATTATTCTATACCCTTTGTAAAATAAGGGTGCTACTCATGGCTAGTGTTAATGAATGGAGGCTTTTACTTCTTTTTTCAATAAAATGGCCTTTTAGGTGTTCTTTCCTTAGGATTTTACTATACATGGAATAATAAATATACTAAGAAAATTCATATAGCAAAAAGTTGGTATATTTATTTCTAGTTAATAGATTATTGTAAACACTATAAGGGTATTATAAATAATGTAAGTTGTAATTAACTTATGTCATAATATAATTCCACTTGTTATGTCAACTTAGGTTCACTTATGTTTTAGTATTTTGATATAAGTATGAATACCCCAGAGCCATTCCATCCATTGTATCAAAGTGTCATCATAATTGTCTATGGATAATGTTGGGAAAAAACATTGGTTAGTTTTCTACGTTCAGATTCATTGCCTCATTTAGTTTCTCAACCCGGGGTAGCTCGCAAACTTGTGAGCAACCTTACAAAATATATGCTTGTAATTATTCCAATAAAATGAGTCCCTCAGATTTATGGTTTGGGAGGTGTTAGTGTTTCATTGGAGTTATGATTTAGTTTCCAAACCACTAATATATGGCCTACATTATCAAAGACATGAGTAAATTATATTCAAAAACTAAAACTGCACATTTGCCGGAAATTACAGCAAAATAGGGGAAATAACAAAACTTAAAATTAAGCTATAGGAAATAAAATAGAATTGAAAAGGATAAAAAATAGGGAAAAGATAAGGGAAGAACACTATTGAGAGTGGGACCATGCTTCCAGCAGGATCTACCAACATTAAATAATTCACCAGATGCAAGTTGATTTAATCAGAAATGACAAAGATATTTTATTGAAATTGCAGTAGGATAGGTATAGGAAAAAATCTGGGATCATGTTTTCAGAGGTGGCCTGCATATTTATAAGAGGTGGCCATTCCTTGTTATAGATTGGAAATAAATCAAATGTTTGATTCTATTTTACAATAGTATGCATGAATAAAGGGAATCAAGTAAAATATCAAACTTTTTAAACTATTTCAACGTATTCTATTTTATCAAAATACGTCTGATATTTGCTTTACTCGATTTACATAGATTTTTTACATAATAGCTAAAATAATAGATAGTTTATCATATTTGACATTGTTCCTGGTTCGAATCCAACACTGAAACTCCATACACATCCTTTGCTAAAATTTTGTTCTATTTTACCAATAATAGGGTCATGATGGAATTCGAATTTAATGAGAATTGGGTGCCATTCATGTATAAGATAGGAATCAAGCACCAAAATGGGATTCAAGAACCTAATAGGAATCAGACACTCGATAGTCAAGGACCAAATGGAAATCATATGCTCATCAATCAAGTGCCAAATGGGAATCGAGTGCTTCAAAGGTAATTGGGCATCTGACTTAGTGCTTCACACCGATGTACTGTAGATGTTTTACCTTTACTTTTGCCATCATGAAATTGAAAGTGCTAGGTATGAGTGGGACCTCGACGTAAACATGCTAACAACATCAATTTTTCAAAATCTACACAAAATGCACTCAGAATCAAATATTAAAGAACATGCATGATAAACTATTAAACATATATAAAATTTGCATAGAAACACATATTTATATGAAAATAAATGCCACAATATATATGGAAAGATTTTACAAAAATGAGTATTTTCAAGGCTCATCATCCCCCCATGCTTAAGGGTTGGCACATCCCTATGCCAATTTATACTGGTAATTACCAGTTTCATTCATAACCTTACAGTAAGCCTTGACTATTTATTTCCTATTCTTTGTAGTAGCCATAGATTTTTCCTTATCCTTGTGTTTTTACTCTTTTGGTGCTTTGGGAGTGGCTACCTCCTGTCTCGCTATCTTTGGACCTTACTACACCAAACTGGCTAACTTGGACCTTCTCATTTACTTGTAGGTTCCCTTGTCCAGGCTATCTTTCCTTTCTTAATTTTCAAGTAGTAACCAATAAAAATGGGGGCAACCTTCTAGAATGTGGGATTAGCCATATTCTAGTATTCATGGTGAAGGAGTAAATTTTCTCCCACTGGCACTGTAGATTCATCACCAAACGGGATGTTGGACTTCTTAGCAACCTTGGTTGTAGGTGGATTGACCTTCATTGGGTCAAGTTCATCATTATCCTTAGACTTTGTTTCTTCCATAAGAGGGGTTTTTCTACTTGTTTCTTGATCTATAGGTGGTACAAGACCTAAAAATTCTATCTTCATAAAATATACCTTCATTTTTGAAGATTGATTACCTATTGACCCATACAAGTCCCATAACTACGCTGGTCGAGAAATTTATTTGGCTACCTCTTTGGATGCCTATTTTATATATTTTTTAGTTTTCTTGGGTTCTCTCTTAGAGGCTTTCTTATACTCCTTTTAATCTTCTTTGATATCCACCTTGAGTTGTTCAAAATTTAGTCTCTGCTTATCAAATAGCTTCAAGGTCTCTACTCATTCCTAATTGAAATTCATGCCTGATTCTTTTACTTGTGTAGTGCTTGCTTTGGTTTTGGTTCTTCATTGAGATCCCCTTAAAACCTTTATTTTTGGGCTGTCTCTCAAGGCTTGTAGGCATATCCAAAGTAAGGGGATTTCCTTCTTCTATTGTTTTTGCTACTAGGACTTCTATTGTAGTTGTTGGAGTTTCTTTTTTTGCCTGAAGTTGTTCACGCTCAATCCCTACATATCCCTCTGGTTCTTGGTCTACAACATAAGTAGAATATTGGAATTTTGCAACCCCTTGATCCTCCTATATAGCCTTATCTAAAATTTGAGGCTCTTCAGCCTCAATCTCATTTTTCAGATTTCTATCTTCCTCTACAATTTTTTTTGATAATTAAGGTTTTTCAACCTCTATTTCTTCCTCCTAGTTTACTTCTATATATCCATAGGAATATGATATTGGGGACTATCCCATATCAAATTCAAGATATTGATCTTACCTTTGTTCTATAGAGTAAGCTGGTGAACGGGGTTGTTCAAACTCCATTGCTTCATTTGTTCCTGCTCTACTTTTGCATGTAATTTTAAGGCCGATTATTCATATACACTTTAAATAATGATCATAGGGGTTCTTTCCTGAGAATTAGGTCTTGGTCATGAAAAAATATTTCTAGAAAAAACCACTGATTGGTCTCCTATCTTAGCTTCCCAGTTGTAATTTTTTGCATCTAACCAAAAAGGGCCAAAGGAGAATATTTTCTCAAAATATGGAGAATAATTAGGCACTTCCATAGTCCAGTTAGTTTGTACTACTGCTTCTACCCTATATGTCCATATAGCCCTAGTTTTTTGGGATTATAGTTATAATTTTGATATTGTCTCCTACAATTGATGGATAGTCTAATACAATTTTTGCAATTTTGTTGCAGCTACCTTTTGAAACTCTTGTAAAAGAACCTGCTCTTCCTTGTATTTGGCCTCCCAAGTGTAGGCTTATTATTTCAATATCTGTAGATACTACTGTAGGTCCTCTATTTGCATTTCCTACTGAGGAGTCTAACCCTTGGATAAATCCTATAATATGTGGGCCATGGACTCATCCTTGTTTAGCTCATTAATTGTTTCTTCATCATCTGATGAACTAGAAATCACCATAGATGCCTTCATCCTTCTGCTTATGATTTTGGTGGAAACTGGCATGAAATTAGGGCTTGGTGGATCATACCCTACTTCATCATCAAATTGAGGTCCAGTAGGGGACAAATCTTATCCTGCTTCCTCATCAAATAGGGGAAAAATAGGGGATGAGGCTTGTCCTATTTCCCATATATTTTTCTCAGGTGGGGATGCAGGCACCATATTTACTTACTCTATCACCTTATAATTCAATTGATCAATATGTTATGGAACTTTTACTTCTTCCTCTACCCCCAGAATTGCATTATTACCCTCAACTTCCTCAACTGCCACATTTTTGTGTGACTCTACATATCGCACCAAGGCTAAAATTAGGTCACGATAAGCCAAGGTAGATTTTGTTCTTACTTGGTACCATCTGGACTCATATTTGATTGTACATGCAAGGTAATGGAGGATATTGATCTTATCCTCATGCAAAATATGGTTGAGAAAATGAAAATGGTTAGAATTTAGCTTAGAAAGCTTACCCATGCAAGTGAAGAACTAGGCAATATTCTTGAAAACTGCCCTCCAGAGCTCAAGGATGTGCTTCTTTGGAAAACCAGCATGCATTAGGTACTTAGTTGGATGCCCAAAGAAAATTTGCATGTAGAATGTTGGGATTTCCTCCTTATATGTACGTTCCCCTATATAGGGAAGGCCTGTTACTACAGTAATGTATTCTTCAGCGACTAGGATTTCTAATCCTCGCATGTGAACATTTCCATCCCTCATGGATGTCATAATTTCGTTAGCCACCCATGCATCCTAGTTTTGGCTAACCAGATGGTAGTAGTCCAACCATCCTACAATATCAAATTGCATCCGTACATCCTCACTGATGCCTAAAAAATCTGTAGGTTCACTCTTTTTCAATAATTGGTTCATCGATTTTCTCCCATAAAAAAGTATAGATTTATCTCTGCTCTAAGTTTCTAGCACTTGCAACTTTGTTATTTTCTTGTGTAGAGGTTTGCCCATGCATGGTTTAAATCACATACATCTATGAACGCAGGTTCCTGATTGTCGTAATTAGAAATAATTATGGTTATCTATGTAAAATATCATTATAACATGTGTTAGATTTTTTGTAGAGGATAAACATGAGTTTTTTCCCTAATCAGAGCATCAACACATGAGAAAAATGCCAAGTAGAGAGAGATGGCTAGATGGTAATTTTATGGGGGTTTTTCTGGCATTATTTTCTAGAAACATATGCCTATGAAAATAATATATACATAAAAAGAAAGTTATTCACGTACCCCTATGATGTTTCATGCATGTATAATGTGCTGACACTCGTGGTGCACTAGCATTGGCTACTTGATGATGAATAGGTATTCTAGAACAAAGAATGATGGGCATTTTTTCATGCGGTGAATTTCTCTTCATTTCAATTGGTTATCGATTGCTGCCATTTGATTCCTTTAAGAATTCTTGGACATTTTCAATAAAAAGTTAGAAAAACACATCTTCGTCTTCTTGGGATGACAAACAACCCCTCCTCAAAAATTGTTCACTAGTGACTTTGGAATGTGCACAAATATTCAATAAAAAAAATTAAATTAATTTTATCCGTTGAAGTTTTGACTTTTGCGCATGAGTGGAATGTTGATGTAGCTCAGGCCACTTCCCAATTCTAAAGTTTATTTTTATGAGACACAAGTGCTCATGAAAATAGAAAGCATGTGCCTTTTATTGTGTGGAAGTCAAGCACTTTTTTTTTAATCAAGGTACACATTTGCTTGGAAAATAGAAAGTAGGTGCCTTAGCAATCAGGTGTCGTGATTAACATGGAAATCAAGCACCTTTTGCTAGAAATCGGGTGTCGTACTTAAAGCAAACTTTATACAAAACTCAAAATTTATATACAACCTTTTTTTTTAATAATATGTTTAGGAGATTATGTGTCACTTTCCTAAAAAGTGGAATTCGGGTGCCATCTCCTTGAAAAATAGTAATTAGGCATCATTCTGCTAGAACATGGGATGCAGGTGCCTTTTCCTTGACATACTGGGAGTCAAGTGCATTATACCATACAAATAGAAATCAGGCACCACCTTCCTAAAATATAGGAATCAGGCACCTTCTTTCGTAAAATGGGAATCAGGTACCATTTTATCTAAAAATTAGGAATCAAGTGCCTTTCTCATCAGAAAATGGAAAGCAAGCACTTATTTATTTCAACATTTGTTGATATTTCCACTAATATACACTTACATTTGATTAGACCTTCAGCACTCTGGTTTGAAGAATAGGGATAAAATCAGCATCCGCTACCTGAACCAACTTTTGAGTGCTTTATTGTCCATAAAGACCAATCCAAGAATGCATTTGCATATTTAGATATAGTGTCCCCCTTCAAATGGGGACTAGATCCTCCTACTAAAATAGTTATTCTATAAATCTGGAAAGGTGCAGGTTCATGTATCCTATGCTTGTTAGGCCTAGGTTTCCTAGGATGCCTAATAACTAAACTTAGGGTATCGTTCCTACAAAATAAAAATACAACTAAAAAAAGAAAAATTTAAAAGAATAGTTATTTTTGGGACCATGTGGACAACATCCACATAAAACTAACTCAATTTGAAACTAGAATCAACTGGTGTCTCCCCCATGCCTAATCTAGAATTCATCATGTATGTTTCAGATACATGATATGAATGTAGGTAGTAACCATTGACTGTTAATATAATGTTGCTACCATTAATTATTTTGATCCCAACAGCTCCATTTTTGATGACTTCAATCACTTCATATGGACCCATCCAAAACTGCATGAGCTTACCTTTCCTTTCTTGGAACCAAGAGTCATACAGTAATGCCTATTCTCCCACTTTGAGCTACTTTGGCCTGGTGTGGTGATCATGCCACTTGGACCTTTGTTTTTGGATGACCTGTATTCTTTACAAAGCATCTCTTCAGTATTCATACAACTAGTTAAGCTATTGAATTTATTTCTTCTGCATCTCATCTAGGTTTATATTCAATTCTACTATAATCCTAAGTGTTTTAACTTCAAAATCCATAGGCATAATAGCATTCTTCCCATATACTAGCTAGAATGGTGTGAAACCAGTAGTAGTCTTCCAGGTGGTCCTATAGATCCATACTACTTCTGGTAATATAGTGGCTCAGTTTGTCCTATGTTGTTGTACTATCTTTGTCAAGATATTCTCTAATTCTCTGTTGGTTACCTCAACTTGTCCATTTTCTTGTGGGTGGTAGGGAGTGGTTTTGGTATTCCTGATTTTATATTTCTACATGAGTTCCTTAATCATATTTGAATTAAATTGAGTCCTTGATCAATTGTGATCTCCCTTGGAACCCCAAACCTTGTGAAAATATATGAATACAAGAAGTCTACTGCTATCTTATCTTTTGAATCACACAATACCTACACTTCAACCCACTTGGTCACATAGTCATTATAAACTAAGATATACCTCTTATCTATTGACTATAGAATAATGGGTCCTACAAATTCCATCCCCCATTTATCAAATGGATCTATGTGAATATGTATTTGGAGTGGTATTTCTTATCTAAGAGTAGCTCTACCCATCTTCTAACATTGATCACACTGGCTCACATGCTTGGCTGAATCGTTGAATAATGTAGGCTAGTAATAACCAACCTGTAACACTTTGTATGTAGTCCTTTATCCTACAAAATGACCATCACAAGGTTCATCATGGAAAGCCTTCAATATTTTTATTGTATAATTATTAGAAACACACCTTCTCATGATCTGATCAGGCCCTATTTTAAATAGCCACTCATCAATCTATGAAAAGTTTACACTTTTCTCAATTAAAGTTTATTTCTCACATGGTGAAAGTGCAGGGGATACTTTACTAGTGGATAAATAATTAGCCATATATGTGTACCATGATATTTGCTCATTCAGAGCAAACAAATGTTCATCTATAAATTTGTCATATGTAGCTACATGATCTGGAGGTGTCAACTTGGATAAGAAATCAGCTACCACTTTGTCTTTACATGGCTTGTCTACTATTGTCATATCAAACTCCTATAGAAGCAACAACCATATAATAATTCGACCACTAATCCTAGGTTTATTTGTTAGGTATCTAATAGCTGAGTAATCAGTATGTACAAAAACCTGATATCCTTTGATCTAATGACAAAATTTGTTAAGAGCATGTATAATTGCAAGAAATTCCTTTTTTGTGATAGTATAATTGAATTCAGCACTTGTGAGGTATTTACTGATATAATATATGGCATAGAAATCATCACCATAATTTTGTCCCATCATTGATCCTATTGCATTGTTAGATGCATCAACATATATGTGAAAATGTATGGTCCAATTTGGACCTCTCAATATTGGAGCAGTAATCAATTTTTCCTTTAATGTGTTAAATGATTGTTCATGTTCCTCTATCCAGATAAAATCTATGTCCTTTGATAACAATGTGCTTAGGGATTTAGCAATTTTTCTAAAGTATGCTATAAAGCTCCTATAGTAACCAACTAATCCCAAGAAACTACGGATATCCTTCTATATTTTGGGAGTAGGCAGGTTTATCTTCTTCTTATCTACTTTGATCCCATCCACAAAAATATGATGTCCTAAAACTATCCCTTCCTATATTAGCATATAACATTTCTCATTGCTTAGGGATAGGTTAGTTTCCTCACACCACTTAAGTGTTTTCTTTAAATTTTTTGTTGCTATTTCAAAAGTTTCACCATATAAAATGAAATCATCCATGTATACCTCCATATTTTCTCCAATCATGTTAGAGAAGATGCTCAAAATTGCCCTTTGAAATGTGGTAGGTGCATTGCATAGACCAAAAGGTAAAACTCACTAAGAAAAAATCCCCGAAGGGCAAGTAAATGCGGTCTTGTCTTGATCTTCTTCCCCTATTTGAATATGATTATATCAACTGAACCCATCCAAGAAATAAAAATACTTCTGACCTGATAAGGTGGTAAGGACTTGATCTATGAAGGGTAATGGAAAGTGGTCTTTCTTAGTTGCCCTTTTCAAAAACCTATAATCTACAAAAATTTTCCACTTACCATTTTTCTTGGGCACCACCACCAAAGGTAAAACCTATTCACTATCTGAAATGGAGTAAATGAACCCAATTGTGAGGAGTTTCTGCAATTAAGTATTGAAAATTTCCTTCATTGCTCGATTCATTCTTCTCTATGGTTACCTTACTAGTTTAATTTGATATTCTAGATATATTTGATTAGTACAGGTTTCAAGAGCTATTCCTCTCATATTTGAATATTTTTCAACAAAGGTATTTTGATGGTTGACTAAGGTTTTCCTTAGTTTGTTCTGTTGTTCAGCTGTCAATCCATCATTTATGTTTAAGACTTTTCTAGGTGCAACTTCAATTTGCTATCTATGGTGGTACTTTCCCCCTACTAATGGAAACTATGGAGCCTGAGGACAAGAGGGTTCTCACTAGAAAATTTTTGATACCCTGTCTTCATCACTCTCATTTTCCAATTTATCAAGTTTCATGATATATTGAATCATTGATAGACCACCAAAGTTTTGGTTTTCATCTTTAGGTTCTCCCAAAAATTTTGTAGATTGTTTATGTGGATGGATGATCAATTTTTTTTATTTTCTAGCCATTAGAAATGGTCATTTGGCCATCTCTACAACTTATGTAAGCATCAACTATTTCCAACCAAGGTCTACCTAATATTAATGAATATCCACCCAACCTAGACTTTGATTGTAACACTAAGAAATATGTTGGATACTTTCATGCATACACTATAATATTGATAACCTCCAACATTCCCTCTAGGAGCACTGTAGACCTATCTACCAATATTGGTTGGCTTTAGGTTAGATATTTTAAGCTTTTGCATGGTTTATTTGGGCATGACATTAATGGCAGCCACCAAATATATTAATGTATCGGGTGAAACACAACTCTCTATTTGTACAGTTAGGACAGGGCTTCCTAGATCTAAGCATTTTTGGTTGTAGGTGTTCCCTAACACAACTAACTAACCCACCAAATTGATTGACTTTGTAGGTTTTTTTCCTAGTTTCTTCAGGTATAATTCTCTTATGGCCTTGCCATAGATAGGAATATCTCTGATGTCCTAAAAAAGAGGGATTGTGACTATTAGGTTCTTTAGACTAGATAGAATATCAAATTCTAATTGTACTGAATTTATGCAACCTTTTTGGAAAAGGTGGAATCCCTTATTTGTTATTTAGAGGTGTTGATTCTTATTCTACTTCTATTATAAGAGGTGATTCCTATTTTCCTAATTCTATATTTTCCTCCTTTTCTACTAGAGGAGTGACTTATATACCTACTTGTTACCATGGCCTTAATTGTATTGGACTACAATCTACTTTAATATTGTACATGGGATATATCTCATTATCCATTTGATAAGTTTGTTTTTGTTTGTTATTTGGATTGGTTGTAGGTTGTGCTAGCAGTTGAGCAAGCCTGGAAGCGGGAGGAGCTAGCAAGGTTGGCTATAGTGGAATTGGAGTGGCATGCTATGGGTTTTGATTCCAAGCATTCTTATTTCTCCACTGCTACCCAGGCTACTGGTATTGCATCCATGTATAGGGGTTGTAAGGATTTTTTCCTTGGGGATACTAATTCCAAGTTTGTTGTCCCCACCAACCCATATTGGGTGGCTAAGCTTGACCTTGGCTTTGAATTGTTGCCCCCATAAGATGGTATTCCTGCTAGCATATTGTTTTCCATAGGAGAGTACTGCTAGTTTCTCCTATTACCCATGAAGTATGCTTTTTCTACTTCAACTTCCTCTCTAGATTTCAATAAATATGGACTCAATTTTGTTTTATGATCATTTTTACATACAACACACACACAAACTTTATTTTTAGGACATTCGTTTCTAGGGTGTTTTCCCCTGCTTTTAGGACAAAAGTAGGCCAATGCTACCTCATTTTCCTACTTCTTTTTTTGAAGCAGAAGGGTTTCCATTTGAATATATAGAGATGATAACATCTCACTCTTAAGGTCTTCAAGCATATTGCCTATTTTTATTTTAGTGACAGTGGTTGATTGTTTGATATTTCTAGGGATCAACTTACCTTTCCTCTTTGAAATTTTTGACACAAACACCGAATATCATCCATATGATGTTGATAAATATCCCCTCTAGAAATCATGTTTAAGGTTTCCAAAGATTCATTTGTAATTCCCTTCAATAAAATGCTTCTTAAGAACCTGTCTCCTAGTTTTGAATGGGGTGATCTTTGTAAAATAAAGTTGAACCTATCCCAATATTCCTTCATAGATTCTTCTCCCCTTTGTGTCATATCTAGAACTTCTTCCCTTGCATCACGTGCTCTACCAAAATCCTGGTAGTGATCTAGGAAAATTTTCTTCAATTCTTCCCAGGTAGTTATCTGTTTATTCCCCAAACTGATGCACCAACATAAAGTTGAATCATCAAGAGTGGAAGGGAACAATTTTAGTTTTTGGGCATCATTTTTATAATCCACTGATATACATATCAAATTTAAAAAAAATTAGATCTAGATATTCTATTGGTAGTCCTATAAATACTGGAAGGTGGTCAGGGGAGATATATTTCATCTTTTGGTCTCCTCTTGCCTCTCCTATGGGAAAATTAAAACTAGTATATGCTTCCTCTGCATCAGCCATCTTGTCTATGAACAGGGTATCTAAACTAGCTATGGTCAAAGTAACTTTCAAGGCTTCTATTTTATTTCTCTTATCCTATATAAGGATTACTAAATCTATGTTTGATATACTTCCTTCCCTAACTACTTTCCAGAGTTGAAATTTCAATAAGTATTCCTTAGACTAAACTCTACTTATCTCAAATTCTTCTCTAAGATTTTGCTAATTTGTTTTAGAAGGATCTTATGCAAATACTGGATGTTCAATACAATGCACATGTGGATATTGTGGATAAGAGATTTCAATCTTAGGATCAGGTACAACTAAAGAAAAAGAGTTTTTTGAAACGTCTTTGTTTTTAACAAAATGATGATCCGATCCTCTATTCTTAGGCAGACTTATAAAAAGCTTAAGTGGAGGTTGTATAGGTAGCAACCTAAAATGCTACTAACATGCTTCCTTCAGAATAAAAAATTACAATAGGCTACTCCTTGGAAATGACACCAAAATGTTGGGCAAAAATATTGGTTAGTTTTCTACGTTTAGATTCATTGTCTCATTTAATTTATCAACCCGGGGTAGCTCGTAAACTTGTGAGTAACCTTGCAAAATATATGCTTGTAATTTTTTCCAATAAGATGAGTCCTTCAGATTTATGGTTTGGGGGTGTTGGTGTTTCATTAATTTTCTGATAGTTTCCAAACCACTAATCTATCCTACATTATCAAAGACATGACTAATTTATATTTAAAAATTGAAACTGCACATATGCTAGAAATTACAACAAAATAGGGGATAAAAAAAAATTAAAATCAAGCTATAAGAAATAAAATATAATTAAAAATGATAAAAAATAGAGAAAATATAAGGGAAGGACGTTGTTGAGAGTGGGCCCATGCTTCCATCAGTTTCTGCCCGCATTAAATCATTCATCGGATGTAAGTTGATTTAATAAAAAATGACTCAAAAATATTTTATTGAAATTGTAGTAGGATAGGTATAGGAAAAATCCGGGATCATGTTTTCAGGGGTGGCATACATATTTATAAGATATACAGCCATGCCCTATTACATATTGGAAATAAATCAAAATTTGTATTCTATTTTATAATAGTATGCATGAATAAAGGGAATTGAATAAAATATCAATTTTTTTAGACTATTTCAGTGTATTATGTTTTATCAAAATACATTTGATATTTGTTTTACTTGATTTACATATATTTTTTATATAATAGGTGAAAAATATATAGTTGATCATCTTTGACATTTTCCCTGGTCCGGATCCAACATTGAAACTCCATCTGCATCCTTTGCTGAAATCGTGTTCTATTTTACCGACAATAGGGTCGTGCTAGAATTCAACTTTAACAGGAATTGAGTGCCATTCCTATATAATTTAGGAATCATACACTAAAATGGGAGTCAAGCACTTGATGATAATGAAGCACCTGATAGTAAAGCACCAAATGGGAATCGAGCACCTCTCAGTCAAGCACCAAAAGGGAATCAGGTGTTTCAAATGGAATCAGGCATCTGACTTAGCGCTTCACACCGGTGTACTGCAGCTATTTTGCCTTTACTTTTTCCATCATGAAATTGAAAGGGCTAGGTCCGAGTGGGACCTCGACGTAAATATGCTAACAACATAAAATTTTATAAAATCTACATAAAATGCACTAAAAAACAAATATTAAAGAACATGCACAATAAATTGTTAAACATAAATAAAATTTGCATAGAAACACATAATTCTATTAAAATAAATGTCACAATATATATGGAAATCTTGTACAAAAATGAGCATTTTCAGGGCTCATTAGATAATACAACAATTATTTATGGTGCTTAGGGTAACCCACCAATTTTGTGTCTTTCACTTTCTCTTTCATCCTTTTATTATTCATGTATACTATTTGAGTGAATGGATTGCTTCTATTCATTACTATAAATAGGTGTGAAATCCAACAATAAAAGTATCAATACTTTCAATGCATTGTATATGTAGATTCATTTTTTAAAAATAAAATTGGAAAAAAATGAAGAAATCTACCTCAAAACTATTGCTTCAATATCTCATCCTCCTTGGAACTTGGTCTCCTCTTAGGATATTTATCTTACCTCCTACTATTGCATTTGCATTGCTATTGTTTTATTGGATATTGGATAATTTAGGATTTCTCTTTTTTAAGAAAATAATAATATTTTTAGTATTTTAGGGGGAATGGATTGATGTGCATCCCATAATTTTCTTAGAGGTCATTTTTTAAATGACTTTAGGGGGATCATTTAGGATGGTGTGACACATCCTCACATGTCCTGCATATCCCTAGGAATATTGATTGATCCTAATATGCCCATTCATCATAAATATGTCACGGGGGTGTCTCAAACATCCTCATGATATACTAGGAATGATGGTATGTACTAGAATGGTATCCTAGGGGAGCTTATCTCTAGGATGGAATACCTAGATGCCCAGGTCCCTAATTTTGGGGATATTTTGAAGATATCCATGACCCATCCAATATGCATTGATATAGTAATGACATTGGGATGGGTCACCCTACCTTAAAATATGCATTCCCATGTTCCACTAATAATATAAAAAATTATGGAAAATGGATTGAAAACATTATATATTGTATTATATTCTTGTAACAAGGTGGTATTATTAATGATAAATAATATTAACAATATGATCTTGCACAAGAGGCCATGCACTCTCTTTATTCCAAAGAAAAAATTAAATTATGCTTATAAAATAGATATACACAAATGATTGATAAGGTTTGATGGTATTTTCTACATGATATTCTTAAAATATTGTCGTAATTAAGGTTCATGAGAATAAATTAGATGTTGTTATAGCCATCCAAAATATTTTATTTTGATTAATTAACCCCTTTTTGGATGCTTTAAATCATCCTATAAATTTTTTCAAGGTAACCCACTCTCTCCTTATGTCTTAACTATTTTTACTAATATATTGGGAAGAGCTTTCTCAAATAAAAATAGAAGGAAAAGCAAAGGTATTTAGGGTATAACAAATATTCCTTTCAAATATCATCTCTAACTCAATAATGCTTTTCTTTTGGATCAACCCTTATTCATATAATCCATGGGGTTTAAACAAACCTTATCATTCTATAAGAAGGTTGTTGGATAGTAGGTTAGTACTACAAAAGTCAAGATCTTTTTTATTAACATTTCCCTAGATTTAAAATGGATTACTGTGGAGATTTTAGGATTTAAAGTTAGAAAGTTTCAGCAACTTATCTAGGTATTCTTGTGTATCATAAATCAAAGAAGTAACTTTGGGACTCTATTTTGGACAAATATCAAATATTGTTTGATAGTTTCGAAAGGTAAGTTATTAACCATGGCTAGAAGACTACAACTCATAAAGAAAAATTGTATAAAATATCACTTTCTAGATTGTTAGTAGGTGTAGCATCTAAATTTGAAAAAAATATTTAAAGGGAATTTCTTTGTAAAGGATGTAAGAGAATATTTAGATTTTTCTTATAATTGGGATAGTATTTCAAAGAAAAAAATAGTAGAGGGTAAGATTTATGAAATTGTAAAAATATGACTTTGTAATCAGGGGTAAAACCTGGTTGGATACTATTCAAATATTAAGGAAAGAGTTGGGAAAATATTACTTCAAAATTGTATAAGGTTGTATTGATTCAATATAATTATTTGGGAAATGAATCCTACCGAGGGGCTTGCAACATAGAACTTCATACTAGAGAGTTTGTATTTGATCAAGTAATATATTAGATGGTCAATAAATAAGAAGGATTCTTTAAATTTTTAGTATGGTTCTTTGCTGAAGCTTTCTTGTCTTATTTTTCTAATTCAAAATGGCAATAGTTGGCTTAGGTATATATTTTTTTATTAGGGTGTAAGAAGAGGTTTTGAAAGGGGCCCCAGACTTTTTACAAGAAACTGTTGGACATTTTGAGTCCATGAAGTTATCATTGATGTCAAGGAATAAATTTATCATTGATGTCAAGAAATGAGCTACCGTTGATGTCAAATGGTTAAAAGGAGCAGTGCAAAAGGTTGATGGCATAAGAGCTTCATAATATTTATTTTTAATATTATGTAATGCATAAATAAAAGGTTTTTATTAAAAACCATAGTGTGCAAAATAAAATGTTTTATTAAAAACCATAATGGGCAAAGTAAAATGTTTTTATTAAAACCTAAGGAGGCTTTAATCCTTAATAAAGCCAAAATATTTAAATATTAATTTATAATATTTAAATTCTAATGAATTTAAATAAATTATAATTTAAATATTTGAAGCCAAAACATTAGAACCGACCCCCAACAAATTAATATCCATAGATGTGCATGAAATAAAGGGCAAAGGTATTTATACCTTAAGCCAAACCTTATGTTTGGCATTCAAAAAATATCTGTGATATTTGGTGAGAAAGAGCTCATGCAAAATCGAACGAAAGGCACCTTCAAAGTGCGTGTGGAGAAGGTGTCGTGTTGGAAGAAGAGCCAAAGGATCTAGGGGAAAGTGAAAAGGATAAAGTGCACATTGTGCTTTAGAGCAACAAGGTGAGTGCGTGGCTCACACGTTGTGGAAGCTATAGCCAAGGCACTGCTGAAGCATTTGGTGCAAGTTTGAATCCCGTCGATTGCGGAGCAGGTAATAAAGGTTTTATTTTGATTTTTATTATTGCACATGCTAAGGTTGTTGGAGGTATAAGGTGTAAGTAATTTCTGATTTTCACCTAAGTGGTGAAAGGTTAATTTGGCTAGGGTAATTATTGTTTTTACCTTAGGAAAATGAAAATTGATTTATTGCATTAAGTTATAAATAGATTTATTTAAATTAAATGCAATATTGAGTAGGGAGTTATAAGTAGAAGTTGAGTTATATTTTTATAGGGTATTTTGATGAAATTTATGATGTTGAATGTTATTATTGAGATGGAGCAATAAGGTGTATTTGAGATTTAATATATCTTTGTGATTAAGGTAAATTATGAAAAGTGTTAGAGTGATAATTATTGTCATATAACTCTTTGTACTTGGCAAAGAAGTGTTTATGATTGTGGCAGATTTATGTGGTCTACTTCTACATAAAATAAAAGGTATGGGTACATTCTTCCTTGGTTGAGTTGATTGGTTGGTTTTTTGGAAAACAACTTTGGAGTGAAAAGGACTTGATTAGGTTTCCTTATTGAGTTGTTGAGCTGTTGAGAACTGAATGCTATGCACCTTGTTTTATAAGCATTGTTTTTGAAGTGAGTAATTGAATGAAGAAATTGAACTAGGGTTTGCAAAGAACATGAGTATCATTGCTATATGAAGATTGTTTGATAAACATTGTTGTTGAAGTGAGTAATTGTGTGAAGAACTTGAACTAGGGTTTAAAAAGAACATGAGTATCATTGTTATGTGAGACTAGCATTGTCGTTGAAGCAACTAGTTGGGTGATGAACTTGAACTAGGGTTTGCAAAGATCATGAGTATCATTGTTATGTGAGATTGAGTGTTAAGCATTGTTGGAAACATTTTGAGTGAATGATCATAAGTTTGTGAGCAAGGATTACTTCATTGAGTGATTGGTTGAGTAAAGTTGATTGAACCTAGTCAAGTGGATGTGTTGGTATGATAGTTCAAGTTCCATGAAAAAAAGTATTCTATATTTTAAATTTATTTGAGAAAGAGGTTGAGTGTGGATGAATGTGAAAAATATTGAGTCTTTAACAATTATCTATCTGTTTATGTGATAAAAGAAATATTTAAAGTGATTGAGAGTTTGTGAGTGTGAAGCATATTGAGTCTCTAACAATTATCTGTATGTTTCTAAAAGAGTGATTGAAAGTGATTGAGAATTGTGATGAATGTGAAGCATATTGAGTCTCTAACAATTATCTTTATGTTTCTATGAGATTGGAAAAGTTCTAGTGTGGACTTGTTGAGCACATTTGAGGCAAGTCTTTGAGAAGAATTGTGGATAGATTTTAGTGAGCTTTTGTGGAAGCTTATAATACAAATTGAGAGCAGATTTGGATAAGTTATAGTGAGAACTTATTGAGCAGATTTGGACAAGTTCTAGTGAGGACTTGTTGAGCAGATTTGGATAAGTTCTAGTGAGGACTTGTTGAGAAAATTTGGACAAGTTCTAGAGAGAAATTATGGACAGATTAGTGTGAGATTTTGTGGAAGCTTACAAGGTATATTTGAGACAATTATTTGAGAAGACTTGTGATCAGAGTTGATTGATTTGTTCAAATATTGAGTTAAGGTTTGGGGCAGATCTAGAATATTTGATTTGAGATTGATTCAAGCTTTGTGTTAAGGCTTGAGGACATAGATTAAGGATAGATTTGTGATAGACCAAAGGACTATGTTTAGTATAGATCAGAGGATAGATATTGAGGACATATTTGTGCTACACTAAAGGAGTATGTTTAGTAAATATCAGAGGATAGAGATTGAGGATAGATTTATGCTAGACCGAAGGACTATGTTTAGTGTAGATTAGAGGATAGATATTGAGGATAGATTTGTGCTAGACCAAAGGACTATGTTTAGTACAAATTAGAGGACAAATATTGAGGATATATTTGTGCTAGACTGAAGGACTATGTTTAGTGTAGATCAAAGGACAAATATTGAGGATATATTTGTGCTAGACCTAAGTACTATGTTTAGTGTAGATTTAAGGACAGAGTTTGGTGTAGATTTAAGGATATGTTTGTGCTAGACCAGATACAAATATTGAGTAGATTTATGCTAAATAAAAGGACTATGTTTAGTGCATATTTGAGATAGAGCTTTAAAGGTGATAGCATATAGAGGATGACAGTCTCCAGTGGATAGAGATCCATTAACTAGGGCAATTAGGACAAGTGTATTCAATTGATAGAGATCCATTAGCCAGAGCAGTGGGGGCAATATTTCTTCTAGAAGATCACCAGTTAGAGATAAGGAGAAAGGATTTATCCTATGGATAGAGATCCATTAACTTGATTAGGGATTTGGTGTCTCATTTGGACAGAGGTCCATAAACATTGTAATAAGGAAAGGATTCCCAAAGAGATTTATTTAGAAACTATTAGTAAAATATTTTCTCTGTGGATTAGACTACATTGGGTGAACCACGTTAAATTGGTGTCTCTATTGTGTTTGATGATTTGTGCATTGATTTAGTTACTACTATAATATTTCCATTGATAATATTGTATAATAATATTTGGGAAAGAAAAGTAAAAAGTTATCTTATACAGTTCACCCCCCCTCTCAGTATAATCTTGTGTTCTTCAAAAACACCTACAAATATACTAACAATATCAAAATTGATACATAAAACAAGAAAAACCATAAAACTAAAACATTCCTAAGGTATTTTTATCCTATAGATATTCAAATATAAAAAATATATTCATTTGAGAAAACATTCTACATCATGGATTTCTATTAGCAACTCAATTGTTGGAGAGAACTTCAAATAAATGAAAAATGAGATTTAAATTAACCTTTAAGGGTTTTATTTGTCCATTTTTATGTACAATGATGAGTTGGTTTTTAATTTATTAAAATATGGTGGATACATAGTCAAGTCATGATATAAATCTTTAGAGCAATCAAGATTTTCTACTTCTAAGAATAGAAAGAAGATGATATTTTATATCTTTTAGGTGTGCCTTGTCCAAGGAGGATCTAGAAACATAGATCATTTATTCCTTCATTGTCCTTTTGCTTACATAATTTGGGATCAAATTTTTAAGACAATGAGAATATATTAGGTAGCCCCATAAATATTGAATATTTTAAGATATTGGATTAATTATTTCAAAACTAATATACATTCCATGGAGGATTGGTTCTTTTATTTATTGGAATACATGGATTCAAAGGAAGAATATTTTTTTTAAAAATAAATCTTAAAATTATATCCAACATTGGAATCATATTATTGCTCATATTTAAAACCATTTATTGGCATGGTTTTCATCAAGGAAACTATATAGTTTATAAAAATAGGTGCTTGAATCTTTGCTACAAGATTTGAATTTATATGAAAAGGGTTAACTATGATAATGGAGTCAACACAAATGATCTACATCAATCTATGGTAAAATAAAAATGTCAAGAATTTGCATTCAAAAAACTTTATGATGTTTAAAGGAAGGCCAACTAGTCAAGAAATAAGGTGCAAGGAAACTGATAATGGTATCGCTAATGGTGTCCGACCTACTATCATATCATCTCTTATAGAATAGTCAAAAATTGAAGTCCTGGTATATGCTGGAAAATTATTCAAACCTCCTCCACATTTTGGCAGGGAGAGAAAATATTCTTCAAAGAACCATAGATGAAGATCATCTCATGGAATGTGAGAGGCCTAAAATGGTAGTCCAAACAAATATTGATCATGTCCATGATGAAAGAAAATAAACCCAATATCATTTACTGCAAGAAATAAAGATATGGATAATAGTGATAAAATTGCTAAGTCTATGTGGAAAAATAGTGCTTTCATTTATAGTCCAGTCTATGGGTCATTCGACAGCCTCATGTGTTTGTGGAACCTATTTTTTGTAGAAGATAAACTCATATCCAATGTAGAAAGAATAATCAATATTCTATTTTATAACAAAGATATCCAAGCTGAATGGATCATGTCAAACATCTATGCTCCCAATGATCCAAGAGGTCGTAGGGCCTTATGGAACACTTTAATCCAAATCAGAAGCAATTTCTAGAACCATCCTTGGATGATTATAGGTGATTTTAATAACCCACTGTATCCTTTTGATAATAAAGGAAGGATCCCCATCACATTTTAGGTGCTTTAAAGAATTTGTAGAGCTTGTGGAATAGAATGAACTCATGGACATTCAATTAAAAGAGATAAAATATACTTGGAGCAATCGAAAAATAGGAAACCAACTCATCCAAATGAGGCTTGGTGTCTAAGGAAGCAATCCAAATTTTTGGTGATGCCACCCTCCATTCTCTTCCAAAAATTGGATCAGATCACAATCCTTTAGTCCTAGAAAAAAATAGGCAAGGCTCAACCTTCAAAACACCCTTAATATTCGAATCAATATGGTTATACAATGAGGGGCTTAGGAACTACATTTTTTAATGAGAGGCTTAGGAACTGCATTTTTTAGAATTACCCATAGTTCAAATTGGAAAAAAAATATGCTTTATCAAAAATAAACTAAAGGTATGGAACACTAAAGTCTTTGAGAATATTTTCCAAGCCAAACAAGAGATTGTTGATCAGTTGAATGTCGTAGAAAGCAATATTCAAAATGGGAGTTTGGAACCTGATCTGAGGTAAACATAAATAAATTCTATCAGAATATCATATCATCCTTGCCAGGGAAGAGGTTTTCTAGAGGTAATTTTTTTGGGCCATATGGCTATAGGAAGGTGATTCCAACACCAAATTCTTTCATGCATCCACACTCAAAAACTGAAGCAATAATAAAATTAGATAATTGTCTAGAAGTGATGGGACAATAACCTCCAACATTCATGAGATTAGAGAAGAGGCTATGTCAAAATTTAAATTTATTTTAGAGCCTTGCCATCCTTGTCAACCTCAAGCTCGAATTGCTCTTCTACAAAGCATTCCAACTCTCATATCCCAAGGGTTCAATGATAACCTCCCAAAAGCTTTCACCAATGATGAAATCAGAGATGCAATATTTTATATGCAACCAGATAAAGCTCCTCGACCTGATGGATTTCCTCTTAGGTTCTTCCAAAACTTCTGGGATATAGTGGGCCAAGATATTTCTACAACTATTCTATATTTCCAATGGAACAAATCATTACCCAAGGACATAAACTCAAATTTCTTGGTACTTGTTCCCAAATACCATAATAAAAAATCCATATATGATTTCAATCCAATAAGTCTCTACAATATCTTTTATAATCTCATATAAAATGTTATTGCTAATAGGCACAAAGAAGAACTCCAAACCATTATAGATCATTTCCAAGGGAGCTTTGTCTGAGGGAGATATATCACTGATCACATAATAACAATCCATGAACCCATCCACTCAATTACCAAAAGCAAGAAACTTGGTCTTTTCTTGAAACTTGATATGAACAAATATTTTGATCGGGTATCCTAGGAATTTCTCTTTGATATCCTTGCAAGATTTAGATTCCATGATGAGTGTATTATACTAATTAAAGAATGTTTAAATTATGTCTAGTTTTCTATCCTTGTTAATGGTTTTGCTATAGGTTTTTTTCAAGATCTCTAGAGGTTTAAGGCAAAGGGACCCACTCTCTCCCTTCCTCTTCATAATTATAGCTAAATCCCTTAGGGGATACCTCAAATAAGTGATCTCTCTTGGTCTCCTCTCTGGAATCAATATATCTTCAAGATCTAGGGTTTTTACACACCAATAATTTATAAATGATACAATTTTGGCTACCATTTCTTCTGTTCCTGAAGTAAAAAAATTAAAACCATCTTAAACTTTTATGAAGAAGTTGTTGACCATAAGGTTAATTTTGATAAGATCAGAATATTTTTTGTAAACACCCTTATTCATAGGTAGAAAAACATAGAAATAATACTGGGATGCAACATTTCAAGTCTTCCTTCTATATATCTTGGCATACCCCTATTTCGCGGTAATATGAAAAACATGATGTGGAACAATGTTATTGATAGAATTATCAAGAAATTAGCTAGCTGCAAAAAATCCTTATTGAGTCAAGCTTGCAAGGAAACTCTTGCCCAAGCAAGCCTCCAGAGTATTCTGGTCTTCTTCATGTTCGTCTTCAATGACCAAGCCTCACTATGTCAAAAGATTGAGTAACTACAAAGAAAATTCCTTTGGTCTAAGAATAAAAACCACAATAGACTATCACTAGTAGCTTGGGATAAAGTCTACTCTAAGAAAGATAAAGGTAGACTGGGCTTTAGGAAAGTTCACCAAATAAACCTAGTCCTCTAGGATAAATAGGGATGGATAATTTCCAAAGAAGCTCAAGCATCATGGATGGATATAATCAGAGGAAAATATCTCTAGCATAATTTCTTCTTGGAAGAATTCCCCATTCCCAACAGATCTCACTTTTAGAACTCGATCATCTATACTAGAGAAATTTTCAAAAAAGGCTAAAGGTGGCAACTTGGATTTGGAAGGAATATTAAATTTTGGGAAGACTCCTGGCTGAAGGACCATTTTCTAATCAACAAGCCAAGTATTACCATTCTGAAACCTATCACAGACTAGCTATTTGGATATAGATTGACTCCAAATGTAGGCAATTGAAAATTATTCCTACAAATAACCTTAGCATTGAAATTAACAATGTTGCAATAGAAATGTCAAAATTTCTAAGGGCCTGTGTCTTTTCAAGCATCCAGTCTAGGGACACTCATGTCTTAAAACTTCAGGAGGATGGTCAATTCATAGTTAAAACCGCATATCACATTCAAGATCCTCAAATAGATTCATGGGCATGTGCAAAGCTTATCTAGATTAAACACTTAATTTCGAAGTTAATTTCTTTTCTTGGCTTACCTCTAAGAATACAATTTTAACTATTGATAATCTCATTAAAAGAGGCATGTCCATCATCAATTATTGTGTTCTTTATAAGTCTAACTTAGAGTAAACCTTTCATTTGTTCTTGGAATGTTTGTTCTCCGTTGTCATATTGAACTCCCTATTTGATATTTTTAGCATTGTGTAGGTTCATCCATCATCCCTTTTTCAAATTTTAGAACAATGGCCAAATCCCTTTTCCAATCCCCAACTAAAGTTTCTTTGGTCCACTTGTCTACATCATTACCTCTGGCAAGTATGGTTGGAGCATAATAATAGAGTGTTTAATGGTTTAAGCAAAATCCTTTATCTGTCTTCCACCGTGTCATAACTCTTGCCTCGAAGAATGCTCAACTTGTTTCTACATCTAAAGTCACTAAACCTAGCCTTGAAACTTACTTGTTTAATATGTTCAATTTTAAGTGCAATCCTTATATAGCCTCCCAAACCCACATTTATAGATCTATTATTAAGTGGACTCCTCCTCTGGTTGGTTGGTTAAATCTAAATTTTGATGGTACGACAAAAGAGAATCCTGGGATGGTTGATGCTAGAGGTATTATAAGACATGATAGAGGCCAAATAATATTTGCTTATGTGGATAATATTGGATTACAGTCTAACAACCTTGTAGAAGTGAGAGCCATGTACTAAGTTCTGATAATTATGCAGGATTTTGACTGTGACCACATCATTTTTGAAGGTGATTCCATGATTTCTATCAATTGTATCAAAGGAAATAAAGTACCAACGTGGAGTGTTCATAATATGATTAATGAATGCAAAAGCTTACTGGGTAGGTATGCAAACATCATTATCTAGCACGTGTATAGAAAAGGAAATAAAGTAATAGATTTACTTGCAAACAAAGGAGTTCTAGAAGAATCCCTTTGCATTTGATGACTTGGATTCCTAGTGGGACTCATGGAGGTAAACCATGGTGATAGAATTTGTTTACTTTAGAAAGGATGGTTGTCCAAGTAAACCTATTGGACCCCAAATAATACTCCCTTGCATTTGGCCTAGAAGTAATCACTTCCTGCATGATACTTTAATTCCTCATAAGAATTTTGAGATGCAATTCAATGTCAGCTCAAGTGATAGTTATGGTTTATGAAGAACACAAGCTTATAATAATAGGGGGGTGAAAAATATAATATCAAATTTTACTTTTCTTTCCCAAAAAATATTATCCAATATTATCAATGGCAATATAAATAGTAGTAATTAAAGAAAATCACAAATCATCACACACAATAGAGACACCAATTTAATGTGGTTCACCCAATATGGGCTACTCCACGGAGAAAATATTTCTACTAAATTTTCTCAATAAATCTCTTGGGAATCACTTCTCTATTACAATTTTTATGGACCTCTATCCAAAGGAGACACCAATCCCCTAATGCTATGATTTGTGGATCTCTCTCCATAGGAGAACTCTTTTCCCTCTTCTCTCATTTGTGGAACTTGAGTCAAGAGAACTCTTTCTCCTAAACTAGTTCATGGATCTCTCTCCATAGAAGAACTCTATATTTCTATCTTGTTCAGGGATCACACTCTAGAGTAGAACTCTTTCTCCTTGCTCTTGTTCATGTAACTTTATCCATAGGATAACTCTTTCCCATCTACTCTAGCTAGTGATATTCTAAAAGACTTTTTTCCCCACTATACTGTCTTGTGGATATCTCTCCATAGAAGACCTATATCCTCACTACCCCTAGCTAATGTATCTCTATCCACTGGAGACTACTATCCTCTACTCTATAACCTCCAAATATTACTCTCAAATATATCTTATATCTACACCAAAATATATCTCAAGTGTAGTACAAATATGCTTTAATTCTATCTCAAGCCTAGCACAAATATTCTCTCAAATCTACACCAAACTCTACCCTAAAATCTATCCTTAAGCCTTAACACAAAGCTTGATCCAATCACAAATCAACTCTAATTATATTTTCCCCAAGCCTTAACACAAAGCTTGAACAAATAAATCAATCAACTCTACTCTTAAGTCTTCACAAAGACTTACCTCAAATTTACCTTCAAGTCCTCTCAAGAACTTGCTCAATCTACTCTCAAGTCTTCACCAAGACTTATCTTAAATCTGCCCTAAAGTCCTTTCAAGAACTTGCTCAATCTGATCTCAAGTCTTCACCAAGATTTACTTTAAATCTTCATGTAGACACCTAAAATATGTCATCTCAAGGGTGACTACTCATATGGACATGCTACAAGACCATATGAAAGATCTTGGACAGACTCAAATATAGAGCAATCATTCTAACCACTCAATTTGGGCTCCTTGGCCTAATCAGTCTGAACCGCAACCTAGACCTACGGTTTATAGCTAAACCGTGGCTAAGACCTATGGTTTACAATTTAGACTGCAGCTATGACATGCGGTCTTAACTGGAGTTTAGTTGGCCTTCAATCCAAGCCAAATCATATGGAATGGCCATTTGATCTAGAAGAAGGCGGTTAATGGATGGAAGATTCCAAAGGCTTCCATTCCAATTGTCCTAACCACCTCTTCTTGATCTTGGCTTCTCTAGGAAGCCACCCCCAGTCCTAGGGCATCCTATAAATACTCCCTCCAAATGGGGAGAAGATATAGATGATTTGTATAGTGAAGCACTAATGAATTATTGAGAGAGAGTTAATCGATCATGTGAACAACGAAGCCCTATCAAATTGCATATTGAATTCATGCATTTGAGAAGGCCACTTTGCTATTCACCCAAAGATAAATTTGCCATGGAAGTTCTAGGAGCCTAGAAGAACCAAGAAATGTAAATCCAGGTAAACGAAGGCCCATTGCAGTGATTCAACCGCCAAACTTGTCATAAGGATACGAAAGGTGACCCTTGAACATCAATTAGACAAGGAGGTCAAGCCCACTACCCTTGGAATTGAGGGTAAGGTTATTAGAGTGCTAACCACGACTTTCAACTATGATTTACAATGTAGACCGTTCACTAGAGTTGTGGTTTGTAGTAGAGGTATCACCACCTTCCTATTTTCATTTTTGTTCGGTTAATTAGATTAGATTAGTTGTTTTCATGGTTTAATGGTAGTTTAGCAGACTTCTGACCATAGAATTAGGTTAGATTAGCTTTTCCATGTTATGCTTCCATTAGGATATTAATGGTTCTTTATGCACCTTTATTTATTTTTTTACACATTTAATCCATGCATAGTGTAGCTGCTACTTATATTTATGCTATTATATGAATCTTGATTTGATTTGCATAGCTTAGAAGCACTTTTCATGTTTTATTGATTATGCATGTTTAATGGTGTCAATATGCAATTTTCTTCAAAGGACCTCATCATGAGAGGCTGCCTATCATTTTGAAATTATTGTGTTGTTTCTTGATCACAGGGAATAGTTTCAAAGGAGAACCAACTATCAAGTTCCTTCCCCATCGTGAAGAATATGTCACCTCCACCCTAGAGTAGTTTGTGTCATCCTGAAAGGCATATTGAAATCACACCTACCCTTGATAGGGAAACAATTACACACTCCTATTGTAATATTGTATCAAAATGATTATCCCTAAGAGGGATGTACCTATAATTTGAATTTGAATTCGAATACAATGGAATAAAGTGCATTTCTTCTTGATTCATTTATTGTCAATTTCTTGTTCTTGTATGCATGTTATGCTTTTATCAATTATTTCGATAGGACACCTCGGGTGTGAGCCTTTTTTGGTGGTTACAGTAGGTGATCATGGTGGAACCCTGCATTTATAGGAACTGACTTTGTTTAATTGTTTTTGCACTTGTAGGTATAGACCATAGCTATTAGTTGCAGGCCAACAACTGAACCACAGGTACAAAGCATGGTTTATAGTTAGAACCGTAGATCAGACCTGCGGTTTCCTGCTGACAACACAGACAATCATATTTAGAATAGTAGTCAATGCAGGACTTGAGGTAGGTCTTCTTTTCAACCCTCTATTATCTTTTTGCTCTTTGTGTTTTCATGGTCAGTTTAATTCGAATGCAAATTAGGAAAATAATTAAGAAAAGGGTAAATCAATCATCCTAGTTTGATTTTGTTTTTTGCTTCCAATATAAAGGTGCTAATGGGAACAATGGACTTTTGATTGTAGTCCACATTAGGCTACATCATGCTTGATATAAATGTGTGGATGGTTTGCATGTGTGAGGCACAATGAGTGGCCATTTAGCATCGTAACATGCATAGTATTAAAGAGCATCTAAAATAGCTTGCATTTTCTGAATCTAAAATGTTCTTTCATTCACAAGCATTTAGAAAATGAGCATGTATGTTATATGATGCATTTATTTTATGTACATTAAAATGAACCACACACACCACTTGGCACTTAAACGCTAGTGAGTTGGGCTTGACATCCAACCACTAGTAGGGTTCAACAACGATGGGCGTAACTTCCATCCGTTGGTCCAAATCCTATGAACCCTTGATATATAGAACAATACCGGATCCAATAAAATTTTGTATCCTAGAAAATTTGTATGTATTCTTCTTTGGAGGGTGTAATGTTTACTAGGGGAAAATGGGTGAGGATCTGGGAGGACCTGTGATCCTTTTTCGGGTGTGGGCTTCATTACCACACAGGAGATTTACATGAATTGGAGTTCATAGCCAATTTGTCAAGCTATAAGCGTATAGGTGAAATCCAATAAAATGAGAATAAAATCCAACAAGTTTTGCAAAACACAATAAGAGTTTCTACACTAATACAACAAATCTTGAAAACACATCAAACAGTTTAGGACTCACTTTCAAAACTTAAAATAAGATAATCATTATTGTATACCTTGTTTTCTTAATAATAAAAGATACATCTAGACACTAGGTACACAATGGTGGATACACGGGGTGGTCAAAAAATGTCTAAACCTAATGCCAATGACCAACCCCTAACTAGTTCACAACAACATGTGTCAAGCCCTCACCCACATGAGCAAACTAAACGTCATTCGATGAGCATTAGAGGGGATAACTCGACACGAGGGGATCCCATAGATCATAGCCCTACTAGAGGAGCTTCAGTACACTCCTATAGGTATAGTTTAGAGCAAGGATCCTCTCAGCATGAGGGTGCTCTGCTTGGAAGCCATTATCGAGATCGTGATGCATGTGCATCCACATGATCAGAATAAGAGTTTTTTGTGCAAGGAAATAGGTTGGTGCCCTTACATACTAGGTCTAAGGAGGAACCATGCCTCCACCTTCTAAGTATATGAGGACTAGAGATCCACCCATTTATGGGTAGGAAGATAGCTTGTTGTTGAGCATAGGTCTAGCCATACTCCCGTGCATTCTCCACCATGCAAAATCACCATTGATATATCAAAGGTGGGAGATAATGGCACACCACCACATGAGCGATGGTGGTCTAGGCAGCTAGAGGGTCTATGTAGTTTTTTAGAGTAGCTAGGCTATAAGCCTTCTACTCCACCCACTCGAGCCCCAAGTGAGCATAGCGTGAGTGTTGTCTGCACTACTAGAGAACATGGGGAGGCTTCCAAGTGCCCTCATGCCACTCACCCACTATCTGCACATGGTGTTTCATAGTATAGGATACAATAGGAGACCAATACCATCTTCATAGATTGAGGCAAAGGTACAATACATCCGTTCAATGGGTTCAAAACTCACATGGTTGCTCGTACAGAGCAAGGATACCCGAGGCCTGCCACGACCGACCAGATCGATAGACCACATCGACTGGCATCAAAGCAGAAATGCCAACATCCCCAAGATAAATTGGAGGATGCTCACCTAGAGAGACAACATATTGAATATGAAAATATTCAAGCACAAAGTCTCCTTAGACAACGGTTATATGAGCAACGCATGCGCAAAGAGCGTATCCTTACCCAGAAGGAATGTGTGGAGTAGGAGGATAGGTTAGCTAGGGCTGGCCTATATCCTCAAGATGAGCATAGAGAGCATGTATATAGAAAGGCTTTATCTCAAGACAATATGCATCAAGAGCATAGATATTCTCATACTCATGCTAGTGCCAAATAGAGGGAGCGGCCACCACCGCTTAATAATCAAAGGCAGATGGAACATGAAGAAGTAGTGGGAGTTGGATACGAGCAAGAATATCCTGAGAGCTCCTGAGTTGAGGAGGAGGAAGAGCCATGACCTCCATCTCATACAAGGAATACAGTACCTCTTAAGCCACCTACACGTCAACTTAGGGAGGAGGACTTTCAGACTTCAGAGGCCTATAAGGCCTTAGCCGAGAAGATTAAAGCCATCAAGAGACAAGACATGACTATTCAAAAGCCGACATTGAGGAAAATCCATAACAAGCCTTTGGATCCTTTTGTGCCTACTCTGACTTACCCTTAGCATTTTGATATGCCTAGGTTGGACAATTTTAAGGGTGATGAAGATGCACAGGAACATGTCATGAGATTTCTGGATGATTCTTTTCAGATAGCAAGCAATGATGCATTATTGTTGTGTACGTTCATCACGACACTTTTAGGGTCAGCCCGAGAGTGGTTTAATCAGCTAAATAAATATATCATAACAAGTTTTTAGCAATTAGTTGATGCCTTTCTTGAACGCTATTCCTTTGGCATCAAGAAATAGGCCAACCTTTTCGATATGGCTACACTAGCACAACGCAATGACGAGATAATAGAGCAATACGGAAAGAGATGGAGGAGACTAATGGTGAATTTGCCATTCCCTATTCTTGCCATAGAGTTAACCTAAATGTTTATGAAGAGTTGTGCCAAGCACATCTCTTTACTACTGCAGCTACAACAATATCCTACATTCAAAGAGGCTTTGGTGCAAGCCAAAGTTATTGAGGACATCAAGTTGCAGGAAGGCAACTTGAAGCTCAAAAATAAGAGAGAGGGACAAAAGAAGAGTGCCACAAAAAAATAGGGCAAGCAAGCCCATGTGAATCAAGTGGTATTGAATCTCCAACGGGAGGACAAGGGGCAACAAAAATAGAATTATCAAGCCCAACCTCCTCCTACACAATATGACAAGCACAACAAAAATTATAAGGGAAATAACAAAGATCAACATCCACCTCGTTAGTTCACACCATTGACAGAATAGTTGACATCGATTTTCCATTAGTTATGCGAGGCCAAGGCAATTATATTACCCAAAGTCAAGATGATAGACCCCAATCAACCCAAACCAAAGGGGTTCCAAGAGGATCTATTTTACATTTTTCATCGAACTAAAGGTTATGACATCAAGGTGTGTTGGTATTTCAAACACATGGTGCAAAATATGATTGAAAAATGTGAGCTTGTAGTACCTCACAACCCATAGGCACCCGATATTCAGAATATGGACATTTACAAAAACCCCTTGCCAAATCATGAGGCACCTTGAAACAACGTTGGTCAAGTTAACCAGGTGCGAGTCGAACCACCTACCCAAGGGTTCATAGGTATGGTCTAAATTGTCACTAGTCATGAGAGATACGAACAAAAAAATCAACCTTGTGCTCCCATTCAAATACAAGCTATGTCGAATCAGCGACCGACATAGAATATTTCAGGCCCACCAACAAGACCAGTGGTGACCATAAGGAGCAGGTTGGTCCAAAAACTATAGATAAATCATGCAAAGTTGTCAATATATGAATTAATATAGTAGTCCCTGAGGCACAGGGAGACTCTTATGAACATTTTGAGGTCCATTGAAGTACAGGTCTAGGATGCGCAGACATTTACTAATTTTGTGGGACATGTACAATAGTGTCAGGAATCGATGATCCAATTTTACGATCATGAGATAAGGACGGTTTCTACAACTACGTCCGACCCATCGTTGCACATAATCGCATGTGTTAATCACATGCCATTTAAAAGGTTCTTGATCGATACTGCCTCATAGATCAACATAATAACGACCAAGGCGCTGAGTCATTTGAAGATACCTAAATCACACATTTTGCAAACTACATTTACATTGAGAGTGTTTAATGATGCACTATGTTCGACTATCGACACAATTATCCTACCCATGTAGGTAGGTCTAAAGACCATTTCAATAATGTGTCATGTGATAGAAGGGGCCATGTAGTACAATATTTTACTCGGTAGGCCTTGGATTCATGAAATGTGTTGCATTCCCTCGATATTGCATCACTGCATTAAATATATTCATGAGGGACTAGTTCATGTATTGGCATCAGATGAAGAGCCATTTAAGTTTGTGAACCTAGCATATTTTCCTGGGGCTTTCATACTCCCGTCAACACACCTAGATGTTTGACCATCATCACCAATAAAGAAACTAGGGGGTAAACTGGCAGTGTGTGCTCAACCAATGCCATCTATGTCACACAGATCGGAGCACACCACCACCACTTCTTTGAAACCGTAAACATCAGTCATGCATCAGGATGACAAGAAGTTTAATGTGAAGATGAGCAAGAAAGATAAAGAGCGTGATCCTGAGCCAACCACTGAGGAGGTTCCCACTCCCATGGAAGTTGAGGAACCCCAAGACAAAGCCAAGGAGGCACCTTATCTAGCCTCACCTACATCTTTAGTAGGGTCATCCGCACTGCAGGTGATGATACATCTCACTAATACCAGATTAGGTGAGTACCTTATGCAAAATGTGACCTTCAGATTGATTCTAAATACTACACAAGAGATAGGCAGACCATCTGCTCATCATTACCCAGTTGGATCAGTGGTTCCATTAGGGGAGTTTCCTAACTAAACTAACTTCATCTATGCAGGGCTATATTAACTTCCAACATGAAAGACCATGGATGAAGATGACGAGGAACATTTTACGATAAATGTTCATTATTTGTCTAATCTAGAGTATGCCATACACATTTTTGAGCTATATCATTGGCATAGATATGACCTTGGTCTATTTTAACAAGGATGAAGGACTTCGTTGGAACCTCATTATAAGTTAGTCACTGATAGATTCAGTCTAGGGTTACAAATATGAGGGCAAGACGATTTTCTCATGGTATCCCTAGATCGTCTGTACCTCAGTATGGTGGACGATGTGGATTTTAATCTATATCATCTGGATCCTTCCAAATTCTAGAGGAATCACCTATGATATCTGTAATCACCATTGGACCACTCGAATATCATCATGAAGGGCTCCTTGAGTAGATTGAGATAGAAATGAACCCCATATATCAACTGGGATACCAAACCCATGATGTAGTTGATGACATAGACGTGTAGGGGTGTGACCCCATTACTACAAGCGATCACGAGCTAGGAGATATTTGTAATGAATACAAAGAGGAGTCCACCTATGATATGAGTGGACCAAGCTATGATGCAGATGAGAAATCCTCAAGCAATGATGAATCTAAGGATGAATTCAAAGGTGCTTATGTAAGGCCTTTATATGTAGAACACCTACTGCCTATAGATTTAGTACATATTACGAAAGATATTCTTCCTAATTTCAGTCATTTAGAGGAAGAGATCGAGCCAGTTTTCTCGATCATATCATACATAAGGTATAATTATCCAGTTTTTCTGGATAGTGACGATAATGTTCAAGAAGTAAAATTCGAGGGGCCTCATTTGGAGGAGCACCCTCCAAGAGTGGGGGTGAATGAAGGATTCTATTATGATAGTGATGAAGAATATGAGTTAGATAGGGCTTACCTTGGTCCTCCTTATTTGCGTTATCGTCATCAACCCATCGACATTGATGAGGTCTATCGATAGCTACATGTTGGTCTGTATCTGAGAGCAAGACGGTTAAACTTGTACCAAATTCATCGGTTGGGTAATCCCCTTCCACTAACCTACATGGATATATATGAGTCAAATGATACTATTTTGCATTCAGTGCATAGGGAGGATCTGGTTATTCGCAGTCCTCATAGGGAAGACCCTTTTGTGCATGTGCTATTAGAGCCAGATTGTGGGTATGAGGATTACGCATATTTCATAGAGGTTAGTCTGTGTGGTCTTGGAGATCAATTCCATTCCATAAACATGTTCTCCATTGACTTGACCACTCCACTCTGCAATCCAAAAGATCCATATAAACCATTGTATCTTAACAAAGATGCTATTGACTGGGATCGCGTTGATTTGCCAGTAGAGCCTGAAGATTTCTTCCACAATGAAGAAATTTTGCAACCTTTCCATTTTGTGCCAGGCTATTATTATGATGTTTATTATGCCAAAAATACTTCCAAAGTAGAACCAATCAACCCGACTGATGACATCCATCTAATTCCTACTCCTCACTAGCTTGAGGGATCGCATATGTCAATAGAGGAAACCTTTGAGGTGGATATCAGTAATGATCCCACCAGTGCAAAGAAGGTTAAATTTGGAGAGAGTCTCACTCTAGATGAGTGGGCCACCCTCATCCCTCTAATGAAATAGAGACCAAATTTATTTGCTTGGTCGTATAAGGATATGCTAGGTCTAGACTCAAAATTGGTTATGCATAACCTTTGACTAGATCTGACGAAGAAGTCGGTCAAGCAAAATCTTAGAAAAATACACCCAACAGTAGCCTTGATGGTGAAAGATAAGCTACAAAAGTTGTTGGATGTGGAATTTGTGATTTCCATCGATTATCTAGAATGGGTGTCCAATATGGTACCCGTGGGAAAACCCGATGGAAGAATCCGCATTTTCATGGATTTCATAGACCTAAACAAGGCAACACCCAAAGATTCATTTTTGTTGCCCAATATTTATGCTCTCATAGATGCAACTATAGGTCACGAAATGCTCTCTTTAATGGATGATTTTTTCTGGTTACAATCAAATTCGGATTAAGCCCAAAGACCAGCATAAAACTGCATTTATAACACCATGGGGAATATTTTGCTATAAAGTTATGCCATTCAGCCTCAAAAATACTAGTGCCACATACTAGCGGGCCATGACATACATTTTTCATGACTATATGCACAAAATTCTTGAATATTATATTTATGACTCGTTAGCCAAGTCATTACTACAAGAAAAGCATGTAGAGGTCTTAAGGAAAGTCTGCGATCACCTAATAGAGCACAATGTCAGGCTGAATCCTAAGAAGTGCATATTTGGTGTAATTTATAGAAAATTACTAGGGTTCATCATCTCCAAGAGAGGCATCGAAGTAGACCCAGTGAAATTCAAGGCCATTTTAGAAATGTTTCCTCCCACCAATATTAAGGAATTAAGGAGCCTTCAGGGCAAGGTAGCATCGATAAAGCGATTTATCGCCCAACTATCGAATAAATATTGATCCATGAATCGACTGATACATAAGGGGGTCCCATTCAACTGGGAAGAGTACTACAAGGCAGCCTTTGCTAATATAAACCAATACCTGGTGATGTCACCAGTGCTAGCTCCACCAAGGCCAGAGGTGCATTTTCTACTATATATATCGACAACTAACTTTGCACTGGGAACCATGTTGGCCCAAAATAATGTGCAAGGTAAAGAGCAGGCCATATATTATATTAGTTGAACTTTGGTGAGCTATGAGCTTGGGTATGCATACATGGAAAAATTGTGTTTAGCAGTACTGTTCACTACAAAAAAATTGTGGTACTATATTTTAAGTCATACGACGTATGTTATATCCAAAAAAAATCCTTTGTAGTACATGATGAGTAAGACTTATCAAAATACGTGTACTGCAAAGTGGATCATGCTTTTGATGGAATTTAATCTAGAATTTATAAGCCAAAAGTCCATTAAAGGATTGGTCATAGCAGATCAACTAGTTGAGGCACCACTATCATGATGAGCAAGGTGCAACCAAAGTATTGTCATTGTTGTCAACACAATCAGGTTGATCAGTTGATGCAATGGACATGAGTTCATTGATGAGCAAGGTGCAGCAAAAGTATAATGGATAGGAGTTCATTAATGAGCAAGGTGTAGCTAAAGTATTGTCATTGTTGTCAACACAGACAGAGGATCAGTTGATGCAATGGACAGGAGTGCAGAGGTCATTAGATAGATCGGTTGATGAAGTGAACAAGAGTTCAGAGCAGTTAGAGCATGTACAGTGAATTTCCAAGAAGACAGAAGTGGCCCAGATTCAAAGGATCAAAGAAAAAGACAAGTAAGAAAACTGTCGCGATATCGCGACATGTTTTCTGTCACGATATCGTGACATATTTGGCAAGTAAGAAAACTGTCACGATATCGTGACATGTTGAAAAGCTAGAAAAACTATCATGATATCACGACATGTTTGAGGAGAGAGAAAGCACAAGAAAAACTATCACGATATCGTGACATGTTTGAGGAGAGAGAAAGCGTAAGAAAAACTATCACGATTTTGTGACATGTTGGCAGAGAAAAAGCCAAGTAGAAAAATTGTCGTGATTTCGCGACATGTTGAAAAGCTGGAAAAACTGTCACGATATCGTGACATGTTTGAGGAGAGAGAAAGCATAAGAAAAACTATCGTGATATCATGACAGTTTGAGGAGAGGAAAAGCGCAAGAAAAACTGTCACGATTTCATGAGATTTTGGCAGAGAAAAAGCCAAGTAGAAAAACTGTCATGATTTTGTGACATGTTGGAAGCAAAGAAGGCAAGTAAGAAAACTTTCATGATTTTGTGACATGTTCAAAGAAGCAGCACATACAGGAAAAACTGTCATGATTTCATGACATGTTCGATGAGAAGGCACATGCAAGAAAACTATCATGATTTCACGACATGTTTGGAGAGAAGGCGCAAGCAAAGAAAACTGTCATGATTTTACGACATGTTCAGGGAGAAGGAGCTTGCAAAGAAAAGTTTCATGATTTTGTGACAATCTATAAGAGAGGTAGTACGGATGAAAATGTGTCATGTGTCATGATTTTGCAACAATCTACAAGAGAGGTAGTACGGATGAAAATGTGTCGCGAGTTTGCGACATGTTTGAGAGAAAGAGCTTGTAAGGAAAAGTGTCACGATTTCGTGACAATTTGCAAGAAGAAGCGCTAAGGAGAAAAAATGTCATGATTTCGTGACATGTCGGGTTTTCGTGATCCGATGAGAAGAAAAGCGCTAAGGAGAAAAAGTGTCGCGATATCACGACATATTGCAGGAGAGAGAAAGGCAAGATAAAAAGTGTCATGATTTCATGACAATTTGCAAGAGGAAGCGCTAAGGAGAAAAAGTGTCGCGATATCACGACATGTCAGGTTTTCGCGACCCGAAGGGAAGAAAAGTGCTAAGGCGAAAATGTGTCACGATTTTATGACATGTTTCATTTTTGCTAGTGCAAGCAGAGAAGAATGCAAGGAAGCGAAAAGTGTCGTGATTTCGTGACATGTCATGTTTTTACAGGTGCAAGCAGAGAAGAGTGCAAGGAAGTGAAAAGTGTCACGATTTCGTGACATGTCATGTTTTCACGGGTGCAAGCCGAGAAGAGGACAAGGAGACGGAAAGTGTCACGATTTCGCGACATGTCATGTTTTCATGGGTAAAAGGCAAGAAGAGTACAAAGAGGAAAAAATGTCACAATATCATGACATATTGTTTTTATGTGACGAAAATCTAAAATGAAGAACCCAGCCAAAGTAAAGTTAACTGAAGTAGAACGATAGTTAAAGGGGTAGTTGTAGAGGAAAATCATGCAGCCAAAATAAGAAGAGTTAACTAGAGTTAGTGCAATAGTTACAGGTGCAGTTATAGATAGAAATCATGCAAGCTAAAATAAGAACAAAGCATTAAAGGAAGAATGGTAGTTACAGGGCATGTGACACAGTGAAACCATCGAGCAGTCGTTACACTGTCAGTCCGAAACAAGAGACAAAACTATTAATAGGTTGCATGCAGAAATATTGTGCCAAAAAGGAGTTACTCATAGAAGTGGCTATTGATAGTCTGCATGAGTAAATACGAAAGTTAAAAATAGAGAGAAAAGCCTGTTATAAAAGGAGGTCTGCATGGAGATTTAAGGTGCCGCTCATAGTGAAAAAGTGCCACCATATAGAGGGAAAGTGCTACGAAAAGAGGGCTATAAGAGTGTCGTAAGATTGCAATAAATAGAGCAGTTAGTGATCAGAGAGGACTTTTAGAGCACAGTAAGCAAAGAAGTAAGAGTGATCTGTTAGGTTGAGCTCTGAGTGGGTAGAGATACATGAGAAAAGCTGAAGAGAGAAATAAAGCTGAGAGAGCATTGAAGAGATAAGAGCAGTGGAGAAAGAGCACAACTGATAGAGCACGACTGAGAGAGTGCAACAACAAGTGCATAGAAGGAATATGTGTTTTCTAAATTGAAAGAGAGGTTGGATGAGCAATAGACCAGTGAGGGTCTTGTAAAAGTGAAGGCATATTTATGTCAATCTGAGATTCAAAATAGAAATACAAGTTGGTGCTTGGAATTAGGGGATGGTGCTCCTTCTAGTTGGTGCTGGTAAATCAGGGGTTGGTGCTCCTTTCTGTTGGTGCAGATAAATTAGGGGTTGGTGCTCCTTCCAGTGTGTGCTAGTAAACTATTTGTAAAGTTGGTGCTTTGCAAAGGCTGGATTTGGATGGGAGTCCAAGCAGTCTATTTTTGAGGAGTAGCCAAAACTGGTGAACCTCATTAAATCATGTGTTGTGGAATGCTCTCTTGTTATATTTGCTTTATCTATTTTAAGTTCTCCTTGCTTTAGCTTTAAGAGTTGTAGATTTGAATTTAAATAGCTACACTGATTTGCCCCCCCTCTCAATGCCATTGTAAGACAAACAATTGGTATCAGAGCCAGTTTCCCTTGTTAGGCTAAATCAGCTAGGGTTTATCTTGGATTAGTATGCAATGGGTAAGACTAATAGATTTTCTTCTAAAAATGCATCTCAGCCAATTTTAGTTCTTGTGGAAGAGAAAACTAAACTAGAGAAGGTAGAAGAAGTGGATTCTGAAGTATGCAATGAAAACCTGGAGATTGAAGTAGATCTATAAGGTGAGTTAATCACTGCACTTGAAGAGTTGAGTATAGAAAAGAAAAAGAACAAAAGAATGTCCAAGAAGTTAGAAGAATATGGGGATGAGATTGAAGATCTCTTCCTACAAGTCCAAAAGGCCAAGAAATCAGAAGAAGCCTTGAAGACACACCTGGATGATGAGGATGATGTATGCAGCACAAGTGAAGAGGAATCTAACAAAGTTATTGTTGATCTAAAGCTACAAGTAGAATAGTACAAAAGGATTGAAGATATTCTCAGGTCTCAAATCAATGAGAAAGAGACTATTTGCTTCCAACAAGAAGAAGAGATTGTTTCATTGAAGAAACAACTAGAAGAGGCCAATATAAATCTCAAATATGAGAAGAGCACAAAGTTGCTAGATAAAATGATAAAGCAACAAAGAAGCTCCACGGATAAGCTTGGTCTTGGATTTGAAGCTGAACAACCCTCGTCTTCCAAATATGCAGAAAAAGAAAAGTTCACAGTTGAAGGATCAAAGCGAGAAAAGTCTGAAGCTAAACAACCCTCATCTTCCAAATATGCAGAGAAGAAGAAGTTCAAGGTTGAAGTTGAATCTTCAAAAGGAAGAAAGCATTAAATAAGATCTACAAAAAAGCAACCACAACAAAAGAGGTTCTCTCACTCTCACTCTTTTAATAATAATGATTTTAATGGCTATTGTTCTAAATGCAACTGCTATGGTCACAAGGCAATTTATTGTGGACTGAACAATAGATCAAAAAGTTATGCTGATAAAAACACATCTGCTTTCCTGAGTGAACACCCTGTGCAATGTTTTAAATGTAATGGCCATGGGCACATAGCAAGGTTTTTTCCAAGCACTTATGTATCCAATCTAAGGCAAGACCATAGATTTCATCATACACATAGAATGCAATGCAGACAGGGAATAAAACATGTGCAATGTTTTAAATGTAATGGTCATGGACACATAGCAAGGTTTTGTCCGAGCACGTTTGTATCTAATCTAAGGAAAGATCATAGATTTCATCAGATGCAAAGAATGCAACACAGGTAGAGAACATATCATGTGCATAAAAGAAAGGAAAATAATCAACCATCAAGGATGCACAAGAAACAACTATGCAAGAAGAATGTTCAAGTTCATGAAAAGGTGCAAAATGGGGATGTAGTTGAAAAACTCAAGCCCAAGTTCAAGAAAGTCTGGAGAAAGACAGAAGAAAGGGAATCATGTCTCCTTGGACTGAAGGAGACTACTCCACTATTGCACTAAGCCACTCCAGGTGGCACATCTTCAGGGGGAGCAATCTTAAAGTCTTATTTTAATTCTCCTATGTATGTGTTTGGTTATTTGAGGATGAAAGGAAAGCAGTCAGGTTATTGTTGTATAGTTGTTAAGTGTGTTGTCAGTTCATGTAGTTATGTGTGGAAGTGCCATGAAGGGTGATGATTAAATTGAGAATTGTCACCATTGGTAGTATTGGTATACGTCATTATTGTTCTGTTGATAGTTCTTACTGCCACTATTCAAAGCGTCGGATTATAACAGACTGTTTTGTTTTAACTGTTGATAAAATGCCAATCCAAGATTACGAAGTACGAGGTTGAGTAAGGTGCACCATGGTTGGCCGTGAAGTGTTTGACTAAATGTCTTCTCCTGATTTGCTCAATTGAAAGTAAAGTGTGACCAACGATGACTATAGAAAACATAGATCAGGTTGTAAATATAAAAAGGAATTTGGTTGTGCTGTAGTACAGTATTTGATGCTTACACAGAGTTGAAAGTGGATTGAGGTAGCCTCACTGGATTCTCACTGAAGAGAGAGACAAACAACTGACATTAGGTTCAAGCTTGTTGAGAATATCCAAGATGCATTTGCAGATGCTACCAGCATTGCAGAACAAACAGTTGGATATATACAATCAATGTATGCCTTCACTAATAGTGGACAAGTTTGAGATTGCAGAGCAACAGAGGGTTGGTACTCAGAAGACAGTAGTCCAGCCATGTTCTTACACATTATATTGGTGAAGTTGACAGTGATGATGTCATTCACTGGTTATTGCTGCTACTCACATTATTGATTTTGTTGATGCCTATTATGCTTATCATGATGTTGTCAAACAGTGAAATGAAGTGGTCACATATTCCCAAGAATAGACTAGCCATCAGGATAAAATTCTCAAGGGGAGCATTTATGCATCTGTTTATCATATTGCTCATGTTTATGCTTTTTGCTAACTGTAATAATTTTTGCCTGAGAATGTTGTGCATGGACTTAGGGGGAGATTTTTAGTCGCACTTTGGTATTATTGTCAAAGGGGGAGAAGAATTATAGGTAATTGCACACAATTACATGTGTTGCCAACAATTCCAAAGGGGGAGATTGATGAGCAAGGTGCAACCAAAGTATTGTCATTGTTGTCAACACAGTCAGGTTGATCAGTTGATGCAATGGACAAGAGTTCATTGATGAGCAAGGTGTAACCAAAGTATAATGGATAGGAGTTCATTGATGAGCAAGGTACAGCCAAAGTATTTTCATTGTTGTCAACATAGACAGAGGATCGGTTGATGCAATGGACAGGAGTGTAGAGGTCATTAGATAGATCGGTTGATGAAGTGAACAAGAGTTCAGAGCAGTTAGAGCATGTACAGTGAATTTCCAAGAAGAAAGAAGTGGCCCAGATTCAAAGGATCAAAGAAAAATACAAGTAAGAAAATTATCGTGATATCGTGACATGTTTTCTGTCGCGATATCACGACATATTTGGCAATTAAGAAAACTGTCGTGATATCGCGACATGTTGAAAAGCTAGAAAAACTGTCGTGATATCGCGACATGTTTGAGGAGAGAGAAAGCACAAGAAAAACTGTCACGATATCGCGACATGTTTGAGGAGAGAGAAAGCACAAGAAAAATTGTCACGATTTCGTGACATGTTGGAAGAGAAAAGCCAAGTAGAAAAACTGTTGCGATTTCATGACATGTTGAAAAGCAGGAAAAACTATCGCGATATCGCGACATGTTTGAGGAGAGAGAAAGAACAAGAAAAACTATCACCATATTGTGACATGTTTGAGGAGAGAGAAAGCACAAGAAAAACTATCATGATTTCGTGACATGTTGGCAAAGAAAAATCCAAGTAGAAAAACTGTCTTGATTTCGTGACATGTTGGAAGCAAAGAAGGCAAGTAAGAAAACTGTCACGATTTCATGACATGTTCGAAGAAGCAGCACATACAGGAAAAACTGTCATGATTTTGTGACATGTTCGATGAGAAGGCACATGCAAGAAAATTGTCACGATTTCGTGACATGTTTGGAGAGAAGGCGCAAGCAAAGAAAATTGTCATGATTTCGCAACATGTTCGGGGAGAAGGAGCTTGCAAAGAAAAGTGTCATGATTTCGCGACAATCTGTAAGAGAGGCAGTACGAACAAAAATGTGTCATGATTTTGTGACATGTTTGAGAGAAGGAGCTCACAAAGAAAAGTGTCACGATTTCATGACAATCTACAAGAGAGGCAGTACGAACGAAAATGTGTCACGATTTCACGACATGTTTGAGAGAAGGAGCTCGTAAAGAAAAGTGTCATGATTTCACGATAATCTGCAAGGGGCAGTACGGATGAAAATGTGTCATGATTTCACGACATGTTTGAGAGAAGGAGCTTGCAAAGAAAAGTGTCACGATTTCATGATAATCTGTAAGAGAGGCAGTACAGATGAAAATGTGTCACGATTTCATGACATGTTTGAGAGAAGGAGCTCGCAAAGAAAAGTGTCACGATTTTGCGACAATCTGCAAGAGAGGCAGTACGGATGAAAATGTGTCACGATTTCGTGACATGTTTGAGAGAAAGAGCTTGCAAGGAAAAGTGTTGTGATTTCGTGATAATTTGCAAGAGGAAGCACTAAGGAGAAAAAGTGTCACGATTTCATGACATGTCGAGTTTTCACGATCCGATGAGAAGAAAAGTGCTAAGGAGAAAAAGTGTCGTGATATCGCGACATATTGTAGGAGAGAGAAAGGCAAGATAAAAAGTGTCACGATTTCATGACAATTTGCAAGAGGAAGCGCTAAGGAGAAAAAGTGTCACGATATTGTGACATGTCAGGTTTTCATGACCCGAAGGGAAGAAAAGCGCTAAGGCAAAAATGTGTCACGATTTCGTGACATGTTCCATTTTCGCTAGTGCAAGCAGAGAAGAATGCAAGGAAGCAAAAAGTGTCGTGATTTCATGACATGTCATGTTTTTGCGGGTGCAAGCAGAGAATAGTGAAAGGAAGCGAAAAGTGTCACAATTTCGTGACATGTCATGTTTTCGCGGGTGCAAGCCGAGAAGAGGACAAGGATATGGAAAGTGTCATGATTTTGTGACATGTCATGTTTTTGCAGGTAAAAGGCGAGAAGAGTAAAAAGAGGTAGAAATGTCGCGATATCACGACATATTATTTTTACGTGACGAAAATCTAAAATGAAGAACCCAGCCAAAGTAAAGTTAACTGAAGTAGAACGACAGTTAAAGGGGTAGTTATAGAGGAAAATCATGCAATCAAAATAAGAAGAGTTAACTGGAGTTAGTGTGATAGTTACAGGTGTAGTTACAGATAGAAATCATGCAAGCTAAAATAAGAACAAAGCATTAAAGGAAGAACGACAGTTATAGGGCACGTGACGCAGTGAAACCATCGAGCAGCCGTTACACTATCAGTTCGAAACAAGAGACAAAACTATTAATAGGTTGCATGCAGAAATACTATGCCAAAAAGGAGTTACTCACAGAAATGGCTATTGATAGTCTGCATGAGTAAATACGAAAGTTAAAAATATAAAGAAAATCCTGTTATAAAAGGAGGTCTGTGTGGAGATTTAAGGTGCCGCTCGTAGTGAAAAAGTGCCACCGTATAGAGGGAAAGTGCTACGAAAATAGGGCTATAATACTGTCATAAGATTACAGGAAACAAAGCAGTTAGTGAGCAGAGAGGACTATCAGAGTGCAATAAGAAGAGTGATAAGAGTGATCCATTAGGTTGAGCTCTAGGTGGGTAGAGATACATGAGAAAAGTTGAAGAGAGAAATAGAGTTGAGAGAGAGCACTGAAGAGACAAGAGCGATGGAAAAACAACGCAACTGATAGAGCACGACTGAGAGAGTGCGACAGCAAGTGCGTAGAAGGAATATGTGTTTCTTGAATTGAAAGAGAGGTTGGATGAGCAATAGACCAATGAGGGTCTTGTAAAAGTGTAGGCATATTTATGTCAATCTGAGATTCAAAATAGAAATCCAAGTTGGTGCTTGGAATCAGGGGCTGGTGCTCCTTCCAGTTGGTGCTGGTAAATCAGGGGTTGGTGCTCCTTTCTATTGGTGCAGATAAATTAGGGGTTGGTGCTCCTTCCAATGTGTGCTGGTAATCTGTTTGTAAAGTTGGTGCTTTGCAAATGCTAGATTTGGATGGGATTCTAAGAAGTCTATTTTTGAGGAGTAGCAAAAACTGGTGAACCTCGTTAAATCATGTGTTGTGGAATGCTCTCTTGTTATATTTGCTTTATCTATTTTAAGTTCTCCTTGCTTCAACTTTAAGAGTTGTAGATTTGAATTTAAATAGCTACACTGATTCACCCCCTCCTCTTAGTGCCATTGTAAGACTAACATATCAAACAGTAGGCCTCTTACAAATTGAGCTTCCAAACGATGCAGTATTTGTCATATTTGAAGCTCTCAAACTTGAAGAGTTAAAGAAAAATGTTTATATGACTCTCTTATTCAACGGTTTCAAGTGCGAACAATGGGGTGGTGCCAGAATAGTGTTCTTCACACCGTAAGAATCTCCAATGCCCTTGTCATTCAAGTTGGATTTTCTGTGCATCAACAACAATGTTGAGTACGAATCCCTACTACTGGGCCTCCACATAGCTATTGCTATGAATATTAAGATATTGAACATCTTTGGTGACTCCTTTATTATAGTAAATCAAGTCAAGGGGCTTTTTTAGTGTTGATGTCCCGTAATGAAATCCTATAAAGATCTAGTTGACACATATTTGGCCAAACTTGAATGGTATGACATTGAGGCAATCCCTCGATTGTCAAATAGGCTTGCAGATACCATGGCTTATTTGGGATCTTTAATCCCTCAGAATCCATTTATTTTTTTCACTACCATCCATTTCAATATGCTCTCGCATCCAGCAGTAGAGCGTGCAACCTATGATAACAAAAAGTTGATCAACATGATCAATGTAGAACAACAAGCTGAATGGTTCTGCAAAGCTAAAGAATTTCTTAAGAAGGCACCCTAGGGGTCATTAACCTCTGAGTCCCATGGGGAGTGGTACTACCATTCACCATAGGGTTGTTTCTGAGTTTGCATTTACAAAAGTAAATACGTAGGGGGAGCAAGTCATCTTAGCAGTCGAAGCTGATATTTATCAAAATTGGATGTCACAAATTAAAGACTTCCTAAAGCTTAGTATAATCCTAGAGGGATTATTATGTGTCGCAAGACACACATTTAAATATAAAGTGACAAAATATGTCTTAATAGGAGACATATTGTACCGACGAAGCTACAATAGAGTTCTCCTTTATTTCTTAGAGCCCCGATAGACATCATGGGTAATTTTGCAAGCCCATGATGGTACGTGAGATGGCCATTTTAGCGACATGGCCATCATCAAGAACATCCTTCGAATGGGTTATTTTTGGCCCACTATGGAGAAGGAGTACAATGCATATGTCAAGAAATGCATTAAATTCTAGCATCATGCTAATATTATGCACTTGCCATCATAGGCCTTACAGGCCATCCAAGTGGCTTGGCCATTTGCTCAGTGGGGACTGGATCTTATAGGAAAGATCTATCCTCCATCATCAGGCCAACATACATTCATAATCACGGCTATTGAGTATTTTAAAAAGTGGGTGGAAGCAATACCCTTAACAACGACAACTAGAACTCGTATAGCAGAGTTTATACTAGAGCATATCATAAGTTTTTTTGGAGTTCCATCCAAAATAATATCAAACAATAGAACGTCTTTCAAGAACAAAACTGTGAGAGCTTTGACATCTAAATATAGAATCAAACACAATTTTACAACTCCATACTATCCGTAAGCAAACAGGTAGGCTAAAGCTTCAAATAAGATAGTGGTGGCCATCTTGAAAAAGACAATACAAGAAAACCACAAATACTGGCACATCCAACTGCCCCTTGCGCTATGGGCTTACAGGACTATTATTTGGATGCCCACTAGGGTAACACCATTCTCACTATTATATGGCACTGAGGCTATTATGCCCTTGGAATTAGAAATTCCAATCCTTCATGTCACATTGAAAGAGTTCATCAATGATGACACTACATGACAAGCTCGACTGAATCAACTGACGCTACTTTATGAACATCGCGTGAATGCCTTGGAGCATCTACATGTTTATCTAGAGTGACTAAAATGAGCTTACAATATCAAAGTCCACCAGAGATACTTTGAAGTTGGGGATCTTGTATTGAAATAAAACCAACAAAACTCTAATTTATCGCCAGTTATGTGAGACAAATTCATGGCTAATTGTCTAGGACCCTACATCATATCTAAAAATATTGGTCTGGGTACCTATCACGTAACATCGCTAGGGGGTGTTGAAGAGCCTAAAACTCTCAACATCATCCATATTAAGGCGTTTTATTCTTGAAAATTATAGTAAAAGGCTTCGAGAGTTGCTTGTAACTTCTCGGTCATCCTAAAAATCTCCAAACACTCTTGTCAGTGGTTTGGTCAATTAAAAAGCTCCAAAGGCATTTGTAAGCCCTTTGGTCAACCTCAAAATATTTGAGGGTTTGCAAAACCATTCGGTCATCCCAAAAGGCTCCAAGGGTCCTTAAAACCACTTGGTCATGTACCTTAAAAGCCTCGAGGATTTTCTTATAATCACTCGGTCATACTAAAAAGCTCCAAATATATCTGTAAGCCCTTTGGTCAAACCCAAAAGGCACCAAGAGTTTTTGAAAAACTGCTTGGTCAACCCCAAAGGCTCCAAGGATTCTCAAAATTTCTTGGTCATCCCAAAACACCCCAAAGGTACACATAATCTCTTTGGTCAATCTTAAAATCTCCAAGGATTCCTAAAAATTGCTTGGTCAATATAAAGGCTCTAGAGGCATGTACTCATCATTTGATCAATTATGAGGCTCAAAACCCATAAAAATTATAAAATCAATAAAATCCAAAAAAAAATGGTAAAGCATAAAATCCAAAAACATTTGCTTTTGCATTTGAATTTTGCCATTTTCATTTTGCATTTACACATGCATTCACTGCATTACTGAATCATATATAGGCATTTGTCATCCGTTGCATTCCGTAATAGAAGACATTGTGTTTGTCAGTATTACAAACGATGCCACATTTGTGTTTAAATCATGCATCTCTGCATTTATCATAATCCATCATTCATGTGAGTAATTGTGTTTTTCAACACAACCTATAATGTTGCTATGGAGATATACTAGGGTTTTTCGGTCATTCAGCCATACCTAGTGGTCATATCAAGAGTTGGTAGAAATATTTCTTTACTTTTGTAGCTAAGGTTCAGTTAGTATAGCCCTTAGCATATCAGAAGTCTATCACTAATCAACAAATTCAAACAATCCAAACAAGGACTATGGGAAGATGAAATTCGTGACCAGGTATCCTAAAGCAAAAAGAGTTATCCTTGCTTAACCCTCTGTGCAGACTATATGGGAAATATTGGTAGTTGGAAAAAGGACAAGTTAGTTTCCTATTCAGAATCTCTTGCTTACGATAAAATGATCAATATCCCAAAGAGATATCCCACATCAATCCTTATGATTGATACCCTAGATCGATATCATAGATCAAATCCCCAGATTGATATCCCACATTGATATCATAAGATCAATATTCTCAATCGATATACCAAAAACAATTTTCCCAAGTAAATCCCCCCAAAGAAAAATTTCTAAATAAAATTATCAAATGCAAATGCCAAAAAGTGAAGATCGAGTGAAGATAAAAAAATAGGCTTAAATCAAAGTTCAAAGTGAAGATCAAATGAAGATCAGAAATAAAAGTTCACATCAATATCGAGTGAAGATCATAAATCAAAGTTCAAATCTAGATCAAATGAAGATCAGAAAATAGATTCCAATGAAGATCAAATGAAGATCCAAATAAATTCAAAGTCAAAATGGAATCGACTCCCTTGCTTCACTACATATGAGCAAGTATCCCAAAAATTGAAGGATAGAAAGGAATGAGCCTGAATCCCTAGAATTGTTAGCACTACTATACCTTACGAATGATAATATGTATGATGCATTAGCACCTTGCTTATGAACAAGACCAATGTTTGAATGTGGAGGAGCTAGCTTCATGTGTCCTACTTTTTTTAGTGGCTTAGTCCAACTAAATCTAAACTTGAGATTGGATAAGACATTTGTGGAACCCCTATATTAGCAATGGGCTGAAAGAATCTCACTTGACATAATCATATGCACACACAGGGATAATAAACAATTAGGGCCTATCCTAGAAAAAGCCTTTATCTCATAAGTCTAGTGTGGTTAGTATGCAAATTTTTATAAGTCTATTAGGGTGTTTGAGTCTCATGAAAAACCTCAAAAATCTCTCTAAAAAGCAACAAATGCTAAAAATAAAAGCATAAACTATTAAATGGTAAAAGTCAATGCAAATAATCAAATTTCAAAGTATCCAAGAAGCGATACATCATTACATAAAGCACAATCAAGATATAAGATAGATATCATATGGATATTAGCAATAATATTTCGATGAGCACTGACTATATCGTGCATATTTTTCAAATTTTGCAAAATAAAATCGAATGACACATTATATCATTCACATCAAAAACATTGCATACCACTGCATTTCATATATGGGTGATTAATTGATTAAATTCTTATCTTAAGTATTTTCAATTACATTCATGATTTTTATACATTTTATGGCATCATCCATTAGATTGATAAACATATTTGCATTCATTCCTTATGTTTTAAGTGATTAAAACATACATGGTCAGTTACATTAGATTACCATCGTGTAAATAAATCATTACATACATTAATGCATACAAGAAAGCAATATCAAATATGCGTTAGGAAAAGAACATCGCATCCATATGCATCCATCACTAAAAAGCACATCTAAGCATCTAGATCACTGCATATCATCATCATAAATCAAATAGCTATCTAGTGCATGTCATCCATACATCACATCATATAGCATCAACATAACATAAGCATTGCATCCATGTGCATAACATAAACATAAAATAAAAAATAAATGAGTACACAATAATGAACCATAAAATAATGATCAGTCATATCATATATAAATATGTGTCTCAGAGTACATCGGGAGTATAAAAATGCCCATAGGCTAAAAATGTGTAGGTCCTCGACCTTACACCAAAAATTATATATATCAAAAATGTATCCTACAATAGTAGAGCTCTAACTCTGATCTGCTCCCCCTGTACCGGAGCTCTCATCGCCTCCCTCAGTACTATGCTCAAGAGCCTACTCTGCCTGCTACCATGTTGTCTACTATGGACCCTTCTAAGAGCCCTGAGTACCACCTAGCCCGAAGAGGACTAGCACTCGTCCAACTGCAACCTGTGCAATGGGCACCTCTATGCACTAGGACCTATGGTTGGATGCTGTAGTAGACTATCCTACCTCCCTAGTCCTGGTGTGACTGTTGTCACCATGTGTACTAGAGGACCTATGTGTCCTCTCACTTTGATGGGTGCAATGGCTCGATATAGAAGTATATTGTACTGTAGTCCTGGATCTAGTTTGCTAGGACTTTGGAACATATGGATCCTCAAGAACCTCTACATCTAGCATCTATATGTATCCAACTAGCTGGTCCACCCGAGCAACCCTAGATGTGTGCCTATCATTGGTACTCATCAACAAACCCTGCAAGTGTTGGATCTCTGCCATAGGATCTCAGCCACCTAGTAGTTTTGCTATTGGTGCCATCGGAGGCTCCATAATCCCCTAATAGGGTGGAAGATTCCCCCTTTGTGTCCTGAGTAGATCATGCTCTGATACTACTGCATCCCTCTATGCTAGTGCCAAATCATGAGCACTAGTGAGCTCACCAACCTGGGTCTCTACTATTGTAGCCCATGCTATCAGGCTAGCAATCTATTGCTCTTCCTGCATCATTCGATGATCTCTATCAGTCAACTATGCCTATAGAGTAGCGATAGTAGTGTCCCGCTCTCTCTGCTATGTTTGGAATTACCCAATTTGAATCTACAGGTTAGCCACCTATGCCAATATTAGTCCCTCTACACTATCAAGAGGTACCTCACCCTCATCGGGAGCCTCCTCATTAGGGTCAACTTTTGGAGCCTACTTAGCTATAGCCTCTACACCCCAGCTACCCTCTATTTGCTAGTGCACATTGCACCCATTAGGATCCACCTCTACCCCTACCTGATCTATAGCTCAGCCCAGAGGCCTTGTATCATACCAACAGAACATAGACCACCATCTGTCATACTCTAGAGTGGTCGTAGCTCTATCAACTCTAGTCTCCTAGAAGTCATCTAGAGCATCCCCTAGAGACGAAGGTTGGATCCATGGGAGATCCCTCTCCAAAACCAGGTGCCTATAGACAAATGGGATATCTGGGATGTCCTGCACCATGTCAAACTAACACAAGATGTAAGAGAAAAATTGGTATTCTATGATCTCGACCTTCTAATCAAGTAACCATCTATCCCTATGAGCCTATCAAATCCGCTCACTGACCTCAAGCCAATCAGGGAACTCCATGTAGGGCTGCCACTTGATATCATCTTTCTTGAGTCCTGCAAACCATGTAATATAATATAGGACGTCACCAACGTGGGTCCTAATCTGGAAGCCCTCATCCTCCCAAGGTCAGTAGGCAGTATAGCACTGATGGGCATCATCAATATTTGTAATGTGCAGAGGCAACTCCCTAGTATGCTCTATCCTGATATGCTACCAGACCTAAATCTAAAGTAGACTATAGTTGATCCCCCAGTGGCTCCTGTTAGTAATATGGTAGAGCTATCGATATAGCTAACACATTAGAGTACTCCCCTAGGCTAGGAGTAGTGGCTATCATGTGGAGCTCTGAGTAACTCTCCTGATAGTGGCCAGGAGATTCTAGGGAATCCTCACACCTGAGGAGTCTAGAAGTACAACTTGCACCACTAGGTGCATGAAAATAGCCTCACACATGGAGAAGACATTCTACCCCTACCAATAGCTGATGTGAACCCCTCTATGGTCAATGGTGCACTAAGCCTCCTTGCTCTGGGCACCAAATATGGCATCAAAGATAGAATCCTTAGCTCCAGAAGTCAAAGAGACGATGGCCTCGCCATCAATGGGGATCCTAAAAATCCTGTAGACATCCTCTAGGGTAACTATCATTTCACCTATAGGCAGGTGAAATGTGTTGGTCCACGCATTCCAGTGTTGGGCCATGTAGTCAAATAGGCTTAATCTACCATGATAGTGGGTAGATCTAGTACATAGCCAAAGTCGACAACTTTGAACCACTCTCACTCCTTGGGAGTGAGCTCTCCATAGATATTCTTAAGAAGGTCAGGGTCTCGAGCTCTAGAGGTCAATCTCTAAAATAAATAGCATGATATAAGGAAAAAGCTAACTAAAACAAGCAAAAACATTTAAAAATGACCTAAAAATCATCAAAAACATCTAAAAACTAATAAAATTACAAAAACATGTCATCATGCAGGCCTAAAAATCAAATTTGTCATTCAAACAGGTCAAAAACACATTAAATGACATTAATTACCTTTTAAAATTTAGAAAAATTAAAAAATTTACAAATGTTTTCTAAAGTTTGCGAACCGCGGGTCAACCCTACGGTTCGCATGCAGTCAAAAATTGATCGTTGGGATTTTGAATACTGAATGCAACTGGCAGTTGCGGTCCCCAATTGACCAATTTAGAATTGTAGCTGGTACCTATGGTCTCCGATTGAGATCTCGTCGAGTGCGATACCACGACCAAAAATGAAAAAAAAAAAAATCCTAAGCTACCCTAGCCTAAGGTGAGGTTCATTGCCAACAATTTAGTGAGATTGATTTACCAATTACTTAATTGGGTTAATTTTAGTGGTAATGGATGCGAGGTATTGGTTTTTGAGTTACCTTGCCCTTCTCTCATTTGCTGCTACTCGAAGAAGATTCCCCGTGCTCTGCCATCATGTTGTGTTGGGTGTAGGTGAAGTTTGGTAGATTTTAGGTGAATTATCAATCGTCGCTGTCAGAGCTTCAGATTTGCAAGTCGCTGTCAGGTAATAATGAGAGACATTTTAAAATTGGACTTTTTATAATATTCTCATATTTCATGTGGACCATAGGCCCTAGCCACAATTCCCAAAATTGCAAATGGGAACCACAAACCCTAGTTGTGGTTTACAACTAGCAAGCAATTTAGAAAAATCCCACTATGGTAAAGGCTAAAAAGATAAATTAATGCCTTCCATTAGGTCAGAGCTCAATAAAAGCAAAAAAAATTAGAAATTTTGTGATAATCAAGCACCGGGATCCAATTAAAAATAAAAAATTTGGCTGAGATTATAAAGTACATTCAATCGAGGTCGTCACTATGACAATCCTTCCATGGAGAGATGCACCTCCTAGCCAAATAAATAAACTCAATTCATAAATCAAAACATTAAAAAAAATCAAATAATTAAAACACCAAATGTGCCTCGTATTCAATAATTTACCCTATACACTTGGCGGTTGCAGCAACTTGTGATCCATGCAATCCGACAGGATGAGTAAATTACCATAAGGAAATTTAGGGTAAAAGTATCATCATTGATCTGATATGATTCTTTTCAATCCCTAAGAAGGCCTTTGCGGCCAGACTACTCCACGGGAATGAGGATTTGCATGTCATTTCTTCTATGACCTCTTTTCAGCAAATCATCAATAATTTTATTCAACACAAATCTGATTGGATTTGTATCAATTCACTTCTCTAATATGGCTATTATAGCCTGACTACTCCATGGGATAGAAATGTGCAAATACTATTAACATATGGAATCAAAAGCTGAACTAGGCCTAGCCAATGTATTAATATGCTCAAATCTAAATTTGTTCAGATCATCCATTGTGGTCAAGCGACATCGTCGCTTTAATCATTATCATTTCCCTCATCAAATCGTTGCTTGAGGGGGTATTCATAATATCAAATCATAATCAAAATTAATAGAAGATCCTTGAAATCATAGATCCCTTGATCTAGTCAAAATTATGTTCGTCCTTGTGAATCGTTGTAAACAACTATCATAAGCTTACCCCTTTTCTTGGGGAAAATAGCAAATATGATAATTTGTTTGTAACTCTCATCCTTTTGGATTGATAGGCATGAAAGCCTACTTGGAATTGATGTTATCCGAATGTCTGATGATGAGTACAGACTTTTCAAATTTAAGCCTCCAAATATTTGGAAGCAATGATTCCAAGATGCGCGTCCTTTTGCAAGACCTGGGGCATCTAATGTTGATCTAACTAATGATCATCATAGAACCTTTGACATCATTTTAGGAGGTCTATTTTTTCTCAACGTTGTTTGATCTCACAACACATCTCAAAAGGGGCATTTGTAGACACCTAAAATGTGTCATATCGAGGGTGACTACTCATATGGACATGCTACAAGACCATATGGAAGATCTTGGACAGACTCCAAGATAGAGCAATGGTTCTAACCACTCAATTTGGTCTCCTTGGCCTAATCAGTCTAAACCATAGCCCATACCTATAGTTTACAGCTGAACCATGATTGAGACCTATGGTTTATATTCTAGACCGTAGCTATGACCTATAGTCTTAACTAAAGTTTAGTTGGCCTTCAATAAAATCCAAATCGGTTGGAACAACTATTTGATCTAGAATAAGGCAGTTAATGGATCCATAGGATACCATTACAACTGTCCTAACCACCTCTTCTTGATCTTGGTTTCTCTAGGAAGCCACCCCTAGTACTAGGGCATCCTATAAATACACCCTCCAAATGGGGAGAATATATAGATGATTTGTATGGCGAAGCACTAATAAATTATCGAGAGAAAGTTAATTGATCAAGTGAGCAGCGAAGCCTTGTCGAATTGCATACTAAATTTATACATTTGAGAAAGCCACTTTGCTATTCACCCAAATATCAATTTGCCATGGAAGTTCTAGGAGCCTAGAAGAACCAAGAAACATAAATCCAGGCAAACAAAGACCCATCACAGTGATTCAACCACCAAACTTGTCATAAGGACACCGAAGGTGACCCTTGAACATCAATTGGACAAGGAGGTCAAGCCCATTGCTCTTGGAATTGAAGGTAAGCTTATCAGAGTGCTAACCATGGATTTTAGTTATGGTTTACAGTGTAGACCGCTCACCAGAGCTGCAGTTTGCAACATAGGTATCACCACCTTCCTATTTTCATTTCTATCTGGTTAATTAGATTAGATTAGATATTTTCTTGGTTTAATGGTAGTTTAGCAGACTTATGACCGTAGAATTAGGTTAGATTAGCTTTTCCATGTTATGCTTAAATTAGGATATTAATGGTTCTTTATGCATCTTTATTTCTTGTTTTACACATTTAATCCATGCATAGTGTAGTTGCTACTTATATTTGCACTATTATATGAATCTTGATTCGATTTGCATAGCTTAGAAGCACTTTTCATGTTTTATTGATTATGCATGTTTAATGGTGTCATTATGCAATTTTCTTCAAAGGGCCTCATCATGAGAGGTTGCCTATCATTTTGACATTATTGTGTTGTTTCTTGACTGTAGGGAATAGTTTCAAAGGAGAACCAACTATCAAGTTCCTTCCCCATCGCGAAGAAGAGGGAACCTCCATCCTAGAGTAGTTCGTGTCATCCTGAAAGGCATTTGGAAATCACACCTACCATTGATAGGGAAACAATTACACACTCCTATTATAATTTTGTATCAAAATGATTATCCCTAAGAAGGATGTACCTGTAATTTGACTTTGAATTCGAATACAATGGAATAAAGCGCATTTCTTCTTAAATCATTTGTTGTCAATTTCTTTTTCTTGTATGCATGTTATGCTTTTATCAATTATTGTGATAGGACACCTTGGGTTTGAGCCTTTTTTTGTGGTTACACTTCTCAAACACATGCTCAATACAACTCACAAGATATGCTCAATCAATCTCAAATCTTGCATGCAATGCCATCAATTGCTTTGTCTAATTTTCAAAGTACTCCATTTAACTTGAAGTAGTTTAGACATATTCTATTCACATTTCGTTTAACCTCTAGAACATATAGATAATGATGTACTCTATCAAAAACTCAATATGTTCTACTCAATCATTAATTTTGTCGCTTTCACAAATTTGATTTCTAATATTTGCACCTTCACTTTCAATATCACTCAAAACCAATGCTCAAGAAGTTTCACTCAATTATTCAATCAATGAAACACAACTTTCTCACAAACGCTAAAAAAGTGTTTTCATACTTCTTCAACCAAAGAGTACATTGTGGGTCTCAAACCATAACTCAAATAATTTTAATATTCTATCTCAAATATTCTCTAAACATTCACAAATCATTCATATACAAACCACTCAAATATTTCCAACAATGCTTATCAAACAATCCTTTTCACTCCACCTTATATTTCACAACATTTAATCCAACAACACTTCAATCAAAGGATGATTTGCCCATACCTTTTTACTTTTATGGAGATATGTCTTCAAAATCTGTTTTACAATCAATTCTCCTTATGCCACTCAAAAGGTTAGATAGCAACAATCTATTTCAAAACCTCCACAAGGTATTCCTTCCAAAATGTTCCCAAATAAATTCCAAACCACTCTCTAGGTTTATCAAATAATCAAACCCTTCAAAATGCTTAACAAAACATACAAATAATAAAAATACCTCATACACCTTTTAGCTCCCTCTTAACACACTCAAAACACAATAAAAAAGGACTCCAATAATTCACTTTCAAAATAATTCACTATAAATTCCTTCAGAATTTGAATGCATAGAATAATAAAAAGTATTCCCTTATATCTCCCTACTTATCATAAATGCATTTTCAAAATAATTATAACCACAATTTAGAAATATTCCAATGCACTTATTAAATCACAACTCAAATTATTCAACACCCTCAATATGGCAAAAATAAAAATTATTTTTAATACCTTATACCTCCACAACAGTGCATACCATACGAATTAGAACCAAATGTACAAATTTATTAAAGCAAAACAAATACCTTTACATGCTACCTATGCAGGATTCGATCCTCCACTGCACTACCGCTAGTGCCTTAGCTACGACATACCCACCACGTGTGCTAAGCGCTCACTTGAGACCTCTAAAGTGCATGCTGCACTTTGTATCTTCCTCTTGGTACCAAAATATTTGAAATAAAACTTTCTCCCCTCTGCTACCATTGGGAATCTAACACAAGACCTCCTATTCACCAATGACTTACACTACCAATATTTTCCACTAGCCTAACCACATGGTTGGTGATAAGGGTATGAGCCCTTGCCACTTTATCCTTCCACGTTCTTTCCTTTGCTTTTTAAAAATTAAAAGTTTTTATCCTCTTGCGCTCACGAATTTGCATCAACCAATTAATCCAATATACTCATGTTCATTCAGAGACTCCCTCTTAACACACTCAAAACACAATCAACAAGGACTCCAATAATTCACTTTCAAAATAATTCACTATAACTTCCTTTATAATTTGAATGTATAGAATAATAAAAAGTATTCCCTTATATCTCCCTACTTATCATAAATGCATTTTCAAAATAATAATAACCACCATTCAAAAATATTCCAATGCACTTATTAAATCACAACTCAAATTATTCAACACCCTCAATATGGCAAAAATAAAAATTATTTTTAACACCTTATACCTCCACAACAATGCATACCATATGAATTAGAACCAAATGTGCAAATTTATTAAAGCAAAAAAAATACCTTTACACGCTACCTCTGTGGGATTCGATCCCCCACTGCATTTTCGCTAGTGCCTTAGCCGCGACCTAACCACCATGTGTGCTAAGCGCTCACTTGAGACCTCTAAAGTACCCACTGCACTTTGTATCTTCCGCTTGGTACCAAAATATTTGAAATAAAAATTTCTCCCCTCTGCTGCCATCAGGAATCAAACATGAGACCTCCTGTTCACCAATGAATTACACTGCCAAGCTTTTCCACTAGCCTAACCACATGGTTGGTGATAAGGGTATGAGCCCTTGCCACTTTATCCTTCCACGTTATTTCCTTTGCTTTTTAAAAATTAAATTTTTTTTTCCTCTTGCGCTCACGAATTCGCATCAACCAATTAATCCAATAAACTCATGTGCATTCAGAGACTTACATTTTTTTTTTTTTAAAGCGAAAAACCCCTTGCGGGGCTGCCTTGGTCTAAGAGACCACAAACAGGGGGTTCTACACCATCAAATTCACCCGAGGTCGCACCCGACCCTGCCCGCACCAACATTATCAATTGGATTTTGGGTACCTAATTCAACTTTTTGGTAGGGTGGAGATTCAAACTTGGGACCTCCCTTGGAGGATTTCCCTCTCCTCTCCAACTCACCTACAACACCTGTGTCTAACTAATTTATCATGGAAAACACCCCTTTCGGGGTGCCACTTTCAACAGGTTGGGCATAGGAGGAATGGAGCCTTGTTGGCCTCTACCAGAACATAGGGCATTCCTAACTATACCATATATCTGCAAGATGGAGACAAGGGGAATGGAACCTAGGCCGACCTCTACCAACACCCAGGGAATTTACCAATGCACCACAACAAGCAGATTTAGAGACTTACCTTATGCCTTCAAACCTTATGGTATAAATACCATACTCCTTCCTTGCTCGAACGTCGGCGGGAATAAATATTTAAACTTAATGTTTTGTGCAAACCCTTACTTAGGGTTATAAATTTATTATAATATGAATATTATAATTAATTCATAAGTAACCATAAGATTTTCTTTTAACACTTAATATTATAATAATAAATATTATAATATTATTTTCTTTGGGCCTAGGTATCTCCTTCCTTCAGTTTAGGCCTTGTCTTAAAAACTTTAATATTATAATAATAAATATTATAATATTATTTCCTTTAGGCCTAGGTACTTCCTTCCTTCACTTTAGGCCTTATCTTAACAACTTTAATATTATAATATTATTTCCTTTGGGCCTAGGTATTTCCTTCCTTCGGGATATTTAGACAATATTTTGACTAATCATATGAAGCTTTAAACCAAATATCTTGGGTTTAAAATATAAATATTGTAACCCTCATTTTATCATTTCCCTGTACTGACTTTTGACATCACTAAGACTGACTCTTGAAATCAATGACAACATAACTACTCAAAATTTCCAATAGTTTCATGTTTTGGTTTGCATGGATCTTGTTTAGGGTTTGCTTATTTTGATAATTTCTTCTATTCATTTTTTGGGTTTGTTGGGAACTACTAGGTTTCCCTTCCTGTTCATGGTTTGCTTGTTTTGATGGTTTCTCCTATTCATTTTTTGGGTTTTATGGGTTTTTTGGGAACTTCTAGGTTTCCATTTTTGTCTTTTTGGATTATTTGGTTGGGTTTTCTTGGATGCTTTTTTATTTTGTTTCAGCTTTGAGTGTTGACCTAGTTGGATTCACATCTGTTTATCTTTGTAAAAGGTTTTGGGTCCTTTCAAAAACCCTGTATTAATTAAAAAAATTTATGATGTTTACAAAAAAAATTAAGTAAATTTGATATAGGTGCAACTTTTTAAAATAATGAAGATAAAATTCTCCACGCTTACTCAGAATCATACATAACTTCAATTGATAACTATGTAAAGACTAGGTCACCTTTTACATGGACCAATATTTCCATGGAAAAGAAAGAGGTGATATATTTCAATTAAGGGAAATTGAAATTTTATTTTTAATATTATAAAATGGATGTGGGAATTGTATAAACAATAAAATTATCTCTATGTCCATCAAATATTTTTTGAGGTATCTTGGAAATGCTATCATATTTATAGAGAATAAAATATAGTAATAGATAATTTCTTTTATAATTATAGAAGGGGTGTTGAAAGGTCCTTGAACCTTTTACAACGAGAATAAAGACAAGCCTAAAATATTGTCAAAAGAAGTTAGAAAATATAGTAGTCAACTCAAGGACTTAATACCAACCAACCCACCAAGGCATAACAAGAATAACCCAAAAACAAACCATGAATCTATCCAGAAGAATGTCCAAACCCCTAATAGAAAAAGGCTCACAATTATTAGCGAGAAACAACAAATAAATTGTTCAAGTTCTATGGGAAAATTCTCCCTCCATATAGAGAGATTATCTTGGCTTAGCCTTAATTTAGCTAATAAGTTAACACTCTTGTTACCTTCTCTAAAGATGTGCCTGACTTGAATTCCCTCCAAATTATGATAGAATATCTTAGCTTATTTAATTAGGTTGAATATGTTCCAACTAATATTTTGATCATTGAAAAAGGCCTTAACCACATTTAAGGAATCCCCTTCAATAATGATTTTTTTTACAATTCAAAGATTCCATTAATGTAGTGCTTTGATATAATGTCCTTGCTTTCGAAAAATGACAAGTTTGAAGTCCTAGGTTTTTCACGAAGGCAAGGAGAATCTCCCCATTGTTATTTCTAAAGAGTTCACCTACCCTCATAGGCCCTGATTCCCTTTTTATGCTTCATAAAAATTTAATTTAATCTGATCCCGAGGTAGGAGTTGCCATTTAACAAAGGTTTTGATAATATTTGGAAGATCCGTTGTTCTTGCATTTATTGAAAATCCTAATTTTTTCAAGAGAGAAATCTCTACTACCCATCCATGGCTAGGAATAGAAGACAGATTTCCCACATTTTTAACAATTTCCATTAATGCTTTAAGCTAGACTGATTAAGAATTTCTCTCCATAATTTTGAAAATTCTTCTATTTTTCTCCTTCCAAACACCCCAAAGGAGATGTGGGATGCTGAAGCACAAAAAGGAGCCTAATATAGGTTCAATAAATGGAGATGCCCACTGCTCAATGACATCTTTTAATAAACTAGGAGACACCCATGAAACTCATAAAAATCCATCAAGAGAGAAAACACTTCCCTCAAAAAAGTTATTGGAAAAACAAATGACTGGTGGATTCATAAAAAGTTTTACAAAAGGAATTCTAATTTGTAATTATCATACATATTCTTTGTAGATTGTCTACCATAAGAATTTTATCCTGAGATTCCAACCAAAAGAAAATTTTCACTTTTTGTGTAAGACCTTTAACCTAGATTCTCTTGAAAATAGGGCCTTCCTCTAAGGCATCTGAAGCAATATCAGGGTTATGCATAAGGGGTTGGACTCGAAATGTACTTGTAAAAAAATGGTGAATCCTAATTGAAATCAAGATGAATTCTAAGCAAATCAAATAAATCATCTTCACACTAAAATTTAGGGCATTTGACACCATAAAAATTAATTTCATCTTTGAGGTAAATTTTGACCTATTAAATCACCTTATAACTTCATAAAAACACCACCATTATATTAGGATCAAAAAAACATTTCCAAAAAGTACAAATATTCTTGTGTAGTTATATATTATGGCGAATTGACCCTAAGAAAAAAATTATCCTGAAAATTTTAGGCGAACGACCCAACGTCGAGGGTCCTCATACTGGCCAATTTCCAATTTTAGAAATCCTAATATTCACCCAATTGTGAATATTCACCACTATGCATAACCCTAAGAAATCTTATAATATGACTTAACTAAAAATAACCCATAACTTTCATTATTTCAAATTAAGTTATCTTCATCTTCCATGGTCCTTATAACTTGAAGCCTTAATAAATATTTAATGATGTTGAAACTCCTTTATAATCATATTACACATTCTAAGTGATTACCAAATTTCAAACCCATGTTGAATCTACATATAATCAACCACCTTAACACCAAATACAACATTGGCTATGGGTTCAACTACAACCAATTATTGAGAGGAGATTAGAGGTTGATCCTGGATTTATGGATCCTTCCAAAAATCAATATCATTCCCACTACTAGAATCCATCTATACCCTCTGCAAATGATGCTTTTAATTTTTAAAATACTGAGCCAAAAGGATTATCTTGAGGTAAGAGAGGGATCATTTAGGAAATTAAAACTTGTGGAAATATAATTAGCTAATAAAATATTCACCTAGCCAATGTTTTCCTTCTTAAACAACTTCCATGTCTGCTTCACCATCAATGCTTCATTCATCCACTTGACCCTTATGAAACCTAGAACCCCATCTTTGATTTCTTTACAAAAATATAATCACAAGACAAGAAATTTTTTCTTATTCTCTAAGCCAGACAATAAGAAGGACTTTTGGATCTACTCAATATTTTGAACTACTTTCATCGAGGCCTTGGAAATAGAGAGGAATTAGACTGGAATGCTCTGTAACCAAACATTTCTAGCCTAGCTAAGAAGAGTCCCTTTCTAGCCATAAATATTTTTTGAATCCTATCTAAGATTGGGTCCTACAGGTTCTATTTCATTCTACCACTAAAAAAGGGCATCCATAAATAAGAATATGATAGAGCCATTATATCACAATCCAAAATTTTAGTGATCTTTCTTTGCCTATTGATGGGGATATTCAGGAAAAAAAGTCTACTCTTATGGAAATTGATCTTTTGACCCATCACCTTTTCATAAAAGGTCAAAATATCTTTAACATTTTTGACTTGGGGAATAGACACAACAATAGACAAAGTGTAAAGTCAGACTAATACCCTTGATACCCGACTTAGCTTTTATGGCTCTGTTGAGCACCTTAAAAAGTAGGATGAAAAGAAAGGGGGAGAGAGAGTCACGTTGGTGAAGCACCCTTTGGCTCTTAAATACCCAACTACTAACCCATTCACTAAGACTAAAAAGCAAGACATCGAAATATATTATTTGATCAAATTGAGCCATTGCTAATGGAACCTAAATTTATGCATAACTTATATCAAAAATTCCTAGGAGACATGGTCATAAGCTTTGTTCATATCTAATTTAAAAAAAACTCGCTCTTCCACTTTTATCTACAAAATGGATGATCTCATGCACAACAATAATCCCATCCAATATTTGTCTTCCAGCCAAAAACCTACCTGAGCTTGATCAATGATCTTTGGGAGGAATATTCTTAGTCTATTAGGCAAAACCTTGGAGAAAAGTTTGTACATAGTATTTCATAGACTAATAGGTCTGAAATTATTGAAATCCTTGATCCTTTGAGACTTAGGAATAAGCATAAAAAATATGGAATTAACATCCCTCGAAATATGCCCCATTATCTAAACCTCTTTCAAAGAATTTCCAATATCTCTCCCCACAATGTGCCATTATCACTAAAATAATATAGAAGAGAACTCGTATAGCCTCGAATCTTATAACCCCCCATAGAAAAGACCACCTTTTTAATTTCCTCATATTAAAAAATGTTGATCAAAATAAAATTTATCTCTTCTATAACTAGCTATATAATTCTAGATAATAGCTTTATTTCTACTTGTTCATCCCAATTTGACTTGTCCTCTAGGAAAGACTCAAAGTAGTTTACCGCTTCTGCTCTAATTTCGTGAATATCAACAAATTTTAGACCATTTGCTTTTAAAATTTCATTAATTTTGTTAATACTCCTATGCCTCAGAGTGGAAACATGGAAACTTTTTGTGTTTCTATCCCCTTATTTTCACAATAAGGCTTTGGATTTTTTTTTCCATAGCATTTCCTCACATGCCAAAGTGTTGTCCAAGTTCACCAAAAAAAATTCTCTCTTTTTGGATTCTACCAAAAAATCTCTAGTTTCAATATTAGTCTCCAAAGATTTAAGCTAGGCCTTCAAGGACTCTTTTTTCACATTTACATGAAAAAAAATCTATATTCCAGATCTTTAAATTAAATTTAACCCACCTTAATTTCTCAGCCACTTGAGAGATTAATGGCCCAAAGAATTTTTGAGCCCACCATTCATTAATATTAGCTTCTAGTATTGGGTCTTTTAGGCACATTGCTTCGAATCTAAATGGTTTAGGAAATTTGAAATTACCTTAAGAATATTTGGAAACCAAAGGGTTATGGCTCGAACACACTTTTGGGAGGGAAGATAAAGAGGCATCTTAGAAAAAAAACATGCTTATTTTGACTTCTTGAGTAATAGATAATTTTGTCAATAGCAATGTTGATCTTTATATTGATAAAATTCAAATTTTAGAAAGTAACTAGCCAAGGAAGATTTTCATATCCTAATGAAAATGATATCAAGGAGTTGAAAGAGAAAACTTAATAGTTTGAGGAAGGTGAATAATATAGTTGAAAGAAAGCCAATGCATATATAGTCTCATTGCCTAATAGCAAATGCAAAGATTTGATATTTCAATATGAGTGGTCCTCAATAGGATCCACATATAACTTACTAAGAAAAAAGAGTGGTCATTAAAATAAAAGAAATTAATTAAACAAAATTAGAAAATTAAGCAATTGAATAAATTTAATTAACAAATTTTTAAGAATTGGTAACTGAAAAATGCATAATAAAACTAAAGAATACAAATTATATTTATATAATATTTTATAATAAAAAAGGTAGTGAGCATGAGCTAGGAAAGAGAGTGAGTTGATAATGAGCCTCACCTTTCTTTTTTTAGATCTTTGGGAAGGAGCAAGGAGAATGTGAATAGGAAGTGTATGTGAGTAAGAAGAGCACATTATTTTTTGCTCTAGACATTTGAGGAAATTCAAAAAATAAAGGATTTTTATTTGGAAAATCTATATAGTATGGAAGGAAAGTCATATTTAAATTCCCTAATGGTAAGTAATGATTCCTGAGCTAGAAGCATGGATGCCCAAACTAGAGATAATAGGAAGAGTGAATATATGGCAAGTCTTACCCAAGGAGAAATTGTTACACAAGAAGTGACTATTAGGGATGAGATAATCGAGCATGATATAATGGTTTTTAAAAATAATATGTGATTTTCATGGATACTGTTGTGACATCCTTCACAACGACCCCAAAACTTGAGGACCCACTTAAATTTGAGAGCTTGTTTTCAAATCATTACTTAAGCCCATAATTCACTTTGTTTTCAGGAAAATATCACAAATATTTGCCTTTCTCAAAATGGTATTATAATAGGGTTCATGGTCAAAATTCATTTAGCTCATATGTTGTCATCATGCTTGAATGGGTTGTTTTAAAAAAATAGAAAGGAAAATATCAGAAATCATGAGTGTTTAAAATATGTACAAAGAAAAGAGTCACCTGGATATTGGAAATATAGCTGAAAGAAGAGGATGGTGCTACTGTTGTATACTAGAACATGATCTCTAGAGCCGTTAGGAAATATGATTAATATGATTTTATGAGGAAGCAGAGAATATTAAGGTTTATCAGAATCACCATTGTCATTATATCAGATATTGCAGATGACAGTTGAATGTATCGCCGCCATTTGCTGGGAGTTACAGTTACCGCAGGATAGGAAAATGCAGCCGAGATGATATTAAAAAGTTTTCAACATGAAATGTAGAGAGTAGCCGCAGCATCTTCTTTGGTTTAAATTATTAGTTACAAGGCTAAACCCAATGATGGACATTCAGGTGTATTTTAAAATGAAATTAAAAGCTAGTTAAAGGTTGTTTGTGGAAAATATATTGTATAATGTTAAATAGAGTCTAAAGCTTTGGAGCTTTATAAAAGTTATACAATAATTAAATTATAATTCATTAAATAAAAATATTTTGTAAAGCATTTCATATGTTAGTTTCCTTGAAACTGAACGAACGAATTATGAACGACTTGAACGGAAATTCAAGGTTTTAAATACTCCATTTGAAGAAGACCAATAGGATGGACAATTTGGTGCAGGAGGAGGACGAAGGAAGTTGAAAGAGGACTAAAGCATCAAGTGAAGAAGGATACAGAGACAGGTTACAGGAAGACAGGTTTACATGTAAAATCTTAAGTGTTTATGAAATAATTTTTTAATCCAAATTTGTGTTGAAATCTGGGTTTGGATATTTATAAAATTGTTTCACGAGGCTTTGATAGTTTTGTTCCTTTGAAGATAGCATCATATTACTGCTTTATTGGGTGAATACTGGTAACCATTAATATTGGTTGAAAGCTTTCTGTGAACCGTATTTAAGATTAATTGTCCAAAGTTAGCAATTAGTTTCTATCAAAACCTTTGTGATTTATTTTGATTATTATCTTGTTTGCTTTTACCTAGTATGCATTGAAAGAGCATTCTATTTTTACTAGGGTATTCTGCAATTCATTATTTTAATGTTAAATCAATTGACATTTAAAGTAATGAACTGAGATTTATTATTTTAATATCAGAGCAATTGATATTTAAATTAATAAATCAAAGGATAAATGAATGTTTTGTTTCTCGCCTTAGGTTTATGAGGTGGAGATATCAGAATGAATATATTTAGAAAGTGAAGGTGGATGTTTGGATTAGCATAAGTTTGATTCATTCAATAAAAAAATCCAAATTTCTTCTGTATAATTATATTTATTTGACTGAATATTTAGATTCATGAGTATTTCAGAAAATAAATATCAAAAGAAAATATTTATTTCTTTTATAAATTTTAATTTATTAATAAATTAAAGTTTATAAGATAACACTTATATTGAGTCCCATACAGTTTGGAAAAAGGCTTTAATATCTGTCAAATGAGGCGAGACATAATTATGTTGTTTCATCTTTCCTACATCTGATTTTATAATTTCATAAGGAGAATTTGAGCAGATAATTGTATTATTTGAATAAACCTTTGGAAATTGAATTTGTGGTAAACTTGGGTTACTCCAAAGATTTATTTATTTTATGAAATCTCATTTATTTTGGCCTTTGTTAAAGTTGAATTGAGATTTAATCTAAATGCTAAGTTCTTTTCAAATAAAGCATTTTGTCTGATCCATTAAATTGATAACATGGGATAAATTTTGGTATGTGTTAATTCATGACCTTATACAAATTTATTCTGTTAATGGATATGAAAGATGTGTTCTATATGATACCTATGAAATCATTTACCTAATTTCCCAGGCCCCTTGTTAACAACATTTACGAACTACACAGAGCTTTAAGGCACTTATTTATACATACATGCTTAACATTTGAAATCTTAAGTGGAGTCCTTGAAGAAACACTCATTTCTTTGCAAGGAAGGATATTTAAATCCTAGTTGTCGAGTGACTTTGTGACTAGACAAAGTTACACCTCAACAAATTGGCGCTAGAAGGAGGGCCCTAAAAAATTGGTAATTGGTTTCTGTTTTTCATACAAGTTTCTCAATCACATTCATTCTTGAATTGTTTATTACATACTTGAACATTGCTCTTATATTGATTTATTTAAATGTATGTTTCAAGTATTATTGATTGATTAGTGATATTTCAAATTAAACTAGAGTCTAAAGAAATCATCACTAGGTCTAAGTCTACTGGGTCCACAATATTCCAAAGTTTATCACCCACCAAGAGACATAGACGCAGTAAGACTCAAATTGTAATTCTTCCTAACACTGCTAACGTGAGTCCAAGTGTGCTTGTTAATTCCCCACATGTTAATATGGCTGCTCCACCTGCTAGAAATTTGGCATGGATGGGAAATCAACGAAGTCTATTGAATATACCAAGTGTTTCCCATGACATGCCAAAGAGCGTGGAGAAATATCTACCAAGATACAAGCATGATGGTACTCAAATGGTAGAAGAACATATACAGGCATATACAGATGCCATGTCTAGATTACAAGTTGAACACGAAGACATCGCATGTAGGTTATTCCCGCTAATCTTGGATGAGATAGCCTATGATTGGTATGTTTGCTCACCCTCTTGTTCAATAACTTCTTGGGACATGCTCAAAAATACTTTCATCACACAATTCAAATTTGCAATTGATCCTGCTAGTGTTTATCTGCAATTTGCTTCAACTCGTAGAGAACCTAACGAGCCATTACGCATGTTCAATACTAGGTTCCATAAAATATACTCACGAATAACTGCTCCTTACAATGTTGCAGAGGATGCCACAATCCAAGTTTACTTTGGATCATTGGATCCATTGACAACGATGTTCATCAGAAGAACATGATAGATAATGACACTCACAGGAGCATACACAGAAGCTCTTTTGATGGAGCAACAAATGATGCTTTTGAGTTGCGAGCTTGGTCAACTACCTTCGATCGGATATTTGGGTATGCAAAATCAAATACCCATGATTAATAATGCTTTGATGAATCAAACTCCAATGTTAAATATGATGCCTCAAGTTCCAAATCAAATGGCTTATGCACCACAAAATAATCAAATGTTGTTAGAAAGTCACTATGCTGCACAAAAAACTAGAAATGATGCATCACAATTTAATGCATTTGGAAATATTACCCCAAATCAAAACTTAAATCAATCTCAGAATTTGCAAACACAAAACAATCCCATGTTTGCTCAAAATTTACAAAATTTACAAATGCAACAGGGTAATCCAATGTTTATGCAAAACATGCAAAATCAAACAAATTCTATGAATTCTAACCCATGGGTAAATCAAAACATGTTACATAACCAAAATTTACCCCATGTTATGCCTCAAACAAATACGACACTTCATCAAAATGTGCCTAATCAGAGTTGGTTGAATCCTCAACCAAACATGTCAAATCAAAACACTTCTAGTTGGTTGAATCCAACTATTCAAAATGTTCCACCAAACCCAAATGTTGCAACTCAAAACCAAAATCAACCTACTAATGATACTCCTGATCCAAAAAAGGTAGCAGATTTAGAAAGAATGTGCCTTAAATTGAGTAATGATATGGTACAAATGTAGAAGAAAAACAATCAAAATGTTCAACCTAATTGAAGATTTACCATGCAAAGACCTAAATATTTTAACACGAGACCAAACAATGGGGGTGTTCCAACTCCCGTGGCTAACAATAATGGAGCTTTAAGTTCAAATTCAAAAGCCACAATTGTCAATATTATAGAGGTAGTCATGCATAACTGGTGTAGATTAAATGGTACCAATGAACATAATGAACTAGAATGCAATGAATTTAGCTGTGTTGCAAATTACATGCAACAGGGTTTGGATAAAATGGAGTTAGTTTTAGATAATGATGTGGATGAGGCTAGCACAAGCAAGGGTAAGAGTTCAACTTTTGTAGTGGACATGTGTGAAATAGGTGAAATTGAAGAAGAAGAAGAAAGTGAACAAGAGGATGAGATTGTGGAAGAAGTGCATACTCTAAAACGATACAAGAAACCAACTCACGGCTACCATTTACGGATTAGAGGTAAAATTTATAACACATCTTCCATTCCCCCTAAGAATTTGAATGTGCCATCTGATGTCAAATCTAATAATAATCCCATTCCACCACCTTTGCCTAAAAAGTCAAAGGTAACTCCAAAAAACATGCCAAAGGTTCAAGATGTTGAATCTACAAGTTATAACATTATCGAAGATTTGAAAAAAACAAAGGCCAGCATTAACCTTTATGATGCTTGTCAGTTACCTGAACAAAGGAAACTTTTAATGCAAAATCTAGGGTTTCAAGAAACAAAAGAGAGCCATGATGTTACTGAAGTTAAATATTTTGCTAAAAAAGAAAAAGAAGAAGCTTTACCTTTTTTGTTAACGGTTCGAATTGTAGGAAATAATGTACACAATTGCATGGTGGATTCAGGAGCATCAGGTAACGTAATGCCATATTCGGTTTGCCAAATATTAGGACTCACTCCTACAAAGACTAATAAAATAGTTGTCCAATTAGATTAAACAGAGGTGAATGTGGTAGGTATGTTGAAAAACGTGTTCATTCAAATTGCATCAGAACCCATAATTTACTAATACATTGATATTCAAGTTGTTGATATTTATGCTAAATATGGGTTATTATTGAGCAGGGATTGGAGCAAGAACTTGAATGGCTATTTCTCAACAGATTTCTCACACATGTGGCTACCTTGGAAGGGAGTAGAAAATCAAATTCGGGTTGAACGAGAACCTAGACTTAAAGAGCTCATCATGGAATACAATAAAGAAACAAATGAAATTTTGTATAGTGAAACAGAACTTGGTACATACACCTTATATGTGATTGAAAAAAAAGTGAGCTAAAAGCACAAGGTATATCTAACGAATCACTTGCAGAGAACGATCTTGTCTGGATATTAAAATTAGATGGATCTATATCCAGGTAGGTAGTGGTGTTGGGGTAGAACTCATAAGCCCCAAAGGTAACATCTCATTTCATGCTTATCATTTATAATTCCCTTGTACTTGCAATTCAACAGAATATGAGGCATTGGTTTGTGGATTACAACTAGCTTTGAGTAAGGGTATCAAATGCTTAAAAGTTTTAGGAGACTCATAGCTAGTAGTTAAATAGGTTAAGGATCAATATTCCTGTAATGATAAAAAATTAATCCATTATAGGAATAGAGTTAGAAGCCTAATTGATGAATTTTTGGCCTTTAACCTTGCTTTGATTTCTCTAAAGGGCAACCGTGTTGCAGATGCACTAGCCATTGCTGCAGGTACGCTCAATCCAATCAATAATAAAAAGCTTAAAAAAATTACGATTGAGCTCATGCCTTGTCCCTCAGTTCCAAATAATGTAAATAATTTTCAAGTTTTTGAGAGTGACAGGCATATCTTTAATTTTGTAACTAACTCTGGTATTTTTGAAAACTAGGTTATTGATGAGGATGAAATATTGCATGAGGACATCAACGAAAGTGAAGAAATTACTAAATTCAATAATATCCCTCAAGGTATGCTCTCTTTAGAAAAACTCTTCAATATAGGTTACAAAACTAAACAATGCGACAAGATTTCTCTACCTCAAGATGCTTATGATGCTTATAATATTGGTGAATAAGATGAAATACAAAATATTCTCATAAGTAAAGCTACTACATATAATGAAAAGGAAGGTATCATGAATGCTTTAAAATATTACAAATATGTGATAGGGTGGAGTTATAAAGATCTTAAAACGTATAACCAAAACATTATAACTCACACAATTCCCCTAAAACCCGATGCAAAACCATTTAGATAGAAACAAAGGCCGGTTAACCCAATTATAGAACCTCTCATTGAAAAAGAGGTTAAAAAGTTATTAGATGCCAAGATTATTTTTCCAATTAGGCATTCTACGTGGGTTGCCAACATTGTACCTGTTAGAAAGAAAACTGGTGAAATTAGGTTATGCATTGATTTTAGGAATCTGAACAAAGCTTCACAAAAAGATAACTATCCATTACCATCCATAGACAACATATTACAAATGGTAAATGGATCTGAAATGATGTCATTCCTAGATGGATATTCAGGATACAACCAGATACTAATCAATCCTAGAGATCGAATGAAAACAACTTTCACAACCAAATGGGGAATATTTGCTTATCGAAGAATGCCATTTGGGTTATTAAATGTAGGTGCCACATTTCAAAGAGCAATGGATTTCACATTTTGAGATTTGATAGGTAAATGCATTGTTGTTTATGTCGATGATATTCTTGTATTTTCAAAAAATAGAAATGACCATGTTAGGGATTTGAGGAAGGTCTTACAAAAATGTAGAGAACATGGAATTTCTCTGAACCCTAAAAAGTGCATATTTGGTCTAACAGAAGGTAAATTATTGGGTCACGTGATTTGTAAAGATGGTATATCCATATACCCTAAAATAATAAGTGCCATACGAAAGATTCAGCTACTAGGAAGCAAAAAATAATTAAGATCTTTCTTTGGGAAGATTAATTTTATACATAAATTTATTTTTGGTTTTGCTGAAATTGTCAATCCATTGAATAATATGATGAAGAAGGATGTTAACATGACTTGGAGCAATGAAGCAAAGAATGCATTTCAAAGCGTGAAAGATGCAATTTCAAAAGCACCAGTGTTGGTAAGCCCTGACTACAAGAAACCCTTCTACATTTACTCATTTGCTTCAGAGCATTCATTTGCCAATGTGCTCACTCAAAAGAGCGAAGGTAATGTTGAAAATCCAATTGCATTTGGAAGTAAACCTTTCAAGGATGCGGAGGTGAGATTTTCAATTCTTGACAAACAAATGTATGCTTTATTCAAAACTGTCAAGAAATTTAGACATTATCTTTTGCATAGTCAAGTATTTGCAATAGTACCTGACCCTACAATTAAAACGATGTATTTGTAGAATGAGTTGGGCGAAAGGCGAGGAAAGTAGATTTCAACATTGTAATAATATGACTTGGAGATCCAGCCAATGAAGATAGTTCGAGGTTAGGGATTATCCAAAACCCTGGCTCAAATCGACCCATAAATTAGCTGTCATCAGTACACGGTGGAAGAAATCACATACGATGATTGGTACAAATACATAGTGTACTTTCTACTGAATGGTAAAACCCCTCCAAATTTAAATGCCACTCAAAGAAGATCTCTGAGGTTAAAATGCACTAACTTCATTATTAAAAAAGGGGTCTTGTATAGAAAGAATCACGAAGGTATTTATCTTTGATGTCTTAATAAGAATGAGGCTTCACAGGTATTAGATGATTTTCATGGTAAATTTGGTACTGGTCATGGTTCCACAAATGCAACTGCACATCAAATTTTGAGAGCGGGCTATTATTGGCCCCATTTGTTTAAAGATGTACATTCTCATGTTCGTCATTGTCATGTTTTCTAGGTTGCTGCAAATCGTGAGAGAAATACACCAATGCCATTGCAGCCTGTGATTGAATCAAGACCATTCACTCAATGGGGGCTCAATTTTGTGGGAGAAATCAGTTTGAATTATTTTGCATAACACAAATACATTCTTACGGCCACCGATTACTACACTAGATGGTCAAAAGCGATTTCGATGAAGAACTACACTGTAGAGGTCGTGGTCCGATTCTTGGAAGAAAACATTATCACTCGATTTAGTATGCCTAATGCTATTGTTAGTGATAATGGTTCTGCTTTTGCATCCATTCATTTAGCAGAATGGGCCTACGACAACAAGGTAAGTTTGAAGTTTACCTCGAACTACTACCCACAAGGTAATGGTCTCGTCGAATCTACCAATAAGAACTTGTTGTCAGTCATTAAAAAGTTGCTTGAACATAATCCACGGGAATGGCATTTAAAACATAAATTTGCATTATGGGCAGATAGGATCAGAATCAAAGAATCCATAGGAACATCTCCTTATCATTTAGTATATGGACAAGATCCATTATTTCCCACTAATATTAAGCTCCAAACTTTGCAATTTATGAAATATTACCTTGAAACCGATGATAAAGTTGAATCCCATTTAGTGAATCTTCTTAAGCTTGATGAAAAACATGAGGAAGCCTTACTTCACTTTAGCAAGCATCAGGATGTGGTAAAACGTTGGTTTGATAAACGAGCAACTGTAAAAGCTTTTCGAATATCTGACTTGGTGTTGTTGTGGGATAAAGCACATGAAAAGAAGGGGGATCACCAGAAGTTTGATAATTTATGGATAGGCCCATATCAAATTTCAGAAATCTTAGGAGAAAATGCATTTAGATTGAAAACTTTAAGTGGAGATAACTTGTCGCTTCTTGTGAATGGGCGTCATTTAAAGCATTATTTTCAAGCTTAAACACAAGAGAATGAATCTTATTTGTACATTATTGTATATACCATTTTATCATGTGATGTGTTGGTGTCATGTATTATTTGTTGTTGTGTTTGCTTTTGTAATGTTTATTGTTGTGTTTGTTTTTGTAATGTTTTGTTGTTGAGCTTAATGATAGATGAACCTTGCCAGATCGTGTTGGAATTTGTACCTGAATGTGTTGCAAGTTGGCATAGTTTTAGGTGAGTATTTCAAGAATAGGGTAAAACTACCTAGTTTTAGGACCTGTGAAACCTGAAAATGGAAAATGAGGTATTGGTTTATGTCCTTATGAATATGAACAAAGATAAAGCAAGTATGAAAAACTAGAATTTTGTTGCAAAAAATTCATATCCTTACATGCACTCGTATTCCATAAACATGCTTCATAACATTGCATACATCATCCTCGCACTTCACATTTTCATATTCCATAAAAGGATCATTTATCAAATTCAAAAGGTGTTAATTGGTTTTGTCAAATGTCATGTTGCTTTAATCAGGGGCCCTTTCACAAAGGCATTTTGTATAAAGTTGTAAAAGGCAAAATATTCATGTTGCACTCCATAGTTTCAAGTTTTAGTCACTCAACCATTTCTAGTATGGTAGGCAACCATCAAAAAGCATGTCAGATTCTCTTAGGATCATTGCACAATATACACTAAATGGGTCTTGAGATCGGGGATTGATGTTGAAATCGTCTGGAACCAAGCACAATTTACACATATTAAAAACATTTTGGGTAAAATGGTCAAAACCATCCTTGGAAGAAAGTGTAAGGTGAAAAGGGACATCCTTGTCAGTCCCATCATGCAACATAGTCCATAAAATTCATTTTTTTTACCACAAATACTTGAAAACTCTAAATAACGTGAGAGTAGTAAGGATAGGGTCAAATTATCATCATACTTTGGTTGAGAATCAAATTTCCCAAAGCTCTAAGTCTATTTCTCCTTCACCAATGATCGTAAGGATTCATCCCCCCCCCCCCCCAAGGGGGGGGGGGGGCGCCCCCCGGGCCAAAAAAAAAACCCCAGGGGGGGGGGGGGCCCCCCCCCCGGGGGGGGGGGGGGGGGGGAAATCAAGACCTCTTCTTAACAAGGCTAGCCTTTTTCTTTTATTATCATTTTCAAAAACCACCACACCTATACACAACACACACATTTGATACTAAGAGAGTTAGATGAGTTTTAGTGTGTTTGTTTATTATACTAGAGTGTTTGAGTCTCTGTAAAAAATGTCATTCATATTTTGTCAATACATGTTTCAACTTATGCCGTATCATTTTTATATCATTTTATTTTCACAAGTATAAATGATTGGACCCCTGATTAAAGTACGATGACAAACATGGCCAAAAACAAAGTTTTACATTAAAATGATTAGTAATACAAGTCACCCGATTTCAATCAGCAATACATCATATCCTGCATAAATCCCTAAAATGATTATGGTAATTCATATTTGTTTTGGTCTATTCATATTATCTGGATACTCATCGATATTCGTGATTCTATTTTTCAGGTTTTTGTTTTCAGAATTTGGTGTTTGAGTTCAAAATGTCCAAGGAAATTGACCAACATAATCACCATTGTTGTGACGTACTTCACAACGACCCAAAAACTTGGGGACCCACTTAAATTTGAGAGCTTGTTTTCAAATAATTACTTGAGCCCATAATTCGCTTTGTTTTAAGGAAAATATCACAAATATTTGCCTTTCTCAAAATGGTATTATAATAGGGTTCATGGTCAAAATTCATTTAGCTCATATGCTGTCATCATACTTAATGGGTTATTTTAAAAAAAGAAAAGAAAATATGTTGAAAGGTCACATTGTCGTTTTTTATTTCGTGTTGTATATTTCGTGTTATGTTTTATTTAGTTATAATTGTTATGTTCTTTTATGATTTCAAATGTTTTTGTTATTAGTTTATTGAATTTTTGTGTTATGTTATTTTATTCCAAGGCCATGTCCTTGGGTACATTAGTCATATGTTTTATTTGTTTTTAAAGTGTTATTTTTAGCATTATCATGTGTTGTAGATTGTGTTGTTATAACTTAGTGTGTTTGTTATTGTTTGTTTTCGTTGTTATTTGTGATGAGTTGTGTCATCAACATTAGTGATAGCTTTGTTAGGCTTTGGTTACGTATTTGTGTATTGTGGGGGCTATAGATATAGCACCTTAAAAGTTAATGGCAATGTTGTTTCATGACACGAGTAACCTATATGGTCAGATACACCTTGCTTTGCATGGTTACGTTATTTTGATAGGATTAATGATAACAGAGTTCGTATTGCTTGGCAGATACGTGGCAAAGTTCTCAGGATAAGATGGGTCCCATGATATGAAGGTGGCATTGTTGAATGGTGGATTCGTCTATTTGAAAAAAATGTGAGATATAGGATCATTGCCAACATTTCGTGAATATTCGAGCACATTTACACAAGAGGGTGCCATCCAAAAATATCGCTGTAGTGACCAGGAAGTGTCATCATTATCATTAGTTGTTGATGATGATGAGGTGTGCTCATCAGAATGTAGTTTGCGCCCACTTGCAGAAGAGGAAACATGTACCCAGGTATTCGAGATGGTGTGAGTGTTGTTTCGAAAAGGAGGACTAATGTTGGAAGTTTGCCGTCATAGTCGTCGAGAAGGATAACATAGCCATTCAAAAGTACAATTGTTTCACACTGAAATTTGTCATTAAAATCATCGAAAACATGCAAGATGAACACTGGAAGTTTGCTATCACAATCATGGGAAGATGATCATTGCCAAGAAGTGTAGTCACCAAGGCACGTTCGAGAGTAAAAGTGGGCTATTGATGTCATGCGAGGTTACTCTCCAAAGCATTATCTAATGTTTTTTTTAAAGAAAATGGCGAATGACCGACATGGCCCAAGGATGTGTGGAGATACATGGATTCATCGAAAGTAAAACGAATTTAGGTTGCCCTGAGTTTAATCAAACACCCACTTTAGGATGCAGCATTCGAGAAGATTGTCATTTGAATACTCAGAAGAAGAACATCGTGCAGTAGGAACGAATGAATTCAGGTGAAAAGTCGGTGCTGTTAAGATTAAGTTATGCAATATATGGGAACATGCTCGCTTCGATGCTGAGAAGAAACAAGGCTAAACCCAAGGGTACCTTTTCGGACGGTACCCTTTGGTTTAAATTATTAGTTACAAGGCTAAACCCAATGATGGACATTTGGGTGTATTTTAAAATGAAATTAAAAGCTAGTTAAAGGTTGTTTGCGGAAAATATATTGTATAATGTTAAATAGAGTCTAAAGCTTTGGAGCTTTATAAAATTTATACAATATTAAAATTATAATTCACGAAATGAAAAACTTTTGTAAAGCATTTCATATGTTAGTTTCCTTGAAACTGAAAGAACGAATTATGAACGACTTGAACAAAAATTCAAGGTTTTAAATACTCCATTTGAAGAAGACCAATAGGATGGACAATTTGGTGCAGGAGGAGGACGAAGGAAGTTGAAAGAGGACTAAAGCATCAAGTGAAGAAGGATACAGAGACAGGTTACAGGAAGACAGGTTTACATGTAAAATCTTAAGTGTTTATGAAATAAATTTTTAATCTAAATTTGTGTTGAAATCTGGGTTTGGATATTTATAAAATTGTTTCATGAGGTTTTAATAGTTTTGTTCCTTTGAATATAGCATCATGTTACTGCTTTATTGGGTGAATACTTGTAACCAGTAATATTGGTTGAAAGCTTTCTATGAACTGTATTTATGATTAATTATCCGAAGTTAGCAATTAGTTTCTGTCAAAACCTTTGTGATTTATTTTGATAATTATCTTGTTTGCTTTTACCTAGTATTCATTGAAAGAGCATTTTATTTTTACTAGGGTATTCTGCAATTCATTATTTTTAATCAATTGACATTTAAAGTAATGAACTGAAATTTATTATTTTAATATCAGAGCAATTGATATTTAAATTAATAAATCAAAGGATAAATGAATGTTTTGTTTCTTGCCTTAGGTTTATGAGGTGGAGATATCAGAACTGATATCTTTAGAAAGTGAAGGTGGATGTTTGGATTAGCATAAGTTTGATTCATTCAATAAAAAAATCCAAATTTCTTCTGTATAATTATATTTATTTTACTAAATATTTATATTCATGAATATTTCAGCAAATAAATATCAAAAGAAAATATTTATTTCTTTTATAAACTTTAATTTATTAATAAATTAAAGCTTATAAGATAACACTTATATTGAGTCCCATATAGTTTGGAAAAAGGCTTTAATATCTGGTAAATGGGGTGAGACATCATTATGTTGCTTCATCTTTTCTACATTTGATTTTATAATTTCATAAGGAGAATTTGAGCATATAATTGTCTTATTTGAATAAACCTTTGGAAATTGAATTTGTGGTAAACTTGGGTTACTCCAAAGATTTATTTATTTTATGAAATCTCATTTATTTTGGCCTTTGTTAAATTTGAATTGAGATTTAATCTAAATGCTAAGTTCTTGTTTGTCTGATCCATTAAATTGATAACATGGGATAAATTTTGGTATGTGTTAATTCGTGACGTTATACAAATTTATTTTGTTAATGGATATGAAAGATGTGTTCTCTATGATACCTATGAAATCATTTACCTAATTTCCCAGGACCCTTGTTAACAACATTTGTGAACTACACAGAGCTTTAAGGCACTTATTTATACATACATGCTTAACATTTGAAATCTTAAGTGGAGTCCTTGAAGAAACACTCATTTCTTTGCAAGGAAGGATATTTAAATCCTAGTTGTCGAGTGACTTTGTGGCTAGACAAAGTTACACCTCAATAAATTAGCCCTATAAGGAGAGCCTAAAAAACTGGTAATTGGTTTCTATTTTTCTTACAATTTTCTCAATCACATTCATTCTTGAATTGTTTATTACATACTTGAACATTGCAGTTATATTGATTTATTTAAATGTATGTTTCAAGTATTTTTGATTGATTAGTGAGATTTCAAATTAAACTGGAGTCTAAAGAAAGTATCACTAGGTCCAAGTCTACTGGGTCCACAATATTCCAAAGTTTATCACCCACCAAGAGACAGATGCAGTAAGACTCAAACTGTAATTCTTCCTAACACTGCTAACGTCGGTACAATTGTGCTTATTAATTCCCCACTTGTTAATATGGCTACTCGACCTACTAGAAATTTAGCATGAAATGGAAATCAACGAAGTTCATTGAATATACCAGGTGTTTCCCATGACATGCCAAAGAGTGTGGAGAAATATCTACCAAGATACAAGCATGATGGTACTCGCATGGGGAAAGAACATATACATGCATATACATATGCCATGTCTAGATTACAAGTCGAACACGAAGACATCGCATGTAGGTTTTTTTCGCTAACCTTGGATGAGATAGCCTATGATTGGTATATTTTCTTACCCTCTGGTTCAATAAATTCTTGGGACATGCTCAAAAATTCTTTCATCATACAATTCAAATTTGCAATTGATCCTGCTAGTGTTTATCTGCAATTTGCTTCAACTCGTAGAGAACCTAGCAATCCATTACGCATGTTCGATACTAGGTTCCATAAAATGTACTCATGACTAACTACTCCTTACAATATTGCAGAGGATACCACAATCCAAGTTTTACTTCGAATCATTGGATCCATTGATAGCGGTGTTCTTCAGAAGAACAAGACATATAACGACACTCACAGGAGCATACACGAAAGCTCTTTTGGTGGAGCAACAAATGATGCCTTCGAGTTTCAGGATTGGTTAACTACCTTCGATCGGGTATCCAGGTATGAAAAATCAAATACCCATGATTAATAATTCTTTGATGACTCAAACTCCAATATTAAATATGATGCCTCAAATTCCAAATCAAATGGCTTATGCACCATAAAATAATCAAATGTTGTTAGCAAGTCACTATGCTGCACAGAAAACTAGAAATGATGCATCACAATTTAATGCATTTGGAAATGTTACCCTAAATCAAAACTTAAATCAATCTCAGAATTTGCAAACACAAACAATCCCATGTTTGCTCAAAATTTACAAATGCAACAGGATAATCCGATGTTTATGCAAAACATGCAAAATAAAACAAATTCTATGTATTCTAACCCATGGGTAAATCAAAATATATTACGTAATAAAAATTTACCCCATATTATGCCTCAAAAAAATGTTACAAATATGACACTTCATCAAAATGTACCTAATCATAGTTGGTTAAATCCTCAACCAAACATGTCAAATAAAAACACTTCTAGTTGGCTGAATCCAACTATTCAAAATGTTCCACCAAATCTAAATGTTGCAACTCAAAACAAAAATCAGCCTGTTAATGATACTCCTGATCCAAAAAAAGTAGCATATTTAGAAAGAATGTGCCTTAAATTGAGTAATGATATGGTAAAAATGCAGAAGCAAAACAATCAAAATGTTCAACCTAATTGAATATTTACCATGCAAAGACCTAAATATTTTAACACGAGACCAAACAATGGGGGTGTTTCAACTCCTGTGGTTAACAATAATGGAGCTTCAAGATCAAATTCAAAAGCCACAATTGTCAATATTATAGAGGTAGTTATGGATAACTGGTGTAGATTACATGGTATCAATGAATATAATGAACTAGAATGCAATGAATTTAGTTGTGTTGCAAATTACATTCAACACGGTTTGGATAAAATGGAGTTAGTTTCAAATAATGATGTGGATGAGGCTAGCACAAGCAAGGGTAAGAGTTCAGATTTTGTAGTGGGCATGTGTGAAATAGGTAAAATTGAAGAAGAAGAAGAAGAAGAAAGTGAACAAGAGGATGAGATTGTGGAAGAAGTGCATACTCTAAAACAATACAAGAAGCCAACTCATGACTAGCATTTACGGAGTAGAGGTAAAATTTATAACACATATTCCACCCCTCATAAGAATTTGAATGTGCCACCTGATGTCAAATCTAATAATAATCCCATTCCACCACCTTTACCTAAAAATTTAAAGGTAACTCTGAAAACATGCCAAAGGTTCAAGATGTTGAATCTACAAGTTATAACATTGTCAAAAATTTGAAGAAAACAAAGGCCAACATTAATCTTTATGATGCTTTTCAGTTACCTGAACAAAGGAAACTTTTAATGCAAAATCTAGGGTTTCAAGAAACAAAAGAGAGCCATGATGTTACTGAAGTTAAATATTTTTCTAAAAAATAAAAATAAGAATCTTTACCTTTTTTGTTAACGGTTTGAATTACATGAAAGAACGTACACAATTGCATGGTGGATTTAGGAGCATCAAGTAACGTAATGCCATATTCAGTTTTCCAAATATTAGGACTCACTCATACGAAGACTAATAAAATAGTTGTCCATTTAGATAAAACAGAGGTAAATATGGTAGGTATGTTGAAAAACGTGTTCATTCAAATTGCATCAGAAGCTAGAATTCAACAATACATTGATATTAAAGTTGTGGATATTTATGCTAAATATGGGTTATTGTTGAGTAGGGATTGGAGCAAGAACTTGAATGGCTATTTCTCAACAAATTTCTCACACATGTGGCTACCTTGGAAGGGAGTAGCAAATAAAATTTGGGTTGAACGAGAACCTAGAATTAAAGAGCTCATCACGGAATACAATAAAGAAACAAATGAAATTCTGTATAGTGAAATATATTTTTGTACATACGCCTTAGATGTTATTGAAAAAAAAAGTGAGCTAGAAGCATAAGGTATATCTAATGAATCACTTGCAGAGAATAATCTTGTCTGGATATTAAAATTTGATGGATCTAGATCTAGGTAAGGTAGTGGTGCTAGGGTGGAACTCATAAGCCCCAAAGGTAAGACCTCATTTCATGCTTATCGTTTACAATTCCATTGTACTTGCAATTTAGTAGAATATGAGGCATTGGTTTGTGGATTAAAACTAGCTTTGAGTAAGGGTATCAAATTCTTAAAAGTGTTAGGAGACTCATAGCTAGTAGTTAAACATGTTAAGGGTCAATATTTCTACAATGATAAAATATTAATCCATTATAGGAATATAGTTAGAAGCCTAATTGATGAATTTTTGGCCTTTAACCTTACTTTGATTTCTCGAAATGGCAACCGTGTTGTAGATGCACTAGTCGTTGCCGCATGTACGCTTAATCCAATCGATAATAAAAAGCTTAAAAAATTTACGATCGAGCTCATGCCTTGTCCCTTAGTTCCAGATAATGTAAATAATTTTTAAGTTTTTGAGAGTGATAGGCATATCTTTAATTTTGTAGCTAACTTTGGTATTTTTGAAAATAAAGTTATTGATGAGGATGAAATATTGCATGAGGACATCAACGAAAGTGAAGAAATGACTAAATTCAATAATATCCCTCAAGGTATGCTCTCTTTAGAAAAACTCTTCGATATAGGTTACAAAATTAAATCAGGTGGAAATGGGGATTGAATTAAAATTACTCTATGTCTTTTCTTCTTAGAGGTTTTTTTTCTCATCATATTTTCAAGTTTAGATGTCAAGGATAAAATAATGGGTGGTAACCCATGGTTTATGGGAAATATGCTCTATATTTAATATCATGGATTTAAAATTTCCTATTGATATTAAAAATTATTAAAAAGCTTCTAGTATGGGTTAGAAGTTTTTGAATTCCATATCAACCTATCAATAAGGATGTTTTTAATAATATTGGCAATACCCTAGGAAAGTTCATCCACGAAGGACCACCTACTAAGGAGCAAAAGCATATTGTATATACCTGGATATGTGTTACTATAAATATTTCAAAATCCTTTCCATAATCCATTAAGGTTAAATCTAAATCAAGATAATGGATCAACAATTGGATTATAGAAATAAATTATTTTGATATTAAAAATATTATGAGATTAGACACATAAAAAGAGATTGCAAAGTGAAAATCATACTATAATAGAATTTATATTATATCAATAATATTACATTTCCCAAAAGAGGATTAAAAAAATTTATGTAGTATAAGTTGAAAAAGACCATCATAGTTCAATGGATCAACCATCACAAGAAACAAAAATCATATCAAGTTATTGGAGCTTTACGAATAAATAGGTTTTTATGTCAATCCAATACATATCTCTTCATTAATTCCCTATCTTAGGTAGACTTGGTGGACTCACATCATCTTGAAAACCAATAGGAAGAACCTTAATGCATGATTGCATAACATATCTGGGAGGCTTATATTGCCTAGGGCCAAATTCATTTATAATCCATTGTTCTCTAAATTTGACACCATTTGTTTTTAGAAAAAAAATTATAAGGTAATTTTTCATTCAAAAAGAATTAAATGTGCAAAGGAAAATGTGGAGGAAAATTTTTAAAAAAAAAAAGGAGAAGGTCAAGTTTATTCTACATAAATTGCCTTCATTTTCTTCAAGTAGTATAAAATCCTCTTTTGCAATTGAAAGTAGTGTAGAGGTTATCCCTTGCACTTTAAGGTTTCAATAATAGCATAATAAGGAAGTGATTATGGAGGATATCCATAGTTATTTATGGTTTTAAAAGCAACATAACAAGGTAATTAATATGGAGGAACATACTTGCACTTTAGGGTTTTTAGCTAAACATAGAGAAGAAAGTGCTTTATAGATTATTCCTTGCACTTCAAATCATTTGGAGCAAGATAAACCTATAGATGATAAGTATCACTAGAATAATATTAAAAAATTGAATAGATTGATGAAGATGAAAGTGTTGGTGGAAATGAAAAATAGAGGAGGACCCATGAAGCAAAAGAACACACACAGAGAGAAGAAAATTTATAGGGTTATTGATATGGAAATAAAATCAAATATGGTAAGTTTTAATAAGTAGGACTATTCCCATAAATAAAAATAAAAAGTGATGATGAAAATGATACTTAGAATATTATGGGCATAAATAAGACTCCTAAACGAAGTTTTATTGAGAAAAATATTAGAAAAAATTTATATATTGTGCTTCTCTACCCGACCATATGATGTGTATTTGGTCCTAGATATCCACTTATATCCAATAACATTCTTTTTTTTTTTAAGATGGACCGATTCTTAAGTTTTATTCTTCATCAATACCTCATACTCTCCATATCATATTTTTATTATAGATTACCCTTAGCCTAAGAATATATGAAAGGATCTTGATAATGGGATACCTTCAAAATCAATGCTTGTGAAGGATCCTTCTAATATCACTCAAGAGAAAAAAATAGGCTAAGCATCCTTCAAATTTGTCTTAACTCACTTGGGTGTTGGACAAACCAAATAATCATTTGTATCCTATATTATCTCAACATCAAAAACTACAACTAAATAATCCAACTCATCATGACTAATCTGATCATGCAAGACTAAAGCATTCTAAACTAATGTATCTTGCTCATCCTGATATACTCCTAGATAAGAGGATCCTACATGAGATGCTAACCCTTAGGGGTTCAAATCAATAAGCAAGGAAAAACTGCTTGAGGAAGAATGAGATGATACTATAATAGAAATAGATCCAATCAATATCTTACAAGAACATATTAAATCTAGAATAAACAAAGAACTAGAAGAATCATTAGTTAAAAGCTCAAGTGGTGGGGTGGAAGGAGTACCTAGAATAATCTCATCAAATATGGCATTTCTCTTGATCAAAACCTTATGCCTTTAAGGATCATAAAGACAATATATATTTGAGGTATTAAAATACCCCACAAAGATACACTTATAAATATTTAGTGTCTACTTCTTCTAAAAATCCTTGGGGTATGTAATTTTGTGCTAAATACCCATAGATATAGAATCACGATACATTTGACTTATAATCTCTCAAGATGTTTCATGCTTCAAACTACCTCGGTAGGAACCCTATTGATGATGTATATTACATAAGTGATAGCATTACCCTAGAAATTATAATATAGCCCCTTGAAATGACTCATACATTGTGCCATCCCCATGATTACTCTATCTTTCTTCTTAGCCACACCATTCTATTTAAGAGTATATTGCATAGTCCTTTGATATGCAATCCCATAAAAATCTAAAAAATAATGAAAAGGATGGCTAACATATTCACCACCCCATATAACTTGGCAAATTTGATTCTCCTACCTAGCTAGTTTTCAACAAGATCCTTTAAGGTATTAAACCTCTCAAAAATGTTAGCCTTAGTATAGATAGTGTACAACCACACATATTTAAAGAAATCATACATGAAAATAAAGAAGTACTTATTTCTTAAAAGAGATAGTGTATCCATAGGTCCACAAGTGTCACTATGTATAATCTCCAAAGGATGAGATGCTCTCCTAGAAATTCTTTTTGGAAAGGTGTCCTTATGATGTTTTCCCAAATTGCACCACTAACATGCACCAAATGGATAACATATACATATAATCCCAATAACCATATGATGCTAACTCAGTTATCTCAAGGAACCATAGCTGAAATGCCCAAGCCTATGATTCCACTTTTGAAACTCATTATTATCATGAGCAATAATAGCAACACAATTTTTCTTACTAGAAAGAGTTGAAGAAAATGTAGATATTTATTCCAAATTATACATGAGGCTAGTCTCATCATAATAACCAAAAGTAATAGTTTTGAATCCAATTTATATATCCTTAATCACCCATTTATCAAGCAAAAATTTTATTTTCTTGTTTGTATGAATGTAATAAATAGATAAAAGGTTAGGGATACTATCATGAATATGAATTTCATAATAAAATTATGGATATCAAATGCTAATAAATCAAATCCTTTCAACCTATAATAATAATTCATCTCTGATAAAAACATATCCCCCTATATGAGTTTTATTGTAGCCTTGAAGAAGATGCTTGTGATTCCTCTAGTAGTCCCTAAATCTACTATCAACGCATCCAAAGAGGTGGATGTCTAATATGTAGAATGAAATACAACATAAAACTAATATATTTTTTTATCAAAACTATCCTATCCATCCTTGTCAAAATTCTTTATGATCTAGGGCTGCCTATACCTCATGTAGAGTAGAATAGTAGGAAGCACCATGGATGGAAAGCCACCTATAGGGAAACCTATGGTGTTTTTAATCAAGTTTGGTTCCTCATTTGAATTAATACTTGATGCGTTGTGACCTCCATGAGATGAGGTCGAGGGAGTTTATAGGGAAAGGAATTACAATTAAAGTAAACAATAGAAAAATTAAATACTTTGCATAAATTAAAATATAAGTTTTAGGGGACGATGTATTGAGAATTAAAATCCCTACTTTTGACTACAACAAGTGGCCATAAATCAACATAAAATTCATCAAAAAATAACTAAAATGAATGCAACCAAATAAACACATTATCAAGAATAAAAAACACATTAAACAAAGGAGGATAGAGTGAAATCAGTTATAACTTCCATTAACATGCCATAAATGATTACAAGATAATGAGGCCTAGAGATATTTATGCTCCTTAGGCAACATGCTAAGGTTCAAGTTACACTTGTTATAATAAAAAATAAATTGGGTGAAAGGAAGAGCCCATAAGGCTAGGTGGTAGGTTTAAGCATTCAACTCCCAATGCCTTTACAATAAAATTTAGGCCTATTTATAATCCAGGAGGGTTCCTTCACTATGACCTTTTGTACATAAGGCCTACAAATTATCCTCTAATTTTTAGATAAAATCCTTCTACATTTTCATTTGGTAGCTTTGAGATATTTGGATTTGAGGCCATTAATTCCTAAGGGTTTTTAGGACTTTGGGTGGTAGGATGCCATCGTCTTCTCTCATTGATTGTTGTGCTAAAATGGTTATACCATTAAGAATTTCCTTAATTTCCTCTAGAATATCTTACTAATTGATGTAGTAGGTATGACCTTCTTGACTAGCATAGATCAATAGGGTAGGCTCATGTGTATGATGGGTGATCATCACATTGACACAAAATTGGTTGTAATAGGATGGGCCACAAAAGTCTATATTTGTGGCCAATGGTGGGTGCTTCTCTTAAATGTTCCTTCACCTGCTTGCTTCCTTGCATGTCTATATACCATGTATTTTTGGATGAGATAGAACCTCCTTCAGCCAATGGCAAACCTCTTTCATCTGAGTATGTAAAATTTTCTCTTTGGGCTCTGAACTAGTCACCATGTATCTAGTCTTGAGTCTCATCAGGGTCTTTTTCTTTCTTCACATACTCTCTCTATTAGGGTTGTGTAGACCGCTACATTGAAAATTAATAGACTATGAGACTTAGTGTCCTTAAAGTGGTTGGACTAGGATAGGAGATGGGTGCTAATCATAATGGAAGATCTAATGGTTGACATAGATATGAGCTTGTGTAACTCCTTTTTGAAGCTCTTTTCTTTTGATTGAAGGTAGATGATGCCTCCTAACTACCTTCTTTTATCTTGTCCTACTTTAAACTAAGTTTCCTCTAAGTAAAGCAGGATTGTAGGGGAATATTACCTATAGATTTGGTGGATCCTAGGGATATTTAGCCTATTAAAATAAGTAAACCTATACTTCTTGTATTTTCTTTGATGTAGAGTCAAAATTAGTAGCTAGAAAAAGGAAAAAAATAAAGCAAAGGAGATGAACAAAATCTGCCTAATATATAATGGAAAATACTAGCTTTGATTTGAGACCCTTTTCAAAGCCTCACTATTTTTTTGGCACTTTTTTGATGTGATGATCTGGCTAAGAGGGTTAGTGCATGTGAGATGACCTTATTAGGAGAGTAGTTGTATGATATTCATGATTCTAGGTATGTTACATGACTCTATATATTAACCAGAGGCTTCAACATAGCTCATATCCTACTTTGATGAATGTTATTCTATTTTTTAGTAGATTTTGGATGCTTCAAATTTCTAGTTGATAAACTAATAGACCCTTTTCATTTGTTGAGTGTGCCCATGTTTTATTTTGGCCATTTTTCCATGATTATTTTTGGAAATGTTTAGACTAGAAGGCATTCCCGAGCTTACTAAATCCTTTCATGAGAATTTTACCCCTTCCCTACAAGAATCTTGGGTTTTATTTCATTGACATACTACTAACACTATTAGCAAATTATCTAGTATTATAATTACAAATCCAATAATCTAAAAAGGTTGGATCAACTTTCAAATCCATTTCCCTAGTTAGGGAATGGACTTGGATTCATTGAGTGGATAGAAACCCTATCATCAATAGATACCTCTTATCTACCACCAAAAAAGTTTCAAGGTCTTTGATTAAGGTGGGATTTGGCTTATCTACCACTAGAAAGTCTTTAAATATTTTGTGTACTTGGCCCATTTTGTTAGCATTGCCTCATGGCTTGCGGAGCTTTAAATATACCAGTAGTTTTTGGCATGATTCCTTTCTTTTTGAAATCTCTACAACATCAGTTATCTAATAAATAGAAGAATCTTCAAATCTCCTCGCCTTTGTTTATCCTTGAAAAATAGTCTCATACTAGAAATTTTTCTCCAGGCATGATGCTCATGTGAATAAATTTTCTTTGAGGATCCAATTTTTCTCTAGAGTTCATGGAGGAAAAATGCCTTTTATATATTCCTCCAATGGGTAAGGTTGCTCAAGACTTGTGTCTCTAACAATTTCTCCTCCCCTTAAATTATCCCTAGCAAGCTAATGATTTTATGTGTTGCTAAACCAACAATCGGTATGATTATATGCTATTTTACCTCATGTTTAGTCATGGTAGTTGTCTCTCCCTTTATGGTCCTACTAGAAGTGCATAGGATGTTGGTTTCTCATGATCCTCTTGGTATTTGGTCATTTTATGCTTGCACAAACATATTCTTTCTATGAATTTATCTCTTAGCATAACATTAATATTTTCCATAAAAATATGGTTTTATTATTTTCTCTAAGGGACTTGGTGCTTATGCTAATGCTCTAAGAATCCATGTGCTAGATTTGATGATTAGCTTGTAAGTTCTTACGTAAAATTTTATTCGTTAGATTTACTTACCTACCATAAGGATTTATATCACCTACTATTGTATTTGTCATGTGCTTCCCAGGTGTTAATTATCATACTCTTCATAGATCCCCCTTATAGTTGTTGGTTAGGGCACACCTCCCTAGGAGTGTATTGAGATCCTTCTATCTATATTTGGATCATGTGATACCATTAACATTGGGGCAATGCATTATTGACCATAGATGAGCTATGATAATTATGTCTCATATACCCATTGCTCTAGATAATCATTAGGGATGTATGGATGCACCTCATCCATGTAAGAGTTAGATTTTGACAACTCTTCTTCTTTCAAAGTAGGCCTACTCTTGTCTAATTTCTTTGAAGGGGAATTTTTCTATGTGGTACATGTGGAGAATCTCCAAGGAGATCTTGAACTTGATCTCATACTTATATTGGAGTAGCATGTGAATAAAATATAGCAATAGGTATCCTCAAATCTTAGTGATGAAGTCTCTTGAGATGCATATTCCAAATGAGACTAGGAGATCAATTACCAATATATCTTGGTGAACCATCAAGTCGAGGCATGCTTGGGTTACCATAGGAAGGTCATGAATTAGCCCAAATACTAGCACTAGAGTGTCATCTAACTACACCATACTACTATTGGCATGCTCTATAGATAGGCAAAGTGTCTACTAATTTTTTTAGCATTATCGAGGTGCTAGACCCTGGGTCACCTATGCAATTATGTATTATTTGGTCTCCATAGACCAGGGTTAGGTATAATGACATAGATTTAGGCCTACTAGGCTATAGGTATAAAATTTATATCAAAATGAGTGTCCCTTATCAACTAATATCTTTCTACTTCTTTAGGGCCTCTTCCAAGTTCATCTATTCTAAAATAGAGAGGATGTCCCAAAGAGGGTATGGCTATAGTTGAATTTCTTAGGTTCTCCACCACACTAAAGGATACAACATAAGGGTTTATTGGAATAGTTGATGATATCAAAATTGTATTTCTTTCTATTATCAAATGTGTCCTTGATGGATTTGCAATAGGCTTCCTAAAAGGTTTAGGGAAATCTCTTGACTGTTCATATTGCTCAGAACCAATTCTTTGGTGCAATTTGTGCTAGGGGTCCCTTTGTTTGTTTGGTTATATCCTTTAAGTTCTAGCATCTATTAATATAAGTACCCATTTCTCTTTAATATCCCTCATATCGGTCTATATGTTATACTCAGATTAAACTTGTGGCCTCCTACTTGTGTGGCTTGCTTCATCCAATATTACTTTTTCTTCATCCTAGGTAACAAAGATATGATCTAAAATTGGGGATTTGGTAGCTTATGGTGTAGTTGGATACAAAGTGATAGGTTATAAAATCAACATTAGTACTTAAAAATTAATATAATATGTAACATTATGGTTATAACGAGACATCCTAACAACTTGAGATCATGTTCTGACATAATAGTTAGAAGGATAGTCTAGAGTAGTATTATACCAGCCATTAGGATCGTCAAGATAGTTGTTATGGGTCAAAACCAAGTACCTAGAAATATTGTAGGTATTTGTAGGAATAGGGTTGACATTTGTACTACCTTCTATGTTGGGTCCTGAGAGTGACTAGAATTTTAATTGACAAAAAAAGGGGGCTTGTGGTATCGAATCAAAGGCAGTCAGACATTCAGATTTCTTATTAGAAAGTAGGCTTTGGATGACTTAGGTAGGAAAGTATTTAGACATTATACTACATCTTCAAGGTTAAGACATCATTATATAGGGTCATCATAGTTTTGAATAATTCATCCATTTTGGCATCTAGAGGAGAGGGAGTTCAATTTTGCTCTGAGTATGTGATAGAATAAATCAAAATGGTGGAAAGTTGTATGGTTAGAGAGGAATAATAAGAGGGATAAATAGAAGGAAATAATGGTGGAGGTGGTCTATTGGCTAGCATTAATATTTGTAATAGGTCCTTTTTAACTTAAATGGCTATCTCATAGGTCTCTAATAGTTAATTCCCACCATTAGACTTGCCCATCATTGTAATCTTAGAATTGGAATATTTTAGATAATAAATAAATACCATACACATAGGTGGTAAGATATTTTAGGGGATCCTTTTCCATGTATGATGAAATTGAATGTTGAAATTATCCATTATATTTTTAGGTACACTCTTTATGCTCATGAATTGTTCCAGGAGAGATGCTCCATTTTCCTTCTCTCTAAATTTATTTATTAGAAGTTCCACCAACTAGTCCTATATTTTTATTAATCATGGAATAAGGTTGAGGTTGAGGTACCATTCATGATATCTCCCTTGATAAGAAGCTACCAATATCCGCAAATATATTTATTGATTTTCAATGAAATGCACAATGCACAAGCTCACAAGGTGTTGCATGCATTTTATCAGAGTGACAATGTCTTCTCTCGAGAAGTAAGGTAAGGACTTGATGAGGAAAGAATTAGGTCCTATATGTTAGGTGGATATGTGGAATTAAGGGACCTTTGTCATTCCATGTCAAAGGTTGATGTACTACAACCACCATGTTGTATCATTGGTTCCTCTATCTCCATTTAGTGGTGGAACCAACTCTTGCTAATTGTCTTAGGCAAATACTCTTGTTACAAGAATTCTTCTCATATAATTCTAGGTTCTTATTTTGATAACAAATTCACTAGGTGGGGATATTTTGCTTCAACAAGATCATGCAATACAAACCCCATTGGAATCATGGTCTATCTTTTGTTGGATGACTTCTTCAAAGTATTTATATTTTCAAATATATTTGCTAGGTGAATATTTTGATGCTTCAATTCAAGTGGGTGGACTATGACCTTAATTGAGGTCATAGTCAAAACTCTTCAATATTCATAGGGTGAACGTAGAAACTCATCCCATTGAGAATACCACACAAATCTATTGATGTGTCTAAATGCACCTACCCATCCCAGTAAAAAATTGACAAGTGAGGGGCTCTCATACCTCTTGTAGAATAGAAAAAAATAGGAAGTTACATGAGTGTAAGAACACTTTTAGGGCAACCTCCATTATTTTTAATCAAGGTCAACCTCCTATCTAAATTTATTCTTGACACATATTTTCTTATATGACTTGAGGCTACGGGGGTTTATAGGGAAAGGAATTGTAATGAAATTAAAAATATAAAATATACATACTTTGCATAAATTAAAGCCTAAATTATGGGGTAAAAATCACAAAGAATTAAAATCCCTCTTTTTGATTGCAACAGATGGCCAAATTGAACATGAAATATATCGACCTATGGCTAAAATTAATACAACCAAAAAAAATATTACTAGGAAAAAATACATTAAACAAAGGAGGAAAAAATTAAATTGGTCATTACTTCCATTAACATTCCAAAAATTATTAGAATACAATGATTTCTAGAGGGTTCGATGCTCCTTAGGTAGTGGGCCAAGGTTCAAGCTCTACGTGTTACAATAAAAAAGAAATAGAATCAACTTTTTAAGCCATTTCCCTAGTTAGGGAATGGACTTGGATTCATTGAGTGGATAGATACCCTATCATCAATAGAGGCCTCTTAGATACCACCCAAAAAATTTTAAGGTCTTTAATTAAGATGGGATTTGGCTTAGGTACCACTAGAAAGTCTTAAAATATTTTGTGTACTTGGCCCAAGTTGTTACCATTGCCTCATGGCTTGGGGAGCTTTAAATATACTAATACTTTTTGGCATGATTTATTTCTTGTTAGTATCTCTACAACATCAGTTGTCTAATAAATAGAAGGAGCTTTAGACCCCTTCATATTTATTTAGCCTTGCACAAGAGTCTCATTCTAAAATTTTCCCTCCAAGCATGATGCTCATGTGAATAAATTTTGTTTGGGGAGCCACTTTTTCTCTAGAGTTCATGGAGCATAATGGAGGAAAAACGTGTTTTATAGATTCCTCCAATTGGCAACGTTGCTCAAGACTTGTGTCTCTAACAATTTCTCCTCCCCTTAATTACCCCTAACAAGCTAATGATTTTATGTGTGGCTAAACTAGCAATTGGTATGATTATATGTTATTTTACCTCATGTTTAGTCATGGTAGTTGTCTCTCCCTTTACTTTATGGGCCTACTAGAAGTGCATAAGGATGTTGTTTTCTCATGATCCTCTTGGTTGTCGGTTGTTTTAGGTTTGCACAAACATATTCTTTCTATGAATTTATCTCTTGGCATAACATTAATATTTTACATAGAAATATGATTTTATTATTTTCTCTAAGGGACTTGGTGCTTATGATAATTCTCTAAGAATCCATGTGCTAGATTTGATGATTAGCTTGTAAGTTCCTACATAAAATTTCATTTGTTAGATTTATGTACCTACCATGAGTATTTCTATCACCTATTATTGTACTTGGTATGTGCTTCCCATGTGTTAATTATCATACTCTTCATAGATCCCCATTACAGTTGTTGGTTAGGGAAAACCTCCCTAGGAGTATATTGAGAGCCTACTATCTAAAGTTGGGTCATGTGCTACCATTAACATTGGGGCAACACATTTTTGACCATAGATGAGATATAATAAGATGGTAGATAAAGTTGTAATCTCTTGATACCATATCCTACCATGTTTCCTTATGTGGAGATACATTCCCATGATTAGACAGGTAGTTAATACTATCTTGAAATTTGGATTTTATGTTGGGCAATCCTTTTTGAATTGGAAGGCTTTCTTGATCATTATTTCCAAAAAAAATTTGTTACTATATAAAATATTTACACTATGTACAAAGGAATACCTAGTGATAGATCAACCCATGCTAGCTACCTCGAATACTTTTTTAGGATATGATCCCTATGTCTCATATGCCCATTACTCTAGATAATCATTAGGGATGTATGGATGCACCTTGTCCATGTAAGAGTTGGAGTTTTAAAACTCTTCTTCTTCCAAAGTAGGCTTATTCTTGTCCACTTACTTTGAAGGGGATTGTTTCTATGTGGTACATGTGTAGAGGCTCCAAGGAGTTCTTAAACTTGATCTCATAATTGGTTTGGATTAGCGTGTGAGTCTATCTAGCAATAGGTATCCTCCAATATTAGTGATAAAGTCTCTTAAGAGGCATATTCCAAATGATATTGGAAGATCAATTACCACTATATCTTGGTGAACCATCAAGTTGAGGTATGCTTTGAGTGCTATAGGAAGGTCATGAATTAGCCAAAATACTAGCACTAGAGTGTCGTCTAACTACACCACCCTAATATTGGCATGCTCTAGTTTTAGGCCAAGTGTCTCTACTAATTTTTTTAGTATTATCAATGTGCTAGACCTTCGGTCACCTATACAGTTATTTATCAACTGGTCTCCATAGACCAGGGTTAGGTAGAATGACATAGGGTTGGGCCTAGGCTCTAGGCCTAAAATTTATAGCAAAATATGTGTCTCTTATCAGCTTAGCTCTTTCTAGTTCTTTAGGACCTCTTCCAATTTCTTCATCTATTCTAGAATATTATCGCACCAACCCCAATCGCACCACCATATCTACTCATCTCTCCCACCATCTCTTCTACCATCATAACCACTATCACTTCATAAATCTCTCTCAAATGCTTAGTCAATATCACTTATAACAATGAAACCAAATGGGCCTCTACCTATTTATAGCTAAATTTTGTACCTCCAAATGTAAACCCATATTTATTGAGCATGTATAAACATGAATCCACATTTGGAAGGTGCATGTAAACTTGACCAAGCGTTTGACCATAACCAAACATGATTTTATGTTTGAAACTAGATAAACACTAACCTGTATTTTGTAAAAAAATACAAAAAAAACAAAAACAATTTTCACTCCATAAATGCTTCCAACAAATCATCACGCTAGAAAATAGATTAGTTTGGTCCCTCAATTTTTGAGTGTTATTGTGTTCAAGAAAAATTTCCAAAGGTTTTCATTAAGACCTCTCTATGGGGTTACAAACACAAAAATTTCTTACAAAAATCAATTTGGTTGGAATTTCTATAGTCACTAGGGTCCTTGAGCTCCTAGGGTGGTTGGTTCCTTTACCACATCATCTTGCACTTCATTTCTACCAAAGGTAAATTTTTGACAACATAGAACCACTCCAAAATTTGAGCATCCAACTCGATCTTGATTTTCAACATTTTCATCCATCACATTAATCTCTTTTTATCATTCACATTCAGTCAATTGGCTTGTGGGTTTCATTCTTCACCTATTCACCAATTGAGGGGGTAAGCTAAAGTAAAAAATTTCAAAAGTCATTCATTCTTTTCGTCGAGATAACCTGAGTCTGTTTCTCCATCCAGTAATACTGGGTGTCTCTTGTTTTTGCACCACATTATGTTTTACGCAATGTGGTACAAAAAGGGGCATCTATAGACACCAAAACCTAGTCCTTCACAAAGCCCCCCATCCACCCCACATTCCTGCATAATAAAATATGCCTAAGTCTAAACTTAGGTATAAAAATCTTGCACATAATCCTATTTTCCAGATTTTATTAAATTTGGAAAATCTCCCTAGGATACCCTGTCTTCCCATTTGAAACGTATCCTAGCCAACACTACCCCTCCATTTTATCAGATCTCACACCTCACTCCACACATCACTCCGCTTCCACCTACCCACATGCCACTAGACCAGCTAAGTGAGTCATTGTGACTCACTACAGCTACCTAGGATAGGTGGTTACCTAGTCCCTATCACTTGGTAGCTTTGGCTTACCACCTATCTTTTCCTTCAAAAACCTAAAATGTCTATAAAGGCACCATCATATCATCACCCAAAATATACTAGTAAATAAACTATTATGCTACAATAATATCTATAGGAGGTCAACTGCTTCCATGGAGATCAGTCATCGAGGTCTTGGATCAAACCCTAAGGTTTATACCACTTCAGTCACAAACACCAGTGGAAATTTACATGGAGGTAAACATGTATTCACATTTACCAAATGCCAAACCATGTTTATCCACCCCTGAATGCAAGCCCACATTTGATCAAGAGCAAGTCCAACCCATGATAGATAGAAATCAAGTTAGGTAAAAATTAGCAAGGCATTTGTTCATTGTTTTATTTGTGTTTTTTGTGCATCGTGTTATAGTTTGCTTATGAATTCATATTTAGGATTTTATAGTAGCTACTTCTATCCATATAAATAGTTTCTATTGAATCGTGTGTTTACATTCATGTATGTGCAGGTTATATGTTCTTTAAAGTTATTGTAGCAAGGATGATCCACAAGGATAGTTGAAGCCCATCCACCACTTGGATTGTAGCAAATAATATTCGGGACACCACCTTTGTTTGATCAACCAAAAGGGTTTTCCCCATTTGTGCTCATTGTATTCTTTGAAAGTAACCATTTTATTATTGTAATCATACCCTTGCACACTCAAGGCAAATGATTTGTAAAAATGAGACTAAGGCTACAATAAAATTAAATAAAAAGTTCATTTATTTTGTAATTGCTTGTCTTTCACTATTTCATTTGCAAAAGGTATCTTCTCATTTTATTACAAGTAGATAACTCATAATGTATTTATAATAAAATTTAGGCTTATTTACAAGTTAGGAGGAGGGTTCCATCCCTTGAAATTTCTATGCAGGAGGCCTACAAATTACCATATTCTTCTACAACAAAAATCCTTTTGCATTTTTAGTCAGTATCTTTGAGGTCTCTAGATCTAGGGCCATTAATACCTAAGGGATTTTGGGCCTTTAGATGGAAATATGCCATGATAACCTCTCATTTCTTATTGTGCTAGAATAATTTCACCATTAAGACTTTGTAATATTTCCTCTAGAATCTCTTGCTAGTTGAAGTGGTAAGTATGGCCTTCTTGACTAGCACAAATCAATAGGGTAGGCTCACATGTATGATGGGTGGTTTTTCCACTGATACATAGTTGGATCTAATAGGTTAGGCCTTGAAAGTTAATCTATGTGGCCAATGGGAGGTGCTTCTCTTACATTCTCATTCACCTATCTCCTTCCTTGCATGTGTGGTTGCCACGTGTTTCTACATGAGGTGGAACTTCCTTTGAATAATGGTAGGTCTCCTTCATCTAAGCGTGGGTGCTTTTCTCTTTGGGATCTTGATTGGTCACAACATGTCTGTACTTGAGTCTCATTAGGGTCCTTTTCTTCATTATCATGCTCTAATTTTAGAAGGATCACATAGATTGTTGGATTAAAAATTAATGGACTATAAGCCTTAGTGTCCTTAAAGTGGTTGGCCTAGGGTGGGATATGAGCACTAACTATATATGGAAGACTTAATGGTTGGCATGGCTTCTGAGATTTTCCACCTCCTATTTGAAGCTCTTTTATTTTGATTGAAGATGAATGCGACCTCTTGATCACCTTCTTTTAGCTTATCCTACTTTTGACTTAAGTTTCCTTTGAGTGAGGTGGGGTTGTAGGGAAGAGTCCCTACACTTACTTTTTTCAAAACTCACAAGTAGGCTTCTCAAAAGGATTTTTGGGCTTCTTATCATTCTATTCAGAAGTTTTGTCATTCTAAACTTTAGCAACAACTTCTTTTGTATGAGCCTAATTAAGAACAAAATATCCCTTATGTGTATTTATTCTAGCCTAATGATACAAAAATCACTTAAATACCTCATCAATGGATGGTGTAGGATAATCTAAAAAGAACCTATGAAGTATTTTGAAAATAACAACCACTTTCTCATATACTTGAATAATATTTTTGAAGATATTATTAAGCAGACCAATGTTATTTTGCTTCTCCAATGCTTCCTATCCTTCTTTTCTCTTCTTGGAAAGTCCTATTGTAATTTGGATATCCTCTTGTAGTTTTATGAACCAAATTATATACTAAAAAATGGTGTCAAATGATACCATTTACAAAATTTGATCACACATCCCTTAAAATTTCTCAATTAGTACTTTAATATCCATGGTGCTATTAACATGAGTGTCATACACATTGTTAATATGAAGCTTGATAATACTATTAACCTCATCCTTCTTATCTATCTAGAGCACTTCACCACTTTAGAATTAGTGTCACAAGGTTCCTCATTCACATATTTGAGTAACCTATTGCTTCAGAGTAGAGTGTCAATATTGATCTTCTAGGTAGCATAGGTGGTAGGACAACTTAATAAGGGTATATGATGATCCATAACTATTCTATCAAAATTAAAAAATCTACATGTATTTATGACCAAAAATAATACCAGTAGAGAAAGCTCAAATTTTTTTGATATTTGAATAATAAGCAGACTCAAAATTCTTTTGTATGCAAAAGTTATGGCCTTATATTTTTTTCTTTAAAATTAAAAAATACCTCCAAAATCTTAGAGAAAATTAAAATTTTGAGTACCTATAGCAAGTGAGAGGCCACCACATATTGATGAATTAGTGGATAAGGGGTTGCCAAGCATGCATTGACTATGTAGCATATTTATAAATCATGTGATGCTACTTGTAATTATCTATTTTTCTACCTGATATATGAACCATACTACATCATTTGTTGTTTTATAAGTAACTACTAAATTCATGCATTTCCAAGTCTATTATTGACTGTGTGAGCTAATTTTTAAGTTCAATAGGTTGGTTCAATATGATTGGTAAAACCCATATTTATATGTGCCAAGTGGCATACAACCTACCACATCAACCATAGTATATTTTACCATGTCATCCCAATTAGAACTTGCCATATCAACATCTATGTAATCTCTTCCATTTATCGTGTATTGCCTTGGGATTTGTACCATATTATCATCTACATATTTACCTCCAATAGTCATCATGTGTTCTACCATGTCATTTATATGTATTATGATGCAAGAGCCTATCTTCCAAAGGGCATAATATTTGATCTGACTGTTGGATCAGCTTGAAATTTTATGGGGAGCTAGATAGCAAGGTGGACAATATCTTGGCAAGTCTTGAAGATTTTTCAATGTGTTATCAGGCTCTAATTACTTCATCTAGTGCCTCAAAAATAGGATTTAGTGTTATTTTTAAATATAGAAGAAAACATATGTGGAAAAATTTCTTATTTAGGCATGTATAGGTGTTGATATTTTCTAGGAGGCTTAATATAGATGATACGATGGTGTGTGTTAATTTAGGGGGCTATCTAAGCTTTTTTTGGTTGGCACTAAAAGACAAAATGATCTAAAAATAAAAAATATTTTAATTTCTTATCTTTAGGGCTTTACGATTTAGGTTTTGTTTTAGGGTTTCTTTTGGGATATATATATTCTCTTGGTATCATATTGTAAAAGGCATGAAATCCAAGAATGAGAAAATAAAGCATTTATTGATCTATTTTCATCTATTATAGCTTATATGTGATTGGGAATATTTTTTTTCTTTGTTTCTTTTTTGTCATGGTTTAATGTGATTGGAGGTTCTTGTTTTGACCTCTTGCAGCTGGATTTACACCATATTGCCACATCACCTATAGGAACTATCATGTGTCACCTTAGAATTCGTGTATCTACTATGAAGTAAACTATAGAGATTGTCATGCTAGCTATCATATGTTACCTTAGGCTTAATGTATTGGATTCCATATTAGTTGTGTGCACTTCCACATGCCATTCATATGGTCCTTCCACATCAGTGTTTCTACGTAAAGGGGGTGCCATGTCATCAAGGAGGTACATCATCATTTATTTCCACATCATCAATTTTTTTTTTGATCTTATCAATTTTCCAAAAGGAATGGTATGGGAGGGATTTGAACCTAGGACCTCCCTTGTTCCAATCACTTGAAAAGACCAAGATAACTAGCCTTCTAAGTTCTAATATTGGAATGGGAATGAATAGCAAAATTAAAAAGTTATACCACAAAAAACCTTCCCATAGATGTCTTACACAAGTCTATGTCATGCTAACATAGGTGTGCATTGCAATTTTTTTTGCATAACTACCATTATAGAGAATATTCTTTTTTTAATTTTAATTTTTAAGGAATAGAGGGAAATGAATTTTTTTTTAACAAAAATTTGGAGTACCTAGAGGTTAAATGGATGAAAGTTCTAAACTAGGACCTTCCTAGTTTTCATAAAGAATCCAAAATCCTAATGATTTATCCATATTTGTTATAGTTTCACCTACAAAACCATTTTTTCAAGCACAACCAATCTTACCATCATCTCATGCATATATAGTAGAAACATTATTGAACCATTTTTTTAACTTTATGAAGTGTCTTGGAGGTCTTTTCTAATTATGAAATCCTTCCCATGACTTATCTTGCACTAGGGTTCTATCTAAAAAAAATTACATAGTTTTATTCTTCTTTAATAGTGGCCAAGTAGTCTACCCTCTCACTAGTACTACCATTGGACAACAAAAACCATAAGAAAAATGGAAAATATTTTTTGAAAAATATATAAAATACAAATGATACTTTTAAAAAACCTCAAGCAACCCAATCTTGAAACTAGCAAATTTATTTGGTCAAAAAAATAAAACAAAACAAGATTGAGTGTTAATGAAGGAGGGAGGAACCTATCGATCAATATTTTCCTTGGAGCAAATCAACTGATTCTAGTGATATCCTTGTGATCTAGGTCTACCTAGGGCTTTTATTGAAAACCCTCTAGATAATGTTGCTTGTGTTTAAATAATATTCTTCTCTAGCTCTTGTAAAACTTACCTTCAAGAGAATATTTGGAAGAAAAACCTCCTACTTGGAAGCAACTAAATAATGAATATTGACACCTACTCTAATACCATATAAAATTTCATATCAATTTATAGAAGCATATGGAATCAAATATTTTCTAGTATTGCTTAGAAAAATGAATACACAAAATGAAAAGTAGAACATAGAATATGATGGGGTGTTCATGATCACCAAATAATCTTCACTAACAAAAATAAAATTACACTATAGATAATAATAAAAATATTGGTATTAAGGGGTGTTTATATCCAAATATATGACGCCTTTAGTTTAATGTTGGGAGACTGACCCTTAGGAATGCAATATTACAAAAACTTACAAATATACCTTTTTCATGGTTTACATGTGGCCAAAGGACAAATATAATAAATGCACGTACAAAAAATTAGTTGTGGCCTTGAGAGGCTTAACCACCACATATCCAATAGGTACTTGACATATAATGCACTATTTATTGACAAGTAGGGACATGTTGTTGTACATAATCACAATGCTTACTAAGCATACAAACTAAGAAATAGATATGATACTTAGGTTTTCCATTTTTTTGAAATGGTTATAGTTTTTAATTTTATAAATGAGAAAATAAAAGTATGCTAGAAAAATGCTTTGCTAGGGTTTGATGAGGAAAAACTACACTGCTAGGGTTTGATGAGGAAAAACTGCTCTACGAGGATGGCAGCCATTTCTGGAGGAGGTCTAAGGATCTGGAGGAATGTCGCGATAGCATCGGGTCCGTCACAAAGAGTGCATGCTTGTGATATGTTTTCATCTAAAAATAATAAGAAGAAACAAGATTTTCGTGCATGTCAGGAACCACTTGTTAAAGAACAATGGATGTTTGGAACAATGTGAAGTCAGGCAGGTTTTAGTGGTTCAACCAGACTCGATGGTGGAAGATGTGGAATATTTAACCAAACATGCACTTATTGGAAAAAAATTTGGCATCCGAATTTCTCTCCCATTTTTGGAGACTTGGGTTAGGAAGACTTGGAATCTTGAAGGCAACATGGAGGTGATGCTAAGTGCGAACAACTATTTTATGGTGGTTTTCTCTTGTCTTGTAGATCACAACAAAGAATTTGAAGGGAATCCTTATTTCTATAACCAAGCGGTACTCTTTCTTAAACCCTGGCATGTGGGTTTCAACCCCCAAGAGGAGCGATCATTGTGGGTTCAAGTATGGGTTCGGCTTCCATGGATGCCATTGTAATTCTGGAGAACTGATATCTTGCATAAGATTGCCCTTCTTCTTGGGAAGCCGGTTGGACCATCATAACAGACAATGGATAAAAAGGTAATCTCTGTTGCCCGTATTTGTGTTGAAATTTATTTAAATAATCCCATTCTATATTCTATTGAAATACAGTTTGGATTGACTACATGGGTTCAAAAACTTGACTATGAAGCTCTTCTATTTCCTTGCCATATTTGTCGTGAATATGACCACCTACAAATAGAATACCCTAATTTTGTCCCACTTGTGGCTTCAAATATTGGGCTCTCTTGATCTGGATAAAATTTGGATAAAGGAAAAACCTCAATAAAGGAAGGGAAATAGGATAAGGAAGGCTTTGTTTCGATAAAATCCCAAAATAGAGGACGAAGGGAAAAAAAGACCATAAGGATAGCCAGCCAGATTCTCTACTCAACCATTTTGAAATATTATATGATATTGATCAGTGCATAGAGATACCTAAACCGTCACTACCTGATGCAAATATAATAGGGTCAAATCATATGTCTCTTCTTTATGTGGAACTTAAGGAATCAGATCTAGGGGTTTTGAATGAAGAACAAAGGGCTTTGGATCTGAGTATAGGTGATATGGTTGGATCTAGCCCTAGAAGGAAAACTATTTTAGAAAGTGGTACAGGTTTAGTTATGCCCTATCCTACTCAAGCATTGATGCAGTCATCCTTGGATTGTAAAACTCCTATAGTGTTGGGATTGCAACAGAAAACAATTAAAAACAATATTTCAAATAAGAATATGAAGGTGGGTCAAAAGAAGGACCAAGATAAAATTAAGTTAATGGGGAAGACTTTTGTGGAGTCAAGCTTGGTGAGAACACTAGAATCCCATTTTTCTAATCCCCAAAAATTATTATCCTTTCATGGAATGTAAAATATGGTCAACTCAATTAAACACCTACAAGAAATGAACAAATTGATATAATATGACCCCTTGGGCAGCCCTCATGAGGCTCACAATGGTTCTAGCCACTCTAGAAGGGTTTTTGGAGGCTAATGGCCCAATTTTGGGAGGTTTTGGCCCAAAATTCACCATTGTACAACCCTGGGATGGTGGAAAATTCCCACTATCCCACCCTGGGATGGTGGTGAGCCATCATCCCAGGGTGGGACGACGAGCAAGTTTGACCCAAAAAAAGTCAAATCTGGGCTAAATGGCACCCATAAAATGCCATTTAGCACACCATTTGGATCATGCAGGTCAGAGTGCACTAATTACTTATGACACACTTCATAATGGAGGCCCAAAATGGATATTTTATTCCCCATCTAGTGCATGCCTCCATTGGGACAAATTGTGCCTCCTGCCATGCATGCCTTTTTGCACATTAGCCCCTTTGGGCTATAAAATGGATACATGGTCCACAAAAAAACAAGGAGAGGAGTTCTAGGATATGCAATGGAGTGATGAAAATATTTCCCATCACTTTATTTTTCCTTATTTCCCTCGTAATCTCTCTTTTGCGAAGGGGGTTACAAGGTGACTTCAAGAGGGTCTTTTGAGCGTAACTTTTCCATCCGGGTGAATTTATTCACCAAATTTGATTAAAACACACCTTAGATCATTTAGGAACATATTCTAGTGATTTTGGTAGCAAAAAGTGGTCAGATTTTGTGGGTATTCCTTCCCAGGGTGCCCCCCAAATAGTTGTAGTCACCACTGTCCCCCCTATGATGAGGGTAAATTATTACATAATTTCACTACTATTTTTAATTAGCATTTTTATATATTATCACATGATTCTACATTTTAGATTTCAGGTTATTTGTAGTTAAATTTACAAAATTATAGCATTTTTAAGTTTTTGCAGGCTCGCATGGCCCATCCAGGCACTCCAGTTTGATGCAGGTGGATATGGGTAAAAATTTGAAAATATAATATTATGGGTTGTATTTAAATATCAATTTATACATTATGTCCAAATTTCATGAGTTTTGGATATGTTTAGGTTTCATGATTTGCTTGTCTTCTTCTTTGCAGGTTGCAGGCGGGCAGTGCAAAATTGAGGGGTCTAAAAATGTAATTTTTGATATATTTTTGGTGATATCCTCTCAAAAAATTCTATTTAACATCTCTGCAAATTTTCAAGTCATTTGGACATGTTTTGATATATTTTTAATATATGCACTATTTTGCCCCTATGGGGTTACATGTTTTCACTATACACCCTTGTTATTTGGCCCCCTTGGATTCTTTGTGTGTAGGTGCAGGTTATTATAAGGAATTGGGAATTAACATAAGACCTTAGATATTGTAAATACAAGTAGCGATGGCATTGGATCACCCACCTCGATTGTGGGTATGCAGAGAAACATTGGATGTGCACCTTGATTTCATGAAATAATTGGTCTTTGGGCACCCAAAATTGTAACAATTGTATCAAATTTTGAGCCCTAAATGGTAATTCTATGTAAATTTGGATCTTATCCAACAAATTAATGAGAAGAAACTTGCTTTATTTCATTTCCTTTTGTTTGGTATTCTTTCATTTTCACATGCATGCTTCATTTTTTATGCTCATGAGCGAGATGGGGTAGATACGCATATTTTTTTACATAATTTGGTGCATAATTTTTCCCTAATTTAGTGGCGATCATGGTGGGACCCTTTTCCCTTTTGATTTGGGTGAAAATTTGACCTCTTTCTTGCATTATTTTTGCCCTTTTTGTGTTGCAGGTGCTCCCCTCCCCACCCTGGAATGGTGGCAGAGGATTTATCTGGCTAAATCTAGGATACTGGATTCACCATACCACATTGGGATGGTGGTGAGGCTTCTAATCATCCCACCCTAGAGCAATGGTGGAATAGTGAATCTTCTGCTCAAAAATCTAGAATTTGGAGGCTTCAAAACTGATAAGGTAAGTGCCTAAACCCTATGATTTTATGTTGCATTTATAGAGACTGCAAAATTTGGTTTTTCTCACATTATTTTGTTTGCATAGAAATTTTAAATGTTGACTTCTGTAGACACCAAAATCCAGCCACTTGCAAGTCATCTATACCTTCCTGTCAGCCACGTGTCGGTCATCCACCTTCCCGCCATTATTTGGCCCAAATCCACACTTTCCCGCCATTATTTGGCCCAATTTCACCTTTCCCGCCATTTTTTATCCCCAAATTTATTTAAATTAATATTTATATATATATTTTAATATTTTAATATTTTAATATATATATTTAAATAATAGTTTAAGTGATTTAATCCGAGCCGTCCATCCTTCATTTAATCTCATCCGTCCATCCATCTTAATCCATTCCACAACCTAGATTTATTCTCTACCCTTGGATCCACTTTAATCTTAGCCACACGTTCAAAGTGTCGTTAAAACCCTAAAGTGTGCCCTAAGAGTGGATTATAAATTGAGTCACTTTGATGGCTCAAACCCTATCTCCTATCTATCTTCTTTGCCTATGTCTTTTGCTACTTCTATCTCTGATTCTAATTCTTCTACGGTTATCTCCTTTCTTCCGCTACCCTTTCGCCGCATCTATCATCGTTTTCTTCGCCGCTTTCACCGCCATTCCTTCTGCAGCACTCTGCAGAATCTCCCATTCCTGTCGCAAGTGCCCATGGGCGTTTACCCCTTCACCAAGTGCCCACGGGCGTTTACCAAGTGCCCACGGGCGTTTAACAAGTGCCCACGGGTGTTTACCTTCAGCCACAGACTCAGACCGGCGTCTGTAATCCAGATCCAGAAGCACGCGGGCATTCGACGAGTGCACCAGGGCGCCTTTCGCAGCCTATTCTGACAACAACATTACTTCCAGGTGTCGCCTGGTCTAGCTGCGCTAACGGAGAACAGGTATAAATTAGTTTAAAGCAAGTAGCCGTATTTTATGTATTAATCTGTTATTGATTTTAGATTGTTTCTGAGGGCTCACGCAGTGGAGCCCTCTCATTAATTTCTAACTCCTTGATAGTGTTAATGTGTGCAGGTTTTTGATAACAGATCCGGTTTATTGATGGCAGATGATTAAGCTGGAGTGGTCCAAGCAAGGGATACAACAAAGCCCACTCACTCTGTTGGGATTGAAGATACGTTCTTCGGAAGCGCCACCATTTTGTGCCAGCTAGGGTTTCGGAGAACCCTAGCACGAATTGTAATTTTTGTATCACAAATAGGGTTACAGGCCCAGTTGTACTAAAAAGGGGTTTTTAAACTCCACTGATTAATAAAAATCGTTTATTTTGTGCAACTTTCCTGTATTCCGTTATTGTGGTTTTATATTTTGTTTGGCGTGGTATTTTTAATCTACAACTTTTACCTTTATTATCACTTAAATTAGCAAAAATAATGAGAAAAATAAAAAAGAACTTGCAGTAGTTGTAGCGACCCCGGGGCGCACGCACCGCTCTTAACTCTACTTGCGATGTTATTACTATACCAAAAATGAAGCTAAAATATTATGAGAAAACATATAACATGGAAATGACAAAGAATGGATATTTCATTAATATTGAACCCCAGTTACATGTCGATCCCTCTTAGGGATACCCATATTGATACAATGATTTACAAGTGGATGAAGATATGTCCCCTTTTGCAAAAGGGTGGCACGCTCTAAAATACTTCCCGGTTTCACACATGGAAATATATAAGGGTTTACATATGCCTCCTTCTCTAGGTATGTCTCCCAAATGGATCCTCTTGCTCTTGTATGTCATAGATTATGTCTTGTGAACCTATGGCCCTATATGCAATTCAAACAACAATACACGTTTAGCTATCCGAAATTGCCTCCCTGTATAAGGTTGTTAGTAATCAAAGAATGTAACGGAACTATGATAAAACAATGCCATGAAATCATGTAAATCTAAGCTAATGATATAATAAAATAAGATAAAATATGTTGTCTATCTAAGCTAAGCCTACGGTCCACTTTCCAAGATAGTGGTCTCTAAAGTAAACCTTACCCTCTTTGCCCTAAAGCTATGGGTCAAAGACTATGATCTGATGTTGAAGAAAGTAGGTATTATGCTCTTTGATTTGTCAAAGCTCTACCACACACGTGATACCAAAGAGAACTCTCTCTCTCTGAAATGATCTCCTGTATGTGATTCGGGTCTCTATATATCATATATCGATCATGTGTCTCCCTTGGTGCTCTTAGGATTGCAACTTTTATAGTGTGAAACCCTAGGTCTATGTCCAAGCCCTAGAAATGAATTTCTCATGCATAGTGCAAGTTAGCATGAGAAGCCTTTGTCTATTTTCTATATTTGAAGGCCAGTTAACTAAAATCTAACTGCCCACTTGAGTCTTCTATGCAAAATGTTCATTAGCATGAGAAGCTTTTGTCCTTTGTTTATGCTTTAAGGTCGGTTAACTTAAGTCTAAATGCAAACTCAAGTCTCCTATGTGAACTGGCCATGAAAAGGAATGCAAAGTCACTCCCGCTCACCTTTATTACATGCAAACTGCCACTTATGCCCAAGATTTGACCTATTTTCTGACAAACCGCTTCTTATGGCTCATCCACTATCGTCTACAGTGGCTATGATCTGGCCACTGTCGTTTGTAGCGGCTAAGGTTTGGCTGCTCTAGGCTTGAGCGGATAGAATCTGGTTGCTCTTGGCTTGAGCGGCCAAGCTTGGATGGCTTGAAAAGGCCCCAAATGAGTGGTGAGAACCACTGTTGGTGCTTGGAAAGTCCAATATTATGTCTTATGATCTTATGAGTGTGTCTATGTAAGTATCTCCCCTAAGCATGACATGATTTAGGTGTCTAAAGATGCCCCTTTTTGTGATGCGCTGCGTGGAAAACACAATGCTGAGCAAAAATGTAGACTGATTCATTAGTAGGATGTATGGTGATCAATAGTCTGATCAACACCAGATGGCCCATTCATGCAAGATGGCACACATACCTTGAATCATTGCCTCAACATTTAGAGGACTTAGCCCAATGGCGTTTGCATGTTAAATTGCACCCATTCCTCAAAATCAATCGGGTAACTTCAGTTTCTACAACAATTTTGACCGATAGGAGAGCTACAATTGAAGATGTCATGTCTACATACGTTCCCAGGAAACAAGGGAAATTTATGATTATTGTATGCAATGATTCTAAGGATGAACATGATTTTGCTATGATCAAGCGATCTTTTGTTGATTTTGATTATGATTAAGTTGAATTTTTGAACTACTTCTTCACACAATGGATTGGTGAAGAAATGAAAATGAATGAAGCGACAAGTCGCTTGACCAATATGACTAATATGGTTCCTTTCTAGCATTTTTTTCTGTTAATGGGCAATCCCACATCCAAGTGTGATTCCAATTGCTTATGATAATCATCCATTCCTATCTCGAGGAGTGGTCCGGCTATCAATAGCCTTCTTAGGGAGTTAGGATGAGTGATTCTATTTATGTTTAGATTGTATCAATTTGACTTAATATTTTTGATATCATAGGGGAATTAGAATGACCCTTTCGCACGCATGGAGCAGTATGACCATATTGATCTTCTTTGGGTTTGAAGGGTGACATATCGTAATTCCAAAATTAGTTGCTTTTGTCCCAAGTTGCCTTATGGTTGCCTACTCATCTCACCAAAATACATGGAGTGCAAATCACTGCAATAACCGAGTGGGTAGAGTAGGTAACTAGATACGAGGCTTGCTTGAGATTATGATTTTATGTGAATTTTTTTATTTTTTTGAACATTATAATGATCCTAAACCATCAAAGTGTGATTATTTGTTGTTTTTGTTATTCCCTCATTGAAGGAACTGCTTAATTTTGACCTATGGGCTTGGCCGCTATTAGGTCTAGTGGCCTTTGATTTCCTACCTGTGGCCGCTATCACCTTGAGCGACCAAGAAGCTCGAGCCGCTGACGTCAACAGTGGCCAAGGCATAATTAAGGAAATATAAAGCTTACAATTCTAGGGTTTTGACCTATCATTTTAACTGTTGAAGATTCCATTTTTAGAGCTCTGGTGCAATGATGATGATTGTGACTTTGAAACTTTGCTAGTACTAAGGACATGGCTGCATGGGGTGAGACATCAACTGCTAGAGGATTCGAAGCTTCTTGGGTATTTATCTTCAAAAACCTAGCTCTCTTTTCTTTGCTTAAGTAAAATTGAACTTCACTAAGAAATGAGAAAAACGAATATCACTAAACTTGCTGGCAATGAAAAAACTCTGTAATTAGGCTTAGGTTCCTTTTTTCCATGGTGGGTTGGTCCCTAAATTTGTAATTTTTCAGTGGCTTTAGCCTAGGGTTTTTGAAAATTTTCTATTATTCACCTGTTTTAGCCATTTTGGGCATTCTCAAACTTAGCTTAGTTTCGATGCTTCGATAGGGGATTTGTTTTCCAATTTGTTTGCTTTCCCTCCCTTTTGTTGCTTTGCTTAAGTTATTTTGTCAATTGATTTTTTTTTTTTATTTTCTTGCCAAGGGTTCACGGGTTTGCCGTGCTGCCCCTTGTCCACTGTCGCTCAGAGAGATCGGCTATGATCCACTGTCGCTCAGAGTGGCCAAGCTTGAATCCCAATGGTAAAAAATCTGACCATTAGGCCTTGGCCACTACTGCCTCCAGCAGCTAGGTTTCGACCACTGTAGGCGACAATGGCTAAATCTTGAGCCTTGTTTTTGCATTTTGTGTATTGATTTTATGATTTTTTTTTAAATTTTTGCTTTACTTAGGTGCAATTTATTCTTTTCTTGCTTAGATTTAGAGTAACTCATACTCTTTTGCATAATTTTCATGTTTATTTTGAATTATGCCTTAGATGCATTGTAGTTATGTTTTGTTTTCTTCTACTTTGTTTAGATCCTCACTGCTCGGGCTCGGGATCCGAAGCTCTTGTTGGACTTGCTTCTTAGATTTGATGACACTAACTGGGAGTGGTTTAAGGCCCGTGGGCTATAGTACATTATTATCTTGCCCCATATTATGGCCGACCAAGCTTATCTTATGGCTTTAGCCCACTGTTGGGACCCACGAACCAACACCTTCCACCTTCCACTCGACGAGATGATGATCATGCTAGAGGATGTGTACAGGTTATTTTGGATCTCATTCGATGGGATGCCCATTGTTTCATCGTCCACTAATGATCAAGTGGCCATCTATGATAGGGTGTTTGGGGCACGTTCTACACAAGCTCTTTAGGATATTAGGTCCAGGGAAGTATCTATAAAGACTTGGTATGATGCTCATGTTTTCATAGCGAGGCATGTTGTCTTGCTGATGGTGATCAACAACATTCTTATCCTAGACTGATCAGGTTTGAGGTTCCCTTGGAACCTCCTAGCAATGGTGCAGGACCTACTAGATAGCGAGGAGCCTATCATCTATGCATGGGGTAGATCGTTATTGGCTCGGTGCTACGATGAGTTGTACCACATCCATCGGTGGGTACACATTATCATTGCTTGCAATTTGATCTTATAAGTTTAGGGATGGTAGCACATTAAGGTAGATCACCCTAATGGACTCCTAGCTGAGATTACATCTATTGAGGCTCAAACATAGTGCTATGCTACCATATGGGCTAGGAAGCATGAGGAGCATAAGAGCCACAATTTTTTAGGGGAGTTGTCCCACTACACTGATGCTTTTACTAGACTATTGGCTGAATATGTCATGTGGTAACCATATTATGAGTGTCCAGTTTGGGATGATCCAACTAGTTTTACTTCTAGGACACGGTGCAAGCGGTGACTTGTTTGTTGTAAGATTGCCATCTGGGAGTATTTCTTCTACTCTTGGGTTCTTCGTCAGTATGGATTGCAGTATGATGTGTCCTTGGTAGCATTCTTATACAGGCTATTGTAGGCCAAACAAGGTTAACTTATTTCCTCCTTTTGTCACATGCTTGTGCATTTAATTTATCAACCCAGGGAGCTTCATAAACTTGTGAAGGGTCTTGAACAAGATTTCTTACAATACCACTTGAGATGAGTCCACTAGTTCTACTATTGGGGGGCGTTTCAATGGTCATCAATCGTTCATACACTCCTCAATAATTTACTTAAAAATAATTAAATCTACAGAAAGGAAATATTCATGCATTCTTGGAAATAAACCTATTGCAATACTAGAAATAACAATGCGGTAAACAATATTATAAAAGCGGTAAACTAATCTAGAAAACATAGGAAAAATAGAAGAAGAAATACTGGCTTGGAGTGGGCCTAGGCTCTAGAATCTTCCTCCCAGCTAAACATGCACTTAGAAAATCTCAGAATTGTATTATAATTATCAAAGTATTACAATGCTTCTTCTGTATATATCTCTACATTTACTCTAAATATTCTATATCCTCAGAGAGGTCTGTGTGTGTTTAAATAGCACACCCACAGATCTTCTATTACAAAGAAGTTATAACATTCGATTCATTCCAGACTAAACTAAGATAGTCTGGTAAATGTGATCAACATCTGCTAAAACTGGCATTCATTTCTAACGATGGCGTGTTCACTGATTGGTTTGTGCTTTTCTTGGCATTGGTAGGACATTATCATACGTCGATGTGATCCATAATTTAAATCTACATGACATAGATTTGGAACTGCACCAGTCGTTGTTGTCCACTTCATGCTTGTCTGGTCAACAGGAGAAGAATAGGGGCACCTTCCCTATGATGAAGGTGTCTAAGTATGTCAGGTGCCTTCTCTATGCAGAAGGTGCCTTACTACCATTGGCACATTCCTAGAAGAGGAAGGCACTTATCTTCTGTTGGCACCTTCCTGTGAGAGAAAAGCACTTGCCTTCTAGTGGCACCTTCTTTTCGATGCCTTCCTTATGATAGGAAGGAGCTTGCCTTCTAGTGGTGCCTTCTTGTTGGTGCCTTCCTTATGAGAGGAAGGCACTTATTTTCCTTTGGTGCCTTCCTGGAAGAGGAAGGTGCTGGCCTTCTATTGGCACCTTCCTAGGAGAGGAAGGCACTTGTCTTTCCTTGGCGCCTTCTTGGAAGAGGAAGGTGCCTACTTACGCTTGGTGCCTTCTTGTACGAGGAAGGTGCCTACCTTATCTGCATTAATTTTGAAAGAAACAAAGTGCCAGGTCCATGAAAGTACCTCAACTGGTCCAAATCTAGCTAAATCAACTACAATTCCATAAAAACACACTGAAAACACATGAATTAGATAACACGCATAATTTCATCAAATAATTATATAATAATTCATAAGCATATGCAATCCTTATTATACGACCACATAATAATCAAGAAAATGTATACAAAATATGAGAATTTTTTATGCTCATCATCCCCCCATACAGGTAGCCCTGTTGACCCCTCATCATTGTCATTTCTTGGTGGATTCGGCTATACCTACGGCCCGTGTTTACCTCTTCTGCACACTGGCATTCGAAGGTGTGTCCCCTATTTTTCTATGTAGGGTTATAGGTATTGTTGTCAACTTTGCTTTCCTCATATTGGTCACAATTGAAGGTTATCTAACTAGCATCGTCTCTGCTACTTGAAATGTAGCTTTTATAGCTTTCCATAGGTCAGTGTCCAGAGGTCTAACTATTGCAAGAGGGATATCTGAATTATCCCTCCTAAGATGAACTACTTGGGCTTTATACAATCAGACTATTTTAGGAGTAAGTCCTACGTTCTCCTTTGCAATGGTAGCAGCCTCAAATTCAGGGCCATATAGACCCCATCATTCAAAAGATCTTATCATGGAGGGCCATCCTCAGGATGACCCATAAATCTCCCAAAACTTGTTGTCCTCTATCGGATTAACGCATATACTAGAGTCCCTCTGCATCCTTGAGGTTGCCTTCCTAGTCTCCTTGGATGTTGTCATCTCTTTGAGCAGCCATTCAGCTATTTTCACTTCTCTGTGAATGGCTGCATATCCCACTCATCTTATTCTAGCTCGAAAAAGTTCACTTTCACCTTCTTTCGAGCCGTCTTCGGCCCTTTTCCTTTGGCCTATGTAGAAAATGCAGCGGCTCGAGTAGGGGTTTCTATTTCTCCTTGGTGGATGTTATCTCACTCTAAGGGGCCTACTCTGCGGTCCCTGGAGCATTTTCTTCACTTTGGGGGACCTATGCTACCGTTCCTGGGGGTGCTTCTTCACCCCTTGTCTATCCTATACCGACTCCTTAGGTTCTTCTTTGTATTCCTTAGGTCTAGGGAGTTCTTCCTTATCCATCGGTCTTGTCTATTGCTCTGTATCACTCAGGTTTATAATAGGGGCTATTGCGAGACTTCTTTCCCCTTCACTCCCAAAAATAGAGGAATTCTCCCCTGCCTTCAGGCTGCTCTATCGAGTGTCCGATCAAAATTCACCTGAAGAGAATACTCATTCTGTAGATGTGGGATAATTCATCGAGACTTCTGTTGCCCACTCAGTTTGGGTCGATGCATCCCTTCTTTATGTTCCCTTGGCCTGGAGTAGCTGATTCTTCTCCTGTAACTACTGGACTAGTTTCTTGAGTTAGGTGATTCATCTTTCTCGTTCTTCCAATTCCCCTCTATGCTCCTTTTGGTAATCCTCCAAAATTTTTTGGTCCATCCAGCAATTGGTTTGCCACTCTTGCACTTCCTCCAAGGATGCGTCGACCTGATCATTACTCCTGAAAGTCCCTGCATCTTGTGGGCTTTGGTTTTTCAATTCCCAAAGGGTTTGGACTGCAACATCGACTTTCGAGTCATTCTCTTCTTCTTCTATCGAGAGGATTCATCGCAGGCATTTCCTCTTGGGGACTGGTTTTGGCGGTCGAAACTCGGCCTCGTTGCTAATAAGTGGTGCTCCTTCCTCTTCATACTTAGGCACTGGGGAATGCCCTCTTTCCTCTATGCATTCGAGCACTGGTGAATGCCCTCTTTCACCCATAAAATTGGGCAATGCCAATTTCCCAATGCTTGCCATATCCTCTATAGGACTTCCCTCTTCTTGCCCTATTTTTGCAACATCATCTTGTTGCCTTTCTTGGACGCCATATCCCTATGCATCGGGGTTCTGCCCCTACGCTTCTGCATGGTGGACAAGTGCTGATATCAGCCCATGGTGGGCCAATGCAGACGATGCTCCCTTCTAGTACCTATCCACTTCTTCCTTTAGGGAATTTTCTAGGTAGAAGGGAACATTCAAATTCCTTCCATGCACCAGGTGATTCAAAAACTGTACATGGTTAGTGTGCAAATGGGTATACTTCCTGGTGCATATAAAGAATCAAGCAACCTGCTTGAATATCTTCCATAGATTCATGGGAAGGTTGCTTTTGGGTAGCCCTTATCTATCTACACATTTTCTCCTAGCAATAACACTTTGATGTACAGCTTCAGTAGTTAACATTTGTATATGCATTCACCTATGAGGGACAATCCAGTCGACTACGAGATGTATTCGGGGGTGACCAAAATTTCTACCGCTCGCACCTGAGCTACGTCGCCCCTCAAGGAGGTAGTGAATTCCTTGGTTGTATCCATATCCTAGCCTTGAATGATAAGGATACAATATTCAAACTATCCCTTGGCCTCAAAATGTGTTTTTACCATCCCCCTGATTCCTTTCGTATCACTCGACTCATTTTTTTTCATCGCATGATTCTTCGACCTTCCTCCCATGGTGCCTTCCCTTACTACTATGTTTTTTTTTCTATCCTTACTTCTTCATGAAGGCACCTTCTTATAGGGAAGGTGCCTAACCTTAGCATTTAATTCTAGGGTACACCTTTCGAGCCATATCATTGGCACATGGTTTCGGCCATGGGGGGATATGATTTTTATGATGACAATATTTTTTTTGGTACTGCATAATTTATGAATAATTATATAAAGATTTGAGTTAGTATGCATGTACCTTATTTGGTGTTTCATGTGTCATGAAGAGTATTGATTCGTTGATTTGTGATATGGGGCAGGGGTATGGTCATCTGATGTCGCTCATTTGTGTGGTGATTTCATTCTGATCGAGGTGTCCAGGAGACTTAAGTGCTGGTTGTACGTGAAAGGCACTCTTTGGTACCTTCCCAATATGGAAGGTGCTTATGTGGTGCCTTCCCGATGTGGAAGGTGCTTATATGGTGCCTTCTCAATGTGGAAGGCACTTATATGGTACCTTCTTGATGTTGTCAGTGCTCTTTTGAATAGATGCACCTTTCGGTGGTGGAAGGTATCTCTAATTGAATGCACCTTTCGGTAATGGAAGACACATTTTTGATGATGGCGCCTTCCTGCTACAGAAGGTGCTTTTGAATGGGTGCACCTTCCTGATGTGGAAGGCACTATTGAATACCTATGCCTTCATCAGGTGGAAGGTGTCATTGTATACCTGCACCTTCCTGGGGTGGAAGGCGCCTCGGTCTGTATGCACCTTCCTGATGTGAAAGGCACCTTGGGCTCTTTTTTTTTTTTTGTGCACCTTATTTGTAAGGAAGGTGCCTTCTTTTGGCAGGGTGCCTTCTTCATAGGGAAGGAACCTTCTTCTGGTGGGGCACCTTCTTCTGGTGGGGCACCTTCTTCATAGGGAAGGCACCTTATTCTGACGGGGCACCTTCTTCATAAGGAATGCACCTTATTCTAGCAGGGTGCCTTCTTCATAAGGAAGGTGCCTTCTTTTGGATGGATGCCTTCTTCATAAGGAAGGTGCCTTCTTCTGGCTGGGTGCATTCTTTATAAGGAAGGTTCCTTCTTCTAGCTGGGTACCTTCTTTATAAGGAAGGAGCGTTCTTCTGGTGGGGCACCTTCTTTATAAGGAAGGCACCTTCTTCTGTGCCTTCTCGATGTGGAAGGCACTTTATTCTTGGCAATCATGTTGTGATTGATTGAGAAAGGGTGATCAAGCCTTTTTAGTCTCATTTCACATTGCCTCAGCTTCTACCTGCGAGTGTCGATGTCAGAATGTTGAGCCGAATCAGGCTTGGTTTTCCAGATACCTATTCCTTGTGCTGTCAGGTCCACCTACAAAAGTGAATGAAAAAAAAGAAAAATAAATGTAGTTAGATGCATTTCATGCCTGTTAGGCCCTGGATTAGGATGCCTATAGCTTGCATGCAAGCATCATTCCTGCAAAACACACTGTAAGAAAAAACTAAATTAACTAATTTTGGTGAGCACGTCCATGCCCACCGTTTTGCTTGTTAATAGTTTGGTCCGGATCCAACAAGATGGGGTCTCCCCCACATTTATTATGGATTCCACCTGTAATGTTTTGGATGTGTTATAGGGGCACAGTCGGTGGCCATTGACCATTAACATGGTGTTGTTGCCATCAATTTTTCTAACACGCACTACCCCATTCTTGATGAGCTCTACCACCTCATATGGTCCCATCCATCTTTGCATTAATTTACCTTTTCTTTTCTAGAACCGAGAATCATACAACACCCATTCTCCTTCTTAGAACTACTTCAGTTTAATGTGGCGATCATGCCACCACTTTCTTTTCTTTTGTATGATTTACATTCTTTGCAAAACATCCATTCGTATTTTGTCCATCTGATCTAGCTGCTGAATCCTTTATTTTTGAGTGTCATCCAAGCTCAAGTTCAATTCTAAAGCCATCCTCAATGTCTTGATTTCAAATTCAATGGGCATCATCACACTCTTCCCATAGACCAGTTAGAAGGGTGTGAAGCCTGTGGTGGATTTCCACGTGGTATTATACGCCCAGACTGCCTCCAATAACTGTGTAGCCCAATATTTTCTATGTTGCTACATAGTCTTCATCAGGATGTTCTCTATTTCTCTGTTCATCACTTCCACTTGCCCATTTTCCTTTGGATGGTAGGGTGTAGTTTTATTGTGTCGAACTATGTATTGCTCCATCAGCTCCTTGATCAACTTGGAGGTAAATTGAGATCCTTGGTATGTTGTTATCTCTCTAGGGACCCCAAATCATGTAAAAATATGGGAAAATAAGAAATCGATGACTTTTCTTTCTTTTGAATCTCTCAATGCTTGAACTTCAACCCATTTGGTGACGTAATATATACAGACTAAAATAAACCTCCTCCCTATTGAATGTGGATTAATTGGTCACACAAAGTCCATGCCCCACTTATCAAAGGGTTCTAGGTGTACCTGAGGTTGGAGGGGCATTTCATCTTGATGGATTGGTCTGCCCATTATTTGGCATTCATCGCACTTACTGGCGTATGTAGCCGCATCCTTGAACATAGTGGGCCAAAAGTATCCAACCTATAGGATTTTTTAGGTAGTTTGTTTCCCTGTAAAGTGTCCTCCACATGGTTTTTCATGATATTCTTTGAGTACTTTTGAGAAATCTTGTTCTGCTATGCATCTCCTTATAACCTGGTCACGTCCTATTTTGAATAGGAGGCCATAAATCCATAGGAATGATGTGCTTTTCTCTATGACCACCTACTTTTATTGAAAAGAGAGAGAGTAGGTGAGGTTCTTTTGGTGGCAAAGTAATTGGCTATATCTATGTACCATGGGATTTTATCACTAGTGATGAACAAATGTTCATCAAAAAACTGGTATTCCACTACTGTATGGTCTACCAGTATCAATATGGATAGAAAATCTACTACAAAATTTTCTTTTACCAGTTTGTCGACTATTGTGATGTTGAATTCCTATGGTAACAAGAGCCACCTAATAATTCTTCTACCAATGGTCAGCTTGCTCATCAAGTATCTGATGGTCGCATGGTCCGCGTGGACAAATACCTTATACCCAATGATATAATGGCAGAATTTTTTTATGGCGTGCACAACTGCAAGGAACTCCTTCTTTGTCACTATGTAGTTGAGCTCGGCTCCTACCAAGTTTTTGCTGACATAGTAGATGGCGTAAAATTCTTTGCCATCCTTCTGTCCAAGGACTGCTCCAATCGCATTGTTGGATGCATCATAGTAGATATGGAATGGTATGGCCCAATTTGGTGCTCTTAAAACTGGTGTGGATATCATTTTCTCTTTAAAAAACTAAAACGCTTCTTTACAGTCTTTCGTCCAATTGAAATCCACATCCTTAGATAATAGAGTGTGCAATGGTTTTGCAATTTTGCTAAATTTTGCGATAAGTCACCGGTAGTACCCGAATGATCCAAGGAAAATCCTCACCTTTCTCTGTATTCTGGGGCTGGTTAGGTCTCTGATGGCCTTAATTTTTCTTTTATAAACATTTATTCCTTCTACGGAGAGGTGGTGTCCCAGTAGAATGCCTTATTGCATCATCATAAAGCATTTACCATTTCTCAAGGACAAATTGTTTTCCTTGCTTATTTTGAGCAATCTTTCCAAGTTTGTCATTGCTTCGTCAAAGGTTTCTCCATGGACGGTGAAGTCATCCATGTATACTTCGACCGCGTCTCCCATCATGTCTAAAAATATGCTAAGCACTACCCTTTGAAAGGTGGCAGGTGCATTGCATAATCTAAAAGGTAATACTCGATAGGAAAAAATTCCCCATGGACATGTGAATGTTGTCTTATACTGATCCTCGTCTCCTATCTGGATCTAGTTGTATCCATTGAATCCATCCAAGAAGGAGAAATACTTCCTTTCGAAGAGTGTATCCAAGACTTGATCAATGAACGGGAGTGATAAGTGGTCCTTCTTGGTCACTTTGTTTAATGCTTTGTAGTCCACACAGATTCACCATTTCCCATTCTTTTTAGGGACTACCACTAACGGTGATACCCACTCACTGTCAGAAATCAGATAGATGAATTCGATAGTCAAGAGTTTGTGTAATTCTTCCTTGACAATTTCTTTCATTGTCGGATTCATTCTTCTCTATGGTTTCCTATTTGGAGTTGCTTTATCATCTAGGTATATACGATGGGTACAAATGTTTGGGTTGATACCCTTCATATTTGAGTAATCCCATGCAAATTCCTGTTGGTTTCTAACCAGGAGCTCTTCTACTTTTTTCAATTGTGTGGGAGTCAACTCACTGCTGACATTCAACGTTCTTCCTGGCCTGACATGTATCTGCTGAATGTGGTGATCTTGGGCACCAGCCAACGATCATCCAGGTGCATATATGGAGGAATCCCCATGAAGGAACTCCACAATAGCACCATATTCATCTTCTTCTATCAACTCATCCAACGTCATCACCGGTTGGATCATGGATAGCTCAAGGTTTTCATGCTCGATCAACATGGGTTCTCCTAATGAGTCGACGGACTACGCTGGGGGTGAAATAGTCAAAATTTTAACATTTTGTCCATAAAATATGGTCATCATCCCATCCTAACAACTAATGTAAGCATCAGCTATTGCCAAGCATGGCCTTCCCAAGATGAGTGAGTAACCACCTAGCCTATTTTTAGATTGTAAGACTAAAAATTTGGCTGGGTATTCCCATGCATTGATTGTCACTATTATATCTTCCAACATTCCTTCTGATGCCACGGTCTATCAATCGACTAGTTGCAACACTGTCATAGTGGGTTTTAGGCTCATGAGCTATAGCTTTTGGATGGTCTCCTGAGGAATTACGTTGATGGCTGCTTCGAGATCGACCAACATATTGGATAGGGAATGTCCCTCGATTTTTATAGTCAGCACCGGGCTTCCTGGGTCTGCATACTTAGGATGGCACATTTTGACCATCATAAACTCTTCTAGCTTACCCATGACATTAATAGTCTGGGTTGCTCTTCATCCTGGATTCCTTAGACACATCTCTCTTATTGCCTTGGTATATATCGAAACATCTCGGATGGCTTAAAATAATAGAATTGTCATGGTGAGGTTCTTCAAGCTAGACAAGATATCAAAATCTGACTGCGTTACTTTCCTCTGTTCTTACAACCGGTTGGGAAATGGAGTCTTTGCTCTCTTAGGCATTTCTTCTTTCTTCTATAACCTCTTCTACAAGAGGTGTTTCTCCTACATCTTCCTCCTCTTCTACCAGTGGAGGCGTTCCTATGCCTAGCTATCTACCAGACCTAAGATGAATATGGTACATCGGATACATCTCACCCTCCATTTTGTATGCTAGCTAGTTCACCCTATTCTTAGGATTTGCCATTGGTTGTGCAGGTAGCTGCGTAGGTCTCATTGCTAGAAATGCTGGTAAATTCTATTGGGGGTGAGTTAGTGCTATGTTTTGTGGAGCCTGATTCCACATAGTGTGACCTCTCCACTGCTGCCCAAGATATGGATATGGCATCCATAGCTGTTAGTTTGAGAATGCTACTATGGGTGCGTTAGACTAGGGTGATGGCCCCCACCACCCCATGTTAGGTGGTTGAGGTAGGCCTTGGGGCATGTATGGTCCTCCACCATATGATGACATTCTAGTTGGCATATTCCATGTAAGGGGTTGTGGCCAACTCTTTCGATTGCCTATGAAATAGGCATCCACAATTTTAGCATCCTCCTGATTACTGGGCAGTTGTGGGCACAATCGAGTTTTATGGTTTAGCCTAGAAACTACACATACTCTAACTTTGTTCTTTAGGCATACATTCTTTGCATGCTTCCCTCTACATTTTGGATAGAAATAAGCCAATGCTGCTTCATTTTCTTGCTTCTTTTTCTCTAACAATAGCGTATCCATCTACAATGCTAGAGATGAGAGCATTTCGCTCTTTAAATCTTCCAGCATGTTACCTATTTCTATATTCATGATTGAAGCAGTCACTCTTATGGTTCTAGAAGTGGTCTTGCTTCTCCTTCTTGAGTAGTTACAACATAGTTATTGGATGTCTTCCATAGCATGTTGGTAGACATCACCTCTAGAAATCATGTTGAGAACCTCCAGTGATTCATTGGTAAGTCCTCCAAAAAAGATGCTTTTGAGGGACTTAACAGATAGTTTTGTGTGAGGAGATCATTGAATATTGAAGTTGAATCTCTCCCAGTATTCCTTAAGAGACTCATCTTCTTTCCACGTCATGCTCAGGACCTCTTCTATGGAGTCTCTTGCTCTCCCAAAATCTTTGTATTGCTCTAAAAAGAGCTTCTTCATTTGATCCCAAGTGGCAATGTGTCTATCTCCCAAACTAATGAACCATCACAGAGCTACATCATCCAATGTGGAAGGAAAGAGTTTCAACTTCTGCATATCATATTTGTAGTCCATAGACCTGCATAAGACATCAAACTTAAATAAAAATAAGTCAGGGTCCTCAGTTGGGTATCCTCTAAAGGTCTGAAGGTGAGCAGGGGATATGTTTTTCATTTTGGTATCTCCTACTCCATCAATCAAGAAACTAAATCCAGATGAGACTTCTTCATTTTCAGCCATTTTTTTAGGAAATGTGGTCTCTAATGCAGTATTTATGGCCTTATGGTCATTTAAGACTTTTTTATTCAAGGCTCTAAGGTTGTTTGGTGTTATCGTCCGATATTGTACAACTTTCCACAATAGGTCTTCCTCTAAGGGTGTCCTCTTAAACAAGGGATTTATGATGATTTGTTCTTCCCCAAGTTGATGGGATGAGGAGGTACTTTTTACAAAGTGCAGATCCTAACTCCAATGGATTGCTAGTGGTGGGTCGGGTGAGTCCAATTCAAATTCATAATGTTTGGCTAACTCAGGTTCTGGTGGATTGGTTTTTATAAACCAATCGTTAGGTCCTCTTATTCTCGAAGAACTCATACAAGGTTAGATGGAAGGTTTCCAAGTATTGTAAATAATCTAGTTGAGATGCTTCCCTAGAAATGGTGCCAAAATGTTGTGGGCCAAACAAAGTTAACTTCTTTCCTACTTTTGTCACATGATCGTGCATTTAATTTATCAACCCAATGAGCTTTGTAAACTTGCAAAGGGTCTTGAACAAGATTGCTTACAATACCACTTGAGATGGGTTCGCTAGTTCTACTATTGGGGGGTGTTTCAATGGTCATCAATCATTCATAAACTCCTCAATAATTTACGTAAAAACAATTAAATCTACAGAAATGAAATATTCACACATTTGTTAATCTCACAATGACACTGAGAGGGGGGGGTGAATCAGTGTAACTATTTAAAAACTTGAATCTGCAACTCTTAAAACTTAAAAATACAAGCTTAAAAATAGATAAAGCAAGTATAACACAAGAGCATCACACAACACAAGATTTAACGAGGTTCACCGATGTGGCTACTCCTCAAATAATGACCGTTTGGACTACAATCCAAATCCAGTCTTTGCAAGGATTCAATCTTTACAAATAGTTTACCAGCACCCACTGGAAGGAGCACCAACCCCTGATTTTTCTGCTACAACAGATAGGAGCACCAACCCCTTTTACCAAGCACCAACTTGAATTTCTATTTAAAAAAAAATTGACATAAAAATGTCTTCTCTTTTGCAAGACCCTCACTGGTCTATAGCTCATACAACTTAATCTCACAGAAGCATAAAGAGAATTGTTAGAATCTCAATATCTTCTTTCACAGTCTAAAACCTCTCTTCTGATTTTTCAATAAAAATTACATTCAGAGTTTTTGTTCTTTTACTGTACTTCATGCAGCACTCTTACTCAACCTTTTCTTTTGTTTTTCACTAATAACCACGGTTGCAGTAACCTCTCTTACTACGTCTGTTCGATTCTTATATACTTGATTTCCTCGAACGACTCCTTTTTGAAGCGGCTCAAATTTTCCCTCCAATATTCCATGCAATCTCGGCTATGATCAATCTGTCAAACCCTCTCTGAAGCGTTCTGCCTTTTAGCCGCTTTCTTTCTATCTTATTCTGACATTCTTCTCTACACATTCTGATAGCCTTTTTCTGACAACATTTTTTTGCGTATCCTAACACCTTTTTCTACGTATCCTGACAGCCTTCCTGCGTATCTCGGCACTTTGTTCTTCTTTCTTCTCTTTTGAATTCTGTGCTTTCACTTTCTTCTACGCGCGACTATCATTTCTTGATATACGCAACCTGTTAATTAATTTCTCTGTAATCGTGATTCTCGGTATCCACCCCTGTAACAGTTGTTCTATCTTCAATGGACAGTTCTTGTAACTGCCACCTTTGTCAGCCATGCTGCATCACGGCCCTGCAATAGCCGTTATTTTCTTTAATATGTTGTTTCATACCTTCCTTTTGTAACTCCAGTTAACTTGTCCTTGGTTGGCTGCATGAATTTTCCTTAGTGCTTTTCGACATCTGTCACTGTGATTGCAATTCTGGCTCCAGTTAGCTCTTACATAACTGGCTGCATGATTTTCCTTTTCGCCTTTTTGACACCTGTCACTGTGCATGCTTCTTCGGCTTTTTCCCGCCAAACTGTTACCTGTCGCGATATCGCGACATTTCTTCCTATTTGACTTTATCTTGAACTGTTGACCGCGAAAACCTGACTTGTCACGACATCGCGACGTTTTCCGCCTCCTAGACCTTCTCTCTGCATGCAACCGTGAAAACATTACATGTCGCGATATCGTGACGTTTTTCGCCTCCTTGTTCTCTACTCGGCATGCAACAACGAAAACCTTACATGTCGTGAAATCGCGATGCTTTTCGCTTTCCTGCACTTTCCTTCGCTTGCCTCCGTGAAAATGGAACATGTCACGAAATCGCGACACTTTGGACTTCCGTACACTTTCCTCCGCAAGCCTCAGCGAAATCGGAACATGTCGCGAAATCGTGACACTTTGGGCTTTCGTACACTTTCCTCCGCAAGCCTCAGCGAAATCGGAACATGTCGCGAAATCGTGACGCTTTTCTGCCTTAGCGCTGTTCTTTGCTTTTCACCCGCGAAAATGCAACGTGTCGCGAAATCGTGACATCTTTAGCGTCCGTACATTTTTCCCTTCATGCACCAGCGAAATCAAGACATGTAGCGAAATCGCTACAACTTTGTGCCTTGCGCTTCCAACTTTGCTTCGACTCGCGAAACTTTAGACTTGTAGCGAAATCGCTACACCTTTGTGTCTTGTGTTTCGAACTTGTAGCGAAATCGCTACACCTTTGCGCCTTGCATTTCGAACTTGTAGCGAAATCGCTACACCTTTGCGCCTTGCATTTCGAACTTGTAGCGAAATCGCTACACCTTTGCTCTTTGGCATCTGAACTCTGCTTCGGCCCGTGAAAGTCTGACATGTAGCGAAATCGCTACACTTTCTTGACTTAGTGCTTTTTCTTTGCTTTTGCCAGTGAAACTCCGACATGTAGCGAAATCGCTACACTTTTGTTGTCGTACATTCTCTCTCTTCTTCGGGTCGCGAAACCCGACGTGTCGCGATATCGCGACACTTTTCGTCCTTAGTGCTTTTCTTTCGAAACTGTCGCGATATCGCGACACTTTCTCATGCACTTTCTCTCTCCTCTGTTTTGTCGTGAAATCGTGACATTTTCAGCTGCACCTTCTCTCTCCTCATTTTTGTCGCGAAATCATGACATTTTTGGCTATTTTTCTCTCTCCTCCTTTTTGTCGCGAAATCGTGACATTTTCGGCTGCATTTTCTCTCTCCTCCTTTTTGTCGCGAAATCGTGACATTTTCGGCTACATTTTCTCTCTCCTCCTTTTTGTCGCGAAATCGTGACATTTTCGGCTGCATTTTCTCTCTCCTTTTTGTCGTGAAATCGCGACATTTTTGGCTGCATTTTCTCTCTCCTCCTTTTTGTCGCGAAATCGCGACAGAAAACATGTCGCGATATCGCGACAGTTTTCTTACTTGTCTTTTTCTGCAAAATTCTGAATCTGGGTCACTTCTGTTTTCCTTGAAAATCACTGTACTTGATCTGACTGACCTCTGAACTGCATCAACTGCATCAATCTTTCGTGTTGACAACAATGACAATACTTTTGCAATGCTTTTGCTGCACCTTGCTCAACAATCTCCCCCTTTGGAATTGTTGGCAACACACTGCAACCTTGCTCAATTTCTTCTCCCCCTTTGCCAATAATACCAAAGGGCTGCTGCAGACTCCCCCTGAGTCTATGCACAACATTCTCAGGCATAAATGATTTGAATGCTCCCCCTGAGAATGTGTTCCCTATAGCTAGTCAGTGCTTGGGTAGTGTGACTACTCCCAACTTCTTCCGAAGGTACTCAAAAACTTCCTTGGGCAATGGTTTTGTGAATATGTCTGCTACTTGCTCTGTAGTTGGAACAAACTCCAATTTGACCTCTCCTTCTGCAACTTTATCTTTCAAAAAATGATATCGGATTGCAATATGTTTGGTGCGGGAGTGCATGACCGGATTCTTTGAGATGTTGATTGCACTAGTGTTATCACATTTAACTGAAATTGGCTCATTGAAGTGAATACCAAGGTCTTTTAGTGTTTGTCTCATCCATAATATCTGTGTACAGCATGTTGTTGCTGCAATGTATTCAGCTTCTGCTGTGGATAGAGAGACTGATTCTTGCTTCTTGTTGTGCCATGCTACCAGTTTATCTCCAAGATAAAATGCTCCACCACTGGTACTTTTTTTGTCATCAATGCATCCTGCCCAATCTGCATCAGAATATGCAAAAAGAGTGAAGTCTTTTCCTTTTGGATACCATAGTCCATATTCCATAGTACCCTTGAGGTACCTGAAAATCCTTTTCACAGCTGTCACATGAGTCTCTTTGGGACTAGCCTGAAATCGTGCAACCATGCAAACTGCCTGTAAGATATCCGGTCTTGTGGCTGTCAAATACAACAGGCTCCCAATCATAGATCTGTACATTGTTTGATCAACATCTGGAGATTTATCATCCTTGCTCAACTTGTAGCTTGTTGTCATGGGAGTGCTAACAGGTTTACTATCCTCCATTGTGAACTTTTTCAGCATTTCTTTCACATATTTAATTTGAGAAATGAAAATCCCTTTTTCGGTTTGATTAACTTGCAATCCAAGGAAATATGAAAGTTCACCGATCATAGACATTTCAAATTCTTTCTGCATTTTGTTTGCTATGTCTTTGCATGAATCATCATTGCTGCTCCCAAATATTATATCATCTACATAAACAACAAGGACAATGAAATTGCCATTTTCAGTTTTGATATATAAATTGCTATCTACCATACCTTTCTTGAATCCTTGCTTAGTGAGATAGCTGTCCAATCTTGCATACCAAGCTCTAGGTGCTTGTTTCAAGCCATACAATGCTTTCTTCAGCTTGCAAACAAAGTTAGGATTGTCACAGAGTTGAAAGCCATCAAGCTGTTCAATATACACTTCTTCTTCAAGATTTCCATTTAGAAATGCTGATTTCACATCCATCTGATAAACTTTGAAGTTCCTATGAACTGCTAAAGCCAAAAACAGTCTTATAGCTTCAAGTCTGGCTACTGGTGCAAAGGTCTCTTCAAAATCAATCCCCTCAACTTGAGCATATCCTTTACAGACCAATCTTGCTTTATTCCTCACAACCTGTCCGTCTTCATTCAGTTTGTTTTGAAATATCCATTTAGTACCTATTATGTTTTTATTTTTAGGTCTTGGTACTAATTCCCAGGTTTTGTTTTTCTCAATTTGATCTAGTTCTTCATTTATCGCCTCCATCCAGCTTTCATCTGTGCTTGCTTCAATAATGTTTTTGGGCTCAATGCTGGATAACAGAGAATAGTTATTTACTACTCTTCTTCTTGTTTGAATGCCAACTGTAGGGTCCCCAATAATCTGCTCTTTGGGATGATTTTTCTGCCAGCTGCCTGTTTTGAATTTCCTGTTTTCTTCTATTTCTAAATCATCTGATTCTGATTTTTGTCTCTCTTCTTTTTCTTGATTTTCATCTTCTTCAATAAATTCTTCATAAGTCGGGTAGTTTTCATTATGGCTGAATTTTTGTTTCCTACCTTCATCGACCTTAACATCTGCACTCTCCACAATTTTCTTTAGTCTTTTGTTGTAGCATGTGTAGGCTTTGCTTTTAGTTGAGTAACCAAGAAAGATACCTTCATCAGCTCTATCTTCGAATTTGCCAAGATTGTCTTCAGTCCGTTTAATGTAACACTTGCTGTCGAATACTTTGAAGTATTTTGTTGTAGCCTTCTTGCCAAACCACAGTTCATAAGGTGTTTTGCTTTCATGCGGCCTCAACATACACCTATTCTGAATGTAGACTGTAGTATGAACTGCCTCTTTCCAGAACCTGTCAGCAATTTTGCTCTCTGTTAACATGGTCCTTGCCATTTCCTGCACAGTTCTGTTCTTTCTTTCAACTACTCCATTCTGCTGAGGTGTTCTTGCTGCCGAAAACTGTCTTCTGATCCCATGTTTTTCACAGTATTCTGCAAACTCATCTGAAATAAACTCTCCTCCTCTATCTGATCTTAAACATTTAATTCTTTTTCCTGATTGATTCTCAACAAGATTTTTGAAAGTTTTAAACATCTCAAAGGCTTCTGATTTAAGTTTCAGAAATAGTACCCATGTCATTCTTGAATAGTCATCTATACATAGCATAAAATATTTGTGTCCATTTATGCTTTTCGTTCTCATGGGTCCACATAAATCAGTGTGAATTAGTTCTAAAGGCTTGCTCGTGAAGTATTCTTTTGCTTTGAAAGTGGCTCTGGTTTGTTTTCCCTTTTGGCATGACTCACAAATACTGTTTGAAGGTTTACCAATAGTTGGTATGTCTCTTACTGCCCCTTTTGAGCTGATTTTTACCAGATTATCAAAGCTTATGTGACCGAGTCTCTTGTGCCATAGCCAATTTTCTTCTTCCTGACCAACCAAGCAAGCTCCTTCTGAAGTCTCTGAGAGTGTATACAGATTTCTAGAAGTTCTCAGTCCAGTGGCTATTAACTTTCCATTTTTTGTCTTTCTTACTTCACAGCCCTCCTTCTTAAAAATCACTTCATGACCTCTGTCACAAATTTGACTTACACTTAGTAAGTTATGCTTCAAACCCATCACAAAAAGGACTTCTTTAGAGTTGATTTTACCGTCACTTAACTTAACTGATCCTTTTCCTACTATCTTGGCTCCATCATTGTTTTCGAATTTTATAGAACCACCTTCGTATGTCTGTAGCTTATCAAACTTCTGTTTGTCTCCTGTCATATGACTGGAGCATCCACTGTCCAGAATCCAAGGTGCAGATTTATTTTGGGCTTTGAGAGCTGTTTGAACGATTAGGGATTCCTTGTCTTTCTTCGGTTGTTCCTTTTCTTTCCACTGAGATTTGACAGCAGATCTGGTCACTTGTTTTACCTTCTCCCTTTCATTGGCTTGTGACAGTTTTTTGGGAAATTTTTTGTTTTGTTTTAATCCAGTTGATTGATACTTTCTTCCCTGGTATTTATTTCCTGCAAAAGAGCTACGACAATTTCTTGCAATATGTCCAAAGTTATGACAGTTATAACATTCTACAGCATAATCTATCAAAGGTGAAAAAATATTTCTACTAGTAAAATTTCTTTGTTCTACATTATATCTACAACTTGAGATTTTATGACCATATGCATTGCATTTAAAACAATAACCAGAAAAGGAACGAGTGTACCTGGGTAATGGTTGTTGCCATGTTGTAGTAGGAGCCATGGGTCTTCTTCTTCTTTGATATGTGACTTTGGTGAATCCATCATTTGCAGTACTCCTTTCAAGCTTGGCCTTATTGTTTCCTTTTGCATGATACGGTTTTTCTTGATCAACTCTGATCTTGTATTTATTCTTTATTGGTTCTACAGTAATAGCCTTTGAGTCCTTTGAGGATTCTCCTTCATCAAAGCCCAAACCAAATTTGATGCCTGTAGGCCTTTGATTATTTAACATTTTATTCAGCTTTGCAGAACTGTCTTCAAATTTATGATGACAGCTCAATTTTCGATTCATCTCTTCTAGCTGCATCCTTAATCTAACTACGTCTTCTTCTAGCTTATTACACTCATCTATTTTCATGGTTAGCTGTGCTTCAAAATCTTTAGACTTTTTCTTAAATTCTTTAGTTTGTACTTTCAAACTGATTATTAATTCGCTAGCATCCTCAAATTTTCTTGAAATATTTTTATTCTTTTTCCTTTCTGCACTTAACTCTTCAAGTGCAGCAACCAACTCACCTTCCAGATCTACCTCAGCCTCATCCTCTAATTTTTCTTCACACTCCTGGGTTTCCTCTGTTCTTTGTTCTTCAAAAGTCATGAACAATGCTTCACCAGTTTCTTCTTCTGAGTCCTCACTGGAACTGTCTTCAGAAGAGTCAATATTTTTGGAAATGAAACTTTTCTTCTTGAAGTTCCTTTTTCTAAAATGTGGTTTCTTCTTCCAGACATTTCTTTCTTGGTGTGTCCCTTCATCACTTTTGTTTTTCTCATTCATTGGGCATTTTGCTGCAAAGTGCCCGATGCCTCCATAGTTAAAGCACTTGAACGGTAGCTTACCTCTCGTACTTTCCTTTTCCCTTTACTAATTTCCTAACAAAGTTTGCTTCAATTTCATCTGTAGATTCTTCTTCCTCAGATTCTTGTTTAGATTTTGTATTTTTCTGTGCTTGAAAAGCCGCTTCTCTGTCTGAGGGCTTAGTTTGTCCAATTCTCATTTCATATGCTGTTAAGGAACCGTGCATTTCATCCATACTAAAAAAATTTAAATCTTTAGCTTCTTCTATGGCAGAAACTTTTGCATCAAATCTTTTATGGAGAGTTCTTAGTACCTTCTTCACAACAACTGCATCTTCCATCTCCTCGCCGAGTCCTCTTATTGCATTAATGATTCCATTTACTCTCAGCATATAGGCTTCTATGTTCTCATCATCAGTCATCTTTAATGCTTCGAACTGGGCACGATGTGTTTGCAGCTTAGCTTCCTTGATCTTGTTGTCTCCTTCATGAATGCTCTGTAGTTTGTCCCATATGTCTTTTGCTGATTTGCAGTTCATGATGCGTATCAACTCACTGTCTACTAATCCACACATAATAGCATTCTTGGCTTTTGAGTTGTTCTCAAACTTTTTCTTCTCAGCCGCATCTGTTGGAGGAACAGAGGGTATTGTGTATCCATTTTCAACGGATTCCCAGATGTCATATCCCAGTGCACACAGATATGTCTGCATCCTGAGTCTCCAGAAAGAGTAATTTGTTCCATCGAACAAAGGAGCTTTGTTGGAAGAGAATCCTTCACCGTCGGCCATTGTGGATCTTCCAAGATCACCTTAGCTGATTAAGCTTGTTCAAGTACCTTGCTCCGATACCAATTGTTAATCTCACAATGACACTGAGAGGGGGGTGAATCAGTGTAACTATTTAAAAACTTGAATCTGCAACTCTTAAAACTTAAAAATACAAGCTTAAAAATAGATAAAGCAAGTATAACACAAGAGCATCACACAACACAAGATTTAACGAGGTTCACCGATGTGGCTACTCCTCAAATAATGACTGTTTGGACTACAATCCAAATCCAGTCTTTGCAAGGATTCAATCTTTACAAATAGTTTACCAGCACCCACTGGAAGGAGCACCAACCCCTGATTTTTTTGCTACAACAGATAGGAGCACCAACCCCTTTTACCAAGCACCAACTTGAATTTCTATTTTAAAAAAAAATTGACATAAAAATGTCTTCTCTTTTGCAAGACCCTCACTGGTCTATAGCTCATACAACTTAATCTCACAGAAGCATAAAGAGAATTGTTAGAATCTCAATATCTTCTTTCACAGTCTAAAACCTCTCTTCTGATTTTTCAATAAAAATTACATTCAGGTTTTTGTTCTTTTACTGTACTTCATGCAGCACTCTTACTCAACCTTTTCTTTTGTTTTTCACTAATAACCACGGTTGCAGTAACCTCTCTTACTCGTACCTATTCGAGTCTTTATACTTGATTTCCTTGAACGGCTCAATTTGAAACGGCTCAAATTTTCCCTCCAATATTCCATGCAATCTCGGCTATGATCAATCTATCAAACCCTCTCTGACGCGTTCTGCCTTTTAGCCGCTTTCTTTCTGTCTTATTCTGACATTCTTCTCTGCACATTCTGACAGCCTTTTTCTGCGTATCCTGACACCTTTTTCTGCGTATCCTGACAGCCTTCCTGCGTATCTCGGTGCTCTGTTCTTCTTTCTTCTCTTTTGAATTCTGTGCTTTCACTTTCTTCTACGTGCGACTGTCATTTCTTGATATACACAACCTGTTAATTAATTTCTCTGTAATCATGATTCTCGGTATCCACCCCTGTAACAGCTGTTCTGTCTTCAATGGACAGTTCTTGTAACTGCCACCTTTGTCAGCCATGCTGCATCACGGCCCTGCAACAGCCGTTCTTTTCTTTAATATGTTGTTTCATACCTTCCTTTTGTAACTCCAGTTAACTTGTCCTTGGTTGGCTGCATGAATTTTCCTTAGTGCTTTTCGACATCTGTCACTGTGACTGCAATTCTGGCTCCAGTTAGCTCTTACATAACTGGCTGCATGATTTTCCTTTTCGCCTTTTTGACACCTGTCACTGTGCATGCTTCTTCGGCTTTTTCTCGCCAAACTGTTACCTGTCGCGATATCGCGACATTTCTTCCTATTTGACTTTATCTTGAACTGTTGACCGTGAAAACCTGACTTGTCGCGACATCGCGACGTTTTTTGCCTCCTAGACCTTCTCTCTGCATGCAACCGCGAAAACATTACATGTCGCGATATCGCGACGTTTTCTGCCTCCTTGTTCTCTACTCGGCATGCAACAGCGAAAACCTTACATGTCGCGAAATCGTGACGCTTTTCGCTTTCCTGCACTTTCCTTCGCTTGCCTCCGCAAAAATGGAACATGTCACGAAATCGTGACACTTTGGACTTCCGTACACTTTCCTTCGCAAGCCTCAGCGAAATCGGAACATGTCACGAAATCGTGACACTTTGGGCTTCCGTACACTTTCCTCCGCAAGCCTCAGCGAAATCGGAACATGTCGCGAAATCGCGACGCTTTTCTGCCTTAGCGTTGTTCTTTGCTTTTCGCCCGCGAAAATGCAACGTGTCGCGAAATCGCGACATCTTTAGCGTCCGTACATTTTTCCCTTCATGCACCAACGAAATCAAGACATGTAGCGAAATCGCTACAACTTTGTGCCTTGCGCTTCCAACTTTGCTTCGACTCGCGAAACTTTAGACTTGTAGCGAAATCGCTACACCTTTGTGTCTTGTGTTTCGAACTTGTAGCGAAATCGCTACACCTTTGCGCCTTGCATTTCGAACTTGTAGCGAAATCGCTACACTTTTGCGTCTTGCATTTCGACCTTGTAGCGAAATCGCTACACCTTTGCTCTTTGGCATCTGAACTCTGCTTCGGCCCGTGAAAGTCTGACATGTAGCGAAATCGCTACACTTTCTTGACTTAGTGCTTTTTCTTTGCTTTTGCCAGTGAAACTCCGACATGTAGCGAAATCGCTACACTTTTGTTGCCGTACATTCTCTCTCTTCTTCGGGTCGCGAAAACCCGACGTGTCGCGATATCGCGACACTTTTCGTCCTTAGTGCTTTTCTTCCGAAACTGTCGCGATATCGCGACACTTTCTCATGCACTTTCTCTCTCCTCTGTTTTGTCGCGAAATCATGACATTTTCAGCTGTGCCTTCTCTCTCCTCATTTTTGTCGTGAAATCGTGACATTTTTGGCTATGTTTTCTCTCTCCTCCTTTTTGTCGTGAAATCGTGACATTTTCGGCTGCATTTTCTCTCTCCTCCTTTTTGTCACGAAATCGCGACATTTTCGGTTGCATTTTCTCTCTCCTCCTTTTTGTCGTGAAATCGTGACATTTTCGACTACATTTTCTCTCTCCTCATTTTTGTCGTGAAATCGTGACATTTTCGGCTGCATTTTCTCTCTCCTCCTTTTTGTCGCGAAATCGCGACAGAAAACATGTCGCGATATCGCGACAGTTTTCTTACTTGTCTTTTTCTGCAAAATTCTGAATCTGGGTCACTTCTGTTTTCCTTGAAAATCACTGTACTTGATCTGACTGACCTCTGAAATGCATCAACTGCATCAATCTGTTTGTGTTGACAACAATGACAATACTTTTGCAATGCTTTTGCTGCACCTTGCTCAACAACATTATTGGAAATAAACCTATTGCAATACTAGAAATAACAATGCGGTAAACAATCTTATAAAAGAGGTAAAATAATCTAGAAAACACAAGAAAAATAAGGGAATAAATAGTGGCTTGGAGTGGGCCCAGGCTCCAGTAAATTCCTCCTAGCTGAACACGTACTTATAAACTCTTAGAACTGTATTATAATTATCAAAGTATTACAATGCTTCTTCTATATATCTCTCTATATTTACTAAAATATTCTATATCCTCAGAGAGGTCTGCGTTTTTTTATATAGCACACCCATAGATATTCTATTACAAAGAAGTTATAATAGTTTATTCATTCCAGACTAAACTAAGACAGTCTGGTAAATGTGATCGACGTCTGCTAAAATTGGCATTCATTTCTAATGGTGTCGTGTTCACTGATTGGTTTGTGCTTTTCCTGGCATTGGTAGGATATTCTCATACATCGATGCAATCCCCAATTTAAGTCTACATGACATAGAGATGGAACTTCACCAGTCATTGTTATCCATTTTGTGCTTTTCTGGTCAACGGGTGAAGAACAAGGGCGCCTTCCCTATGAGGTGTTGAGCAAGGTGCAGCGACAGTATTGTCATTGTTGTCAACACAATCAGAAAGATCGGTTGATGCAGTGGACAGGAGTTCAGAGGTTATTCAGAGTATGTACAGTGGGAGTTAAATGCTTATGAGGATGTTTTTGATGTTTGGGTGAAGTTGTTACAGGTTGTCCAAGAAGACCGAAGTGGCCCATATGCAAAAGATAAAAGAGAAGCAAAAAAAAGCAAAAGAAAAAAGTGTCGCGATATCGCGACATGTTGCATTTTCGCGGCCAAGAGAGAAGAGAAAATGCAAGGAGAAAAAGTGTCGCGATATCGCGACATGTATTTTTATGGGCCTAAGCAAAGAAAAAGAGCAAGGAGAAAAAGTGTCGCGATATCGCGACATGTTGTATTTTCGTGGGCCTAAGCAAAGAAAAAGAGCAAGGAGAAAAAGTGTCGCGATATCGCGACATGTTGTATTTTCGTGGGCCTAAGCAAAGAAAAAGAAGAAGAAAGAGAAAGAGCAAGGAGAAAAAGTGTCGCGATATCGTGACATGTTGTATTTTCGCGGGCCAAAGCAAAGAGAAAGAGGAGAGAGAAAAAGTGTCGCGATATCGTGACATGTTGCATTTTCGCGGTCCAAAGCGAAGAGAAAATGCAAGGAGGAAAAAGTGTCGCGATATCGCGACATGTAGCATTTTCATGGTCCAAAGCAAAGAGAAAATGCAAGGAAGAAAAAGTGTCGCGATATCGCGACATGTAGCATTTTTGCGGTCCAAAGCGAAGAGAAAGAGCAAGGAAGAAAAAGTGTCGCGATTTCGCGACATGTAGCATTTTCGCGGTCCAAAGCGAAGAGAGAGAGCAAGAAGGAAAAAGTGTCGTGATATCGTGACATGTCGCATTTTCGTGACTCGAAAAGGGCAGGAAGGAAGAGAAAGAAAAAGTGTCACGATATCGCGACATGTCGCATTTTCGTGACTCGAAAAGGGCAGGAAGGAAGAGAAAGAAAAAGTGTCGCGATATCGCGACATGTCGCATTTTCATGACTCGAAAAGGGCAGGCAGGAAGAGAAACAAAAGTGTCACGATATCATGACATGTCACATTTTCGTGACTCAAGAAGGGCAGGGAGGCAGAGTAACAAAAGTGTCACGATATCACGACATGTCGCATTTTCACGACTCAAGAAAAGCCTCAAAATAGAAACGAACAATCATGGAAAAGTAAAAACAAACATGAAGGAGAAAATGAACAATGCATCAAAATAGAAAAAAATCATGCATGCAAAAAAAAATGAACCACATAAGGAGAAGACGAACAGTCATGACCGAGAAGACGAACAGTCATGGTAGGAGAATATGGTGTCAATTATTTGCATGTAACGTGTTTGATGAAATGCCTACTCTATATATACAAAAGGAGTTACATAAAGAAGGCATTACAATTGACAAGTGGTTGAAGAGTTACAACTGGAGTTACAAAGAGAAAGGATGGTTATAAAAGGAGTGTTGCTTGGAGAATTTTAGTTGGGGAATTTATTCAGTGAAGTGCACGAGAGGAGCGCGAGAGGAGAGCGAGAGGCGAGCGAGAGGTGAGCGAGAAGGATGTGTGTTGGGTGAATTGTGAGAGAGGTTGAGTAAGCAATAGACTAGTCAGGGTCTTGTAAAAGTGAAGGCATTTCTATGTCAATCTTCTAGTTTCAAAATTGAAGTCCAAGTTGGTGCTTGGCATCAGGGGTTGGTGCTCCTTCCAGTTGGTGCTGGTAAATCAGGGGTTGGTGCTCCTTTCTGTTGGTGCAGATAAATCAGGGGTTGGTGCTCCTTTCTATTGGTGCAGATAAATCAGGGGTTGGTGCTCCTTCCAGTGGGTGCTGGTAAATTGATTGTAAAGTTGTGCTTTGCAAAGGCTGGATTTGGATGGTAGTCCAAACAATCAATTTTTGAGGAGTAGCCAAATCGGTGAACCTCGGTACATCTTGTGTTGTGTGATGCTCTCTTGTTATATTTGCTTTATTTGGTTTTAAGTTCTCATTGTTTTGGCTTTAAGAGTTTAAGATTTAAGTTTTAAAGAGCTACACTGATTCACCCCCCTCTCAGTGTCATAGTGAGACTAACAATTGGTATCAGAGCCAAGTTCCTGAACAAGCTTAACCGGCTAGGGTGATCTTGGAAGTGACACAATGGCAGGTGGTGAAGGCTTCTCATCAAACAAAGCACCATTGTTTGATGGAACTAATTACGCATATTGGAGACTCAGGATGCAGACATATCTTTGTGCTTTGGGATACGACATTTGGGATTCAGTACATAGTGGATACACAATACCCACCACTTCTCCAACCGATGTTGTCGATAAGAAACTGTTTGAGAATAACTCAAAAGCAAAGAATGCTATCATGTGCGGATTAGTGGATAGAGAACTGGTAAAAATTATGAGTTGTAAAATGGCAAAAGAAATATGGGACAAACTGAGGAGCATTCATGAAGGAGACGATAAGATCAAGGAGGCCAAGTTACAAACACATCGAGCTCAGTTCGAAGTATTAAATATGAATGACGATGAGAACATAGAGGCATATATGCTGAGAGTTAATGAAGTCATTAATGCGATTAGAGGACTCGGTGAGGAAATCGAAGATTCTGTCATCGTGAAAAAGGTATTAAGATCTCTTCCCCAAAGATTTGATTCTAAAGTTTCAGCTATAGAAGAAGCTAAAAATCTAAATTCTTTTAGTATGGATGAGATGCATGGTTCTTTGACTGCATATGAGATGAGAATAGGAAAATCTAAACCCACAGATAGAGAAGCTACTTTTAAAGCCCATAAAAATATGAAAGCAAAACAAGAATCCGAGGAAGAAGAGGCATCGGATGAAATGGAAGCAAACTTTGTTCGAAAACTAAAAAGGGGAAAAGGAAAATACAGAGGAAAGTTACCGTTTAAATGTTTCAATTGTGGAGGCGTCGGGCATTTTGCAGTTAAATGTCCACTTAATGAGAAGAACAAAATTGATGAAGGATCGCACCAAGAAAGAAGTGACTGGAAGAACAAAACAAATTTTAGAAAAGGCAACTTTAAGAAGAAAAGTTTCATCTCCAAGAATGTCAGTTCATCAGAAGACAGCTGCAGTGAGGATTCTAAAAAGGAAATAGGTGAAGCTCTTTTCATGGCAATCATAGACGAAAAAATAGAAAAAGAACAGGAAAGTGATGAAGAAGAAAGTGATGCAGAAGTAAATTTGAAAGAGGAACTAATTGCAGCTCTGGATGAAGTGAAGATAGAAAGAAAAAAGAATAAGAAAATTTCAAGAAAGCTTGAGGATGCAAATGAAATCATAACCAGTTTGAAAGTACAGATAGAAGAATCCAAGAAAATATCTGAAGATCTCGAAGTGCAAATAACCATGAAAATAGATTATTGCTGCAAACTAGAAGAAGAGACTGTTGGTTTAAGAATGCAGATAGAAGAGATGAATCGTAAAATTAGTTGTCATCACAAACGTGAAGAAAGTTCTATGAAGCTGGATAAGATCATAAATATCCAAAGGACTACAGGCATGAAATTTGGTTTAGGCTTTGTCGAAGGAGAATCATCAAATGGATCAAAGAATGAAGATAAGAAACAGGTTGATCAAGAAAAATTGACTCAGGCAAAAGAAAGCAATAATGCAAGGCACGAAAGGAGAATTGACAATGATGGATTCACCAATGTCACACATCAAAGAAGAAGAAGATTTATGACTCCTACGACAACATGGCAAAGACCATCACCCAGGTTCAATCATCTCTTTTTTGGTTACTATTTTAAATGCAATGGTTATGGACATAAGATTTCAGATTGCAAGTATAACGTAGGACCAAGGAATTTTACCAAGAGAAATGTTTTTTCACCTTTGATGGATTATGTAGTAGAATGTTATAACTGTCATAAGTTTGGGCACATTGCAAGAAATTGTCGAAGTACATTTGCATCAAATCAATTTCAGGGAAGAAAATCTCAACCAAATGGAATGAGACAAAATAGAAAATTTCCTGAAAAACATGTACAAGCTACTGAAAAAGAAAAGTCAAAACAAGAGCCCAAAACTGTAATCAAACCAGAGTGGAAAGAAAAAGATCGATCCAAGGAAGAAAAGAAATCCCTGATCGTACAAACAACATTTAAAGCACAGAATAAATCTGCACCATGGATACTTGATAGTGGATGCTCCAGTCATATGACAGGTGACAAACAAAAATTTGAGAAGTTACAACAATATGAAGGTGGTTCAGTAAAATTTGGAAATAATGATGGAGCTAAGATAGTTGGCAAAGGTTCAGTGAAGATTAGTGATGGAAAAATCAAGTCAAAAGAAGTCTTGTTTGTGGTTGGTCTGAAGCATAACTTGTTGAGTGTAAGTCAGATTTGTGATAGAGGTCATGAAGTGATTTTTAAGAAGCAGGGTTGTGAAGTCAAAAAAGTGAACTGTGGAAAGTTGATAGCAACTGGATCGAGGACATCTGGAAACCTGTACACTCTCTCAGAGACTTAGAAGGAGCTTGCTTGATTGGATAGGTAGAAGAAAATTGGTTGTGGCACAAGAGGCTCGGTCATATCAGTTTTGACAATCTAGTAAAAATCAGCTCAAAAAGGGCAATGAGAGATATTCCCACCATTAGAAAACCATCAAATAGCATTTGTGCTTCATGCCAAAAGGGGAAGCAAACTAGAGTCTCATTTAAAACAAAAGAGTACTACACAAGCAAACCTTTGGAACTAATACATACTGATTTATGTGGACCCATGAGAACGCAAAGTATAAATGGTGACAAATATTTTATGTTGTATATAGATGACTATTCCAGGATGACATGGGTATTTTTTTTGAAGCACAAATCAAAAGCTTTTGAGATGTTCAAGGTTTTCAAAAACCAAGTTGAGAATCAAACAGGAAAAAGGATTAAATGTTTAAGATCAGATAGAGGAGGAGAGTTCATTTCAGAGGATTTTACAGAGTACTGTGAAAAATATGGTATTAGAAGATAGTTTTCAGCAGCCAGGACACCTCAGCAGAATGGTGTGGTAGAAAGAAAGAACAGGACAGTGCAGGAAATGGCATGGACTATGTTGACAGAGAGCAAAGTAGCAGATAAATTTTGGAAAGAGGCAGCCCATACTACGATATACATCCAAAATAGGTGCATGTTGAGGATGCATGAAAGCAAAACTCCTTATGAGTTGTGGTTTGGTAAAAAGGCAACAATAAGATACTTTAAAGTTTTTGGCAGCAAGTGTTACATTAAAAGAACTGAAGAAAACCTTGGTAAGTTTGAAGATAGAGCTGATGAAGGTATTTTTCTTGGCTATTCATCAAAAAGCAAAGCTTACAAATGCTACAACAAGAAGCTAAAGAAAATTGTGGATAGTGTCGATGTTAAAGTTGATGAAGGTAGGGAACGAGTAATTAGCTATGAAGAGAACTACCCAATTTATGAAGAGGTTATTGAAGGAAATGAGGAAAAGGAAACGGAAAAGAAACAAAAAATTGACTCAGATGATTCAAACAATGATTCAGAAGTGGAAGAAAATAAGAAATTCAAAACAGGAATCTGGCAGAAAGATCATCCTAGAGAGCAAATAATTGGAGACCCCATAGTTGGTGTTCAGACAAGAAGAAGAGTAGTAAGCAACTACTCTCTATTATCCAGCATTGAGCCCAAAAATGTTGCTGAAGCAAGCAAAGATAAAAGTTGGATGAAGGCAATAAATGAAGAATTAGATCAGATCGAGAAAAACAAAACTTGGGAGTTAGTACCAAGACCTGCAAATAAAAATATAATCGGTACTAAATGGATCTTTCGAAACAAGTTGAATGAAGACGGACAGGTAGTCAGGAATAAAGCAAGATTGGTATGTAAAGGCTATGCACAAGTTGAAGGAATTGACTTTGAGGAAACCTTTGCACCTATGGCTAGACTAGAGGCAATTAGAATGTTTCTGGCTTTAGCAGTTTACAAGAATTTCAAAGTTTATCAAATGGATGTGAAATCAGCTTTTTTGAATGGGAAACTCGAAGAAGAGGTTTATATTGAGCAGCCAGATGGTTTCCAACTTGGTGATGATCCCAACTTGGTTTGCAAGTTGAAGAAAGCATTATATGGCTTAAAACAGGCACCCCGAGCATGGTATGCAAGGCTAGACAACTATCTTACTCAACAAGGGTTCAAGAAAGGTATGGTGGATAGTAATTTGTATGTCAAAACAAAAAATGGCCATCTTATTGTTCTTGTTGTATATGTTGATGATATCATATTTGGCAGTAGCAAAGATGAGTGGTGTAAAGATTTAGCAAATAAGATGCAGAAAGAATTTGAAATGTCAATGATTGGTGAACTTTCGTATTTCCTCGGGTTGCAAGTTAATCAAAATGAGAAGGGCATATTTATTTCTCAAATTAAATATGTGAAAGAGATGCTAAAAAAGTTCACAATGGAGGATTGTAAGCCAGTTAGCACACCCATGACGACAAAGTTGCAAGTTGAGCAAGGATGACAAATCTCCACATGTTGATCAAACCATGTACAGATCTATGATTGGGAGCTTACTGTACCTGACAGCTACCAGACCAGATATTTTGTAGGCAGTATGCATGGTAGCACGATTTCAGGCTAGTCCCAAGGAGACTCATGTGACAACAGTGAAGAGAATTCTTCGATATCTCAAGGGTACTATGGAGTATGGGTTATGGTATCCGAAAGGTAAGGACTTCACCCTTATTGCGTATTCAGATGCAGATTGGGCAGGATGTGTAGATGATAGAAAGAGTACCAGTGGCAGTGCATTCTATCTTGGAGACAGGTTGGTCGCGTGGCACAACAAGAAACAAGAGTCAGTCTCCTTATCCACAACAGAGGCAGAATATATTGCAGTGACAACATGTTGTACGCAGGTATTATGGATGAAACAAACCCTGAAAGATCTTGGTATTAACTTCAGTGAGCCAATTTCAATTAAGTGTGATAACACCAGTGCCATTAACATCTCAAAGAATCCGGTTATGCATTCTCGCACAAAACATATTGCTATCCGGTATCACTTTTTGAAGGAGAAAGTTGCGGAAGGAGAGGTAAAGTTGGATTTTGTTCCAACAATAGAGCAAGTAGCGGATATCTTCACAAAACCATTGCCCAAGGAAGTCTTTGAGTACCTTCGCAATAAATTGGGAGTGGTCACGCTTCCCAAGAATTGACTAGCTATCGGGACCACATTCTCAGGGGGAGCATTTGTGTATTTGTTTATCTTTTTGCTCATATTTGTGATTTTTGCTAAGTGTAATAATTTTTGCCTGAGAATGTTGTGCATGGACTCAGGGGGAGTCTGCAGCAGCCCTTTGATATTGTTGTCAAAGGGGGAGAAGAGTTACAGGAAATTGGAGAAGAGTTACAGGACATTGCACGTGTGTTGCCAACAATTCCAAAGGGGGAGATTGTTGAGCAAGGTGCAGCGACAATATTGTCATTGTTGTCAACACAGTCAGAAAGATCGGTTGATGCAGTGGACAGGAGTTCAGAGGTTATTCAGAGTATGTACAATGCAGTTAAATGCTTATGAAGATGTTTTTGATGTTTGGGTGAAGTTGTTACAGGTTGTCCAAGAAGACCGAAGTGGCCCATATGCAAAAGATAAAAGAGAAGCAAAAAAAAGCAAAAGAAAAAAGTGTCGCGATATCGCGACATGTTGCATTTTCGTGGCCAAGAGAGAAGAGAAAATGCAAGGAGAAAAAGTGTCGCGATATCGTGACATGTTGTATTTTCACGGGCCTAAGCAAAGAAAAAGAGCAAGGAGAAAAAGTGTCGTGATATCGCGACATGTATTTTCACGGGCCTAAGCAAAGAAAAAGAGCAAGGAGAAAAAGTGTCACGATATCGCGACATGTTGTATTTTCATGGGCCAAAGCAAAGAGAAAGAGCAAGGAGAAAAAGTGTCACGATATCACAACATGTTGTATTTTCGGGCCAAAGCAAAGAGAAAGAGCAAGGAGAAAAAGTGTCGCGATATCGCGACATGTTGTATTTTCACGGGCCAAAGCAAAGAGAAAGAGGAGAGAAAAAAGTGTCACGATATCGCGACATGTTGCATTTTCGCGGTCCAAAGCGAAGAGAAAATGCAAGGAGGAAAAAGTGTCGCGATATCGTGACATGTAGCATTTTCGCGGTCCAAAGCGAAGAGAAAAAGCAAGGAAGAAAAAGTGTCATGATATCATGACATGTAGCATTTTCACGACTCCAAAGCGAAGAGAAGAGAAGAAAGAAAAAGTGTCGCGATATCGTGACATGTCGCATTTTCATGACTCGAAAAGGGCAGGAAGGAAGAGAAAGAAAAAGTGTCACGATATCGCGACATGTCGCATTTTTGTGACTCAAAAATGGCAGGAAGGAAGAGAAATAAAAAGTGTCGCGATATCGCGACATGTCGCATTTTCGCGACTCAAAAAGGCAGGCAGGCAGAGAAAGAAAAAGTGTCACGATATCACGACATGTCACATTTTTTGACTCAAGAAGGGCAGCAGGAAGTAACAAAAGTGTCATGATATCATGACATGTCGCATTTTTGTGACTCAGAAAAGCCTCAAAATAGAAATGAACAGTCATGGAAAAGTAAACAAAAGAAAAATCAAAAAGAAATAAAGAAAAAGAAATCATGGAAGGAGAAAATGAACAATCATCAAAATAGAAAAAAAGCATGCATGCAAAAAGAAAATGAACAGTCACTAAGGAGAATACGAATAGTCATGACCGAGAAGACGAATAGTCATGGTAGGAGAATATGGTGTCAATTCTTTGCATGTAACGTGTTTGACGAAATGCCTACTCTATATATACAAAAGGAGTTACATAAAGAAGGAGTTACAACTAGAGTTTCGAAGAGAAAGGATGGTTATAAAAGGAGTGTTGCTAGAGAATTTTAGTTGGGGAATTTATCTGAATGCGAGAGGAGCGTGAGAGGAGAGCGAGAGGCGCGCGAGAGGCGAGCGAGAAGGATGTGTGTTGGGTGAATTGTGAGAGAGGTTGAGTAAGCAATAGACCAATCAGGGTCTTGTAAAAGTGAAGGCATTTCTATGTCAATCTTCTAGTTTCAGAATCGAAGTCCAAGTTGGTGCTTGGCATCAGGGGTTGGTGCTCCTTCCAATTGGTGCTGGTAAATCAGGGGTTGGTGCTCCTTTCTATTGGTGCAGATAAATCAGGGGTTGGTGCTCCTTTCTGTTGGTGCAGATAAATCAGGGGTTGGTGCTCCTTCCAGTGGGTGCTGGTAAATTGATTGTAAAGTTGTGCTTTGCAAAGGCTGGATTTGGATGGTAGTCCAAACAGTCAATTTTTGAGGAGTAGCCAAATCGGTGAACCTCGGTACATCTTGTGTTGTGTGATGCTCTCTTGTTATATTTGCTTTATTTGGTTTTAAGTTCTCATTGTTTTGGCTTTAAGAGTTTAAGATTTAAGTTTTAAAGAGCTACACTGATTCACCCCCCCTCTCAGTGTCATAGTGAGACTAACATGAGGAAGGTACCTAAGTATGTCGAGCACCTTCTCTATGCGGAAGATGCCTTACTGTTGTTGGCACCTTCCTGGAAGAGGAAGGCACTTATCTTCTATTGGAACCTTCCTGTGAGAGGAAGGCACTTGCATTATAGTGGCACCTTCTTGTCGATGCCTTCCTTATGATAGCAAGGTGCTTGCATTCTGGTGGTGCCTTCTTGTCGGTGCCTTCCTTATGAGAGGAAGGTGCTTATTTTCCTTTGGCACCTTCGTAAAAGAGGAAGGCACTGGCCTTCCTTTGGTGCCTTCCTAGGAGAGGAAGGAGCTTATATTTCGTTGGTGCCTTCCTGGAAGAGGAAGGCACCTACTTACTCTTGGTGCCTTCCTAGAAGAGGAAGGCACCTACCTTCTCTACATTGATTCTAAAAGAAACAAAGTTCCAGGTCCATGAAAAGACCTCGAATGATCCAAATATGACTAAATCAACTACAATTCCACAAAAACACTCTGAAAACACATGAATTAGATAACACACATAATTTCATCAAATAATTATATAATCATTCATAAACATATGCAATCCGTATTATACAGTCTCATAATAATCAATAAAATGTATACAAAATATGAGCATTTTTGATGCTCATCACAGGTGCCTCATAGTAGAGAAGGACCACAGGTCATAGAGCTTGCAGATGAGGAGGATTCTCCAACCGTAGATCCTATAATGGTTGGGGGAGTTATAGAGGCCTATTATTAGTGGTGGGGTGATTGAATGTGGCATGGCATCGATAGTCTAGGGTGTGAGGATGATAGTAGGTGTGATGGCATAGATCTGATAGGACATAGTATTTGAGCCAAGACAGAGGTATGGGGCTAGCTAGCAGAGCAGGTGGCAGTAGAGGATCCTGATGTTCCTGGGGAGGAGTTAGAGCCTGAGAAGAGAGACTCTCCTCTGAGAGCATAGTTACATGAGATCGAGGCTAAGCTATAGGCTACTAAGATCTAGGTATAGCGGTGAGATGCTACGATTGAGCAGCTCACAACATAGATATAGGCTCTATAGGCTACTATTGGGGGTGGCGATGTCAAGATGTAGTTTGTTGTTCCTACTTCTACACCATAGGAGGTTATAGCAGTAGGCTCAGGGGAAGAGGCAGGATGGCTTCATTCCTTGTTGTATGAGCATGAGGCTCAAATCCAGGGTCTTACGGATCATGTTACCCTCCTTTAGATGTAGCTTAGGAGGCATGGGATTGTCCCTAAGGATCTAGAAGATGCAAGTGGTTCATAGGTTAGTGGATGCTCTACCTCGAGGTAGTCTTCTACCCATCCTAGCCAATGGACCTAGACTCGGACAGAGAGATCTATAGGCTCACATCATTCGACTCATTACACCACCATAGGGGGAGGTGACACTGGAGGAGGTGATGCAGGTGGATCAGGACCGACACTAGATTGATGTATTACTTAGTTCTTGATCCATTTTTGAGGTCGACTGACCTATATGACTATAGCCCATGGGAATTTTTTTATATCCATTAGACTTGACACACATATTTTTATGATAGATTTGCCTTTTGTGACTCATTATGTGTATCGTTTATTGCTTATGTTTTTGTTGTTATTTTGTTTTATGATATGATGCGATGATGATATTATGATGATTTGATGGATATGTTAGATGATATATGATATTTGAAGATGCTTAGATGGATGTGTAGATGCTTATATGATTTGATGATATGATGCAATGTATTTTGATGATGAATGATGAATTTATGATATGCAAATGGATATTGTTTGTATGTTTTATGACATAATTTATGGATGATTAATGACTTGTTTTCATGGATGCAAATGTTATTGTTAAATGAATGTTCAATTTTTTTTTTAATTATATGTACCTAACTTATGTGATGGAATGGTATAAATGAACCTATATGCTCTAATAACTTAAAACATACGGAATGCATATGACATTGACAATATTAATGGGTGATACCACAAAAAGTTTAAAAATGATCATGAATTTAAATAATCACTTCTATCATAAGAATTGATTAAGTATTCATATATGATATGTAATGGTGTGTAATGTATCTTCTTAATAAGTTTTTTTAAATTAAAATATATAAAGTAGTCAATGGTCATCTATATACTATTTCTAATATATGTGGTATATGTCCTACTATGTTGATACCCCTTAATTTATAGAATCTTATAAGGAATATGATGGTGTGATTGATGTTATTATTTGTTGTTATGTAAAAACATTTTAAATCTTTTCGAAGATTCAAACACTCTAGTTACCCTATCAACAACTGTCTACTTACCACTTAGACTTTTGAAAAGTTATGCTTTTACCATGGACGTGGTTTTTCATGATATCTGTGTGTGCATGTGATTGTATATTTTGAGGTAGAACATAAGCATTTCCTCTGATGTCAGGCGGGATTATTTCAGCCGATTGCTAAGATCAGGGATCCTCAAGTGTTCATCTCATCCTTATGTTGGACTTAGTTGGACTATACCACTAGGCAATATTTGGTTACCTAAGCTAGCTCATCCACATTCAAATATTGGTCTATACAAATGCATGAAGCAATTGTAATAGAAATATTGTCATGCGTAAGGATTTCTCCTTCCAGTTTTGTACAATGCTAAGAATTCCAGAGATTCAAGCTTTATTCCCTTCTTTTTGGCTTCTTTTTGGCTTTGGATATTTGCTCATATGTAGTTATGAAAATCACTGCTTATTTTTTATTTGATTTTTTTATTTGAGTGGGGATTTTTTTGTAGTGATGATAATCACTGTTTATTTTGCTCATTCTTAGTGATGAAAATCACTGTTTATTTTATATTTTTTCTTGAGCTTGATTTTTTTGTATTTTGAATATATGATTTGTGTATCAGATTTTTGCTTTTGAAATCTGGATTGTATGCTTGGCCTTTTGAATTTGTACTTTTGCTTTGGAATTTTGCTTATTTTGATTTAAGCAAGGGATTTTGATAGGGTAAAGCTTGTCCTTTTGCCAATTCTTAGCACCTTTAAACCGGTTGCACAGGGGGATAAGTAAGGATAATCCTTTTCACTTAAGGTAACCTAGACCACTTTGCAACTTTCATATTTTCCTTGTACCAGCTAGGATTTTAGTGTTTCAATTAGTGACGGGATCGTGAATATCCAAGGATTTATCACAACTAGGCCTTTATTTCTACTAATCAAAGTTGTTTTCCTCAAAATTTGATAAGATTACTAGATTTGGTTGACTAGCCAAAAAGCCTTAGTAATGTATAGCAACAAATAATGGTTGTATTGAAAAATATAATTACACACATGTGGATGGAGGTATGGATATGAATGACTTGTGTGAAAAACTATGGTATCACTTTTAAGACTCTCATGACATATCTTGTAATGTATGTGAAAATGCAATGCAATGATGTGGATGCAAAATGTGAAGTGCAATTGTTTTTGTATTTTTGATTTTATGTTGTTTTTGTATTTTGATTTTATGTTGTTTTTGTATTTTTGATTATTTTGAAAAAAGGGATTATTATGCCTTTGGGGATTTTGTTATTGATTTTTACCAAGTGATTTGAATTACCCTTGGAGCCTTTTTATTTGATTTTTGACCAAGCAACGTGAATTAACCTTGGAGCCTTTTTGATTTTATTTTTGACCAAGCAACGTGAATTACCCTTGGAGCCTTTGATTTGATTGTTTGACCAAGCGGTATGAATTACCCTTAGAGCCTTTGATTTGATTTTTGACCAAGCTGCTTGAATTACCCTTGGAGCCTTTGATTTGAATTTTTGACCAAGAGGTATGAATTACCCTTGGAGCCTCTGATGATTTTGGTTTTGACCAAGTGGTTTGAATTACCCTTGGAGCCTTTGATGATTTTGGTTTTGACCAAGTGGTTTGAATTACCCTTGGAGCCTTTGGTTTGATTTTTGACCAAGCGGTATGAATTACCCTTGGAGCCTTTGATTTGATTTTTGACCAAGCGGTGTGAATTACCCTTGGAGCCTTTGATTTGATTTTTGACCAAGCGGATTGAATTTCCTTTGGAACCTTTGATTTGATTTTTGACCAAGCGAATTGAATTACCCTTGGAGCCTTTGATTTGATTTTTGACCAAGTGACTTGAATTACCCTTGGAGCCTTTGATTTGATTTTGGTTTTGACCAAGCAGTTTGAATTACCTTTGGAGCATTTGGTGATTTTGGTTTTGACTAAGCGGTTTGAATTACCCTTGGAGCCTTTGGTTTTATTTTTGACCAAGCGATGTGAATTACCCTTGGATCCTTTGATTTGAATTTTTGAATTTTTGAATTTTATGTTTTTATGATTTGTTTGTGTTTTTGACATATTTGAATGTTTTTGATGTTTTATGAAATATTTGAATGTTTTTGATGTTTTATGAAATATTTGAATGTTTTTGTGTTTTTATGTGTAAAATACCTTTAAGTGAATGATATTGAGAGGTTCAGGCTCTTCAACACCATCTAATGATATAATGCGATATGCTCCAGTCCCAAATATCTGTGAAATCATGTATGGACCTATCTAGTTTATCATAAACTTATCTCATAGATGCGATGGCAGATTTGAATTCTACTGGTTTTATTGAGCACTAGATCTCCAACCTTGAATTCCTTTAGGTGGACTTTACTATTGTAAGCTTGGCAAGGTGACCTTGATAAACATGGAGATGCTCCAAAGAATTGACTCGAAATTCATCAAGAAACATCAATTGATCAATGCGGCCTTGTCGTGCAGCTTCATAATCTATGAAGTATTTTAGTGCTATGTGTAGAGTCAAGATTCCCAACTCTAGAGGCATGATGGCTTCAATGCCATATACTAGTGAAAATGGTGTTGCCCCAGTGTGCATCTGTATACTAGTTCTGTATGCCCATAGTGGAAGAGGCAATTGCATGTGCCAATCTTTATGATTTTCTTGCATTGTCTTCCTCAAAATGGAGACTATTATTTTGTTTGAGGCTTCTGCTTGCCCGTTTGCTTATGGATAATAAGGTGTTGAAAAAATATGCTAAATATGATATTTTTCATTAAATCATGCATATTTTTGTTCTTAAAATATGGCCCATTATCCGATATTATCTTAGAAGGGACCCCAAAATGACTTATGATATTGTGGAGTATAAACTCCGCAATCCTTGGTCTAGTTGTTGATGTTAAGGGGATTTATTCTACCCATTTAGTGAAGTATTATATGGCCATTATGATGAATGTATGCCGGATTGAGGACGGGGGTGAGATATTCCCAATCAAGTATAGTCCCCATTGCGAGAATGGCCATGTTTTCTGGATGGACTACAAAGCTTGTGATGGTAAGTGTGTTAGATTTGTATGATGTTGGCACTTACTACATTTCTTGACATATTTGTAGTAGTCCTTTTCCATTGTGGTCCAATAGTAACCCATTCTCAATCTGCACTTAATAATGGCCATGCCACTAAAATGGCCTCCACATGTTTCATCGTGAGCTTGTGAAACTACCCAAGCTATTTCCTCGGGCTTAGGACAATGGAGAAATACTCCATCATATCCTTGTCTATAGAGGATTTCTCCTAGAAAAATGTATCTTGTTGCTCTTTGTTTAAATGTTCACCTTTCTATATGCAACAAACCTTGAGGTATTATTTTGAGCTTCAGGAAGTCCCACAGTTGGGAAAGCCAATCCTGATAGGCCACAACCTCTATAGAATAGACAACTTGCTCTTCCTACATTTTTGAGGTAGTGAACATGGATTGAGGAAAAAATCTATGTTATATGTTCGCACCACACTGTATGGGTCCTTGGGAGATCAACGACCCCCAAGGTGTTTTTTGTAAGAAAATTATGGCTATGAAGGACCAATATTGAATTGGTTCGATGTTGATCATGTTGACTGATTCTTGATTTTCAAAAGCTTCACGACGTATTGCTGAGTGTGAAAGAACTTTCACATGAATGGTTGTAAAATTAGCAGATAGATTCTGAGGGATTAAGGATCCCAAAGAGGCCATAGTGTATACAAATATATTTGAAATACGAGGGATTGCCTCGATGTTGTACCATTCCAGCCGGGCTAAGTAATTATCAACAAGTTCCTTGTAAGTCTTCAGGAGTGGACACCTGCATTGGAAGAGTCCTTTGACCTAGTTTACTATGAGTATGGAGTCACCAAAGATATCCAATATTTTAATACCGATTGCTATGGTTTTTTGGAGTCCCAAGATCAATGCTTCATATTTTGTATTGTGTTTTGTGCATGGGAAGTCTAGTTTGAATGATAAAGGCAATGGAGTGCCCTGCGGTGTGATAAAGACAATCCCTACTCTGGATTTTTATTCACACTTTGAACCATCAAAGAACAATGACACATATTTTTCTTTCTTAGGTTCTTTGAGATTTGGTGGATCTAATAATGTGAAGACTACATCATCAGGCAACTCTATGGTGAGAGGCTTATTATCCTGTAGAGGTGCCTCTGCTAATTGATCTGCTATGACTTGTCCCTTGATGGAATTTTGGCTTATGAAATCTAGATCAAATTATATCAATAGCATGATCCACTTTACGGTACGTGTATTATGATATATCTTGCTCATCATGTACTGCAAAGGATTTTGTTTTGATATGACATAGGTTGTATGGCTCAACATCTAGTGTCGCAACTTTCAAATTGCAAAGACCACTGCTAAACATAATTTTTTGACATACGCATATCCTAGCTCATAGCTTACCAAGGTGTTATGAATGTAATATATGGATTGCTCTTTATCTTGTGCATTCTTTTGGACTAACATGGTGTCTAGTGCAAAATTAGTAGCTGATATATATAGTAAAAATGGTATGTCTGGCATTGGTGGATCCAATACTGGTGGCATTTCCAAATGAGTCTCGATATCTGCAAAGGCTTGATGGCATTATTCATCCCAATAAAATGGGACTTCCTTACATAGAAACATGTTCATAGGTTTGCATTTGTATGATAATTGCATGATTAATCTTTTGATGGATGCTATCTTGCCTTGTTGGCTCCTCAACCCTAATGCTGGTAGGGGCGTCCATTTCCAATATAGCCTTTACCTTTGCAGGATCAACTTCGATGCCTATCTTGGATATGATGAATCCTAAAATCTTGCCAAAAGTTATGTTGAATACACACTTCTTAGGATTCAATCAGACATTATGTTCTATGAGGTGATCAAAGACTTGTCTAAGGACTTCAGCATGCTCTTTCCACAATAGGGACTTGGCTAGTAATTCATCCATGTAATATTCCAAGATCTTATGCATATAGTCATGGAATATGTATGTCATGGCCCGCTGATATGTGGCACCAAAATTTTTGAGACCAAATAGCATAACTTTGTAATAGAATGTTCGCCATGGAGTAATGAAAGTAGTTTTATGTTGATCTTCGGGCTTAATTCAAATTTGGTTGTATCCAAAAAACCCATCCATTAGGGAGAGAATTTCATGACTTGCGGTTGCATCTACAAGAGCATCTATGTTTGGCAACGAGAATTAATCCTTTGGTGTTGCCCTATTCAAATCTCTAAAATCCATGCAGATACACTCTTTCGTTAGGTTTCCCTATAGGTACCATGTTTGACACCCACTCAAGGTAGTCAATAGGAACTATGAATACTGCATCCAGTAGTTTTTGCAATTTTTTCTTTACCATCAAAGTGATAGTTGGATGTATTTTCTTCAGTTTTTGCTTGAATGGATTCTTCATGGGATCCAATTAAAGGTTATGAATGACTAACTTTGTATCTATCCCTGGCATGTCTTTGTAAGTCCAAGTAAAAATATTTGGCCTCTCCTTGAGGAGAGGAATCAAGATGGCTTGTTCCTATGGAGATAGACTTTCTTTAAACTTGAATTTCCTTGGTTGGGTAGGATCATCACTGATTTCCTCAAAAGTTGCTTTTATAGCCATATGTGACTCATCCTCTACCTGATGAGGCATGGGTATCAAATGAATGTCATCAGTGGGATTCATAGGACCTATTGACTCAGGTTCCAAACCAACATGGAAGACGTCATACGTACAACCTAATGTAATATGGAATGGTTGTAACATCTCTTCATTGGGGAAGAGGTATTCTAGCTCTATTGGTGAACTAGCATGATCCCAATCAATAGCATCTATATCAAGATGCAATGATTTGGTAGCCACGCACCACTCTTAACTCTACTTGCGATGTTATTACTATACCAAAAATGAAGCTAAAAGATTACAAGAAAACATATAACACAAAAATGACAAAGAATGGATCTTTCATTAATATTGAACCTCGGTTACATGTCGGTCCCTCTTAGGGATACCCATATTGAAAAAATGATTTACAAGTGGATGAAGATATGTATCCTTTTGCATAAGGGTGGTGTGCTCTAAAATGCTTCCCGATTTTGCACACGAAAATATCTGAGGGCTTACAGATGCCTCATTCTCTAGGTATGTGTCCTGGATGGATCCTCTTACTCTCGTATGTCATGGATTATGTCTCATAAACCTATGGCCCTGTATGCAATTAAAAAAACAATACACATTTAGATATCTAAGATTGCTTCCCCGGATAAGGTTGTTAGTAATCAAAGAATGTAATGGAACTATGATAAAACAATGCCATGAAATCATGTAAATCTAAGCTAATGATATAAGAAAAAAAGATAAAATATGTTATGTCTATCTAAGCTAAGCCTGCTGGCCACTGTCCAAGATAGTTGCCGCTAAATTAAACCTTACCCTCTTTGCCCCAAAGCTATGGGTCAAAGACTATGATCTAATGTTGAATAAAGTAGGTATAATTCTCTTCAATTTGTCAAATCTCTCCCATGATTTCAAAGAGAACTCTCTCTGAAATGATCTCCTATATGTGATTCGGGTCTCTATATATCATATATCGATCATGTGTCTCCCTTGGTGCTCTTAGGCTTGTACATTTTATAGTGTGAAACCCTAGGTCTATGTCCAAGCCCTAGAAATGAATTTATCATGCGTAGTGCCAGTTAGCATGAGAAGCCTTTGTATATTGTCTATATTTGAAGGCCAGTTAACTGAAATCTAACTCCTCACTTGAGTCTTCTATGTGAACTATTCGTTAGCATGAGAAGCTTTTGTCCTTTGTTTATGCTTGAATGTTAGTTAACTTAAGTCTAAATGCAAACTCAAGTCTTCTATGTGAACTGGTCATGAAAAGGAATGCAAAGTCACTCCTGCTCACCTTTATTGTATGCAGACTACCACTTCCACCCGAGATTGGGCCTGTTTGTCGATAAACCACTTTTTATAGCTCAGCCTCTATCGTCTACAATAACTATGATCTGGATGTTGTCACCTATAGTGACTATGGTTTGGCTACTCTAGGCTTGATCGGCTAGAATTTGGTTGCTTTTGGATTGAGCGGCCAAGCTTGGATGGCTTGAAAAGGCCCCAAATGAGTGGTGAGAACCACTGTTGGTGCTTATAAAGTCCAATATTATGTCTTATGATCTTATGAGTGTGTCTATGTAAGTAGCTCCCCTAAGCATGATAAGATTTACGTGTCTACAGTAGCAATGCATATGTTTGGTTTGATTGCTTGCAGCTTACCCATTGGGTAAGTTAGCATTTAGGATTTGCATTCATAAGTTGCATTTGTAGGTTCTTTATCTTAAATTTTAGAAAGTGAAACACACTTATTTGCATGCATTTAGTGAATGATCATCGAATGCTTCTTTGATTAATTTCTTGGGATTAAAATGAACCCCCACACACCACACTTTATTTTAACATCGATGGCATTGGGCTCTCACATCCAACCCGTCAATAAAGACCAACAGTGGATGTCATTACCACTTGATTGGATCATGTGAAAAAGTATCATCGGGACCTTTTCGTGGCCAAGGCAAACCCAATATCTATTCTCACCATAAAAAATAGCACACACTTCTCTTAGGAGAGGTGTATCGCTGCGCACAAGGTGTTGGGTGAGGGTTGGTAGTACCTATGCTACCTCATTGGATATGTATTTCATCACCATATTCATCTTGTGTGAGTATATAGGTGAAATCATTTAAACATTTGAGTATATAATCCAACAATATTTCAAATACATGACATAAGGTCATAATTTATAAACAACACATCTAAAACACACAAAACAGTTTAGGGATTCACACTTAAAACTTAAAAGAGATAATCATATGTCTTATTGAGTGTTTCCTTCTTGTATGTTGTTTCATTAAAAATTTATAAAGAAGATAATCACTTGGGGTACTGATAGAAGAGCACAATGGTGTGCACCCATATCCAAGCCCAAGCATGGGTAGAAGCTATGGAGATTGGATTAGGAGATGTGAATCATCTTTGATATAGCTCTAGGGACTTGGTTATACCTCCATAGAGAGATTCCACTCCACCTAGCCTCAAGACAGTAGGGCACAAGCCTCATCTCCAAAGGGACCCTCTATGGGACACCTCGAGGGATGATGGGTATTACATGGGAGAGTGTTCCTGGTATGGAGATATTTCATAGGTCTTTATTGGTGAAATAAAACTGTGCACCGAGACACTAATAGACAGAGTGGTGCCATGCATCTATATTCCTGTTAGGGCTGACACACCTAATCCTAGGTAGGAGCACAACTTCACACACTGGCTGAAGTAAGTCTATATGACTTTACCTTCGTGTCACCTTGATAGGATACAACAGCTCATGCATCCTGATGGGAATGACACCCATCGATATGGGTGAACTAATTATGCCCTACCTTTCCTCCTCTAAGAGGGAAGACATGAGGAGATCCCAGATTTTCCTCAGGAACAATATTCTATGCATGCTCGATGTGCCTCTGCGCTAGTTGAGTATAATGAATACATGTTCCAACCCAAGACTCTAGTCAATGTGGCAAACCTCAAGAGAGACAAGCACCCTATGGAGAACATAGATTACCTTGGACAAGGTCGACCCTAGGGTGATACTCCTAGGCCCCCTAGGCCTTGCACTGTAGATGAAATTAGGCAAGCAGTTACAAGATATACTGAATGCCAAGCTCAGTTCAATCAACTTCGACAGGATAAAGAGCAACTAGAAAGCTTGCACCAGCTTAAAAAAGAAAGGATTAAATGGTATACCAACGAGTTGTTCCAAAAAAATTTGAGAGAGAGGGACCCTACTCCTAATACACATAGGCAGGAAGTCCACCCAAGGCAACCGATGCTCATTCAAGAGAGGTCCCTAAGACCTTATCAAATTTTGCTTCCACGACCTCCTAGGTTATATTGGGAGATGCCTCCTAGGACAAACATAGGGCACCCACCATAGGAAGATACTTCCATTTATAGACCGGCTCGAGAGATACCTTACAAGGCTTATACTGAGCACGAGCCAGAAGTAGAGTATGTTGAGCAAGGTGCAGCAAAAGTATTGTCATTGTTGTCAACACAATCAGACAGATCGGTTGATGCAGTGGGTAGGAGTTAAGAGGTTCTTCAGAGTATGTACAGTGATTTTCCAAAAGATCGAAGTGGCCCATATGCTAAAAATCAAAAGAAAATCACAAGGAAGAAAATTGTCATGATATCGCGACATGTTGAGCAAGGAAGAAAACTGTCGCGATATCGCGACATGTTGAGCAAGAAAGAAAAATTGTCGCGATATCGTGACATGTTGAGAAGAAAGAAAAATTGTCGTGATTTCGCGACATGTTCAAAAAGAAAGCGCAAGCAGGAAAAACTATCATGATTTCGTGACATGTTCGAAGAGAAAGCGCAAGCAAGAAAAACTATCATGATTTCATGACATGTTCGAAGAGAAAGCGCAAGCAAGAAAAACTGTCACGATTTCATGACATGTTCGAAGAGAAAGCGCAAGTAGGAAAAACTGTCATGATTTCATGACATGTTGGAAGAGAAAAAGGCAAGTAGAAAAAGTGTCACGATTTCGTGACATATTGCAAGAGAGATTGTAAGGAAGAAAAAGTGTCACGATTTCATGACATATTGCAAGAGAGAGAGTCCGAGAGAAAAAGTGTCATGATATCGTGACATGTCGTATTTTTGTGACCCAAAGGCAAGAGAATGAAAAAGTGTCGCGATATAACGACATGTCGCATTTTTGCGACTAATAAATGGCAGGAAGGAAGAGAAAGAGAAAGTGTCGTGATATCGTGACATGTCGCATTTTTGTGACTTGAAAAGAGCAGGAAGGCAGAGAAGGAAAAGTGTCACGATATCATGACATGTCGCATTTTCATGACTTGAAAAGAGCAGGAAGGCAAAGAAGGAAAAGTGTCACGATATCGCGACATGTCGCATTTTCGTGACTAAAGGAGGAGAGAGAAAGTAAGAAGGCAAAAGTGTCACGATATTGCAACAAAAGTAAAGAGGAAGAGTAAGGAGGCAAAAGTGTCATGATATCGTGACATGTGTTTTCATGGGTACAAGCCAAGAAAAGAAGCAAGGAGGCGAAAGTGTCACGATATCACGACATGTGTTTTCATGGGTGCAAACCAAGTAAAGTAGCAAGGAGGCAAAAGTGTCGTGATATCATGACATGTGTTTTCATGGGTACAAGCCAAGAAAAGAAGGAGGCAAAAGTGTCACGATATCACGACATGTTGTGTTTTCGCAGGTACAAACCAAGCAAAGTAGCAAGGAGGCAAAAGTGTCATGATATCGTGACATGTGTTTTTGGAGCAAAATTCGAGAAGAGGACAAAGAGGCAGAAGTGTCACGATTTCACGATAGGTCACTTTTGCGTGAGCTAAGAAGAGAACCCAACCAAAATAAGATATGTGATAGTTAACTAAAGTTATACGATAGTTACATGGGCCATTGCAGAAGAAAATCATGCAACTAAAATAAGAAGAGTTAACTGAAGTCAGTACGACAGTTACAGGTGCAGTTATAGAGAAAAATCATGCAGCTAAAATAAGAATAGTGAACTAAAGTTAGAACGATAGTTATAGGGCCAGTTATAGAGTGAAATCATCGAGCGATAGTTAAACTGAAAGTCATCACGAAGATCAAAAAAATATCCGTAACTATTAATAGGTTGCATGAGAGAATACTGTGTAATACTGGAGTTACAACTGGAGTTACAAAGAGAGAGGATGGTTATAAAAGGAGTGTTGCTTGAAGAATTTTAAAAGCGCTCGAGATTAAAGTGAGGTGGATTTAATCTTGCAAAGAGAGCAAGAGGAGAGCGAGAGGCGTGCGAGAGGTGAGCGAGAGAGGTGTGCAATATGTGAAGCACGAGGAGAGTGCATAGGAGTCGAGCGAGCAGGGTGTGTGTTGTGTGAAGAGTGGGCGATGTTGAGAAAGCAATAGACCAGTCAGGGTCTTGTAAAAGTGAAGGCATCTTTATGTCAATCTTCTAGTTTTAGAATAGAAGTCCAAGTTGGTGCTTGGCATCAGGGGTTGGTGCTCCTTCCAGTTGGTGCTGGTAAATCAGGGGTTGGTGCTCCTTTCTGTTGGTGCAGATAAATCAGGGGTTGGTGCTCCTTTCTATTGGTGTAGATAAATTAGGGGTTGGTGCTCCTTTCTGTTGGTGCAGATAAATCAGGGGTTGGTGCTCCTTTATATTGTTGCAGATAAATCAGGGGTTGGTGCTCCTTCCAGTGGGTGCTGGTAAATTGATTGTAAAGTTGTTACTTTGCAAAGGCTAGATTTGGATGGGAGTCCAAATAGTCAATTTTTGAGGAGTAGCCAAAACTGGTGAACCTCGGTACATCTTGTGTTGTGTGATGCTCTTTTGTTATATTTGCTTTATTGGGTTTTAAGTTTTCATTGTTTCGGCATTAAGAGTTGAAGATTTAAGTTTTTAAGAGCTACACTGATTCACCCCCCCTCTCAGTGTCATTGTGAGACTAACAATTGGTATCAGATCCAGCTTCCCTTATCAGGCTAAATCAGCTAGGGTTGATCTTGGATTAGTATGCAATGGGTAAGAAGAATAGATCCTCCTCAAATAAGGCATCTCAATTAGTTTCAGTTCTTGTGGAAGAGAAAATTGAACTAGAAAAGGTTGAAGGAGTGAATTCTGAAGTATGTGATGAAAACCTTGAGGGTGAAGTATATCTAGAAGGTGAGTTGATCGCTGCACTTGAAGAGTTGAATATAGAAAGGAAAAATAATAGAAGACTGTCCAAGAAGTTGGAAGAATATGGGGATAAGATCGAAGATCTCTTCTTACAAATTCATAAAGCCAAGAAAATAGAAGAAGCCTTGAAGTCACACCTGGATGATAAAGTCGATGTATGTAGCAAACGTGAAGAGGAATCTAACAAAGTTTTTAGTGATCTAAATATGCAAGTAGAAGAGTCCAAAAGGATTGAAGAAACTCTCAGGTCACAGATCAATGAGAAAGAGATTGTTTGCTATAAACAAGAAGAGGAGATTGTTTTATTGAGGAAACAACTAGAAGAGGCCAATACAAATCTCAAATTTGAGAAGAGCACAGAGTTGCTAGATGAAATGATAAGGCAACAAAGAAGCCCCATGTCTAAGCTTGGTCTTGGATGTAAATATGAACAACCTTCATCTTCCAAATATGCAGAGAAGAAGAAGTTCACTGTTGAAGGATCGAAGCAAGAAAAGTCTGAAGTTGAATCTTCAAAAGGAAGAAAATATCAAAGGAGATCTACAACAAAGCAACCACAACAAAAGAGGTTCTATCACTCTCACTCTATTCATAATAATGCTTTTAATGGCTATTGTTTTAGATGCAACCATTATGGTCACAAGGCAATTTATTGTGGATTGAATAATAGATCAAAGAGTTATGCTGGTAGAAATACATCTGTTATTCCGATTGAACACCATGTGCAATGTTTTAAATGTAATGGTCATGGGCACATAGCAAGGTTTTGTCCAAGAAATTTTGTATCTAATCTAAGGCAAGACAATAGATTTCATCAGACACAAAGAATGCAACATAGACAGGGAAGAAATCATGTGCATCAAAGAAAGGAAAATAATCATCCATCAAGGATGCACAAGAGACAACCACCCAAGAGAAATGTTCAAGTTCACAAAAAGGTTCAAAATAGGGATGCAGTTGAAAAACTCAAGCCCAAGTTCAAGAAATGTTGGAGAAAGAAAGAAGAGAGGAAATCGTGTCTCCTTGGACTGAAGGAGATTACTCCTCTATTGCACTAAGCAGCTCCAGGTAGCACATCCTCAGGGGGAGCAATCTTAAAGTTTTATTTTAATGCTCCTATGTTGTTTGGTTATCCGAGGATGAAAGGCAAGTAGTCAGGGGGAGTTGTCGTATAGTTGTCAAAATGTGTTTCAGTTCATGTAGTTGTTTGTGGAGGTAATAAGCAGGAGCATGAGACGTTGGCTTGATAGAGCCAGTTTTTTTATTATTGTGAAATCTCTCTGGTGATGGTGGTTACAATAGCAGATAGTGTCAAACTGATGTGCTTCAGCAGAACAACATGGTGAACAACTAGGTTTTTGATGCAGCAGCTGATAGGCGTTATCTGAGATAGAACATGCAACACAGGTCATCGTGTCATGGAAGCATAAGCTGGCAGGTGCTAGTTTTGAAGCCTGTAACATTCCCAATCTATAGATAACATAGAATCCATGTTGTGAGTACGTCTCGATTCATCTACCAATATCGAGGGAGGACTATGGTAAAGCTCTTCATGATCATTATGAAAATTACTACCAACGTGTAGCTGGGAAGGCGTGCGTTTCTTAACCAAAAATACAACACATCGTTTGGTATAAGAGAGCATCAATTTTCTCTAAAGAAGTAGCCGTTATCAAAGAGATGCCAGAGTCAAAGCAAACAGTAGCACTAGCACCCAGTTCATCAAGAGTGCCAAGTGGCACATGCAAGGCAGAGACGTTGAGAGAATAGCGCCCAAGTGGTGAAGCGCCAAGGAGGACAAGATGCCTATGCACCTAAGAAAGTCTTGCATTATTTGAGGAATGCGAGATATTTCCTGAGGAATCCCTTGATCGCAGCGAGGAGAAATGCTCCCTGGAATCGCGTGAAGAACGTTCGCCTAAGACATTGAGTAGCCCTGACATATGCCCTAGCAAGAAGCAGAATACTGAGTGTTGATGACTGCACGTAGATTGAGGTTCCAACGCTAGAGGTAACGGTCCACTGTCAATACCTGCGTAGGCGATGAAAACATTCATGGCAGCCATTAGAAACCAGAGACATTGAACTGCACAACGGATGCGAGGCAAAGTCGTCAGTCACGGAGGAGGTGGCAGTCAAAAGGATCAAGCTATACTAAATAAGTAAAAGCAAGGTACAACAGGAATTATAATATGATGAGCAGAGATTAGAGTGCTTATCCAAGAAGACTTTAAGACAGAAATATTACCAGTGGAGGTGCATTCTATCTTGGAGATAGGTTGGTCGTGTGACATAGTAAGGAACCACAATTAGTCTCCTTATCCACAGAAGAGGCAGAATATATTGCAGTGACAACATGCTGTACGTAGGAGAAAGTTGCGAAAGGTGAGGTTAAGTTGGATTTCATTCCAACAATAGAGCAAGTAGCGGATATCTTCTCAAAACCGTTGCCCAAGGAAGTCGTTGAGTACCTTCGCAATAAATTGGGAGTGGTCCGTTTCCCAAGAATTGACTAGCTATCGGGATCACATTCTCAGGGGGAGATTTTATATATTTGTTTATCTTTTTGCTCATGTTTGTAATTTTTGCTAACTGTAATAATTTGTGCTTGAGAATGTTGTGCATGGACTCAGGGGGAGTCTGCAGTAGCCCTTTGGTATTATTGTCAAAGGGGGAGAAGAATTATAGGAAATTGCACGTGTGTTGCCAACAATTCCAAAGGGGGAGATTGTTGAGCAAGGTGCAACAAAAGTATTGTCATTGTTGTCAACACAGTCAGACAGATCGATTGATGCAGTGGATAGGAGTTAAGAGGTTCTTCAGAGTATGTACAGTGATTTTCCAAAAGATCGAAGTGGCCCATATGCTAAAAATCAAAAGAAAATCACAAGGAAGAAAACTGTCGCGATATCACGACATGTTGAGCAAGGAAGAAAACTGTCACGATATCGCGACATGTTGAGCAAGAAAGAAAAACTATCATGATATCGTGACATGTTGAGAAGAAAGAAAAACTGTCATGATTTCGTGACATGTTCGAAAAGAAAGCGCAAGCAAGAAAAACTGTCATGATTTCGTGACATGTTCGAAGAGAAAGCGCAAGCAAGAAAAACTGTCACGATTTCGTGACATGTTCGAAGAGAAAGCGCAAGAAGAAAAAGTGTCATGATTTCGTGACATGTTCGAAGAGAAAGCGCAAGCAGAAAAAGTGTCATGATTTCGCGACATGTTGGAAGAGAAAAAGGCAAGTAGAAAAAGTGTCATGATTTCGTGACATATTGCAAGAGAGATTGTAAGGAAGAAAAAGTGTCACGATTTCATGACATATTGCAAGAGAGAGAGTCCGAGAGAAAAAGTGTCACGATATCGTGACATGTCACGTTTTCATGACCCGAAGGCAAGAGAAGAAAAAGTGTCACGATATCATGACATGTCGCATTTTCGCGACTCGAAAAGGGCAAGAAAGAAGAGAAAGAGAAAGTGTCGCGATATCGTGACATGTCACATTTTCATGACTTGAAAAGAGCAGGAAGGCAGAGAAGGAAAAGTGTCACGATATCGTGACATGTCGCATTTTCGTGACTTGAAAAGAGCAGGAAGGCAGAGAAGGAAAAGTGTCGCGATATCGTGACATGTCGCATTTTTGTGACTCAAAGGAGAGAGAAAGTAAGAAGGCAGAAGTGTCGCGATATCGTGACAAAAGTAAAGAGGAAGAGTACGGAGGTGAAAGTGTCACGATATCGTGACATGTGTTTTCATGGGTACAAGCCAAGAAAAGAAGCAAGGAGGCGAAAGTGTCACGATATCGCGACATGTGTTTTTGTAGGTACAAACCAAGTAAAGTAGCAAGGAGGCAAAAGTGTCACGATATCTGACATGTGTTTTTGTGGGTACAAGACAAAAAAAAAGCAAGGAGGCAAAAGTGTCGTGATATCGTGACATGTGTTTTCGTGAGTACAAACCAAGTAAAGAAGCAAGGAGGTGAAAGTGTCGCGATATCGTGACATGTGTTTTCACGGGCAAAATTTGAGAAGAGGACAAAGAGGCAGAAGTGTCACGATTTCATGACAGGTCACTTTGGCATGAGCTAAGAAGAGAACCCAACTGAAATAAGATATGTGACAGTTAACTGAAGTTATACAGCAGTTACAAGGGCCATTGTAGAAGAAAATCATGCAACTAAAATAAGAAGAGTTAACTGAAGTCAGTACGATAGTTACAGGTGCAGTTATAGAAAAAAATCATGCAGCTAAAATAAGAACAATGAACTAAAGTCAGAATGAAAGTTACAAGGCCAGTTACAGAGTGAAATCATCGAGGGGTTTAACTGAAAGTCATCAGTTGAAGACCAAACAAAGAGCCATAACTATTAATAGGTTGCATGAGAGAATACTGTGTAATACTAGAGTTACAACTAGAGTTACAAAGAGAGAGGATGGTTATAAAAGGAGTGTTGCTTGAAGAATTTTGTAAGCGCTCGGGATTAAAGCGAGGCAGATTTAATCTTGCGAAGAGAGCAAGAGGAGAGCGAGAGGTGCACGAGAGGCGAGCGAGAGAGGTGTGTGATATGTGAAGCACGAGGAGAGTGCACGGGAGTCGAGCGAGCAGGGTGTGTGTTGTGTGAAGAGTGGGCGATGTTGAGAAAGCAATAGACCAATCAGGGTCTTGTAAAAGTGAAGGCATCTTTATGTCAATCTTCTAGTTTTAGAACAGAAGTCCAAGTTGGTGCTTGGCATTAGGGGTTGGTGCTGGTAAATCAGGGGTTGGTGCTCCTTTCTGTTGGTGTAGATAAATCATGGGTTGGTGCTCCTTTCTATTGGTGTAGATAAATCAGGGGTTGGTGCTCCTTTTTGTTGGTGCAGATAAATCAGGGGTTGGTGCTCCTTCTAGTGGGTGCTGGTAAATTGATTGTAAAGTTGTTATTTTGCAAAGGCTGGATTTGGATGGGAGTCCAAACAATCAATTTTTGAGGAGTAGCCAAAACTGGTGAACCTCGGTACATCTTGTGTTGTGTGATGCTCTTTTGTTATATTTGCTTTATTGGGTTTTAAGTTTTCATTGTTTCGGCATTAAGAGTTGAAGATTTAAGTTTTTAAGAGCTACACTGATTCACCCCCCCTCTCAGTGTCATTGTGAGACTAACAATATCGGGAGATGCCTCCTAGGCCAAACATAGGGTGCCCACCATGGGTAGATACCCCCATTTATAGACCGGCTCGAGAGATGCCTTACAGGGCTTATACTGAGCATGAGCCAGAAGTAGAGTATGTTGAGATGCCTTACCGAGGTAGGGGGGCAACTTACCACCACCTCACCCTAGGTTGGAGGATCCTAGACCTCCATCGCAAGATATGAACAAGGATGAGGAGATCAAGTCCTCAGGCCCTTATAAAGCATTGCTAGAATGCCTGGAGTCAGTAGAGAACAAGACCTCTGGGTCGGGATCTCAAAATCCCACTATGCACCAATTGCATAGTCAACCCATCCATCCATCAGTACCTATGCCTCCCTATCCAGAGCAATTTAAGTTGCCTCAGTTGGCTACCTTTAAGGGAGAAGAGGATGCGCAAGAACATGTCACTAGGTTCCTAGGTCAATGCTTTGGCATTCATGATGATGATGCTTTGCTTCTGAGGACATTTGTGACTACCCTCATCGACCCTACCTCCAAGTGGTTTTACCAACTCCCTAAGCATAGCATCCATAATTTGGACCAACTTGTGGATGCATTCCTAGAGCACTTTGCCTTCAACACCAAGAGGAAGGCAACGCTGGCCGATGTAGCTAGGTTGAAACAGTATGATGATGAGTCAATAACAAACTATGGCAATAGATGGTGAACCTTGCTCGCCAAGCTACCTTATCTTCTCCCCATGTCGGAGTTGACTCAGATGTTCTCCAAAAGTTTCTTGAAGCCAATCTCCTTGTTGTTGTAGTTGCAACAATACCCCACTCTTGAAGATGCCTTAGCACAGGCTAGGATCATCGAAGAAATCAAGATTCAAGAGGGTGAGATTGCGAAGCCTCGCAAGAAGGAATGGAACAAGAATGCTAAGAACACCCCAGTGCAACCTAAGTTAGCAATAGTAAATCAGGTTGCCATTAGTGTCCCGAGGCCAGCGCAAGCCATGCCACCTCAAAAGCCTAATTATCAGGCCACTCCTGGGAACTATGCCAAGGATAACCAGAATGGTCAAGGGCAAAATCAACAGCATCACCCCAAGCGACAATTCACGCCCATTGCAGAATCTATGGACTCGGTGTTTGATCACCTCTTGGCGGCCAATGCGATCCATCTACCTGATAGTCGACCTATCGACCCTAATGCACCTAAGCCCAAAGGATACAGAGAAGACCTATATTGCAAGTTTCATAGGCAAAATGGGCATGATGTGCAAATGTGTTTCAAGTTTAAACACTTGGTGCAAGACCTAATTGATAGGAATGCCCTCCAGGTAGACAACCCTATCGCACCAAACAACCAATAGATGGAGGTCTTCAAGGACCCCTTGCCTACCCATGTGGAGTAGGCCAAACCAGTGCCCTAGGTGAATGAGGTTCACCATGCCCCTCCTAAGCAAGGATATGTTGGCATGGTCAGTATTGTGACAAGAAATAGGTGGTATCCAAGTCCAGCTGCACCACCTATAGCCTAGGGTGATGTCCCTTCGACATCGCAGCCTATACCACCTCCTGGGTCGAGCCTCCCACCTAGGCCTGTAGTCACCATTAAGAGTAAGCTCGCTCAGAGTTTAAGAACAACATCTACCCGACTCTCCATCTATGAGCTCATCCAACAATCGCAACCTCATAGAGAAGCCTTGATGGAGATCCTTAAGGCAATTGAGCTTCAGCCCCAGGAGTCTAACTCCTTCAACAACTTTGTGGGGCATGTGCGGCAATGCACGAAATCGGTGATTACCTTTTGAGAAGATGAACTTAAACCGGTTCCACATGATATGGTGGATCCCCCTTTACACATTGTCGCACGTGTGAATGGAACACCATACAAGAGAGTCTTGATAGATACTGGGTCTTCGAGCAACATCATAACTACAATAGCTCTAAAGCACCTGAAGCTCCCAGCATCTCATATTGTCACATCTACCTACACCCTCCGAGCATTCAATGATGCCATATGCTCAATGGTTGGTACGATCATCCTACCTATTCAGGTGGGAGAAAAGATCATCCCGACGATGTGCCACATCCTGGAGGGAGAGATGGCATACAATATCTTGTTAGGAAGACCATGGATCAGGGACATGAAGTGTGTCCCTTCCATCGCTCACCAATGCCTCAAGTACACTCACGAAGGGCAAGTTCATGTCATCCCCATGGACCTAGAGCCCTTCAAGTACTGCAACATGGTGCAGCAATTACCCGAGTCGACCTTACCATCGATACATCTAGATTTTTAGCCAAATAAATCTAGCCAAGGTTTGACCCCATCGCTACCGCATACCATGCCCTCCTCATCATCGGCTCCACCCCGGATACCTAAGACACCAGTGGATCCTTTGCCTAGGAACCTAGAGAAGTGGCCCATTGAGGAGGACCAACCAATCATATCCACTATCTCTATAGAGGAGATACTTAGCCCGGATGATGAAGAGACACCACACGAGGCAAATGATGCGCCAGATCAAGTCTCACTCTCATCCCTCTTCTATCTGCAGCCCTAGGTTATAGTACACCTGGCTTCTACCAGATTGGGAGAATACATGGTTAGGAATGTTACCACTACTCCTGCTTTAGAGTCGATGCAAGACATGGGTAGACCCCATCTTCCCATAGGCACTATCGTGCCTCTTGGTATTCCCCCTAATCAAACAAATTTTGTCTATGGGGGCCTTGACTATGGCATCGAACCTTACCAACAGTAGGAGGAGGATGAGGAACCTTTTGGAGAAGACATTAACTACTTGTCTAACCCTAACTTCACCCTGAAGTATCTTGACCTATGCAACTGGCATGGTTATGGGTTAGGCCGGTATGAGCAAGGCACAAGAATCCCTTATCAACCACAATATCAAATGCCCTATGACAAGTTCGGGAGTGGGATGCAACAATCCCTTGCCTCTAGATGTCCTCATGGATGGCCTAAATCGCTTGAATATAGGCTATGAGGGCGGGTTGGCCCAAGACCCTTATGCCAATCCCAATACAGTCTACTCCCTAGGGGATTACTTTCCATGGCTATATGGGAACCCCATGATCCCCAGTGACATTCCCCCATATTTTGAGAGAAGGGAAGGTTCACGAAGTTGTCCCCATGTCTGTGATGAGTCAGATCAAGGCACCTCATATGAATGGACCTCAGAGGATGAGTCAGGTTATGAGGTGGCACCATATGACCCTTTTGAGTCGGATAGTGATCATTCACAAATTGTTCCCATTAACGACCAACAGGAAGGCCTCATACATCTGTTCCCTTTCCTTGATCCTATCTGGTGGTAGCTCCTTCCTCCTGAAGAGCCGGTTTACCCGTAGGAAGCTAGACCTCCTAGGGAGGGAGCAGTTAATTTACTTGAGCAGTTGGGTCCTCGTGAGCCTGAGGCACTACGAGATGAGAATGAAGAAATCCTCATCCATGATGATGATTATGAGGAACTAGCATATATGGGACCACACCTACCTGATCACCCAATCCCAAGGGGTAACAATGAGATTCCCATATACGATAGTGACTATGAGGATGAAACAGAGAGGGCGTACCTTGGCCCTCATTATTTGTGCCATCATCACGAGCCCATCGACATAGATGAAGTCTATCATCAGTTGCATGTTGGCCCATGCTTAAGGGCAAGGCCTATCAATTTAGGCTAGATTCACCATGAGGTCTTTCCAGACCCACCCACACACATGGAGCTCCTTGAGCCTAATGATCCCATCTTGCAATCTATTCCTAGACAGGATCCAGAGATCCCCATTCCCCTAGAACCACATCTGGGGGTGGGAGATGATATCAATACATAGTCACATGCACGTGGTCCTAGAGAGTAGACACATTTCATCAATATGATCTCCATTGATTTGACCACACCACTCCACAACCTAGCTGATCCTTCCAAACCACTCCATCTAGACCTAGATGTGATTGATTGGGATCACATTGATTCACCCCCATCACCCTCTGAGTATTGGGCTTGCGATGGATTGTTTCACTTCTCCATAGGACCAACTCATGATGTCTTCCATGCTGAGGAGGAACCCGAGGTTCCCATCAAGGATTTAAATCTAGCTAACGACATCCATTTGATCCCTACTCCCCATCAATTGGAGGAGGGGTCGCATATGTCAATCGAGCCTACGGTTGACAAAGATATCAGCTCAGATCCTGACAACCCATAATGTATCAAGCTAGGGGAAAGCCTATCCCCCAAAGAGCAAGCTGATTACATAGCCCTTCTCACAGAGAAGAAGGCAGCTTTTGCATGGTCTTACAAGGACATGTCGGGACTAGATCCAAATCTGGTCACCCACAATCTAACGCTTGACCCCAAAGTCAAGTCTGTCAAGAAAAAGTTGAGAAAGATGCACCCAACAGTGGCCTTGATGGTCAAATATGAGCTACAAAAACTATTGGATGCCAAGTTTGTCATTTTTGTAGACTATCCACCATGGTTGTCCAACATGGTCCCCATCAAGAAGCCTGATGGGAGGATTCACATTTGCACCGATTTTTGAGACCTAAACAAAGTGAGTCCTAAGGATGATTTTCCTTTGCCAAGCATAGATGCCCTGGTAGATGCCACCGCAGGACACGAAATGCTCTCCCTTATGGATGGCTTCTCTGGGTATAATCAGATTCGTATCAACCCTGAAGACCAGCTCAAAATGATGTTCACAATGCCTTGGGGAACATTTTGTTACAAGGTCATGCCATTTGGCCTTAAGAATGTCGGTGCCACCTACCAGCATGCCATGACATATATCTTCCATGATTACATGCACAAGATTTTGGAAGATTACATGGATGACTTACTAGCTAAATATTTATTACGTCATGAGCACCTAGATGTCTTGCGCAAAGTCCTCGATCACCTTATTGAACATAATGTGAGACTAAACCCCAAGAAGTGCATCTTTGGCATCACATCTAGAAAGCTCTTGGGATTTATAGTTTCCAAATGAGGCATCGAAGTGGACCCTAACAAGGTCAAGGCAATCCTTGAAATGCCTCCCTCGACTAACATCAAGCAGCTTCATAGCTTGCAGGGGAGGATTGCATCCATCAAATGCTTCATAGCACAATTGTCGGACAAGTGTCGACCCATGAACAAACTTTTGCACAAGGGGGTCACATTCCACTAGGATGATGAGTGTCAGGATGCCTTTGATGCAATTAAACAATACCTAGCTTCGCCGCCAGTGTTAGCTCCACCTAGACCAGGGGTGCCATTTCGATTATATATCTCAGCTATTGAGACTGCATTGGGTGCCATGTTAGCCCAAAACAATGAACTACACAAGGAACATGCCACATACTATCTCAGTCGCACCCTGGTGAGCTATGAGATCAAGTACGCATACATTGAAAAGTTATGTCTAGCGGTGGTTTTTGCTACCAAGAAGCTACGACACTATATGCTCAGCCACACTACGTATGTTGTATCTAAAGAGAATCCATTGTGATACATGATGAGTCATACTTATCATAGTAGTCGCACGGTGAAATGGATCATGTTGTTGATAGAATTCGACCTAGAATTCATAGGACAAAAGTCAATCAAGGGTCAGGTCATTGTTGATCAACTTGCAGAGGCTCCTCTCCAGGAGGATCAACCTCTTAGCATGGAGCTTCCCGATGATGGAGTCTTCCAAATATCAGAATCACCTGATTCTGATGAGCCTGAGTCACAGGCGGATATGACTCTTTTCTTTGATGGCTCCAAATGCGAGCAAGGGGGTGGCACAGGGATCATGTTTTTCACATCGCATGGGGCTCCCATACCCCTATCATTTAAACTCGATTTCCCCTGCACCAATAATAATGTCGAGTATGAAGCCTTACTCATAGGGCTTAAAATGGCTATCGCCATGAAAATCACCAAGCTCAACATTTTTGGTGACTCCTTGCTCATTGTCAACCAGGTCAAGGGAATCTTCCAGTGCAAGTGCCCAGTTTTGCAAGCCTACAAAGCCCTTGTGGACAAATCCCTAGAAAAATTTGAATGGTATGACATCGAGGCACTCCCTCGATCATCTAATCATTTTGTGGATACAATGGCCTCTTTAGGATCCTTGATCCCGCAAGACCCCACAGGGGAGATGACAACCATTCAAGTCAAGATGCTATCACAATCAGCGGTTGAGCATGAGAGCACTCAAGCCATGCTAGAAGTCCACTTGATTCAAATAGAACCTCATCAAGAGAGATTCTCACACATTCACGAGCACTTGAATCATGCCGCTTGGGGGACTTTGTTCCCCCAAACCCCTTTTGATAGCAACATAATGCTATTCTTACAAGTTCTATCCCAATCTACATTTGCTCGGGATGAACTTCATGAGGGATAGACAATTCATGCAATCGAGGCTTCCACACAGTAGGACTGGTCCACACAGATTAGAGAGTACCTAAAGCTTGGTAACCTCCCTCCTAGATTATCACATGCTACCAAAAGGACATTTAAATGGAAGGCAACAAAATTTTGTCTTGTTAGGAGACATCTTATACCATCGGAGCTATGAAGGAATCCTCCTTCATTGCTTAGAGTATCAAGAATCGACTTGGGCAATGGCCCAAGCACACGATGGTACTTGTGGTGGCCATTTTAGTGGCATGGCCATCGCAAAGTGCATTCTTCGCATGGGCTATTATTGGCCAACTTTAGAGCGAGATTGTTGCGCATATGTGAGGAAGTGCATGAAATGTCAACACCATGCTAACTTGACACATGTACCTTCTCAGGCCTTACAACCGATCCAATCGGCTTGGCCATTTTCACAATGGGGGTTGGATTTAATCGAGAAAATCTCCCCTGCATCCTCAGGCCATCACACATTTATCATCATGACTACCGAGTATTTTACAAAGTGGGTGGAAGCAATCCCCCTTACCACTACGATAGGACCCCGCATAGCGGAGTTCATATTGCATAATATCATTTGTCATTTTGGTATTCCATCCAAGATCATTTCGGATAATGGGACATCATTCAAGAATAAATATGTGCGTGCTTTGACAACAAAGTATAATATCCAACACAACTTTTTGACACCTTATTATCCACAAGCAAATGGGCAAGCAGAAGCATCAAACAAAACATTAATTGCCATATTGAAGAAAATAGTCAGAGAGAATCATACCGATTGGCACACGCAAATGCCGCTTGCCCTTTGGGCTTACCGCACTAGCATTAGGATGCCCACTGGGGCAACTCCATTCTCACTAGTGTATGGAGCCGAGGCAGTCATGCCTCTAGAGCTAGAAATCCCATCACTACGCATATCCATGCAGGAGTTTATTGATGATGATACTGCATGACAAGCTCACCTAGATCAACTTATGTTGTTGGATGAACATCGCATTAATGCACTTGAGCATCTACGTGTGTATCAAGAGTGGCTCAAGAGAGCCTACAATATGAAAGTCCATCTTCGAGACTTTCAGGTTGGTGATCTTATCCTAAAAGAGAACCAACAGAATTCTAGCTTGCCGCCCCACCTACGGGACAAATTTATGGTAAACTGGTTAGGTCCCTTTGTCATCACTAGTCAAATAGGGCCTAGAACTTATCACCTAGCTTCCCTTGAAGGTGTCGAGGATCCTGAACCCTTGAACATCCTTCACTTGCGGCCATTTCATGCTTAGAGAGCACCCAAAAGGCTCCTAGCGGGTTTTCACCATCTAGGTCAAGTAAAAATGCTCCTAGACTATCTACGATCATCTAGGTCAACCCTAAAATCCCCAAAGGCATCCATAAGCCCTTTGGTCACAACCAAATACCCCTAGGTAGTCGTAGACACTTTCTAAGTGTCGTTGACCATCTAGGTCACCCAAAAGGCTCCTAGTAGGTTTTCACCATCTAGGTCAAGTAAAAATGCTCCTAGACTATCTACGATCATCTAGGTCAACCTTAAAATCCCCAAAGGCATCCATAAGCCCTTTGGTCACAACCAAATACCCCTAGGAAGACACTTTCTAAGTGAGGCACCCAAAGTCACCCAAGGCCTAGCTTTTCACCATCTAGTCATAAAATCTCCTAGACTATCTACATCATCTAGGACCAAACCCCAAACATCCATAAGCCCGCAAAATACCCTAACAGAGGCACCAATTCACCCAGGAAAAAGCCAAACAGCAGGAACGGACCACAAGTCTAGGTCACCCAAAAGGCTCCTAGGGGTTTCACCATCTAGGTCAAGTAAAAATGCTCCTAGACTATCTACGATCATCTAGGTCAACCCTAAAAGCCCCAAAGGCATCCATAAGCCCTTTGGTCACAACCAAATACCCCTAGGTAGTCATAGACACTTTCTAAGTGTCGTTGACCATCTAGGTCACCCAAAAGGCTCCTAGCAGGTTTTCACCATCTAGGTCAAGTAAAAATGCTCCTAGACTATCTACGATCATCTAGGTCAACCCTAAAAGCCCCAAAGGCATCCATAAGCCCTTTGGTCACAACCAAATACCCCTAGGTAGTCGTAGACACTTTCTAAGTGTCATTGACCATCTAGGTCACCCAAAAGGCTCCTAGCGGGTTTTCACCATCTAGGTCAAGTAAAAATGCTCCTAGACTATCTACGATCATCTAGGTCAACCCTAAAATCCCCAAAGGCATCCATAAGCCCTTTGGTCACAACCAAATACCCCTAGGTAGTCGTAGACACTTTTTAAGTGTCATTGAACATCTAGGTCACCCAAAAGGCTCCTAGCGGGTTTTCACCATCTAGGTCAAGTAAAAATGCTCCTAGACTATCTACGATCATCTAGGTCAACCCAAAATGCCCCAATGGCCCCCAATAAGCCCGTTGGTCACATGTATATACATATCAATCAAAAACTCAAAAACATCATCAAAACATCAAAATACAAAAACATTGCATCGCATTGCACTTTCATACATATATACCAATCCAAATTTCACAAAAAAGGCATTATCAAAATTTCAAAATTCAAAAATATTGCATTCTCATCAAGTTGCATACCATTGCATTATCACTTGCATTAGGCATAATCATCATTTGCACTTTACATTTTTAGAGTGGCTCATACATGGCTAGCATTAAAATAGTACACTAAGTACAATTCACAATCAATGTTGTCAAGGTCATCATTCAACTCATTCCATATTTTACTTATCATTTCCATCTACATTTCATACATTTCCATAGTCATGTCCATTCCCTTCACTTAGCCATTTGTTTTAGAATGTCATTAGGGTTTTCGGTCACTTAGCCATATCTAGTTTCTTCTCAGATTTTGTAGAAGGCTAGTGAGATTTTTAGGAGGTAGAGTCTTGCTGAGATTGTGCCTCGTATACATCAAATCCCAACACATTTCACACTAATAAATCCAAGTTTTATGAAAGGAAATATGAAACCCACAAAGTGGTCTAGGGTACCTTGAGCGAAAAGTTTATCCTGCTCATCCCCCTGTGCGAATGGTTCAAGGATGCTGAGAATTGGCAAAAGGACAAGCTCTTCCCTACCCAATTCCCCAAAATAAATAGTGGTTTTCACCACTATCAAAAATCCCAAACACCCTTGATCCCTAAAGTCATAAGGATTCATACTACACATCCCTGAGAAGGATGGGTAGTCATCCCCAAGGCCTAAAAGATCAATACCATTCCAAAGAAAAATCCCAAAAGTTCACCATCAAAATTCCCAAACACCCTTGATCCCTAAAGTCGTAAGGATTCATACTACACGTCCCTGAGAAGGATGGGTAGTCATCCCCAAGGCCTAAAAGATCAATACCATTCACAAGCCAAAAATCCCACAAGTTCAACTTTGAAATCAAAATCCTCAAAAAGCAACAATAAAAAATAACAGTGGTTATCACCACTCCCCAAATCCCTTGCTCAAAGAAAATCAAATACAAAATAAATAGTGATTATCATCACTACATATGAGCAAGTATCCCTATAAAATTGAATAAAAGAAAGGTGCCTGAGCTTGAATCCCTGGAATTCTCAGCATTTGAAAAACCATTTAGGTGATCCTCATTACGGGTTTGGTGGATAGCCTATCCGGCAATGGCGGTATCCTAAACGCATGATGATATGTCTACCACATTAGCTTTGCGTGTGTGTAGACCAATGTTTGCATGTGGACGAGCTAGCTTTTGGTCACCTATACTACCTAGTGGTCTAATCCAACTGAGTACAGAACTTCAGATTGTGTCATTCATAGAGTGATCCTCATTACAGGTTTGGTGGATAGCCTACTTGTCAATGGTGGTATCTTTATGCATCTCGCAGGAATGAACTCACTTGCACACACAGGGATATTGAGTATCTTGGTCATCCTAACAGATTCATACCTTGTCAAAAAGTCTTGCACGGTTAGTATACAACTTTTGATCAATTGACTAGAGTGTTTGAGTCTCATGAAAACCTCATGAACATCTTATAAACATCATATCACTTCACCACATTCATTTCAATTACATTATTCACAAATCCATTATATAGTCTCAGGACAACATTACATATGAATTGATGCATTCTATATCATCTATGGTGCTAGCATAATACGTCATATAGTCATCCATCTCATCATACATCCATACATGTACAAAATCAAATCAAATCACATTACAAACATATGCATACATAGGCATTCATCATCATCTCATAAAATCAAATTGCATACATTTGCATACATTTCATAAAACAATAAACACATGATGATAAACCACATAAAAAGCACAATATATATATATATATATATGTATATGTATGGGACAAAAAGATACATCATGTTGCCCATAGGCTACAATAAAGTGAGTCCTCAGACTTCACACTGCTAAAACATCCAAAAACACAAAAAGAGTCACACGAGCCACTACCATGGTCACGCAGGACCGGTACTATGACTCGCACTCCCACCTACAGTCGGAGTCCTCTGTGAACTCCCATACCTACTACCACCTACCCTATCAGCCCTCCGCCTAGACCCTGGTGCCTCCATCCTAGAGGAAGACTACCCTATCCTACTGTGGTGACTCTGGTATGACCCACTGGTAGCTGCATCATCCCGTAGATGCCCTCCAAGGTGCACTACCTCAGTCTCCAGCTCATCCGCATAAGCCTACCCCATCGGCACCATGCCTAGTAAGTCTCCACCATAGAATGGAGTCATGTCACCTCTACCTATAGCCTAGCCACCTCCCCACTACTAGAGTCCTCCCGTATAGGGCTTCGAGATCGTAACTATGCCCGAAGAGATGCTATCTCGGCCTGAGCCACCTGTACCTCAGCTCACTGTGCTGCTAGCTCTACCTGTACATCATGCACCTATGTCTATAGGAGATCTCTCTCCTACCTCACCCTGAGTAGCTCATCTCATAGCTCTACCTCTGTGTCCCTCAGTGCCATCGGTGGTGCCTGCACCTCCTCATCCCCAACATCATCATCCCCCAAGTCACCTCGATCTCCTAAGTCCAGGAGAACCGCATGCTCCCCTGCCATGTGTCCCTACCAATCACCTGCCTCACCTTGGTCCTCACCAAAAACCTCCTGATGTGCCTCCCTAGCTGCACCCCTCCCTAGTGGCCCCTCTCCATGCCCCTGGCCTATCACCCACCAAGCATCATACTCCATTGTAGTCTCGACATCATCCACATCTGGAATGTCTACTACAGGATCCGTATCCCATGCCACTGCCTCTACCACTGGCCATGCCAATGTCCTCTCATCCCCATGATGTCGATAAGGCATCGACTCACTAGGAACCCCTTAGCATAGCCCAAACTATCACATCACCCAAGAAAAAGGGAAGTACTCCCACTCCGTGCCATGTCGTCCAACAAGCCATCTACCTCGTCGCACCCTACGAAGCTGTACAGTAGCATCTGCCCACTCTGGGCAATCTCTGTATGGCCTCCAAAACACCTAGCCTACCCCGAGTCATGAGAATAGATCTGCATAGTGACCCACATCACCTATGAATCACCGACTCTATCCCCTCTCCTGAGCCCTCTACCATAGGATGCCATATCCTATCTCCCTATCTGCCAGTTGTGCCCGAGTCATCCAGGGTAGCCCATGTGGTCGCCCCACAGCTATGTGCTGCCATCCCCAACACTGCAACAAAAAGCTACACCCAACACCCTTCCATCGATGGTAGCGGATCTCGTACAACTCATCGTAGAGTTGTGCCAGTAGTGTAGTACCCCATGCCATCACCAGTGGCTCCGCCACAGTGCACCTCACCAACGCAAACACTATCTCCACCAGGTTCCATGGGAACCTCACTCTAGAAGAGTCAGGTAATAGCATATTGGAGATGAGCATCATGAGTAGTGTATGCCTCACCCCCAATACCTTCACCTCATGCCAGAATCCTACCAGCATACCCCCCTTCAAGCAGTCCAGCTCTGTCATCTCTAGATCATAACTGAAGTACCTCTCGAGCACTGCATATCTCTGGTCTCATGGTGTCATGCGGATCGACCACCCTTCTATCAAAATCTGAAGAATCTGATAGATGTCCTCAAGCATCACCATCATCTCCCTAGTGGGTAGGTGGAAGGTATTGGTGCATGGATCCCATAGATCAATCAGGGCAGTCAGATATGCATGGTCTCCTATAACAACCTCTAACCGGGTCACCTGCTTGAGGTCGATGGCATCCAACCATTCCTAGTCCTCTATGGTCAAGGCATCCCTCATGGAATCAAAGAGATTTGGTACTCGATACCGACTCCTCACCACCTAGCAGGGATAAGCAACTCAATAATGCAACACCAAAATGGCCTCGCATGGCCCCAAAAACATTCAAAAGAAAAGACTCAAAATGGCCCCTCTTTGAGGCCGATTTGTGGCCATCCGACCTAGGAACGGCCCCCAACCCTATGGCCAGCCCATCAAGGGATGGCCTATGATCAGCCCACACTAGCCATCCCATCTAGGGATGACTCCAAAAAATTGGGCTCAAAAAGGCCTTTAGGCCATCAAAAAATAGCAAAAATAATGCAAAATTGGACCTATAAAATGCAATCTAATTGCACAAAAACATGGATAAAACACAAAAATTGGTACATATCTCATAAATTAGGTTTAATTACCTATAATATAGTGTGATATGCTTCCAAGCCAAAAACATACCATAAAAGCACAAAAATCAACTCCTAACACTAGGAAAATGCAATAAGAGAGACTTGGCATACCTGTCTCGCATCGGCTCCTCCACTGGCTGAGTCCGCCCACTGACTCATGGTGACTATGGGATGAATTTGATAGTGCTCCACTACTCATAATCACTCTCCTACTCCTCACCTCTCAAACTGCCAAAGAAAGCATGCACAAATGAGCCTAACCTTCATATTTTGGGTTTATATAAAGATGCAGGGGTCACCACCATCCCAGGGTGGTATGAGCGCACATTTGGCCGACCATGCCACCCTGGGATGGTGGTAGAACATGCCATCATCCCACCCTAGGATGGTGGTAGCAAAAATAGGCCAAAACAACCCAAAATGACCCAAAACAGGTCCAAAACTGCACCAAAATAGCTCAAATTGGGTCCAAATTTCACATAGATCAAAATGCAACCATGAGGATCCTAGGAGGGATGGAAAATTTGTTCATTCATGCCCTAAGAAGGCCATTGTGGCTGGACCACCCCTTGGGCATGCAGTTTTCAGCTCCTTTCCTCCAGGAAAACTCAACAAAGTCACCAAAATCCTCTTCAAATTGCCCTATTTTTCAAGGGGTAAAACTGAAGGTAAGCATAACACAAGTCAATTGGGTCAAGCGACTCATCACTTTTCTCACTGGTCATTCCCTCATCGACTCATCACTTGAGGGGGTAGTCATACTCAATCCAAATCAGCAAGCACACACTCAATTATGCGAATTGCATTCGTTCAATGAATCTTCGATAAAGACAATCATGCTCCTGCTTGGGGCAGCAAACAAGCACACAATATCACATCATAACACTTGACATTACTGGCATCATGAAGTCATGGGCCCTATCCCTTCATGATAGACAATGTTCAAGCATAGGCATGCTCATTTAATGAGTCAAAAACAAGGATTCAAGAACACACGCCCTTTCCATGATTGGGGCATCTAAAGTTGGTTAGGTTATCGAGTAACCTTAATCATTCCACATTTTGGTCATCTATTTTTGCTCAGCATTGTGCTGCACACAATGCATCTCAAAAAGGGGCATCTATAGACACTAAAATATGGTCAACCCGATTAAGCACCCACAAACAATGATCAAATTGGCATCATATGGCCCCTTGGGCAGCCCTCAGGAGGCTCATAGTGGTTCTAGCCACTCCGAAAGGGTTTTTGGAGGCTACTGGCCCAATTTTGGGAGGTTTTGGCCCAAAATTCACCACCATCCCACCCTAGGATGGTGGCAGATTCCCACCATCCCACCCTGGGACGGTGGTGAGCCATCATCCCAGGGTGGGACGGTGAGCAAGTTTGACCCAAAAAAGTCAAATCTGGGACAAATGGCACCCAGAAACTGCCATTTAGCATGCCATATGGAGCATGCGGGTTAGAGGGCACTGAATCCTTATGACATGCTTCATAATGGAGGCCCAAAATGGAGATTCTCTTCCACACCCATTGCATGCCTCCCGTTTTGACAAATGGCACCTCCTGCCATGCATGCCCTTGCATGCCTTTTTGCACATGAGCCCCTTTGGGCTATAAAATGGATACATGGTCCACACAAAAATAAGGAGAGGAGTTCTAGGATATGCAATGGAGTGCTGCCGAGATTTCCCCCCAACTTATTGAGCTTTCTTGCCCTCGAAATCTCCTCTTAGCGAAGGAGGTTACCGGGTGACTTCAAGAGGGCCTTTTGAGCGTAACTTTTCCATCCGGGTGAATTTCTTCACCAAATTTGATGAAAACACCCCTTATACTATTTAGGATCATTCCCCAGTGATATTGGTAGCAAAAAGTGGGCATAATTGGTGGGTATCCCTTCCTAGGGTGCCCCCAATTAGTTGTAGTCACCACCGTCCCCCTAGGATGAGGACAAATACTTGCACAATTTCATTACTATTTTTTAATTATATTATTCTAGATTATCATATGATGCTGTGGTTTAAATTTCATGCAATTTGGAGTTAAATTGACCGAGTTATAGCATTTTTAAGTTTTTGCAGGTTCGTAGGGCCCATCCGGGCACCCCAGTTGTATGCAGGTGGATCTGGGCCTCAATTTGAAAATATAACCATATGGGTTGTCTTGAAATGTCCATTTATGCATTCTTTCCAAATTTCATGAGTTTTGGATATGTTTAGGTTTGGGATTTGCTTGTCTTGGTTTTCGTAGGTTGTAGGCGGGCGATGCAAAATCGAGGGGTCTACGGATGCAATTTCTGATATATTTTTGGTGATATCCTCTCAAAACATCCTCTTTGACATCTCCACAAATTTTCAAGTCATTCTGAGTTGATTTGATATATTTTTAATATATGCGCTATTTTGCCCCTGTGGGGATTGCATGTTTTCCACCATACACCCTTGCTATTTGACCCCTTTGGCTTCCTTGTGTGTAGGTGCAGGTTCTTAGAAGGCATTGGGAAGGAATATCAGACATCAGATATTGAAGATACAAGCAGCGGTGGCATTGGCCCGCCCACCTCGATTGTGGGTACGCGGAAAAGCATTGGATGTGCACCTTGATTCCTTGGAGGAATTGATCCTTGGGCACCCCAAAATTGTAACAATTGTATCACCTTTTGAGCCCTCAAGGGGACTGATGTGTAACCTTGGATTTGATCCACCAAATTAATAAATAAGACACTCGTTTTATTTCATTCTTTATTGCTTGGTATTGCTTCATTTTCACATGCATGCTTCCTTTTTGATGCTCATGAGCGAGATGGGATAGATACACATATTTTTTTACATCATTTGGTGCACCATTTTTCCCTACTTCAGTTTACATATTTCCAAAGGAAAAATATAATAAATACAAGTACAAACAATTAGTTGTGGCCTTGAGAAGCTTAACCACCACATATCCAATAGGTATTTGACATATAATGCACATTTATTGACAAGTAGGGACATGTTGTACATAATCACAGTGCTTACTAAGAATACAAACTAAGAAATAGATATGATACTTAGGTTTTCCATTTTTTTTTGAAATGGTTATAGTTTTAAATTTTTTATATGAGAAAAGAAAAATATGCTGGAAAACTGCTATGCTAGGGTTTGATGAGGAAAAACTACTCTGCTAGGGTTTGATGAGGAAAAACTACTCTGCTAGGGTTTGATGAGGAAAAACCTCTCTACAAGGATGGCAACAATTTCTGGAGGAGGTTTAAAAAATTGTATGAATGTCATGATGGCATCGGGTCTGTCACAAAGAGTGCATGCTCGTGATATTTTTTCATCTGAAAATGATTGGAAGGAAAAAGATTTCCCAGTGCATGTCGGGAACCGCTTGTTAAAGAACAATGGATGTTTGGAATGATGTGAATTCAGGCCGGTTCTAGTGGTTCAACCAGACTTTGCGGTGGAAGATGTGGACCATTTAACCAAACATGCGCTTATTGGAAAAATTTTGGGCATCCAAATTTCTCTCCCATTTTTGGAGGCTTAGGTCAAGAAGACTTGGAATCTTGAAGGTGACGTGGAGGTGATGCTAAGTGCAAACAACTATTTTATGGTGGTTTTATCTTTTCTCGTAGATTGCAACAAAGCATTTGAAGGGGGTCCTTATTTCTATAACCAAGCGGTACTCTTTATTAAACCCTGGTATGTGGGTTTCAACCCGTCAGAGGAGCGGTCATCATGGGTTCCAGTATGGGTTCGGATTCCGTGCCTCCCATTGGAATTCTGGAGAACTAATATCTTGCATAAGATTGCCCTTCTTCTTGGGAATATGGTTGGACCATCATAATAGACAATGGATAAAAAGGTAATATTTTTTGCCCGTATATGTTCTGAAATTGATTTAAACAATCTCATTCTAGATTCTATTGAAATACAGTTTGGATCGACTACATGGGTTCAAAAACTTGACTATGAAGATCTTCTATTTTGTTGCCATATTTTTCGTAAATATGGCCACCTACAAATAAAATACCCTAAGTTTATCCCACTAGTGGCTTCAAATCTTGGGCCCTATCAGTCTGGACAAACTTTGGATAAAGGAAAAGCCTTGATAAAATAAGGGGAATAGGATAAGGAAGGTTTTGTTCTGATAAAAGCCCAAAATAGAGGACGAAGGGCAAAAAGAGACCATAAGGATATCCATCCAGATGCTTTACTCAACCATTTTCAAATATTAGATGATCTTGATCAGTGCATGGAGATACCTGAAATGTCACTACCTGATGCAAATCATATGTCTCTTCTTGAGGTGGAACTTAAGGAATTAGATCTAGGGGGTTTAAATGAAGAACAAAGGGCTTTGGATCTGAGTATAGGTGATATGGTTGGATCTAGACCTAGAAGGATAACTATTTTAGAAAGTGGTATAGATTTGGTTATGCCCTATCCTACTCAAGAATTGATGCAGTCATCCTTGGACTGCAAAACTCCTACAATGTTGGGATTGCAACAAAAAATAATTAAAAAAAGTATTTCAGATAAGAATATGAAGGTGGGTCAAAAGAAGGACTAGGATAAAATTAAGTTAATGGGGAAGACTTTGGTGGATTCAGGATTGGTGAGAACATTGGACTCCCATTTTTCTAACCCCCAAAAATTATTATCCTTTCATGGAATGTAAGGGGGTTGAACAACATCCCCAGACAAAAAGTTGTTCATGATTTGGTTCATGTACATTCTTTGGATGTGGTGTTTATTTAGGAGACTAAATTGGCTACTGATAGTATGTTCAATATTGCTCCCAAGTTTTGGAGAAGGGGGTAATGCCATTGTATTGGTGCATGTGGATATGTTTGTGGTATCGCTTGTTTATGGGATCTGGTTAAGATATCCCCTCTTACATGGATTTCTAGTAGATGGTCTTTTTAAATGATCGTGCATGATAATGAATCTAGTGAAACCATCCTACTTAAAAATGTGTATGCTCTTGTTTATTACAATGGTAAAGTGAATTTGTGGGAGCATATTTAATTTGTGAGAAGTTTGGCTCCCCTGTACCCATGGATTTTGGATGGATACTTCAACTCTATCACTTGTCTAGAGGAGAATTGCGGTGGGGTTGACCGTCTTGAGCCTTTTTCTTCTATCTTCAGTGCTCATATCCAGAACCTAAACTTGGTTGAAATCAAGCTAGATAATGGGATATTTACTTGGCACAATAAAAGGTGTGGAAAATCTTCCATATTAGAGAGAGTGGATAGGTTTCTGATCTCCAGCTATTGGATGGGTAATAACAAAAGTGCTAGTTCTATGATTCTGGATGGTAGGGGACCTGATCATTGGCCTATAAAACTCTCTATTTTGGAGTTAGGTCTAAATAAGAACCCTTCATTTAAGTTTTAAGTTATGTGGCTTTATGATCCTAAGCTTCATGATTTTATGCGAGGCTAGTGGACCATTGGCAAACCTCTTCATGGTACCGTTATGTATTCCTTTATGAAAAGACTACAATTTTTTAAGCATAAATTGAAGAGATGGAATAGAATGAATATTTGGAACCTTTCCTTGGCTAAGATGGCAGCTCTTAGGAGGGTGGAAGAAGCTTCAAGGAATATTAGAGATTAGGGACTCACGAAGGAGCTTCTCGTTGAGGAATTTGAGGCTACGAAAGACCTTGTTGAATGGGAACAAAGGGAAGAATTTTTTTGGAAACAAGACGCTCAAGTTGATTGGCTTTAGGAAGGGGATAGGAACACAACATTCTTTTATATCTCAGTTAAGTCTCACCATAATGGTAACCTTATTACCTCTCTTGTGAATTCTCAGGATGCCCTGCTATCTTCTTTCAGGGATATTTTAAAAGAGACTAAGAGGTATTTTTCCTATCTCTTCAAGGAGGACTCCCTCTTAGATTATGAAAATGAAAATATTATTCTAAACTATATTCCATCAATTTTTTCTAGAGATATGAATGAGCACTTGATGGGTCCAATTTACCTTGAGGAGTTGGAAAATGTTGTTTTCAGGATGAAAAAGGAAAATACCCAGGCCCAGATGGATTCCTGATTGAGTTTTATCAGGAGTTTTGGGATTTAATAAAATTTGATCTTCTGGAGGTTGTCCATGAGTCCCAAAAGAACAAACATATGCTAAGGGCCCTAAATTCTACCTTTGTGGTGCTTATTCCCCAAAAAAAGGAGCAAATTCCTTGGATATGTTCAGGCCTATTGATCTATGTAATGTTGTGTATAAGACCATCACAAAAATTATTACTGAGAGGCTGAAGATATGGTTGAGAAAAATCATCTTTGAGGAGCAAGGAGGGTTTTTTTCTGGCCAACAAATCCTATATGGGGTTGTTATTGCTACAAAAGCTATTCATTCAATGGAAATTTCTAAGGAGAAAAATATGTTCATTAAGTTGGACATGGCCAAAGCTTATGATCAGGTTAGATGGTCCTTTATTCATAAAGTTCTTATGGATTTTGGATTTGAGGAGGAATGGATTAGATGGGTGATGAGTTGTTTTTCTTCTTCCTGATTCTCTGTTATTATTAATAATGAGCCATAATATCTATTTGAGGCCACAAGAGGATTAAGGCAAGGAGATCCTTTATCTCCTTATTTTTTTATCATTATGGTGGAAGGTTTGGGAAGATTGCTCAAGTCTCAAGTTAGGCAGGGTCTCATTTAGGGGTGGAAGTGGGATAGTAGTTTGCCACCTCTTTCCCACCTTCAATTTCTTGATGATACTACTTTTTTGGGAGTTGCCACTATCAGGGAAGCTGACAATATTAGACAGTATCTTGACATATATCTTGGTGCTTCTAGATAGTTGATTAATGAGGACAAGTCTTCTATTTTCTTCTTTAATACCCCTCCTCTTATTCAGGTAAGGATTTCTCATATTCTAAGATTCCAGGTTGGGACTCCCCCTTCATTTATCTTGGTATTCCAATTTCATCTCACCCTCTACCTAGATCTTCTTGGAAGTCTATGCTTGATACATTTAGAAGGAAGGTGAATCACTGGAATTTCATATGGTTATCCACTATAGGTAGAGTGTTGCTTTTAAAATATTTTGTTCAAGCTTTACCCATTTATAGATGTTTTGTATAAATAGCTCCCTCTCATTTCATCAAGGACATGGAAGCTTTTTCAAGACAATTTTTATGGTTTGTAAAACTTAATCAATATAAATGGAGTTTGGTTAGATGGGATTCTATATGTAGGACATTGCAAGAGGGAGGCCTTGGGTTGCGATAGACAACTCTTTTTGGATAGGCTTTGGCTACAAAAATTTATTGGATATGGTGTACCTATCCGGATCATATTTGGGCTAAACTATTATCTTATAAATAATTGAGAGGTATTTCTGAGGCTGAGATCCCTAGAGTCAGCTTGGTTGGGAAATGTTTAGTTATTTGGGACACTCTAAAAAGACGAGCTAATTTAATCAAGCAGGTTTTATTTTGGATTTTCAATAGGGGATCAGATGCTCTTTTTTTGGAGTATTATTGGGATGGCCACCCTCCTATATTGAATAAATATCCCAGGTTACATTCCCTAAGCATTTTTTTCTTGGAATCATGTTGGTCTCATGTGGACTTTAAAAAAATCTAGTCTTTTGGAAATATGGAGATGTACAGGTGAAAATATCAGCAAGAATCCAAGGGGGAACTAGCCAAGGATAGAGAAGATATTGATCGTATTCTTATGGGGAGACATTATTCTTAGTTGAGGGGTAAAGATATTCTTTCTTGGAACCCTAATCCCAAGGTAACCTACTCGGTAGCCTGTGGTTATCAGGTTCTTGATAAGTAAAAGTATGGGAGTATTCTTGTCACATGGTGGAAAAAGGTGTGGAACAAATTTGCTTGGCTGAAATGTAACTTCTTTCTCTAGTTGGTAGCTCATAATAAATGCCTCACTTGGGATAATGTGAGGAAAATGGGATTTCAGGGTCCCTCTTTTTGTGTCATTTGCAGTAAGAATGAGGATGAATCTTCTCATTTATTTTTCCAATGCTCCTTTGCCAGAGACATTTGGCACCGTTGGTGGAGTGCTTGGAACCATCCATGTTTTCATGTGTTGTCCTTGGTGGAGTTTTGGAGTAGTCTATGTAGACCTTCAGCAAAGGTCTCCTTCCTTCGGGTGGCTTGGAATTTGATCCCTTCTTGCATCATCTAGCAAATTTGGCTTGAACAGAACCATTACATCTTTCAGGGTAGTCATTTGGTTGTTCAACAAATTTTGCAAATGATCATGTGTATGGTTTAGGAAACCATCCATAGCAAATGTGATGTGGAACCTCTTTTAAATTCTAGGGAGGAGAAGGTACAACAAGCCCTTGGTCTCTTTGGGGATGGTGTGAACTCTTCTAGCCCTAGTAGGGTTCCTCAGCTCAACAAGAAGGTTAGGAGAGATGGTAGGTGAAGGCCACCCCCTAGAGGATTTTTAAAAATTAATACTGATGGATCGCCCAGGGGTAATCCTGGACATGCTAGAATTGGCAGTGTTGGGAGAGATTCTGCTGGTGGTGTCATTTTTTTCTTTTCCATTTTTAAAGGTGTTCACTCCAACAATTTTATGGAAGCTCTTACAATTCTTAAGGCCTTGCAAAGGGGGTTTTCTCTTGGATGGCATAGGATTATCTATGTTTCTGACTCTCAAATTGTGGTCAATATTTAAATAGTAAAAGGATGGAGAAAGTTAATTGGCAGTTGGCCTCTATAGTCATTTAGATTCTTAGAATGAGTGAATAATTCAAATTTATATTCTTTGTGCACATTCCAAGGGAATGGAATATGGTTGCTGATTACCTTGCCAAAAGGTATTTTAAGCTATTGGATACTTGGATTATCGATCACTAGGAGAGTCTCCCATATGGGGACTCTCAATGACTGTGGGAGTTGATCCACAAGGGTGTTCATACTTAATGTGGTTTGTTATTATTGTCTTCTTCGAGTGTCAATCTAGTCTAGTGGTTTTAGCCTGTTTGGTTGTTTATTTGAGTCCTGGTTGGAAGCTCAATTGTACTCTATAATCTAAAAATTTTATAAATAAATTTTTAACCCTTTATTTAATTTTTTTATATTTATAATATATATTTAATGAATATTGTAAACTTGAATTTAGATAACTTTGTTATTTTATTCATATCTCCCCTACTTTTCACTATTCATAAAGGGATTAAAAATTACTTTACTCACCATTGTTGGCTTCACCCTTTATTTGGTTTCTAGCATTATATTGCTCATTTATTTTATAGACATATTGTGTTCTTATCAAAATTTGGTTTTAAATTTTAACGTGGTTTGTGCTTCTACATTTTATGAGGATGTTGAAGTACATGAAGTATTAACTATAAATGCATTTTATTATTGAACAATATTTGCCCTTTGTTAGATTAATTGTGTATAATATCTCTTCTACTTGTCTCAGATATTTGAATTACACCTTCTTGACTTATATAAGAGTAATTATTGGAATTGAAATAATGAATCTATAAGAATATATGAAATATTCTAGAATCAACATAATTTGGTTGTGACCAAAGCTTTAAAACATAGCATTGAGTCTCTTCCTGAGTCTACATGTACTAGAAATTTTGTAGCTAGGTGACTCTAGCTTAATCATTTGGACCTAGATAGGGGTACTCTAAAAAAATCTACTATCTTTTATGTTTTTTTAATTTGTTATTATTATCAAGTACTTCCTTGAGCCTAAATACTAAAAAATGGTGTTCACATAGATTTCTAAAGGGAGACATTATAGATAAGAATTTCTTAATTTCTAAGGGTCTTGATGATGTCATATTTCATCATTTACATTTATACAAAATAATATAATTTTAGTATATTTATAGATAGGGGAAGTGTATACACCCAATTTTGACACACCCACAAAGCAAAAGACACCAAACAAAAACCCAACATCAATAGACACATTACTAACCCAAACCCAAAATTTTGGGTATCTTTTATACCTTTATAAAAATTACCACTCAGTGTCAAAAATTCCAGTGTTGTTTTTGATAATCATGGAATTTTTGTAAAAAATTAAAATTTCAAGCCTAGATAGGTTAAATTTATCGTTGGTCAAAATCGATAGTTAGTGGCAAAAACATCAGTGGTGTATTTGACCATGAGTGGCATTTTTGTAAAAATAGCCAAAATATTCTGGCATGAGCTAGGGGCATGTATATTCCTTCATTCCACTACCTCATTTGACATCACACATTCGTCAAAAATGTGAGTGTCAATTTTTATCACTACTGGTGTTTTTGTAAAAAATTAAAATTTCAAGCCCAGACAGGTAAAATTGACTTTTTGTCAAAATTTCTAGTTAGTGGCATAAATGCTTGGCATTTTTTACCATGAATGATGTTTTTAAAAAAATATCTAGAATATTTTGGCATGAGCAAGGGGCATGCAAATTCCTTCGTTGCACTACCTCCTCTGACCTCACATGCTCTAACAATGAACTAGACATACAAAATAAAATAAAATAAAATAAAACCTAACCAATTTTCCCTCTCAATCACTCCCTCAAAATATATATAAGCAACCCTTGGGACAATTATTTAACAATCACTCTCTAGCTAATTGCATTATGCAAAATTTCTTCTAGCTTTCTTCATTAGCATCTTTCTTTAGCATTCTTCATCAAGCATCCTTTGGAGGTAAGTCAAGCAAGGTAAGGATATATTTGGGGTAAGGAGGTTCTCTTGGAGGTAAGGATGAATCATTGCTAGGTTGTATCATTCCTAGCACCTCTCTCCTCTTCATCCTCTTGTTTCCTTTTATGCATTTACTCTCCTAATTTTTGGCCTTGCTAACTTGCATTTTGGGCATTCACTTGCTTGCATTTCCCTTCATTTTCCATTTTCATGCTTCTAATATCTTCTTTTGTAGGTCATATAATCTCTTAACCTCTATTTTGGCTACTAATATCCTTATTTCAGGTCCATTAAAGTTTATCTTGCTTGCTACCCTCATTCCCAACCACTAACACTTACATTGTAGAATTTTTTGTTTCATTTTATCTAATATCATTTTACCTATTACTGCCTATTTTTATTCCTAAGCATATATTCTTCTACTTTTAGCATAATAACTTGTATTTATCTCTTCCATGTTCATCTATTTTCAAACTACTCTCATTTATAGGTATTTAATATTTGTTTAAACTCTCTTTTAATGATACATTGCATTGTTTTTTTGTCAAATTTTAGTCATATAAGCACTTACTTTCAATCCTAAAAAACTGTGGTGTAGATACAAGGCTTTCATTACCTTGTTATCTCATCATTGATAGCTTTCCATACCCTTTGTTTCATCTCCCTACCCCTCTTCCTTTGCTACTATAGATTCACAAGTTTATGAAAACACTTACATCTCATTACATTAACATTTTTATACATTGTTCTTTCATTGAATTTGCTTTAGTAAGTGGGTAATTAGATTGTTTCCTTCACTCCTAACTCTTATATAGGTATTTCACACCCTTTTCATATCTAAAACTATCTAATTTTAGTCATTTTGGGTATTGTCCACTCCCCTTATACATGCATTGTTTTTTATCATTGATTTCTAGGATTTTGAAGCTTTAATCTTTGAATTTGTAAGCTACAAACCTAGAAAACCTCTCATAGAACCTTATCACTCAATTACATCATAAAATCATCCAAAAAAAATTCAAAACTAACCCCAAAAATTTTATAACCCTATTATAGATCATAAATACCAATTATTATCACAGGTGGTAGTTTTGTTTCTCTGGAACACAGAGAGTAAAAATGCATTGACTATCAAAAATGTCATTGGTGTTTTTACAACTATCTAGAATTTTCTATAGGACTCTATTTCCATTCCAAATAAGTTATTCATTCTCTATTTTTCATAAATAGGGGGTCTGATCAACTGATAAGACATAAATTCAACTTCACAACACTCAAACAGACACCCCAAATTAGATAAACCTATTTTTCTATTTTGTCTTACATGTTGCAAAAATTCTAGTTAAAGTCAAAAATACCAGTGGTGATTTTTCACATCAATTTAAATTTTGATCAGACACTGATCAATGTAATTTTACCACTTAGCACTTATCTAAAACCTATTTTTTAGCAATTCTCTATATTCAGATCTTTGTCTAGATCTTCTATTTGCTGAAGAACACAAGATTATACTGAGAGGGGGGTGAACAGTATAATACCACTTTTTACTTTTATTTACCAAATAATATTATACAATATATCAATGGCAATATCAATAGCAGTAATCAAAGCAATATAAAAATCACCACACATAATAGAGACACCAATTTAAAATGGTTCACCCAATCTGGGCTACTCCAGGGAGAAAATATTTCACTAAAAAATTCTCAATAAATATCTTGGGAATCCTTCCCTATTATAATGTTTATAGACATATATCCAAAGGAGACACCAATATCCTAATCAATTTCATGGATCTCTATCCATAGGAGAAACCAATCCCATTGTCTGGTTCATGGATATCTATCCACAGGAGAACTCCTCCTCTGCTCTAGCTGGTGATCCTCTAGAATATGACTACCTTCACTACACTGGCTTATGGATATCTATCCACATAAGACTTTGTCCTTACTCATAAGATCTCTATCCTCACTACCTTGGCTAATGGATCTCTATCCACTAGAGACTACTATCCTCTACTTTGTCACCTCCAAAGCTTACTCTCAGCTCTATCTCAAATTTGCACTAAACATAGTCCTTCGGTCTAGCACAAATCTGCTCAATATATGTCTCAAATATGCACTAAACATAGTCCTTCGATCTAGCACAAATCTTCTCAATATTTATCTCAAATCTGAACTAAACATAGTCCTTAGATCTAGCACAAATTTGCTCAATCTCTATCACAAATTTACACTAAACATAGTCCTTTGGTCTAGCACAAATATGCTCAATCTCTATCTCTGGTCTAGCACAAACATGTCCTCAAATATACACCAAACTCTATCCTTAAATCTATCTTCAAGCTTTAACACAAAGCTTGATCTAATCACAATTCAACTCTACTAGATTTGCCCCAAACCTTAACTCAGGGTTTGAACAAATCAATCAATCAACTCTGCTCACAAGTCTTCTCAAAGACTTGCCTCAAATATATCCACAAGTCCTCTCTAGAACTTGCTCAAACTGCTCTCAAATATTCACCAAGACTTACCTCAAATCTGCTCAACAAGTCCTCACTATAACTTGTTCAATCTTCTCAACAAGTCTTCACAAAGACTTACCTCAAATATGAATGTAAGCTTCCAAAAAATATCACACAAATATATCCTTAAATTCACTATAGAACTTGTTCAATATCACAGAAAAATATAGACAATTTTTAGAGACTCAATATGCTTCATACTCACAACAATGCTCAATCACTTTCAAACTCTCTTGTTTTACCACAAAAATATATAGAGAATGGTTAGAAACTCAATATGCTTCACTCTCACACAACACTCAATCACTTCCAAAACTCTCTTCAAATAAATTAAGAATAAAGAACAATTTTTTTATAGAACTTGAACTATCACTCCAACACTTTCAATCAACTATGCTCAATCAACTCCACTCAACCAATCACTCAATGAAATCTTTGTCAACAATGCTTATCAAACAAATATCACATACAATGATATTTCACAAGCCCTAGTTCAAGATAGTTCACATAACAATGATACTCATGATCTTTCACAAATCCTAATCATGTGCATGAAGGCTCACTCAATATTTCCAACAATGCTTATCAAACAAGGTTTCTAGCATCAACTCTTATTCTAGAAAAATAATCATCAATCAATATTTGCTATCTCAAAAACCAAACTCAACAATGCTTATCAAACAATTATTTTCACTCTAAATTAGCATTCATAGAACTCAATCCAATAATATTTCACTCATAAGGAAAATGTGCCCATACCTTTTATTTTTATGGAGATATGTCAAAACCTATCTTAATCACAATTAAATTTTCTTTGCCAACACTAGGGTTAGGTAGCCACAACCTATCTCAACATCTCCACAAAATAATTTTCCCAATAATTATTTTTTATAGAAAATATCAAATCTCTTAGTACACCTTATAATCTCCAAACTTACATAATATAAGTCAACATTTTCATAATAACAAAATACACCACAATTTTCTTGATACACCTTATAATCTCCAAACTTATAAAATAAATTTCAATCACCAAAAATAAAAAATAAAATATTTTAATTATCTTTACCTTATAACTCCCTCAAACACTTATAGAAAAATCAAATAACTCACATTGATAATTTCCCCCTCAACACTATAGTCCAAGCACAAAAATCATGTGCCTTAGCGCCACCAAAGACCTTGGGCAATGCAAAATATAATTAAAAATTAAATACCTCCTTGTGTGCTCCCATGGGATTGATCCCTGGTCAAAGTGCCTACAAGTGGTAGCTCCCTAGCCACATGAGCTAAGCACTCACATGGGAGTCAAAGGTGCTAAAAGCACTTTGACTCTCCCTTGCCCACCAAGATCCAAAAGGCTCTTGTCCCACGTCATCGACGGGTATCGAACACAACACCTTCGCATTCTAAAAAACCTTTGCACACTCCAAAATCATTGCTAGCCCAACCTATGGTTTTTTGGTGGACGCTTTCGCATTTAACACTTTGACTTCCACAAAATTTAGGGGTAAATAAAATGTATCGCTTATCCTTTTGCTACTCACAAAAATATTGCATTCACACCAAACTTGCTTACATGAAATCAATTTCAGAGAGTTGCTTTCATTAGGAGTAAGGTTATGGTATTTATACCATATGCCTCCCTCTCTCCCACATCAGGGGAGATATAAAATTAAATTTTTTTGGTGCCCAACCCAACTTTGGGTTATAAACAATATTATTTTATAAATAAATTTATAATATAAATAATTTATAAACTCCCTTAGGCATAATTAAAATTTTAAATTCCATTGGACCTAGGTGATTTCCTCTTTCTCCCTTGGCCCTTTCTGATCGACTTTAATATTATAATATTATTTCCTTTAGTTCTTTTCTTCAGGTTTTTAACTATCCTTTTGACTAAGAAACTGGAGCTCTTAGATCAAATCTCTTGGGATTAAAATATAAATATTTTAACCCTTCTTCTGCCAAGTCCTGTACTGATTCCTGACACTGACTCTTGAAATTAATGACAACATAAATAACTCAAAATTTCCAAAAATACCCCCATTTTTCATTAATGGCAACCCCTTTTTTTATCAAACCTTTTCCTCTTTCAAAGTTGCTCCCCTTGAGAAACTGCTCCCCTGACTGAATGCTCTCACCCTAACTCAAATATCTCCCCCTTTGACATCAATGGAAAAGGGTCACCTTTGGGGCTTGAGGCTAATAATGAGACTCTTAGCTTAGCCCCTCCTCCACCTCATCTTGAGGTGATTAATTTTTGGGTGGGAGTATTTCTACTCCCAAAATGCACTGATCTTTGCCTTTGTCTACTTTCTTCCTCAACTGATCCTTCTGATTCCTCTTACTATTCTTGTTCCTGATTGTCTCTCGAATTTTTGCTCTACACAACTTTGTTTTATTCCCATAATTATTGCACTTATAACACTTAATGTTGTTTTCACTTGGATGTGCAACTATCTTGAAGTTTCTTTTGGTGAATCCATATCTATTTCTATCATGAACCCTGCAATTTACTACCTTGTGACCAAACTGATTACAAAAATAACAATACCCTTGAAAAATATGCTTGTTTCTAAAATTTCCATATTCCTATCTTTCATGTGTCCTACACTATGTAGCTTTGTACCCAAATCTATGACATGTAAAGCATAGTCCATTGAAATTACCTTGCCTTGACCTCATTGGTATCTTAGTCTCTTCTACCCTGTGTTGCTTCATGTTCCATATATTCCTTACTTGTGCGTTGTTCCTTTTCTTGTTGAAATTTCTATTGTACAACTCATTTTCATAAGTCTCACTTTCTCTTACACTCTCTTCTTCTGAATCTTCTTCTTCTTTGAAGCTTGATATTGACTCCTCTCCTTGTTTTCTTTGTACCTATTCAAATCCAAGACCTATCTTGTTTGATGTAGGTTTTTGTGTCGTGATAATCTTATCCAAGTTCTTTGAGCTTCTCTCAAACTTGTGCAACTTGTTCTTAGACTCTTTTACTTCCTTCCTTAGTGAAGCTACCTCATGCTCTAACCTTTTACATTTTAAAATCTTTGATTCTAAATTCTCTTTGAATCTTCTTATCTTAGCTATTGAGTTGGTTATATCCTCTATAAGCTTTCTTATCTTAGGTATTGAGTTGGTTATATCCTCTATAAGCTTTCCTTTCTCTTCATCACATTCTTGAAATTTAAGCTTGATTTTTTATTTCTGCTTTCTTACCTCTCTTAATGCATCAAGGGCAAAAATAAGCTCACCCTCAAGATCAACTAATCCTTCCTTTGATTCTTCCTCTATTTATTTACCTTTAGGATCATCTTCATTCCTTTTTTATTTATTTCCACTAGAAGTACTTCCTTCTTCTTCTATTGCCATAAGAAGACTTTCTTCTAGTCCTTCAAGAGCATCATCATATTCATCTTCACTAAAAATGAATCCATTCCTTGTACAACTATCTTTAATATGACCAAATTTACCACATCTAAAACACTTGAGAATCATTGGTGCCCTTTTTATAACATCATTTTTTTATTTTGCTAGAAATAGTACTTCATATTTATCATTATCTGAGGAACTTTCATCACTATCACTTGAGATCTTACTTGCCCTGTCTGCATAGAAACTCTTCTTATGCCTTTGGAAAAACTTATTTCCTTACTTGCCTTGTCCATCCCTACTTTTCTTTTGGTGCCTGTATTTTCCTGTTTATCTGTTCTTATGATCATGTTTTTCTTCATCATTGCTATTTCCAACCTCTGGAAAATCAGATGCATAGTGACCATATTTTCCACAATTGAAACTTCAAACGAATTTCGTACCTTTATATTTTATTGAGTCCTTGTTCCTTCTACCATAATTTGCTTCTTCATCACTGGATGACTCATTGCTTGAATATGACTTCTTGCCCTTTGTATTCTTAGTAACTTTAAAGGTTGCTTCCTTTTTGGGAATAGGTTCCTCTTTTATTATCATCTCAAAAGCTATGAGAATTCCATGTAATTCATCCCTTGTCAAAAGTTCAATATATTTTACCTCTTTTTTAGCTGAAATATTTTCACTAAACATTTTTGGAAGTGACCTTAAAATCTTATCACAAACATCTATTTCCTCAACTTTAAGTCCAAGTGCTTGCATGTTGTGTATAATATTATTATAAAAATTATTGCTGAGAGGCTAAAGATATGGTTGAGAAAATTATCTTTGAGGAGTAAGGTGGGTTTTTTTCTAGCCAACAAATCTTGTATGGGGTTGTTATTTCTATGGAAGCTATTCACTCAATGGAAACTTTTAAGGAGAAAGCTATGTTAATTAAGTTGGACATGGCCAAAACCTATGATCGGATCAAATGGTCCTTTCTTTAGAAAGTTATTGCTACTTTTGGCTTTGAGGAGGAATGGATTAGATGGGTGATTACTTATGTTTCTTCTTCCTCGTTATCTATTCTTGTTAATAATGATTCTTCAGAGATATTTGAGACCTCAAGAAAATTGAGGCAAGGAGATCCTCTATCTCCTTATTTTTTTATCATTATGGCAGAAGGGTTGGGAATACTTCTCAAGTCTTAGGTTAGGCATGGTCTCATTCAAGGTTGGAAGTGGGATAGTAGTTCATCACCTCTTTCCCACCTTCAATTTGTTGATGATACAACTTTTTTGGGAGTTGCCACTACCAGGGAAGTTGTAAATATTAGATGATCTATTGAAATATATCTTGGGGTGTCTAGGTAGTTCATTAAAGAGGATAATTTTTCTATTTTTTTCGTCAATAACCCTCATATTATTCAAGCTAATATTGCTCAAATTCTAATATTCTAGGTCGGGACTCCCCCCTTCATTTATATTGGTATTCTGATTTCATCTCATCCTATACTTAGATATTCTTGATAATCTATGTTTGATAAGTTTAGATGGAAGGTGAATCATTGGACCGTCATATGGATCTCATTTGTGGGTAGAGTGTTGCTTTTAAAAATTGTTGTTCAAGATTTATCTAGTTATAGGTTTTTTTTGCAAACAACTCTCTCTCATTTTATCAAGGGCGTGGATGCTTTCTCAAGATAGTTTCTGTGGTCTAGAAAATTTTCTCAATCTAAATAGATTTTGGTTAGGTTGGATTTTATTTGTAGGTGGGTTCATGAGGGAGGCCTTGGGTTGTGACAAGCAACTCTTTCTGGGTAGGCTTTGGCTGTAAAACTCTACTAGAGATGATGTACTTCTAAAGATAATATTTGGGCTAAAATCTTATCTTGTAAGTACTTGAGAGGTATTTCAGAGGTTGAAATCCCTAGAGTCAGCTTGGTTTAGAAAGTTTTGATTATCTGGGACACTCTAAAAAGAGGATCTAATTTAATTAAGTAGGGTTTGTTTTGTATTTGCAATCAGGGATAAGATGCTATTTTCTAAGAGGATTCTAGGGATGGCCACCCTCCTATATTGAATCAATATCACATGTTACATTCACTAAGTGTTTTTTTATTGGAAGCTAGCTGGTCTCGTGTGGAGGACTTTAATAGAATCTAGTCATTTGGTAATCTAGAGATGTACAAGTGGAAATATCTATAGGAATGGTCCCAAGGGGATTGGATGAGGACAGAGATGTGCTTGGTATTATTCATATGGGGAGGCCCTACTCTTCATTGAGGGGTAAATATATTTTGTCTTGGAGCCCTAATACCAAGGGAACCTACTCTATAGCCTATGGTTATCAGGTTCTTGATATGCAAAAGTTTGAAATACACACTATCACATGGTGTAAAAAGGTGTGGTATATATTTGCTTGGCCTAAATGTAACTTATTTCATTGGCTAGTAGCTTGTAATAAATACCTCACTTGGGATAACATGAGAAAGAGGGAATTTTAGGGTCCCTATTTGTGTGTCCTTTGTGGTAATAATTAGGATTACCCTTATCATTTATTTTTCCAATGCTCCCTTGTTAGAGACATTTAGCACTGTTGGTGGAGTGCCTAGAACCATCATTGTTTTCATGTGCTCTCCCTAGTGGAGTTTTGGAGCAGTTTGGGAAGACCTTTAGATAATACCCCCTTCCTCTAGGTGGCTTGGAATTTCATTCTTTATTGTATTATATAGAAGATTTGGCTTGAACAAAATTGTTGCATATTTCAAGGTAGACATTTGGTTGTTCAATAGATTTGGCAAAGGATCTTGTGTATGATTTAGGAAACTATCCATAGCAATTGTGATGCAGATCCTCTTTTGAAATCTATGGAGGAGAAGACATGGTAAGACCTTTGTAACTTTGGGGTTTGTGCGGACTCTTATCACCCTATAAGGGTTCCCAAAATCAACAATAAAGTTTGGAGAAATGGTAGGTGGAAGCCACCCCCTAGAGGAGTTTTAAAAATTAATACTGATGGGTCATCCAGGGGCAATACTAGATATGCTAGAATTTGTGGTGTTGGAAGAGACACTACTGGTATGGTTAGATTTTTCTTTTCCATTTATAAAGGTGTTCACTCCAACAATTTTATGGAAACTCTTGCAATTATTGAGGCCTTGCAGAGGGGGTTTTCTCTTGGCTGGCACAAGAGCATCTACGATTCTAACTCTCAAATTTTGGTTAATATTTTTAAAAATAAAATGCTAGAGGATGTTAATTAGAAATTTATCTCAATGGTCATTTAGATTCTCATAATTAGTGAAGAATTTGAATTTATCTCCTTTGTACACATACCAAGGGAATGAAATGGGGTTGCTATATTGAATTCGACGAAGTAACTTCCATTCTCATTGATTTCAAATATAAAGGTTACAATGTGGTTATGAATTGGTTTAACCAACTGGTGGTTAATCAACCAACCTGGAGAGCGCCTATGAGCGCTATTTTTATTTCTCCAAATAATGTAATATGCATAACATATTCTAACATCCCCCCGTATTACATTATTGGCAAATCCCAATAGCATCTCGAAATTTTTCATATTTGATACGTCCAAGTGCTTTGGTAAAGATATCTGCAACTTGCTCATCAGTAGAAATGTATTGAAGTTGGATGTGGTGCTTTGGAACTTCATCTCGAATAAAATGACATCTGGTATCAACATGTTTGGTACGTTCATGAAAAATTGGATTTTTGACAAGATTCAAAACACCTTGATTGTCGCAAAACAAATGAAGAGGAAGATTCTTTGGTAGGCCCATGTTTGTAAGAATGCGACTTAACCACATTATCTCACAGACTGCTTCACTGGCTGCACGATATTCTGCTTCTATAGAAGATAAAGCAACCACATGCTGCTTCTTACTGTGCCATGAGATAGGCCCAGATCCTAGATGAAAAACATATCCAGAAGTGGATTTACGATCATCAATAGATCCAGCATAATCCGAGTCTGTGTATCCCAGTAAGAAAAAATTATTATTCTTTCTATATTCCAGACCATAATTTGTACTACCATGAACATAATGAAGAACTCTCTTTGCTGCTTTCCAGTGATTCATCTTAGGCTCTTGCATGAACCTTGAAAGATATCCCACAGCAAAACTGAGATCTGGTCTGGTATTAGTCAGATATAGGAGACTCCCAATCAATTGGCGATAGAGAGTACCATCTACCTGAGGTGAATCATCATATCGGGATAACTTAAGTCCTTGCTCCATTGGAGTTGCTTTTGACTTACAGTTAGTCATCCGATATTTTTCTACTAAAGTCTTGGCATATTTCTTTTGTGTTACTCTAATATGAAATTTTTGCTGAGTAACTTCTAAACCAAGACAATAGTGCAGAAGTCCTAGATCTGTCATTTCAAATGATTGCTTCAAGTCATTTTTCACTAAGTCAATCATTCTTTCTGAGCTTCCTGTTATGATCAGATCGTCTACATAGAGTACAAGAATCACTATATCAGAACCATTTTTCTTAATATAGAGATTTGCATCTGAAGGACTTCTTATGAAACCATGTTGCACAAGGTGACTGTCTATCTTGATATACCAAGCTCGAGGAGCTTGTTTTAGCCCATACAAGGATTTGATCAACTTGCATACTTTTTGTTCTTGTCCCTCAACCACGAATCCTTCTGGTTGAGTCATATATACTTCTTCTTGTAAGTCACCATTCAAGAAGGCACTTTTAACATCCATCTGATGCAACTTCCACCCAAACTGAGCTCCCATGGCACAAAGTACACGAATGGTAGTCATTTTTGCAGTAGGGGCAAAAGTCTCTTCATAATCTATGCCTTCTTTCTGAGCATATCCCTTTGCAACAAGTCGGGCTTTATGCTTATCAATAGATCCATCTGCCTTATACTTCACTTTGAACACCCATTTGCAGCCTATGGGTTTCTTTCCTGTTGGCAGATCGACTAACTTCCAAGTATTATTTTTAAGGAGAGACTTATGTTCTACATCCATGGCCTCTTTCCACTGTGGTTTATCAAGTGCATATTGAACCGTTGTGGGTTCATTTGTATTCAATGTAGACATATAAATTTTTTCTCCATCCTCATCTTCTACTCTATCATTTTCTGTACCCACTGACAAATCATCAAAGTGTTGACAAAGTTCGTCAACCTCTGAAGTAGATTCCCCTGCTCTCATCTGTTGAGTCATACTACGAGTACATGGCCTATCAAGAGATAGATCTGGAAGGGATTTCAGCTTAGCATCTCTCAAAGTGCTAGTATACCATTTTGGAACTTTCTGTTTTGATTGTGGAAGTTGAACCTCCTTCTTAGGCTCTTCTTCATCTAGGTATACAGTTGTGGATGTGTCTTTTGATGTGAGAGCTTCATCAAATACAACATCTCTACTTACATGTGTCTTCTTGGTCTTAGGATCAATCAATCGATAACCTTTTGAGTACTTATCATAGCCAAGAAAGATACACTGCAGGGTTTTCTCATCCAGCTTTTTTCTTTTCTGTTTTGGAATGTGCATGAATGCTTTACATCCAAATACCCTTAGATGAGAAATGGAAGGTTTCTTACCACTCCATGCTCCTTGTGGTGTTTCTCCTTGTAGAGCTCTAGTGGGTGCTCTATTTAGGAGATATAATGTTGTGTTTACTGCTTCTGCCCAATATTGATCCTCAAGATGTGCTCCCTTTAGCATACATCGAACCATTTCCATAATGGAACGATTTCTTCTTTCAGCAACTCCATTCTGCTGAGGTGTATAGGTTGTAGTCAGTTGTCTTTTTATCCCATGTTTCTTAAGGAACTCTAAAAACTCTTCAAAGGTGTATTCCCCCCCTCGATCTGAGCGGAGGGTTTTTATCAAACATCCCGACTCCTTCTCAACAAGTTTCTTGAATTGTTGAAAGTAGAGAAATGCCTCTGACTTCAACTGAAGAAAGAAAACCCACATATTTCATGAGTAATCATCAATGAATAGTTGAAAATACTTTTTCCCACCATAGCTGGTTGGCATAGGACCACACAGATCGGTATGTACCAGCTCCAAAGGGTTTTTAGCTCGAGAGGAGCTAGCTTCAAACGGGACTCGATGTTGCTTCCCTGCTAAGCAATCTGAGCAAACTGGCAAGATAGATGAGAGGGGTGGAAGACCTTTCACCATCTTATATTTGTGTAATTCAAGCAAATATCCAGAACTGAGGTGCCCATATCGTCGATGCCAGAGAGTGGTGGCCTCCTTTGTAGTTGCAGCCAAGGCAACATGTGGAGTGGAAAGGGCATCGAGAATAAACAAGCCATGTTTGTAAGATCCGGTTGCAACATGTTTACCACTGTGGGTGATAAAACATCTCTTTTTTCCTTTGACAACTCGAAACACCACCTCCATGTTTCTATCCAACATTTGTGTGACTGAAAGCAGATTATTGGCTAAGCCAGGAACATAGAGAACTTTCTCAATTTGACAATTACCATCAGGAAGAGACACAAAAATATCCCCTTCACCTTTTACTTGATATACTTGATTGTCAGCAATAGTAACTGGCTTACCCTCTTTCTCCACAAAAGTATCAAACCATGATTTGTCCCCAATCATGTGTTTGCTAGCTCCTGAATCAATATACCATACAACATCTATCTGGGAAGATGAAGTATGAGTCATGAGCACCTTGTGTGCTCTTTCAGAGTCAGAATCTGAATCAGATCCAGGAGAATTTGATTCTGAGTTGGAGTCAGCATAAGCAACATGGCCTTTAGATTGCTTATGCTTATTGTATTTTTGCTTGTTCTTGCCCTTCTTTTGTGTACCTCTTTCGTTGGGTTGCTTGTTTTTGAACCAACACCTGTTGGTGTCATGGTTATTCATGTCACAAATCTTGCAATATTTTGAATCTTTTTGCTGAGTTTGCTTCCCTTTTCCTTTGGAAGAAGCACCTCCTTTTTGAAACTGGCCTTGCTTTTTACCACTTTGTTGTGTGGAAAGAGCATTATCTGGCACCTCATCTTTCTGGATCTGAGTTGCCTCCTCAGTCTGAAGCAAGTTTACCAGTTCCACAAATGATACTTGTCTACCAGAAACATTGAGTGAAGTTATCAACATCTTGTAGGAATTTGGTAATGCTCTCAAAATGACAGAGTTCAGGACATCATCATCCACCGGTTTTCCCATAGCATTCAGTTTTGCTTTCAAGTCAGCCACTCTGCAAAGGAATATGTCAATTGTTTCTCCAGAATTCATACTGAGATTATGCAGTTGAGTTTGATGATGGAGAATAGTGGATTGATTCTTTCCCTCATATACTGTGATCAGGGCATCCCAGGCTATCTTACTAGTTTTTGCATCACAAATATGAGGCTGCACCTCATCTGTAGTAGCAAGCAAGATAAACACGAGACTCTTCTTGTCTTTCTTATCCCAATCATCTTGATCTGTCCCTGTTGACTGAGGACGTTGTGCAGTACCAGTCACTACATCCCACAAATCTTCCAACTGAAGTATGGCTTTCATCTTTGTCTTCCATGGAACAAAGTTAGGACCTTTCAACAATTGCGAATCTGAGAGATACTTATGAATTGTGGCCATTATGAAGGTTCCTTATATCACCAATTTGGTCTCCCTTTCTATATACCTGCCAGATCTTTATACTGTAACCATTCAATATGTACCCGCCCTTACGTGAGGGAAACTATAGGTATATAAGAACAGTATACTACTCGATATGTACTCGCCCTTACGTGAGGGAGACTATAAGTACATATGAGAAGCACAATATATTGAACATAGGCGATACTGAAAGGGCATCGTGTTGTTAATGACACCTACCATAGAAAGTTTTATTCCGCATGCGTGGGGCGTAACTTCCCCTAAACACTTTGGAAAAAAACTTTCGTCAGGATTTACGCCTAACAACAATCACGATGTGGGTATGAAATGAGGAAAAAAAACTGGTTTGCCTTATTTCTCCCCGACGATTTATAGAGAACAAGCTCAGACGTCGTTGTTGCAGCTATATTAGGCGGCGAATACAGTAGTCCAAAGCACGACAACATTACCTGTAAGTGTGGACCAGAGGTATCTCAAATACCGAATGTTGCTATGCAATAAATTGCACAAATAGGGTATAAATTTGGGGTCTTATATTTTGTTTAATTTATGATTGTGAATGCAAGAAAACAGAATATTTAAATGCAAAAAAAAACAATCATAAATGCCCACAAATTTTAGCTCCTATTACCAATTTGGCAATTATTCGACCAAAATGGTTTGATTTCCCCCCGTTATCTGACAATTTTGCAAATGAATCATGTGAAATTCTCCCCCCTTCAGTTTGCAAAACAGACAAGAAGTGGAAAAAAATACCTCAAAAAATAGCCCTTGATCCTTCAAGGCATCAAAATGCTACTGTGGGGCATCAAAAAAAACTTTCGGGCGTCAAAAATCATGGCGGGCGTCAACAGGCAGCATTTGGTGTCAACTGCACGTCACAGGCGTCAACCGCGCTGTGCGGGCGTCAACCGTGCCGTGCGGGCGTCAACCGCGTCGTGCGGGCGTCACTGTACCGCAGGCGTCCGAAAAAAATCCGTCATCACAGTGCAAAAAATACCCCTGGTGGGATTCGAAACAGCAACCATCCGCCCAGTATTGATCGCGCTTACCACAGGAGCCAGACGGCCCGACGAAACATAGCAGGGAACGGCTTCCTTATCAACCGTGTCGCGGGCGGGAAAAAAAATTAAAACATTAATCCCACATGGCCTGTGCGGCCACTGTGGGAGGTTTTAAATTGGGCGGAAAGCAGTTAAGCTTTCGGTTGCCTTCGGGCAACCAACCCCGCCCTTTTTGGCCTCCGCAACCGTTGACCCTCATCCCCGAACCGCCGTCTGCATCCTCTATTTGCGTGCCATGTGCGCCTGTGCCTCGGTCTGCATGTTCTGTCCACTGTCTGTCAGATGTTCTATCTACTGTTTGTTAGGTCTGTCTTCTGCTTCGTTCGTCCTCAGGTTTTGTTGGCTGTCTAATGTTTGTCAGGTCTGTCTCCTGCTTTGTCCGTCCTCGGGTCCCATTGGTTGTCTTTCGTCCTTCATCCGTCCTCAGGTCTGTCGGCTGTCTACCGTCCCTCGTCCATCCTCGGGTCCCGTTGGCTATCTGTCGTCCTTCGTCCATCCTCAGGTCTGTCGGTTGTCTGTCATCCGTAGCTCTGATGCCATATTGAATTCGACGAAGTAACTTCCATTCTCATTGATTTCAAATATAAAGGTTACAATGTGGTTATGAATTGGTTTAACCAACTGGTGGTTAATCAACCAACCTGGAGAGCGCCTATGAGCGCTATTTTTATTTCTCCAAATAATGTAATATGCATAACATATTCTATCATGCTGATTATTTGGCCAAAATGGCTTCTGAGCTTATGGGTCCTTGGATTATGGATAACTAGGATAGTCTCCTAGCTTCAGACTCCCAACACCTTTAGGAGTTGATCCGCAAGGATATCTAGACTTAATGTGGTATTTTATTGTATTCTTCAGATTTTGACCTTGTCTGGTGGTTTTAGTCTATTTTGTTGTTTATTTGAGTCTTGGTTAGGAGCTTCGTTGTACTTTGTAATATTGTCTTATTATCAATAATTTTTATCCCTTTATTTAAAAAAAATCCCTTTATTGAATAATTGTAAACTATTTAATATGAATTTTTGAGTTGATGATCCTTGGGGTTAGGTTATTTTCCTTAATTGTTTCATTGCATCAAGAGAACTTGAATAATTTTTTTGTTGAAGTAAGACATACAACGGGTGGCATAGTTGGGGACTACACTTCCTAGGATTACGATCAAGGCCTATCTCCCCATGATTTGAATTTCGTTATCCTAGAGAAGAGTCCAATGACATACCACTAGGGTGTACATTTTTGAAGTAACAATTTTGCTAAATTATTTTCTAGGGCAATGTTAATTAAAAATAACATGGATTTTGTCGTATTAGTCAACTATATAGTAGCTATATAATAGCATGATAATATTTATTTAAAATATACAACCACATTGTCTAAGGGATGGCCAAAAAAAATAGCATGAGAAAATTAGAGATATGATTTGAAGGGGCCACTTTTTTAGTAAATTGGATACTTTTAATTTTTCATTTCATTTTTTCCTTTGATAAAATGCTCTCTAATGTCTTTGTGAGAATAATGAATAAATAAGGAGATAGTGGATTATCTTGGTAAATTTTATTAAATGACGAAAAGTAACCAATAGAGAACCATTGATCAAAATAACATGTTTTGTCCCATTTAATCTATTTAAAAGACTTGTAATCAAAACCAATTTTTTTGAGAATATCATGAAGAAATCTTTAGGAAACCTTATCATATGCTTTATTCATATCTAATTTTATAAGCATACTTAGATTTTTAATGAAATAAAGAGAATGTATAGCCTCCTGTGCAATGATTATGACATCAAGAATTTATTTACCATGAACAAAATCATGTTGTTCCTCTAAGATAAACTATCTAGAATGTGTTTCAACTTGTTTGCCATTATTTTTAAAATGATATTATAAATCATATTACAAAGGCTTATTGGATGAAAGTTATGAAAATATTTTGTCTTGCCTTTCTTGGGAACCAATGTAACAAAAGTAGCTTTGATATTACTTGTTGTAGTCTTCTTTTCAGGCCTCTTCAACCATAATTAACATATCCCTCTTCAATAAATCTCAAAAGTTTTGAAATAATGTTGTTGAAAATCCATTGGGGCACCTTGAAAAGTGAACTATTTCATGTAGCTCCTTCATAGATATCTTCTTTATCAAGCTTTCATTTTGTCCTTGTATGATAATTAATGGAATATTTTGTAAAAGATTATCTTATGCCTCCTTATCTTGCCCAGTATATGACAAAATATTTTCAAAATAATTTATTGTTTCCTTCCTTATATCTTCTTCTTCCATAATATTTCTTTGATATGGAGTTCAAATATTTTTTATTTGAGAAAAATAATGTTTTTTTACAACAAAGATTTTTTGTATTTCTATCTTCTTTGATCCATTTTCCCTAGATTTTTAGAACCAATATGTCTTCTCCTTTTTCAATGCATTATTATAATCATTACATTAAAATATTATCCATTCCATTGACTTCTACTATCATAAACTTCTGAGCTTAGATTCAATTTCTTTCATTTTCTTGGAAATGTTACCAAAAGATTTGGTATTCCAAAATTTCATTTGTTCCTTTAAATATTTCATCTTTTTAACAAACTTTTACATGTATGATACTTAAAATTTTTCTTTTTACTACTATGACATAACCATTCAAAAGAAATTAGGGTATATGAGCCACATAAACTGGATTTGAAATGGATTTAGATGATCATTATTGGATAAGTTACAAACCAAAATAATGGGTTTGTGATCCAATCCTGCTTGGAAAAAAATCCAAAGAGATTGTATACTATGTAAACAAGAATCTATCTAATATTTCTATTATACGAGTTTTTCCAATGCATCTATTATCCCATTTATATTGAAAACTTGAAGGAATAACATTCCAAATACCATTTGGATTGACAAATAAAGCAAAGAAAAATATTGCATTGATTTATACTATCCTCGAGTACCAGCCTTTTATATATGATAGAAGGATGTTGAAATCACCCTAAGAATCTATGGATCACAATTATAATCATCAATATATTTAACACAAATATGTTAAGATATTGTTTCAAACAAATATGTTAAGTTCCTTCCAATATATTTCATATGGAGTAACTATAGATTGGAGAATATACATTTATAACCTTAAATTTGATGTTCCTCTTTCATGTAAAATAGTTCAACAACTCAATTAATTTTTGCTTCTAATAATTGTCCTTCCTATCTGTGTTTGTCCCATATTGTTGCAAAACCACCTAAAGCTCCTCTAGAAGAAACTACTAGACAATAACCCATATTTGAATTTTTTTAAAGCATCCTTACATTTCTTACTATTTAATTTTGATTTTTTTATTAAAATAAACTTAGGATATAACAACATATTAATCCCTTAATAATTCTATTTTTAGAGGTCTTTTTTGTGCCCCTAACATTCTATGATATCTTTCTAATAATAATATTTTTTTATTAGTAATGAACTTAACCCCAACATCTGTGGTATTTTTATTTGGCTTCACAAATCAATATCCTTTGGAGTTTTTCTTTTCAGGGGGATTCCCAAATCGATATCCCTTTGAGTTTTTTCTATTTTCTCATGATTTAATGGCCTTCCTCTATTTTTATTACTAGCAACACTTTCATATTCATCAATATCTTCTTATTTTTCATATTTCATATTGTTTATAATGACATTTATCTTCTAAAGATTTATGTTACCCTAAAGAATCTGAAATGCAAGGAATAGCCTCAAAAACACTTTCTCTATGTTGCTTCAAAAAACCTAAAGTCCATGGATGATCCTTCATAGTCATTACTTTCTTATGTATTCAATATTATAACATTTACAACATTGAAATTTTATGTTTCACAATCCACTTGTTGATCTCATTCTTTTTATTTAGATTTAATTTTAATGGACAATGGTGAAGGTGGATTGTGGTAAAGGTTTCAAAATATCCATGATAATACATTTGAGTGTATGCACCATGCCTTATTTGCTTAGTATTCGGTCCCTTTTAGATGAGCCCTTTTAGCATATCGCCAATATTATTCAAAACCTTCTTATTGATGACCTGATAAAAAAATTCCAAAAAACGTAATCTACACCAAAATCTCTTTAATATCTTTAACTCTGTAAAAAAATTCTCACTCCATAGTCTTAAATATAATGAATCTTTTCCTATAAACCAAGGAGCTCTATATATTTTTTTATCCCTTATTTTTTAATTGAATAAGACAATGAGGAAAAATCCTTTCCAAAGAAAAGTTAGAGTAATTTAGATTCAACCCCCACTTTTATTAGATCTAATAAAGAAAACTTGGCCAGTAGCCATTATCTAAATTTTGATCATCTCATCCTTGATAATCACTTTTTGTGTATTATCTAATACTTGGATAGGGTTTATCATATATTTTTCCTTCCTTTTTTATTAACTAAGACATCCTTAGATCCATTAAGGACTTTCAAAATTAACTTTCTTATCATGTTGCCTCGATTTTTGTCTTGTGAATCCTTTAGTTTTTTAGTTTTCCTTAAGATTTGGAACAAGAAATAGTACTGGTTGTTCCTTGCTTTCTGGTTATTCCTTGATTATTGTTTACTCCTTGCTTCTTATTAATGCTTTTCTCTGATGTCTCATCTTTGCTTCTCACTCTCCCTTTATTCCACCAACATACCATTGTTATCACCTTAATTTCTTACCATGCTAAAATGCAACCTAGAGAGTAGGATATTAAAGAATATTTTTTTTTAATAAAAGTTTGGATTATATTTTGTTTTATCTTTATTAATTAAATAATTCAAGAAATTTTATTATGAAGATGATTTTTAAACTATTACAAATGTTAATTTCATTTAATTGAGTATTTTTCTAAACAAACCTCAAGATTTTTCAACTTCTATTCGAGTTACTTACATCAAGATATCAATATATTACATTTGTCATTTATTCAATTAGATCATAGTAATAATCTTCTATGACATTTCTTGATATTATTTTCAAGAGATAGAATCTCCCTTAGTTATTTATCTTTTAAAATTTAAATTTTATTAAAAAAAAAATCAATATCAACATCTTTCATAAAAATAAATACAATTGATGCACATGGAAATTGATTCCATTTCCACATTTATGTTTTTATGATATTAATAATTTAAATATATTTTCATTTCTTTTATGTGGTAAGTTTGATATTAGAAGATCTCTAGAATTTATATGTTTGCTAATTGAAGCTCCATAGAGGAAGGTTTTACAAATATTATTAATAGTTTTTATTTAAAGCATCATTAAAATAAATTTGATAAGTTTATTTTGTATATTTTTATTTTAGATTTATATTAAGAACCTTTGTGTTATTTATTTTCTCATAGATGATATTTTTGAAAGGTTCATATGACTTAAAAGTGTCTTGTTGAAAGTGTAATATTTTTTTATGTAAGCCCTATGGATTGTAGTTAACCTTGTTACGGTTAAAGTTATCTTATAAATTGTGATTGACCTTAAAGCTCTCCTATCATGGTTAAACCCATATTTTAACTTGTAACTAACCTTAAATTAGGGTTAAACTTATTTAATACCCTCAACCACTCCAACCACTCCATGCATTGTCTTTGAGTGTTATGATTTTTATATGAATAAAAAAGTGATTCTTTCTTTGACCTATGGCCAAGGTTAAAATTGTATGGTGTAATATGCTTTTAAATTATGATGTAAATTATGGATTATTTAAACTTCCAATATTTATTTTAAGCCATAAATTCAAACAAGAGGTCACAATATGATTTTAAATTAGGATATGATTATGAGGCTTGTTTTTAAAATTTTATTATTTCTTTCAAGTCATATATTTGAAAAACAATTCCTATATAGGTTGCATAATGTGTTATCTTTTAAGAAATTTAATCCAGCATTTCATGCTTCAATGTTTATTGAGCTACCAAATATATTATCTCTTTTATTGACAAGCCTAGAACTCTGCTTTACATAAGGCAAACTAAAATATCTTTAAAATTCTCATCTTTGGGAACTAGTTAAGGTTTTTGTTTTGGATTTATGAATAAAGGAATTTTTATGCCTTAAAGAGAGATTTAATTCAAACATTATTCAAGGGGAAATACTTGGGAGTAGAGAATTTTAATTGCTCCAAAGCTCACAATGTCAATTTGATAACTATTCATATTTTTTGATAGATTTTGATTTAACTCATTATTTCATGTAAAAATGGTAAACAAACCCCTAAAACATATTTTGGAGTTCATTTATAGTTTGTTTGAGATATGTTTCTTGGACCAAATTAATAAAAATACAATATTTGAAATGTTGTTGATATCACTACATATTTTGATCTTTGAACCTCTACAACCCCAATAGAGTTGAGCTATTTATTGTTATATTATTGCATATAGTCAAAACCATTAGTAGGGTCCATTTCCTTAATAATTTAATAAATCTCAAGAATTTTTATATCTTAAAGTAACATGTTTTTTCCCAACTCTATTTTTTAAGAAAATTTTAACCATGTTTTGGCTTTAATGTTAAACTTGTATGTTACTTTGTAAAATTAACCTTCAAATATGTTAGATTTTTGAATAGGTTAACTTACAAAAAGCTTCAACAAATGTCTAAAGATAAATCAAATCAATGTTACTAACAATTAAACTTGATAACAACAATATAATATCTCATAAAATATAACATAAATGAAAACAATATATATATATATATATATATATATATATATATATTTATTACATTAATGATACAAATTGATTTTAATGCAAGGATATTTACCTCCAATATATAATTTTTCATGATTTATTATTTATCTAACTATTTCTCCTCTTTCATTTGGGAGATGCATCTTTTCATATTCCTCTAATTAAGACAAAGCTCTCAACTTACCACATATCATGTGACTCTTCATACTCTCTTGATAATTTGCATTCATTTTCATATTTTCACATACATTATATAAATTATAAATCATCTAATAAACTAATATTACAAGGGGGACCAAATAATGTAATATCACCAACATCCCTTGTATTACATTATTTGGTAGAAAGGATTTTTGCCTTGAATATTTTATTCTTTTCTTTTTTTTCAATCTTCAACTTTGACTTTATCATGGCTGGAAAAATAATTTTTGTCTATCTTTGGATCAATGTGTAGCACCCTAAAATTGGCACAGTAAAACTTAGCAATAATTAAATTACCTTAGTAATAATTCAAATTCAAAAATTCAACCCCAAAACCGCTCCAAAACCGCCTGCTACCCGTTTCCTCATTTTCCATGCCATTCTTAGGAGTTGTTGTGACCGTTGGACGATATCGTCGCCGATCAGACGATATCGCCTCAGATCGGACGATTTCGTCTGGACTAGGACGTCCAGACGATTTCGTCCCAAAACTAATTTTTCATAATTAGCTTCTGTTTCAACGGCGTCTCTAAGTTGGGCAGAAGCGTGTCTACGCCGTTAGAGACCTCCCCCATTGGAGATCTTCCAAATTAGGATGATCTCCAACCTCCCAACTTCCCTCCTAAGCCTATTTAAACCTTAGGACCCCCCTTGACATTCCCCTGGCTGAATTTTCCTGTAACTTGACTTTTACACGCATTAGAATACCCTGGATTACCATCTGCATTTGTGCTTTCCAAATTTTCTTGCAGGAACCTTGTCATTCTTCAGCCGGAGCAAGCTCAGATCGTCGCAGACGATCCTGTCCAATTCGAGATGATTTCGTACCAATCCGAGATGATTTCGACTATAGTCTGCATTGGGGGCAATCAGTGCCCAGAGTTTGTGCTTTTCCTATATTTTGCTGCTATTTTATTCTGCATTTAGTCAGTTTTATTATTATTTCCTGTTATCCTGCATCTTGGAGTTCACCCATGTAGTTTAATTGCATAATAAAATCATGATTAGCTATTAAAGTGTTGTAATTTACTTGCATTTCCATTCGGGATTATCTTATTAACATCCTTATTATTATTTTATATCATTTTCCTTTATCAGAATAGTTGCATTTTTGGTATTTTGTATCTATTTCTCTGTTTATGGGTCTCTGATGAATTCGTCAGATCTCAGACGATCCTGTCAGATAGGAGATGATCCTGTCAAATTCCAGACGATCTTGACTGCTTCAAAAATTAGAACCTCCATCAGACATCCGGAACCAGGTATGGATTTCTTCACTTAATTTATTCTCTGTGTTTTATATTAATTCTACTTTTTGTATTCATTTAAATCTGCATTTCATATAGAACAACTTAGATTCATTTGGCCAAACCTAGGCTTTGGATGATTAAAGATAAAATTGAACACATCAAACATATTCCCAACCTAGGCGTGGAAACTACCATTCAAAAGTTTCCTGGTGAACCCCACCATCCATCAAAAAATCACCATAATACACCTCCCCCGAGAGGCGGGACCTTCGCAAGGCCTCTCAGTCCGAGGTATTGTCCCATCCTTTTCACATCCCCCTTTCGGGCACGGATCCTATAGCCTGAAGGTAAGGGTGCGAAAAATTTGGAACGATACATTTTGGTGAACCCGACGTGAAACTAAAACCTTTTGAAAACAAAAACAAAAAAAAATAGATGCATTTAAAATCATTAGAAAACTACTAAGTTGCATATCATGTTTAGATGGTAGCTCCTAAGAAAAGACTAGCAGTTACTATAAATGTTGAAAACCAATTAGCAGCCATAGAAATCAATTATGTGCTTAGTGTGCCTGAAACAGATAGAAACCAACTTTTGTGGGACGAACTTGATAGGAGACTAGGTATCATTTCATCTAGGTCAACAGAACTTAAACAAATCAAGAGGCTTGTCCTAGATAGAATCCTGGATCCTCATCAACTCATTTTTTATCATGAACTTCAGAGAGCTTGCCATAGGTGGTTAGCTTATAGGAGAGCTCTTGTGTCTTCAGAATTGTTCACCTTCGAGGAATACCTCGAGAACGCAGCTATTATACACCAATTCCTAGGTCATGTAGAAGACCAAGAGGTCGTTCTTATGATTAGGGAAATATGGAATAGAGTTCCTAGAGCTGTGTTATATCGAGAGTATTGCCACGAGCTTTACTTCTATCAACCAGAGTCTGAAATAGATAATATCACTATAGCACTTTTTGTTAAATTTTTGAAAGAAAATTTTCAATTTGAAGAAGAACATTTCATGACTCCTGAAGAACTTGAGCCCATTAATGATATTTATAAATTGTTTATAGAAAACTAGATCATTGCTTTCATTATTATTATTTCTTGCATTTTGTGTGTTGTTTGTTATCTTTATAATATTGTTATAAAAAAAAAACAAGAAAAACCAAAAAACATAACAAAAATCAAAACATTTCATTTTAAATATTATAGTAGGTATATAATTAAAATATATACCTCTTAAGCTTGTTGCATATATATATATATATATATATATATATATATATATATATATATTTGCTGAAATCTAAGTTTAAGCACAATGACTAAACTTAGGAATGGTAAACAAACGAAGAAGAAGAAGAAGAAGATTGGTTAGGCAAGAAAAATAAAAAATTAAATACCCTTCCTGAGGATCCAATTCCAGAAGAAGAAACTCTAGAACAGCCAGAAGATGACCTGGTTGAAGAAAATGAACAACAAGAAAATGTTAGAGAGGAAGGATCCTCATCCCCTAGAATGGCTTTAGATGGAACTATTGCTTTTGATAACTTAGATCATTTCTAGAAATTCTTCAATAATAATATTGGTGCTCTTAATATGGCAGTTCGTATTGATAGGGGACAAATTAGTGACACTCAAGCAGCCATGGAACATATGTTTGACATACACACTAATCCCTTGTCTTTCATTGATCAAGAAAGTGATAAAGTCTGGGCCATCCAATATGGATATGGTCGCTATAATTCAGAATATGCAAAAACAACAGGTTACCCAACCTCCTAAGGAACCTGTTATTGAGCCTAAAATCATGCCCACACAAAAGAGACCTTCATTCACTGCTTTATTTCGCCAAACTATTAATCAATATGCTTCAAATCGACAAAAACCTAAAATGAAGCCAAACACCAATTTCCAACAATCTGGGATACAACATAATACAACTTCAAAACTTCTTCATAACACCCTTCCTACCAACAATTTACACAATAGTAATATAGCATCTAATATGCATGTCCCTCCATCATATGCTCACAAATCTCATATTAATGCCCTACCGAACCAATATGGTGGGCAAACCAATAATCTGGAAGCCATGGTGAAACAGTTAGCTTCCCGCATGGACCAGATAGATCCCTACCATCCCTCGTACAATTATCGAGAGATGTGTAGTCAACCTCTAGATCCTATGGTTGTAGCACAACCATACCCTAAACATTTTCCCATGCCCGTCCTGCCTATATATAAAGGAACTGAAGATCCCATAGAGCATCTTCGCATGTTTAGGATAGCATGTCATGATATATCACATGATGACTTGTTATTACTAAAAATGTTCCCAAAAAGTTTAGGAGGAATGGCATTAGAGTGGTACTATCAATTGCCCACTCATTCTTTGAGAAATTTTGAAGAGACCGCTGAATCTTTTGTGCATCAATTTAGTGCCTATATCGAGAGGCATGTAACCATTAAAGATTTATACAACTTAAAACAAGACAAAGATGAATGTTTTGCGGATTTCTTAGCTAGATGGAGGCGATTGATAGGAAAACTGCACTTTGTGCTACCTTATAGGGAAATGTTGGACATTTTTATTAATAATTTGCAAGAACAAATATCTTATGAGTTATCAACTGCTACCTTAACTACCTTCGATCAGGCTATAGACTTAGCTCGAAGAGTAGAAGATGCCCTCATTAGGAGAGGCCAACTTAGGAAGAAAGATGATGAGAAAACATCCAGAAATCAATATAAAAACAAACAAGTCGTAGGTGACGGAGTCACTGACAGCAGAAATGTTGCTAATATCAATACAACGAAGACAACAAAAAAATTTATATTGAAACCTCCTGATAAACCTCCTCGAGAGTTTACTAGATTGAATCAACCATTATCAACTATTTTACCTCAATTACTCGAAAGAGGTTTGATTCAATTACCAGCTATCCAGGAACCTGATCCAACCATACCCGGATACAGAGCAGATTTACACTGTGATTTCCATAGAGGGCCTGGACACTCTACCAACTCTTGTAAAAGGTTAAAACATAAAATACAAGATCTGATTGATAATAATGAGATGGAGGTGCAAGCCTTCCAACCTAAACAAAATGCTCCTAATAATGCTCAAAAGAACATTCCCCAAAATCAAAATCAAAATGCTAATCAATCATTAGACATATTTCAACATCCTTTACCAAGACATGGTAAAGAGGTGGCCAATCAAATTGAGCATCATAATGTTCCTCCTCCTACCCGATATGTAGGAACTATTAGCGGACATTTACCTAATCATGATTTACAAAAATTTGACACAACTTTATCCATGGTCACGACCAGGCCCCTACATAATATTCAAACACCGGATCTCAGTGATGTAGAATCAGATACTGAAAGTGAAATAGACATCACCTCAAACCAATCGAATAGTTCTGAAAATGAATCAGATCCTATTCAACCTATCACAGATGCTATGGTTCCGGAAGAACCATTTCCTAGAAGAGTTACTACTCGACCCTCTTCTAATCAGTTCCTTTCTAATGAACAAGCTATAAATGCTAGACCAAGACCTATTCAGCATCCTCAATATAACATTGTAGGTACCATCGGAGCCATTACCAGACAACAAGCTCAAAATTCTCAACAAGAACCAAATCAGAACGATGGATCAACTCCATTTATTTTGAAAAATCCCAATAAAGGGAATCATGCTCCTAATGTTCAACCTAAACCCCCTTACAATATTAATGAGCAATTATCCAATACTACAGCCAGAATTTCCCTTTTGGATTTATTAAGATCTTCTCCTACACATAGAGATGAATTAATGCTTACATTAAGCCAAATGATGGTACCACAAAACATTCAACCTGAAGCCATGGCCAATACTATCATCACTAGAGAAGTTGATTGTATTGACTTTCGAGATAAAGATATACCGCAACATAGTTTACATAAGGATAACCCCTTATATATTACTGCCCTAATAGGAGATGTAGCCATTAAAAGGGTCTTGATTGATAATGGTTCATCTCTAAATATTTGCACTTTTGACTTCTACCAGAGATTTGGGTTTAGAAGTGATGAAATGAAGAAAACTGACATGATCATAAAAGCTTTCAATGACGAAACACAAGAAACGTGTGGAGTTATTACCATCCCATTGCAAGTTGGTCCTAGAACCTTAGATACGACCGTGTTTATTGTACATTGCCCAGCATCATACAATATACTCTTGGGTCATCCTTGGATCAATGCAATGCGGGTTGTCCCATCAACTTTACACCAATGTGTTAAATTTGAATTTAAAAATCAGTTGGTCACTATCCATGGTGATCCTAGACCCTTTGATATGTGTGCTTTGGCAGAACCTGTTGGAGTTCAATTTTGCCCTGCTCTGTCATCCACACATCCTAATTCTTATTTTTCATCTAAAACTGTGAAACACACACCCATAACTTCATCTATTTCTCCTCCATTAATTTCACCCTCATATATAGATCAACAATCTTCTAAACAAACCACTCTAGAACCTCAAAAAGATCTTCAATCCACAACCAATCCTTCATGTTCCATCCCTATAATTTCAAAACCTATAGACCCATCTATTAACACCTCCACATTATCTACATCTATCATACCTTCCACATCTAAAGATATAGGGAATGATCCTTCTACATCTTATGCTCTTTCTGATGAACTCTTACCTGATTTATCTAAAATTCTTATATCAGAAAAAACAAATGCTTCTATGCAAAATTCCATTATCTTAAGTAATTTGCCGCCATCTCCTCGTACTTTGGGCCTCCCACAACCTATGGGAAGTACTTACCAAGTCGGGAGTTGTGCCTTCATTTATAAGGGATATGACTGGGGAAGAATACCTAGGAACATCAAAACTCATCATGATGGATATGCTCGATGTTATTTTACTAATGAGTATATTAAAGCTAAACCTATAATGCTTAAAATGGGATATAAAGGGAAAGGCTTGGGACCTTTCCAAAATGGTATGAAAGAACCTTTCGAGGTAGAACCGTGGCCTGCCTGATGTGGTGTGGGCCTATTTCCTAGTAAGGGTCAACCCTTCCCTTTTGAAGATGATGATCAACTCATATGTTATCAAGATTATTTGGATGGGCGTGATGATTTGCCTCTAAAAAATCAGCCATTTACATGCAATATGCTATCCATAGCTTATCCCGAAATGATTGTTGAATCCGATGATGAGTTGGAAGGAGATATTTTCCATGATGTCTCCGTTGAAGAGATGTTACACAATGGTTTTTATTTTGATGGTTCTATACCTACTATAGCCCAACTTGAGGCCACGACTCCTCAAGATGAATTATCCAAGTTAACCTTAAAATAATTACAAGAATTGGGCGTTTCACCCACCCCACCTAATTTTGAAAGAGATCTACACATGGAAGTAGAAAACGTCATTAAAATTAACATTGGAACTGAGGATAATCCCCACATAATCAATATTGGATCAGAATTAAGTCAAGAAAAACAAGAGCAATACATTGCATTCCTTAAAGAATATGAAGATGTCTTCGCTTGGACATATGAAGATATGCCAGGTTTAGACCCTTCTGTAGTCATGCATCACCTAGTAGTCCATCCGGATGCTAAACCTGTTAAACAGAAACTTAGAAAAATGCATCCCAAAATGGCCTTACTAGTCAAAGGAGAACTAGAAAAACTGTTGAAGGTTATTTTTATACAAGAACTTAGTCAGCTAGAACTCCTAGATGAAAAGCGCATCAATGCTTTGGAGCATCTTCGTGCTTACCAAAACAAGCTTAAAAGATCATATGCTAAGAAAGTTCGTCATCGATCCTTTGAGGTCGACGATCTTGTTTTAAAAGAAAATCAAAAGAATACTAATGCAACTAAAGACCTTAAAGGTAAATTTGAGCCCAACTGGCTTGGACCATATATTATCACTGCTAAATTTGAATCGGGAGCATACAAATTATCTACCTTAGATGGTAAAGAACTTAAAGAACCCATGAATATTATGCATCTTAAACGTTACTATGCATAAAAATTGGTCATTTCATCATTGTATATATTTGTTTAAAATATTTTCAAAAACTACTATCTTGTATTTCTTTCAATTTATAAACTTAAAAATCTAAAAAATACCAAAAACATTCAAAATCATCAAAATCTTCAAAAACATCTTTTATTTTTTGTACTTCTCAAATTGTGACATATTTGCAATTATATTTTCAAATTATTTTGGATAAATTAGCATTTATTTGGAATCCCGCACTTTCACATTCACATGAATAAATATCTTGATTTTATTTGGCATGATTACTAATCTCTCTTATATCAAAGTCCACAAAATTCAATTAAATAAAGTTTGAGCATAGAGAATTGATCTTGTTATTTACTTAAACCAAGCATATCCTTTCACAATAAAATGATTATATTTGTAATGTCCATGCTATCCTACATAGTAGAAGTGGTTTCTTGAGCGAAAAGTTTCCCCTGCTATCCTATCATGCACATGGTCTAGAATCTTTGAGAATTGGCAAAAGGACAAGCTCACCCCTACCCGGAATAAAAATCCCTTGCTCTACAGCTAATCCGAGCAAGTATCCCTAGAATAGGAAGCAAAAGAAAAAGAAAAATCAAGCAAAATCATTTAGCACTATTTCAGCATTATCTCAAATATCAAAGCAAAAGATTAAAAAAAAAAAAAAAAGAGAAAAGAAAGAAGAAAGCAAAATGAGCAAAAGCAAAAGCAATAAAATCCCTTTCCCTACCCCTTGAAAAGAAAAGAAGGGTTGATGAGCTTGAATCCCTGGAATTCTCAATTATTCAAAAACTGTGAGGTAAGCCCCATAACAAGTGGTTTGTGCCCAACCCGCTTGGCCTTGGGTAACTCCTAGCGTGGTGATATGTCTGTCACATTAGCGACCTTCTTTTGTACAGACCTATGTCTGCTTATGGATTAGCTAGCTCTTGATAACCCGACTTACATAGTAGTCTGGTATGGTTATATGCATCTAAATCATGGTTAATGAACACTTATTTGGTTAATTCAAATCACTTGTATCATAGTATCTTGCTCAAACCTGGTAAATGAACAATACAATCGCACACACATTTGTATTTGAGAGATTTTGTGTATCATTATGATAAATCAAGATTGGAAATGAACTCACATACGCACATGGGATTCCTTATAAATCTAACTTCTGTCTTTAAGATACTTTGAAATATTTTTGCAAATTGTCTGGAATAATTTCATTTTCTTCTCTGAGAACAGTTGTTTAGTATAAAGACAACCACATGTATTTACCAACAAATCAAAATCATTTTCAAAAACATGCAATAAAGTTACATATAAATTTTTGACTTTTGCAACGATGGTATAGTTCCAAAACCAAAAGTGGAATTTTATGCCTAGCACAAGTCCTCATCTTCATATTTTCTGTTTATTTTCAAAAATTAAAAATCAACCATGCAATAAAACTATTTATTTTCTTCTTTTGGATTTCGCGATGATGGTATAAGTCTATACCTAAATATTCTATGCCTAGCGCAAACCATTGTTTTAATTTTATTTTCCCATTTATTCCAAATCATAAAAACATATGACTTAAATCATTATGTTACACAATTATGCTTTACAAACGAATACTTATTCTATTTCATGTCATTATGTTCAAATTCAATATTGCAACCATGGTATAATTTCTAAGGAATTATTCAAAATTTTATCACACTTAGGAATTTATGCCTAGCAAAAATCATTTTAAAATATTTCATGCATACTATTTTTATGAAAATCTGAAAACAAATCATCAAACCATCATCATCTCCATCATCACAACACAAAGTCTTAAGACAGTCTCTTAAGCACTCTTTTACTTTTTAACAATATTTCTATACTGGGATTAGCTTGACGACCGAGTGAGCGGCGACTCCATGAAATGGTCTATAATAGCGACAATATCCTTTGAAATTATTGTTAGAAGTCCCTTTTATTTTTTATCAAATTATCCCACAAACAACCAATTTGTTTACATCAGATTATTTCATTTAAATTTTAAAAGCATGACATTCAAATTATAATATTTCCAAACGACATAATTACATGAATCATCAATCCAATAAGCAATCAATCCAAAACATTAAAGCATCATACAAATACATAAGACAAGTCATATGATCAAAAATATCTCATCTATATATATATCAACAATATGTACATCATATCAAAACTAGATTGGTATGCCACAATCTACATCTTGGCATACTCAATCCTCTCAATCATATATCCAGTATCTGTAGTGTAATCTATAGCAGCTAGCCTCGAGAACCCCTCGAGCTCTCAGCCTCATCTCCTCCCCTACCCTGAGGTGGACGAGGTGGCCCCATCATAGTCCGTGTGGTGCTATGAGTCCTAGACACTGATCGTGATGATGTCCTCGATGACCCCATCACGATAGGCTCCGCAATGGGGGTCGACAGTGGTAACCTCTGCCCCTCTGGCACCATCTGGTAGTATAGCATCTGGTAAAATGTGATCTGGGCAATAGCCCATGCTAGGTCCCGAGTGCTAGCCCCTCCGCTCCATGCTCTGAGGCATGCGATCTCATCTCTGAGCTATGTGGCCTCCTCTCGGTGTCGTGCAGCCTCATCCTGCAAGGCCTGCACCTGAGCCTAGAGATGAACAGTCTCCGCCTGGAGAGTAGCCATCTCGCTACTCTCTCCTGCCTCGACACCCTTGCCCTTATCGGGCGATGGTGGCCTCTCTCTCTATGGAGAAGGGGGTCTCTCCTCCCTCCTCTCCCGCTGTCATGGCCTCTGCTGAGCCTGTGGTCTCCTCTGCTCTCTCCCGTCATGACCCTGTGCTGCCTCAATGGCCGCCTAGTGCCACCTCCCCATCCGATGCACAACTACGTGAATCGGACCCTGAGCCCTCGTCATCCGAGGAGGGCGGATGCCTATGTACCAGGCATCATAGCCATCTGCAACCCCAACGTCATCCCCATCCACTAGCTGAATGGGGGCATCATCTACGTCCTGACTCCAGAATCATTGCATATCTAGAGCCCCGCTAACTATAGTGTTATCCCGGATAGTCCAAGAAAACTCATAGTCTCTGAGAGATGGGATCCCCTACTATAGACCGAACTGCCTCAAAACTCGATCGTACCGATGGAGCTCCACCTCTCCCCTCTCCATCCTCAGCCAGCAGACTCGCCTGATGTGAGCCAGCTCCTGTCCATCCTCGGCCCACCCTGGATGATCTCTCCAAGGCCTCCAGGTGATCTGGTCGAAGACAAGGTCGTCAAGTAGTCTCCGAGACACTAGCAGATCTACCCGCCGTTGTGACCCTCTCCGGAGCCACCAATAGAAAACTCGGGGCCTCTCCCCATCAATCCCTGTCAGTGGGAGCCCTATCGGCCTCCGCACCATGATGTGCTCCCAACACCAAACCTGTAGTAGTGATGTCATGACTAGACATCGGCCGCCCTTGTATACGACCCCATGTAGGATCCTATACAATCGGCATAGTACAAAGCTCCCCCAAGCAAACCTGTATCCATGGTCTCTCATGTCGTAGACCACATCTGTCAGTAGCCATGGTAGTCTGCATCCACTCTGATGGCATAGCAGCAGACCACCTACCACCCCAGCCAAAACTTGTGTCAGTCTAGATGCCCCAGGCATCTGGCATAGAGACTCGATGTTCACTCCGCCCTTCTCCAGGGTGAAGCTCGGGTCTCCGCATAGTCGCATCATCGCGTGGCCCTGATTGGCCATGGGAGTGATTAGCCATCCTTGTATGGGGATCCTCAAAATCCTCCATACATCCTCTAGTGTGGGAGTCATCTCCCCTGTCGGTAACCGAAAACAAGAAGAACCCGGATACCACCTCTCTGCTAGGGCTGTCAATAGCCCCATGTCTGTAGACACTTGTGGCATATCTGCCACGTGCTGCAAGCCGACCTGAGCCAGCTGATCTCGCTCTTCCTGAGATAGGGTGGCCAAGTCATCCCTTAGTCCACCGTATTTCCATTCTCGGCTCTTTAGTAATCCTCTCTGCAACATAAACAACAAAACAATAAAAAATCATTAATAAAAATCATTAAATCAGTTCACTTTCACAAATGATGATATCGCCCACAATTGGACGATATCGTCCCAAATTTGAGCAAATTCGTCTCCGATTTCGCATGAGGGAATCATCCCTTATTGGACGAAATCGTCCCCCTATCGTCGATTTCGCCCTTGGACGAAATCGACGATATCGAGACGATTTCGGCGAAATCGAGACGATTTCGTCCCGATGACGTCGACGGCCCAAAAATGGCCGCGATGCTCAAAAATCAGTCAAATCTAATCTAAAAAGCATGAAATTCTAAATTAAAGCATTCTAAACTAAGTTTAGACCCTTACCCGTAGCCCGCGTCGGACCTCTGTCGATCTGTGTGCTGTCTCGACCATCTTGTCTCCAGAGCTCTAGAAACTAGGAAAATGAACAGTAACAATGAATTAGGGTTTTACCCTATTTTTCTTAATTTTATTCAAAAACAATTAACAATATTTTTTAAAATTTTGCTTTTCTGCGTTTTTACCTCAAACGTTCGATTTGGGTAAAAACACGGAGGGGGCACCATAGTAAGTTGTCGTACGATTCGACCTAGAATCGTCGCCTAAAAATGGGAATAATTTTTGCTTTCTCGTAGATCGAGAAGAACTCATCTTTAACGCATTTTCTTCAAAAAATTCGCTAAAGAGGGGGCAAAATGTAGCACCCTAAAATTGGCACAGTAAAACTTAGCAATAATTAAATTACCTTAGTAATAATTCAAATTCAAAAATTCAACCCCAAAACCGCTCCAAAACCGCCTGCTACCCGTTTCCTCATTTTTTGCACCATTTTTAGGATTTGTTGTGACCGTTTGACGATATCGTCGCCGATCAGACGATATCGCCTCAGATCGGACGATTTCGTCTGGACTAGGACGTCTAGACGATCTTGTCCCAAAACTAATTTTTCATAATTAGCTTCTGTTTCAACGGCGTCTCTAAGTTGGGCAGAAGCGTGTCTGTGCCGTTAGAGACCTCCCCCATTGGAGATCTTCCAAATTAGGATGATCTCCAACCTCCCAACTTCCCTCCTAAGCCTATTTAAACCTTAGGACCCCCCTTGACATTCCCCTGGCTGAATTTTCCTGTAACTTGACTTTTACACGCATTAGAATACCCTGGATTACCATCTGCATTTGTGCTTTCCAAATTTTCTTGCAGGAACCTTGTCATTCTTCAGCCGGAGCAAGCTCAGATCGTCGCAGACGATCCTGTCCAATTCGAGACGATTTCGTACCAATCCGAGACGATTTTGACTGTAGTCTGCATTGGGGGCAATCAGTGCCCAGAGTTTGTGCTTTTCCTATATTTTGTTGCTATTTTATTTTGCATTTAGTCGGTTTTATTATTATTTCCTGTTATCCTGCATCCTGGAGTTCACCCATGTAGTTTAATTGCATAATAAAATCATGATTAGCTATTAAAGTGTCGTAATTTACTTGCATTTCCATTCGGGATTATCTTATTAACATCCTTATTATTATTTCACATCATTTTCCTTTATCAGAATAGTTGCAATTTTGGTATTTTGTATCTATTTCTCTGTTTGCAGGTCTCTGATGAATTCGTCTGACGAATTCGTCAGATCTCAGACGATCCTGTCAGATAGGAGACGATTCTGTCAAATTCCAGACGATCTTGACTGCTTCAAAAGTCAGAACCTCCATCAGACATCCGAAACCAGGTATGGATTTCTTCACTTAATTTATTCTCTGTGTTTTATATTAATTCTGCTTTCTGTATTCATTTAAATCTGCATTTCATATAGAACAACTTAGATTCATTTGGCCAAACCTAGGCTTTGGATGATTAAAGATAAAATTGAACACATCAAACATATTCCCAACCTAGGCGTGGAAACTGCCACTAAACGTTTCCTGGTGAACCCCACCATCCGTCAAAAAATCACCATAATACACCTCCCCCGAGAGGCGGGACCTTCGCAAGGCCTCTCAGTCCGAGGTATTGTCCCATCCTTTTCACATCCCCCTTCCGGGCACGGATCCTATAGCCTGAAGGTAAGGGTGCGAAAAATTTGGAACGATACACAATGTATATGAGTTGCCTTTGGGTCTCTATCTTTGGGTCATTGCCACTAGTTTTGTGTTTGGGTCATTACCTCTAGGTCATTGCCTATGGGTCTCTACCTCTAGGTCACTACCTCTAGGTCGCTACCTCTAGAACTCTACCTTTGTATCACCTCTAGATAATTATTATCTCTTGGTCATCCACTATAAAATTATCATATTTATAGGATCATCACTACTAATGCATATTCCAATTTATACTTTGGTCTTCTTTCTCTCTGTCCACTATAGGACCTTTTTCTTCAGGTCTTCTTAATTTGCTTGTCTTTCTATTCTGAATATATTGTTGGAATAGGTAAACTCAAAATATATTATACTTTTCCTAAATTGATTATTTCTCAAAAAATTTAAAACTTATTCTTCACTAGTAATTCTTTAAGCTAGTGGTATTAATCCTTATCTTGGCCTTCAATCTAGTGGTAATACTTTTCTTTTCAAAATTTGAAGTTTTATGTAAGTAAATTTGATTGTACTTGGTTTCCTTTTGTAGAAACCATACAACATTCTTTTCATTTTATCCCATTCATCTACATTCATCCATCCAAAATCAAATTTTACTTTGTAGTATTTATTTTCCTTTTTTAGATAAAACCTTTGTGAATGATTATATGCTCCACAAATATTACAACTATAGAGATTCCAACATCTCTCTATTTTATGTCCATATATACCACAATGAATACACATATTTTTTATCACTAAATTCCTTTTATCATTCTATTCTTTACTACAACTAATTCTATCAATATTTGTCATATATTTGATGTCACTATTTCTTGTAATAAATTTAGTTCCTTGCTTATTATTGCTAGTCTATTATGTATATCCAAGACCTTCATATTTTGGTCTTATTTTTGGTACAATTGGTTTTTTCATTTCTTTTTCATGTTTACCTAAATCTATTTACTTATATCTCATTTTATTCAATAACTTTGAACCAATTCCTTTAGTATATTTTTTGAAATAACCAAACATATCATTAGACTGATCTTTATCAATATCATCATAACTCTGAGCATCACTATTTCTATCATCATTTGAATCCATATCAACATCAATTCTTATAGCATTAGCCTTTTATAAAAAATCATGAATTGTTATCAACTCACTTGTATCACATATAGCATCTATTTTTGTAACAAGTTCTTCTATATTTGTTATGAATTCTAAATCACTAGTGTTATTGCTTGCGTCACAGTATTTTATTTCATTTTAACAGGAATCATAATTTATATATTTTTTATTTTTGAAGAAGATAACTAGTATCAAAACATGAATCAATCATCAAGGGTTTTGATTCTATAGTATTGCAACATGAATCTATCATCATGGCCCTTAAATCATTTGTATCAAAAGAAGCATCTTTCATCATTGATTTGTTCTCTACTTCTTCAACCTTTTCTTTTTTTCTCATATTGCTTTTGAGAACTTAATTAGAAAGTAAGACTATATTTGTTATTTTTACTATATCATTAGGTAATGTGAAAACATTTTTAGAGTCTTCAATTACTTCTTCAAGCTTTGAATTTAGATAATTTTGAAGCATTGAAAAATTTTCATCTTTGGCTTCTCCCATGATTGTTTGTAATATTTTCTTTTCCTTTTTTAATTCAATGTTTGGTAACATGTATTTGATAAAATATTTCAAATTTTGCAACATTTCCTTAGCTTCTTCTAATGGGTCATCTTCAATGTATATTGGTTTTTCTTGAAGACATTGGTTTTCTATTTCAATGATTTTTGGTTTTTGAATTTCTATGTTTTGATCATTTTTTTCTTTTTCATTTGCTTTTTTTTTGCCATTTTTCCTTTGAATTTTAATACATTATAACTCCATATATTTTGAATTATAATCAAACAATATTTTTTATGAAGAAGTAATGATAATTTAGATGCAATTTTTTAATTTTCTAAAAACTATGTTGTTACCTTATATCTCCCAAATTTTAAATATTTAATCGAATAAATTCTAAATTTTACAATCCTAAGTTGGTGTTGAAATAATTTTAACTCCCAATAATAAATTTAGAAATTTAGTAGACCAATATTTGCAACTTTATTAATCCTAATTTGATGTAGGCAATCTTATCTCTCCAAATCTCATTATATTTGCAAATATTAAAAATGCTTTACAAAACCAAAAGAATTAATTACAAAACATGTAATTATATTCCCAAAAATCTTCAAAAAATAAAATATTTCAAACCTTTTATTTAATATTAAAAAAACCTTATTACTCATAATTTAGTTTTATAAAAAACTTAAAAACCTAATTTAACCTTATATCTCCTTAAAATTGAAACTTTTTATTTGTTTTTTTATTTTTCTTTTTCTCCCTATTTTATTTTCCTACAAACTTATTACTCCAATTTGTTTTTTTTTTAACTGATCAAAGAACAAAAATAGGCCCTTATCTCTCCATTTAAACTTAGAAAATTTAAAAATAATTTAATTTTGAAATTAAATGACTTTACCATCAATTCGCTCCACTTGCTGACTGGAACTTAAGTGAGTCAAACCCTGCATCCCCTCTTTGTAACACATGCATGTTTGCATATTATTTGGTAGTCATTTCATATATTGATGTAGCCATTTCATTAGATTCAACCATTTAAAAATATGATAGCAGGCTTTTGCTATGCATAGAGAATGATCCGAATGCAGAAGCAAAAACTATTAATACCTCAATTTTTTATCATGGTGGTGCATCTAATCTCCAAAAAAACCAAATGAAACGTTCTTCATCATCGACTATTTATTCCCTCCTATAATAAATAGTAATGATAGAACTACCAAAAAACATAATGCATGTCCTTCTATCAAATGTATTGCATCTCATCCAAATAAGATCATAAATTGATAATCATTTATGCTAACATGTGAATATTGTTCTAACAAGAACAATGATTGCCAACTAATGCTTAAAATCTAGACTACAATATCCTAAAGAACCTTTGTTTAGGGTAGAAAATTATGGTTTCCTTTGAATATCTCTTCACAAATGAATATTTTCTCCTATCGATGAATACCTTTGAAAACTGATGGACTGCATACTACCTCTCTTTCTTGTGCATGCTCCGGTGGCCTCCCTACAATAATACTTTTTGCTCATGCAATGTGTTACACCTCCTTTTCTAACATTCAATTTTTAGCACCTTTATTCAATATCTCAATTGCATTCAAACACATTTTTTTTTATTAACACTTAAACTTCTTATACAGATATTCTATTCCATGACTATCAAAAAATTATGTCCATCCTTGCGGCTTGTTATTCCAATCTAGATGTAGTAGTACAATCACACAAGAAATACAATATATCTACTTCATCTTCATTCTAAAACAATGCCCTTATTGATGCTCTAACTTCCTTTGCCTAATGGTATTTGATCTACACTTGGAAAGTTCTCTTTATGCTTCAAATTCCTTCTTCATTGTTAGTTCCTCCTAGCTCGGATAGTGCTCTTTATAGGTGCTTTGGATTATACAATGGTGTTGATATTTATACTTTTGGTGGTAGGTGGTTTTACTTTGACCAAATTATGGTTTTCTCCTCTCCTATGGTGGCACTCATTTTTTTTTTGTGTTGGATTTTCAATCAACTTTTCTAACCTCTTATTAGTGCCCTTAAACTAAGGTTCTATTTGCACTTTTTTGGTCAGTACCTTATATACTTTGAGACTTTAATTTATTCTCCTTTTTCTAGAATGTAAATCAACTATCTCTGTTTCTTCTAACACTTTGTATATTCTTGCAACTTGTGTAGGTTTAATCATGATAAGAAAAAACTCCTTCAAATAGCAACCTCCAATGTCATTTTCAAATTTATCTATGGTGCTTACAAAATTTTTATAAACAAACCTTTTGAATGCTTAAAAAATATGATCTTAAAACACAAATTTGTAGTCTTCTTTTCAACTTCTTTTTTGCTTACTTACTTGTTTATTCATTCTCCTTATTTGCTTCTTATTTTGCTATCCAAACTTGTTCGAATTTATAAAAATTTGTAGCTTCTCTCCTCATTCTAATGTTTCCTTATCCTCTTTCAATTAGCTATCCAAGCACACTTCAAAATATGGTCAAAAAAGTCTCTAACTTGTAGCTCTTCCTTCTCTTCCAAATGTTGCACAAACTTGATGTTATTTTCTTCTATTCTTCAACTTGTTATATTATGTACAAAACTATTTGAGATTTTCATTGCATGACAATGATTTTTCCAATACCTTCATGCAAACTCTCTGTAGCTTTGATACCACTATTATATTTCTGAATAATTGAATAAGTTAACTTATAGAAAGCTTCAACTAGGATCTAAAGATAAATCAAATTAATTTTACTAACAATGAAACTCGATAACATCAATATAATATCTCATGAAATATAACACAAATGAACACAATATATATGTATATACACACACACATATATATATAGATATGTGTGTGTATATATGTGTGTGTGTGTGTGTGTATATATATATATATATATATATATATATATATACACACACACACACACATATATAATGATACAACTTGATTCAATACATGTATTTTTTCCTCCAATATATCATTTTCATGACTTTTTAGTTCTCTAACTATTGCTCTCCTCTTTCATCTAGGAGATGCATCCTTTCATATTCCTCTAATAAAGACAAAGCTCTCAACTTTCCACATATCATGTGACTCTTTATACTCTCTTGATACTTTTTACTCTTTGTCATATTTCCACATACATTATATAAAATATAAATCATCTACCAAAATAATATTGCAAGGGGGACCAAATAATGTAATATCTCCAACAAAATATTCTTTCCTTTTAAATACCTATCCCACTTAGAAATAAAAAACCTAGTTTTTTTAAATATAATCTCATTGAATTTTGTCAAATTTATACTTCCACAATCTTGAAAGTGACATTATATTGGTATAGATTAGTGATAGTCTAACAGTCCTAAATTGAATTTTAATTTCTTTTTTTGGTAATTAACATATTGCATTGCTTAAACAGGTTTTAAGGATACCAAAAACTTGATACAAAAATATACATGCTTGTTGTGAGCATAAAGGAGTAACAACAAGGGAAAATTCCCTAAGCTTAGAAAAGAGAAATCCAAAATAGAGGATGCAGCCTTAGAACTAAGGAAAAAGGAACAAAGGATGTAGCCTAAGAATAAAATCCTGCAAAGAAAAAAGGAAAAGGCTCCATATAGGGCAACCACAAGAATAGGGGAAAAAAAGTGATAAAAAGGAATAGGCTCCTGTAGCACCCTAAAATTAGTGCAGTGAAATTGTAATAATTACATTCATCCTAGTAAATAATTTAAATTCAAATTTTAACCTCCCAAACCACCCGTTAACCATCGGGTAATCTGTTTCCCCATTTTTTGTGCCAATTTTAGAGGTTGTTTTGACCGTTTGACGATATCGTCGTCGATCAGATGATATCACCCTAGATCTAATGATTTCGTCTGGGCTAGGACGTCCAGACGATCTTGTCTCAAAACTGATTTTGCATAATTAGCTTTTGTTCCAACGGGCCTCTAATCTGGGCAGAAGCGTGTCTGCGCCGTTAGAGACCCTCCCCCATTGGAGATCTCCCAAATAGGGATGATCTCCAACCTCCTAACATCCCTCCTAAGCCTATTTAATCCTAAGCCCTCCCCTTAGCATCCCCCTAGCTGAAATTCCCTGTAACCTAACTGCATACATGTTAAAACATCCTAAGTATCTATTTTGCATTAGTTCTATACAATTTTGTTGTAGGTACCATATTATTTTTCAGCCAGAGCAAGCTTACATCGTCGTCGATGAACCTGTTTAGATCGGAGGCGATCCTGTCAAATCAGAGACAATTTCATACCAATGCGAGACGATTTCGATTGCAGTCAACATTGAGGCAATCAGTGCCTGAAGTTTGCATTTCTTCTTCCCTTTTCTTGCTGTTTTATGTTGTAATTAGCAATTTTATTCAGTATTTTATTCTGTTCTACATTTTGGAGTTCACCCATCTAGATTAAATGCATAATTAAGCCATAATTGTGATTAAATTAGCATAATTCATTCATGTTTCTGTTTGCAAGTTTCAGTTTAATAGTACTACTATCATTTTATGTTGTTTCCCTCTGCTAGAATTGTATTTTCTGTGTTTTGCACCTATTTCTCTGTTTGCAGGTTTCTGATGAATTCGTCAGACGAATTCATCAGATCTCAGATGATCTTGTCTGATCTCAGATGATTCTATCGAATTCCAAACGATCCTGACTGCTTCAAGATCAGAATCTTCATCAGACATCCGGATCATTCTGCTTTTAATATTCTATAATTTCTCTATTTTTTTCTGTCTTAAATCTATTTTTTGTATTCATTTAATTTGCATCTGCATATAGAATAGCTTAGACACATTTTGGCAAAACTTAGGATTTGAATGCTTAAGGCTAAAACGAACACATAAAACACATTCCCAACCTAGGCGTGGAAACTGCCATTGAATGTTTCCTAGTGAACCCACCATCCGTCAAAAAATCACCAATATACACCTCCCTTGAGAGGCGGGACCTTTGCAAGGCCTCTCAGTCCGAGGTACCACGACATCCTTTTCAAATCACCCTTTCGGGCATGGATCCTATAGCCTGAAGGTAAGGGTGTGAAAAATTTGGAGCGATACATTTTGGTGAACCCGACGTGAATGCATTGTAAACCTTTTGAAAACAAAAACAAAAACAATAAAAATAAAACAACTAAAACATAGATGCATTTTAGATCATTTAAATTTAATATCATGTTTAGATGGTAGCTCCTAAGAAAATATTAGCAGTTACTATAAATGTAGAAAACCATTTGGCAACTATAGAAATCAATTATGTACTTAGTGTGCCTGAAACAAATAGAAATCAACTCTTGTGGGATGAACTTGATAGAAGACTTAGTGTCATCTCATCTAGGTCAATAGAACTTAAACAAATTAAGAGGCTAGTCCTAGATAGAATCCTGGATCCTCATCAACTTGTATTTTATCATGAACTTCAGAGAGCCTGCCATAGATGGTTAGCTTATAGGAGAGCTCTTGTATCTTCAGAATTGTTCACCTTCGAGGAATACCTCGAGAACACATCCATTGTACACCAGTTCCTAGGTCTTGTAGAAGACCAAGAGGTTGTTCTTACAGATAGGGAAAGATGGAATAGAGTTCCTCAAGCTGTGTTATATCGAGAGTATTGCCACGAGATTTACTTCTATCAATCAGCATCTGAGACAGATAATATCACTATAGCTCTTTTCATTAAATTTTTAAAAGAAAACTTTCAATTTGAAGAAGAACACTTCATGACTCTGAAGAACTCGAGCCCATTAATGATATTTATAAGTTGTTTATAGAAAACTAGATTATTACTTTCAGTATTATTTCTTGCATTTATTGTGTTATTTCTTTGTCTTTACAATATTATTTCAAAAAAACTAAAAACTAAAAAAAAAACATAGCAAAAACTTAAACATTTCATTTTAGATATTGTAGTAGGTATATAATTAATATATACCTCTTAAACTTGTTGCATATATATATATATTTGCTGAAATCTGAAATTAAGGCACAATGCCTAAACTTAGGAATGGTAAAGAAACTATAGGAGAAGAAGAAGATTGGTTACAAGATACAACTAGAGACCCAAATTTCCTTCCTGAAGATCCAATTCTGGAAGGAAAAACTCTAGATCAACCAGAACATGACCTAGGTGAAGACAATGAACAAGAAGAAAGTGTTAAAGAGGATGGACCCTCATCCCCTAGAGTAGCTCCAGATGGAACTATTGCTTTTGACAACGTAGATCATTTTCAGAAATTTCTCAATGATAACATTGACGCCCTTAATGTGGCAGTTCGTATTGATAAAGGGAAAATTAGTAACACTCAAGTATCCATGGAATATATGTATGATGTGCACACTAATCCCTTGTCTTTCATTGATCAAGAAAGTGATAAGGCTGGGCCATCCAATACAGACATGGTCACTATGATGCAAAACATGTCAAAACAATAGGTTATCCAACCTCCTAAGGAACCTGTTATTCAACCTAAAATCATTCCCACACAAAAGAAAACTTCCTTCACTACTTTATTATGCCAAACTATTGAGCAATATGCTTCAAGTAAACAAAAACCTAAAACGAAGCCAAACACCAATTTTCAACAATCTAGAATACATCATAATACAACTTCAAAATTCCTTCATAACACTTTTCCTACCAACAATTTACACAATAGCAACATAGCATCTAATCTTCATGTCCCTCCATCATATGCTCACAAAACCCATGTCAATGCCCTACCGAACCAATATGGGGGGCAAACTAGTAATCTGGAAACCATGGTGAAACAGTTAGCTTCACGTATGGACCAGATAGATCCCTCCCATCCCTCGTACAATTATCGAGAGATATGTAGTCAACCTTTGGATCCCATGGTTTTAGCTCAACCATACCCTAAGCATTTTCCCATGCCTATCTTGCCTATATATAAAGGAACCGAAGATCCCATAGAGCATCTTCGCATGTTTAGGATAGCATGTCATGATATATCACATGATGACTTGCTATTACTAAAAATGTTCCCAAAAATTTTAGGTGGGATGGCATTAGAGTGGTACTATCAATTGCCCACTCATTCCTTGAGAAACTTTGAAGAAACAGCTGAATCTTTTGTCCATCAATTTAGTGCCTACATCGAGAGGCATGTAACCATTAAAGATCTATACAACTTAAAACAAGACAAGGATGAATTTTTTGCCGATTTCTTAGCTAGATGGAGGCAATTGACAAGAAAACTGCACTTTGTGCTACCTTATAGGGAAATGTTGGACATTTTTATCAATAATTTACAAGAACAAATATCTTATGAGCTATCAATCGCTACTTTAACTACCTTCGATCAAGCTATAGATTTAGCTTGAAGAGTAGAAGATGCCCTCATTAGGAGAGGCCAACTTAGGAAGAAGGATGATGAGAAAACATCCAGAAATCAATATAAAAACAAACAAGTTGTTGGTGACGGAGTCACTGACAACAAAAATGTTGCTAATATCAATGCAACGAAGACAACAAAAAAATTTATATTGAAACCTCCTGATAAGCCTCCTCAAGAATTTACTAGATTGAATCAACCCTTATCAACTATTTTACCTCAATTACTCGAAAGAGGTTTGATCCAATTACCGACTATCCGAGAACCTGATCCAACTATACCCGGATACAGAGCTGACTTACACTTGTGATTTCCATAGAGGACCTGGACACTCTACCAACACTTGTAAAAGGTTGAAACATAAAATACAAGATTTGATTGATAATAATGAAATGGAGGTGCAAGCCTTCCAACCTAAACAAAACGCTCCTAATAATGCTCAAAAGACCATTCCCCAAAATCAAAATCAAAATGCTAATCAAACATTAGACATATTTCAACACCCTTTACCAAGACATGGTAAAGAGGTGGCCAATCAAATCGAACATCATAATGTTCCTCCTCCTACCCGATATGTAGGAACCATTAGCGGACAATTACATGTTCAGGATCCTCAAATATTTGACACAACCTTATCCCTAGTTACGACCAGGCCCTTACATAATTTTCAAACTTCGAATTCTAGTGATATAGAATCGGATATCGAAAGTGGACTAGACATTACTTCAAACCAATCGAATAGTTCTGAAAATGAATCAGATCCTATTCAACCCATCACAGATGCCATGGTTCCAGAAGAACCATTTCCTAGAAGAGTTACTACTCGACCTTCTTCTAATCAATTCCTCTCAAATGAACAAGCCATAAATGCTAGACCGAGACTAGTTCAGCGTCTTCAATATAACATTGTAGGTACCATTGGAGTCGTTACCCGACAATAGGCTCAAAATTCTCAACAAGAACCAAATCAGAACGATGGATCAGCTCCATTCATTTTGAAAAACCCCAATAAAGGGAATCATGCTCCTAATGTTCAACCTAAACTCCCTTACAATATTAATGAGCAATTATCCAATACTATAGCCAGAATTTCCCTTTTGGATTTATTAAGATCTTCTCCCACCCATAGGGATGAGTTGATGCTTACATTAAGCCAAATGATGGTACCTCAAAACATTCAACCTGAAGCTATGGCCAATACTATCATCACTCGAGAGGTTGATTGTATTGACTTTTGGGATAAAGATATCCCACAACACAGTTTACATAAGGACAATCCCTTATATATTACTGCTCTAATTGGAGATGTAGCTGTCAAACGAGTCTTGATTGATAATGGCTCATCTCTAAACATTTGCACTTTTGACTTCTACCAATGATTTGGCTTTAGAAGTGATGAAATGAAGAAAAGTGATATGATTATCAAAGCTTTTAATGACGAAACACAAGAAACGTGTGGAGTTATTACCATCCCCTTGCAAGTTGGTCCTAGAACCCTAGAAACAACCGTGTTTATTGTACATTGCCCAACATCGTACAATATACTTTTGGGTCGCCCTTGGATCAATGCGATGTGAGCGGTCCCATCAACTTTACACCAATGTGTTAAATTTGAATTTAAAAATCAGTTGGTCACTATCCATGGTGACCCTAGGCCCTTTGATATGTGTGCTTTGGCAGAACCTGTTGGAGTGCAATTTTGCCCTTCTCTGTCATCCAAACATCCTAGTTCTTATTTTTCATCTAAACATGTGAAACACACACCCATAACTTCACCTATTTCCCCTCCATTAATTTCATCCTCTTATATAGATCAACAATCTTCTAAACAAATCACTCTAGAACCTCAAAAAGATCTTAAATCTACAACCAATCCTTCATGTTCTATCCCTATAAATTCAAAACCTATAGACACATCTATCATATCTTCAACATCTAAAGATATAGGGAATAATCCTTCCACATCTTATGCTCTTTTTGATGAACTTTTACCAGATTTATCCACAATCCTAATATCAAAAAAAACAAATGCTTTCATGCAAGATTCAATTCTTTTAAATAACTTACCGCCATCTCCTCGTACTTTGGGCCTCCCACAACCTATGGGAAGTACTTACCAAGTCGGGAGTTGTGCCTTCATTTATAAAGGATATGACTCGGGGAAGAATCCCTCGGAATATCAAAACTCATCACGAGGGATATGCTCGGTGTTATTTTACCAATGAATATATTAAAGCTAAAACCATAATGCTTAAAATGGGATATAAAGGGAAAGGCTTGGGACCTTTCCAAAATGGCATGAAAGAACCTTTCGAGGTAGAACCGTGGCCCGCCCGCTGTGGTGTGGGCCTATTTCCTAGTAAGGGTCAACCCTTTCCTTTTGAAGATGATGATCATCTCATATGTTATCAATATTATTTGGATAGGCATGTTGATTTGCCTCTAAAAAATTAGTCGTTTACATGTAACATGCTATCCATAGCTTACCCTAAAATGATTACTGACCCCGATGAAGATTTGGAAGGAGATATCTTCCATGATGTCTCTGTTGAAGAGATGTTACACAATGGATTTTATTTTGATGGTTCTATACCAACTATAGCCCAACTTGAGACCACTAATCCTCAAGATGAATTATCAAAATTAACCTTACAAGAATTACAAGAATTGGGTGTTTCACCCGCCCCACCTAATTTTGAAAGAGATCTACACATGGAGGTAGAAAACGTCATTAAAATTAATATTGGAACGGAGGATAATCCTCACATAATCAATATTGGATCAGAATTAAGTCAAGAAAAACAAGAGCAATATATTGCATTCCTTAAAGAGTATGAAGATGTCTTCGCTTGGACATATGAAGATATGCCAGGTCTAGACCCTTACGTAGTCATGCATCATCTAGTGGTCCATCCGGATGCTAAACCCTGTTAAACAAAAACTTAGAAAAATGCATCCCAAAGTGGCTCCGCTAGTCAAAGGGGAGTTAGAAAAACTCTTGAATGTTGTTTTTATACAAGCTATTGATTATGCTGAATGGATCTCAAATGTAGTTCAGTTACCAAGAAAGAAGCTACCAAAGTTAGGGTCTACACAGATTTTAGAGATATTAACGTTGCATTCCCTAAAGATGACTTTCCTCTTCCAAACATAGATCAAATCATTAACTTTACTTGCGGGAGTGGGATGATGTCCTTAATGGATGGATTCTCTGGTTATAATCAGATCAGGATAGCTCCTGAAGATCGAGGCTAAAATAGCCTTTATTACCCCCTGGGGTACTTTTTGTTGGAAAGTGATGCCATTTGGCTTAAAGAACGCAAGTGCAACCTATCAACGAGCTATGACCTATATTTTTCATGATATGATGCATGATATCCTACATGATTATGTAGATGATATTATAGCTCGCTCTATTATTGAAGATAATCATTTAGATGATTTGAGAAAAAATTTTAATCGATTACGAGAATATCTTATTCGATTAAATCCAGTAAAATGCATATTCAAAGTTAAGTCTGGTAAACTATTAGGGGTTTTAGTTTCTTTACGTGGTATCAAAATCGACCCTCTCAAGATTGCGGCCATCACTGATATGCCCACACCTACTAATATATCTGAGTTACGAAGTTTACAAGGTAAGCTTCAAGCTATCCGTCGCTTCATCGATAAGTCGGCGGACAAAACCGGTCCCTTTCTTAAACTCCTTAAGAAGGATGTCCCTTTTAATTGGGACAACGAATGTAGAGAAGCTTTTGAACTTCTCAAACAATACCTCCTTAATCCACCTGTGCTTTCACCACCTAAACCTGATCGCCCATTTCTTCTATATATTTCAGCTTTAGATTACGCCTTAGGAGCTATGTTAGCTCAGCTTGATGATGGAAAGAGAGAACGTGCTAATTATTATATTAGCAAAACCTTCATCAGTTATGAAAACTGCTATACAGTGTTAGAGAAACTATGTCTAGCAGTTGTGTTTGCTACGCAAAAATTATGACATTATATGCTTAGTAAAAAAACTTATGTCATTGCCAAATATGATCCCTTGAGGTATCTCATGAGTCGACCTTATTTATCGGGTCGCACAGCCAAGTGGGTTCTTGCTCTAAGTGAGTTTGATCTCACATTCATAGGACAAAAGTCTGTTAAGGGTCAAATCATAGCAGATCAATTAGCTATTGCACCCTTAGCATCTACCCATCCCCTCATCATTGAGTTTCTTGATGAATGCCTTCAATTAGAGGCAGACCATACTGAACAATGGTCCTTATACTTTGATGGAGCTCGATGCATGAGTGGGGCTGGTGCGGGTATTATTTTAATATCCTTGCAAAAACATCTTATTCCTCTGTCCTTCAAATTGACATTTGCTTGCACCAACAATACTATTGAATATGAAGCTCTAATCCTTGGATTACGAGCTGCCTTAGTGCTAAAAATTAAACATCTGTTAGTTTTTGGTGATTCTCAACTGGTTATAAACCAAATTAATGAAGTTTATCAGACCAGAGATGATAAACTGTGCCCATATAAGGCCTATGTTTTACAATTAATGTCCCTATTTGATCAAGTTACCTTGGAAGCTATTCCTAGAACTTGCAACCGTGCGGTGATGCTATGGCCGCATTGCATCTCTCCTGCCCTTGGAGTTAGATGACGAATATGCCACTATCATTATTCGTCGACTCTAGGAACCCACTTCAAATAAGTCATGCTTAGAACCTTTGGATGTGTTTCTAATCAATGAAACTACTCCTAAACCTTGGTATACAGACATATTTGATTTTCTCCAAAATGGGACTTTTCTCGCCAATTCTAATAGAAACCAGCGTCGGTTATTACGTAGACGAGCAAGTCGATTTGTAATAATTGGCAATACTTTATATAGGAGATCTTTTGAAGGTATCCTATTAAGATGTTTGAACTTAGAGGAATCTAAATCAGCCTTGAGTGAAGCCCACGATGGATCTTGTGGAGGACACTTCAGTGGTAGTGTCATTGCTAAAAAGCTCCTTCGGATAGGATACTTTTGGCCTACCATGGAAACGGATGCACATGAGTATGTGCGCCATTGCGACAAGTGCCAGAAACATGCTGACCTTGTCCATGCACCTGCACAAGAGCTGCAGGCTATTTCATCTCCTTGGCCCTTTTCAAAATGGGGCTTAGATATTATTGGCAAAATTAATCTTGTGTCATCTGATGGACACAAATTCATCATAACTACCACTGAGTATTTCACGAAGTGGGTCGAAGCTATGCCTTTAGCTTCCTGCACTGGCACACAAGTCTCTAAATTTATTTTTAATCAAATTATTTGCAGGTTTGGAATTCCTGCAAATCTCATCTCTGACAATGGAACTTGTTTCAAAAATAAAGATGTTAAAAAATTATGCCAAAAATATAAGATTCAACATCGCTGGTCCACTCCCTATTATCCTCAGGGTAATGGTCAAGCAGAAGCATCTAACAAAACCTTAATCAAAATCCTCAAAATATTGGTCAATAAAACTGGCCGTGGCTGGCACATTCAGTTATATCCGACCTTGTGGGCCTATCGAACTAGTGTTCGAACCCCCACGGGAACTTCACCATTTGTTTTGGTTTATGGTGCTTGGAAGCGGTTTTTCCCTTTGAATTAGAAGTTCCTTCTTTGGCTCTGCTACTTCAAGATACCGAAGTAGGAGATGAATATCGAGATGTGCAGACTCAATCAGTTGGAACTCCTAGATGAAAAATGCATCAATGCTTTGGAGCATCTCCGTGCCTACCAAAACAAGCTTAAAAGATCATATGCTAAAAAAGTTCGTCATCGATCCTTTGAGATCGGCGACCTTGTTTTAAAAGAAAATCAAAAAAATACTAATGCAACTAAGGACCTTAAAGGTAAATTTGAGCCCAAGCGGCTTGGACCATACATTATTACTGCTAAATTTGAATCAGGAGCATACAAATTATCTACCTTAGATGGTAAAGAACTTAAAGAACCCATGAATATTTTGCATCTTAAACGTTACTATGTATAAATTTGGTCATTTCATCCTTGTATATATTTGTTTAAAATATTTCAAAATCACTATCTTGTATTTCTTTCAATTTATAAATTCAAAAACACCAAAAACATTCATAATCATCAAAATCTTCAAAACTATTTGTTGCATTTATTTATGGCACTTGTTAATTTTTTGTTCAAAAATAAAAAAATAATGATAAAAATATAAAAACAGCAATATTCTTGACTCTTTCGAAACCAAAACAATATAAAGAAGAAAGAGAGAGTCAACATTCTCAAAACTTCTCAAAAATCATTTATATATATTTTCTTACAATTATTGCAGTTATATGTTTCAAATTATTTTGGGATAAATTAGCATTTATTTGGAATCTCTCACTTGCACACTCAAAAAAATAAAAAAATAAAATAAATAAATAAATAAAAATAAATATCTTGATTTTATCTGGCATGATTACTAATCTCTCTTATATCAAAGTCCACAAAATTCAATTAAATAAAGTTTGAGCACAGAGAATTGATCTTGTTATTTACTTAAACCAAGCACATCTTTTCACAATAAAATGATTATATTTGTAATTTCCATGTTTTGCTACATAGTAGAAGTGATTTCTTGAGCGAAAAGTTTCCCCTGCTATCCTATCATGCACATGGTCTAGAATATTTGAGAATTGGCAAAAGGACAAGCTCACCCCTACCCAGAATAAAAATCCCTTGCTCTACAGCTAATCCGAGCAAGTATCCCTAGCATAGAAAGAAAAGAAAAGTTCAAGAAAAAAAAGAGAAAAGAAAAATGTTATTTTATATCATTACAGCAATATTTCAAGCATTATCTCAATTATCAAGCAAAAATACAAAAAGAAAAAGAAAAGAAAAAGCAAAAGAAAGCAAAAGCAAAAGCAATAAAATCCCTTTCCCTACCCTTTGAAAAGAAAAGAAGGGTTGATGAGCTTGAATCCCTGGAATTCTCAATTATTCGAAAACTGTGAGGTAAGCCCCATAACAGGTGGTTTGTGCCCAACACTGCTTGGCCTTGGGTAATTCCTAGTGTGGCGATATGTCGGTCACATTAGCGACCTTCTTTTGTATAGACCTATGTCTGCTTATGGATTAGCTAGCTCTTGATAATCCGACCTACATAGTAGTCTAGTATGGTTATATGCATCTACATCATGGTTAATGAACACTTATTTGGTTTCTTCAAATCACTTGTATCATATTATCTTGCTCAAAACTGGTAAATGAACAATGCAATTGCACACACATTTTGTATTTGAGAGATTTTTGTGTATCATTATGATAAATCAAGATTGGAAATGAACTCACATATGCACATGGGATTCCTTATAAATCTAACTTTTGTCTTCAAAATACTTTGAAATATTTTTTTTGCAAATTGTTTGGAATGATTCCTTTTCTTCTTTCAAGTACAGTTGTTTAGCATAAAGACAACTATATAATAGAAAAATCAAAATTTCTTTCAAAACCATACAATCAAAAACACACACACACACACACACACACACACACACACACACACCAAAAATATATATTATATATATATATATATATATATATATATATATATATATATATATATTGTCGACTTTCGCGATGATGGTATAGTTCCAAAACCAAAATTGGAATTTTATGCCTAGCGCAAGTCCTCATCTTCATATTTTCTGTTTATTAAAAATCAATCATGCAATAAAACTATCTTCTTTTTTGGATTTTCGCGATGATGGTATAAGTCTATACCTACATATTCTATGCCTAGCGCAAACCATTGTAACAATTTTTATTCCCCATTTGTTTAAAAATCATGAAAAACCATATGACTTAAATCATTATGTTATACAATTATGTTTTTCAACAAAAAAAAAAACAAACACATTTTCATTATTTCATGTCATTATGTCAACCTTCAAATTTGCAATGATGGTATAATTCCTAATGAATTATCCAAAAAATTTATCACACTTAGGAATTCATGCCTAGCAAAAATCATTTTAACATTATTTCATGCATACTATTTTTATGAAAATCTGAAAAACAAACCATCATCATCATCATTTGCACCATTGCACCAAAGTCTTAAGACAGTCTCTTAAGCACTCTTTTACTTTTAACAATATTTCTATATTGGGATTAGCTTGACGACCGAGTGAGCAGCGACTCCATGAAATGGTCTATAATAGCGACAATGTCCTTTGAAATTATTGTTAGAAGTCTCTTTTTATTTTTTATCACATTACATCACAAACAACCAATTTGTTACATCAGATTATTTCATTTAAAATATTACAACATGACATCAAAATTATAATATTTCCAACGACATAATTACATGAATCATCAAATCAATCACATCAAAACATAAAAGCATCATAAAAATACATAAGACAAGTCATATGATCAAAAACATATCTCATCTATATATATCAACAGTATATATACATCATATCAAAATTGGATTGGTATGCCACAATCTGTACCTCGGCATACTCAATCCTCTATCAACAAAAAAATAATAAATGCTATCATATCAATCTGTACAATGTAGTGCAGTAGTCTAGCCTCGAGAACCCCTCGAGCTCTCAGCCTCATCTCCTCCCCCGCCCTGAGGTGGACGAGGTGGCCCCATCATAGTATGTGTAGTACTGCGAGTCCTAGTCATCGATCGGGACGAAGTCCTCGACGACCCGATCCTGATCGGCTCTGCGATGTTAGCTGGCAGGGGTAGTCTATCCTCCTCTGGCACCAGCTGATAGTACAATGTCTAATAGAAAGTGATTTGGGCAATAGCCCGTGTCAGCTCCCCAGTGCTCGCCCCTCTGCCCCGTGCCCTGAGGCGTGCAATCTCATCTCGGAGCTGTGTCACCTCAGCTCGGTGTCGTGTAGCCTCCTCCTGTAATGTCTGCACCTATGCCTGGAGATGGATCGTCTCCGCTCGGAGAGTAGCTATCTCGCTACTCTCCCCTATGTCAACACCCTTGCCCTTGTCGGGCGATGGTGGCCTCTCTCTCTATGGAGAAGGGGGTCTCTTCGCCCTCCTCTCCTATCACTGTGGCCTCTCCTACGCCCGTGGCCTCCTCTGCTCTCTCCCACCGTGACCCTGGGCCACCTCCATAGATGCCTGGCACCGCCTCCCTATCCGACGCACAACTGCGTGTATCGGACCCTGAGCCCTCGTCATCCGAGGAGGGCGGATGCCTACGTACCAGGCATCGTAGCCATCGGCTACCCCTACGTCATCCCCATCCACTGGCTGAATGGGGGCATCGTCCGAGTCCTAACTCCAGAAGAGCTGCATGTCTGGAGCCCCGCTCACTATGGTGTTATCCCGGACAGTCCGAGAAAACTCATAATCCCTAAGAGATGGGATCCCCTGTTGTAGACCAAACTATCACAAAACTCGGTCATAGCGATGGAGCTCCACCTCTCCCCTCTCCATCCATAGCCAACAAACTCACCTGACATGAGCTAACTCCTGTCCATCCTCGGCCCACCCTGGGTGCTCTCGCCATGGCCTCCAGGTGATCTGGTCCGGGACTAGGTCATCTAGCAGTCTCGGGACATCGAAAGGTCGATCCGCCGTTGTGACCCTCTTCGGAGCCACCAGTAGAAGACTCGGGGCCTCTCCCCATCAATCCCTATCAGAGGAAGCCCTATCGGCCTTCGCATTGCAATGTGCTCCCAGCACCAAACCTATAGGAGCGATGTCATAACTAGACATCGACCGCCCTTGTACACGACCCCATGCAGGATCCTGTACAATCGGCATAGAACAAAGCTGCCCCAAGAAAACCTATAGCCATGGTCTCGCATATCATAGATCACATCTGCTAGCATCCATGGTACCCTGCACCCGCTCTGGTGGCATAGCAGAAGTCCACCAACCACTCCAGCTAAAACTTGTGTCAGTCTAGATGCCCCAGGCATCTGACGCAGTGCCTCGATGTTAACTCTACCCTTCTCTAGGGCGAAGCTCGGGTCACCACACAACCGTCCCATAGCATGGCCCTGATTGGCCATAGGAGTGATCAACCATCCTTGTATGGGGATTCTTAGAATCCTCCATACATCCTCCAAAGTGGGAGTCATCTCCCCTGTAGGTAGCCGAAAATAGGAAGAACCTGGATACCATCTCTCTGCTAGGGCTGTCAGTAGCCCCATGTCTGTAGACACTTGTGGCATCTCTGCCACATGCTGTAAGCCGACCTATGCTAGCTGATCCCACTCTGCCTATGTAAGAGCGGCCAAGTCATCTCTCAAACCTCCATATTTCCATTCCCTGCTCTTTAGCAATCCTCTCTGCAACATAAACAACAAAACAACAAACAATCATTAAAAACAAACTCAAGTGATTAAAAATGCAAGTAAAATAAGTTCAATTTAATCAAATGATGATATCGTCCACTATTGGACGATATCGTCCCAAATTTGAGCAGATTCGTCTTCGATTTTGCAAGCCGAAATCGTCCCTAATTTGATGAAATCGTCCCCCTTTCGTCGATTTCGCCCTTAGACGAAATTGGCGAAATTGAGACGATTTCGTTGAAATCGGGACGATTTCGTCCCGACAACGTCAACGGCCCAAAAACGGTCGCGATGCTCAAAAATTAATTAAAATTCACCTAAAAAGCATGTAAAATCAAATTAAATCACTCTAAACTAAGTTTAGACTCTTACCCGTAGCCCGCGTCGGACCTCTGTTGATCTGTGCGTCGTCTCCACCATTTTTTGCTTCTAGAGCTCTAAAACCAGTAAAGATGAACAGTAAAAATGAATTAGGGTTTTACCCTATTTTTCTTAATTTTATTCAAAAATAATTCAAAAATAATTTTGCTTTTTCGCGTTTTTACCTCAAACGTTCGATTTGGGTAAAAACACGGAGGGGGCACCATAGTAAGCCGTCGTACGATTCGACCAAGAATCGTCGCCTAAAAATGGGAATAATTTTTGCTTTCTCGTAGATCGAGAAGAACTCATCTTTAACGCATTTTCTTCAAAAAATTCGCTAAAGAGGGGGCAAAATGTAGCACCCTAAAATTGGCGCAATGAAATTGTAATAATTACATTCATCCTAGTAAATAATTTAAATTCAAATTTTAACCTCCCAAACCGCCCATTAACCATCGGGTAATCCATTTCCCCCTTTTCTATGCCATTTTTAGAGGTTGTTTTGACCGTTTGATGATATCGTCGCCGATCAGACGATATCGCCCCAGATCTGACGATTTCGTCTAGGCTAGGACGTCCAGACGATCTTGTCTCAAAACTGATTTTGCACAATTAGCTTCTGTTCCAACGGGCCTCTAATCCGGGCAGAAGCGTGTCTGCGTCGTTAGAGACCCTCCCCCGTTGGAGATCTCCCAAATAGGGATGATCTCCAACCTCCTAACCTCCCTCCTAAGCCTATTTAATCCTAAGCCCTCCCCTTAGCACCCCCTGGCTGAAATTCCCTGTAACCCGATTGCATACATGTTAAAACATCCTAAGTTTCTATTTTGCATTAGTTCTATACAATTTTGTTGCAGGTACCATATTGTTTTTCAGTCGAAGAAAGCTTACATCATCGTCGACGAACCTGTTCAGATCAGAGGTGATCTTGTCGAATCAGAGATGATTTTGTACCAATGCGAGACGATTTCGACTGCAGTCAACATTGAGGCAATCAGTGCCTGAAGTTTGCATTTCTTCTTCCCTTTTTTGTTGTTTTATGTTGTAATTAGCAATTTTATTCAGTATTTTATTATGTTATGCATTTTGGAGTTCACCCATCTAGATTAAATGCATAATTAAGCCATAATTATGATCAAATTAGTATAATTCATTCATGTTTCTATTTTCAAGTTTCAGTTTGATATTACTACTGTCATTTTATATTGTTTCCCTCTGTTAGAATAGTTGTATTTTCTTTTTTTGCACCTATTTCTCTGTTTGTAGGTTTCTGACGAATTCTTCTAACGAATTCGTCAGATCTCAGACGATCTTGTATGATCTCAGACGATCCTATCAAATCAGAGGCGATCCTAACTGCTTCAAGAATCAGAATCATCATCAGACATCCGGATCAGGTATTCTTCTTTTATATTCTGTAATTTCTCTATTTTTTGTCTTTAATTCTGTTTTCTGTATTCATTTAATTTGCATCTGCATATAGAATAGCTTAGACGCATTTTGGCCAAACCTAGGATTTGAATGCTTAAGGCTAAAATGAACACATAAAACACATTCCCAACCTAGGCATGGAAACTGCCATTGAATGTTTCCTGGTGAACCCACCATCCAGTCAAAAAATCACCAATATACACCTCCCTTGAGAGGAGAGACCTTCGCAAGGCCTCTCAGTTCAAGGTACCGCGAAATCCTTTTCACATCCCCCTTCTGGGCATGGATCCTATAGCCTGAAGGTAAGGGTGTGAAAAATTTGGAGCGATACAGCTCCTTGTAGGGTAGTCATAGAAGCAAAAAGTAAGGAAATAAGGAAACTATTCCCCAATGGATATTTTGTCTTTGTCCTTGGTATCACCTTGGCTAGTTTCCTTGGACTCTTCTTTGATCGTAGCCACCTCCTCAGCTTCAGATCTGCCATCAATCTCTTGGCCACTCTGCATTCCAAAGAATAGCTTCTGAAGGCCTTCCCTAATATCAATCATTGAGTTGACCATGGCATTTATCATGGCTATCGTGGAAGAAATAATGAACTCCTTCAGCTGTATCATCTCATCCTCAACCTCTTCATCCTCAATTTTGATGTCAATAATGTTGCATCTCACTACCATATTTTGGAGGTGAGTAGACTTCCTCATAGGCACTTCCATGATATCAAAACTGATACTTTTCCTTAACTTCAGTTCCATGATAGCCTCAATGACATTCCTCTTTCTTTTAGCAAGGGGAATACGGGCAAAGGAACCCATAGGTTTGGCTGGGCTAGGGATGATAGGATTGGATTTAGGAATATTAGCCAAAATATAGGTGTAAATTACCTTGATAATAATTGATGGAGAGGAAGATCCTGGCATTTCTTATTCCTATAGGATTTAATTGAATAATTGATGGAATTGAGGAAAACCTGGGGGATGCTGAGGGGATTTATATCACAAAAATTATTAACAAATTCCAAATGATAAGTGTAGAGGGATTTTTTGGGGTCATCAATCGTGATGAATTCCATTACTGGCTTCATCATGTCATTCCAGGGGATGTTCAAGTTGCTCTTGTAGATACCATGTTTGGTGTCTTTGAAAATATTTTTGTTATCTTTGAACTCCTTGAGTTCAACATCCCAATTGTGCTTATGTCTTTGGATAGAATGTCCTTTTATATTTTTCCCAATATTCATGGATAGAAGGTGGAGATCCACGTAGAAGCTCCTTCCTCAAATAGTGATAGAACCATTCTCCTAGGTCTCCAAAAATTCTAAGGTAATTTCAAGCTCCTCGCTAGAGAACATATGGAGGAAAGGAAAAAAATGGCGGTCTTTGAGAATTCTCTCAGCAAGGGGGTCACAGATAAAATTGTTGGGCTCGATGAAGCTCATGGTGAAAAGGTGATGGGGGTTGGGAAAGGATTTGGAAGGAAGACCAAGGGCGAGAGAGTCAAAAGGTTTACTGCACCAGTGAGGACGGAGAAAAACCAAGGAGACGATTGTTATGCAAGGGGAGGAGTGGTGAATTTAATGATGGAATATTGAGAAAAAAGCCACAAAAATTGGAGGTTACCATTAATGAACATAAGAGAGCAATTTAAATTCGGTACTTGGGGAATGGAAGGCTCGATCTTGAAATGGGATGATTGCTTGGAAAGGGACTCTGATCGAGGAGATATGGAAGATTTGGAATAATGATCATTGGATCTTGGACATGATTGGTTTTGGAGCCTAGAAGGGTGTTTTTAGAAAGTTCACCTTTGCCATCATGATCTTCTAGGAAAGTGTGCTTCAGGTCCCAAGACATATTCTTAGTTTTACCATTACCATAATTTCCTTCCCTCTTGAAGTTCCACGTCCTACTACCAATGTTGGTAATCAAATTTCCTTGAGCTTCGATTCTATTTTGGGAGTGGATATTACTCGAACCTATGTTGGCATGGTATTGACTCCACAGTAGACACTTGGAATGGGTGCTTTCTTAGAGTATCCCCTTGTTGGAAATCACCACGCTACCTAGGTACCTGCACATAGTTGACATGGAATGCCATAATTTGAAAAAAGTGTTAGCGTACATTCCAAATAATATGGTCTAAAAAAATGTGACCTTTTGATGATGGGTGATTTGGATGGACAGTTGCATTCCACTCCTCGCATGGATATTAAAGAGTTTGCATTTTCCATGCTTAGTTGGAATGTTCTTAGTACACATGGAAATCCAAATTCTCCTTATGAAATTAAACATCTGACAAATGATGAGGATCCTGGAGGACCACGTCCTCATGAGGAAGACCAGTGTGATTATTTCTTTGAGGTTTTTCTTGGTCAACAATGGTGTAAATTTCATCAGGATTGTCATCATTCTAGGTTAATATGTTGGGAGTATGGAATCTGATTTTGGCAAGCCTATCTATAGCTCTATTAGCTTCTCTATAGGTATGTTGGAAGAAAACTTCTTGTATGTCAAGGATTAAATATTGGCTCATTCAATGTAGTCCTTGACTCTCTAGTATGGAATTTTATTATTTTTCTTGAGGTAGCTGATGATATTGAGAGAGTATCCTTCAAAAATTAGTCTGTTGGAAAAGTTCTTGGTGAGGGAAAGACCGCTCCACATGCTCTTGGCCTTAGCAACATGGTTGGTCTAGTCCCCCAATACCTCAGTGAAAGTAAGGATGACTTCCTCTTGGTGGTTTCTAAGGAAACCTCTTGCTCCTGCTTTCGCTGGGTTTCCTTTTCTAGCTCCATTGAAATTCAGTTTGAACTAGCCCGTCGGAGGAGGAATCCAATTTAAATTGATTATTTGGTTTATGGAAGGACTAAAATCCTCTAAGGAAAGGCCAAGAAAACTTCCCAGAGCAATCTCAAACTTGGAGGCAGGTTTGGGGGATGAGGAAATGAGGAAAGTATTTTCTTTGGCATTGGCAAGGATTTTACAAGAGAATAGCTCAGGGATAGTCAGGCATTGGGAGAATACTCTGGGATTTCTTTCATGCCATACTTACCAAAGGAAATGGTGGAGGTAAATTTTCCAGAATAATTTGAGGCAAGGATCAAGAAAGGGGGAGGTCCAATGGATAAAAAGGTCAACTATGGAGCATAGTTTATCCTAGAGGATGTGGAAGGATTGGAAAATAGAGTCAAGGATGGATGAGGAGAAGGGGTAGTGGATGAAAATGTGAGAGTGGGACTCCCAGACATTGAGGCATAGAGAGCATCTATTGGGGATGGTAATGCCTTTCTTGTTCAAATTGTCTATAGTCAAAATTCTTTCTTGGATAGTAAGCCAGGCAAAGAAAGACACTTTGGAAATAAGGTATTTGATCCAAATGAGGTTGAAAAGTAGTAGGATATCCTCATTATCAAGGAGAAGAATAGAGGCAAATTTAACAGTGAATTCTCCACTCTCTAAATGTTCCCAAATGAAATTATTAGTGGAGTTAGTGGATGTAATTATGGTAGAGTGTGGGAGGGAATTCAAGATTGATGATTCGTTAGGGAGGGTAGTGCACCTAATGGTTTTACATATGGAAATGTTGTTCTAGGTAAGAAGGAAGTCAAAGACTTTTTGTCCTATCCTAGAATCTATGCAGGCTTGGAGTTTAGATAGGATAGGATCTTCAATCAGGGGATTTTATGAAATCCATTTGTCATTCCAGAAATATATTTTGTTGCAATCCCATAGTTTCCATCTTAGACCTTTCTTTAGAATATAACTAGTACTGATGATAGAATTCTAGAATGTGGATCCTCTAGAGGCAGCATCATCGCTGAAGAAATTAGTACCTTGTAAATATTTCCTTCTGAAAACTCTAAGGGTTGGTCTATCTAACTCCTTCTGACCTCATATTTATCTATAAATATAGATATCTATCTCTTATTCTATATCTCTCTCCCTTTTTTCTACCATACAAAAACTTTGCCAAAATACTCTAGAATCGCATCTGACAATTCTACGCTATACAATTAGCAAAGGACAACTTCAGACATTCATTCGAACAAAATTTTTGGTCCCACGGTAAGAAAAGGTTTGATTCACCTCCTAACCTATGAATATGAGATCCAATTCACCCCTTCCATGTACCACAACAAATTTAGTAGGCAAGCTTTATTATATATTTTTATAGTGTTTTATGCAATTTTCATCATGTTTCAGCAAATTTTTCCTTTGGGTATTTTTATCTTTTATCAAAAATGGGATTGACTAAGACAAGACCCCAAACCCTCTAACCATATTTTTCAAGCCTCCAAAAATAGGTGCAAGAGATCACAAACAACAAAAATCAACAAACTAGTGGTGGTTTGCAAACCCATTTTCACTAAGAAATCTCGAAAGAAACCATCAGTGTTTGATGTTCACGAAGAAATATTGGGAAATCACCATTGTAACCCATTAAAGTTTGAATGAATAAAAAGCATCACTCTGGACATTACATTTATTTTATGTTATATGTCTGATAAAATGTCATCTTTCATCTGCTTTAAGAAGATCTAGGACAAGAGAAGTAAATATCAATGGAAATCTATCTACTCCAGTAATGTCTCAGATCCTTGGTGGGCTACATTTAAGGAGATTCAATATATGAGAATGCCTCATGTAGAAGGGCCTATGCCATATAAGTTTCACTTGATAAGCTTCATATTGCTTTTCCCTTCATGTCTCCCTATTTCCTTATCCTACCCTTTCTTCTACCTTCCCATTCCATTTTTTGCTTGCAACTCTTTGGGTTGATGACAAATTCTTATTTGTCTCAACTATTTCTTGTTGCTCCTTCTTCCTTGCATTCCTTAGTTAGATTTTTTCACTTTAGGTTGATGTTTCCACTTCTTGTCTTTCTTCTTCCCTTCCTCTCTACAAATTCTTCTATGCTTTCTTTCCCCTCTGTAGTATTCTAGCTCTCTTTCCCTTCCCTATTCTCCCTATCTTCGCTCCCCATCCCCTGGTACTTCTTCCTTCACTCTACTTATTGTCGTATTGGGTGAGTTGATTCCTCTGATATTATCTTGTGTACTACAACCTCCTTGTGTAGTTTTCATATGTACAACTCTCTTTCCTCTTTGTTGTTCCTTCCTTTTCATTTTCTCTCTATTTTGAACGCCATATTTCCTAAGTTTTTTGGGTCCCTCTTTTCCATAAGTTTTAAATCCCTATGAGTCTCCAAAAATATGGGTTAAATTTTACACCCTTCAAAGGCTCATAGAATTTTTGAGCATTAGTGGTTAGGCGAAAGATGGAGGCAACAATGATGAGGCCCAAAATAACTTAATTTTCTCATATTTTGAACATCTAAATACTACCTTGAAAAATATGATATTATTTTATGTCAATTATGTGATTATATGTATTATTTATTAAGTGTTTGTACGATTTATTGTATAGGAGCACTATACCCTGTTTTGACTATTTTTTAGCATATTTTACTTTGTTTTTGCATGATTTGTTAGTAAAATGTGTATAATAAATTTAATAGCTAATAAATTAACCTATGGTTTGTGGTTGTATAAGATAAATTGAATTTTTTCTCACTCTAAATACAAACTGGTAAGATGATTGGGTGCCAAATACACCATTTTGCTATAAAATAGGACATTCTAGCTACAACAATAGTCTCATACAAATTCCAACCACCTATCATGATAAAGGGAGGCATGGAATTTGTCAAAAGTAGTAAATGGAAATGATGGGAAACTATTAAGGTAGACTTAGGAAGACTCCTAATCCACTTGGCAATTATTTCATGTGGTCCAAATGAGAGCAATAAGACAAGGGAAAATTTTTAGGAACGACTAGAAACAACATATAAAAACCAAAATTGTGCAACTATTAAGGAGGTCACGTACCAGGTTAAGGGAGACACGTGTAAATAATTGTACTATGTCTAAAAATAAAGTAAATACCAATTTAATGTTTGAACGTGTTCCAACTCAATTGGAATTAGTAGCAACAATACAATCCTATTGCTCTGCCTTATATTTTGGAGTTGCTTCAAAATGAAGGGCAGAGTTGAATTGTTTCGATAGAAAAGATAAAAATGCATCCACTTCAGAAGGAGAAATGAAGAATAAGGTAAAGTTAGGTGTGAAAAATGATCCTAGGCTATTTTTAACTTTTTCCACCAGTTGGAAGATGCAAATCAAATGCTACAATAGATTTATATCTCAATATAGACTAGATCTCCTATAATAAAGTAGGTAAATCAGAAATAACTAGTAGGGAGGGTTGATTTAGTGATTGTAAATATTTTTGTAGTAAATTAGTATATATAGGATGCTTCCTAAAAATTTTAGGTAGTACATAGATAAAAAGAGTCCAGTTAGAATTCAGTAAGTCAAAGAGCAAAAGAAGTCTTTTGTAACCATTATGTTTTAAATTCAAAATAAAGTACAATTTCTTTTATGTGTGAAATAATGAGTTCATGAGTAATTAGTTCTTAGGATTGAAGTAAAAATTTATCTCTCTGGACCAAGGATCAAGGACCCACTCTAAGGATTGAACTGAAGGAGCAAAAAGTGTAGGTTTTTGATTAAATATGTTTTTGCAGCATTTCTATCAAATTATTGCTTTAATTTGTGCAACATTACTATCCTCTATTTTAGCATAATTTGTTTGATGTTGAAGAGTTTGATTTGTGTTAGAATATTTGCAATAGGTTGAACCCTTTTTTTGAACATGTTTTTAATACCCTATTTTTTGTAATTTTATTTCTACAGTAATTTTTGACAAGTTTTCCAGCAACATTCATTGACAAGTTTTTGCAGCATTTTTTATAGTTTTCAGCATTATGAATTTTAGCATGATGATTTCAATTCAAGAATTTTTCTTTCCGAGTTATTTCCATTAGCAAGAGTAAATAGGATTTTCAATTATGCAAATGTTCAATTATACAATTGCAGTTTAGAATTGTCAATTATTTGCAACTGTAGCTTAAAGATTCAATTTCTGCAATTTCAATTTTGTCAAGTAAAAATAGTTTTATTTCTCCAATTTAGGATTAAAGTGACCTTGAAATACCAACAACCATATATTTCACCAAATAATCTTGTAACCTAACTTCCTGAACTATAATTTTCCAAAACTTGCTATTGTAGACAACATTGGACATGGCCCTAGATTTGACAATCATAAGAATTAAATGATGGCAATAATGATACTCATCATTTTTGGCAATGTTGCCAGGGACCATAGGTGTTGCTAGTAGGTAACACAATAAAACCAATTTTTATTATTAAAGTTGTAAACTTTTAAAGTTAAAATATTGAAAACAACAACTTGCATGATAAATAGTTGCAAAATATAAAAATTACATTTCAAAATATTTAAAAAACAAGCATGAATGAATTGGTTAAGGTACGAGCAAGGAATATTGATCAAGTCTAGACCTTTTCCTATCATAAAGAGGTGATCTTCACTCTTAGGTGGTGAATTTCTTATGTTTGAGATTATTGATAGAATTAAAAGAGATCCATCACCTTCATTATCAGGAAGTATTGAGTCTCTTGAACAAGAAATATTAGAGGAACCATCTGCTAGTACTCCTCCACCTACTCCTTTTGTATCCATACCATCAGGATAATTTAGAGAAATCTATACCAAGTGTAGGAATGATATTATGGCATATTTGCAAGGAAACCAAGATAGAGATAGTAATATCCATAATCAAGTAGATAATCCTCCTTCTAGGACTTTTGAATACCCCATTTTATTGAATCCTACATAGAATTATCCTATGAAAACAATATCACCTTTAGTACTTTCAACCTTCAAGGGGTTGTATCTGAAGATCCTGACCAATTCTTGTTTGAGTTTAAGGTTGTGTGTTAGACTTATGATTATGTAAATGACAACCAAAAGCTTAAAGTATTTCCTTCTACACTCAAATATGTAGCTTTATGCTGGTTTATGAGTCTAGAACCTAAATAAATCCAAACTTGGGAAAAAATGGAGAACAAATTCTTGGATAAATACCAAGAATATTACAGGGTAAGAAACAAAAAAGATTCGAGGTATAGACCAATTGGTTCAACCAAACCCTATAATGGGAATGGAATTCCAAGGTTCAAATATTGAGCCTTGTTGGACTAAATGCTTGTCCCTTTCCTAGTGCTTTCAGAAACGTAAAATGTTTAAAATGATTGTGGCATGGTGGTTATAGGGGTAGACTACATGAAGATTTGTGTGGCAGCTTTCAAGGCAGACAATGCAGAATACTATGGCAGAAATAAAAATCGAACAACCTACCTGGATTCATGGTGGCTATCGATTTTGCCATGTAAATTAAAAAAAAAATAGAAAAGATGAATTATTTTGAATCAAACAAGAAGATGATGAGAATTTAGAAGATTATCTTGATAGGTTTGATTTTATAACCAAAAATATGTAAGGCCATATTTTTGAGAGGATTACAAGATAATTCCAAGGAAGTATTGGATTTAATGGGTAAAGGAGATGTGAACACCCTTGATATTGATGAAATTTTAGAATTATGTAAAAATTACTCCCACACAAGGCAAAGAAGACAAAAGCAGAGTACTAATAGTAATGAGATTAAAGAGCTAATGGAGGAAATGACCAAAATGAAAATTGATATTTTTGTGTAATTAAATGCCACATTAGGGGAGAGGAATATAAAATCTAACTCTACACCATCCCTAGCCATCTAATGCCTAAGATGCAGAAATAAGCATTCTCTACAAGATTGTCCCTTGAAAAAAACTTCTATTTCATCTATTTGTAGTATTTTTTCAAAGGAATATATCACTAATAAATGGAATTTGCTTTCACAAATCATAAATATCTTGGAAACACAAACTGAGGAACTCAATTTTATTGGGAAAAAATAGGGGAAATTTTTCACAATACCAACATACCCCATATTTTCCCCTAATATGGGAATAAAATCCTTGGAATATGCCATGGGGTTATTCATAACCACCCGAACAGTCTTGGAATCATCCTCCTTGGGTATATCCTAAATATTGGTCATAATTTGGATGGACGAATACACCATGGAATCAAACCAATCCACCTTGGATGTAAACCCAACCTCATGGACAGATTTGGGGATAACAATATCCATCACATCAAGGGAAGCAAATATATCAAGGGCAAACATAGTTTATTTGCTGCACCTTCTCAGAATTTTTCTCAAGGGAGAACCCAACAACAAAAACCACAAGTAAAAAAACCACCACTTCTGGACCAACCTATGGCCAATCCAAATAATATAAGATAGGTAGCCCCTATCTATGTAGCTAATTTTGATAAAAATATTACAATAAATATCATGGACTATAGAAAAATCTAGTTGTGCTTAGGAAATACATTACTTGATCCTATTTCACCCATTATTGAATAAATAATAAATGAGAAACAAGTATCCTCTAGTCAAAAAAAATAGAAATCAGATCTGGATAAAGGAAAAGAAAAACAAAAAATCTGCACATAGAAAATTCACCTTCTTTAGAGAAAATACCATATCCTGAAAGATTTAAGAGTTCTGAAAATAATCCTAAATTAGACTTAGTAAAAGAGCTTAAAAATCTGACTATCTCACTTCCTTTATTGCAAGCAATCAAGGATGTTCCTCTAATCAATAAAACAGTTCAAAATTTGTGCATAAAAATATCAGGTAGATAAAAGAAGTATTTTTCTAAAACTATGCAAGTAGAAGAAAAATTGGCTGACCTACTTTCTAGGAATCTTGTCCCACCAAAGTATAGTGATCTAGGAATTCCATTTGTCACCATAACTATATGACAAATGCCTATTTCTAATTTCTTGGTTGATTTAGGAGCAACTATCAACATAATGACCACAGATACAATGTACAATTAAACAATCTACATCCTACATCTACTATCTTGGAGATGGTTGATAGGTTTATTGCCAAACCAGAAGGTATTATTAAGGATATTCCTCTAATAATTTATTCATGGGAATACCCTATTGATTTTTTGGTATTGTAGCCTTGTATTATATTAGGTAAGCCTTGGCTTGCTACTGCAGTTGCTTTCATAGACTGTAGATCATGAGAGATGATAATTTCTAATGGCATTGATTTGAAAAATATTTCTCCATATCCACCTGCAAAACTTTCAAAAAAAGTTTTAGGTCAGTTATGGTAATCAAAGAACATATTGAAGAGATAAATTCACATGAAAGAGAGATTTTTGAAAATGAAACTATCCTAGTAGAAACATTGCATGAACAAGGACTTGAGGATGAACCAATAAATGTTCATTGCTTGTTGTGTAATAATTATGATCATATATATGAACACTTGTCATCCATTCCATTGTAGGAAATTTCTTTCACATTGCCACATGGATGGCATCATCACCTTATTTCTTCTTTCCATTATCCTAGGCAAGAGTTGATTCCATCAGGATTTACTATTGGTAGAGACACAAGAGTATTTTATTCTCTTAAACCACACCACTGTCCACTAAAATATTTAGTTATTAAATATAAGGAAGTTGATTCTATCCACCCAGGGATAAAATAGATTGGAGTACAACCAGGAAAAATCTTTAACATTAACAACTAACTTACTGATGAACAAGAAGTAAAATTATTTGTTGTCTTAAAATAACATGTTTGAGCATTTTCTTGGGACTATAAATATATGTCAACAATTTTTCTTGATGTATGCACTAATAGGATATACATTTAAAATGTAAAGCCTATGAGATAGCCCCAAATATGGTTAAATCCTTCTCTAAGAGATATTGTTAAGGAAATAGAAAAACTCTTGGAGGTTGGATTCATATATCCAATTTTAAATAGCCGATGGGTTTCTCCATTGGTTATCATGCCAAAGAAGAATGGGAAATTGAGTTTGTGTGTAGATTATTACAAATTGAAAAAAGTCACACATAAAGACCACTTTCCATTACCATTCATAGATCATGTGTTAGATACACTCACAGGAAAGAAGAATTTCTGCTTTCTTGATGGTTTTAGTGGGTATAACTAGATACAGGTTGCACCTAAATACCAGGAGAAAACTACCTTTACTTACCCATGGGTAAATTTTGCTTATAGTTTTTTACCCTTTGGACTATGTAAGCCCCATCAACTTTCCATGGAGCTATTTTGGCAATTTTTTTATATTTAACCACATAAAACATATTACTTTACATGGATGATTTCATAGTTGGAGAAACCTTTGGTTTTACTTTGGAATATATTGATAAGGTTTTAACTAACTGTGAAACTTACCATCTATCCTTGAATCCCAATGAATTTTTATGATGATGAAGTAAGGTATTTTTCTTGGTCACCACATATCTTCTAATGGGATCAAGGTTGATCCAAAGAATATTAAAATCATTAAGAACCTTCTTCCTCCCAAAATCCAAAATGATGTCAAGATTTTATTAGGACACATTGGATTTTATCACAGATTCATTCTAAATTTTAGTACAATAGCAAATCCTATGATTGCATTATTGACTAAATATTTTGAAATTAACTGGACTAAAAAATACCAAGAATATTTTGATGCTTTGAAAGAAAAACTAACTACTCCACCTGTGTTAATAGGTCCTAATTGGGGATTTCTATTTCATATCCAAATCGATGCCTCTAATACTGCAATTGGAGAAGCATCAGGACAAATATAATATGAGGAAAATTATTCCATCTACTACATAAGTAAAAATATTACTAGAGAAGAAAATAATTATACTACTACTAAAAATAATTTTTTAGAAGTAGTATATGTTGCATAAATTTATTCTTATTAACATAAATCATTCACCAATATGCAGAAAATATCAAATCATTCATCCACAAATAATTATCCACAATAACAATCCACAAATGAGAGAAAGGTAAATAATACCCTTAAGGTAGGGAAACACCAATAATACTCCTTAAGGAAGGAATCACTCCACAAGATCTTCCAAGATGAGAGAGCCACTCAAGGAGGATAAAGTTCCATAATCCACTTCATGGACATAGAAAATTACATAATATTCATCTCCATTGATGATTACAATGACAAATATCTCTTCTTTATATATCCATCTTATTATTTTACTTTTGGGAGCCTACTACTAATATAATATTATATTATAATATAATATAATATTATAATACAATCAAATTTGGGTTATGTGTGGCCCATGCCAACCCTTATACAATATAATAATATATCCCCAAATATCTATTCCTAGGTACCCTACCAATATATACCATCAATAAATTACGTCATTATATCACTAGTTATCAAGTATTCATCCAAACTGATCATTCAACCATCAAATACTTGATGAACAAACCCATGGTTAGTGCATAGATCATTCGTTGGTTGTTACTATTACATGAGTTTAACATTACAATAGTAAATAAACCAGAGAAAGAAAATGTAGTAGCAAATTTCTTATCAAGGTTGAATAATACAAGAGTAGAGTAATTAGTTGAGGATAGGTTTTTGGATGAAAAACTATTTACTATATCAGTACAATCACCTTGGTTTGCATATACATCTAACTTTTTGGTAATAGGAAAAGTTCCTTCTCATTTCACTTCCAAACAAAAGAAGTAATTGGTAAGAAAAAGTTCATATTTCAAAGGGATAAAAGGTCTATTTTTCAAATGTGATCCTGACCATGTTTTACGCAGATGCATTTGAAATGATGAGGTGTATGATATCCTCTTTGATTGTCATTATGAACCATCAGGAGAAAATTATTCAGTAAAAAGCATAGTTCAAAAAACTTTAGGTACTAGTTATTGGGCCCAAAATGGCCACATACTTAAGAAATTTTTTGAAAATTTTGTCTAAGTCATGGAGTTCTCATTCCACAAAATGTGCAGTATTTTTGGAGCGGATCCGCAACAAGGGTCACAAATCTGCCCAACACTAAGCAAGTTTTTGCACTTGGAGCAATTCCGCAAGGTTTCCCATATTCTTGGCTTCGAACTGGTGATGCATCCTAAATTTGTAAAACTTTTTGAAGAAGGATGACATCAGTAGAAAATAAGTGTGAATTGGTGATCGCTTGATATTTTGAATACCTTGCGAGCGACTAAGTGTTGGAGAGCCCAATTTTGGAGAGCGCATAGAAAATTTTTCCCAGAATGGTGACAAGGTGGAATGCTATGAACATAGTAGATGCAGATTCATGATGAAGGATATTTTTGACTAACTCTCTTCTAGAATGACAACAAGTAGTGATGTACTCTAAAGTTAGTGCATATTGGAGGAAGTCACTTTGTATTATAATAGGTACGAAATGGGGTTCACAAGCCAATGTACTTGTTTTTATTTGGAATGGAATCTGTAAGAGTTTCAAAGGAGATATGATGTCATCAAATTTTTTGTGTGGATTAGTGAATGCTTCATGGCCAATGAATAAAAACAAAGGATGAGGAGCTGATTCGATCTTGCTTAACTTCCAAAGCATTTAATACCTAATTGATGTTTCGTAGTTTCTAAGGTAGGAAAGATGATGTCATCAATTTTTAAGAGCAAAATGGCACTGTATTCTCCCCTGCCATTAAACCAAGCTTATATCATATTAAATCATAGCCATAATATGGTGGAGATCGATGGTGGATATTTTTCTAAGAAATTTGAAGTATATAAAAGTATTTCTTCATTGAAGTTATAACATCCAGTTGGAGGAGGAAGCTGAAGCATCAAGTATTTCAAGAATATAGAACCAGATATGGTTATATATCGATGGTGGTAGAAGGCTTCCAAGAAGGATCAATGATGTATATGAAATATCCAATGGCCAAAACTCTAGTTAGTGTTGAACGAACAACAAGTTGTAGACAGTTCGAGATGCCATGGTGGTCCACTTGCAATGGATTTCTTGAAGGATGAACCAGTAGGAGAATACCAGTAAGAACTATCTGTTAAGCTATCAAATTTTAATATTTGTAATGTTGCTTGTTATTTTAATTTTAAAAAACTATAAATAGAGGTCAAACCCTCATTTCTAAGGGTTGGCTCTAGTGTGTTTTCTTGTGCTACTATAAATATTTCCAAGGACTAATGAAAGGAGCATTACATTGATCTTCACCTCAAAGCTTGTGTCTTCATATTTGATATCAAAGGTTTGAATTCTTAAGTTGTATTTTTGTGAATACTTAAATGGTTAGTTTATGCCAAATTAATGTATTACTACCTGTTAGGGTAATTGAAATTTGCTTCTGAATTTCATATTTATTGTTAGGGGGTGCATTTCTATAAAATCTAGATATTGGTAAATTTTGTTATTTGGATTATCATTGTTTGGATATTGAAATTACTCCCCATTATATTTCTCTATTGTTTGTTAATGAATGAAAATATATTTAACTTGAGATAATGTTGATCTGAGTAATGTGTCTTTAAATTGATTTTTTGGAGCTTTTTGTTGTAGTGCAATGTTGTTAGCCTATTCGTCCACTGTTTTTCACATATATCTAACCCTAACATTTTATTACCCTAATATCAAAACCCCAAGTGAGCATAATTGTGTCAACATCCTATTTAAGTTGACAAGAAACCAACCTACTCTAGAGGCTGGATCATAAACTCTATTTTGGTCCATCCAATGTTGAATGTTGATTTGTAGCTATCGAGTGTAAGCCTATACAGAAAGTAGGAAGACAGATATCCATAGTATTGAGTAAAACTTGATGCAATTCAGTGCCCAAATTTTTTTGGTACGCCCGGTGGGACCAGTTCACAAGGAACACGAAACCCATCATATGAGTTATTGTTTATCTCTACCCAAAGGAATAAAATTTTGGTGAATTATCTTGACCTTATAAGCGGATAATAGCAAATTCACCTGGCGAATCCCTAGTCCTTAAACCCAGAAAAATAATTACCCATGTAGACCAGTTTCCTTTCATGTATACCAGGTATTTCAAAAGGAATAACATTGAATCCTATTTTTATTGTGAGTTACCTTATAGAGGGTCTACTATTATCAAAATTTTGAATCAAGACTTCCCCTTAGAAGAGGGGCATTCTGAGGAAAACCTTGTAGTTAAGCCAATAGTCCCTCCAATAGGATCTGCACCTAGAAATATGGCATAAAATGTGGCCCCTAATCAGCCATTACAAAAATACCCCAGCTAGAATACAACTGGTCCCCTAAGATTAGCCCAAATGAATGCCATTCCCCAGGCTGTATCCAAGGCTATCTCCACTTATGATGGATTTGGGAAGTCAACCTATGAGCACTGTCATGATATTTTAAACTTGGAAGCAATTCACAACATAAAATAATATTGGCCCTATCCTTTAGAAGAAATATTTTGCATTGGTTTAGAACCCTAGAGGATAATACCATCACTTCATGGAAAGCATTGGCCGAGCCTTTTGTGGAATAATTTAATGAATCTTTTGACCCCTTATCCCTTCTTAACCATTTTACATCAATGCAAAAAACTCAGCAAGAAACTATCTCAAATTTCAATTTGAGATTTAGTAGAACACAAAAAAGAATTCCTCCCACAGCCAGGCCAACTACATTTTTGGCATATATGTATTATATTCAAGCTCTTGGATTAGAGATAGGGTTGCAAACATAGAAATCTAGATTAGAGATCTTCCCCCGAGTTTATAATGCATCAGTTCATGCTGAGAACATCCTAATTAATGCGGGAATACTCCCCCCTAAAATTGTGCTACATTATAACATAGAAACCACTGGTGGCCAAAGCCAAACTACAAACCCTTCTTACATGTATCCCCTTTCTTTATCATATCCATATCCACAAATGAATGCAAATACTCAACCAAATACAACATCCTTTGTAGCTCCTTTTCCTCCTCTTCCTTCTCAACCATATTAGGAGTTTTTTGCTATTCTTGATATACAAAATATTCTGAAAACTCTGAGTAATAGAATGAATTCAATGGAAAATAAAGACAAAAAAATGTCACAACATAGGAGGTTTCCATATGTGAACAATGATCAGATACTTGGTCCTAGTAACATTACTAGGGTCAGAGTGAATGCAGCATATGAGGAACCAAAATGTTCTTCAAATTCTACTCTTGCAAAAGTTTGGTGTTTAGTATGTAATGATCCCCATGACTCATAGTCTTGTGTTATGTACCAAAAACATATCCAAAAATCTATGGATCAAGCTAAAATAAATCAAAAGGGGAGAGTAAACATGTTATGGCAGTCTGATCAAATCATGGTTGGAAAAGAGTTGTATGAACTAGCACATATATTTCCAACAATGCACATATATAATACTTATTTCTCCACCTTATGATTCATAAATATTTGTTCAACCAAACACCTTAAACAAGAAATAATATCACCATACCTCTTAACTTGATTTGATGAATATGTGCCCTCAAAACCATAATCTTTTCAAATTTAATCAAAAAATTTGTGGCCTACCAACATGCTACCGTTGTGACTCGAATCGACCATGCAAGCTAGGCTATCATATGGGCTAGCTGCCCACACAAGACTTATAATGTGCAAAATATGATTTGACATCCTCTTTCGTAGATAGTTTATTTTTCAATAAAACTCCAAGAAAAATGAACCTACTATACCTTAAACCTGTGACATCTCACCTTCCATGACTTGCGCATGACCTGCCTACCAGCCGGGCTAGCCGCCTAGTTGGAAAACTTGTGTGCTACCTCATTTTTAAATCATTACCCCTACTTTGAAATGTGTGTGCTTGTATTTTCCTCTCTCTACCCTCAACGAATGGCGTGAATCATGCTTAATCAAAAACCTTGGCAAATGAATTATTTTTCTTCCTTTAATATGCAATTCGAACTTTATGAAGATGTCGACTCTCTTTATTTCCACCATTTGAATTTGAATTTTTATGCCTTTCAAAATTCAAATTTATTTTTATTATAATATTTAAACCTTGGTTTTAAATATTATAATATTTGCTTGTGAACCTTTGTCAAATGATATTCTTTTCAACCAAATAAAGTCTTATCTTTTTCTTGCTAACATAACCATGGAAAATATTTTTCAATCAAATGAAACCTTATCTTTTTCTTGCTAACATAACCATGGAAAAAAAATTTCAATCAAATTAAACCTTGTATTTCTCTTGCTAACATAACCATGAAAAATCCTTTTGCCTTGACAACTATTGTACCTTTGACATCAATATTTCTACCTCAAGAATCCTTTGATGATATTTGTCTTGCATTTTATTATTTCAAAATTGAACATAAATCTCAATAATTTTACCTTTGACATCAATGACGACCAATATACTTAATATTTCCAACATAGGGTGATATGGCAAGGTTTTTCTATGTTTTATTTGATATATTTTAACAAGTATTCAATTACTTTGGAGAGAAATTGAGAACCATGATATGAAACTAGTTATCTAGGTGCTCCAAAGAGTTGCATAATTTGTGATTAAATAAAATCAACAACTGTTTTATCTTGTGCTCGTGGCAAGGATTTTACTTCAATACACTTGGTAACGTAATTTGTGCACACAAGTATGTGTTTATTTCCTACATTCGAATGATCTATTGGCCCAATAAAATCAATACCCCGTTTCTCGAATGGTTTGAACATTATTTGTGGGACCAAAGGCATCTCCATTGCAGGTGTAGGTTTACTACCCCTTTGACAGACATCACATCTATCAATAAATTTATGGGTATCCCTATTCATAGTAGGCCAATAATAACCTTTTTGAAGTATTTTGCTAGCTATTATTTGGGTTGCATAATGAACTCCACAAGGTTCTTCATGTGTTGCTCTAATTATGTCATATACATCCTATTATTTCACACATGTCCTAATTACATGGTTCGGGAAAACACTTAAAAAATATTCCATTAGTCCATATATAAGTGGCACTCGGATGTATTAATTTTCTACACTCATGCAGTGTAAAATTTTGAGTCATTTTTACCGTTACCAAATAGTTTACAATATCAACATACCAAGGGGTAAAATAAAAAGAGCAAATACATGTTCATTCGAGAAATTATCAGGAATTAAATCATCATGATTAGATATTTGCATATGATATAAATGATCTGCAATGATATTATTCTTGTCTGTTGTATCTATAATTGTGACATCAAATTCCTACAATAAGAGAAGCCATCTAACCACCCTTTCTCATACTATAGCTTTATTCATCAAGTACTTAATGGTAGAGTGATCAGTGTGAAAAAATACTTCATACCCTGTTATGTAATGTTTAAAATTATTAATGGTATGGACTACAACTAAGAATTCCTTTTTAGTAACTGTGTAATTAAGTTCAAACCCATGCAAATTTTTAATCACATAATAGATAGCATAAGGTATTTTGTTGTCTATATTTTGTAGTACTACCCTTATTGCATATCATGAAGTATCACAATGTATATGAAAGGTCAATTCCCAATTTAGTCCCCTTAGAGTTGGATTAGTTGTCAATTTATATTTTATAACTTTAAAGGATTCTTGACATGCTTCAGTCTAATTAAATTTACTTTATTTAGTTAAGAGCTTAAGCATGGGAGAAGAAAATTTGCTAAAATATTTAATGAATCTATGATAGTATCCTACATATCCCAAAATGCTCCTTACCTCCGTTCATATTTTTGGAGGTTAGAGGGATTGAATAGCTTGGATTTTTGCAGGATATACTTAAACACCTTCCTTTGATATGTAATGTCCTAAAACAATACTTCTCCTTACCATCATGAAGCACTTTTCATGAATTAAATATAGGTTTTGTTTTTGGAATCTAAATATAACTTTTTGTAAACTTGATAGAGTTTCTTCAAAAGTGTTACCATAGACTGTGAAGTCATCCATATAGAGTTCTACACATTCATTAATAAAATCAGAAAAAATAGCTAAAACAACCCTTTGAAAAGTAGTAGGTGCATTGCATAATTTGAAAGGTAAAATTTTATAAGCATAGGTACCTATAGGACATGTGAAAGTAGTCTTTTCTTGGTCTTCTTATGCTATTAAGACTTGATTGTACCCACTAAAACCATCCAAAAAGCAAAAAAAAAATCCAGACAAGGTATCAAGAACATGATCAATGAACCAACAAAGAGAATGACCACCACCATTCAAATATTAGAGGCAGAGACAATATGAGGAAGAAGAGGGAGATGGAGCCAATAATGGATATCCCAAAAGCTCCTAGGTTGAGGAGGAGGAAGATCAACATTCTCCACCTTGATAAAGGAAGAATGTACCTTCAAGACCTCCTCCACATCAGCTTAGGGAGGAAGACTTTCTATCCTCACAAGCCTATAAGGCCTTCACTAAGAAAGTGAAAGCAATCAAGAGGCAAGGCGTGAATTTTAAAAATTTGACATTGAGAAACATTCATGATGAGCCTTTGGACCCCTCGATGCCTACTCCAACATATCCTAAGAATTTTGACATACCCAGGCTAGATAAATTCAAATATGACGAAGATGTGCAACAAAATGTCACAAGCCTTTTGGACATATGCTTCCATATTACAAGCAATGATGCCTTGCTTTTGCATACATTCATCAAAACCCTCTCAGGCCCAGCTTAGAAGTGGTTTAATTAGTTCAAGAAGCACAATTTCACTAGTTTTGAGCAACTGGTTGATGCCTTTCTTGAACAATTTTCTTTTGGCATCAAGAAGCATGCTAATATTTCTGATCTAATTATGCTAGCTTAGTGCGATGATAAGCCAATCCTAGAATATGGAAAGAGATGGAGGAGATTAATGGTAAAGTTGCCATTCCCCATTCCTGATATAGAACTAACACAGATGTTCAAGTAGAGTTGTGCTAATCATATCTAATTATTGTTGCAACTATAGCAGTATGAGACATTTTAGGAAGCTTTGGTGCAAGCCAAAGTAATTGAGTATATCAAGTTGCAAGAGGGCAACTTGAAGCTCAAATATAGGAATGAGGAGTACAATAAGAGCTCCACAAAACATCAAGGCAAGCAGGTTCATGTCAATCAGGTGGTGTTAAACCTCCAAAGATAAGATAAGGGGTAATAAAAGTAGAACTATTAGGCCCAATCTCCTCCTGTGCAATACGAGCAACACAAGAATAATTACAAAGTAAAAAATAGGGAATAACGCCCACCTAGCTAGTTCATGCCTTTGATAGAATCTTTGACATCGATATTCCATCAATTGTGTGAGGCTAAGGCAATTAGGTGGCCCAATATTAAGTTGATCGATCCTAACTAGCCCAAGCTAAAGGGGTATCAGGATGATCTATTTTGCATCTTCCATTGTGTGAAGGGCCACGAAATTGAGGTGTGTTGGTCCTTCAAACATATAGTGCAAAATATAATCAATAAAGGTAAACTTTTAGTACCAAATAATTCGTAGGTACCCAAAAACCAAAACATGGGGATTTATAAAAATCCATTGCCAAACCATGATGCGCCATGTAAAAACATTGGCTAAGTCAACCAAGTGCACGTCGAACCACCTACCCAGGGGTTTATAAGCATGGTTAATATTGTTACTATACATGGGAGATATGATCAGTTGAATCAACCTCACACTCCCATCAGGACATAAGCTATGTCAAATCAATAGCCAGCTCAGAATATTCCAAGCCCACCAACTAGACCGATGGTGACCATATGAAGCAGGTTGGTTCAAAACCTATAGATAAATCCTACAAAGTTGTTTATTTATGAGCTGATACAACAGTCCCCCAAGAATAGGGATACTCTCATGGAAATTTTTAGGTCCATAAAGTTACAGTCCTAGGACACTCAAGCATTCACCAATTTTGTGGGACACGTACAATAGTGCCAGGAGCCTATAATCCAATTCTACAATCATGAAATCATGATAGTTCCTATAGATATGGCTGACCCACCATTACATATCATCACGTGTATCAATCAAATTTCATTCAAGAGGGTCTTAATCGATACTAGTTCATCGATCAATATTATAACGACCAAGGAATTGAGTCATTTAAAGTTGTCCAAGTCACATATTATGCCCACCACATTCACATTGATAGCATTTAACAACGCATTATGCTCGATGGTTGGCATGATCGTCCTACCTATTTAGGTAGGCCTAAAGACCATCCTCGTGATGTGTCATGTGATCGAAGGCACCATGCAATATAAAATCCTTTTGGGGAGACCTTGGATTAAATAAATGCATTGCTTCCCTCCATATTACATCAATGTGTAAAATACCTTCATGAGGTATGAGTTCACATGGTGTCGTCAGATGAAGAACCCTTTAAATTCATGAATCTAGTTGATTTTCTTGGGGGTTTCATACTCCCATCAATGCACTTGTATGTTCGACCAACATCATTGGTTAAGTATCTAGGAGACAAATAAAAAGTGCATGCTCAACCATCAACATCTGTATCACACAGATTTGAGCACACTATGGCAAATTATTTGAAACCGATTGCCTCAGTAATGCTTTGGAAAGAAAAGAAGCTAAAGTAAAAATGGGTGAAAAGGTAAAGGATCATGTGCCCAAACCAGTTGTCAATGAGGCTCCCATTCCCATGGAAGTAGAGGAAACCTAGGAAAAAGTCGAGAAGGTACCTCAACCTACCTCACCTACATAATCAGTAGGTACATCCGTACTACAGGTGACTATTCATTTGGACAACATAGGGTTAGGTGAATATATTGTACATAATATCACATTTGGAACAATCCTAGAGAAATATGGGCCAATCCCATTCTCATAACTTTCCAGTTGGATTAGTAGTGCCATTAGGAGAGCCACCCAATCAAATGAACTTCATCCACATTGGATGGATTAGCTTCCTACCTGAATTCCCATGGATGAAGATGATGACAAACCATTCACAATGAATGTTCATTACCTATCCAACCCTAAATATTCCATGCACATTTTAAAATTATATCATTGGCATGGGTATGGCCTTGGTATTTTTAATCAAGGACATAATAATTCACTTGAGTCACATTATCAATTGGCAACTAATAAGTTTAGGCTAGGGTTGCAAATACTAGGACCATGATTTGCTTGCAGCATCTTTAGACCACATGTACCTTAGTTTGGTGGGTGAAGTAGATTTCAATCCTTATCACCCTGTTCCTTCCACATTTTAGAGGGATGACCAGATGGTGTCTTAATTCACCATAGAACCACCCAAGACATATCATGAGGATATCTTGTTGGACACCAGTCCGAATGATTTACCAAGAGAAAAATTGGAATAATAAATCTATGGGGCAGCTAATGATACAGGCATGCTAAATCAAAATTCTATTGTAGTGATAGATCCCAAGTTGGAAGGGCATTCTGGTGAGGGCATAATCTTTGAGATAGGTAGACCAAGCTGCAATACAGGAGAGGATAGTGATTCCTCATATAACGATCAATCAGAGGATGAGGCTAAGCCAGTTTATGAAGTAGTATTGTATCTACGATGTTTATACCCAATTTTTTTGGACAGTGATGATAGTGATCAGGATATAACCTATATGGGGCCACATTTTCTAGATCATACCATGCCAGTGGATAGTGGTGAAGTATTGTATTATGATAGTGATAATGAGGATGACATAGAGATAGACTATCTAGTACCTCCCTACTTATGTCATTGTAATGCACCTTATATGGCTGAGGACATGTGTAGAGAGATAAATCTCAACCCTCACCATGTGATCTATCACATGGTGTTTCCCGACCTACATATGTACATGGAGCTCATTGAGATGAATGATCCAATATCACAATCAGTGCATAGAGAGGACCCAGTCATCTGTATCCTGCATAGAGAGGACCCATTTGTGCCCATGTTGTTGGAGCCAAATATCGGGTATGGGAGCTGCATCGATGATGTAGATTTTTATTCATGTGGTCCTAGAGATTAATTCCACTCCATCAATATGATCTCCATTGATTTAACAACTCCACTCCATAATCCAACTGATCTGTCCAATCCATTATGTCTAAATGTAGATGCTATCGATTGGGATTAAGCTTACTCGCCTGTTGAGCCTAAATATTTCTTCCCTAACAAGGAAATGTTGCAACGATTTTATTTTGTGCTAGGTTGTGCTTATGTTTCTATCATGCTAAGTATGCTTCCAATGCAAAACCCATAAACCCAGAAGATGACATCCACTTGATCCCTACGCTTCATCATCTTGAGAAGGGATGGCACATGTCAATAGAGGAAACCTTCAATGTGGGTATCAATAATTATCCCACCAATCCAAGGAAGGTTAAATTTGGAGAGAGTCTCACTCTCGATGAGCGTTCCACCCTCATCCTTCTATTGAAAGAGAGACCTAATATTTTTGCTTGGAATTATAAATATATGCTAGGTCTAGATCCAAAATTGGTTACCCATAACCTTTCGCTAGATATTTCAAAAAAGCCAATTAGGTAGAAGCTTAGAAAGATGCATCCAATAGTAGCCTTAATGGTGAAAGATGAATTGTAAAATTTGTTGGATGTATATTTTGTCATTTCCATCGACTATTCAGAATGGGTATCCAATATGGTTCATGTAGGAAAACATGATGGAAGGATCCATATTTGTATAGATTTCAGAGACCTGAATAAGGCAACACTGAAGGATTAATTTCTATTTTTTAATATTTATGCCCTTTTAGATGTAACCATAGGTCATGAGATGCTCTCCCCGATGGAAATTTTTTTTGGATACAATAAAATTTAGATTAAGACTGAAGACCAACATAAGACCGTGTTTATAATGCCATGGGGGACATTTTGTTATAAATTTATGCCATTTGGTCTTAAAAATGCTGGTTCCACATATCAACGGGATATGACATATATTTTTCATGACTACATACACAAGATCTTAGAATATTATATCGATGACTTTTTGGCTAAGTCATTGCTGCATGTTGAGCATGTTGAGGTCCTGAGAAAGGTCTTTGATTGCCTGATAGAGCATAATGTCAGGTTGAATCCTAAGAAGTGTGTATTTGGTGTAACTTTGAGAAAGCTCTTAGGATTCATCATTTCAAAATGAGGCATTGAAGTCGATCCAATGAAGTTCAAGGCTATTTTAGAGATGCATCCCCCCACAAACATCAAGGAATTAAAAATCCTACATGGCAAAGTAGCATCCATAAAGTGATTTATCACATAATTATCAGATAAATATCAACCCATGAATCGATTGCTACACAAGGGGGTCCGATTCAAGTGGGATGAGGAATGTCAAGCACCCTTTACAAAAATTAAGTAGTACCTTGTGACACCACCAATGCTAGCTCCACCAAGGCTAGATGTGCCATTTCTATATATCGACAACCAACTTTGCATTAGGGACCATGTTAGCCCAAAATAACATGCAAGGCAAAGATAAATCCATATATTATATTAGCCAAACCTTGGTGAGTTATGAGCTAGGATATGCATATGTGGAGAAGTTGTATTTAGAAGTAGTGTTTGCTACAAAGAAATTATGACACTATATGCTAATTCATACGACATATGTAATATCAAAACAAAATCCTTTGTAGTATATGATGAGAAAGACATATCATAATACACGTATTGTGAAGTGGATCATGCTATTGACAAAATTTGATTTGGAATTCATAAGCCAAAAGTCCATTAAGGGATAAGTCATAGCTTATCAACTAGCTAAGGCACCATTGTCAAATAGTAGGCCTCTTACCATTGAGCTTTTGGATGATGTGGTCTTCGTCGTATCCAAAGCTCCTAAACCTAAAGAACTACAAATAATGCTGATATGACCTTGTTATTTTATGATCTGAGGTGTGAGAAAGGGGGTGGTTCATGAATAGTTTTTATCACATCGCAAGGAGCTCCAATGTCCTTGTCATTCAAATTAGACTTTACTTGCACCAAAAACAATGTTGAATATGAATCCCTACTTCTGGGCCTCCACATAGCCATTGTCATGAACATTAAAATATTAAAAATCTTTGGTGACTCCTTGCTCATAGTCAACCAAGTTAAGGTACTTTTTTAGTGCCAATGTCCCATGTTAAAATCTTATAAAGATCTTTCTGTTACATATCTATCTATGTTGGAATGGTATGGCATCAAGGAAATCCATTAATGGTCAAATAGATTCGTAGAAACTATGGCATATTTGGGATATTTAATCCCTCAAAATTTGTCTATTGATTTCACTACCATTCATGTTAAAACTCTCTCACATCCTGCAACAAAGCTGGAAGCCTTTGATAATAAACAGTCAATCAACATGATTAGTGTGGAACCAAAAGCTGAATGGTTCTACAGAGCTGAATACTTTATGAAGAATGCACCTTGGGGTCATTAACCTCTTAGAGTCCAATGAGGAGTGGTACTACCATTCACCACCAGGTTATTTCCTAGTCTACATTTGCACATGTAGATACGTAGGGGGAGTAAGTCATCTTGGTAGTTAAATTTGAGGCTTATCAAAGCTGGATGTAGAAAATCCAAGACTTCTTAAAACTTGGTTTGATCCCAAAGAGATTTTTGCATGTCGTAAGATGAACATTCAAGCAAAAATCAACTAAATATGTCTTGCTATGAGATATTTGTATCGACAAGGTTATGATGGAGTGCTCCTTCATTATTTAGATCCCCAAGAGTCATCTTGGGTGATTTTACAAGCTCATGATGGTACATGCAGTGGCCATTTTAGTGGCATGGCCATCTATTGGCCCACTATGGAGAAGGACTGCAATGTGTATGTCAATAAATACATCAAATTTTAGCATCATGCTAATCTTACGCACTTGCCATCGTAGGCCTTAAAACCCATCCAAGCGTCTTAGCCATTTTATCAGTGGGGATTTAATCTCATTGGTAATATTTATCCCTCATCATCAGGCCAACATACATTTATTATCATGGCTGCTGAGTATTTTACAAAGTGGGTGGAAGCAATAACCTTAACAACAATAAATAGAGCTCACATAGAAAATTTTATACTCGAGCATATCATATGTCATTTTGGAATTATATCCAAGATAGTTTTGAATAATGGAACATAATTTAAAAACAAAACTATGAGAGCTTTGACGTCTAAGTATAGAATCAAACACAATTTTATGACTCCACACTATCTGCAGGCAAACGGGTAAGTTGAGGCCTCAAAAAAAATAGTGGTTTCCATATTGAAAAATAAGGTACAAGAGCACTACAAATATTGGCATATCCAGCTACCCCTTGCTTTATGGGCTTACAAGACTAGCATTCAAACACCCACTAGGGTAACTCTATTTTCACTAGTATATGGCATTGAGGCCATTATGCCCTTACATTTGGAGATTCCAATGCTGTGTGTTGCATTGAAAGAGTTCATTGATGATGACATCGTGCGGTAAGATTACCTAGATCAATTGATGCTACTTAATGAACATTGCATGAATACCCTGGAGCATCTCTGCATTTATCAAGAGTGATTAAAGCGAGCTTACAATACCAAATTCTATCATAGAGACTTTGAGGTTGGTTATCTTGTGTTGAAAGAGAACCAATAGAGCTCTAATTTGTTTCCTGATATGCAAGACAAATTTACGGCTAATTGGCTATGACCTTATATCATATCTAAAAATATTTGTTTGGGTACTTATTTCCTAATGTCACTAGGTGGTATTGAAGAGCTTGACCTCTCAACATCATCCATATTAAGGTTTTCTATGCTTGAGAATATAGCAAAAATCACCAAGGGTTCCTAAAATTGCTTGGTCATGTCAGTTAAAGGCCCCGAGGGTTTACTTAAAACTTCTCGATCAATCCCAAAAGGCACCAAGGGTTCCTAAAACTACTTGGTCATGTCAGTTAAAGGCTCCAAGAGTTTGCCAAAAACCACTAGGTCATCCTAAAATGCTCCAAGCTCTCTTATGAGTAGTTTGGTCAATCCAAAAGCTCCAAAGGCATCTGTAAGCCCTTTGGTCATTCAGAAAAGGCTCCAACGAATTTTCTTAAAACCACTTGGTCAACCCCAAAAAGACTCCAAGGATTCCTAAGAACCACTTGGTCATCCCTAAAAGCTCCAAATGTGCTCATAATCCATTTGGTCAACCCAAAAGTGCTAAGGATTTTCTGGAAAACTGCTTGGTCAATTTAAAGTCTCCAAAGGAATGTTCTCACTGTTTGGTCAAATATAAAGGCTTAAAATCCATAAAAATTAAAAAATAATAAAATCCAAAAAAATTGGTAAAGTATAAAATCCAAAAACATTTACATTTCATTTGCATCATTGCATTTCATGTTCCACATACATTTTATCGCTGCATTGCATGCAGGAATTCTTCATTCATTGCATTATACAATAGGATGGATTGTGTTTGTCAGTATTACAAACGATGCCACATTGTATTTCAATAATGCACCGATGTATTTATCATTATATTCCATCATTCATGTGAGTAATTGTGTTTTTCAACACAACCCAAAATGTTGCTATGAAGAATATAATAGGGTTTTCTGGTCATTCAACCATACCTAGAGGTCTTCTAAAGAGTTGATAGAATGTTTGCTTCGCTTTTGTATCCGAGGTTCAGTTAGTATAGCCCTTAGTATATCAAAATCCTATCACTAATCAGCAAATTAAACAATCCTAATAAGGACTAGGGGAAAATGAAATTGACCAGGTATCCTAAGATGAAAAGAGTTATTCTTTCTTATATCCCTATGTGGAAGGTATGGGAAATATTGGAAATTGGAAAAAGGACAAGTGTTTTCCCTACCCAAAATCCCTTGATTAAATTAAAATGAGCAATATCCCAGAGTGATATCCCACATCAATCCTCAATATTGATACTCTTGATCGATATCATATATTGATATACTAAAATCGATATCCCAAAAGTAGTTCCCCAAAGGAAGTTTCTAAAGCAAATTATAAAATGTAAAATCCCAAAAAGTCAAGTCAAATGAAGACAAATTGTACAAAGGAAGAAAAATCAGTTTCAAATCTGTTGCTCAAGAAAAATAAAAGAAAGTACAAAATAAATAGTGATTATTTTCACTATCGTACAAAATAAACAATGATTGTTATCACTTTATATGAGCAAGTATCTCAAAAAATTGAAGAAAAGAAGAGAGCAAACTTGAATCCATGGAATTATCAGCACTATTGTATCTTATGCATGATGATATGTTTGATACATAAGCATCTTGATGATATGTCTGATACAATTCAAAAGCCAAATGCACCTTGTATTTAGTTATTTACCCTATACACTTGGCGGTTGTAGAGACTACACTCCATGTAATCCGACGAGATGAGTAAATAACCATAAGGACATTTGGGGCAAAATTATCATTGTTGATTTGACATGCTTATTTTTAATCCCAAGTAAGGCCTTCGAGACTGGACCACTCCATGAGAATGAGGTGTTTCATGTCATTTCCCCTATGACATATTTTTAGCAGATCATCGATAAATTGATTTAACATAAGTCTAATCAAAATTGTATTATTTTGATTCCCTAAGAAGGCTATTGCAGCCCGACCACTCCATGGGATAGAAATGTGCAATTACTATTAACAGTTGTGACCATAAGCTAAAGTAGACCTAGTCAAGTAATTAAATGCTAAATACTAAGTTTGGTCAGATCATTCATAATGGTCAAGAGACTTCATCGATTCATTCAATTGTAATTACCATCATTGACTCGTCACTTGAGGGGGTAGTCATACTTTCATAATCATAATCAAAATTAGTAGAAGATCCCTTGATCTTGTCAAAATTGTGTTTGTCCTTGTGAATCATTGCTAACAACTATCATAAGCTTACCCCTTTTCTTGGGGTAAATAGCACATATGATAGTTAGTTTGTAGCTCTCCTCATTTTATTTATATAGGCCTAAATCCTATTGTAGCACCAAATCTACCCGAATTCCTGATGATGAGTGCAAACCCTTTCAAATTAAACCTCCAATGAGTTGGAAGCAATGATTCTAGGATGTGCATCCTTTTGTAGGACCTGGGGCATCTAATGTTGATCAGATCAATGATCATCATGCAACCTTCAACATAATTTTAGGTGGTGTATTTTTACTCATGCATTGTTCGATATCACGATGCATCTCAAAATGGGAATCTGTAGATACCTAAAACACATCATGTCGATAGTGACTACTCATATAGGACATGCTACATGACCATATGGAAGATCTTGGACATACTCTAAGATAGAGCAGTGGTTTTAACCACTCAATTTGGGATCTTTGGCCTAATAAGTCTAAATCATAGTTGAGACCTGTGGTCTATAGTCTAAATCACTGCTAACACCTATAGTTCATAGGCTAGACCACAACTATCATTTGTGGTCTAGAAATGAAGTTCAGTTTACCTTCATCCAAGCCAAATCAGTTTGAACAACCATTTGTTCTAGAAGAAGATAGTTGAAGGATGGAAGATTCCATAGGATTCCAATCCAGCTATCCCAACCACCTCTTCTTGATCTTGGCTTCTCCATGAAGCCACCCCTAGCGCTTGGGTAATCCTATAAGTACCCCTTAAAATTAGGGCAAATATAAGGAGGAGGAGAGATAATTTTGATAGCAAAGCCTTGTCAAATTGTAGACTCACCAGAGTGTACTAAGATTTTTTTGTTGCCATTCATTTTCCAATTCATCAAGCACAATGTCAATTTATGCCATGGATGCCCTAAGGAGCTAGAATGCCAAGAAATACAAATTCAAGCAAATGGAGGCCCAACTATGCAATTCAACTGCAAAAATAGTCAGAGGACATCAAGGCAACCCTTGATCATCAATTAGACAAGGAATATCAGGCCCACAACCCTTGATTTGAAGGGAAAAATGATTTGGTTGCTCGTTGCGGCTGATAGCCATGGTGTACAGTGTAGACTGCTCATTTGAGTCATGGTTTGCAATTGGTGAAATATCTCCTAACTATTATTTTTGCATTATATTTCACTAGGTTAGATTAAGCGTCTTAGTGGTTTACTTAGTATTTTAGAGACTCTGACTTTCCGAATTAAGGATTTCATTAGGTTTACTTCATTATGGAAAGTAGGATATAATTATCTTATTTTTATTTTATCATGCTTTATTTCATGTAATCAATCTACTAGATAGATAGTTGTACTTTCTATTTACATATTTCCATTAATATTTTCAAGTATTGTATATGCTTAGCATGTTTTATCCACTTTCTTGATTATATTAGTGTTATGGCATATTTATGTTCACATTCCTTAAAGGGCCTCATCATGAGAGGTTGCCTATGCTATTAATTATTTTATGTTGTTTCTTGACCACAGGAAGCAGATTTGAAGGAGATTCAACCATCCAATTCCTTCCTTAATGTGAATAAGAGGGTCAAATCCACCCTAGAGCAGTTCATGTCATCCCAAATGGCCTGAAACTCACATTTACCCTTGAGAGGGAATATATTGCTTTTTCTAATGTAATAAGAGTATCAAAATGGTATCCCTAAGAGGGACGTAATTGTAATCAAAATTGACCTCTTTATAATGGAATAAAAGTGTTTTTATTCTTCCCATTTGTTGTAAATTTCACATGCATCTACTTTGTTTCTCTTGTTTCATTTTATGCAGTAGAAACCATAGGTGTGAGGCCATTTTGGTGGTCAAATATAGGTTTGAAAAGCATAGGATCAAAGTGGATGTGAAGGAGTATAAGGAATTATAGCTAGAACCTAAAAATATCATTAAAATCAAAACTAATTATGTGCTTGATGAGTTGGAAGATATTAAAAACTTGTGCTATGAGTACCCCAACATCATAGCATGGAGCTATCAATATTTAAAGGGATACTACAAGAATGTGATCTAGCATACCATTGATTTTTAGGAGGGTGTGAAACATTTTTGACAAAAACAATGACCTATCAATCCCAAGATAGAATTACTCATGAAGGTGGAATTGTTGAAGATGTTGGAGGTGAAGATAATTTATCCAATCAAGCACTCAACATGGGTGGTGAACCTGGTCCTAGTGTGAAATAAGAATGGAGACATTTAGGTGTGTGTTGAATTTTGTAACCTAAACTAGGCATCATTAAAAGATCATTATCCTCCACCACATTTTGATCAAATCCTTCATGTCATAGCCGATCATCAATATTTTCATTGCTAAATGGTTTTTCTAGTTATAATAAGATATGGGTGAAATATGAAGACCAACATAAAACAACATTCACTACCAAATGGGGCACGTTCGCCTACCAACGAATGCAATTTGGAATCTCAAATTCTAGCGCTAATTTTCAGAGGGCCATGGACATTGCTTTTGGTGAGTTATTGAATAGAATTATTGTGATATATCTTGATGATATGATTGTGTTTTTGCATCGTAGAGAAGACCATGTAGCTCATTTGATGTAGGTGTTTGATAAGTGTCATAAATTTAGGATTTCTATTAATATGAAGAAGTCAATATTTGTTGTTACAGAGGGGAAGTTGTTGGGCCATGTGATCTCTCAAGAAGAATTGGAAATTGACCTTGCAAGAGCTAAAGCCCTAATTAAGCTACCATTACCTACTAACAAAAATGACCTATACTATTTATTTGGTCAAATAAATGTCATCTGCAAGTTTATTGTTGACTTTTCTTAGGTTGTGAAACCTATGACGAAGATCTTAAATAAGAATACTGAGTTTAAGTGGATGAAAACCAGAATATGGGATTTTCAAGAAATCAAAGAAAGAATCACACAAGCTCTAGTTTTAATTAATCTTGATTGTTCAAAATATTTCATTATCTATGTAGTGGGTGAGCAAGAGAGCTATGTTGTAGTGTTGATGCATAAGCAAGAGGATGGAGAAGAGAATTTTATTTCCTTATTGAGTCAATTTATTGTGCCACATAAGGAGAAGTATAATTTCATAGAGAAACAAGTGTACGCAGTACTAAAATCATTGAAGAAGTTTTGACACTTTATTTCCTAGAGCAAAACTATGGTTTATGTTATACATCCTAATGTTTAAAATTCCATAATCCAAGGATAACTAGGTGATAAAAGGGAAAGTTGGATCTCAAAGATTCAATAATATGATGTGGAGATCCAACCAATAAATCTAGTTCATGGGTGAGTTTTATGTCAGGAATTAGCGAAAAGGATTACCCCCAAAACATTGGATGTAGTGCATGAAGGAGACATTGGCAAAATCATTTGCATGAACCATACTATGGTAAATTGAGACTGGACAAAAGAACTGGTTGACTATTTTACTTTAGGCAAATGTCCAACTCACCTTGATGCTTCATAGCATTGGAGGTTCAGGTTGCAAGCTCTCAAATATATTCTATTGCCTAATGGAAAGTTTTACAAGAATATTAATAGAGTTCTTCTCATGTGTGTGAAGGAGTTTAAAAAGGAGAAAATTATGGAGGAATTTCATTATGGGCTATCTGGTGGTCACTATGCATGAAGGCCCATGGACTTGAAAATTATCTGAGTAGGCTACTTCTGGACCACTCTATTTGTTGATGCTCATAAAGTGAGTCAACATTATGATAGCTATCAGTGATACATTGGTAAAATCAAAAAAGGATCTCTACCTCTACATCCAATTCAAGTGGAAGCACCTTTTCAGCAGTGGGGCCTTGACTTCATCGGAGTTATTGATCCACATTCTTTCATAGAGCACAAGTACATCTTGATAGTGATATAATATTTCACTATATGGACAGAGGCTATTCCTACTAAGAAGGTTGATCAAGCAACTGTTATCTCTTTTCTATAAGGGATCATTACTTGTTTTGGCATCCCAAATTCAATTCTAATTGATAATGGAACTCCATTCATTGGGACCAAAATCATAGATTTATTTAGGAAATATGGCATTTATATTAAGATATCATCCAATTATTATCCACAAGGGAATGGGTTGGCCGAATCTACCAATAAAAATTTACTATAAATTTTAAAAAGGATGTTGGGCAGTAATAAAAGAAGTTGGCACTTGTTGTTGAACCAGGCGCTTTGGGTAGACCACATCTGCATGAAGAAATCCATTAAAATTTCTTTGTACACCTTGGTTTATGGTAAATAAACCATTATCCCCACTTATATTGAGCTTCCAGTACTCAAAACATTGTAGCTATTTCAAGATGAAGATGAATAATATGATTCTATGAGTGCAAGGCTGGCACAATTGTTGTAGTTATAAGAGGATAGAAATTAGTCTTATCAAGCATTTTATAAGCACACAAAAGAAATGTAGAAGTGGTTTGGGAAGAAAATAACTGAATGTTATTTCTAGGTGGGAGACTTAGTTCTAAAATGGAATGAGAAGAAGTCTAAGCTAGGAAAACACATATCTGGGAGGGCCATTTTTAAATTTTTGTAGTAAATTTAGAAAATTCCTATCACTTTCATGATCTGGAGGGTTGTGACCTTCTTATCCCAATAAATGGTCTTCATTTGAAGGCCTATATTCAATGACAAGGTTCTAAGGAGGTACCATCTTGTACATATGTAAATACTCTTTGTTATATTATTTTTTTTTAAATTATTGATGTTTTATATATAAAAAAAAGAGAAAAAAAGAAGAAAATAAAAGATAGCATTGTGTGATTCCTATTAAGTGCCCCCCTCTTTTTGAAAGTTAAATTGGGTACAAAAGAGCAAAGTTTCATTCTATCTCAAAGCATACAACAAAGCTAAATAAAGAGGCACTTTCAGGCACTTTCACCCAAGAAAAGAATATAAAACCACAGGCACCTCCTTGGGGGTAAAAGAACACAAAAGCAAAGTATGACGTTCTAAGTCGTGTTCTCCCTAGGAGAAGGCAACAAAACCATTGACCCTTGGTTGAGGTGAACCCGTTGACAACTTTGATATCATGTTTAGGTGAATATGAGCATAAAATTGATGCCACGTTCGTCCCAGGTGATGGGCACAATGGTCGTTCACCCTTAGTTTGGGTGAATGCGTCATTTAAGAAAGTTGGAGCGATAAGGATTGTTTTTTTATATAATAATAATAAAAAAAATAGGCTCATAAATATAACAAAAAAAAAGGAAGGGATAGTTTTTAATGTTAATGCAAGGTGCCCCTTTTAGAGGAAAAATCAAAGGAAGAACAAAAAAAAATGGGGGGGGGAGAAAAAATCCGTTTTAAAAAAAAATGCAATTTTGTTTTTTTTTTCTAAATATGGGTGAAACATTGAAGGGGAAATTTTTTTTAAAGGAATTATTCACTGTAGAATTTCCAAGAAAAATCAAAGTTGCCCTGAAGTACAGAAGAAGGAAATTGGTTGCTCTGATTTTTTAAGATGCCATCAAAAGGAAAGTTTAGTGTGCATCCATAAAGTTATTTCATCGAAGGAAAGGGGGCAAGTGCATTTTTTTAGAAGCACATTGCAAAGATGATTGTACCCTTGAATACATGGCAGCAATCAGAGACCATGAATGTAGGTAAAAGAGGTGTTTTAAATAAATTTAATTAAAAAAGTGTGCCCTACTAAATATTTATGATCTCGAGGTCCAGAAAATACCCACCATTGGTTAAGCAGCAAGTTTACTTTTTCAAGTGATATTTGGTCACCAGGGCATGATTTACCATAAAATTACATAGCAAGGAGGACACTCTTTCCTAGGATTATTTGGTAGTGAATCAAAAGCAATAACATTATAACATAAGGAAATGTTTGATGGTCCAAGGATGTTATAGATGCTGTAGATTACAAGAAGCCAAAGTATAGAGCTAAGAAGGCTAGAAATAATGATTATGTATACTTGGAATTGTATGATAACACAATGGTAGAAACCGATGATTGTCTCATTACCCATAAAGATGTGAAAATGTTGTGGTAGGATATCGAGTTAGTAGTAAATCAGAGGGTGACATCACATAGATGGATGACAGTGCCCTATCATTTGTAGTTATTCTAGTATATATGCCTGTTAGTTCATACATACCCCGAGCTAGTGCATCTCATCACTCAGTTTTATGACCCATTCACCAGAGCAGTAAGAAATATCAAGAGGGAAATTCTCTTCACCATCACTCTAGATGAGGTTCGAGAGGTATTTTCCTATGGACTAAAGCCCCCTTCTTATGTAGTTAATAAAAAGGAAGACATATATGTCTCCATGGTAACAATGCACCAATTTATGGAGACTTAGCTGATTAAAGAGCTGCCAATGGGGCAACTTCCTAATTTGCCAAAGTTGCTCTCGGATTTTAAAATTTTAGATATATATTCAATGTTGGCATGGGTCACTGGTTTACCTTCATATGACACTATACATAAGTGGTAGGCAGCCCTAGCACAATGTATTTTCTAGGTGAATTTCTATTCTCCTAAAACTATAAGACAAGGCAACAATCTAATTTTCTTTGATTGGACCGATTTTATTTCTTGAATATTAAATTTTCAATTGGAGAGGATGCAAATTGGGGAGGCAAATTCATGCAAACACACTTCATTTTTGGTATGGTTTTTCTTTTTTAGCTTCAACGGTACTTTCCTTTTATTGCAGCGACATAGATGGGTGATAAAAATGAATCCCTGCTAGTCTATATGTAGACTCTCATTTTGTTAAGAAGGGAGTCATTTTATAGTTTAAATAGTTGGTTTTTGGGCCTAGCAATAGAATTTATTTATGGTACATGTGAAAGGGTGTCGTGGAAATTAAGGGATGCAGTCGTAACCCAAGAGAAAAGAGATATATTTTTGCTTACCCAGGGCATAGTTGTAAGAATTTTTGGTTTCCCTGGTAAGCTATTTTTATTGCCCTATTTTGCTACAGAGCATGTTTTTTCTATGGAGGTAGTGCGCTAGTCAAATTATGTAAATGATGTGTATGGATCTGGGTATAGGAAGAAAACAACATGCAACATGTTGTTTGAATTTGGTAGTATATAAGTGATCCAAGTTGGGCAGAATCAGTTCCTAACAGTAGCATTGCAATATTTGGGACTGATAGAGCTACCAAAGTGCTAGAGGTATGACCCTTTGGGTAATTTTTTAGCTATTATAAAGGCCAAATATTTTCATTGTTGCCCTCGATCGAATATTTAGAAGAATAGAAATAACTTTGATGGGCTTGATATGAATTGGCATATTGAGAAAATGATGATGCTTCCACCTTGGCATGACTATTATGAGCAAGAAGCGGAGTATAATCTAGCCCGATATAAGTCTCAAATCCCCTCATCGGGTTTATTCATCCAAGTAAAATAAAGTGAGACCGAATGGACTGAGGAGAAGATTATGAATTTGTGGATAATATGAATTCACCAAGGGAAGTTGACTACTCCTTATGTGCTCAATTTGGATGAACAATTTTTGGAGAATTATGACAAGTATGTCAATTTGTATCAGCCCGTCACCTTCACCAACATCTTATCACAAAGTTTTCAACAGTTTTATGGTGGCGAAGACAAAACCAAAGGGAAATATTCGATGGTCGAGGATGATATTCCATAGGAATAAGAACAACAATACATGTTTGAAGATCTCAATGGATGAAATGAAAAATTGAAGAGGCACCTACATTAGAGAAGCAAAATGTGCCGAAAGCACCATTATTTCCCAAGGTGGTGAAAAGACCAAGGACTAGCATCGTAACTACTTCTGTCACTAAGGTTTTAGTTGCTATAGTTTCTACAATTCTAGTTTTTTTGACCACAGTTGTTAATCCTTCACCAGAGCTCCCAACTAAGGTGACACAAATGTTTTAGATGGCCCAAGAGCAAGTGGAGGATCATCAGTTAGAGAGCTCCCAAGTAGAGGTTGTATATGGTGAAGAGAATGTGGACATTGAAGAGAGTATGAAAACACGTCAAGAAGAAGTAAGCTCACAGCCACCCACATCACCACGTCACATGATGCCCATGCCTAAATATACATTTTCTTTTCTCTCTTCTTATTCTTTCCTAGAGCATGTAGTGATGTTTGTTTCACTTCCACCATATTTTATGTCCATTTCTCTATAATTAGGTATGCCTTTTGTATCTATTTTGATTCCATCTTCTTTTTTTCTTGAAGTCATTGCTACTTCTTTTTCTATTACCATTTATTCGGCCTCCATTTATTTTAGTTTGTATGCATCAGATCCAAATACCTTTTCATGCCCTTCCATTACCACCACAACCACCACCATTGAGATCATAAGTATGCAAGCTCCTCCCAGAGTAAGCATAACTACAACTAAACCTAGTTTGTCCATTTAAATCATCATTTTAGTTCCCCCTCTTCTCACTATCTCATTTACTTCCATCAAGCCTAGCCGCTTAGATTTTTTTGTTCTATTCACCCCATTTTTGAAATTGTAAACATTGCCCAATGTTTAAGTGTCCTAAAAACAACTTGATGTGGAGAAAATTAAATGGGTGCACTTGAGTTATTTGTAGTGGTTGAAGAGCATGAGGTAGAAAGAAGCATTGGCATTAGCTCAACCAATCAATAAAGTCACTTTTGACCCAGTTGCAATGGAAGATCACACGACTAAACTCATTCCCTTGGTTCAAAAGTAGTAAGGAGAAATGTTGTTGAGTTATTATGTTAGTGAGATTATCATAGAAGATCTTACCAGGATAAATATGATAGAGAAGATGGGTAATATACAGGTTGACATGAGCTCAATATACTTGCATGGTGAGTATTATAAGGAGAAGTATTTTGAAAATGAAAATAAAATTATTGAGCTCAAAACTTCCCTAGAAAAAAGTAGAGCGCAAGAGGAAAATATTGCCATTGAAAATGAGTACTTACATCGATAGGTTGGAGTGCACCTAAAATATAGAGATGTCACTAGGATAGAGATGCATAAGCTTCAATAGCAGCTTGAGGATATGAATAATTAGTTACTAGAGAAGGTTGCATAGGTTGTTGGTTTCTTGCCAAAAAGCATCAAAGAGGCCCAACTCCGCTCTACCTGGAATTGTGAGAAGTTGGCTACACAAGAAGTTTAGGTATTGCACTATTTATGGGAAGCCCAAATATAGATCTAGTTAGGAAAATAGTTAATTGATAACACAGAGGTAAGGCTAGAGAAATATATAGATATGGTAGTAAAATTTAGGCCCTAGCTAATGCTAACTTAGGTATTCATCCTCTAAGAAAAATGGATCATGCATGATCGACTGCCAAGGTCACACTACACAATTATTTCCAAATAATTGACCTGGTACAAGAAGGTAATACAATCCTCAAAACCGTCGAGTGAGAGCATACCATTTCCATGACTCACTTTGATACTCTTGCTGAGTTAGGATTTCCAGACTTTATGGATGAGTGGGGTGAACCCTTGCCACTAGAGCAACTAGAGGTGCTTTGGAAGAAGTTCATGGAAGATACCTCTAAGATTGATGCATGGGAACAACCCCTTATAGAAGTGTAAATACTATCCCTGATGCAAATATATACATGTCTGGAGTTGTCATTATATGAGTTGGCTCAACGAGCGAAGCGCCTTAGCTTGATGTATGTTCAAAATATTTACTTTGTTTATGAGTCATTAAGTGTCCTATGCCTATTCACTACTCATGCTTGGAAGGAGGCAGTCACAACCTATGAAGTAATTTTTGATATCCTCAAAAATAGGAGTAGGCAGCAATAGAGCATGCAACGACAGAGAAAGCAGTAGAAGAAATGGAGCAAGCTGAAGTGCTTAAAGTGACAGCTGAAGTAGAACATGAGAAGGCATCTATAGCAAAGGTACCAACCAAGGTGGATGGTAAGAATACTCCATGATAGACCAATGGATAAAGGCCTGGGATCGCTTCAATCCATGTGAGCTGGATACCCTATGAGTCACCAAAAATATTGGCAGTTTTACACTTTTCCACATTGGGATTTTTGTTGGAGCATTTCGATTATAATGCGAAAGTATTTATTTTGAATTATTATTATGAATCGATTTTTTTTTTTTTGCATATGTATTCTTTTAGCATCAAAGTGATGAATGTTTAAAAGGAAAAACATGAATTTTACACTTTATTTGGGATTTAAAAGATACTATGAATTGAAGACGTCTTTGGGCTTGAAAATTTTGCAAAGGAAGAAAGGAAAATTAAGATAAAAAATGTGGAGTCAAATATTCAAAAGCACCCAAAAAATAAATGTGAAAGGTGTGTTTGCCCCAAGGATGGGGTGAAATCTATTTTTCCCTCCTTGGGGTGAACATAATAGGCGATGGAAGGGAATCATGGTAATACAAGGTGCGGGACAAATTAAATCATGCTCACCTTAGTCGAGGGGCAAACGTCCCATTTGCCTCTCCCATGGGCAAACATGTTAGAGTATATTTCATTTGCTATTATTATTTCATTATTTAGACTATGGTTAGTATTATTTCATTATTTAGACTATGGTTAGTATTGTGTTTGCTTGGTCAACAAAACACACCCCAAAGATATAACAAAATCTCATTCACCCTAGTCAAGGTGTGAACATCCCATTTGCCTCTCCCATGGGAAAACGTGTTACCAAATATATATTCATGTGAACACACCGAGTAATAGGAATTGGGTGAATGTGATTTTTATTGAGATGCGAATGCAATATTTAAGAAAAATGGGCGAACGTAGTTGTAAAGTTCAAGTTGTTCAGTGGTCAAATTTTATTAAAAATAAGAAAATGTGGTTTTGCCATAATCCATGAGGAATATAGTCAAGAAAAAATATATTCTTCCAAGGTGTCCAAATTTCAAAGGTGCCCAAAGCAGGTTTTAGCAAACATTAAATAATGGTGGTAACGAGTAACTCGGACGACGAATCCCAAGCAAAGAAGAAGCCATGTTAAAATCATAGGAAGATTTTCATGATTTCCAAGGTGGGGGTGTGTTTTCAAGGCATTGAACATCTCTTAATTTTATGTGCACCGATGCCCAAAATACTGATTTTATGGGAATGTTTCCTTAAAATATGGATTGTTGTTCCAAAAGGATGGGTTTTAATATTTTCAAGGAGGAATTCCCTCACTTTGGTTCCTAATTTGTGATCATATTATCTTCATGTATATTTAATGAAAGAGGTGAAATCCTCTCTAAATACTAATCAAATTTCCATTGTAATGAGGTGATACATTTTGTGAGACAACTCTCCAGGTTATCTACATCAATAGAAGACACCAGGCTTCTGAATTTGCAAGTGAGTTTGTGTCCATTTCCATTATTTATTAATGCATTTCTATTTGACATTCATGTTCCTTATTTTATATGAAGTTAAAAATTCTGAATTTGAATTTAAATATTGCTAGTAAGGGAGTGAGTGTTGGAGTGCTATTTTGAAGGTTGTTTCTTCAAATTTACAAGTAAATTCTGCTACTTTTATTTTATTACATGCTATTCTATGCTTGGATGATTTCCTACTGTTAGTCTACCCCAAATCCTATGTATTCAACCGGTGGCCATATTTTCCATTTATTTCCACGTTTTCCAATTCCTTTAGTGCAACTCAAGTCTTTAACCACTGTAGGATTTAGTTTAGGAGTCAGCCCTCTTTGGATATTGACATAGAGGATATTCCTTTCTTCCATTCATTCAATCTTGGCCATGTCTAGGGTGCAAAAATGCATTTTTGTTGATTAGGCAGATATTTGACCAACAAGATGAGGTGGAGTGTTGGTGTACATGAACCATATCGGGTGGTTGAGCCAGATCGGCTGGGGTGACTGGTATGGAAGATAACATCTAGGGGTCCTGCATGGTGGAGGTGAATGTATGTTGGATGTGTGTATCTAAAATTAGTGTTGTTCATTGTTGGTGATGGAAGACCTACAAAAACTGAAATACCCATAACATATAAATGACATAAAAAGTAAAAGTGGTTCTATTGTGTAACAAAAAGTGAGAGATCATGTGTGTAGTGTGGTGTAGTGTATGTGTGATGTAAATCAAGACTGTGTTGTGATGACCCTATATACAATATATGTGGTTGCTAACCTAGATAGGCTAGGCATTGAATGTGCGAAGGTGAATGATGTTGATAGGCTCAAGTTCAATAGAGCCTTCAAGATTTGCTAATCGATAGGCATCGAAGCCAAATTTTTGTGTAATGATGTATGGGCCTAACTAGTTAGGAGTAAATTTGTCTCACTATTGATGGGGTTGGCTTGTGATTTGTTGGTTTTCCTTAAGAACTAGGTCACCAATTTGGAATTCATGTTGATGTACCTTACTATTGTAGGTACGATGAAGGTGGTCTTGATAGACACATGTGTGCTCGATGGCATGGATGTGATGCTCATCCAAGAGCATTAATTGATCAAGATGGGCTTGATGAGCAGTGTCATCATCGATGAAGTCTTTCATGGAGACTCATAGGGAAGGTATCTCAAGCTCAAGGGGCATAATGGCTTTGATACCATAGACCAAGGAGAAGGGGGTTGCCCCAGTGGGAGTATGGATGCTTGTATGATAAGCCCATAAGGCAAGAGGTATCTGATTATGCCAATCATGATGGGATTTTCAACCATTTTTTGAAGGATGGAGCAAATGGTTTTGTTGGTAGCTTTAACCTGGTCGTTACCCTATGGGTAGTATAGGGTCGAGAAGCTATGGTGGATATTAAATTTGGTGTAGAGGGTACAAACAGTTTTATTTTTGAAGGATTTTTCATTATCAGAGATGATTTGAGAGGGAATACCAAAGTGACATATGATGTGATCTATAATAAATACCATGATCTTGGCTCCTATTATTTGGACAAGTGGGATAGCTTCGACCCACTTTGTGAAGTACTCGATAGTAGTGATAATGAATTTATGGTTGTTTGATGAGGTAGGTGTGATCTACCCGATGAGATCGAGGTCCCATTGTGAGAAAGGCCACATGGATTGAATTGGTTGGAGAGCTTGCAAAGGAAGGTGTGTGAGGTTGGCATGTTGCTAGTATTTTATGCATCGCTTGACATATTCATAGTAATCATGTTCCATTTTGGGCCAATAGTAGCCCATGCATAAGATACACTTGGTGATAGCCATGCCACTAAAGTGGCCACCACAAGTACCATCATGGGTTTCTTGTACTACCCATTGGGATTCATGCGGTTCGAGGCAACGTAGGAGAATACCATCATAACCATGGTGGTACAAGATGTCCCCCAATAGTGTATAATGAATGGCACATTGTTTGAATGCTCAGCGTTGAGCATGTGGTAGATCGTAAGGTAGGAAGCCTAATTTGATGTAATCCTTAATTTAGGAAAACCAAGGATCATGTGGTTGGATTTGGACAACATGAATGCCATCATCATCTGTATGAGGTAAAGATGAGATAGTTGATTTGGTAAGTGTATGAATAGACACATGCATAGTATCTAAAAGGGGATTTTGTGGTATCAATGATCCTAAGGAGGCCATTGTGTCGAAAAAATGATTGGAGGAATAGAGGGTGACTTCGATAGCATACCACTCAAATTGGGTGAGGAGTTGTTGGGTGATTTGCTTATATTGTTGGAGAATGGGGTAATGACATTGCCATATCTCCTAGACTTGATTTACAATAAGGAGAGAGTCTCCAATGATGTGAAGGCACCGAATGTGCATGGAATGCACCTATTTTAAACCAAGAATAAGGGCTTCATATTCTACATTGTTGTTTGTGCAAGGAAACCCTAATTTGAATGAGAATGGAAGGGGCTCTCCATCTGGGGTGAAAAATACTATGCCTGCACCCCCAACATGTGTGCAATGGGAACCATCAAAGAATAGTGTTAAGTTAGTAGTTATCTCAGGTTCAACATATTCTTTGGGTTCTATGATATTAAATATGGAATCATCAGGGAGTTGAATGATGAGAGGGTGAGTATCTGGTAATGGGGCCTCCATGAGCTGGTCTATGATGACCTACCCCTTAATGGATTTTTGTAAAATGAATTCTAGGTCAAATTTAGTAAGGAGCATAATCCATTTAGAAGTATGAGAGTTATGATAACTCTTGTTCATCATGTAGCGGAGTGGGTTGTCATGGGTGATGATGAAGGTGGTGTGATTGAGCATGTAATGGCATAGTTTTTGGGTGGCAAAAACTATAGCCAAGCACAAATTTTCCATGTATGCATAGCGGGTTTCATAACTAACCAGTGTACAGCTGATGTAGTATATAGCTCGCTCATGATTGAGTTCATTCTTCTGGGTGAGGAGTGTACCAAGTGTGAAGTCCATAGTAGAAATGTATAGAGTGAATGGCAACTGTGGATCTGGAGGAGATAAAACTGGTGAAGAGGTAAGGTAGGCTTTGATTGAATCAAAGGCTTTTTGGTAGTTCTCATCCCATTTGAAGGTGACCCCATTTTGTAAGAGGTGATTAAATGGCTTGCATTTGTCTAAGAGTTGGGCAATAAAGTGATGTATCGATTGGATTTTGCCTTGCAAGATGCATAATTATTTGAGGTTTGTGGGTGGAGGCATCTCAAGGATGGCTTTGAATTTGTTAGGGTCAACTTCAATGCCTCACTGAGAGATGATGAACCCTAGGATCTTGCTTGAAGTGACACCAAAGATGCATTTCTTTGGGTTTAGGTGAATGTTGTGTTCTAAGAGGTGATCAAATATTTGGCGTAAGTCAATGAGGTGTTGTGAATGCTCTTTTGATTTTATGATAAGATCATCGATGTAATCTTCCATGGTTTTATGCATGTAATCATGGAAAATGTAAGTCATCACACGTTGATAGGTTGCCCCAATATTCTTGAGGCCAAAAGGCATGACCTTGTAGCAGAAGGTCCCCTAAGGGGTTGTGAAGGAAGTTTTGTGTTGGTCGGTAGGATTGATTTTGATTTGATTGTATCCAAAAAATCCATCCATAAGGGATATCATTTCATGGCCTATGATGGAATCGATAAGTGAGTCGATGTTTGGTAAGGGAAAGTTATCTTTGGGACAAGATTTGTTTAAGTCATGGAAATTAGTGCATACGTGAACCTCGCTAGAGGGTTTTGGGACTGGTACCATGTTAGAAACCCACTTAGGGTAATCTATGGGAATGATGAAACCTACATCGAGGAGCTTTTGGAGCTCCGATTTTATGAGGAGAGCAATGGTAGGATGCATACATCACAAATTTTGTCTAATGGGTTTGGCATCTTTGTCTAAGGTGAGATTATGAACCACTAGGGAAGGGTCAAGGCTAGGCATGTCCTTGTAGGACCAGGAAAAGACTCTAATATATTCCTTAAGGAAAGTGGTAAATGCGATGTGCTCTTCTAGTGAGAGGCTAGCGGTGAGTTTGACTATGTGTGGGTTTTTAGGATCATCTCCAATGTCAACCTCAATAGTATCTTCCACAAGCATGTGGGAACCATCTCGAAGTTGTTCGAGGATTGGGATAAGGTGGAGGTCATCGATAGCCTCTGGTACATCAAATTCATCATCTAGGTAGATGCCTATATGGTGAACCCATGGAATGTGGGGTGGGGTGGAAGGTGAAGGAGCATTCATAGTATGCAAGACATGGGGTGAAAGTAAGAAATCATGTGGTAAAGGTGTAGGTGAAATGTGTGTGAAGTCAAGGATATCTAGGTTGGGTGTGTCATCATGAATCGATTGGTGTGTATACCAAAGTGGGGAAAAGAGGTCTATATCAACCATGTTAACCAAAGCCATGGGGGATGTAGGTGGTGAAGAGTCTGATGATGAAGACTCAATAACATGTGAACATCCAAGTAGACTTAGCAGAGGGTGCAAGATGATGGGTGGAGAACGTGATCGAGTAATGGAGTGATGGAGTTATCGATGTATAGGTAGTGATCTAGCCAAATGTGGTGGTGATGGTGGAGGAGATGTCATGTCATATTCTGGGTAGTGAGCATTTAGAGATAATGTAACAAATTGGTTAGTTAATTCATCGACACAACATGATGATGTAGTGTCAGAGAAGGGAGTTTCTTGAAAGAAGTCGAATGGAATAGTAATGGTCGAATGAGGAGATGAGCTCTCCTCCAAAATATCCATGTTGATATATTCCTCCAAAGTGTGTGTTGGAAGTGGGGAAGGGTGTAAGGAGAGATCCTAAAGCTCATCCTCAAGTGTGTGAATGATGGTGGGGTGATAGCCTAAGCCAGATTTATCTATAGGTGATTGGACATGGGGATTAATGGGTGTGTGTAACCCTTATTCATAACATCCTAATCCAAATCCATGCCAATGGAAATATTGAAGATAGCACAAAGTGAAATGGGGATTAGACATGTGATCTAATGTACCACAAAAGTTAGATTGTGGTGGTGGAGGTACTGCAGTCAGGAGTGAGGAATCTAGTCCTACATAAACAAAGTTGGTTTGATTATTGGGAGGACCTAATTGTACAATAGTACCAATGGTCAATACTAAAGTTGAAGGGTGGCTATAATCACACATGGATTGGATGGTAGGAGGTCATACATGAGCATCATGAACATTATAGTCACCTAGACCAGAGTTCATCATGAAGATAGAGATGTGAGGTGACGTACGAGGTGGTGAATCTAAATTAGAAGAGGAGGGTGAGAGCTGAGAATATCATATGGTGGTAGTAGAGGAGTGCAATAGTTGGTCATCAAGGTGAGAAGCTCATTGTTCTTAATCATGGAATTCAGCTACCATAGATGGGATAGGATGATCTACATGTAGGAATTATGGAGTTGGGTGAGTAGATGTCGATGTTGGGCTACAAGGAGATGTGAATGACCTAGGTCATGGATGAAATGGAAGTGGAGGTGTTTGAGGTATAGGGAGGATAGGAGGTTTCATAGAGGAATATGGGTGAGATGCGATGGTAGGCCATTATGAGGGTGATGAAGAGGGTGTCAACATTGGAGGTAGATTTGTGGAAGAGGATGGTTGAGAAGATGTGGGTGGCCAGAGGGAAGGTGGAAAAAAAGGTATGGTAGTAGGATTAGGTTCTATGATGGTTGGTGAAAGTGGTGCAGACACTGAGGTATGTGTCCCTGATGGAGATTGTGGTGATGAGGTTGATGTGGAGGGAGATGTCGATGCTCCAATAGATTGATGAGAAGAAATAGGAAAGAGTTGTGTAGAAGATGAGGAGGGTCCTGGTGGGAGGTCTACAATGTTGCAGAATTTGAAGGGGTCCCCATCGATAGGAACATAGTGAACAAGTCCATCATGGATATATTTGAGATAGTGGTGTAATGTAGAAGGGACACACTACATATCCCTAATCCATGGATGCTCAAGCAAGATGTTGTACTACATATCACCCTAAATGATATGGAATAGGATAGAAATGGTGTGGATACCCACTCGGATAGGTAGGACAATGGAGCCTACTATGGGTCACATGGAACCATCGAATGCTCAAAGATCAAGTGATGGGGTGGAAAAATGAGTTGGAGGAATATGTAGGTGGTGTAAGGCTATAATGGAAATGATGTTGATAGAGGAACCAATATCAATGAGAACATGCTTGTAGGTGATATCATTTATGGTTGCTTGGATGTGAAGAGGAGGATCTGCTCCTTCACCTATGAGTTCAGTAATCTCATGATCATGGAAACTAATAGAAGGTTGAAGGTAGCATAGAATGTTTCCCATGAAGTTCACAAATGTATTTGTGTCATGGGTTTCAAGATCGATAGATCAAAGAATATCATTCAATGCCTCATGATGGGGTTGATATTATTGTAAAATATCAAATATGGATAACCTAGTAGGAGCATTATGCAATTGGTGGGTAAGGCTACCATGAATGGTAATGATATTTTATAGTGGAGGGGGTGTAGCATTAGAAGTCATGGGAGACTATGGAGAAATAAATGGTGTAGGTGGTGAGACCACTGGTGTAGTTTGGTATGAAGGGTACCTTTTATTGTGAGTAGTGAGGTTAACCATGCCAACTACACCACATGAAGGAGGATCTCATTGAATACTATTAACTTATCTAGGTGGCCCTAGGGGATTAGGTTGAGTTCATTGGGGATTGGTCCCCCTATGTTTAGGTAGGGGGTTTTGGTAGATCCCCAAGTTTTGATTTTATGGGGTGAGTGGGTTGGAGACCTGAATGGTACCCCTATCAATGAGATCTTGGACAAGGCCACGAAAAGAGTGATAAGATTCGATATCATGACCAGGCTATCGATGGTATGCACAAAAGGCTTGCTCGATGTATCCTCGAGGCTTGGTTTGATTTAGGTTAAGCGATCATATTTTGGGTAGGTTGATGTGGCCTACATCATACAATATCTAGAAAAGGGTTGGTAAAGGCTTAGAGAGTGGGGTGAGATTACATTGTGGAGCCTGTGGGTGAAGGCCATGAGGTTACTATGGTCGAGGAGGAAGAGGTGCACTAGTTTGGAATGGTTGTTACTAAGGAGAAGGAGGTCATGGGATGGGTGATGGAGCTAAGGTAGTTATTACCATGTGATTGGCTTGTGGTGGCCTAGGGAAAGGTTGATTAGGTGCATTTCTATTAAAGTAGAAATTTGAGTTGTATGAGGGTTTTTGTCTCAACTTGATTTTTCTTGATTGGACTTTGATGTCCTCGATGACTTTAGCTTGGGTGATAGCTTCTTCAAAGGTGTAGCTTTGATGAAGCTGTAGGGAAGTGGAGATATGCTTATGACAACTTTTGGAGAAAAGTGTAACAAGTTCAATAGTTGGGAGACTATGAGCTAGGTCATGTATGACCGATCTCCATCAAGAAATAAACTCAGTAATGGGCTCATCATCAACCTATCATAGGGCGTAGACATCTGAGAAGTTTGTTTTATTTTTTATGTTGATAGAGAAATGTTCTAGGAAGGAATTGGCTAGTTGTTCAAAGGTGTACAGGCTATGGCATGGAAGCATGTTGTACCAATCAAGGGCTTGTCCCCCAAGTGAGAGGGAGAAGGTACGTAACATGAGGGGGTTGCTACTATGAAGTTGGTAGCAAGTTGAATGGTAGTTACTAACATGTTCTCATGGATCCTCTTTGCCTTTGTACTTATCAAAATTTAGGATCTCGAAGTGATAAGGATAAGGAGGAATGGGAACTGAGGGATGGACTGGCTCATTGTAGAGTTCATCATAGGTAGGTTTTTATGGTCCATAGCTAGTGGTACGAAGGTTTAGCATCTTTACTTCATCTTGCAAGAGTTGAAGTTTAGATGTTAGAGGTGTGGAGGATGATGCTAAGGTGGGTGGGGCCTGAGAGTGTGGTGGATACTAGAGTTGTTGTTCTTCCTAGTATTGAGAAGGAATGTATTGCAACTGATCCTGAGGAGGTGGCTGTTGAATGATGTATGGTGTCATAGTGGGTGGAATACTAGGTTGTGGAATAGGCATCTATTGAGGATAATAATATTGTGGTTGAGGGGTGTGTGGTTGTTGTATAGGTATCTATTGGAGAGGAGTCTATTGTAATGGTTGAGTTATAGGAGGTGATGACCAAGAAGGGGGAGGTATAAAGAATGTGGGTCCAATAGATAATGGTAATGGTGTCTAGATAGATGATGCTAAAGGTGGACTAGATGAGGTGTCAAAGGATGGGACATGCATCTATCCTGAAGGATGAGAGGTGGGAAAACTAAACTGAGTAGAATATCCTAGGGGAGTAGGAGTATAGGTTGAAGGTCATGGACCATAGGTGGGAAGGGGACCTACAGTCAAGATCCAAAATGGAGGAGGAGGAGGTAATATAAAGGTAGAAGTGGATGAAGGTGGAATAGAAGATTGGGTAGGATATATCCTAGGAGGATAGGATGTAGGTGGGAGTGATGAGGAAGGGGGAGGATAAGATTCTAAGGTAGGATCTTGAGAAGGTGAAGTGGTGAATGTGTACACTCTAGGTTGGGTGTAGGTAGTCGATTGTTATTATTGGTGTTGAATTGGTTGTGTTTGAGGAGGTGACTATGATATATCCTCAAAGTATGGGAAGAATTATTGTTGGGGAAGTGGTGGTGGTAACTCTTGGGAAGAGTGTTGGTATGATGGTAGAAGTGGCTCTTGCTATTGCTGCAAGGGAGGTTATTGTGATGGGGTTTGCAATGATGGCACTTGAGTGCCTAGTGTAGAAGAGGAAGGGTCTAAAATCATCCCTATGATAGGGGTGAATGATGCAACCTCGGGATGAGTGTGGTTTAACAAAGAGGAGTCATTCTCAAAAAGGTATTGAGATAGACTTTGAAAGAAGGGGTGCATGAAGGTAGGAGAAGTAGGTAAGATCTCCTCATCAATGGTGAAGAAAGGAGTGGGATGTCCTAGAGCTGTATAGATAACATGATCATAGAATGTAGAAGGTGGATTAGGTGAAGGAGAATGGGGAAGAAGTGGGTCATATTCACTAGATAAAGTAGGAATATCATCAGAAGAAGAAATGTGTGTGGAAGGTAGATGTGAATCTATGGGTAGATCAACTATGAGTGTGTGGACTTCCCCTATAGAAGGAGAGGAAGAAGGATACTAACTGGAAGGGGTGAAGAATACCTCCTCCTCAAGGTGCACTTGCTCATGCACTTGACTACATGTGGTGATAGTCATGGTATTGTGTGTGATGAATGTGGGCTCAGAACTACATAAAAAATAAAATATGAGGTTCTAGGTGTGATCTACAAGGGGTTTTTGAGTAACCCTATAAATTTTGACCAGTTTTTGGACCTAGAAGTAGGATTCATAGGTTAGGGGGTGAATTGATATCAAAATATGAATATGATAGAGACTAAGCAATGAGAGGTTATAGATAGCCAACAAATAGAGTGTTGAACCATGAAATATGTTGAAACTAGTTTGTGATTATGCAAACAATGTGAAACTAGAATCAGTTCTAAATGTAGAAAATAAAATATTTATGTGTTTTCATGTGTTTTGATGTTAAAAATATACTTCCTAGGAAATATCATAGGTAGTGGGGTGATAACTCTAGAAATATCAGGAGTGTCATCGCAGAACCTCCTACAACACCCAAAGGTGCACATAATAGAATAGTGTCGCAACTGGTGAATGGTGACCTATATGGAAGGTGTAGTAAAATGATAGCCTATAGGGGGGACTCAAGATGTGCTAATGAGTCCAATAACCTCTTGCGAGAAGAGGTGGTAATGTCTAAGACTTGCTACTTGCCTAATTGAGCTTTTGCTTCACTCTCGGGTGAGCTTAGTCAATGAAGATAGTTACCATGTTCACTAATTATGTAAGCCTCATGAATGAAGGTATCTAAACCTATCCCACTCTGAAGGCTCCTTTTGATGATGAATTTTAGAAGACCAATCTCAAAAGTGGGGGATTTTCTGATGATGAAGTCTAGAAAACTGCTCCTGTGGGGCTGCTAGGTGTCTAGGGGGGTGAGTTGGTGGAGGGTAAAACTCCTACCTCACCAGTCTCGAGTGATGGATTGGGGATGAAATCCAATCTCACCACTTGTGTGTACCATGTGAGTGTGTGGGTTTTTGTTGTCTAACGATGATATAAAAGCAAGAAAGCTAACTAGATGCCTTTTTGAAATGTAAATCTAGCCCTAGATGCATTTTTGGAAGCAAAGCTAGATTAAGATGCATTTTGAAAGAAAGCTAATCCTATGTGCCTTTTTGGAAAAGAAACTAGGATCTATGCTATGAAGCATGTAAACAAGCAATGTAAAGCATGTGAGAAGAGGGATTTGTGGAACCCTAATTTTGAAACATGAAAGAAATGTGAGAGAGATTGTGCAAAAAGAAATTGGAAATCCTAAACTAATGATATGGAAAGAAATCTGAAAATTACAATTTACCCAAGGGATTTGTGAAAGAAATAGAGAATTTCTAATCTAATAATGATATGGAAAGAAATTTGAAAATTGCAATTTACCCAAAGGATTTATAAATAAAGGGGAAATCCTAATCTAATAAAGAAAGGATCTAAATTTAATTTAGATTTTAAAAAAATGGAAATCCTAATCTAATAACAAGAAAGGGATCTAAAATTTGATTTTGCAAAAAGGGATTTGAAATTTGCTTTAATGAAACATGTGAAAAGAGATTTGAAAAACCCTAATCCTAAATGCATGAAAGAAATCTGAAATTGATTTTTTTGTGAAGAAGGAATTTGAAGTTGCTTTGATGAAAGATGCATAAAGAGATTTGAAAAACCTAATTCTAAATGTGACTTTTAGAATGGAAATTTTAAATGTGATTTGAAAGGAAATTGATGGGATAACACAAAAGAGAAATGAGAAAACTATTTGACATGTGATTTATAAAAGGAAATGAAAATATTCTTTGAAATAAAGCAAACTGAAATTTCTGATCTACATGTAGGGTTTTGAAAGGAAGAATTTGAAACTTATCTAATGCAAGAGAGATGACTTCAAAAATTGATGATTCACAAAGAGAATGACACAAAATAGAAGCCTATCCTAATGATTTGAGCAAAAATAAATGTAATTCTGATTTAAATAAGTAAAGAGAAATCTAAAACAAACTAAGATAAATGATCTGAAAATGATAAATGCATTGAAAAGGAATTTCATACAATGACACGATGCATGTTTTAATGAAATTTTTCCTTGCAAATGAATGATAGAAATAGAGAAGTTTAAGGAAAATACCTGGTTCCTTTTGCTCTAGATGGACTATTATGAGTCTCTATTGTAGACCTCTACAATTTTGAGGGTTTTTGAAGTAGTTATGCTAGATTCATAGGGCAAGGGGTGAATCAGATCTGAATTTGCATGTCGGGGGTGAATCAGATTTAGGAGCCCAAAACTTCTATTCTGATGACCTGAGGAGATTTTCAAGGTTTTTAGGGTCTCTGTTCTATCTGGAATGATACCTACAATAGCACATAAAACATAAAATTATGTTAGATTCATAAAAAGACTAGTCTAGCACAACTCTTTGTGGGGGTCCCACCGGGTGTGCTAGAATGAAGTGGATGAAAGATGACATTTGATCAGACATAAAACATAAAACAAATGTAATGTCTAGAATGTTGCTTTTTATTCATTCAAACTTTCATGGGTTACAAAGGTGATTTTCCCAATCTTTCTTCATGAATATCAAACACTCTGATGATTTCTTTCGAGACTCCTCAGTGAAGGTGGGCTTGTGAACCACCGCTAGTTTGTTGATTGTTGTTGTTTGTGATCTCCTGCACCTATTTTTGAAGGCCTACAAAATATGGTTAGAGGGTTTGGGGGCCTGCCTTAGTCAAGCCCCTTGTTGATAAAAGATAAAAATACCCGAAGGAAAATTATGTTGAAACATGATGAAAACTGCATAAAACACTATAAAAACATGAAATAAAGCATACCTACTAAATTTGTTGAGGTAGATGTGTTGCACGGTCAATTCGCATGGCAGGGGGTGAATTGGAGCTCAGATTCATAGGTCAAGGGGTGAATCAAACTTCTACTTACTGGGGGACCAAAATTTTGTGAGACAAGCAAAGTCTCCCCAAGATCAAAGAATGCTCCACAAGATCAATCACACACAAAATAGGAAAACCCACAACACCAATATTAAGTTGTAAAACCCTAATTCAAATGAAGAAGGGAAAAATCCACTATGAATCTCACTATATTACTCAATGATTCAACAATACAAGAATGCTTTAATGTAATGCACCAATATGCATCAACATGATATGACAAGATGTAGTAGACAACACCCCTATTTAAAGAGAAGCTTTTCTACTACAACCCTAAAATTGCCCTAATATTATCACAATCTTATCTTGATATGTGTGACAAATCTTATCACAATATTATCTTGAGATGTGTGACAAGTGGCATCTATCAAATATTAAAAAGTGATTGGTTACTTTTTAATATTTTCTAGAAAATGGGAAATAACATTTTCCCACAAATTAAATATTCCTAGAACCCTTATTTTATTTATTAATTGGGTGGGAATATTTTTACATAAAATAGAATTATTTTCTAATTCAAATATTATTATTTAGAATTTATATTTTAGTCTAATAATAATTTATACAATGTTGTATTACATATTCCAACACTCCCACTTAATACAATATTGGGGAAAGGAAATATGAAACAAAGAAAAATTCTCCCCATAAAGATACAAAAGAGGATAAGAATAAAATGAGTAATATAGTTACAATGAGCTTCTATGACCAAGAATGATCTACAATAAGGCACCAATACAAAATAGGTCAAAATGAGACTACAAACCCCCAATGGAGTAGCTTCAGATACAAGCAGCTTACAAAGCCATCCATCAACCACAAGTGGTTGCAAATGACAAGAAGAAAACATCACAAGGGTGTCTTTAGTAAGCCTGGAAAACCCCAAATGGAATTACGTGCAAGCTACAAGCAGCTAAACATAAGATCAATTAGATACATCATCATAAATATATTCACCACAACATATATGAATATCCAAAGATGATAACAAAACTGATCTAACAAATAGTGAACTATAATTCATCACAAAAATATGCCAAGCCATACTTATAGTCACATGCTATATAATTGATCAAAAAATATCATGTACAAAGTTGCATAAAGTAAACAAGGAGTACCATGATAATGTAGACTCTAAAGTACCATGTACAAAAGTAGCACAAGGCTAAAAAAAAAGTACCATGTACAAGAGTTACATAAGGTATATGAAAATAATAAAGTGTGCACACCGGTTGCATAAAGCCAACCATAAAATATCATGTACAAAAGTAGCATAAATGTTAACAAGAAAGTACCATGATAAACCAATTGCATAATTTCAACTACATAAAAACATGTACAAATTTGCACAAGGTAACAATAAAGTACCATGTAAAATATTCGCATAAATAAATTGTATCATATACCATAATTGCATAGTGCCATCTACAAAGTAACATGTACAAAAGTTGCACAAGGCAAACAAGAAAGTACCATGTTCAAAAGAGATGCAAAAATCAATTATACCGCCAAAGATCAACTCATATATATCACAAAACACCTCATAAGGATGAAGTTGTCATCACACAAGTGTAACTACAATTCATTCCCCCTTGAGGACAACTTCACCAAACCAAGTGAGTCCCTCAGCTTACAAAACTGCTCCTTGGAAAGAGGTTTGGTGAACAAATCAAAAAAATTAGAAGATGATGGGCAATACTCCAACTGAATAGTCCCATCCAATACCTTCTCTCTGATAAAGTGGGCTTGAATTTCAACATGCTTTGTCCTTTGATGCATTATAGGATTTTTAGACAAGGCAATAGCTGATTGATTATCAGATAGCAAACACGAAGGACCAAATTGATCAAATCCAATTTCCTTCATGAGGGTAGGAATCCAAATCGCTTCTTGTGCAACTGCTATCATAGCCTTATACTACGCTTCCATTGTAGAAAGAACAATTGTATCTTGCTTCTTGGAAGACCAAGAGATAGCTGTAGACCCAATACTAAAAACATATGCTATGGTAGAATTTTTGTCTATTCTATCCCCTCCAAAATTAGAATCAGCATATCCGAAAAGAGCAAACGAAGGAAGCCTAGAATACTTGAGTGCCAAATCTCTAGTACGTGAAAGGTAGTTCAAAATATTCTTGGTAGCTTATAATTTTTCATTATAATGTTTCTACATGAACCTAGCCATCATACCAACTGCAAAAGCAATATCTGGCCTTGTGATGGTAACATAAATAAGACTACCAATGAGCTACCTATACAATGTAGCATCAACCAACTAAGATTCTATACTTACTTCCAAATTAAACCTTGTATAAATAGGAATGGAAGTAGGATTTCCATCATCCAAATCAAACATCTTATCAATATACTTGGATTGACTCAAAAAGGTACAATCCTCATGTTGATAAAATTGCATGCCAAGATAGTAGTGTAGAAGACCAAGGTCAATCATTTCATACTCTGAATTTAATTTGGAGATGAAATAAAAAATGGACTCGTTCTCACTTCTAGTCATAACAAGGTCATCAATAAATAGAACAATTAAAATGACCAAGTTATCATTTCTAAGAACATAGAGATCTGTATCTGAATAGCATTTATCAAAACCAAGAGACAAGAAGTAACCTAAAATATTCATGTACCATGCTCTAGGTGCTTGCTTCAGACCATACAAGGTTTTCTTTAGTTTACACACAAGTGTTTCCTTACCTTGTACAACAAATCCTTGTGGTTGACTCATGTAGATATCCACATCCAAATCACCATTTATAAAGGAAATTTTCACGTCAAGCTAAAAAATATGCCAACCTTGAGCAGCAACAATAGCAATGAGAAGCCGAATGGTGGGCATTTTTGCAATTGGTGCAAAGGTTTCATCATAGTCAATGCCATGTTTTTGAGCATAAAACTTAGAAATAAATCTAGCCTTATACTTTTCTATCTCTCCATTAGAATTGTACTTGATTCTATAGATCCACTTGTTCCCAATAACATTTCTCTTATTAGGATAAGGCACTATATCCCAAGTTTTATTCTTTAGAAGATAATCCATCTCAACCTTCATGGCATAAACTCAACAAGAGTGTTGTGAAGCTTCTTGGTAAGAATTAGGCTCATGATCATTCTCTATCTTAGATAGAAGAGACATTTTAAGGGTCATACTTCTAGTTATCCTTTGGATAACTAAATTTTGCTCTTTAATACCCCTAGAATGATCCAACCACTTGGTCCTTTTGACACAAGGCCCACCCTTTTCTAACTCAAGAAGGTCTTCATCGAATTTGACATATCTTAAAACAAATACAATGCATGAAGAAGGTGAGTATAACCTGTAGCCCCTATGTTCTACATCATAGCCAACAAAGATGCATTTTTGAGACTTTTTGTCCAATTTATTCCTCTTTTCTGAATGAATATATGAAAATGCATCACATCCAAACACTCTTAAGTGTAAAAAATTCGGCTTCTTACCATTCCAAACCTCATAAGGAGTCTTACCCTCAACTTATTTTGAAGGACACATGTTAAGAATGTAGATTGTTTTACCGGATGCTTTATCCCAAATAAATTGAGGTAAGTGGTCACCAAGCATGCATCTTACCATCTCCATGATTGTCCTATTTTTCCTCTTTGCAAAACCATTTTGTTAAGGAGTGTATAGACAAGTAAACTGCATTTTGATCACATGAGAAGAATAAAACTCATTGAAATCATTGCTATTTTACTCCCCTCCATTGTCACTTCTAATCATTTTGATATTTTCTCCCTTTTGATTTTCTACCGAAGCTTTGAACTCCTTGAATTTCTCAAAATAATCTTATTTATTCTTAAGTAGATACCCAAATATCATTCCTAAATAATCATCTATAAAGGTGAGAATATAGGATGCATAACCAAGTGATCTAACATGTAATGGACCCATAATATCTATATGAATGAGTTGAAGAAGTTTTGTGGCCCTTGTTGACTTTTCCTTTACAAAATTTTGTTTTCTCATCTTGCATAAGATGCATGTTTCACACAAACCATGAATAGGTGAAATGTTAGGCAGGCCTTCAACCAAATTTTTGGACTTCATCATTTTATTATTTTTATAGTTTGTATGGCCTAACCTTAAGTGCCAAATCTTGCTACTAGGAGAAGCATTAGTTGCTAAACACACTTTAGGAGGAGAATCACCTAACACATAAATATTATTCCTCACATAACCTGTAATGATTGGTAGCATGCCTTTCTTAATGCTCCATGAAGTTGCATTGAACTCAATAGAGTGACCACTTCTAGCAACTTGCAAAACTAAAATTAAATTTCTCCTAAGGTTAGGCACATATAGGACATTATCAAGTAATTTCCCTTCAATTACAACATTGCCAACACCTTCTACTTGAAGTCTAGTATTATCACCAATGAAAACTGAATCGAAGAGTGCTTATGAAAGTCCACAAACTTATCCTTTTCAAAACACATATGGTTAGTGCATCCAGAATCTAACACCCATTCATTAGAAGTAGATGAGTCAATCGAGTAGAGGGCCCAAACAAAGGCATTTTTATTAGAATTTTTCTTTATATTGTTGTTCTTTTTCTTTCCCTTGCCAAACCATTTCTTAGGTCCTTGTCCCTTAGCCTTTTCTTGCTCTTAATTTTCTGCAATCTTCTTCTTCTTGAAACAATTTTGTTCCTTGTGACCTTTCTTGCCATAAAAGTTGCAAGTGAAATCAACTCTAGGCTTGTTGGGTTGGAAATTTTAATTTTTCCTTCCCTTGTATTTCTTCTTGAAGGAAGCCTTAGTGGCACTCAAGGCAACATTCTTCTCCTTGACAACTTGACCATTCATTTTGTCTCTATTAAGAGACTCTTCATGTTGAATCAATAATTGTGAAAGAGTGTTGAGAGGAATGCCATCCTCTTCTTTCTCTAGCCTAGTCTCAATAATGGTGAAAAAATTCTTGAAATTGCTTGAAAATTTCCTCAAAATGATAAATCTTAAGAGCTTCTCACTTATACAATCACAATTACAAGCCAATAGTTGAGTTCTCATGTCTTTCATATTTGAGAGGAAGATCAAGGCACTTTCTTCTTCACCTTGCATAGTGCTAAGAATTTTGGACAATAAAGTGAATTTCCTTGATGTTTTGGACCCTAGATGGACTTGTTTTATCAAATCCCATGCATCTTTAGCATGTTCAAAATGGCTTATAGTGAGCAATATCTCATCACTCACACTATTGATAATCATGGAAAGTGAAAGGTGACTTTTTTTGTTGTATGTCTCAAGTGCCCTTTCCTGGGTTGGGATTTCTTCATCTCCATTCACAATGGGCCATAAATTTCTTTCTTGAAATTCAACCCTCATCCTTGGTTCCCATATTCCAAAATTTGATCCATCAAGGATGTGCTTAGGTGTGAAGGAGATTCCATGATCAACCATTCTAGAAAGTGAACATAATCAAAATATAAGATGCATTGAAAAAGGAAATAAATGATGCAATAAGAAAGTAGATAAACATACTTGCATATATAAAAAAAAAATAACTTTCAAGTAATCTACTTTTCAATCATCAAATATAATCATCATGAAAGATAAAAATCATGAAAGATAATCAAAATTAAGCATCATCAAGAGAGATAAGCATCATCATGAAATATAATCAACATCATCATGAACTACTATAACCATATTGCAATAAAAAACTATAACCATATTGCAATTGAATAAAGGAAATAAACCAATATCAACTTGCAATAGATTAACATGCAACAAGAAGGTAACTAACCATAACAATCATCTTGCAACAAAATAAACTAACTTGAATTGAACCATAAAACATTTTTTAAATGTTAGATAGTCAATAAGTTAGTAATTTAGTGTTCATTTTAAGGTTTTGCTATAGCCTAATGAATTGCCAATTCATCTCACCCAAGGTCAACCAAGCTACCCAAAAGGGTACGAGTACGAGGACCCAAAAATGACTTGCTACCGATAGAGCGAATTCTTTTGGATTCAATAGGTGTCTAGAAAATATAAACTGTGTTGCAAGATTAAGTAAATTTTAATCAAATACTTAAGTTGTGGTTAGTAAGTTGATTCATTTTTAACCTTCTTGATTAATATAAAAATTAGTAAATTGCAAGTTAGTTGGTTAGTAGATTATTTAGTAGCAAGTTAGTAAGTTAGTAGTTATATTAGTTGAGATGCAACATAGGCAAAACACAAATACACTCTCTCTCTTTCTCTTTCTCTCTTTCACTTTCATTCTCTTTTACTTTCATTCTCTTTTACTTTCATTATGAGAGATGCAAGTTAAATTAATTTATATTATGCTTCAAGCAAATGCTTGAGAGAGATTAGAATAAATTAATAAAAATAGGGGGAAGAGAGTGAAAAAGCTGATCCGAAATTGCCTTGTATACTCCAAAACATACTTGGATAACCTTGCAAAACAAGCAAACTCAAAAACAACCATTGTTAATGTGAGAAAAAAATAACTATAAGGTCTAAATTATTTGACAATTTGACTAAAAAATTGCCAAAAATTTCATAAAAGGATTCTAGTTGCATTATACAATAATAAAAAATGCATTTCAATTTATGCAAAAAAATGACTATTAGGTCTTAAAATAAAATAAATGATTATTTTTTATTAAAAAAACAAAATAATAAATAACTGTTTTTTTATTAAATGACTGTTTTTTTATTAAAAAACAAAATAATAAAAAATGACGGTTTTTTATTAAATGACTAATTTTTTTATTAAATGATTGTTTTTTTATTAAAAAATAGAACAATAAAAAAAAATTTAGACTATACAGCAAAATGGGTGGGGGGCCATTTGGCCCCCAAATAAAAAAAAATTTGCCTCAGATTTATTTTTCACCAAAATAGGGAAAATAATATATGGAAATAGGGTTTTGGGGCCTTACAGACGCTACCATGGGGTCAGTTTGAATCCAAAACCCTTCCAGCAAAATCTCAATGCCAAAAAATTTATAGATTTAAAATGAAAACACCATTTGCAAAAGATCTAACAACTAGATAAAAAAAAAACACAATAAATCTATAAACCCTAATGGTAGATTTGCAAAATAAGTTTGCCCAAATATCAAATGCATGCATTAAAACAAAAAAATATATACCTTAATGGGTTTTTCACCTCAAAGGATTGAAGACACTTGATGGAGATCCCAACTGCTCTAATACCAAATGTGAGACAAGCAAAGTCTCCCCAAGATCAAAGAATGCTCCACAAGATCAATCACACACAAAAGAGGAAAACCCACAACACCAATATTAAGTGGTAAAACCCTACTTCAAATGAAGAAGGGAAACATCCACTATGAAGCTCACTATATTACTCAATGATTCAACAATACAAGAATACTTCAATGTTATGCAACAATATGCATCAACATGATATGACAAGATGTAGTAGACAACACCCCTATTTAAAGAGAAGCTTTTCTACTACAACCCTAAAATTACCTCAATCTTATCACATTTTTATCTTGAGATGTTTGACAAATCTTATCACAATATTATCTTGAGATGTGTGACAAGTGGCATCTATCAAATATTAAAAAGTGATTGGTTAATTTTTAATATTTGCTAGAAAATGAGAAATAACTAACTTTTTCCCACAAATTAAATATTCCTTGCACCATTATATTATCTATTAATTGGGTGGGAATATTTTTACATAAAATAGAATTATTTTCTAATTCAAATATTATTCTTTACACTTTATATTTTAGTCTAAGAATAATTTACACAATGTTGCATTACATATTCCAACAAATTTCTATTTGGATGAATGTTTGAAGTTGTCCTTTATTGTTTGTACGACGTAGAATTTTTAGATGTGATTCTAGACTAGTTTTGGTAGATTTTTTGTATGGTAGAAAAAATGAAAAGAGATAGAATAGGAGGGGGAGCCCTCTATTTATAGAAAAAAATGAGGTCAATAGAAAGGGTTAGATAAACCAACCCTTAGAGTTACTTCATGTTGGAGTTAGGTTAGGGTTTGAATAGGTGTCAAACCCTCATGCCTTAGAGAAATATCTCCTTCTCACACATGTGTGAGGAAGAGTTAGAATTAACTAGGGTTAGTTAGATCCTAGGTTAGGTTAGGTTTTAGTTAGGGCATTTGGATAAATCCTAACTAACCTCATGTGCACATATGTGTGGAAGTGTGTTTATGGCTAATTTGACTTAGGACCCTAATTAAACTCAATTAAGTGAAAAAGTGTATTTAATTAAAAGTCAATGATGAATTAGATCACTAATCAAACTAATAAGGATTGAAGACTAAGGTGTAGTGTACGGGAGAGCTTTACATTGCCTTAGGAGGCTAATAGGTGGTCTCCTAGTGGGTAGGAGGTATTTTGGAGGTGTTTTACCTAGTTTTGTAGGTTTAGGAGCCTACGGATGACTAAGATAGCCTACGAATGACTATTGTAGTCTACAATGACCTATGATAGCCTACTTTAGTATACAAGTGTGTATGTAGATGTGCAAGTGCCTAGAAGTGAGCATGTGTGACTTTTAGGTGTCTACACTTATTTTTCACACAATCTAGAAATGATCCTATTTTAATGGCTGCTATCGACTAGGAGGCCATTTTGTTTCAACTACACATTGTAATTTACACTTCCTGGTCCCATATGCATCTACCTATAGGATTTATTTATAGCATGATCACCATACTTTATGTTTCATAATATTCTATTTGTACTAGGGTGGTGGATTTGTTTTTGTTAATTCCAAGATTTCTTCATGTAGTTTTCAAGGATGAGATTAGATGCCTTGATAATTGCTAGATGCATCCATTGGGCTACAGGGTGACAACAACAACAAAAAAAGAAAAGGAAACATAGAAATATAAAATTAGAATAGAGGGAGAATGTTATATTTCCAAGATAGGTCCTAGGGAACCTTCTTCTACTCCTTTATTCATGAGTTTTGGTGCTTTGACCAACTATCAAGTCTTTACTAGAGTTTTTGCCCTAATCATCACTAACAAAATTGATAATGTCCCTCACATTGGATGCACATAGCATGTGTATTTATTTATTGGTTGCAAAACTATGATGTGACAAGTACACCTGAGCCAAGGATGCTTATAAAAATCATCCTATGAATCTGTAGTGGCCAGACCATATTACATTGTATTTAAGCCACTACTTGTATTGTATCTGAAACCATTAATGCTATCTTAAAATCATGATGAAATAACAATTATTTCTAATTTTCATAAGTACCTCGGTACATAGGCTCTCAAAATTTGGGGTGGAAATCACTTTTGCCACCTTATTATACCTTTTGGGTAGTGACCTATCAAAGAAAAAAAATTGTGTTGTTCCTTCTCAAGATTGGTGTGTTGCACCAATCCCACTGTTGGCTTATTCTTCGCTATTAGACCCCTTTAATATCAATGAGTGTCCACATCCTCACCTATTGGATCCATTTGGATCTAGGGTTAGTCTTCTAAGTTGTCCTTGTGGATGTGGTCATTGTGTGACTCTTCTTCCTAAGGTAGCCTTGTTGTGTAAGTTGGCACTAGATCCAGAGGGGAGCTGATTGAATACAACTTCCATGTCAGTACTTGCTTGGCTTTGATGGATTTATCATATATCTAAGCAAACCTAGTTTCCCTATATTGATGCAAAAGGAAGTTGATCTCAGGGTTGAGGGCTCGAATGTAGAATAAATATGCCTGGGTGGAGGTTAGTAATATTTGTTAGAGAATCCTCCTCCAACTCTTCTCAAAATGGATGTTAAAGTATATCACACTCTCAATAGGGATTCTATTGATGAATGTGATTTGATCTGAAGTCTAGAAGAGGCAATTCAATTCACAAAATGTATCCAAGATAGGCTATTCTAAATCTACCCATGTGGAGATGCTTCCAGGCTATAAGGTTTTGTACCAAAGCCATGCTCTACCTTCGAGATAAGCAACAATTAGCCTTATCATAACATCCTCATGCATGATATTGTGAAGGGTGGCTAGAGAAGCCATATTTTCAAGGTGCTCCTTCACAATTCCTTTAACACCATCATATTTTGTTAAGACATTAAGGGTAGCTTCTGGGATATCATGCAAGTCTAGGAGATTAAGGAAACCATAATCATTCAAATTTAGGAAGTTAAGTAGAATCATAGTGGTACTGTTCTCCAAAAATATTTCTTCATACATCAGAGTCAAAGTTGAAGTCAAATTTTCCATATGAGCATACTTTCACCACTAGTGAGGTAAAGGTTGCTCAACAAACCTTAAGTCCTCTAGGATATAGAAATATTTCATAACATAAAGGTAACTAATATCATGATCTGGATATGTCGTATAGTTGGAGTCACCAAGTGATTTTGAGAAGATATGGGTAAATCAGAATATCACCAAAATCTGACTTCCTGAAGCATGAAAACTCAGTGAGTTCCCTAGTAGAGTTACCCAACATTGGATGGGAGTCTTTATCTTTCTAACGAGAAGTGCTTTACAATATCACCACCCATGTTGGACAATCAAAATATCTATCCAACAAGTGGTAAGGTATTTATATTATCATCACTTAAATTTAGGGCTTAAATGTCCATCTGCTTGCATTTTTTGACCCATCTTCCTTAACAATATTTCATCTGCTCTACTGCTTGTTGAGAAGCAACACACCCCCACTAAAAAAATGAAATTCCATCCTTTGAAAATATTTAATATTCATTTGTTCCGCAGGGACCCTCTTGAGTTTTTAGGTTTTAATTCCAAATTTTGCTTGCATCCTTTCTAAAATTTCGCCTACATCAAAGTGTCCAAGTAGGCTTGCATATGACATTGAATTCAATTTAAAATTTTTGAGATTTTGCATGTTAAATGTATTAATTCATATTAATCATTTCAGAAATTTTAATTTTCAAGAGTTTTTCTATTTCTGGCCAACAGACTTCTAAGTGCATTTTCTCTTGATCCATGATGAATTTTTAAGTTCCATTTGCAGATTTGGATACCCTATAGGCTTATTTAGATACTTGTAAAGTTTCATCAAATTCTGGGCACTTGGACAAAGTCATTGGAATTACCCTACAATCTTTGGAGAATTTACAAAGTGGAAGAAAAGCCTGGAAGAAATGAAGTGAGGGAAATGTCGCGATTTCGTGATGTCGCGATTTGACATGTTCCATTTTTGCGAGGGCCAAAGCTTGGAAGAAACGAAGTGAAGGAAATGTCACGATTTTGTGACATGTTCCATTTTCACGAGGGCCAAAGCTTGGAAGAGACGAAGTGAGGGAAATGTTGCGATTTCGCGACATGTTCCATTTTCGCGAGGGCCAAGGCTTGGAAGAGACAAAGTGAAGGAAATGTCGTGATTTCATGACATGTTCCATTTTCGCGAGGAAGCTTGAAAGACACGAAGTGAAGGAAATGTCATGATTTCGCGACATGTTCCATTTTCGTGAGGAAGAAAGCTTGGAAGACATGAAGTGAGGGAAATGTCACGATTTCATGACATGTTCCATTTTTGTGAGGAAGAAAGCTTGGAAGAACAAGTGAAGGAAATGTCACGATTTCATGACATGTTCCATTTTTGTGAGGGCGAAGGCTTGGAAGAAACAAGTGAAGGAAATGTCACGATTTCACGACATGTTCCATTTTCATGAGGGAGAAAGCTTGAAAGACACGAAGTGAAGGAAATGTCATGATTTCGTGACATGTTCCATTTTCGCGAGGGCGAAAGCTTGGAAGAGATGAAGTGAGGGAAATGTCATGATTTCATGACATGTTCCATTTTCGTGAGGGAGAAAGCTTGGAAGAAATGAAGTGAAGGAAATGTCGCGATTTCGTGACATGTTCCATTTTCATGAGGGCAAGGCTTGGAAGAGACAAAGTGAAGGAAATGTCACGATTTTGTGACATGTTCCATTTTCACGAGGGCGGAAGCTTGAAAGACATAAAGTGAAGGAAATGTCATGATTTCATGACATGTTCCATTTTCGCGAGGAAGAAAGCTTGGAAGACATGAAGTGAGGGAAATGTCACGATTTCGTGACATGTTCCATTTTCGCGAGGGCGAAGGCTTGGAAGAGACGAAGTGAAGGAAATGTCACGATTTCGTGACATGTTCCATTTTCGTGAGGGCGGAAGCTTGGAAGAGATAAAGTGAAGGAAATGTCGCGATTTCGTGACATGTTCCATTTTCGCGAAGGTGAAATCTTGGCAGAGACGAAGTGAAGGAAATGTCACGATTTCGCGACATGTTCCATTTTCACGACTTGTCTCATTTTCGTGAGGGCAAAAGCAAAGAAAAATAGCTTGAGGGAAATGTCACGATTTCGTGACATGCTTTGGTTTCATGGCATCACCTATCCAAAAGGAAGTGGAAGCTTTTCAACATAGTCCAAATCAATTAATTAAGTAAAATGAAAAACATTAAAAATCTAACCTTTGCTTTTCTTTTTGCAGAAGGTGATCCGACAGTTGCATAATGGCAAAAGTAATGGCGAGAAAGATAGACTTCAAGGAATTTTTCGGTGGATCCATTTGTCGAGAAAATTTATGGCAAGTCAGTGACTCATCCAGATTTTGTAGATCTGGCCGCGAATACAGGCTTCAAGGAATTTTTCGGTGGATTCATTTGCTCGAAAAATTAATGGCAAAAGTAATGACAGGTAGAGAATCTCAACTCGAACCAAACAAAGGCAGCTGTGCGAGGATGGAAGGCCTAGGAAGTCAGTGACTCATCCGAATTTTGTAGAAGAATTAATGAGATGCTCTGACGGCTTATCGAAAGAAGAACATACATTTACATGCGATGTCCATTTGATGAGGATCAAACCAAGTCTTATCTTCTCCATTCATGGCAAGATCCACGCGAAGATTTTCAGAGTAATTAGGGCTTATCAAAACTCTATATAAAAATGCCTTATATTGTAAAACCTCGACGGTGGGATTTTTATGATAAGATTTAGATATTTGGAAGAAGATATTTTGAAAAGATCAGGGTCTGTCCTGAGTCTATATATACTTCTCTTGAATGTAAAGTCCGGATGCGAAAACTTGGAATAAAAGACATTTTAGCAATTTCTTGCAAATCTTGTTTGAATGCTTTGTTCTGGACCTAGGGTTGGTGTGACATCGTTCTTCTATGATAGCATGGCTAGGAGCCTAATCTCTTTCGAATTTCGATAAGTGCATCTTCTTCTGTTTTTGTCTCGCTAAAGTTCTATTTATTTTAGTTGTAAATCTGTGTTATCAAGATTGAATATGCTACTAGGCTTCATTCTGTTTGTTGTATGCTAGGGAAAATTAAAGATTTAAGGTTCTGGTTTGTTCTAATTGCTCTATCCTCACTACGTGAGCTAGGCTGCTGGTGAGAGATACCAGTTAATACCGACTTCCCTTCTATTTATGGTTTTCTTTTAGATCTGTGTCATCTCTGTCTTATGCTCTTAGTAGAAGGTGATCTTAGAAAGCTGGACACCTTCCTCTTTGATTGGTTTTATTGTGAAGCTAAATAGTGTAACTAAAATTGGTAGTTTTGATTTTGCAACTAACTTAGATAAGCTTCTCTTTTCTGCCCTACCCTACTCTCTTTGTTCCACCGTTAAATGATCCATTTTTATTTTCTTTCAAATTTGTCTTTTATTTAATCTGCTAAAACATAAAGAGCTATATCAAAGAACTCATCGTAAATCTGATTGTCAACAAAGATAACAACCACTAAAACATTATTGAACGAAGGTCGAGCCCATTGTAAGGTAATAGACAGTCCACTTGAAACTATTCCAAAAGCGGAAAAGAGTGAATAGCCATTCGACCCAACTCTGTAACTCACACCTTGGATAACCAGCAAGATCCTAAAGTGAGTGGGATTTATCCCGTATAAGTGTTATTGGTATTTTATGCTCATTCTTCATGGGGTGTGTATGAAAGCCGAACCAACATTTAAAATTGGTGCTAGAAGGAGGGCCGACTGAACTCCGTTCAGTATTTGTTAAGGATTGTAAGTTGCTTGTGAAAAGCTGGATTCTACCTACAGAGTAACCAGGTCCCACTCCAGAGCTAGAGAGCTCCTTGTGCCTGAGTTAGAAACCCCAAGGAGAAGCAGCCTCAGAAGAGCCAAGTCTTTGTCCAACATAGTTTTGTCACCACTTGTAGTTCCTCCAACTGCAACTCAAAATATCATCGTTAATCAGGTAGTGATGGCAAACTGGTTGGGTTCCACTGCTTTGAATATCCCTGGTGCAGCGCATGATTTACCCAGAAATCCTGAGAAGTATCTTCCTACCTACAAGCATGATGGAATCAGAATAGCAGAAGAACATCTGGTGGCATATAAAAATGCTCTAAAGTTGTTGAATGTGCAGCATGAAGATGTGGCTTGTAGGTTATTCCCATTCACTCTCCAGGAGGGAGCATACGACTGGTTTTTGAATCTTACTAATGATTCTATTACTAGTTGGAATGACCTGGAGAAAGTTTTTGTATCACAATTTGGTGAAGTGATTGACCCCAATGTGTTATATCAACAGTTTTCCAGCATTAAGAGAGGAATCAATGAGACTGTCAGATCTTTCAACGTTAGGTTTCAAAAGGCTTATGGTAGATTGACGGGTCATTATGTGCCAACTGCAGATCTAGCATTGGAAATTTTTAGGAATTCCCTAGATCTAGTGACCTCTGTTTTCCTGAAGAGAGATGCTAATATTACTAATCTAACAGAGGCTTATAGAGAAGCTTTGGTTCTTGAAAGACAATTGGGACCTCAACCTTTGAACGCTCCTCTAATTCCCTTTGTTACACAAAATACCCCTATTTTGAATCCCATCCCACATCAAATGATGTTTCCAGCATGCCAAAATCCATCGATAGGAAATCCATTGGTTGTAACACATGCTGAACATGTACAGAATACAGAGAAAGAATTTGATAAAACAAGAGTTGAGGAAGTCTCAAAGATGGTCCAAAAGTTGGCAAATGACTTTTTGAGTTTCAAAAGGCAAGTGTCCTCTGGGGAAAACTCCAATAGATTTCCTTATCAACAGAATAGATTCACTAGACCACCATATGAACCCAACAAGGATTATAAAGGTAAGGGGCATGAAGTGAATATTTGTGACTTGGCTTTGCCCAACTGGTGCAGGATACATGGAACATCTCAGCACGGGGAATTAGATTGTTTGGAGTTCTGCAATGCCTTTGAAGCTCTATCTGGTGAGTTGGTTTTTCCTAAAAATCAAAGAAATGTTGATGGTCCAAGTTCATCCAAACATAGTGCAGCTATGGTGTTAGATTCATTCACTTTTCCAGATGAGTCAAAGAATGTTGTGGAGATACCTATGGATGAAGTGCAAGCTTTTCAACAGTATAGAAGGGACAACTACAATCTCAGGAACAAAAATCTGGAGCCTAATACTACGTCTACACCTCCAGACAACTCCCATAATGTTCCTCCAGATCCATCTCCAAATAATAACCCACCTCCACCCAAGGGAGGAGATCCAAGAGTACCATATGGATTTGTTGCTCCACTCAATAAGGGATACAATATAGTGGAGGATATGAAGAAGATTAAGGCTAATATCACTCTTCATGAGTTGGCTCAAATTACTGAACAAAGGGATAATTTGATTAAGACTTACTCTGAGCCTACTGCCAAACCTCTAGAAAAGGGGAAGAAGATAGCAAATGCAAATATGGCCATGTATAAAGAAAGGACTGAAGTTCCGCCTTTCTTGCTAACTGTCCGTATATTTGGAAAGAATTTACACAACTGTCTGGTGGATTCTGGTGCTTCAGCCAATGTCATGCCTCTAGCCATCTGTCAACAGTTGGGTTTAACCCCTATGAAGTCTGAGAGAAGAGTCATCCAATTGGATAAAACCGAGGTTAAGGTGGTAGGTGAACTTCAAAGTATACACATCCAGCTAGCATCTGAGTCGAGAGCACAACACAAAATTGACATTCAGGTGGTAGATATTCCTGTGGGATACGGAATGCTTCTGAGCAGAGATTGGTCAAAGTCTTTGAATGGGTACTTGGCGACTGATTTTTCACATATGTGGTTGCCCTGGAAAGGTGTTGCAAATCAGTTAAGAATCGAAAGAGAACCTAGATATAAACACATGATCACTGAGTATAATGCCAAGAATGAGATTGTCAATCTTGTTGATGTAGATATTGGAGTTTATAATTTGACAACTGAGAAGGTGAGACCAGTTACAGCTCTAACCAATCACAACAATGATATTTGGACATTACACATTGATGGGGTTAAATCTAAGCAAGGCTCAGGTGAAAGAGCAAATAATGAAAATTCTACTAGAGGGATAAAAATTGAAATCTTGGATATTGGAGCAATAGAGCAACCACAAAATGTTCAAGTTATTAAGAACTATGATGTACAAATAAAATATGATCTCTTTGAGTTGTTACATAAATTTGAAGATGTGATGATCTGGTTCTATAAATACCTAAAGGTTTTTGATCCAAAATTCTACACCCATATAAAACCCTTAAAGGAGTTCTGCAAACCCTTTCGACAAAAATAGAGGCATGTCAACATGTTGGAGCCCTCATAAGTCTGAGAGGAGGCACACACAATTGAAGTATGCACATGGGCTGACAGGATAAGACATAAGCCTGAGTCTTGAAAACTTCACCATCATAGTTATTATATGGTTTGACAAATGCAGAGTGAAAGACTTGTAGATCTAGTGCTTCTATGGGACAAAGCCCACAAAAAAAAAAGGTAAACACACCAAGTTGCAACCTCTATGGATAGGGCCATACAATTTTGGGAAGCATAAGTAATAATGCATTTCATCAACAGGACCTGAAAGGTAATTTTCTAAACCTTCCTATCAATGGTCAATATCTGAAGCATTATTTCTCAGCTTTTCCATCCACTACATCATTTGAGTAATCACAAAGACTTTGTGCATATGTATATATTGTAAATAAAGTTTGAAGTAGTGTGTTTTTATTTTTGTTTTATTTAAAAGTTTGAAGTTCTGTATTTTATCTTTTGAGGTCTGTGCAAATTTATCTTTTACTAGTGGCCTTTTTCCCTCCTCTTTAGCTTTTAAAATCCTGTTTGTTTGAAGTTTTTGCCTAAGCAACAAAACACAAATCAACATTTAAAATTGGCACTAGTGTGTTTTTATTTTGTTTTATTTTAAGGTTGAAGTAGTGTGTTTTCATTCTATTTTATTTTTGTTAAGAGATAGTCTGCTAGGACTAAAAAGTGGGACTACTTGTTATTTAGAACAAAAGTAGAAAGATAATTGGATTTTGTATCTTTCTTGCCACAATTATTTTGATTATAAAGAAACTACTATACTGTTTGGCTGAAGAACTCCCAGGGAATCCAAGAAAAGTTGGTCATGAGAGGGGACTCCGATTCATAAAATTACATCAAAGCGTCCAAGGAGGTTGTTGGTACCCAGGCTGAAATAGTTAGTCGATCAATTGCTCGATGAATAAAAAAAAAGAGCAAGGCATTCTAGCTATCGGTATCTTTCAAAAGAAAAAAGAGACAGAAGGTGAAAGTTGGGCAAGCCAACATAAAACTGGCACTCTTTTCTGCACATAGCCAAGGCTCCCGAAGGATACATCTCAAACGTGTTCACCAAGCTATAGATGCCACCTCATAGTTGTGAATCAGGGTCTTGAAAATCTAAAGAGTAACTCTGTCGAGGCTGTAAAAGGCTAAACTAGTAAACAGAGCTCTACTCGGTTTCCCCTACACAATCTAAATAGCTGATCGATCCATAGTGAGCATTCGAAGCCCCGGTCATCCTTGAAGGAAGGTTTATACGCTCATAATCGCACATCAGAATCTTCCTTAAGTGATTCAACCTAGTATGTCTTTGGGAAACTTTAACAACTATCAGATAGTAGTTAAATCATTTTAGAAAATATTTGTGGCAAAGCATTGTACATAGTCTAAATTATTTTAAAACTAGAGTTCTGGATTCTAAATAGTGCTACTATTTTCCCCATAGATATCGCCATTTGTTGAGAAGCAACACACCCCCACTAAAAAATGAAATTCCATCCTTTGAAAATATTTAATATTCATTTGTTCCGTAGGGACCCTCTTGAGTTTTTAGGTTTTAATTCCAAATTTTGCTTGCATCCTTTCTAAAATTTTGCCTACATCAAAGTGTCTCAGTAGGCTTACATATAGCATTGAATTCAATTTAAAATTTCTGAGATTTTGCATGTTAAATGTATTAATTCATATTAATCATTTCAAAAATTTTAATTTTCAAGAGTTTTTCTATTTCTGGCCAGCAGACTTCTAAGTGCATTTTCTCTTGATCCATGATGAATTTTTAAGTTCCATTTGCAGATTTGGATACCCTATAGGCTTATTTAGATACTTGTAAAGTTTCATCAAATTTCGGGCACTTGGACAAAGTCATTGGAATTACCCTACAATCTTTGGAGAATTTACAAAGTGGAAGAAAAGCCTGGAAGAAATGAAGTGAGGGAAATGTCGCGATTTCGCGACATGTTCCATTTTCACGAGGGCCAAGGCTTGGAAGAAAGGAAGTGAAGGAAATGTCGCGATTTCGATGACATGTTCCATTTGAGGAAACTGAAGAAGGGGAATTCGAAAGCTTGGAAGAAACAAAGTGAAGGAAATGTCACGATTTCGTGACATGTTCCATTTTCACGAGGAGAAGCTTGAAAGACATGAAGTGAAGGAAATGTCACGATTTCGTGACATGTTCCATTTTCACGAGGACGAAGCTTGGAAGACATGAAGTGAGGGAAATGTCACGATTTCATGACATGTTCCATTTTCATGAGGAAGAAAGCTTGGAAGAAACAAAGTGAAGGAAATGTCACGATTTCGCGACATGTTCCATTTTCACGAGGGCGAAGGCTTGGAAGAAACAAAGTGAAGGAAATGTCACGATTTCGTGACATGTTCCATTTTCACGAGGGAGAAAGCTTGGAAGACACGAAGTGAAGGAAATGTCACGATTTCACGACATGTTCCATTTTCATGAGGAAGAAAGCTTGGAAGACACGAAGTGAGGGAAATGTCACGATTTCATGACATGTTCCATTTTCATGAGGAAGAAAGCTTGGAAGAACAAAGTGAAGGAAATGTCACGATTTTGTGACATGTTCCATTTTCATGAGGGCAAAGCTTGGAAGAAATGAAGTGAAGGAAATGTCACGATTTCATGACATGTTCCATTTTCACGAGGGCGAAAGCTTGAAAGACACGAAGTGAAGGAAATGTCGCGATTTCGTGACATGTTCCATTTTCACGAGGGCGAAAGCTTGGAAGACATGAAGTGAGGGAAATGTCATGATTTCGTGACATGTTCCATTTTCGTGAGGGCAAGGCTTGGAAGAAATGAAGTGAAGGAAATGTCACGATTTCGTGACATGTTCCATTTTCACGAGGAAGGAAGCTTGGAAGAGACAAGGTGAAGGAAATGTCACGATTTCGTGACATGTTCCATTTTCGTGAAGGCGGAAGCTTGGGAGAAACAAAGTGAGGGAAATGTCGCGATTTCGCGACATGTTCCATTTTCACGAGGGCAAAAGCAAGGAAAATAGCTTGAGGGAAATGTCCCGAAATCGTGACTTACTTTAGTTTCATGGCATCACCCATCCAAAAGGAAGTGGAAGCTTTTCAACACAGTCCAAATCAATTAATTAATTAAAATGAAAAACATTAAAAATCTAACCTTTGCTTTTCTTTTTGCAGAAGGTGATCCGACAGTTGCATAATGGCAAAAGTAATGGCGAGAAAGATAGACTTCAAGGAATTTTCTGGTGGATCCATTTGCCAAGAAAATTTATGGCAAGTCAGTGACTCATCCAGATTTTGCAGATCTGGCCATAAATACAAGCTTCAAGGAATTTTTCGGTGGATGCATTTGCTCAAAAAATTTATGGCAAAAGTAATGACGGGCAGAGAATCTCAACTCGAACCAAACAAAGGCGGCTGTGCGAGGATGGAAGGCCTAGGAAGTCAGTGACTCATCCAAATTTTGTAGAAGAATTAATGAGATGCTCTGACGGCTTATCGAAAGAAGAACATACATTTACACGCGGTGTCCATTTGATGAGGATCAAACCAAGTCTTATCTTCTCCATTCATGGCAAGATCCACGCGAAGATTTTCAGAGTAATTAGGGCTTATCAAAACTCTATATAAAAATGCCTTATATTGTAAAACCTCGACGGTGGGATTTTTATGATAAGATTTAGATATTTGGAAGAAGATATTTTGAAAATATCAGGGTCTATCCTGAGTCTATATATACTTCTCTTGAATGTAAAGTCCGGATGCGAAAACTTAGAATAAAAGACATTTTAGCAATTTCCTGCAAATCTTGTTTGAATGCTTTGTTCTGGACCTGGGGTTGGTGTGACATCATTCTTCTATGATAGCGTGGCCAGGAGCCTAATCTCTTTCGGATTGTGATAAGTGCATCTTCTTCTGTTTTTGTCTCGCTAAGGTTTATTTATTTTAGTTGTAAATCTGTGTTATCAAGATTGAATATGCTACTAGGCTTCATTCCGTTTGTTGTATGCTAGGGAAAATTAAAGATTTAAGGTTCTGGTTTGTTCTAATTGCTCTATCCTCACTGTGTGAGCTAGGCTGCTAGTGAGAGATACCAGTTGACACCGACTTCCCTTCTATTTATGATTTTCTTTTAGATCTGTGTCATCTTCGTCTTATGCTCTTAGTAGAAGGTGATCTTAGAAAGTTGGACACCTTCCTCTTTGATTGGTTTTATTGTGAAGCTAAATAGTGTAACTGAAATTGGTAGTTTTGATTTTGCAACTAACTTAGATAAGCTTCTCTTTTCTGCCCTACCCTACTCTCTTTGTTCCACCGTTAAATGATCCATTTTTATTTTCTTTCAAATTTGTCTTTTATTTAATCTGCTAAAACATAAAGAGCTATATCAAAGAACTCATCGTAAATCTGATTGTCAACAAAGATAACAACCGCTAAACATTATTGAACGAAGGTCGAGCCCGTTGTAAGGTAACAGACAGTCCACTTGAAACTATTCCAAAAGTAGAAAAGAGTGAATAGCCATTCGACCCAACTCTGTAACTCACACCTTGGATAACCAGCAAGATCCTAAAGTGAGTGGGATTTATCCCGTATAAGTGTTATTGGTATTTTATGCTCATTCTTCATGGGGTGTGTATGAAAGACGAACCAACACTGGTTGTATTTACCAATCATTGATGATGATGCCTTATTCTTTTTCCTAACCACTAATGCTCCAAAACTTGGTGAGTCTTTGAAGGACATCATATTATGAAAGAAAGAGTGGGTGAAGGGTGCAAAATTTCATCCACACTTCTGGAGACTCACAAGGATTTTCCAACTCATGGAAAAGAAGGACCTAGAAATCTTAGGAAATATTATAGTAAAAATAAAGAGTAAATTAATATGAGGGAAAAAAAAAGAGGAAATGGAGAAGAACGTATGAGAACTGCAAAAGTAGGTGGTAGGACACAAGGCAATGCCAAAGGAAGTAACTTGCCCAATGCGACAAGAAGCAAAATGAGGGAAGAAGGACCAGGGGATAGAGAGAAAATGTAGGTAGAAAAGGGAAGGTTTAGAGAGCCAAAAAACTATAGAGGGAAAATAGAGCATAGTAGAAGCTATGGAGGGGAAGGGAAGAAGAAAGATAAAAAGTGAAAACAATAAGTAAATCCAGGAAAAGTTAACCAAGGAATGCAATGGGGAAGGAGTGATAGGAGACAGTTGAGACAAAGAAGCTTTTATCATCAAACTAAATAATTACAAGAAAAAAAGGGAAGGGTAAGGTGGAAGAAAGGATAGGGTGAGGAAATAAGGAGACACAAAGGGAAAAGCAACCTAAATCTTATCAAGTGAAACTAATAGGGCATAGGCCCTTCTCCATAAGGCACTCTCATGGAGTGAATTCCATTAAACATAGCCCACCAAGTATCTAATACATTCCAAGAGTAGATAGATTGCTATTAATATCTACTTATCTTGTCCTAGGTCTTATTTTTCACACAATCTATAAATGACCCTATTTTAATGATTCTTATTGACCAGGAGACCATTTTGTTTCAACTACACATTGTAGTTTACACTTCTTGGTCCCATATGCATATACCTATAGGGTGATATTTATAGCATTATCACCCTAATTTGTGCTTCATAATATTTTTTGTACTAGCATGGTGGATCTGTTTCTACGAATTTCAATATTTCTTCATGCTATTTTTGAGGATGAGATTAGATGCCTTGATATTTTTTGGATGCATCCATTGGCCTGTGGGGTCACAACAACAAAAAACAGAGAAAAGGAAACCTAGAAAGACAACACAAGAATAGAGGGAGAATGTTATATTTCTAAGATAGGTCCTAGAGAACCTTTTTCTACTCATTTATTCATGAGTTTTGGTGCTTTGGCTAGCTATCAAGTCTTTAATGGAGTTTTTTCCCTAATCATCATTGAAAATTTTTATAATGCTCCTCACATTGGCTGCACATAGCGTGTGGATTTATTTATTGGCCATAAAATTGTAGCATGACAAGCACACTTGAGACAAGTATACTTCTAAAAATCATCCTATGAATCTGTAGTGGCCAGACCATATTACATTGTATTTAAGCCACTACTTATATTGTATGTGGAACCATCCAAGCTAGCTCAAAATCGTGATAAAATCATAATTATTTCTAATTTTCTTGAGTACCTTGGTACTCAGGCCCTCTAAATTTAGAGTGGCAATCATGTTTTCCACCTTATTCCACCTTTTGGGTGGTGACCTATTAGGCAAAATATTTTTGTGTTGTCCCTTCTTGATATTGGTATGTTGTACCAATCCCATGATTGGCTCCTTTTTTTCTATTGGACCCCTTTGCTATCCAAATATTTCTACATCCTCACCTATTGGATCCAAATGGATATGGGGTAGGTCTACTAAATTGTCCTTGTGGATGTGGTTGTCATGTCACTCTTCTTCCTGAGGTAGCCCTATTGTATAACATATAACTATCTTTGGATAGGAGCTTATTTAATATAGCATCCACATCAAAACTTTCTTACCTCTAATAGCTTACTCATAGATTTGAGGAAACCTAGTTTCCTTGGATTGATGCAAAAGAAAACTGATTTTAAGGTTGCGGTCTTAGATGTAGAATAGATACTCCTGGGTGAAGGTTGGGAGTATTTATCACAGAATCCTCCTCCAAATATTTTAAAAATGGATGTTAAATTTTTTCACACTCTCAAGAGGGCTCCTATTGATTAATGTGAATTGATCCAAAGGCTAGAATAGGTTCTCCAATTTTCCAAATGTATCCATCAGAGGATCTTCCAGGTCTGCCCATGTGGAGATGATTCCAAGGTAAAGGTTTTGTACTAGAGCCATGCTCTACCTTTGAGATAAGTAACAAGTAGCTTGATCATCACATCCTCATGCATGATATTATGAAGGGTGGCTAGAGAAGCCACATTTTCAAGGTGCTCCTTCACAACTCCTTTAACACCATCATATTTTTTTAAGGCATCGAGGGTAGCTTCTAGGATATCATGCAAGTTAGGGAGATTGACAGGACCAAATTCATTCAAGTTTAGAAAGTTTAGTGGAATCATAGTGGCACTGGTCTTCAAAAATCCTATTTCATACATCATATTCAGAGTTGGATTCAGTCACCATATGAACATACTTTCATCACAGGATGCTCATCAAACCTTGAGTCCTCTAGGATGTAGAAAATTTTCAACACAGAAAGGTAACTAATCTCATGATCTAGATATGCCACACAGTCAGAATCACTAGGTAATTTTAAGAAGATATGAGCAAATCAGAGTATCACCATACTCTGACTTCCTGAAGCATGGAAAATCGATGAGTTCCCTAGTAGAGTCACCAAAAACTATTGGGTATAAATCCAACATCAAGTGCAGGGATGGACCAGTACCAACATCAAATTACTATCATGCTAGGGTAGGGGATTTGATCTCCCAAGAAGGTCGATTATTCTATGGTGGTCCTAGCTACCTACTCCAATTAATAGGGAAATGGAAAAGGAAGGAAGGAAATAAATTTAAAAGGGATGCTATAGCTAGAACTCATAAGTATGGGTTATGACCGCATAAATACATATGCACCCTCACTACCATCAGGAATGGACACAATTATACTACCAAATAGACTATCCACCTAGGTTCTTGCTTAGTAGTTGATACAACAAGGTTGAGGGTGAATTCCAAGACTGATATGCAGGTGCATGAAATCTAGGATTTAGAGTTAGATTGCTCCCGCCTGATCAACTTGTTGCAAAAATAAACACCCAACCTAAGTTGCAAATATGAATTCTAGAAACTACCCAATGATCCCCATGAAATCTAGTTTAGTAGAATTAAATGAGAAACACTCAAGCAGTGATAGCAAAAATAAGTATTCACACTTAACATGAAATATAAGAACAAGGATAGAAGCCAAATAGTAATATCTTGTATTCACACAACAATGTTGAGTATTACATATGAATTATAATGGCCAAAGATCCACCCTTGGTAATGACCAACATTCCACTATTTATAGATATTTTACAATTATTTAAAATTACAAGCATTAATGGTAGAAGGTGGGAGAACTACATTGGAGAAGATAGGTGCTCAAATAGTACACTACTCCTCAATATGGTGGTAATATTTTGGAAGGAGGTAGATACATGTATATTAATTTGAACCCTTAATTCCTTTGCTACTTCTAATTAGATCATTAATTATTATCTACTCTATCCATTCGCTTAGTTGATGATATTTTGGTTAGGTGGTGAATGAATAAAATTAATTGTCTTTGAGGAAGCATTCTTCAAATAAATCACTTATACACATGGATGGCTAATATTGGGTAGATGTGGCATTAAATATCCATTGTTCAAATTCTTAGGTGGCAAGAGTTTACATATTAGGTGATCAATTCATGTATCTTGTTCTCTACCCATGGTGACATCATGAAATAGGGTGGGTACTTACTTGAATTTCTGCCCAACTCATGCTCCAAAGTCCTACCCAACATTGGGTAGGAGTCTCTGAATTTCCTGTGGGTAGGGCTTTACAATATCACTGCCCATGTTGGTCAGTCAAAATATCCATCCAACAACTAGGTAGGTATTTATATTATCATTGTCCAAATTTAGGGGTTTAAATTTCTGCCCCACTTGCATTGCTTGACCTGCATTTCTTAGCAATGTTCCATCCGCTCCGCCACTTGTATTTTCCAACCTTTGATGTTGTTACCTCCATATTTTTCCCAAACACTAATGCTACAAAACTTGGTTTGCCTTTGAAGGGCATCATATTTTAAAATAAATAGTGGGTTAAGGGTGAAAAATTTCACTCACAATCCCCAAACACCATAGGCTTTTAGATCATAGACAAAAACCGTAGGCAATAGAATACAATAAATAAAAATAGCAGGAGAAAAAATTAAAAAATTTCTAAGGTTTTAAAAATATACAATCATGTGAGATATTCCAAACCCTAACATGTCCTCCAATCACAATGTGCTATGTATAACCATCACAACCTATCGGTGAGAATAAATTTAGTGCAATCCATTTAGAACACATAGCAGAAGATTGTTGTAGCTGGTATCTCATCAAGTTTCAGCAGGAAAAATCAAGACGGTTTTAAAAATTCTTGTGGGATTTAGTCCCACATTGTCTATGTGATATTCTAGGGGTTTTTTAAAGGGTCCACCATGCACATAGTGATGTTACCACATTACAGTAGTCATGTTAGCCACGCTCATATACAAAAAAGAGGCTAGATTGCCCCTAGCCTGACACTTGGTAGTTCCATTATGTGAGTTGACCTAGAAAACTTTGATGTTGTATTGACCTAGTAGAATTTTATTTATACATAATTGAATCCCAAATGCATTGACCAAAATAAATTACTTTTGCAAAGAGAAACAATTATTTTTAATTTATTTTTGCAATTTTTGCCTCCAAGAATTCAAAATTATTTTTGCAAATTAAGGGTGAAATTTTTAAATTTAGTGTTTTTTTTTACCACTTCAAATTGAAGGGTAAATTATTGTAATTGCACAAATTGATGCAAATTTGTAAAGCACTGTAATTACCCTTTTTGTAATTTGAAGGTAAAATTTTGTACTTTAGGTAATTGTTCATTAGGAAACCTTCAAATTTGTTCCTAATAGCTACCTAGGCATTCTTGATCTAGGTTAGAGCACCATGATATATTTTGAAGATATGAAGCAACAACTCAAAATTATTATTGCTAATATCCAGTAGATTTAAGCTACCCAACTAGAAAAAGAAATGGTAGCAAAAGAATAGAAATATGTTTAAGAAGAAATTCTTCATGTGGAAGAAACTAATGAAGAAAATTCTGAAGAAGCACTTGAAATTGAACTAGGATCTTTGGGTGAAAATACCACCATATTTCCATTAGATGAAGTTGCTCTTGAAGCAGAAGAAAATATTAATAGTTTTAGTAACACTAAACAATTATGGAAATTCATGATGTAGCAGTACTTGGAATTGAACCAGGATCTATGTGCATGGATACCATTGTCCTTCCTTTGGACTATAATATTATGAATGATGAAAACACACAAATATTTGTAGAAATACCTATTAATATAGTTGAAGATAAATAACTTCTTCCTACTCTTTCACTAATAGAATATTGTGAAGAAGAATAGGCAAAAACTACATTAGAGCTCCCCATTCAATTTGCTCCAGCACAACTAGTTGATTCGATGACTTTGTAGTCTAGCTTTGTAGTCATAAAATTCATATGATCTTTTCTTTTTCCTCAAAAAATTTCTTTATGGATCCCTATCTTCCATGGACATCACAAAAATGCCATGTTTTCCATGCTTGAATAGGGTGTATCAGTGATCAATAATATTTATGGCCTAGGGAGGCCACATCCTTGGCAACCACCACTACCCTCACTACTCATCAACTTTATCCTTCTTCTCAAGATTCTACTTTGGAGATTGATCTTATCATAATATGTGGTACCTAACTTCCAGATTTTTCTTTCTACAAACAAATTTTTCAACACAACTCATCAAATTCCATAGATGGCTCATGACTTTCCATATTTATTGAAAGCATTGGGGACTAATGCTTCTATGGTTGAGAGGAATTATGAGTACATTATTGTACCTCAAGATTATCCTTAAGCCTAATATATTTCTTGCATTGTATTTACATGAGGCATAGTATGCCCATGTTAGATATTTACTTGTTAGTAGTTAGGATGCATGGTTATGTTGTTGAGTCTTTTCTTGTATTCTAGCATATGGTTATTTTTTTTGCATCCATGTTTGTTGTAGGTTGTTATCCCTACATAGCATATTATTATAGGTGGTTGTAACCCCTGTAACCCCTTTGATTCCATTATTGTATTATTTAATTAGTTGTGCATAATAAATATCTAGCTTCATATTTGGTTTCTATATCAACGATGTCCACCTAGCCTCATAGAAATAGATATCCTCTATGCTATATCCTTATTTGAGTCCTCTCCCTCCTCTAGAATAGTCTCCTTAGATTCATCCTCATCAAATACCTTGTCCTCTACCATATCCTCCTTATTCATTGGTCCACTATAGCTTTCTCTAATGCTACCTCCTCCTACCCTGGAGACTCCTTGTCATTACTCAATATAACCATATTTGTGATACTAGTTTGGACACTCTATATTGATCTTATGGTGATGATCTATCTAGGGACCCTATGGTTTTGTTTCATAGGACCACCATGTGGATCCTTCCTCTGTCAACAATGTCCCTATTTTGGTGTTGTCCCACTTTCTTGTCTACTATCTACTCCTATCGATGATATTGTTATGGCTTAGGTTGTGTGAGCTCCCTATTTAGATGTGGATATCTGAATTGTCATAGGACCTATCTACCCTATGAATTTATATGGACTTTAACTGATGATATTGCACCATGATCACTTCCCTCACCTTTGCTATCTATTGAAGATCTCATAGTTCACTCTATCATAGTTGGTGATAGAGGGTCCAAATGATATAATCTTAAGGAATCCATGTCAGTGGTAGTACCTATGGACATTATCTCCATGTAATATATTCCCACCATATTGAATAGATATTTCCTAGTGTCATGTCATAGGGTAAGCCTAAGGTATAATATATAGCAAAATGCTCATATATCCATGCTTGATGTAAGAATACTAGGCTAATAGTATGATATAATTATCCTAAATATAATAAAATTCATGGTATAGGAACACCATTAGAACCCTCCCCTAGGCAAACCCCCTCTCTAGTTTGGTCTAGCCATCCTCCATGGCCATATATAATATAAAGTAATGATGCTAGGATGTTATTATAAGCCTTATGACAAAACATGTAGGTGAATAGGAGGATCCCCATATATTATGCAAAAGGGTTGGTTGTAGCTAAGTAAATATGCTCTAACATGATCATCCCCTATCAATATAGTCATCCCCCCTACTAACCCACCCCATTAGCATAAGTCATGTGCCCTCTATATTGGCTACGTGAGGTGTCTTCTTTATGATTGATAAGCCCATGATGAAGTCCATATCCTCTAAGGTCATTGCCATCTCAATGATCTCATCTAGTGAGGGCTTTCACAAAAGTGTGTTGGTTTCTATGTTTTAAGATAATAGAAACTCATAGCACAACCAATGTGGATAGATATAAGATATCTTTACTACCTAGTCTAGTTTAACCTCACATAGACCTAAATATACCTAGTGTCATTCCCTATCTAAGCCACTCTTGCATCCAAGAGGGATCCCTATATCACCATAGATGGTCATATCCTCATCTCTATTTCTTGGAAACCTTATTAGTGCTACCTTAGAATGATGTTGGTGTAATGTTTTCCCTTGTACTTTACCTTTTCTAACCTTACCCTACCAATTAATGTGTAAATGGTTCTTAGTATCTCTCAAAAAAATATTTAACTATAATCATCAATTAGGGAAAATATCACCCTATTAACCATATGAACTTGATCTTCACATTTTGTCAAGATCATCAACTTTTAACATGATCATCCATTTATTATGATGAACATGATTATCCCATTATTCCATGATTATCTCTTTGGGTACTACTTGCTATTTTTTTTGCAATTTTAAAATCACCTGATCTGACCATAATTTCCACTTTTCTTAAAATGGAAATATTGGTTGTCTTTAGTCTTTGACCTTTTTGGGGTAATTTTGAGCTATTTAAGATTATACCATATGTACCCCACCACCTAGGTTATGTGGAAATATTGATGGATATTTTCATGCTATCCTAGCTACTTCCTATCTAGCCTAACTAAACGACTATCCTTTTTATTTAGTTCTTAATTTTTCTTAATTTTTAGCCAAAATTTGAGAAAAACACAAAGGATGGGGAACCTACCTCTCTAACACTACTTTCATATCTTCTTACCATCACCTATATCTATACTCAAGTTAGAGGTCATACAAATATAGAGTGCTCATTGAAAGGCTCAAAGTGCACATGAAAATGAGATTTACTATTCAAAATTTTACACCCCTCTTATATGTTTTTTTCAAAAATTATTGTAATCTTGAGTTTTTGCATAATATTTTATCACATTTTGTAGGCATATCATAGGGATAATGCTCTAAAATCACTTGTACACTCTATTTTTACTAATTTCAAAACAACCTAGCATTTTTTGTACTTTGGGTATATATACAAGTAAATTAATTTCCAGCCGCATAGGGAAAATAAAAATCAATTTCTTTTTGCCAAAATTAGGGCATTTACAATTAAGTATTAGGTATATTTTTCTCTAATTTTATATTTATCGATATATTTTTATATTTTTTATTGTTTATTTGAAAGAAATAATATTTTTCATAAATAGTAAAATTATAAATCATTAAAAAATTATTTGCTCCATAGCTTAGAATTTCCATTTCTATTTCTTTGGCTATCACATATTGCTCATTTTATTTTTCTTGAAGGACTCGTGTGTGACTATCCCTTATAGTGTCACCCATGGTTCTTAAGGAGGATCAATATGTATTTGTAAAAAGAGCACTAACAACTGACTTTGTAGGTGGTGGAGAGTCATGTCCTCCTATATATGGGACATGGGTGGACTAAATTTATTAGTACTTGGATAGAATGATAGTGAGCCATGTTGGTTTATGGTTTGGGTTCCATTTCTTTGCCCATTTTGCAATTTTATACAATATTTCTTAATGTTTTTTCTTGAAATTTTTTCCAAAATACCAAAATAAGGATAGAGTCATGATTAAAGGATGTTTTGACATTGTATCCCAAAGCATGAATCCTAAAATTTGACAATGACAAGACTACCACTTTAAGTGGGGATCTTGGTAATTAGATAAATTTAGGTTTTTTGATGAGCAGTTGTGATTCTAGTATGTTTTTACACCTAGGACTCAAATATGCATCATTTGGACCAATGATTATGATTTTATAATCCTAAAAAAGGTGAAAATCAATCATTTACTTCAAAGAAAAAGTCATATTATTTCACCCACTATAAATACTGAGCTTACCTCCTCACTTTTATTGATGATATTAAATTTCTTTGGTACCATTGAGTCCTTTTGTAAATATTTAGAATTAGGAGTGCATACAATATTTGTGTCAATAGTATGTGTTAAGTTGTGAAGAGTGTTTATGTGGTATGTGAGTTATGAGTTATAGTTGTCAAGTATGTAAGTGAAGATTCATATGATATGTATCAATATTAGAAGTAGAAAGTTATGTAATCATGAGAAGATTTTTTATAATGTAAGAAAATAATGTGAAAGGTTGCATCTCCTAGGATTTTGGAGAGAGAGAAAGTCAGGATTATTGAAGAGTCTTTGTCAAGACCCTCCTTGGTAGTACTAGCTACTTAGTTGAACTATGCATTAGCAAACAATGTTTAATACTTAGATTTGTTATTTTTATGGATATATACTTCTAATATTGTATTCTTTTTGCATAAGAATATGGCAAAACTAATGCTTTGCTTAGTTGTACGATCAAGTACTCTCGTGGGTGGAAAAGAGAATTGGCCAAAAGAAATGAGAGACCATATTAAAAGGGAAATTATGATGATGACTCATTCATCGAGCAAATTAGAGTAACATTAACGAATACCCTTTCATGTTGTTGCATTGTGGTTTTTTATTCTCATATTCATACCATTGGACCAAGAAATTTGCTTTCAACGAGTCTCCTTAACATGAGTCCGTGATAGCTTATGTTTATCTTAAATAAGGAGCCAATAATTTAGGGATAAAATGATGTTATAAAATTTTGAGATAATCATTTGTTTTTGCATATGGTATGTTGGTTTTGATTATCTCCTTTTGTGTTCTTGGTTGATAATAATATTGATTTTACCTTAAGTTTTTTTTGTGAGTGTTACTTTTACATGCTTGTGGCAATGATATGCCACCTTTGATATTGGTAATGATGGTGCATTTTATGCATTGTGTTAGCATTCATGAAGTCATCTTGAGTTAATGAAGATGCTTTGCTTGATACATTAATGGTACTATTTTAAGGAGGCAGTGGAATGTGGGAAATACCTTCAATGTTACCACACAATATTACATTGAAAAAGGATAAATATTACCCTTTCCTTGGGCCTTTAAGAGGGCATAGCTTGGGGAGGGGATGCATCATGAGGATAAATGCAAGAGGAGAGCATGGTTTTGGATGTATAGTGCAAGGAATATAGTTCTTGGAGAAGAGGAATGAACAAACACCACTATTCTTGTTCACCTGTGTGGGTTGCTAGGTATTATCCATAGATTTTGGATTGATTGCATTGGTGTTTCATTAAGTTTTTACTTCTATTTCTTGTTGTTGTTTTTGTATTTCTATGCTCCTTTATTTATTTTCTATGCTACATGTTTTAAATGCTTTCTTGCTAGGTTTTTATGTAAAGTTTGAGCCTAGTTTTGCATGCTATATTTTCCATATAGGAACATGTTCTCCTTGCATGGTGAGGAGAACTAAGGGAGTGGTAAAGTTGGTAAGGTTTGTTATAGATACATTCATGGATTACCATTACATCGCTAGTTGGATCTTAGCTAGTAAACCTACCTTTATGTTGATTACCCTCGTGTGATACTTGTGCTAGAGCTGTAATATGTGTGGCACCTTAATAGAGTCAACCTAAGACTACATTGTTGAACTTAGTATGGCACTGAGAGGGGGGGTGAATCAGTGTAGCATTCCAAAACATGAATTAACAGCTCTAAAAATTGCAGCAGATAAAACTTATAAACAGATATAATAAGTACCGCAAGAGAACATCACACAACACAGATTTTTAACGAGGTTCACCAAAATGGCTACTCCTCAAAAAGAATGGCTGCTTGGACTCCCATCCAAATCCAGCCTCTTGCAAAGCACCAACTTTACAATTTGTTTACCAGCACCAACTGGAAGGAGCACCCACCCCTTATTTATCTGCATCAACAGAAAGGAGCACCAACCCCTAATTTGCCAGCACCAACTGGACTTCAATTTTGAATAAAAATGTTTGACATATACCTTTGTTATTGCAAGACTCTAACTGGTCTACATCACCTTTGCAATCTCTGCGCACTCTGCTCTCTCTTGCGCAATCACTTCACATAGTCTGCTGCACCGCTACAGCCAAACTTTGCAATCAACTTTTCCCTTCGCGCTCTCTGCACACTCTGCTTTCTCTACGCACACGCTTCGCACACTCTGTGTCATTTCACATTCTGCTCTCTGTGCGTATTCACAATCGAACTTCGAACAACTCGACATGACCAGCTCACATTACACACTTCGCTATCATTTTGCCAGCTCTGCGCTATCTACGCTTTTACAGCCGCATATCGCACACGATACTCACACACACTACATATTTTCAAACTCGAAGTAGCCCTCCTTTTATAGAAGAAATTTTAGGAACAAACCCTAAAGAACGTCGACTAAGAAACCCTAGAAATTGTCGGCTCCCAAACCCTAAAATCCATCGACTGTAACCCTAAGAATGTCGACTGCAAAACCCTAGAAATTGTCGATTGCAAAACCCTAAAATCCATCGGCCCAGATTTAACTTTGTCGGCCTCAAACGCCTCTGCCACCTTTGTCACCTTCCTATAGCTTATTTCCATGAAATAATAACATGTCGCGATATCGCGACACTTTTTGTAGCCGTACGCCTTCTTGTCCTTGCTGTCACGAAATCGTGACCATTTTGGCCTTTGAAAGCTTTGCCACCGTTCTTGTCATGAAATCATGACACTTCAAACTTTTGCTGACGTCATCCTCATTCTTGTCACGAAATCATGACGCTTTCGGCTTCCAGCGGCTTTTCTTGCACCCTGTCGCGAAATCGTGACACTTTCAAACTTTCGCTGATGTCATCCTCATTTTCTTTGTCAAAATCAAGACACTTTCAATTACTCATCCTCCTTTTCAAATCTTTCGCTTCTACTTTCTCCTGTCACAAATCGTGACACTTTCAATTTGCGTTTTCATCCTCATATTTATCACAAAATCGCGATACTTTCGGCTTCCGTACATTACTTGCTTAAGTGAAATCGCTACAACTTTGTGCCTTGTGCTTTCGACTTGTAGCATAATCGCTACATCTTTGAGTTCTACGCTTTTGACTGGTAGCGAAATCGCTACACCTTCGTGTTGTGCACTTTTGACTTGTAGCAAAATCGCTACACCTTTTGAGTTTCGCACTTTTGACTTGTAGCGAAATCGCTACACCTATTCTCTTGCAGTTTCGACTTCGTAGCGAAATCGCTACAACTTTTCACTTAACACTTTCTCCCTGCTTCGGCCAGCAAAAATTCAACATGTAGCGAAATCGCTACAACTTTTCAACTTAACGCTTTCTTCTTGCTTTGGCCAGCAAAATTTCAACATGTAGCGAAATCGCTACAGTTTCTCGACTTAGCTTCTTGGCCTCCAACATGTCATGAAATCATGACAGTTTGCCTTGCGCCTTCTCTCTCCTCATTTTTGTCGTGAAATCATGACATTTTCAGCTGTGCCTTCTCTCTCCTCATTTTTGTCATGAAATCATGACATTTTCGACTATGCCTTCTCTCTCCTCATTTTTGTCATGAAATCATGACATTTTCAGCTATGCCTTCTCTCTCCTCATTTTTGTCATGAAATCATGACATTTCCTACTGTGCCTTCTCTCTCCTCCGACTTGTCACGAAATCACGACAGAAAACATGTCGCGATATCGCGACAATTTTCTTACTTGTCTTTTTCTTCGAATTTTTGAAACTAGGCCACTTCTTTCTTCCTGAAAACTTGCTGTACATGATCTGACTAACTTTTGAACTTCTATCCTCTGCATCTGAATGACTTCTGAACTGCCTGTCCATTGCATCATTAGATCTAACTGACTGTATTGACAACAATGACAATACTCCTGCAACACCTTGCTCAACACTGAACTCCTATCCATTGTACTTTGGCTGCACCTTGTTGTTCAATAAACTCTTGTCCATTGCATCAATAAATCTGTCTGACTGTGTTGACAACAATGACAATACTGTTTGTTGCACCTTGCTCAACAATCTCCCCCTTTGGAATTGTTGGCAACACATGTGCAATTTTCTTGTAAATCTTCTCCCCCTTTGACAATAATACCAAAGGGCTGCTGTAGACTCCCCCTGAGTCTATGCACAACATTCTTAGACACAAATTATTACAATTAGCAAATATTCCAAGCATGAACAAGAAGAAAAACAAATACACAAATGCTCCCCCTGAGAATGTGATCCCAAGCTAGTCACTTCTTGGGAATTTTAACCACTCAACCAATCTGCCTTCTCGATAAAATGCACCTCCACTGGTAAACTTCCGGTTATCTACACATCCTGCCTAATATGCATCTTTAGGATACCATAACCCATACTCCATAGTACCCTTGTAATATTATAGAAGACTCTGTCTCTTTGCTGCACTGACTGGTGGACCTCTTCTTCACTTGAAGAATCCTCACTCCGATCTAACTTCAGCTGTGTTGGATGCCAGAATTTCTATCCATTGAAACTCTGTATTCTGTACTCTGTCACCTTCAATGCTCAGTCAATAGGCTCACTAAGAACCTGCTCAATAGGCTCACACAGAACCTGCTTAACAAGCTCACCAAGGAACTTGCCCAAATCTGCTCTTGCCAAGCTCTCTAAAAACTTGTCCAAAACTTCTCTAGCAATTTGTCCCAGCATTGTCCTCAAAATATTTCCCAAAGACCTTCTTCAAAGGCTCAATCAAACATGCTCAAGTGGTACTCAAGATAAGCTCAACAAAGAATGATAGTCTGAAATTAAATCCACTTCATAGAAGCATACAAAAGATTGTTAGAGACTTAATATCTTCTATTCTCAAATCTCAATCTCAACTCAAATCAAGAAAAGTTTATTTTATGGGACTTGAACAACCACATGCAATCAATCACTTGACTATGCTCAATTATCTTTACTCAACCAATCATCTCTCACACAACCCTAGTCCAAGAATGTATCAACCAACTCTTGTTCAGTACTGTACCAACACTGCAGTATTACTGTCAACTCTGTGCATGCATAAAATACTGTACCTCAACACAAATCAGATCCGTTTTTACATTTGCAGCTTTGTCTAAGTTTTCTGCAGTCAACGCTGGTCACCCCTTACTTTCAACTGTGCAAATCTGGAGAAGACATTCTGTCAAACACTTCACGACCAACCATTCATCTCTTTACTCAGCCTTATACTTCTTAACCTCGGATTGGCATTTTATTAACAGTTAAAACGAAACTGTCTGAGAATTAAATAATTCCACCAAGGCACCATGAAAGTTCTAACAATATTTACATCAATGAATGGAACAGATACACGCTTCTTTTATCGAAACATAAATACGTAGCTAGAGCAAAAATTCTTCCACTAATCAAATTATCTGAACTGTTACATTTCATGGCTTCGAACAATTATAGTAAGAACCATCAACAGTACAGCAATGACATACAACAATACTAGAAATGGTGGCGACTCTCCATTTAATCTCCAGCCTTCATGGCACTTCCACAAACAACTATATGAACTGAAATAAATTTAAACAACTATAGTGCAACTCCTCCTTACTGCTTGCCTTTCATCCTCAGGTTAACCCAACAAACATATAAGAGCAATAAAATAAAACCTTTTTCAAAATGCTCCCCACGAGGATGTGTTACCTGGAGTTGCTTAGTGTAGTAGAAGAGCAATCTCCTTTAGTTCAAGGAGACGATTTCCTCTCTTATTTCTTTCTCCGGACTTTCTTGACCTCGGGCTTGGATTTTTCACCTGCGTCCCTATTTTGCATCATTGCGTGAACTCGAATATCTCTCTGGTGTGGTTGTCTCTTATGCATCCATGATGAATGATTATTTTCCTTTCTTCTATGAACCTGATTTATTCCCTGTCTGTGTTGTGTTCTTTGCGTCTTATGAAATCTACTGTTTTGCCTTAGATTTGATACAGAAGCGCTTGGACAAAACCTTGCTATGTGCCCATGACCATTGCATTGAAAACATTGTACAAAGTGTTCACTCAGATATGCAGATGTATTTCGACCAGCATAACTCTTTGATTTATTATTTAATCCACAATAAGTTGCCTTGTGACCATACTGGTTACATCTGAAACAATAGCCATTAAAAGTGTTAGTATGAAAAGAGTGAGAGTGGTAGAACCTCTTTTGTTGTGGCTGCTTTGTTGTAAATCTCCTTTGATATTTTCTTTCTTTTGAAGATACAGCTTTAACCTTTTCTTGCTCGGACCCTTCAACAGTGAACTTCTTCTTCTCTGCAGAATTGGAAGATAAAGGTTGTTCAGCTTCATATCCAAGACCATGCTTAACCGTGGAGCTTCTCTGATGACTTATCATTTTATCTAGCAATTCTGTGCTCTTCTCGAATTTAAGATTTGTATTGGCCTCTTCTAGTTGTTTCTTCAATGAAACAATCTCTTCTTCTTGTTTGCGGCAAATAATCTCTTTCTCATTGATCTGCGACCTGAGAGTTTCCTCAATCCTTTTAGACTCTTCTACTTGCAGCTTTAGATTACTAACTACTTTGTTAGAATCCTCTTCATGTTTGTTACACACATTGACTTTATCATTCAATTGTGACTTCAAGTCTTCTTCTATTTTCTTGGCCTTTTGGAATTGTAAGAACAGATTTTCAATCTCATCCCCATATTCTTCCAATTTCTTGGACAGTCTTTTGTTCTTTTTCTTTTCTATACTCAACTCTTCAAGAGCAGAGATCAACTCACCTTCCCAGTCTACTTCAGCATTGAGGTTTTTATTATCTGCTTTAGTGTTCACTCCTTCTGCCTTTTCTGGTTCAATTTCCTCTACCACAGAAACTGAAACTGGCTGAGATGTCTTTTTGAAGGAGGTTCTATTCTTCTTACTTGGAGCTGTAATTTGATCTTCATTCCAATTTGCTTCTGCATTCATTTCTTCTTTATTACATTCCTGTTCTGATTCTATTTCTTCTTCATCTTCATTGCTACTAAACCCATAACACTGACGTTCATTATGCCCGAGTTGATCAAAACATTCTGAACCTTGAGAACCTGCATTATGACCGAGTTGACTCTTGGCCTTTTCTCCATTGTTTGATTCATCTCTTGAATCTACAGCAATAATGAATTTATCTTTATTTTCTTTTATGACCCTGTGTGATCTTTTCTTCTTGTGTCTCATGGTTCCATTCTTGCCTTTCTTTGCCATTAGAGTATTAATCCAAGATCAACCCTAGCTGATTTAGCCTTTAAAGGGAACTTGGCTCTGATACCAATTGTTGTACTTAGTATGGCACTGAGAGGGGGGGTGAATCAGTGTAGCATTCCAAGACATGAATTAACAGCTCTAAAAATTGTAGCAGATAAAATTTATAAATAGATATAATAAGTACCGCAAGAGAACATCACACAACATAGATTTTTAACGAGGTTCACCAAAATGGCTACTCCTCAAAAAGAATGGCTGCTTGGACTCCCATCCAAATCCAGCCTCTTGCAAAGCACCAACTTTACAATTTGTTTACCAGCACCAACTGGAAGGAGCACCCACCCCTTATTTATTTGCATCAACAGAAAGGAGCACCAACCCCTAATTTGCCAGCACCAACTGGACTTCAATTTTGAATAAAAATGTTTGACATATACCTTTGTTATTGCAAGACTCTAACTGGTCTACATCACCTTTGCAATCTCTGCGCACTCTGCTCTCTCTTGCGCAATCACTTCACACAGTCTGCTGCACTGCTACAGCCAAACTTTGCAATCAACTTTTCCCTTCGTGCTCTCTGCACACTCTGCTTTCTCTGCGCACACGCTTCGCACACTCTATGTCATTTCACATTCTGCTCTCTGTGCGTATTCACAATCGAACTTCGAACAACTCGACATGACCAACTCACATTACACACTTCGCTATCATTTTGCTAGCTCTACGCTATCTACGCTTTTACAGCCGCATATCGCACACGATACTCACACACACCACATTTTTTCAAACTCGAAGTAGCCCTCCTTTTATAGAAGAAATTTCAAGAACAAACCCTAAAGAACGTCAGCTGAGAAACCCTAGAAATTGTCGGCTCCCAAACCCTAAAATCCATCAGCTATAACCCTAAGAATGTCGGCTGCAAAACCCTAGAAATTGTCAGCTACAAAACCCTAAAATCCATCAGCCCAGATTTAACTTTGTCGGCCTCAAACGCCTCTGCCACCTTTGTCACCTTCCTGTAGCTTATTTCCATGAAATAATAACAAGTCACGATATCGTGACACTTTTTGTAGCCGTACGCCTTCTTGTCCTTGCTGTCGTGAAATCATGACCATTTTGGCCTTTGAAAGCTTTGCCACCGTTCTTGTCATGAAATCGTGACACTTCAAACTTTTGCTGACGTCATCCTCATTCTTGTCATGAAATCGTGACGCTTTCGGCTTCCAGGCTTTTCTTGCACCCTATCACGAAATCGTGACACTTCACTTTCGTCATCCTCACTTTGTCATAATATCGCTTACGCTTTCTCACGAAATCGTGACACTTTCAATTTTGTTTACGTCATCCTCATATTTGTCGCGAAATCGTGACGCTTTCGGCTTCAGAGCTTTTCTTACTTCGTGAAATCGTCACACTTTCAATTTTGATCATCCTCATATTTATTCAATGCTTTCGGCTTCCGTACATTACTTGCTTCATGCAGTAGCGAAATCGCTACATCTTTGTGCCTTGTGCTTTCGACTTGTAGCATAATCGCTACATCTTTGAGTTCTGCACTTTTGACTGGTAGCGAAATCGCTACACCTTCGCGTTGTGCACTTTTGACTTGTAGCGAAATCGCTACACTTTTGAGTTCTGCATTTTTGACTTGTAGCAAAATCGCTACACCTATGCGTCTTGCAATTTTGACTTGTAGCAAAATCGCTACAACTTTTCACTTAACACTTTCTCCTCCTCGCAACGAAAATTCAACATGTAGCGAAATCGCTACAACTTTTCAACTTAACGCTTTCTTCTTGCTTTGGCCAGCGAAATTTCAACATGTAGCGAAATCGCTACAGTTTCTCGACTTAGCTTCTTGGCCTCCAACATGTCACGAAATCGTGACAGTTTGCCTTGCGCCTTCTCTCTCCTCATTTTTGTCATGAAATCATGACATTTTCAGCTATGCCTTCTCTCTCCTCATTTTTGTCATGAAATCATGACATTTTCAATTGTGCCTTCTCTCTCCTCATTTTTGTCATGAAATCATGACATTTTCAGCTATGCCTTCTCTCTCCTCATTTTTGTCGTGAAATCATGACATTTCCTGCTGTGCCTTCTCTCTCCTCCGACTTGTCGCGAAATCGCGACAGAAAACATGTCGCGATATCGCGACAGTTTTCTTACTTGTCTTTTTCTTCGAATTTTTGAAACTGGGCCACTTCTTTCTTCCTGAAAACTTGTTGTACATGATCTGACTAACTTTTGAACTTCTATCCTCTGCATCTGAATGACTTCTGAACTGCCTGTCCATTGCATCATTAGATCTAACTGACTGTATTGACAACAATGACAATACTCCTGCAACACCTTGCTCAACACTGAACTCCTATCCATTGTACTTTGGCTGCACCTTGCTGTTCAATAAACTCTTGTCCATTGCATCAATAAATCGTTTGACTGTGTTGACAACAATGACAATACTGTTTGCTGCACCTTGCTCAACATACATGAGTAGGTCATTGTATGTGTTTGATTTCCTTGTTGCAGGTTTTTCATGCCTAATACTTAGCATGCATGGTGCCCTTTCTTCATATTAATATATGGCCATTTTAAGTCATTGTAGGTGTATGTAAAATTAGGGATGGTTTAATGAATATATTACCGTATTGAGTTTGATTTATGCCATGGTTGGGTTATCTAGATTAATAATTTCATGATTTATTTAAGGAGGATGGTGAGCTATGCTACCTGGTGCTTTTAGAGTGAAAGTTTTAAAGGTTTAATTATTTCTAATGTTACCTTTGGATTGCATGATTAATTAATATTTTAGTAATCTAAGGTTTTATTAATGCAAATTATACCTTAGATTTACTTTAGAAATATTAATGCTATTTAATCCTTGGTTGCTAATAAACTAGGGTTTGATTAATGCAAAGTATACCTTAGATTTTCTTTTGATAGTTTAATGTTAATAAATATTTAGTTTTGCAAATTAATCTAAGGATAGATTAATGCAACAAAACTTTAGATTTGCTACCAATCAAATGGGAGATTATCATTAATTGATCTTTGGTTTTAATGATTTTTTATTATTAAGTAATCTTTAGATTTGGAATTCATCATTTGTTTGATTAATTTAATGAAACCCTAAGGTTGGGATTAATCTAATAATGGACTAATATTTTAATTGGCATTAATCTAAGGATAGAATAATTGATTAATCCAATGATAGATTAGTTTGGCAATTAATATAATGATAGATTAATTCATTCCAATATTTAGATTTTAATTAATCAAATGATAGATTAGTTGGAAATAAATCTAATGATAGACTAATTATTTTAATATTTAGATTTAAATTAATCAAATCTTAGATTAGTTTGGCATTTAATCTAATGATAGATTAATTCTTTTTAATATTTATATTACAATTAATAAAATGATAGATTAGTTGGCAATTAATCTAATGATATATTAATTCTTTTAATATTTAAATTGCAATTAATCAAATGATAGATTAGTTGGTAATTAATCTAATGATAGATTAATTCTTTTATTATTTAGATTGGTAATTAATCAAAGGATATATTAGATTGGTGATTAATCAAATGATAGATTAATATGTAGTCTTGCAAATGAATGACAAGACTTGCTAATGATGGATTGATTAATTAGATATGGTATTGATGTATGGCTTTGGACTTAATATTTGTGGAAAATATTTTGGAAATAAGTATGGGCTTCTTTTGCTTGTGTTTTCTATTGAATTGAATCATATAGAAATGCATGGTTTTGTTGGAGAAAGGAATTGAAAAATATTTTGAAAATATTTTGGAAAGAAGGATGGACTTATTTTGCTTGTGTTTGCTATTGAATTGAATCATTTAGGAATGCATGGTTTTGTTGGAGAATGAAATTGAAAAATATATGTGGAAAATATTTTGGAAATAAGTATGGGCTTCTTTTGCTTGTGTTTGCTATTGAATTGAATAATATATAAATGCATGGTTTTGTTGGAGAAAGAAATTGAAAAATATTTGTGGAAAATATTTTGGAAAGAAGTATAACCTAGATTCAAATTGAAGGCTAATAATATTTATTGATCTCACCAATTTTAAATGCCCCAATCATGGAAAGAACATGCATTTTTGAACCATTGCTGAAAAGTTGAAGCATGGACTCATGTTTTGATAATACCAAGTGTTTGTGCTAGTTGAAATTTTTTCTTGTTGTTTACCCCAAGCAAGAATGGCATGATTGTATTTGGTAATGATTCTTGAATGAATGAAATTTGTATGATTGATTTTTTTTATTATTGACTTGATTATAAAATTTGTACTTATATGACTACCCCTCAAGTGATGATTCAATGAGGCAATAGAAAAATGATGAAAGCGATGAGTCACTTGACCAAGATGATTTGATTTGGGTTTGCAAGACCCCATTATAGCCTTGATTTTGACCCATGTATTACTTATTTTTGGTGAGTTATATTATTGTGCCTTTGGAGCCTTTTTATTGTGACCAAAAGAATATGGGTACCTTTAGAGCCTTTTGATTTTAACCAAAGGAATCTGGGTACCTTTGGAGCCTTTTGGTTTTGACCAAAGGGTGTAAATTTATTTGGAGCCTTTTGATTTTGACCAAAGGAATCTAGGTACCTTTGGAGCCTTTTGATTTTGACCAAAGGAATATAGGTATCTTTAGAGTCTTTTGATTTTGATCAAAGGATGTAAATTCCTTTGGAGCCTTTTTGATGATGTAACCAAAGGGATTAAGTGCCTTTGGAGCTTTTTTATTTTGACCAAAGGGATTTGAATTCCTTTGGAGCCATTTTTATGATGTGACCAAAGGACTTAAGTGCATTTGGAGATTTTGGTGATGAGGTTATTTTATTTTTTATTTTTTTACAAATCTAGTGGTTTTCCCTTGGTGGGATGGTTATAACAAGTGTGATCATCTAAACCCAGAGACGATCACACATATTGGAAGATATAAAAGCAAAAATAACACTTTTCTAACTTCATTTGCATAGCTAGCAGTTGGAGAAAAATGGAGGCTAGGAGGAGGAGAATGATTTTTGAAGCAGAGCACTACCGAAACAATGACCGGATTCCATCATGGACTAACTTGAGACTTCAATAGCCAAAGGAATCAAAATGATAAAGGTAAACACCATTTTCTCTCCTTTATTACCTCTCAAAGTAAAATGAACCTCACTAATTAAAGTGAGAAATGAACCTCACCAAGAAATTAAGGCAATGAATCATACCCTAGAACTAAATGTAGTGTAGGTTTGTCTTTGTGCTTTAGTGTGCTTGATATATATATATATATATATATATATATATATATATATATATATATATATATATTATATATATATATATATATATATATATATATATGGTAAATACACAGATATTGCATATTCCCCAATTTTAGGGCCATCTCAAGGTGATATATTCCCTCTTTGATTCATTGGGGGTCATATATGGGTGGGATGACTGCGTTTGAAATCCAACAATCAAAATTTTTACTATTATGGAGGTCATCTCGATCTGAGATGGCCTCATGGAGAGACTATCTTAGGCTGATATGACCTCATGGAGAGACCATATCAGGCTAAGATGGCTTAATTGGATGTGGATTTTACCAATTTGTTTTAGCTAATATGTTTTGCATGTGGTACAACTTATTAGAGTTCGTCACATATTTCTCATGGTATTCAAGACTACATGAGGGCATCTCTCTAATGATGATTGGAAATGGCTTGAGGCCATTGGACTTAAGCAAGTGATAAGGCTAGAGGTAGTGATTGTAGATCAAACCTACCTAACAACCCTAATAGATCATTGGGATAGTCGGATGAACATATTTCATCTTCATATTGGTGAGATGATGGTGTCGCTAGAGAATTTCTATAGGATTATCCATGTTTTTATTGAGGGATGCGTTATCACCTCCACACATATTAACCAACAAAGTAGAGTGCTTTAGAGGGTATTTGGGAATTATTGGGATGTGGCTAGGTGCAACTTGGATAGAGGGTAAGTTCTAGTGGAGGTGTGGTATGATGCCAATATTCTGATGAGGATACATATAGTGGTGATGTCACTCATGTTGAACATCTTACTACCTAATTATTTAGGAGTGAGGTTCCCATGGAACCTCCTTGAGCTAGCATAGGAGTTGGTGGAGTACACCACTTACGATCCACTGATTATGTCCTAGGAGACTACTATATTAGATCATTTGTATGATAAGCTATATGAGATTCATCAGTGGGGAAAAATTAGATTGGGCTATAGATTTCTACTAAAAATTTGGGACTAGGAGAATATCTGGGTGAATAGACTAGAGGGGCTTCCATGGGTGAGGTGAGCACATATGGTAGATTAGGAGATTGGTTATGTGGCTCGATGGGTTTGGGAGCTAGATCAGGGTCAGAGTCAACCCCACTCATGTAGGATTACACATTATATGAAGTCCTTTAAGGTAATGAGGCTAGGGTAGGTGATATGGTGACCTTATAGGGATTTCCCACCATGGATAGAGGTAGTAGAAAAATTAAGGTGTATAAGACATTGGTGATGGGTAATTTGGTGCTATGGCATAAAGTGGTAATACTTCTAGTACTCTCACGTGTATTGATAGTTTAGGGTTCATCATGGCACCTTGTGAGCCCATAATTTATAAATATTGAGGGACTAAGACTCAGTTGGAGTGGCCATGAGTAGATTAGGTGGGAGATGAGGTAGATCAATTTCTAGAAAATATAGGTGTGGAGGATGCAAGTATTATGGTAGAGTACAATGTATGGTGGGTGACTTAGTTGTGGAAATGAGGTGGACCTATGGGTGTATAGGCAGAAGTATCTAGGGATGAGGAAATTATGGAGGATGAGGATGAGTGTTGAGTGTGTCATCGAATGGAGGGAGAGTGGAATCAAACCTTAAAGTGAGAGAAAAATTCATAGGATGAGGGTGGGGATGATGAGGATCCCTAGGATGAGGATGGTTTACTTAGAGAGCAAGTGTAGTCTCTATAGGTACATTTGGTAAGTAGGATACTACTATTGTAGTAATACAAATCTAGTTGTCTAGAGAGATAGAGGGGGAGGGTATTATCTAAGGAGAATATCCTTTTAACTACATAGTTGTAGAAATCTTAGGAGTATATGGATAGGGTTACAATAGAGAGAGATGCTCTATGAACACGGGTTGTGGATTTGATTGAGACTTAGGTATAGGAAGGTATAGTTATCTAGGCTACATATTGAGGTAGGTACATTACAAACACTACTAAGTGACTATCAGTATTGACATCGATTTGATAGAGCCTATATCTAGGATTTAGAGGATTAGGTAGGGCTACTTGGCAATCACCTACATGATCACTCTTAAATAGGAGGATCTCATCGAAGTTGATGTAATAAGTTGGGGGTAGCCTTTTGTGAGGCTATGGAATCTTATATTGATAACTAGGTCAGAGGCTTCAATAGATAAAAATTCAGGGTAGCCTCATAGATATAAGGTAGAGGGTGGTGGTGATTTTAGGGGTACAATCCTTGCTTGACTTGAACTCATGGGTTGTTCTATTTTTAGGTGTGAGGTTCGAGAACCCACTCTATTATAGCATGGGGGTATTTTTTGCTAATGATGTACCAAATTTTATCACACATATGTATATATGATATGATTTTTATTATGGCATGCTATGTATTTATTGCTTATTGTTGTTTTATGCATGGATGCACTTTATGGGTGTAATTGTGGATGATGAATGTATACCTAGATATATGCATGTTGATGATGTACTAATGTAATGATGATGCAAAATTTTATTTTTATGTTTATATTCTAAAACATAATGAATGAATCTAAGATGTAAAACAACCTAAATGTAAGCACCACATAAGGTATAAAAATCATCAATCAGAATGTTAACTTTTTCACAAAAGTCATACATTTTAAATCCAACCATATCTAATATGATAAAAATATAGATTATGGATGGGTGATTAGTACGATGCTATAGTGGAACAACATGATTTTCATGAGACTCAAAAACCCTATTTAACTAGTAAAAATATGTATACTGACTACACATGACTCCAAAAGATAAAAGTTTACTAAGAATACCCAAATTGTGTGTGCATATGATTTTCATTAGTAGTGCATAATACTACCCCATTGCCATATAGGTTTCATTCAATCCATTGTTGTAATGAGGATCACCATATGGTTATCATTATCCTAATTTTGGATGCAGTTGGACTAGACTACTAGGTAATACGATCCACCAAAAACTAGCTCATTCATAAGCTAACATTGGTTTGTACAAAAGGTCACTAATGTGATAGACATATTACCACACATAAGACTACTCCAGTTTTATAAAGGTTTCATTCAACCCATTGATGTAATGGAGATCACCCCGCAACTTATGAATAATTGATAATTCCAAGGATTCAAACTCATTACTCCCTTATTTTATTTTGATTTTTTTGGGATACACATTTTTGATGAGGATTAAGGGGATGTATTTGCATAGTGGTTAGAACCACTTTTTACTTATCTCTTTTTTTTTGGGGGGGAGAGAGGGGATACTTGGTAAATTTGTGGAGGAGAAAGGTATTTTATTGTTTTGGGGAGGGGGAGCTTGTCCTTTTGTCAATTCTCAACATCCTAGACCATGTTCATAATAAAATGATCAATAATACCTTTCACTGAGGATGGTAAGGACTACATTGTAGCATCATCCTTGTTCAAAATTAGATTTTAATAATGTAAAATTGTGTTGGGATTTTGAGATATGCAAGTTGTTATCAAAGGAAGGCCCTATCTTTAAAAAACCCTAGGAGAACTAGGTATGACTAAATTATTGAAAACTCTATTGAACAACCTATAACAACTTATTGGTTGTGTTAAAAAAATAGTTACTCAAAAATGGAAATGTGGATGGTAGTAATATATGGAATGTGGTGTTTTCCCTATGATATTTTGTAAACTAAAAGGTGTACATAAAATAATCAATGGCCATCTAAACATCATTGCTAATGTTCATTTGGTATCTACCCTATCGTACGAGGACCCCTTAATAATAAAAATCTCATAAGAAAAATTGTAAATGATGATGATGAGAAAGTTTGATTAAGAAAGATAACAACTATACAAGTGTGGTACCAAACCTTAGCATGTAAGGAAAAAAGCTAGTCCTAATGCTAATGCAATGGAAGAACATGCCTAATGCAAGTGAGTAAATTAAGCGGAATGAAATACATTATGTAATGCAATGAAAATGGTAATGTAATTGTTTTTTGTATTTTTTATAATTTTTTAATGTTTTGTGGTTTTTTATTTTTTTTTGTATGCATTGTCATGCATAAAATGCTCATATATGGAGAATTTTGAGAGGTTCAGGTTCCTCAACACCCTCAAGAGAAGCTAACCTATAATTCATAGGCCCTATCTTCTATATGATGATATATGGGCCTAACCAATTTGCCACAAATTTGTATTGCAAGTGCAACAAAAATTCAAAGTTTGCTGATTTTATTTAAGTACAAGGTCTCCAATTTTAAAGTACCTAAGGTGGACTATCATATCATAAGCTTGCTTAAGGTGATCTTGATAAACATGGAGGTGCTCAAGAGCATTAACGTACTATTCACCAAGAAGGGTCAACATATCAAGGTGAGCTTGCCACGCAGTATCATCATCGATGAACTCTTGGAGTGATATGCACAATGAAGGAATATCTAATTCCAAGGGCATAATGGCCTCAACACCATATAATAGTGAAAAAGGAGTTTCCTGAGTGGGTATCATGATACTAGTTCTTTTTGAGTGGATAATTTACCTAATTGCAAAATCCCCATCACAGTCAGGGTATTAATCCAAAAACCCTCTCTTGCAAAGAAGTTTAAAACAACAATTTCTCCAAGGTTCCACTATATAAGATTTGCACATGTGTATTTGAAAGTAAAATAATCAAGAATAACAGGTGCTAGAAAAAACCCAATGATCTACAAGTAACTGTTAACAAAGGGGTCTGCTGATTTAATTCATCGTGCTTTGTGATTGATTTCCTTAAATTGCAATGAATGTGAATTGCTAAAATTAAGTATTGCTTCTTTTATTGTCTTTGTATAAATCTATCTTACCCTAAATCCCTGTTAGTGGGTTCATTTTATATTCATATTAGAATGCAAAATGAGAAAGTGCATGGAATTGTCCACTTCATTTTAAAATATGTGTCTTTAATGTAATATTCATTTGTAGTTAGTAGGTTCAAATTTATCTTCAGATTTAATGCTCTATTAATTACAAAGTTAGAAATCAACATATTAGCAAGTTAGAAGGTTAGCGTTCATTTGCTTTATATTCACTTAATATGAGTTTGAGGGTTAATGGAGTTAAGCATTCCTTTTATATTTGATTATGTACATGAAAGTAGTAAATGTTGTGGAATTGTCCACTCCATTTCTTATCTTTGATTTAATGTGAAAATGTAAGTTAGAAACCCTCCCTCCTATATTGATATTATCTTATTTATGCAAACTACACATATATGTAGAAATTTTGGAAAAAGACCAAAATACAAACAACTTGAAAACCAAAAGCAAAAATTTTGGAACAAGGACCAGAATGCAAACAGAATGGAAATGAAATGCAAAATTTCTAGAACAAGGACTAGAATGCAAACAGAATGGAAATGAAATATAGAAATTCTAGAACAATGACTATAATGCAAACATAATGGAAATGAAATGTAGAAATTATAGACCAAGGACAAAAATGCAAAAATAATGGAAATGAAATGCAAAAATTTTGGAACAAGGACAAAAATACAAATAGAAAGGAAATGAAATGTAGAAATTTTAGAACAAGGACCAGAATGCAAACATAATAGAAATGGAAATGCAGAAATAAATAATTACAACTAAGCTAATATAAAACTAGAATATAAGTGTAAACATAATACGACATCATGCTCCCCTACCCTGCAAAACTAGATATTGTGAGAAAATCTAAGGGTAACTCAATATAAAAAAACTTGCATAAACACAATTTGATTAGATCAAGTGCTAGACTCTAAGGAAAATAAATCCTACATTCAAATAAACCTTCACATAGTGTAACCTCATAAGAACATTAAACACTAGATATAATTCCCCAAAATTCAATAGAAAGATTGAGAATTAAATATAAAACCCTCAAAAATAAATCTCCTCCAGCCTTGCTCACAAGGTGTAAGTTTCTAGATTCATATGCATTAAAATCTCAAATTATAGGTCTTTGCTTACAAAAAATTTCATCCTTTTTTATAGCGTTTTGAGGTCTATTTAAAATTTCCAATGTCTTTTCATTTCCTCATTTGTCCTCATAATGCTCCTTTTATGAAACGTTCACCTCCTTATAACTCTTGTTCTTATTCATTTTCAACATGTTACCATGCTTTCAATGACACCGCCCCTATATGCGGTAGTAGTGAAATTTAGAAAACCATGGCACAACAAATATTTTCTATTATATTCCTAGCTTGACATCAACAAATATACGAGGCGGTTGCTATGTTCCATGTGTGAGATAACATAATAGTCGTATCACATCATATAGGAATCAAATCTATCCCTAGCTATCATGGAGTTGATTGTCCTTCTAATCTATGATGTCCACTACCCAAAGTTATATCATCCAACATGGCATTTCCTCTCTAGAGAATTCATAGTATAAAGGGATTACACATCATAATGAAACCCTCATCCTTTTGAGGACTTATCAATACAAGTACATGGTCTTTCATTCCACCATATGACATGGTGGTCAATGCATATTTTGAAACCATGCTATAGTTGTCCAATGTTGCTCATCCACTTGGTCCCTATGAGTATATCTTCATACAAAATCTACCAGATGAGTGTTGGTGACTCCTCCTCTACTTTTCTATTGGTATCCTCTTATGACCTATCCACATACATTTTTTTACCTTATCATTTTCAATGATGTTGGATATGATCTTCACCTTGTTGATGCACATGTATTTACTAGTGAGTCAGTTTATAGTTCCATCTATGTTATATTCTATTGTGATATTGCTCATAACTACTGCACACCCTTTGTCTTTGGCCCATACGACCATATTGGTTATCAGTCCTAGCATCCCCAAAGTTCCATACCACTATTACCATTGTCTTTACAATAAATATAGTACTGTCATGATTCCTTTGATTAAGAAACCAAACCATAATCCAACTACATATCCTCTCACTCTACAATCTTCCTGATCTTGTGTTATTTTATCATGCTATGAAGTTTCACATAAAAACATCAAACTTCAATGCTCCCCATACCAAGTCAAATAGCCTACTTTATTTGGCTCATCTATCACCCTCATGGAAGGTGTGCTTCCAACTTGACCACAATGCCATAGAACACCACTTTGAAGTTACACAAACTCATGTTCTTCCACTTCAACATACCATCTACTCTATTCATTGGTTTAACTCCTACCTCAAACATGTCTGCATCACCATTATTATTCATTGTATTTTATCAAGGCCAAACTTGTGTGCCTTACTGTCTAAAATCGTATTCCACATTATGTCATGAAATATGTTGCTATTTTATTCCACCCATTATGTTATCCTACAACCTACTATGTTAAGACTCTGTTATAACAATGCCAAAATGAATATTATCCTACTCACTCGATATGTTATGAGAATTTATCATTATGTTGATTTGACTAGTGATGAGCATATATGTAGGATTATCAAAATTTTACCAATGAACTCTATCATAATCTACCTGCGTAGATTCCACCTCTGTCACAATTGTTGAGGCAAATAAAATTCCCCATTTTACATTCCTACAAAATATAGCCAACTATTGTCATGGTGACTATAAGTTCCCATCATGTCCCTTGAGTATTTTTTCCACATCACCATGATCCACACCAAGTTTACCTTGGCCTACCAAATTGGTGTCAAATGGTATGTGTTATCCTCATCCATATTCATTGTTTAACCACTAAAAAATATCCATCATGCTTCTTCGAATCACCGAACCCGCTGCCATTTAGGATAATCCACATGAATGTCAAGTTGTCACAACCTCCGAAGTGAAGAACACAAGCTTATACTGAGAGGGAGGTTAACAGTATAAGAGCACTTTTTACTTTTATTTATAAATCAATATTATGCAATGTATAGATAGCAACATTAACAATAGTAATCAAATCAATGCACAAATCACCACACATAATAGATACATCAATTTAACGTGGTTCACCCAAAGATGGCTACCTCCATGGAGAAAATAGTTTACTAAAATTTTCTCAATCAATCTCTTGGAAATTATTTTTCTATTACAATGTTTATGAATCTATGTCCAAAGGAGATGCTAATCCCCTAAATATAGTTTGTGGATCTCTATCCATAGGAGAATGCCTTATCCCCTACTCTAGCTAGTGATCCTCTAGAATACTACTACCTCCACTGCACTAGCTTATGGATATCTCTCCACTAAAGACTCTTATCCCCACTTAGAAGACCTATTCTCACTACCCTGGCTAGTGGATATCTATCCACTGGAGACTACTATCCTATCTGATCTATCACCTCCAAATATTTGTCTCAAATTTGCACTAAACATGGTCTAGTCAGTCTAGCACAAATTTTCTCAACTCTACACTAAACACAATCCAATCAATTTAGCACAAGTTTTATCAATAACCTCACTCAAATCTACACTAAACATAGTCTAGTCAATCTAGCACAAATATACTCAACTCTACACTATACATAGTCAAGTCGGTCTAGCACAAGTCTGCTCAATAATCTCACTCAAATATCTACACTAAAAATAGTCCAGTAAGTCTAGCACAAATTTTCTCAATAGGTCCACTCAAAACCTGCTAAAATATGCTCAATAGGTCCACTCAGAACCTGCTCAAACCTACTCAAATATGCTCAATAGGTCCACTCAGAACCTGCTCAAACTTGCTCAACAAGTCCACTCAGAACCTTATCAAATCTGCTCAATAGGTCCACTCAAAACCTACTCCAATCTTCTCAAATATGCTTAACAGGTCCACTTAGAACCTATCCAGATCTACTCAATAGGTCCACTCAGAAACTGTCCAAATCTGCTCAATAAGTCCTCTCTAGAACTTAGCCAAATCTATATTGTAAGCTTCCATAAAAACTCACACAAAAGCAATCCACAAGTCTTCTCAAAGACTTACCTCAAATCTGATTAACAAGTCTACATAGAACTTGTCCAATCTTATAGAAGCATAAAGAGAATTGTTAGAGACTCAATATGTTCTAAAATCAAAGCCCAATCACTTTCTCAGCTTAAATCAATCTCATAGAATCATAAAGATAATTGTTAGAGACTCAATATGTTCTACACTCAAAGCTCAATCGCTATCTCAACAATAAATCTCACATAAAAATGATATGTTCTTTTCAAACCCTAGTTCAAGTTCTTTGCACAAAAACTCACTTCAACAACAATGCTCATAAATCAATCTTCACATAACAATGATACTCATGTTCTTTTCAAAACCCTAACTCAATTTCTTTGCACAATCCAAATTCTTCAATCAACAATGCTTATAAAAAAGGTTTTAATCACAACTCTTAATTCTGGAAAACCTTTGAAGCATTAAATCAAACACTTTCAAAAAGGAAAGCCTAATCAAATCCTTTTTAACTCTAAAATTTATTTTTTAGTAAGACAATCAATCAACTCAACCAAAGAAGAATTTTCCCATACCTTTTTGTTGCCAAAGAGTTGATCTCACAAATTTGCCACACTCATAATTTACTTCTTTGCCAATCTCAATAAGGGTTAGAAGACTTCAATAAAACACAATACAAAAGATGACTAAAATACACCTTATCACTCCAACTTAAAAATAATATTGACCATAATCTTCTTTAATAGAAAAACCCATATTAACATGAAATCAATGCTCAATAGTCTTAATCCTCCAATATATCACTATATTAATTAAGATTTTACAAAGACCTACTTATAATTCCTAATAACAAATCTCAAATAACATCACTTATTTAATACTTAACCCCTTGTTGTGGCTGCTCCACAACGTACCCCAAAATTGGGGACCCACCTTTTTTGCATGTTTTCCAAGAAGACCGAAGTGGCCCATATGCTAAAGATCAAAGAAAAAGCAAAACACCACAAGGAGAAAAAGTGTCGCGATATCGCGACATGTTGCATTTTCATGGCCAAAAGAGAAAAAGTGTCGCGATATCGCGACATGTTGCATTTTCGTGGCCAAAAGAGAAAAAGTGTCGCGATATCGCGACATGTTGCATTTTCGTGGCAAAAGTGTCGCGATATCGTGACATGTTGCATTGGCAGGAAAAGTGTCGCGATATCGTGACATGTTGCATCATCATGCCAAAAGAGAAAAAGTGTCGCGATATCGCGACATGTTGCATCATCACGGCCAAAAGAGAAAAGTGTCGCGATATCGCGACATGTTGCATCGTCACGGCCAAAAGAGAAAAAGTGTCGCGATATCGCGACATGTTGCATCGTCGCGGCCAAAAGAGAAAAAGTGTCGCGATATCGTGACATGTTGCATCTTCATGGCCAAAAGAGAAAAGTGTCGCGATATCGCGACATGTTGCATTATCGTGGCCAAAAGAGAAAAAGTGTCGCGATATCGCGACATGTTGCATTTCACGCCAAAAAGAAAAAGTGTCGCGATATCGTGACATGTTGCATTTTCATGGCCAAAAAAAAGTGTCACGATATCGTGACATGTTGCATTTTGGGCAAAAGAGAAAAAGTGTCGCGATATCGCGACATGTTGCATTTTCGAGCCAAAGAGAGAAAGAAGTGTCACGATTATCACGACATGTCCGATTTTGCCAAGGTAATCGACCGCATAGTGACGTGGACATAAGGACAAAATCCAATGAATAAGACAAAACGTTACATAAGGAATATTTAATGATTTGAAATCATTTAAGATGGTCGTTACACACGGAAGGAAACGGACGCAAGCCCATGTGGAGAAAATGAAACGAAGGGCCACAAAATAGAAACGAAAAGTTTTTTGGAAACCAAAACACATGCATGCACAAGGGAAGGTGAAACGAACAACCATTGGAAAATGAAACGAAAAGCTTCCTAAAAGTTTTAAATACGCCATTCAAAGATGTTTTGAGGGGTTGGAAATTGTTGCGAGCAGAGTTGTAGATTTGAAGGCAAGAGGGCCATTCTGGACCTGTTTGAGTCATTTTTCTTCCATGGACTAGTTTGGGAAAACCAAAAATTCTGCTATTGTAAAATGACACATTTTTAATGCAGAAGTTTTCAGAAATTTGCATCTTGTGGGCAAGAAAGAAGGAGATTCTCTTTGCATGCTATGGATTTAATGTCTATTTCTTTTCTCTTTTTCAGATTTCGAGTTTGTAGATGGAGTTAATGCAAGTTTGCTTGGTTGCTTCATGTGAATGCTTGAACCTGAAATTTATTTTAAACCCTAGGAACCAACACTTAGTCTATGGGGATTGTGCTTGTTTTGCAAGTCCAATAGGTTAGGTTGCATGCATGGAGACCTCACATCTTCGGTTTTGTCGAAATAGGATAGCATCATACTCGAATGCATTTTATTTTCAGTTTTCTGCATTTCATTTTCATTTTTCTCGCATTTTATTTTTTCCAGAAATTTTAACTTATTTTAAATTTTCAGGCATTAAAATAAACATTTAAAAAATTTCAAAATCCAAAAAACAATGAACAATCACTAAAGTTTCATGGTGAAATAAACCAACATTGCCCCTTGTTTACAGTTACTTGCAATCACTAAGGTGTTCCAAGCATTTAAATTGAATATCTTTATTTGAGATTACTAATACACATATGCAAATGCTAATACAACGGAGACCTTGGAGAAGTTGTTTGTTTAACTTCTTTGCAAGAGGGGATTTGGAACCCAAATCCTAAAGGAGAGTGTACTTTCACAATTGGGTGAAAATACCACTCAACAGATTGGCGCTAGAAGGAGGGCCTGAATTGTTTTATTTCAGAGTGATTTAAATGCTATAGGGATTTAAATTTTGAATATTTCATGCCCTATTGATTATTATCTTTAGCTCTCTTTTAACAACACAACCTTGTAGTGTTAAAAGGAGGACATGAATCGCTATGCATTGTTCTAACGCTTTTTGATTGTTCATACAAGAATAATGTGTTTTGATTTGATTTTGAAAATTTTTGGTCTTGACTAACGAGGTTGTCTCCATGCAATTACTTTCATTTGATTTTAATGGATACATCTCTTGGTTGATGCTAACATGATTATTAATACGTTACATGTTTGATATTTTCTAGTCAATTTCATGCTTATTTGTAAGGAATTATTTTTTGTCTAAAATGTATTTGTTGTCGGTATTATGCTCTTCACTTGCATGTAATGCGATCTTGTGAATCAGAAAGCCTACAACACTAGGAGTATGCTCTTCACTTGCGCATATGCGATCTGGTGAATCAAAAACTTACATTTTTAGAATACTGCTTTGTCATGGTTCCTTCTTTCATTCACGACTAACAAATTGATTTTGAAGTTATTCTTTGAATTTCATTAATTGCAGGATTTTTTGTGTGTCGCAGGTTTTCTTTGAGGTATTGAGAGTTTTGTCAGGTTTTGTAGGGTAGTTTCATTTACAAGCTGGACCCACCGCATCGCATCGCAACTAGGTCCAAAACAACCGAGGAAACCATATTCCAAAGCCTCTCACTCACTCATAGGAATCCAAGGAATAAAACCGAGCAAATTGTGGTCCCACCAGATATCCTTGTTACAGAAGATCCTTCTGTTTTAGGTGCATCTAGCGGACTTGCACCGATGGTGTCATTTGCCACTAGTGTACCAATTATCAGTACCATTTCCATGGTTCTTGTAGGGTTATCATCATCGATTTTGAATCAAATGGCCCAACCTCCACCACCTCCTTGGTACGGAGCCCATAACATTCCTTTGAATATTGTAGGGGATATTCACGAGATCCCTAAGAATATAGAGATATTTTTGCCCAAATACAAACCGGATGGCCCAAGGACCGCAGAAGAACATATTCAGGCCTATAGGGATGTTTTGATAAGATTGCAAGTTCAACATGAAGATGTGGCTTGTAGACTCTTCCCCATGAGCCTAGACCAAGTGGCTTACGAATGGTATATTTGCTTACCTACTGGTTCCATTACGTCATGGACGCAAATGGAGGATGCTTTTGTCAACCAATTCAGGTCACCATTAGATCCCACAATCATCTATAATCAGTTCATTACATGCAAAAGAGGCCAGGGTGAGCCAATCCAAACTTTTAATCAGAGATTTCAGAAGTGCTATAATAGAGCAATTCGGCATTTTGCCATTGATCCCGCAGTAGCTTTGCAAATATATTTTGGGGCATTGGATCCTATGACGACAATGTTTGCAAGGCGAAATCCTCAAGTTACCATGCTTGCTCTAGCCTACAATGAAGCTATGACCATTGAACAACAAATGACACCACAGGGTTATGGGTTTTCCTAGATGCCTATGGTAGGACAATATGGTCCATATGGTCAAGCTCCTATGATGAATCAGATCATGGCACCACAAATATCAGGCATAAATGCTTTGCCTTATCAACAACCATATTCATCAACACCCGCTTACGCACCCATTCCAATTCAACCAATCACATCCATTCCCCCCATTCCTTCATTTTTGCAAAATAGTCAACAGACTATGCAAGGAGCTAGTCCGGTTAATTCTCAGGCTATAGTTCCTTTCCCCAATCCAATTCCGATTCAAAGTGTGAATCCCTACGCAAATCAAGTGGCTCAAAATCCAACTCAAATGTTAAGTCAAGATCTCACCAATTACGCAAATCCTACTGGAACTAGCAATAACATAGCTCAACCAAAAGAGATTTATTCAGAGGTTGAAGAGCTCAAAAATATAGTTCACAAATTGAGTAATGATTTGGTTCAAAAATAGAAGTATGAATCCCATGCCCCTCACCCAAATCAAAACTTCAACAATAGAGGGAGACAAGTGGAATACGAAGCCAAACAATGGGGGTGTGCCTTCCCCTATTGCTAATCAGATAGATACTTCTATAGGACCAAGTCACTCTAGTTCCATTCTTAATATTTCTGATTTTGCATGGGAAAAGGGGTGTAGATTGCATAATACAAAGGAGCATAATGAAAGGAATTGTCCCAAAATTGCTAGGTATACCCATTGTCTCCAAGCTCAAGTGGATGATTTGGAACTTGTGCCAAATAAGGGTCCACCCCAACATCAACAAGGAGAGGACAACATTTTGGTGGTGGAAACTCTATATCGTCAAGAGAGTGAGAATGAGGAAGGTGAAGATGAATGGGGTGAGAAACATGTTGATGAATCAGAAGATGAAGAAGAAGTACTTGAGCATCACAACTTGAACTTGGAGGATGATTACTATGATTCATGGAAGAAATGGGAAGAATATTATCAATCTAAATCTTCTAATAAACTTGTTGTGTCAATTAATATGCAGGATAACTCAATTGCTTCCTCACATGAGGATACTATAAATCCTGTACAATTTGAGAAAGTTTTGGAAGAGGAATTCGAATCTCATCAAATTTTGGAACATGATAAGGATTCTACAACCATGAATCAAGAAAGAGAGTCATTTGCTTTAGATTCCTTTGGAGGAAAAGAAATTGAAAATCTTGATCCACTTACTTGTGCTACAATGATTATGCCATTTCAAAATGAGAAAATTACAAAACCTAAATCATTTGGGTTTGATATCATTGATGATCCAATTGAAAATCTCACGTTACCCAAAACAACCCAAGTGATTGATCATGGAAATGTGTTAGTTAACCCACCCCTAGATAGACAAGACTTATGGTTTGAAAGGGATGGACATATTTTCAATTGGGTACCTAAGTTTGGTGCCTTTGATAAACAAGTCATGGAGAAAGAACAAGTGCTACATGATGATGAATGTCATGAGAGAAAAGAGGAATTTTCAAATCCTCTTCAAGTAAGGTCAAATGAAAACATGCCAAAGGTAAAATCTCACCTTTTTGGTTTCACCATGCAAAATTCGAATGAAGGTTTGCCTAATGAATGGTTTGATTCAAATATTATTAATGTTATGGCTTTATTGAATGAAAATGAAAGCTTATTTCTACACCATGAATCAAAGTGTGGAATGGACATCTTAAAGAATAGACATAAAGGAATTGAATATCAATCATTGTCTAATCAATTTGAAAACTTGAAACTCCACCATAGGATTATTAATGAAACTAAATCAAATTGGTATGGTGAGAGGGGCAAGTGGAAGTTTGTTTCTTTGTTTGGTTTGATCTTGTTTTTGTTGGATTCCTACAAAACTTGGTATGCGTATCACGTCATACATCTTTTAAAGAATTCCAATCAGGTTTGGGATCCGGGAAAATGATAATCCAAACTTTTGCACCATCTTGCATTATATTGTACATTTGTATATACTTTTGGTTTTCGTGTTTTGGTTTTGGATTGGATCTCACTTTGGTTTTAAGTTTTGTGTGTTGGTCCTTTGGACACTTTTGGTTTGTCTTTAAAAAAAAAAAAAAAAAAAATGTCAACTTATGTCCTTATGAATGTTGACTAAGACTAGGAGAATATGAAACATCGGAATTGTATTGCAGAAAGCTCCACGAATATCGCAAACACATTAAAGAATATCATTTGGAACTTGTGATGCATGAAGTTGTCAGTTTTATAAATTATGGTAAAGTAGGTGGTATACTCCATCCGCATTTCAAAAGGAGCAATGCATTCTCCATATCTCATGTTACATTCCACATTGCATATACATTTCATCTCAGCTTGCATCTTCATTTCATAGTACAATCATTGAAAAGGTGTCGAATCCTCTTAGGGTTATTACATAACATATATTAAAAGGATCCTAAGGTTGGGAACCGATGCCCGAACTATCTTGAACCAAGCACGTTCTACACATATTAAAGAGGATCTTGAGCAAAATGGTCAAAACCATACTTGGAAGAAAAGGTGAGGCGAAAGGAGTATTTCGTGTCTGTCCTATCATGCAACATAATCCTTAAAACAATGGTTTTTACCACTCCCATAGTGCTTAAAGCCTAAAATCAGAGTAGTAAGGATAGGGTTAAATCCTCATCGAACTTAGGTTGAGGATCCAATTCCCCAAAGCTCTGATTTGACCTTCATGGAGTAGTAAGGATAGGGTCTAATTCTCATCTCGCTTAGGTTGAGAATCCGATTCCCCAAAGCTTCTATTTTGCCCACTCAAGAACTTGAAATTCCAAAGCAAATATTTTTCATTCTCTTTATTAATATTGGATTGGAAGGATCGTACTACATGTCCCTTGCAAGGATGGGTAGTCATCCCCAAGGTCCAAGAAATCAAAAGTAGAGTCAAATCATGGATTATGGGGTTGATCTCCACCGGGGCTATAGACGCCTGATTGGTAGTGGAGTATGCTCATGCGTGGCAACATGTCTTGTCTAAAAGCAAGACCACCGACTGCTCAAACGGACAGGCTAGCCTCGAGAGTTTCATCCATAACAGGTTAAATCATTTTGTTCAAGATGAGGTAATGAACTCCAGATCAGAGTAGTAAGGATAGGGTTAAATTCCCATCTCGCTTAGGTTGGGAATCCTATTCCCCAAAGCTCTGATTTCACTTACACTTGCACATGGGTTCAAGATGGTAGTGGCACATAACCAACTTTGGGATCTAGTAAATTAATTCAAGTATACATATATTTGGTCCTAAGAGGGTTTGACAGTTTTAATATGTTTGTTCATGATACTAGAAAGTTTGAGCCTTTGCAAAGCAGAGTTGTTATATCTCTAACATAGTTGTCATACATCAAATCCTGCACAAATCATTCATAGCCTTGCATACGAATCATAAGTGAAACCGACAATGGAAAGTTGAACGAGTTTCAAACGATAGGGAATGAAGCACATTGCACACACCGAGCTGATGCTTAATAATTCTAATGCTTCATGTATTTCTCATCTAGTTTCATTCTTGGGATATTTTCTGACGCTTGTATTTGAGTCTGTGTGTTTTCAGGTTGAGTTCTCACCGAAATGCTCAAGAGCATTTCCCAATAGAGTCGCCATTTGTTGTGGCTGCTCCACAACGTACCCCAAAATTGGGGACCCACCTTTTTTGCATGTTTTCCAAGAAGACCGAAGTGGCCCATATGCTAAAGATCAAAGAAAAAGCAAAACACCACAAGGAGAAAAAGTGTCGCGATATCGCGACATGTTGCATTTTCCCGCCAAAAGAAAAAGTGTCGCGATATCGCGACATGTTGCATTTCGCCAAAGAGAAAAGTGTCGCGATATCGTGACATGTTGCATCAAAAAAATGTCGATATCAAATGGAAAAAGTGTCACGATATCGACATGTTGCATTATCGCGGCCAAAAGAGAAAAGTGTCGCGATATCGTGACATGTTGCATTGTCGCCAAAAGAGAAAAAGTGTCACGATATCGCGACATGTTGCATTGTCATGGCCAAAGAGAAAAAGTGTCGCGATATCGCGACATGTTGCATTTTCGCGGCCAAAAGAGAAAAAGTGTCGCGATATCGCGACATGTTGCATTTTCATGGCCAAAAGAGAAAAGTGTCGCGATATCATGACATGTTGCATTTTCAGGCCAAAAGAGAAGGAAACAAAAAAAAAGTGTCGCGATATCGCGACATGTTGCATTTTCAAAAGAGAAAGGTAAGAGAGAAAAAGTGTCACGATATCGCGACATGTTCGATTTTTGCCAAGGTAACAGACCTGCATAGTGACGTGGACATAAGGACAAAATCCAATGAATAAGACAAAATGTTACATAAGGAATATTTAATGATTTGAAATCATTTAAGATGGTCGTTACACACGGAAGGAAATGGACGCAAGCCCATGTGGAGAAAATGAAACGAAGGGCCACAAAATAGAAACGAAAAGCTTTTTGGAAACCAAAACACATGCATGCACAAGGGAAGGTGAAACGAACAACCATTGGAAAATGAAACAAAAAGCTTCCTAAAAGTTTTAAATACGCCATGCAAGGATGCTATGAGGGGTTGGAAATTGTTGCGAGCAGAGTTGCAGATTTGAAGGCAAGAGGGCCATTCTGGACCTGTTTGAGTCATTTTTCTTCCATGGACTGGTTTGGGAAAACCAAAAATTTTGCTATTGTAAAATGACACATTTTTAATGCAGAAGTTTTCAGAAATTTGCATCTTGTGGGCAAGAAAGAAGGAGATTCTCTTTGCATGCTATGGATTTAATGTCTATTTCTTTTCTCTTTTTCAGATTTCGAGTTTGTAGATGGAGTTAATGCAAGTTTGCTTGGTTGCTTCATGTGAATGCTTGAACCTGAAATTTATTTTAAACCCTAGGAACCAACACTTAGTCTATGGGGATTGTGCTTGTTTTGCAAGTCCAATAGGTTAGGTTGCATGCATGGAGACCTCACATCTTCGGTTTTGTCGAAATAGGATAGCATCATACTCGAATGCATTTTATTTTCAGTTTTCTGCATTTCATTTTCATTTTTCTGCATTTTATTTTTTCCAGAAATTTTAACTTATTTTAAATTTTCAGGCATTAAAATAAACATTTAAAAAATTTCAAAATCCAAAAAAACAATGAACAATCACTAAAGTTTCATGGTGAAATAAACCAACATTGCCCCTTGTTTACAATTACTTGCAATCACTAAGGTGTTCCAAGCATTTAAATTGAATATCTTTATTTGAGATTACTAATACACATATGCAAATGCTAATACAACGGAGACCTTGGAGAAGTTGTTTGTTTAACTTCTTTGCAAGAGGGGATTTGGAACCCAAATCCTAAAGGAGAGTGTACTTTCACAACTGGGTGAAAATACCACTCAACATCCCTCTAACAATTAATTCCACTCATAAACCTTATACCTCCAACATATGCTAATAAAAATAAAAAATAAACACCCTTATATCTCCAACATAAGCGAATAATTAAAAATCTAACCAAAAATATTTACCTCACCTTTGGAGGGAATCGAACCCTCAACCTTGTCCACAATGTGTGTCTTAGCCATGGGAAAATTTGCCGCATGAGCCACGTGCTCATTTGTAATTAAAAAAGCACCACTACGTGCTTCAACTCTCAACTTCTTCTTCCCTTGACAAAATGACGTGTGCCTTGGGTGCCTAAACCAACATGACCTCCAATGCACCTATCATGTTTCTAACATAGGCCCTCACAAGAATACATATTTTCACGCTTCCCAAATCACAAATAGGCCACAGTGTCCTATGTGCCTTCAAAAATTAATGCTTCCTTCCTAAAAAACTTTGCTATCCACAAAATTCGTAATTCTCATGAGCTTTTATTCTTTTTCGCATGCCAATTAAAATTCAAGCAATGATAATGTTTTAGACTTTGGGTAATGTATTTATATTGCTTCCTCCATACCTTGGGAGATGTTGGCACTTCCTCGATTTTCTTCCATGATGTCGACAAAGGTTTTAAAAGTGCTTCTAATGCCTTTTCTTCCAAACCCAACCTTTGGGTTTGTGAAATATAATTAAACTTTATAAAACCCACTTTGATTTATAGAATATTATAATGAAAATTACAAATATTTTATTTGGGGTTTTCACCATATCACTTTAATATTATAATAACAATTATTATATTATTAAATCCTTTTGATGCCTTGGATAAATTGCTTCCTTAGGTTGACCCATTCTCTTGAGTGTAAAATATAGATATTTAAATCCATCATGAATTTCATTAAACTTCCACTTGCACTTAAGCTGATCTATCACCTAGAACCTTGACATTAATGACAACTAATGTTGGACATCAATGACAACTGCTCAAAATTTCCAACATGGAGATACTTGCCTTAGCGATAACCATCACGAAAACCATCTTGCGTACAAAGAATCAAACATTAAACCGAGTTAAAATGACAACCTTTAATTCAAAATCCAAAGTGAGTCTAAGAACATAGGATGAAATTAAAAGAAAAAATGTCCTTATTATTTTATTTTTCTTCATAAATATATAGGTAACCCAAATGAAACCGTAGTTACATTTTATTTATAATATATGTATAATTATATATTATTATATTTTATTATTTTTATTTCTTTTATTATATAAATATATATTCATATATATGACAATGTTATACATATATGAATAGATATATTTATTTTTATTTATAAAAACTTTATTTTATTTTTCTTTTATTTCATTTTCAAATCAATCAACCTAGAATAATTAACTATTGAAGTTCAAAAATAAAAGAAATACTAATCCTAAACATTAAAATCTAAAACAAAAATTTGAATCTATCGAATGAATCCAAAACACCAAAACACTGAAAGAAAAAATCCTAACCAAAACATAAAAACTTGAAACAAAATTAACCAAAGACACTAACCAATGAGCACCTTCACTAAAAATGACTCAAAGACAAGCAAAACTCCCAAAAAATAAAAATTTAAAGTGGGTTCTCAATATTTGGGTTAGTTGTGAGATAGTAATAACAAATGACGACTCTGCTAGGAAATGTTCATGGGCATTTTTTATGAAGAACCCAGTTCTGTAATTAATGAACCAAATATTAGAAAATTATACACCATTTAGAATAAATAGATTATTTGCTTCCACATGGTGTGTGCAATGTGATTCAATTTGCATCCTTGGGACCATCCAAATTTCATCATCTGGTTTATCTTTAGGCTATGAAATGTTGCTCATAAAATTTTATTTTTAAATAATATTTTTCCAAGTCTCTTTTAAACATAATTTATTCAGATAGAGCCCCACTTCCAGTCAGGTGTCCATAGCCCCGATGGACTTTATCCAAACTAAGTGACTAATTTGATCAAGCTTTTCAATGCTCATTTTTTATATCAAAATTTTATCTAAATAGAGCCCTACTACCAGTAAAGCATCTATAACCCTGATGGAGTTATCTAAAGTTGATGACTGTTTGATCAATCTTTGCATCTTTAGCCTTAATATTTATATCTTATTATATTTTATTATTTTTATTTATTTTATTATATAAATATATATATTCATATATATGACAATGTTATACATATATGAATAGATATATTTATTTATATTTATAAAAACTTTATTTTATTTTTATTTTATTTCATTTTCAAATCAATCAACCTAGAATAATTAACTATTGAAGTTCAAAAATTTGAATCTATCGAATAAATCCAAAACACCAAAATACTGAAAGAAAAACTCCTAACCAAAACATAAAAACTTGAAACAAAATTAACCAAAGACACTAACCAATGAGCACCTTCACTAAAAATATGACTCAAAGACAAGCAAAACTCCCAAAAAATAAAAATTTAAAGTGGGTCCCCAATATTTGGGTTAGTTGTGAGATAGTAATAACAAATGACGAATCTGATAGGAAATGTTCATGGGCATTTTTTATGAAGAAACCAGTTATGTAATTAATGAACCAAAGATTAGAAAAGTATACACCATTTAGAATAAATGGAATATTTTCTTTTGCATGGTGTGTGCAATGTGATTCAATTTGCATCCTTGGGACCATCCATCATCTGTTTTATCTTTAGGCTATGAAATGTTGCTCATAAAATTTTATTTTTAAATAATATTTTTCCAAGTCTCTTTTGAGCATAATTTATTCAGATAGAGCCCCACTTCCAGTCAGGTGTCCATAGCCCTGATGGACTTTATCCAAACTAAGTGATTGATTTGATCAAGATTTTCAATGCTCATTTTTTATATCAAGCTTTTGTCTAAATAGAGCCCCACTGCCAATCAAGCATCTATAGCCCTGATGGATTTATCTAAATTCAATGACTGATTTGATCAATATTTGCATCTATAGACTTAATCAGTTTACCAAAATGATTTCAACCTTCAAAGTCTTAAGAAATGCCTCTTCATGTGATTCATTACAATCAAGCTTTATCATAATATTCTATTGTTTCACACTCCACCATATTTTTACACTTAGCCAAGGATAATCACTATATAGCTTCATTTCCTTTCTCCCAATTTTGTTTGATTCATGGGTTGTATTATCTATTCTGAATAAAAATTCCATACCAAAACCAAAACCATAATAAAGGTAACTAAATCAAAATGTAAATATATGGGAGCATGAACATGACTTCAACACATATAAAGAAGACTCCTAAACACTATAAAAGAAACAAAGAAAAACCAACCTAACTAAAAAGAAAACCAACACACAAACCAAAAGTAAAAGCACACCTATGTACATGTGATACACAAACTCACACATTTTATGGGTTGAAATAATGCTTTAAATGCAGCCCATTAATAGGTAAATATGATTTATCTCCATCCAAGGTTTTTAATTTGAAAGTGTTTTCACCTAGTATTTTATAGATCTGATAAGGGCCTAACCACAAGCAATCAAATTTATCATGATCCATTTTTTTTGTGCTTCTTGTCCCACAATAAAACTTGGTAGAATATTCTACCAAACCATTACCTTATGGATAATAATTGGAAGAAAATTTCAAGATTACCTTGTTATCATATGCCCAATCTACAAATTGAATAGCATAAAATGCAGAACCATTATCACTTACTATTGCATTATGTATTCCAAAACACGTTACAATGCAATCCTCTAAAAACTTAATGACAACATCAGTAGTAGCATGTTTTGCAGGGATTGCTTTTGTCCACCTAAGGTAGTGTTGTGGCTGATCTACAACACACCCCAAAATTGGGGACCCACCTTTTTTGCATGCTTTCAAAGAAGATCTCAGTGATTCAGATGCTAAAAATCAAGAAAAGGGCAAAATTGCACAAAATGAAAAAGTGTCGCGATATCGCGACATGTCGCTCCGTCGCTACCAAAAAATGAAAAAGTGTCACGATATCACGACATGTCGCTCCGTCGCTGCCAAAAAAGAAAAGTTGTCACGATATCGCGACATGTCGCTCCATCACTGTCGAAAAAGAAAAGTTGTCGCGATATCGCGACATGTTGCTCCATCGCGGCCTGAAATGAAAAAACGTCCGACATGTCAAGCTTTCACGACCCAAGATAGTAGGAAGAGGCATTGATCAAAAATTGTCACGATTTCACGTGTTGTGAAATCGCGGCCCAGAGAGGAGAGAGAAAGACAAAATGGAAAATTGTCGCGAAATCGCGACATGTCACAAAATCGTGGTCAAACCAGTCAAATAGGGCAAGGCACTAAAAGCGTTGCGATTTTGCGACAAGAAGCAGCAAAGGGGCACGAAGCAGAAAAGCGTCGTGATTTCACGACAGGAAGCAGCAAAGGGGTATGAAACAAAAAAAATGTCGCGATTTTGTGATAGGTCGCATTTTCGCAGCTCCAAGCAGTGAAGTGGTACGAAAGGAAAATATGTCACGATTTTGTGACATGTCACGTTTTCATGACAAAATACAGCAAGAGTAGCCCGAAATAGAAAAGCGTCGTGATTTCACAATGAAAAGCTGGCAAAGTGGTAGGGAACGAAGAAGCATCACGATTTCACGACAGAAAGCCGCAAGATAGCTCCAAATGAAAAAGCATCACGATTTCGTGACAAGAAGCAACGAGACAGCTCGAAAGAGAAAAGCGTCGCGATTTCGTGACAGAAAGCAACCAAGTAGTATAGAACAAAAAATTGTCACAATTTCGCGACAGGAAGCAGTGAGATGATGCCGAATGAAAAAGTGTCGTGATTTCGTGACATGTCGCATTTTCACGGCCAGGTACAGGGAAACACAACAAAGTGAAAAGGCATAATGATTTCACGACAAGTTGCATTCTCACAGCTCAAAATAGAAAAACGTCACAATTTTGCGACAGGTTGCATTTGCAAGGCTATTGACAGGAAAATGTCGTAATTTCATGACATGTCTTATTTTCGCTGTGCATGAAGGCGAACAAGGCTATTGGAAGGAAAATGTCACAATATCGCGACATGTCACGTTTTCATGGTGAAAGTAAAAGAGCAAAGCTGCATGCATAAAAATGTCGCGATATCACGACATGCTATTTTTTGTCTGATTTACATGGGGCCGTTACAGAACATGCAGAAAAGTGTGGAACACGTGGTGTACATGTGTAAGGGCTACAGAGGCATTATAGTTCACAGAGAAGATCTCGAGCATAAATTCAAAAGCAATGGAAAGGCAGGGAAGGTGAAGCGAAGCAATCTAGAAGACAAAACGAACCATCATGGAAGGAGAAGCAATTTACCAAAACTTTAAAAGTGAAAGCACAGATTGGTACGAGGGTCGAAAAACCACTGCGGGCAGAGTTGCAGAGCCAAAGGCAATAAGCCATTCTGGGCCTACTTTTTGTGGTGTTTTTCTTCCACTTTGTCTGGATATTCCTTTACATTGGAATGGGTAGGAAATTGCTGTAAGCAGAGTTGCAGTGCTGAAGGCCAGAGGGCCATTCTGGGCCTACTTTGAGGCTATTTTCTTCCATAGACTGGATTTGGGAAACCAAAGATTCTGTTGTTGTATAATGACCAATTTTTAATACAGAAAATTCAGAGAGTTGCACCTCATTGGCAAGAAAGAAGGAGTTGTTTTCTGCATGCAGGATTAAATGTTTATTTTTCACCTTTTCAGATTTCTAGGCTTATAGGTGAAGTTTAATGCAAGTTCTCTTGGTTGCTTCATGCGAATGTCTAAATCTGAAATCATAGTTAAAACCCCAGAGACCAACACTTAACTTATCTGGATTGTGCGTGTTTTGTAGGTTCAATAAGTTAGGTTGCATGCATGGAAACCTCATTAGCTTCGGTTTTGTCAGAATAGGATTGCATCACCCTGAATGCATTTCATTTTACTTTTGCATTTTATTTTCATTTTTTTTTGCACTTTATTTTATTTATAGGCATTAAAATAAAATAAAAAAATAAAAAACTAAAAAATCTCAAAGTCAAAAAATAGAAAATTTCCATTTCTAGGCCAGAATTTCATTTTACAGTTTTGTTTTTCATTCATGAGCAGATGATGATATTCCCTTCATAAAATTCCAATTTCATTGAAGGGGTTATGTTTCAAGGCATTTCATCAGTTTCCATTTTGAAATTACAACTTGGTCATATAGAGATCAAATCATATTTGCTTTATTAGGGTTCAAAGAACAATCATTAAAGTTTCATAGTAAAATAAACCAGCATTGCCCCTTGTTTTTAGTTACTTGCAACCACTAAGGTGTTCCAAGCATTTTTATTGAATATATTTATTTGAGATTATTGATACACATATACCAAATGCTGACATAGCAGAACCTTGGAGAAATTGTTTCTTTGCAAGAGAGGATTTAGAACCCAAATCCTATCGGAGAGTGTGTTTTCACAATCGGGTGAAAATACCACTCAATAGATTGGCGCTAGAAGGAGGGCTAGATGGGTTTATTTTAGCAAGATTTAAAATTTTTGTATATTTCATGCCCTATTGATTGTTATCTTTAGTCTTCTAACACCACTCAACAGATTGGTGCTAGAAGGAGGGCATGAAAAGGTTTATTTTATCATGATTTTAGATGCTACAGGTTTATAATTATTTAAGAGCTTTACATTGCTAAATATTTCAAGTCCATTTGATTAGCATCTTCGACCTCCTCTAACACCACTCAAAAGATTGGCGTTAAAAGGAGGACCTGAACTAGTTTATTTCACGGTGATTTAAGTGCTACAGGGATTTAAATTTTGAATATTTCATGCCCTATTAATTGTTATCTTTACTCCTCTAACACTCGACAGATTGTTAAAAGGACGGCCTGAATTGGTTTACTTTATTCTATTTTAAGTAATTTAGGTATGCTGTATATTTTTCTGATTGTTCATACAGAAACATTGTGATTTGATTTAATTTTGAAAATTTTGGTTTTGACTAACAAAGTGTTGTTTTCATGCAATTACTTTTCATTTGATTAATTAATACATCTCTTAGTTGATGCTAACTTGAATTTTTTTATACATTGCAGGTCGAATATTCAACAAATTTGGTTCTAAAATTACATTTTAAGTTTCACTAATGGCAACACTTGAGGAGCAAATGGTATATTTTAAAAAATAAATGATGTCTCTAAGAGAAAGAACGGTATTAATAATGGAGGACCATTTTAAGGGTTTGTCTATACCTATGGTACCCTATCAAATTTCTAATATGTTATTGGATTTTTTACAGTGTTTTAATCAAGAGGTGCCACTAGGATACTTGCAAAAACTACAAGTCTACAATAATACATTATGTCAATTCTAGGTTTTCTATGAGGAGGTAGCTTGTAAGTTATTTGCATACATTTTGGATGATAAACCATTCTTTTGGTACAGCCAACTACCCATGGAGGTTAGGACTTCTTGGATACAACTAGAAGCAGCCTATCTTTATCATTTTGGTAATCAGGTTGACTTAGAAATCTTGAAAAATCAGTTTACCTCCATATGTAAAGAGCCTAATGAATCCTTGAGTCAATTTAATGGAAGATTTCGTGAATTGCACTCCCAAATGTGGGAAAATTTTAACACATTAGAAGAGGAAGCCATGGAAGTATACCTAGGAGCCATACACCCCACACTTGCTTCACACATTGAGGAAAAAATGAGTGGTTTGTCTCTAGAGAAAATCCATGAGATATTGGAAGAGATAGAACGGCAAGGTCTTGAAGAAGAAAAGGCACAACATGTTCATATGAGAGATTGTTCTTTTGATGCCAACCTACACCAACCATAAAACATAGCACCCTCCACTCCAATGATATCTAAGGTAAATGATCAAGGGGATGAATTTGAATATCCAAATCTTACAACCACCTTAGATGTAGTCCACGGGAAGGTGCAAATTGATAAGCCAACATCCACTAGTGAGGATTATGCAGAAATGATCTCATTCATAGAGATACACGATTATTCGGATGAAGGGGTTCTAAATTCAACAATGTTTGAAATATGTGATAGGACAGAACCTACCATAGAATTGAATGAAGTGGTTGAAAGTGAAATTGGGAGAAAACCAATAAATGAATTTGAAGACATGATAGAGTTTCACCACTTGTTCTTGGAAGATACTATTGATGAGATGTGTAAAATTAAGGATCAAGAAATTCTTCACCCTCCAAATTATGATAATGAATCATGGGTTACTAATTTGGACGATGATAGCCTTACAAATTTGAATTCAAGAAATAACCCACTTTTGGAAATAATTGAACCATCTAAGGAAGGTGAAGATGAGTTTGATGAGAAGCATATTGATGAATTGGAAGATGTTGAAGAAGTAGTTGAACGTCACCACTTGATTTTGAAAGATGATTATTATGATGCTTGGAAGAAGTGGGAAGATTTCACTCATTCCAAAACTACTAATGAAACTTGTGTGCCCATTGATATACAGGACAACATAATCGCCTACTCAAGGGAAGACTTTACAACTCCTGTACAATTTGAGGATGTTTTGGAAGAAAGTTTCAAATCTCATCAAATTTTGAAAGATCATGATGATTCTATTACCAAGGACAAAGAAGAAAAAGAATTGACGAATGAATCAAGAGATCATGTCACAAACATCATGGAATTTCATTCTATGGATTTGGATGACAATTTTCACAATGGTTGGGGGAGATATGATAATGCATTCTTTTCTCACATCCCTATAGATGAAACTCATATTTCACTTGATATGCAAGATATGGAAACTTCCACCTCACATGAAGAGATACCATGGATAGTGAACAAAGAATTAGAACCAAATGATAAAGAGATTGATCAATTGGAAGCAACTCAAATGAAGGATCATCAAGATGAGTCATGGGACATACACTTTGACCAAGAATGTTTGAGGATTGAAAAGGATGACCATATTTTGAATTTAAATAATGTTTATGGTGAAATTTCATTAAAGGTAATGAAAAATAAGGTATAATTTTTAATCACACCTTTAATAACATTGTTTTAATGAATGGAAAAGAAGTTGATGCACTTGAATTGTTAAATCAAATTCATCAACAATTGCTAATCGAATCTAGGGTAAAAACTTTTAATGATCCTAATTTAGTAAATATCCTAGATGCTTGCAAACTGTTACACAAATTTTATTGGCCTACAAATTTGGAAAATGATTTGGCTTTGAAATTTTTAGAAATAGGCTCCTACTTACAAAATTGCATATTTGAAAAAGATAGCCTAATTCTAAATCAAGGAGGGAATTATGAAATTTACATTTTAAAGAATAGACATGATAAAATTGAAAATCAATCATTGTCTAATCAATTTGAAAATTTGAATCTCACCTATGAGAATACTAATGGAACTAAATTTAATTGGTGGGGTGAGAGAGGAAAGTTGAAGTGGGTTGCATTGTTTGGTCTAGTCTTGTTTTTGTTGGATTCCCACAACATTTGGCATGCATATCATGTTATATTTTTGTTGAAATGTTCTAACCATGTTTGGGATCCAGGAAAGTGATAATCCAAGCTTTGCATCATCTTGTATTATATTGTACATTTATATATAGATTTTGGTTTTTGGTTTTGGTTTGTGTTTTCAAGTTTCATTTTGGGATTGCTATTTGGATTAGGATTTAAGTTGTGTGTTTGATTTCATTTGACATGTTTGGTTTGTTTATATATAAAAGAAAATAATAAATAATAAATAATAAAAAATAAAAATAAAAATAAAAAGAGAAAAATTTGAGATGCTAACTTATGTTCTAGATCAAGGAAATATGGAACATTGGAATTATATGGTAGAAAGCTCCGCAAGAAATACAAACAATTTAATAGTATCGTTTGAAACTTGTGATGCATGAAGTAGTCAGTTTTATATGGCAATATTTCATCTGCAATTCAAAATACAATGCATTCATATTACATCTCACTTTGCACATACATGTCATCTTAGTTGCAAATGCATTTCAAATACAAATCATTAAAGTGTGTCAAATCCTCTTAAGGTTATGCTATCACATAAATTAGAATAAAATCCTAAAGTTGGGAACTGAGTCTTGAGATATCTAGAACCAAGCACATTTTATACACATTAAAAAGGATCTTGAGCAAAATGATTAAAACCTTGCTTGGAAGAAAAGGTTGGGCAAAAAAAGTATTTCATGTTTATCCTATTATGCAACATGATCCTTAAAACAGTGGTTTTGACCACTTCCATAAAGATTAAACCTAAAATCAGAGTAGTAAGGATAGGGCTAAATCCTCATCGAACTTTGGTTGAGGATCCAACTCCCCAAAGCTTTGATTTGACCTACATGGAGTAGTAAGGATAGGGCATAAATTCTCATCTCACTTAGGTTGAGAATCTGATTCCCCAAATCTCCTATGTCTCATTTCATCATAAGTATTGGATTGGAAGGATCGTACTACATGTCCTCTACAAAGGATGGGTAGTCATCCCCAAGGTCCAAGAAATAAAATTAATATTTCCCATTTTTCATCTTGGATTGGAAGGATCGTACTACATGTCCCTAGCAAGGATGGGTAGTCATCCCCAAGGTCCAAGAAGTAAAAAAAAAAATTAATATTTCCCATTTCATCTCAATATTGGATTGGAAGGATCATACTACATGTCCCTAGCAAGGATGGGTAGTCATCCCGAAGGTCCAAGAAATAAAAGAAAAATAATGAATAAGCTAAATCATGGATTATGGGGTTAAGTATGCCCATGCATAGCATCATGTCTTGTCTAAAAAAACAAGACCACTGATTGTTCAAAGGGTTAGACTAGCATGACCATTTCTTCCATAATTGGTTAAATTATTTTGCTCAAAGTGAGGTAATGAATTCCAAATCGGAGTAGTAAGAATAGGGTTAAACTCCCATCTCGATTAGGTTGGGAGTCTGATTTCCCAAAGCTCTGATTTCACTTTCACTTACACATGGGTTCAAGATAGTAGTGACTCATAACCAACTTTGGGATCTAATAAAGCAATTCATTATACATATAGTTGATCCTAAGAGGGTTTGATAATCTTGAATGGTTGTGTATGATACTAGAAGGACTATGCTTTTTATAAAAGCAAAATCTCTTAGCATATTTATTAGGTTACACAAATCATTTATAATCTCACATTATGAATTCATGTAAAACTGACGATGGAATGTTGATCAAGTTCAAGCGATAGGGAATGAAAACACATTGCACACACCGAGCTGATACTTAACAATTCTGATGATTCATGTATTTTTGATCTATGGGCATTCGTTTATATTTCTTATGTGCTAATGCTGGTTTTCGAGTTTGTATACTTCTAGGTAGGGTTCTCACCAAAATGCTCAAGAGCATTTGACAGTAGAGTCACCATTTGTTGTGGCTGATCCACAACACACCCCAAAATTGGGGACCCACCTTTTTTGCATGCTTTCAAAGAAGATCTCAGTGATCCAGATGCTAAAAATCAAGAAAAGGGCAGAATTGCACAAAATGAAAAAGTGTCGTGATATCGCGACATGTCACTCCGTCACTACCAAAAAATGAAAAAGTGTCGCGATATCGCGACATGTCGCTCCGTCACTGCCAAAAAAGAAAATTTGTCGCGATATCGCGACATGTTGCTCCGTCACGGACTGAAATAAAAAAAAGTCTCGATATCGCAACATGTCAAGCTTTCGTGGCCCAGGCAAGCAGGAAGAGGCATTGATCGAAAATTGTCACAATTTCATGATGTGTTGTGAAATTGCGGCCCAGAGAGGAGAGAGAAAGACATAATGGAAAATTGTTGCAAAATCATGACATGTCACAAAATCATGGTCAAACCAGTCAAATAGGGCAAGGCACTAAAAGCGTCACGATTTCGCAACAAGAAGCAGCAAAGGGGCACGAAGCAGAAAAGCGTCGCGATTTCGTGACAGGAAGCAGCAAAGGGGTACAAAGCAGAAAAACGTCGTGATTTCATGACAAGTCGCGTTTTTGCGGCTCCGAGTAACGAAGTGGTACGGAAGGAAAATATGTCATGATTTGTGACATGTCACGTTTTCATGGCCAAATACAGTAAGAGCATCCCGAAATAGAAAAGCATTGCAATTTCACGACGGAAAGCTGGCAAAGTGGTACGAAACAGAGAAGCATCGCGATTTCATGATAGAAAGCTGCAAGATAGCTCCAAATGAAAAAGTGTTGTGATTTCGTGAAAAGAAGCAACGAGACAACCTGAAATAGAAAAGCGTCACGATTTTGCGATAGAAAGAAACCAAGTAGTACGAAACAAAAAATTGTTACGATTTCACGACAGGAAGCAGTGAGATGATGTCAAATGAAAAAGTGTCACAATTTTGCGACATGTCACATTTTCACGGCCAGGTACAGGGAAACATAGCAAAATGAAAAGGCATCACGATTTCGTGACAGGTTGCATCCTCACAGCTCAAAACAAAAAAACGTCACGATTTCATGACAGGTTGCATTTGCAAGGCTATTGATAGGAAAATGTCACGATTTCATGACATGTCTTATTTTTGCTATGCATGAAGGCAGACAAGGCTGTTGGCAGGAAAATGTCATGATATCGCGACAGGTCGTGTTTTCACGATGAAAGTAAAAGAGCAAAGCTACATGCATAAAAATGTCACAATATCGCGACATGCTATTTTTTGTCGTGATTTACATGGGGCCATTACAGAACATGCAAAAAAGTGTGGAACACATGGCGTACATGTGTAAGGGCTACAGAGGCATTACAGTTCACAGAGAAGATCTTGAGCATAAAGTCAAAATTAATGGAAATGCAGGGAAGGTGAAGCGAAGCAATCTAGAAGACGAAACGAACCGTTGTGGAAGGAGAAGCAATTTACCAAAACTTTAAAAGCGGAAGCACAGATTGGTACGAGGGTCGAAAAACCACTACGGGAAGAGTTTTAGAGCCAAAGGCAATACGCCATTCTAGGCCTACTTTTTGTGGTGTTTTTTGTTCCACTTTTTCTGGATATTCCTTTACATTGGACTGGGTAGGAAATTGCTATAAGCAGAGTTGCAATGTTGAAGGCCTGTTTTTTGTGGTTCAATAAGTTAGGTTGCATGCATGGAAACCTCATTAGCTTCAATTTTGTCAGAATAGGATTGCATCACCCTGAATGCATTTCATTTTACTTTTGCATTTTATTTTCATTTTTTTCTACCTTTATTTTATTTACAGGCATTAAAATAAAATAAAAAAATAAAAAACTAAAAAATCTCAAAGTCAAAAAATAGAAAATTTCCATTTCTAGGCCAGAATTTCATTTTACAGTTTTGTTTTTCATTCATGAGCAGATGATGATATTCCCTTCATAAAATTCCAATTTCATTGAAGGGGTTATGTTTCAAGGCATTTCATCAGTTTCCATTTTGAAATTACAACTTGGTCATATAGAGATCAAATCATATTTGCTTTATTAGGGTTCAAAGAACAATCATTAAAGTTTCACAGTAAAATAAACCAACATTGCCCCTTGTTTTCAGTTACTTGCAACCACTGAGGTGTTCCAAGCATTTTTATTGAATATCTTTATTTGAGATTATTGATACACATATACCAAATGCTGACATAGCGAAACCTTGGAGAAATTGTTTCTTTGCAAGAGAGGATTTAGAACCCAAATCCTATCGGAGAGTGTGTTTTCACAATCGGGTGAAAATACCACTCAACAAGATAGTAATCTGTAGCTATGAGGATGAATTTATGAGAATTGAAAGAGTTGGGATTGATAACCCCAATAAAATCCAACCCCAATTATGTAAAAGGTCTCATATCCACTACAGGTTGTAATGGCATGGATGTGTTTCTCTCTCTATTGGCCACCACCTGACATGTATGGCAAGATCACACATGAGCATGTGCATCCTTGAAAAGATGAGGCCAATAGTATCCAACTTTGAGAATCTGGTGTGTTGTTGCATTGGCTGACCCATGTTTGGTTCCATACTTACCATGGAAGTCATTGAGCACTTGGGTTACTTCTTCTTGGTGAAACGGACAAAAGCAAGCATTTGATCTAATAATTTGATAAAATAAGAATTATTTAGAAATTTTGATTTTATTCATGATAAAAGTGTTTTTGTGTTACAAATAGGGGAATTTCCCTTTCTTTATTTCATAGATTTACAATAAATTTGATGCTTCCTCTTGGGCTCCTCAATGGAGGTGGGCTTCATGCATAATGTAGGACACCACTGGTGTTGATGTGGATGCTTTGTCACCTGTTTTGTGACTTGGAAATAGGGTTCGTGTTTGGGGGCTTGCCTTGGTCAAACCTCATGTTGATGAAAGATAATAAAAATTGGAAGGAAAAATGTACTAAAATGTATTAAAAATTGTATAGAATATCATAAAAACATGAAATAATGCTTACCTAATATATTTGAAGTGAAATGAGTCATGTAGACCCAAATTATAGGCTAGGGGGTGAATTGGTATCGGATCCATAGGTCAGGGGGTTAATTGACCTGTAAGTAATTTTTGCTAGATATCCTTGCACGGATGGGATCCTCGGGTGCTGCTATGTTGATTGTATAATTCAAACGTCTATGCTTGCATGTTTGGTCACATTTTGGCAGATTTTTAGTACTTCAACTAAAAGGGGGGAGAGAGGTAGAATGAAGGATTAGATCCACTATTTATAGATAAACCTAAGGTGTAGGGAGTGTGGTTAGAGGAACTAAACCCTAAGGTCAGCTTCTATGGTGGTTAGGTTAGGGTTTTTGAGGTGTCATCCCCACATTCCCTATGGAAATATCTCATCCTCACACATGTGTGAGGAGAGATTAGGGTTAACTAGAATTAGTCAACTCAAGGTTATGTGTAAGGGGTCGACCCCAAAATATATTTATAAAAACTTGGTGAATCAGTTTTAAAATCTAGGTGAATAGTTTCGAAACACATGTAGAAGGTTCACTATTATTAGGGGCAATGTTGAAAATTTAAACTTAAAATGGTCAAATTATTATAAAATTTGGGTGAATCAACCCAAAAAAAAATTGCACCTAGAAATTTTTGGCTAATGGACCCTGGTCAAGGATCCCAAATATTAGCTAATTCCAATTTTTGAAAATCCTAATTTTAGCCAATTTTGTGAAAATAACCACTATGCATAACCTTGAGTCAACTCTAAAGTTAAATTAGGGTTTCCTATGAAATATCCTAACTAAATTGGTGCACAAACATGTGGGAGAGAATAATTAGGACTAATTAGGGTTTTAGAAACCTAATTAATCTTTTTAATCGAAAAAGTGCACTTAAGTGAAGTCACATTAAAATTAGAATTAGAATTAGCTTTAATTAAGACTTTCTAGGAACTAATAGTCCCGTGGGGTCCTAATTAGGTCTAGGAAGGGCTTAAGTGGCCTTAGGTGATTGATAAGTGGTCTTTTGATGGATGAAAGGTGGTTATGATGTGGATTGAGTAGTTTAATAGGGTTTTGTACCTATAAACCAGTGAGGTGGTCTATGTAAGTCTATAATATGCTATGTTAATCTAGAGTGATCTATGCTAGTCTATGCATGTCTATAGTAGTCTACGCATGTCTATGATAGTCTACGTAGGTCTAGAGGGATATACAATCATATACACTAGTCTACAATAGCCTAGAGGTATCTAGGATGGCCTAAGTAAACCTACAAGTATCCAAAAGGATCTACAAGTACATAGAGGTAGCTATGTGTGACTTTTAGGTGTCTACATTTTGCCCCTTTTTGTATTATATAGTGTGGAACACAGTTTAATACAAAAATATGAAGGGATGTGTAGGGGATAATGGAAATAAGGAGAATGGAATCCAACCAAAGGTATGGAGCTGCTCAAAGCATGACCATACAAAATTGAATGGGAATCCAAGGAGAGAAGAGAAAAGAATAGAATCTAATCAAAGGTATGTAGCCACTTGAATCGTGACCATACAACATTGACTGAAAATTCAGGGAGAGAAGAGAGAAAGAAAAAAAATAAAAATAAATAAGAAACAATGTTAGTGAATGAAAAAAGATGATTGCGGATGCAATGCAATGATTTTGCTCAATCTGTATGACATTTCTTGATGTCATGCTAGTTGCTTGTGGGGGCAATTTTTGACTACTTTACTTTTTCAACCAATGTAGGATGGACCAAAGTACGAATAGAAAAAATACCTATTAAATTTTTTTGATGTTAATTGATTGATGAGTGCATGGTGACAAGTGTCAAACCATTTGATCTAGTTAACATATGGATTATTCAAACGTGTCATTCATTATTTATCATGAACGCTAGAGTGACATCTCCAATGTTGTGCATGGGTTATTCAAATGTGTCATTCATTATGTATCATGAATGCCAGAGTGACATCTCCATTTTTGTGCACAACTCTCATGATCTAACAAATTTTTGGTTGGTATTTGAGATTATTATCATAAAATATCTTCAGCAACAAAATTTGTAGACAGATGTGATTCCGTGATTTGGATGTTTGGTTATTTGGTTGCATGCAAAGCTAATTTTTGGATATGAATACCTCCTCAAACGAGGAATCGTCAATGAGGTGAATGAAATGTGGTGATGTGATGATGGATTGATTGATAGAGGAAAAATGTATGATGAGATTGATGAAAAATCATGTGGGCAAGAAGATGGGCATATTTTCTAGGGTTTGGGATGAAATTTGGATGATTTTGGGGCTTCTAGGCTCAATTCGTAGGGTAGGGGGTGAATTGAATCTGGATTCATAGGTTGGTGGGTGAATTGGTCTAATTTGTAGGCCAAGGGGTGAATTGGGTTTAATTCATAGGCTGGGGGGTGAATTACACCTAATTAGGGTTTTTAGGTATATTTAAATATTTTTGGAAGCATGGGGATCATTTTGATTGTGATAAACTTGGAGAGTGAGGAGTGAGCGATGGTTGGTGACACGGAGTGCTTCTGGTTGATTAGTTTGAGCAATAGGATGGCGAGAGAATGTATTGGTGCTAGCACATGATGTGGAGACCCATTGGTAAGTGCTCTTTATTTTATTTTATTTTCCAATTTTATTTCTAGAAAAGCATGAAATAGGGGGGAGGTTTTCATGTCATTTTTAAAATTTAGGTAAATGTTAATTGAAATTGGAACACAAAGTGTTAAACGAGCTAAATGGGTACCCAAAAGTGTGATCAATTTTTAGGTTTCACCAATTTTCACTATGGTTTTATTGGGTAACGGGTGGGCTAGTCTCGCAGTTTGACTTTGCATTTTAGGCATAGTGGTGTACTATTTTTGAAATGTAATTGAATTTTATTTGTAAAAGTTGGAAATGGGTATTCAAAAATTTGGGTATTCAAAAATTTGACTATATTTTTATTTTATCATTTTTGGCGTGTTATCTGAGTGTGAGTTGTTAAGATATAACTTAGAAAACTTTGATTGTTAAATTTTTCGTTGTGGGTGTATGACTTTTGAAAGCTGTTGACACTTTCATCGTGGAAGGGCAAATTGGGTATCCAAAAATGGGCTTTGTTTTGGAATGTTGTTACATTTGGCATATGTTTGAATTGCATGCCATGATGGTGAAATGATTGAATTTAAAATTTTCTATTGGGAGTCCGATATGTACTATTTTTAATTTGGTTTGCACCTTCATTGGAAAATAACAAAATGGGTGTTCAAAAATGCGATTGTGTTTTTTATGTGTTGTGATTTGGTATTTGCACTATATTGATGAGGTTCGATTGATTTTGGTATTAAACTTTGTGTGTATTTGTATGCTATTTTTGAAATCTATTGACACGTTTTATGTAAAAGGTCAAAATGGGTGTTCAAAAATGTATTTAATTTTTGTACGTCTGGTGGATTGGCATGGTTTTGAATTTCATTCCATAGTGAGTATGTGGGAATTTTTAAATCTAAATATTGGAAGCCCAATATTTACTGTTTTTATTTCTATTTGCACTTTCACTAGGAAATGGTAAAATGAGTATCCAAATATGTGATTGTGTTTTTGATGTGTTGTGATATGTGTATTGTGTATGTTTTATATCTCAAAGTGCATGACAAATTAAATAAATTAATTTTTGTGTAAAATATGTTTAAGAAAATTAAATTTTGTTTAATTGGAGGATTGTGTATTGAACTAATGTGAATTTTTTTGTTCTTGTTTGTGTATGAACAGGTGAAGAAGATCAAGCCATGACATCAGGTTCATACTATGAAGAGCGAGTTGGATAAGCTCATGAAGAATAAGGATGATGAGACATGGTTGGAAGTAATGTGGTTTAGAGATCTGTGGGAGTGCAAGAGCATTCATTCATATCTGCTTTGTATGAGCGATGGGATGTGGATCGTAACACTTTTTATTTTCCATCAGGTGAGATGACTATCATATTGGAGGATGTACATAAAATATATAAGTTACCTATTGAGGGTGTTCTAGTGTGGGCAACGATTGATGATAATGAGGTAGTTGTGATGGAGTAGTTATTTGGGGATAAGTGGAGAGAGGTGGATACCAAGAAGATGGATTATGAGCTTCTATGGAACAATAAGATGATATCTAAGTTCTAGTGCGTGGTGATGATGATGATATTTACTTATGCTTTACCTGATACTTTTGGGGTATTATTTACCTAGAATATGTTGGACATGGTGAGAAACATGGTGGGGCATAGTTTTTTGTTTGCATGGGCACCTACATTTTTGGCCCAGGTATACAGGAAGTTGCACAATGTGGTGCATGTTGGGTGAAAGTGGTTGAGTTGGACTTTTTTGTTATAGGTGTGGGCATGGGAGCACATAGCCATTGAGTGACCATCACTATTGCCCTATAATGTGCATGTTGAGGGATAAACACATTTACCCTATGCTCTAAGGTGGAGGATAGATGAGGAGAAGGGTATTAAGAGACCACATGAGGGTGATCCTCTATTTTGGAGGGTGGAGTTTGGAAATTTGGTACCTGATGTGATTATGTGGAGGCCTTGGAGGGGTGGGGTGGTATGGGAGCATGATGATGAGCAGTTGGGTGCCATTCATCAAGGGAGGTGGTTGGTTGGATGGTACACTCGGTAGGCTGAGTTCTTTTAGTTTAGTTAAGTTATGTGATAGTTCGGGTTACAATAGGATATTTTAGAGGTGCCTATTGTGTACTATAGGTGATGGGATGATAAGGGAGAGCATCCTATGGTCCTTCCATGGATTTGTGAGAGGGACACACCAATGGTGATCCTAAATATAGATAATGTAGGGATAACACAAGAGTTTGATGCCTGGTGGGTAATGGAGGGTTGGGAGCTAGGTGTTGGGGTGGTTGATCAATGGGTACCACATGGTGGTGGGGTACCTACAAAAGGGGGGAGGGTAGTGAGAGGTACTTGATCTAGGTCACAAGAGAGATCTAGGAGTGAGATAGAGGTACCTCTTTGACATTCTAGGTGATGATTGGGTGGTACCTCAAGTTCCTTTACAGAGAGAATGAAGGAGGTTCCTATGAGTAGTGAGGCACAAATTGTGGAGGATGTAGTGATCATGGAGGAGATATGTATGGGTATGACTATAGGTGGTTTTGATTTCATCATGGATGTGGGAATTTTTTGTGATATGGGAGAGGTTCCATTTGAGGAGTAGGAGATACAGGATGCAGAGGAGGAGGTGTTATTACTACATTATAGAGTATGTTAGCTGGAGGGGGATATTTATGAGAGTGAGAGAGGTCAGGTGATAGATGTGACCAATTTAGAGGAGAGGATAATAGATTTGGAGACTACTAGTGATGCTGATTGGAAGGCCATCGAGGCTAGATATGCTAATATGGCTAAGGAGATAGAGCATTTGAGGGAAGAGGTGTAGAGGGAGTGATCTATAGTGGAGACCTAGGATAGAGATATTGTAGAGATATGTACGAAGATGACGAGGTAGCAACAGGCCAGAGAGGAGGTTGAGGGAGCCCAGGTAGTAGAGAAGGTTCTAGCTAAGGTGGCTACTCTAAGAGTGAAGTTAGAGAAGTTATATAAGGGTAGTGATAATGTGATAAGGTTGATGGTTGTGAAGGCAGTAAAGTGGATGGCTTGTGAGTTTGCTCTAGTGACACATGGGATTTCTCTTCCCAATTATGACTAGGTTGTATCATAGTCTAGGAAACAATCACATGTACGAATATATTCTTAGTGAAGTCATCAGAGTGTAGCTTCGATGGGTCAAAAGGGTACGAGGGATGAGATATAGGATGTGGCATAGGGTAGAGATGTGGCTGCTGGTTTGAATATGGTATTGTCTCCTAAATAGGTTCAGGTATTAGGAGAGAAAGTGGAATCCAATAGGGATTCTTAGTCAAAATGACCACATCTAGGGAAATAAGGAGTAATCTTCTCAATATTTTTCTAATTATAGAGAAAATTTATGATGGCATGATATTTTGAAGGCTGGAAGTAGAACTAAGGTAAAAGGTTATGATGGCACAACATTTTCAAGGCTAAGGGCCAAAATAAAGTGAAAATTCATGATGGCATGATATTTTGAAGATTGAATATGAAGCTAAGGCCAAAATTCATGATGGCACAACATTTTGAAGGCTAAGGATCAAGCCATGACCAAAAGTTATGATGGTGCAACATTTTGAAGGTCAAATATGAAGCTAAGGTAAAAATTCATGATGGCATAATATTTTGAAGGCTGAAGATGAATATAAGGTGAAAATTCATGATAGCATGAAATTTTAGAGGTCAAAGATGAATATATAGTGGAAATTCATGATTGCACAATATTTTAAAGGTCGAGGACTAAACTGAACCATAAAGTCATGATGGTGTGACATTTTGATGATCAGAGATGAAGCTCGGGTGGAAAGTCAGATTTGTAATATTTTAAAGTTCAAGTGCCAAATTAAAGCAAAAAGTTATGATGGAAAGAAATTTTGAATACCAAAGATGAAGCTAAGGTGGAAAGTTGTGATTACATGACATTTTGAAAGATAAGGGTCAAGCCATAGCAAAAATTCACGATGGTGTGACATTTTTAAGATCGAGTGTTAAAATAAGGTGGAAAGTTGTGATGGTGTGATATTTTTAAGGTCATGTGGACCATGACATCTCTAAGAAGGTTAAGGAAGATCATCGTAACAAGAATATCTCAACCATTTCCAATTGAAGACTCCATACTCCCTCAACTACTTTTGAACTAGAATGAGCCTATGGGCATGATGTTGTAATAAATTTTAGTTTTTTATTATGTAAAACTCTTATATATAGAATGAGAAATCCAAACAAATAATCAGATCTTATGTGTTTACAAGGCTATATATAGACTTCTAAATTTTTTAATAAAGATCATCCATTCTGGTTCTTGGCTCACTAGTGTTATAAATCAAGTATGTATGTGTTTTTGATTGCTATATAAGTCTAAATTGAATGTAACATACATTAATTATTATTCTAAATTCTTGAAATAAAGTTTATTTAGATCTGCAATTAACTTCACAGATAATCTTGCACATAAATAGATCTTCACCAAAAGTTTTAGTTTCTATATTTTGGTTCTCTGTTATGCTTCTCTATAAAAGGCTACAATAGTTGCTTTGGTGTTACTTAATCTATACCATTTTATCTCTCTAACCATCACTATATTTCCCTCTCTTTATGCATTTTTATCTTCCCCCATTTTCCTAAACTAATCAAGGAACTAGCCTTCTCTAGAGATTGAACTAGGAAAACCCTGCATTAACCTAGTCTTTCAATGTTGGCAAAGTCTTGGGTGCAAACATAACCAAAGGAAAATTTTTCTCCAACAATTTTTGGCATGCCCGATGGGACCCAAATCCCACATAGCATACATATCAAAGCTTTGATGAATATATTTGCATGTTATTTCTTTTAAATAACTTGGTAACTCTGCACTATAAATGAACCCTATAAAATCCTTTACCCAGATTCTAGTTATGCACCATCTTATATGATAACCAGATCTAAAGCAAAAGAATTAGAAGAGCCTATAGATTTCTTTGAACTACACCTTGGTAGCCTTTGTGGTAATTTTGTTTTAGTTGCTAGAACAACTTTTGCATATGCCCATAATATAGGATACACAAATCCATCCCCTATAAACCTCCCTAGTACTGCTGCTAGTAGAAATTTAACTCTAGCTACCCATATAATATCAATGGTTGTGAATCAACCAATATTTCCTTACCCTGTATGGAACCACATAGATCCCTTGAACTTGGTAGCTCAACATTTGATTCCTATTACAACCTCAAAAGCACTACCCTAGTATGATGGTATTGGAAATATGGCTTATGAACACTATCAAGATGTAGCCACACTAGGCCTGATACATAACATCCATGAAGAAGATGTTATGATAATATTGCTGGTAATTTTCTTAAAATAAAAATACTCTTTTTGTATAGAGTTCTTGAAAATCAAACTATATCCACCTAGGCACAACTTACTAGTAAAATAGTAGAGGAATTCAATGAGCAAGAAGACCCATTCTTCCTACTGAATCAGTTTACTATTCTCTAGAAACACCCTCAATAGGAGATCGTAGATTTCAACATCAAATTTAGTAAGAATTGGCAAAGAGTACCTGATGGTTTGAGACCAACACATGAGCAAGTAATTTATTACTATATGAGATATTTTAGCTCAGATATAAGTATAGCCATTAGGTAGTCCCATGTGTTTACCTTCCCTGAGATTTATTAGGAAGCATAGAAAGTAGAGAGATATTTGATTTCCATTAGGAGATTTCTGACCAAAATGATGATGCCTATTTTTCCATATTTACCCCAAGCTTCAAGTACTTCTTGTCCAACCCCTGCATCAGATTCCAATCCCAATATTCCCAAATGGACTGGACAACCTAATATTCTAGTAATATAGGAACCCCCCTACCTCTCCCATTCTTCCTACTATTCCTACACTTCCTTTGGAAATAGTCCATCAACTCCAGATACTCAGTTGGAAGTTCTACAAGACTTACAAGCATCATTCAAAACCTTGGAAAATAAATTTACATCAATGGGAAAAAGAGAAGTGAAAAGGAATTTCTAGCCAAGGATGTTCCCACAAGTAACAAAGGATCAAGATTCCATGAGTGGAAAAAGTTACGACAAATCTAACACTATTTATGCCAATGAATATAGTTAACCTATTAATGCTTCCGTAGAGTCATATTTTTGGTGCTCCATGTGTAATGATCCCCATGGAAAAACTTCTTGCATGATTCACCAACATCATGTACAAAATATAGCCATTGAGAAGGCCAAAAGAAGCCTCAAGGGTTAGGTTAATATGATTAGAGAAGAGAATCAAAAATTCATGATGCCTTCTATTGAACAAGTAGCTGTTCTTACCAGGTCAAGAAAGAAACCCTTACAGGTTGATCCCCAATATCTCAACCCCCTTAAGGTGCCTTCACCTATAAGGAACTCTATTTATAAAAAGACCTCTTATTAAAAATCTCCCCCGAGTTCAAGCCAGAAAGATGTAGAAACTCATAAGGAAGCACCTCAGTAGAAAGAAGAAGAGACATGGGAAAAAGCTAGGGATAAAATGAGATATCCCTTACTGACTAAGAATCAAAGGATTGATGCTATTCAAGGGTACAAAAACAAGTATGATGTACATTGAAGGAGAAGAGTGTTGAACCCCTTCCATTTAACATAGTCAAGAAAATGAAGAAAACCCCCTCCAAGGAAACTATGTATGAATATTTGTAGCTTTTGGGACAAATTGACTTGCTGCAAGAATCCTTGAGGTCTATGAAAAATAAGAATAAGACCCCAACTTAGATGGATTCTTCACAAGCTAGTTTGTGTTGGACATTTTGAGTTAATGAAGTTATCATTGATGTCAAGGAATGAACTATCATTGATGTCAAAAGGTCAAAAGGAGCAATGCAAAAGGTTGATGGTAAAAGAGCTTCATAATATTTATTTTAAAATATTTGTAGGAAAAAAGAGAAAAAAATAAAAAAGGTTTTTAAAACAAGTTAAAAAGGGGGAGTTAGGTTATGAGAGGAGTGTAGTTTTTTGTTTCTTTTTTTTTCCTTTTTTTTTCATAAGTAGAGTTTGGATTATTTTTTAGATATATTTTTGAAAAGGGTTATGATGAAAATGAATTGTTAAAATATTCTTTTGATGAGTTAGAATCTTGGAAGAAGTTTTTTGATTAAATATTTGTGGTGTTGGATATTATTTTAAGGATTAATAAGGTGTAATTAAGTTTGATTATTTTGTGAAGAAGATAGTGTGATATTTTATTATCTAATTATTGAGATTGGAAAAAGAGAAAATTGTGATTGAGACAGGTTTTTTAAGGTGACTTCTTCATCAAATAAAAGGTATGGGCATATTATTCCTAGTGAATGTTTGTTGAATGTTGTGAATGCAAAGTTGGAGTGAAAAGGAATTTTTGGTAAGCATTGTTGAGTGTGTTTTGAATTAATGCTTCAAGGTTTTCTAGAATTTAGAGTTGTTGATAAAACCTTGTTTTATAAGCATTGTTTTTGAGGTGATTAAGTTGAGTGAACTTGAACTGGGGTTTACAAAGATCATGAGTATCATTGTTATGTGAAGATTGTTTTATAAGCATTGTTGTTTAAGTGATTGGTTGAGTGAAGAACTTGAACTAGGGTTTGCAAAGAACATGAGTATCATTGTTATGTGAGATTGGTTGATAAGCATTGTTGGAAACATTTTGAGTGAATGTTCATAAGTTGGGACTAGGGTTTGTGAGCAAGAATTATTTCATTGAGTGATTGGTTAAGTGAAGTTGGTTGAGCCTAGTCAAGTGAATGTGTTGATGATATAGTTCAAGTTCCGTGAAACAAATTATTCTATATTCTAATTTAAGTTGAGAAAGTGATTGAGATTTTGTGAGTGTGAAGCATATTGAGTCTCTAACAATTATCTATATGTTTATAAAAGAGTGATTGAAAGTGATTAAGCATTGTGGTGAATGTAAAGCATATCGAGTCTCTAACAATTCTCTATATGTTTCTAAAAAGAGTGATTGAAAGTAATTGAGCATTGTGATAAGTGTGAAGCATATTGAGTCTCTAAAAATTCTCTTTATGTTTCTATGAGTTTGGACAAGTTCTAGTGAGGACTTGTTGAGAAGATTTGGACAAGTTCTAGTGAGGACTTGTAGAGTAGATTTGGACAAGTTCTAGTGAGGACTTGTTGAGCAAAATTGGACAAGTTCTAGAGAGGACTTGTGGATAGATTAGTGTAAGCTTTTGTGGAATCTTACAAGGTATATTTGAGATAATTATTTGAGAAGACTTGTGAGTAGAGTTGATTTTTTGATTTGTTCAAACCTTGAGTTAAGGTTTGGGGTAGATCTAGTAGAGTTGATTTGTGATTGAGTCAAGATTTGTGTTAAGGCTTGAGGATATATATTGAGGATAGATTTGTGCTAGACTGAAGTACTACGTTTAGTATATATTAGAGGATAGATATTGAGGATAGATTTGTGCTAGATCGAAGGACTGTGTTTAGTAAAAATTTGAGAATAGATTTTGGTGCAGATTTAAGAACATGTTTGTGCTAGACCAGAGATAGAGATTGAACAGATTTGTGCTAGACCGAAGGACTATGTTTAGTATAGATTTGAGACATATCTTTGAAGGTGATAGAGTATAGAGTATTATAGTATCTAATGGATAGAGATCCATTAGCCAGTGTAGTGAGGATAGGTGTCTTTAGTGGATAGAGATCCATTAGCTAGTGCACTAGGGGCAATATTTCTTCTAGAAGATCACCAGTTAGAGCTAAGGATAAGGGAGTTCTCCTATGGATACAGATCCATGAACTTTAATAGGGGATTGGTGTCTCCTTTGGATAGAGATCCATAAAAATTATAATAAGGAAAGTATTACCAAGAGATTGATTGAGAAAATTTTAGTGAAATATTTTCTCCATGGAGTAGCCCACATTGGGTGAACCACATTAAATTGGTGTCTCTATTTTGTGTGGTGATTTATGCATTGCTTTGATTATTGTTTTTTATATTGCTATCTATACATTGCATAATATTGATTGGGAAAGAAAAGTAAAAAGTGGTTATATATTTTTTACCCTCCATCTCAATATAATCTTGTGTTCTTTAGTCTAACATCCAATTTAGGAAAAAATAGACCCCCTCTTTTTTATCTATCTCTCCAAATGGAAGAGTGGGTAGTTCACAACTCTATGATAAACTTTGAAGCTGCAACCACTATGATACCCAAAGTAGTATGTGATATCATAGGCATGGAATATACAATAAGCAATTCTACTATATTATAGTTAGATGGAACCCCTATAAAAACCATAGGGATAGTCAAAGATATCCCAATAGTGCTCCACAGACTCACCCAACTAATAGTCATACAAGAAGTGGTAGTAGTGGACTTGGAGCCATATTTTGGTATGTGTATCTATAAGGAGTTCACCACTAAGATAGGAGGATATTTGTTGATATATTTCTAATATCTATAAATTCCATTAAAGGGTAGAAGAGTGAAAATATTTAATGAAAAGCAATCAAATTTACATATCTAAAGACTTGAAGAGGAAGATAAATAGTCCACCACTATGAGCATGATGACAGAGAAACTAGGAGACCTAAAATTGATGGAAGAGGCTCTAAATGTGCTATAGGAAGAAGACCAGTTCTCTCTTCAAGACTTCAACGCCATGATCGAGACTAACATTGGGAGTTACACAATTCTAAAACCTGAAAAATGTGATCCCATTTCTCCCCCTCTGGTTAACTAACCCACTGATCCATTGTGGAAACTTTTCTTTCACAATGCTAGATGTAAAAATGGAGCTAGAGTACGTATTTTCCTAATCTCTCAAACAGGCAAAGAAAATGTTTTCTATTATCGATTAACCTGGAGTTGCACTAACAATGAAACAAAATATGAAGCACTCTTTTTAGGACTCAAGAAAGCTAAAAATATGGGTATCAAGTAGCTATAGATCTTTAGAGACTCTAAACTGATAGTGAACCATGTAACTGAAAAATGTGTAAGCAACATTACCTTAAGGCTTACAAAAATAAATTTTGGGACTTGTTAGAATCCTTTGAATATTTGAACCTCAAGGTAATTTCAAGATATAAAAATACTCATGTAGACTTGTTGTCTTTAGTAGGGGCAAATTTTTACCCTATCAACAATGTCATACAAAATTCAAAAATAGTTAGGCTAATCTATAGGCCTTCTATGCCAGACAGGGATACTTTTTGGTAAGTTTTCAAGAATGAAAAATAGATAGTGGACTTCCTCATCCATGAGATGAAATTTTCTAGCAACAGGACAATCGAAGATGAAGAATATGTAGGTATAATCTAGTTAAAAAAAACACATCCTAAAAGGGTTAGTCACCCTTGAAAGCTTATTTGATAATAATGATAGGTCAACTAGCCATAAAATGAAATTTGAAAAGCATAGATACAAAGAATCTCAAATGTGACTTGATAAAGATATCAAAGTAGGAGTGAACACTATGAAAGTAGAACTAGATGAAATCAGAGAATTATGCAAAGAATTTCCAGACATCATTGCCTAGAATTATGGTGACCTGAAAGTCTATTCCAAAGAAATGATCCAACATACAATCAAAATTGAGGAAGGTGCAAAGCCATTTTGGTAAAATTAATTACTGGTGAATCCTAAAATTGGAGCTTTGATGAAGCGAGATCTACTAAAACAGCTTGAAGCTAAAATTATTTACCCAATCAAGCATTCAACTTCGGTCACTAACCTAGTTCCTGTTAGAAATAAAAATGGAGATATATGACTGTGCATCAACTTTCACAACTTGAACAAAGCTTCACTCAAGGACCATTACCCTCTCCCACAGATTGACCAAATCCTAATATAGTAGTAGGACCGTAAATGTTCTCACTCTTGGATGGTTTCTCTAGGTACAATAAAGTGTGGGTAAAATATGAATACATATTCAAGACCGTGTTCACAACCAAGTGGGGAACGTTTGCTTACCATAGAATGCCCTTTGAGTTATCCAACACCGGAGCAACTTTTCAAAGAGCTATGGATGTGGCTTTTGGAGAACTTGTTAATAAAATAATAGTAATATATCTAGATGATATTATCGTGTTCTCTCACCAAAAAGGGGATCATATAGCACATCTCAAAAGTGTGTTCAAGAAATACAGAGAATTTGGTATCTCCATAAATACCAAGAAATCTATCTTCACTATGGAAGAAGGACTGTTACTCAACCATGTTGTCTCTAAGTATGGTCTAGCTATACACCCTAATAGAGTGAAATCACTATTAAATCTCCCCCTTCCTCCTAAAAAAAAGGGCTTGTAGTCATTATTTGACCAAATCAACTTCATGTGCAAATTCATTGTTGACTTTGCATAAATAATCAAACCCATGACAGAGTTATTGAAAAAGGATGTTGTATTCAAGTGGACCGACACAAGGAAACAAAATTTCTAATAGATCAAGAAACAAATAGCTCAAACCCCCGTCTTTGTGAACCCAGAATACTCCAGAGGCTTCATCTTGTACGCGGTAGGTGAGCAAGAAAGTTATCACACAGTGCTCAAATAGAAATGAGATGACAATGAAGAAATACCCATAACTTTTTTGAGTCAGACTATGCAAGAACATGAAGAAAAATATAACTTCATTGAGAAACAAATCTATGCTATAATGAAGTTGCTAAAAAAATTTAGGTATTTCCTATCATAGAGTAGGATTATTGTGTATGTAATTCACCTCGACATACAAAACTTCATCATACAAGGGAAGCTCGATGACAAAAGATCTAGTTGGATGAAAAAAATATAAGAATATGATGTAGAAATACACCCAACAAAGCTGGTAATAGGTAGAGAGTTGTGCCAAGAACTCACCAAGCAAGCTTCATAAGAATACATAGCTTGCCAAACTTAGGAAGTAGCATCATACGATGATCAACCTTCATAGAAGCTCGACTGGGTAAATGAATTAACCTAGTATTTCCAAACTAGAAATGCCCAACAAGATTGAATGCTTCACAAAGAAGAAGGTACAAAATCTAGGCTCTAAAATACACCTTGATGCCAGAGGGACTATACAAAAATAATTTGGATGGAGTGTTGCTTCAATGCATAAATGAAAATCAAAAACATAATATCCTGGAGGAATTACATGGTGACTCATCTGGAGGACACTACTCAAGAAGGACCATTGCCTTAAAGATCATCAGAACTGGATGATACTAGCCAACTATTTTCACAAACACCTTCAGGATAACAAGAAACTACAAATAATTCCAAAGATATATAAAAAAAAATAGGAATGCTTTGATGCCCCTAAAGTCCATTCAAGTTGAAGAACCTTTTCAACAATGGGGATTGAACTTTGTTGAAATAATAGAGCCCAAATCATTTGTAGGACATAAATACATTATTATGGCTATCGACTACTTTACAAAGTGGGCAGAAACAATACCTACTAAAAATTAAACCAAGAGGTTGTAATGGAATTCATAGAAAGCTTAATCACGAGATTCGACATCCCAGATGCATTGGTCACTTACAATGGCTCATCCTTCATAGGTGCCAAGATGATCGACTTTGCATGTAAATATGGGATTTACTTAAAAACATCCTCAAAATATTATCCCTAGTGAAATGGATTAGCCAAATCTACAAACAAAAACCTGCTCAATATTTTGAAGTGAACCCTGTAGGACAATAAAAGAATTTGGCACTCTATGATAAATCAAGCACTATGGACTGATAGGATAACCATAAATAATTCCATAAACACATCTCCCTACTCTATGGTCTACATTAAAGAAGTAGTTCTTCTGATACACATAGAGATCCTAGCTCTAAAATTACTCAATCAGATCGACATAGAGGAAGCAAAATCAATGGATAACAGGTTGATCCAACTCCTACAGTTAGAAGAACAAAAATAGCAAGCCTATGACCACTATCAAAAGCATGTGGTCACCACAAAAAAATGGTTCAACAAAAGGGCCACTCTGAGAAATTTCAAAGTGGGAGACTTGGTCCTAATATGGAATGAAAAGAAGTCAAAACCTAGAAATCATGATAAATTTGATGTGTTTTGGGAAGGTCCTTTCGAAGTAATAGAATAAAAACAACAAAACTCCTTCCAACTAAGAAATGAACAAGGCCAAGTTCAATCTATCCCCATCAATGGATTCCACCTGAAGTTGTACTACAAGTAATAGGTCTTCCTCTGCCTTGTATGTATTTTATGTAAATATTTGTTTTCTTTTAGACTCCAAGGAAAAATGTCACAATGACACAAATTTTCGGCACTCAAAGGCCCCTTCAATGTAAATTATCGTGATTTCATGACATTTTGGCAGTCGATGGCCACTCCAAGAAAAATTTGCAATGGCATTACTTTTCGGTGCTCAAAGGCCCCTTAAATATAAATTTTCATGATTTCATGAGTTTTTGGCAGTCGATGGCCGCTTCAAGGAAAATTATCATGATGGCATGACTTTTCATTGCTCAAAGACCCCTTCAATGTAAATTGTCACAATTTCATTACTTTTTGGTAGTTGATGGTCACTCTAAGGAAAATTATTATGATTGCACAACTTTTCAGCACTTAAAGGCCCCTTCAATATAAATTATCATGATTTGGTGAAGTTTTGGCAGTCGATGGTCACTCCAAGGAAAAATTTCGTGATGGCATGAATTTTCGGTGCTCAAAGATCCTTTCAATGTAATTTTTTGTGATTTCATGATGTTTTGGAAGTCGATGGCCACTCCAAGAAAAAATGTCATGATGGCATGATTTTTTGGTGCTCAAAGGTCCCTTCAATGTAAATTGTCATGATTTCACAATGTTTTGGTAGCCGATGGCTGCTACAAGAAAAATTATCATGATTGCATGACTTTTCAGCACTAAAAGGCCCCTTCAATGTAAATTATCATGATTTCATGAATTTTTGGCAATTGATGGCTGCTCTAAGGAAAATTGTTGTGATGGCACAACTTTTCGATGCTTAAAGGCCACCTCAAAGCAACCAAGAAATTTTGGTGGGAAAATAATTTTTCTCAACATCATAAAAGCTCCTACTTTTTAAGGTACCATCATACCCACTAATTAGTCCAGAGTAGAGGTGACACCATTTTATTGGACCAAGATGATAGCAGAGCGATATCATTGGCCCAAAGTAAAATGATAATGCATGGTGGTTGGTTTCTTGAATGAGCATATGAACCGAGGTACCCACCAACATTCAAAAAAATAATATTGGGGCATGTACCACCAACCACAATTATTGCATGTCACCTTCGCACACACATGCACATCCAGTTATATCAAAAAATTCATCACCTTTCCATATTCTACATTGTTTCCCTTCTCCTCGTTGTGCTCCTTGCTCTCCTAAAAATCTTTACAACACTATTCTAAGAGCGTTCCAAATAGGTTTTATTAAAAAATTTTAGAATACAACCATGACTGCTACACTTCTAGCTGCTACTTCAAAGGGGAAATGAACGTCATCCAAAAAAGAAAGTAGTTTCATGGATCCCAACAACCATATCACGGATACAAAGCTGACATGGAAAGACCTAGGGCAAATTCTAAAGGAAATAGCAACCATATTGGCTATAGATATCTCCCCATAAAGCCCAAGCATGTTCCCTTACCACTCTCTACTCTATTGGTACATCTACCCTCAGGTCCTACCCTAAGTTAATCAAGGCCATGGTACAATTCTATGATGTAAAGAACAATATAGTGAGAAACTTCAAGAATGAAGTAATTTTCATGATCAATGAAAATTTGATTAGGGTCGCCTTCACCCATGGTAGGAATCCTATAGTTCCCCCCATTCCATTTGACCCTGCTAATTCTATGAAGCATTACACCAATGCCCTAAACATTCAACTATTCCTGTAAGAGCATTTTTAAGAATCTCTTCCAGAAGGAGCTATGCAAAAATTCCCAATTCCCTTGGAAAATTCAAAAGCAAGGAGCTCTTTTCCATGTTGGCCATGGTGGTAGGGTTAGAAATAGATACATAGGTCTACAGGTGGAAAATAGTAATAGCACAATGCATATCCAACCCTAAGTTCTATGATGTGATGCATGTAGACTCGAGTAGAGTGCCAATATTCTTTGACTGGATAGAATACCTAGACTAGCAACTACATGCAGGGCTCTTCAAATTATAGAAATATATCTCGAATACCTTCAGGTTCTCCTCTTACATGGTATGGATTTTCTTCTTCTTTTAGGTAAAATTTTTTAGTTTTATCCCTACCATAAAAAAGGACCAAAAGGGAGACCTCCTACATATATGTGAATGGATTATGCTCCTTTCAAATGTAGGTTCATACTATCACTTAAATATGGAATTCTTGGGCCCAACATTGAAACTCATGTATGGCGCCATGCGAATAATTCTACAAAAAATACGAGATACTTTGCAGCACCCCCACGCAAAATAGGGGGACTGGTTTATTCTGACATAGGGGGTGGTCATCAAGATTTATGGCTTTAAAAAAAAAAACCTTCTTTTTGACTTATTATGTTACTAAGAAATTATTCACTCTGGAGTACGTAAGGCAAATAGAGTTCATCAACAGTAAATTTTTATAGGTGCTCATTTGATAGGTACTTGCCTCATGCATTTTTTGTACGAGGGAGTAATAGTATCAAAAAAAGAGGACCACAAACGAATTTCTCAAACTTTAAGAAATATCAAATTGATAGAGCTACCATAAAAATGGAAATATGACCCTACAAAAAAATTCACTCAAAGGTAGGCCACCCTAAATAAAACCCGCTTCAAGCGATTTAACTCATCTAATAGGAAAATTGATAAGTAGGGTATGAATAATGATGAAGATTGATCTTTAGAATGGCACGTTGAAAAAATGCAGCCATTGCCCCCATGGCATGACTTCTATTTGCACTTGGCAGATTGGTGATCCAAGGTGAACCCATCCCACAAGCTAAGTAACAAGACCATCGAAATTTCCAAGAAAAGGGGGGAAGGCTAGGATCATGCTAAAATATTAGCATGGTGGCAAATGATATATCACATACAAACCTTTTCTAGATACGAGATGAAGATTAACAAGGAATTCTCTAAGAAGTATGACAAGAACCGTGATAGCTAGTCCAAGACATTGGTGGATAAAGTCCCTTTGGGAATAAATGGCATCCCTGTATAAAAAATTGAAGGTAGTACTAAAAAGGATAAAGGGAAGAAAATCACTACTTAGAAAATAGAAGTCCCTAAAAGGAAACGTTGTAATTTCATTCCCCCTTCTGGATCAAACACAGAGATTGATGATGGTGCTTATCTCAAGCACAGGAGGTGGAGAATAGAAACAAGAAAATAAAAAATAGAATTGGAGAAGGGAGGAGACCAAAAGAAAATTAAAATAGAAGAAACACCCCCTGAAGAATCATAGGAGCTTGAGGAATCAGAAGACCATGAGGAATAAAAGGAGCATGAAGAAATAGGGGACTAGGAAGAAATAGGGTAGAGCTCCAAGTAGACTTCTAAGCATCAAGAGACAGATGAGCAAGTGGTCAAGACAACTGAAGGGCCTTCCCAAATAAAAAATATCTTAACATAGAATAAGCTCCACCAAGAGAAACAACTGATGTTTATAACTCAAGTTTAAAACAAATAGCATAAGCCTACATCGAGGCTCTATAGAAGTCATAGGGAACCATAGAAACCAATCCACTAAAATCTCTAGGTATATCTCCTATAAACCTAACTACTTCTTCCTCTTCTCATTCCCATAATAATTCCCCTTCCCATTTTGAAGGTCATGGCAACACCTCTCCCCCTCAACTCACCATCCTCCACCATCGCCACCATCTACTCATCAACCTCCACCATCAACTCAGTAAAATCCACCAACATCATCCTCTATCCCCATAGGTTCCTCCACTAAAAAATTGAGTATGGAGGCCTCTCTAGCCACCACTCCTTTCCCTTACTCCACCAATCTGCTAAGCTTCCAAGCCATGCAAACTGCTTCTCCCCCAAGCAACCATATAATTTCTAAATTTAAAAAATTGAAGAAAGCCACCCTGAAAAATTCTACATGGATAAAGTCATGGAGCTCCTGAAGTACAAAATCATTCCATCAGCATGCATCATTCCACCATGAATATGACCCCACTAGTACAAAATCTAGAGAAAGAAATGACCTTGGAGGAATACCAAGCTAAGGTAACCATGGAAGATATCACTCAATTGCCAATGGATAATGAGTGGGTCAAGGCTTAGAATCACATGGGAATAATTTATATGAACACTAAATACTACAAATAAAAGTACCTCTAGGCTAAAAAATCAAGAAAGCGCTTGAAGGAAGCCTTGCACCAGCAAAAGACAACATAAAAGGCTTTGAAAAATGAAGCTAAAAAATGGAAGTAAATGTTCAATAAAGTGCCCCCTACAAAGAGAAAGCGGAAAAGGCCAAAGAAAAAATTCAAATATTGCAACAACAGGTTGAGGACCTTAAAAAGTAGCTATATGATAGTGTTGATAAAACCAATGGGCTATCCAAGGAAAAATCAATGGCAGTCAGAAGGAACATGATTGAAAGCATCAACAAGATGATCCTAAAGGCTAAACCCACACTCATATCTTCTCAAAATAAAATATGCATTGGGCCAATTAGAAGATAAATTAGAAGTATTTTTCAGGCTCCTAGCAACAAGGCTATCAGTAGCCAATAAAATTCAAATCCTGATGAATAGCACACAAGCAATAATTGGATATAGAGCACGAGATAAGAATTGGTCCCAAGCCAAATTAGCTACCAAAAATTTCTTCAAGAGGCACAAGCTAGTGACCAAAAGTTCCAAGCTCATATAGGATCTCAAATAATAGGCTAAGGCAATTATAAAACATGTAATTATGAATGAAAATTGTGGCATGCCTAGATTTTGGGACAAGGATTCAAATATTCTAATAGAAGATGAATTTAAAGCCACCTGGAAGAAATTTGTAGAATATGAGTCATAAATTAATAGCTTGGAAGAGCCTATTAAAGAAGAGAAAATATTCATCATGGCTCAAGATATTATCCAGATGAACTCTTGCCTACATGAGTTGTATATGAAATCAAGAACCTTATCATATGATAATGTTGAAGATTTGGATTATTTGTACAACACTTTCAAGGAAAAATAGATATAGATGAGAAAACCTAGAGGAAGGCCTGCACGACCTACAATGAAGTAGTAAAAAAATGACAAACAGGAAAAATCTAGGAAAGCTTCATCAAGCAGTGCATCAGATCCCAGCCAAGGTGAAGTAGAAAATCTAATGAGGAAGATACTCTGGAAGAATGACCGCCCCAAAGCAAGAATATTTTTATGCTTGGTATCATTCCCCTTATTTCCCTTCTTTTTCTTAAGTTGTTTTTGTTTATTGAGTTCTCCAATGGATAAATGCTCTAGGTTATGATATTTTACTAATAAAATTACCTTAGGAGGCACCAAGAATATTGGTCAAAATAACCACATCTAGGGAAATAAGGAGTAATCTTCTCAATATTTTGCTAAGTATAGAGAAACATCACAATGACATGATATTTTGAACACTAGAAGCATAACTTAGGTGGAAAGTCATGATGGCATGATATTTTGAAGTTCGAGGGCCAAAATGAAGTGGAAATTCATGATGGCATGACATTTTTAAGACCAAATATGAAGCTAAGGCCAAAATTTGTAATGGCATGAAATTTTGAAGGCTAAGGGTCAAGCCACGACCAAAAGTCACGATGGTGCAATATTTTGAAGGCCGAAGATGAAGCTAAGGCAAAAATTCATGATGGTGTGATATTTGTAGTTATAATGAAGAGAGGGGTGATGGTGTAGTCTTAAAAACTTAAATCTTCAATCTTAATTAAAATAATGAAAACTTAAATCCAATAAAGCAAATATAACAAAAGAGATACAAAAAAGATGTAAAGGTTCAGTTTTGCACTTAAAAATTGATTTTTGGATTCATAAATCCATTTTCAAAGATAATTTAAATAAATTTTCCAAAATAAGAGCAAATGATTTATCTAAAATAGAAAGGAGACAATAATTTATCTACAAAAAAAGGAGCAAAATGATTAAATGAAGAAAACCTGATGAAGAAATTGATATATTCTAAAATATAAGATTAATAAAGATGCTTAATTAAAGATTTATTTTCAACATCATTTATGAAAGCAACAGTCGCGAATCATGACACTCTTTCTCTCTCCTTCTCTTGCTTTGGTCAAAAATACATGTCCGAAACGGACACTCTCTCTCCCTTCTCTTGCTTGCCAAAAATCAGTGGAACGACACTTTTTCTCTCCTATTCTCTTGCTGCCAACATGTCATGACGACACTTTTTCTCTCTCATCTTTCTCTCAACATGTCATGAAATCGTGACAACTTTCTACTGCGCTTTCTCTCAACAGTCACGAAATGCGACGTTTTCGCTGTGCTTTCTTTTCAAACAGTCACGAAATCATGATAGTTTCTTTCTTCTCCATGTCACGAACAGAAGTTTTCTTTCTTCTCAACATGGGAATGGATCTTTCATCCAACAGTCGCGAATCGGTTTTCTTTCTGCCAACATGGCAACCGAGCTTCTTGTGATTTTATTTGATTTTAGCAATGACACTCAAATTTGGAAAACAAAAAAACCAACCCTACACAACAAGCAGACAACAACAAGGCAGCCACAATTTTGAAGGTCAAATATGAATCTAAGGTGGAAATTTGTGATAGCATGATATTTTAGAGGCTAAATATGAATATAGTATGGAAAGTCATGACTGCACAATATTTTAAAGGTCAAGGGCCAAACTGAAGTGAAAATTCATGATGGTGCAACATTTTGAAGACCGAAGATGAAGCTAGGGTAAAAATTCATGATTGCATGACATTTTAAAGGTCGAGAGCCAAACTAAAGTGGAAATTCATGATGGCACAATATTTTGAAAGCTAAGGATCAAGCCACAACAAAAAGTCATGATGGCATAATATTTTAAAGTTCGAGTGTCAAACTAAGGTGGAAAGTCATGATGGCATGATATTTTGAAGGCCAAGTGGACCATGACATCTCTAAGGAGGTTAAGGAAGATCATTGTAACAAGAATATCTCAACCATTTCCAATTGAAGACTCCATACTCCCTCAACTACTTTTGAACCAGAATGAGCCTATGGGCATGATGTTGTAACAAATTTTAGTTTTTCTATTATGTAAAACTCTTATATATAGAATGAATGATCCAAAAAAATGGTCGACTCTTAGGTGTTTACAAGGCTATGTATACAAACTTTTGTAAAGTTTAATAAAGATCATTCTTTCTGGTTCTTGGCTCACTGGTGTTCTAAATCAAGTATGTATGTGTTTTCTATTACTATATAAGTATAAATTGAATGTAACTTGCATTAATTCTTATTCTAAATTCATACAATAAAGTTTAGTTATATCTAAAATTAACTTCACATTTAAGCTTGCACTTAAATAGATCTTCACCAGAAGTTTTTGTTTCTCTATTTTGGTTCTCTGTTATGCTTCTCTGTAAAAGGCTGCAATAGTTGCTTTGTTGTTACTTAATCTATACCATTTTATATCTCTAGTCATCACTATATTTCCCTCTCTTTATGAAATTTTCTCTTCCTCTATTTTACTAAAAGAAGCAAGGAACCAACCTCCTCTAGAGATTGAACTAGGAAAACCCTATGTTAACATGGTATTTCAATGTTGGCAAAGTCTTGGGTGCAAATGTAACCAAAGTAGATTTTTCTCCAACAGAGCTACAATGACATGCAAGATAGCATAGGGGAGAGCTAACCATAAGGGGAGTGGAGAGGCCCCTAGTGGTAGTTAGGGTTGATTGTCATTGTAGCCTATGGGTAGTTTTGAATGATGTATTGTGGGCATGGTCCCAGGTTGTAGCCTACAGGTATTTTTGATGGACTACATATATATATATTTGTTTTGACTATTATATATACATGTGTTATGATTTTAATTTAAATGTGTGTGCATTTTCTTTGCATAGATAACATAGTATAATTTGTGAGTATGTACAATGAATGAATATACATATGTGGTAGGGTGTAGATATATGATCATACTATAGGATGATATGAAGTAGTGTAGTTTGAACACAATGCAATGTGATTTAATGTGAATGCAATTTGTAGTAGATGCATGTAACATAGATGTGATGATGCAATGTGAGAGAATGCATGTAAGATAAATGTAGGACTACAATGTTTGGTAACTTTATGTAGCATAGATGTATAGATGCATGTACGAAGGGACTAAAATACACAAAGGAAGTACTTGTATCATTGCATGTACCTATGTGAATGTGATCCATTTCATAATCTTAGGGATGTAGGATGGTATAAGGTATATGGCATATCTTTGACAATCATAGTTGTAGTAATCAAATTTTAGACCAAAGACTATACAATCATTGGTGAAAACTCATAACTAATCTGACTGGTTCAAAGTCTATCATGGACCTATGTGTGTAAATGAGTGAGGTTCATTTATCCATTTTGAGGGAGGTAGGATTAACCCATTGTAAACATAGCCAAACTAGCTAGCTCATCCATAAGCATGCAGTGATCTGTATAAAAGAAGGTTATTAATGTGACAAATATGTCACCACTTGTAAGACTATTCCACTGGTAGGTAGGCTCTTGGAGCCTATTCCTAGCAATGGAAATCATCCCATGATGTTATGTTGAATCTAAGGACCAAAGGTGATGAAGCATAACAATTGTGATATCTGGAGGCTTTTCTTTTTTTTTACCCCTCATTTATTGGTTGTATTTTTTTTGTGGTGCTCTTTTCCTCCTCTTTTTTTGTAATATAGGTGTTGGATTTTATTTTCTGCCTATTTTTCTGATTTTTGCTTATGCTTATCCCTTTGTTTATCCCTAGGTCATATGTTGACCATGCAAGTGATAGGATGAGTAGGGGAAATTGTTTGCTATATGGTGATATCTATGCAAGGTGTTATCTTCCCTAGACTCAAAACTTGTTTAATGTATAACCTGTGTGAATGGTCGGTGCAAGTGTAACGACACCAAAGTGTATGTCAGATCATACATTGGTCATATAATTTTATTAATTATTTCATCTATTAATAGTTAGATTGGTTTTTGACATTATCATAAATTCTTATATCATTCATAATTATAATACGATTGCATATATTGCAAGAGACCTGCCCTCTCTAAGTGGCTATGAGATCTGCCCTCTCTAAGTGGCTTGATTTATTTGAATTATTTAATTGAAGAAGCTGTAACACTCCAAGTGGTATCAGAGCCGATTAAATTCTATGTGCAATAAAATTGGTTTCCAACAAAAAAAATCAAGCCACCAGAGTGTAACGATTCGTCGTGTGAGATTTTTGAAAAAAGGAGAAAGCGTGGATATCCTAGATGGTTTCATACGCCTGATATAAATAGAAACTAGTCGGTTATTAAAATCAAGGTGTTGTTGGAAAAATTAGAATCTATTTTTCAAGTTGAAAAATAAACTTGTCAGTGCTGTTGGAACAAGTAGAATCTATTTTTCAATTTGAAAAATAAGCCCGTCAATGTTGTTGGAACAAGTAGAATCTATTTTTTGAGTTGAAAAATAAGCCCATCTATGTTTTTGGAACAAGTAGAATCTATTTTTTGAGTTGAAAAAATAAGTCTATCAGTGGAAGCATGAAGACAGTCTGAAGCTTCTCATACACAAACACATTCGCAGTGCATTTGAAACTCTAATATCACATCCAATCGAATACAAGTATTAAAAGGTTGAAGGTTTAATCGCATTACATTTCGGTTGCAAACATATACACAATGCATTTGTAAAACCTAATATCACATACAATAGGATACAATTATTAAAGGTTGAAGGTTTAATCGCATTCAAATCTGGAGGTTGAAGTAGTTACAAAAGGCGTGCAAATAATTATCTAAAAATATTTTGGTATAGATGATGCACACATTTAAATAGGAGACAAGAAATAATTAAAATGAAGTGAAATTGATAAGAAGATGTGCAATAATTAAAATGAAGGTTCAAATTCTATGAATCACCAGGTCCCATAGTAGCCAACGAGGATTAAGGTAAGCTATTAAAAATTCTGTCCTCCATGAGTTATCAAGCGATCGTCATTTCAAATTCTCTCTCAAAACATAGGGTCCAACTGTCATCGCATTCAAACAAGGCAGAACCAATCAGATTTTTTTTTGAATCCCAAATACCTTCCAAGTGTCCCAAAGAGGTTCACCCAATAGATTTTAATTAAAAAGGTTTATAAAGATTTAATATTCATCACCTTAAAATTTTAACTAGGCAGTTTTGAAGAATCATGCAATTTGGTTTACAAGGGAGCAAGTGTGGTGATCATCATGCTAAATAATTTTACGAAGACATTTTTGCCACATATTTCAAAAAATCTCCATATACAATTCATCCAAAGTGGATTTACTATTCAAAATTACATAGATCAAAACCTATGTGTTCGTCGAGGTAGCACACAAATGAGTCAAAAAGTTAACGAAGTTGAAAATATATCAAAACAACATTCAATAATTTTTTTCTCAATCCGGTGTTTGCAATAATATCATTTTTTGAAATATTGTACATCAACTAAAGCTAAAGAATAAAATTCTCAATCAAATCAAGAATTTTAAACTCACTTCCAAACCCTAAGTTTTACACCAATAAATCAACACTAAGTAGACAATATTTCATGATTCAAAAAAATGGTCTAGGCAAGCAATGTTTGACAGCCAAGAGGATTAAGTCGGTTAAAATTATCAAGCTTCAACATATCAAACTACAACATTCAGCCATTTATGACACTCGCATGATATATTCATCACCCATGCACTACATCTCGAATCCATTCACTTTTTTCCATCTGTAGTTCTCATCCTCTGCAACTCATCATCCACGCATTCGCTTTCCAACCGTTCATCCTTATATTTGATCTTTGACATCTCTCCATCCATAGTTCTCATCCTTGTCTTTATTTCCACCTATCCCCATGATCTAGAAATCCATGCAGCCTAGTCCATTACACAAGTCTATCTTCTCTCTGCTAGCTATCCAATACTTCCTTGTTGTCACCATGATCTCTTCCTTATGGTCTGGTAATACCTCCACTGTGACCATTGCATCAGTAATACCTCCACAAAGTGACCATTGAAAAAAAACTACCAGTTAGCAGAATTATAGTTGACCGTTGAAATTTGGAATTGACCATTGCAAGTGGATATTTGACCATTGTAAGTTAAAAAGTGACCGTTGATGACACCATCAGACTGTTGAAGCTTGATTTCAAATATATATTTTTTTTTTTAGCCAAGGGTAGTTGACAACCAATTAAATTGACCGTTGAGGCTACATTCAAAACACATTGGAAGTTTGAGAAAAAAATTTGAGGGACCCTTGAGAATTTGGTAAACCACACATTTTTTTGTGCCATTTAGTACATGATTGATCCTCTTCCCAATATTATGGATGGATTGGAAAACAATCGAATAACTCCACCAAGACTGCCATCCAAAGTACACAAACTTTACACCCGCAAAATTCAAGAATTTCTAATTAAATGGTAGGGACTTCCAGAAGACAATGCTACATGACAAAGAGAGTATTTTCTAGTCCTTCCTAGCTTTGAGGATAAATCTTTTGAGGAAGGGAGCCATGTAACAACACCAAAGTGTATGTTGGCTCATCCATTGGTCATCTCATTTCATTAATTATTTCATCTATTAATAGGTAGATTGGTTTCTGACATTATCATCAATTCATCTATCATTCATAATCATAATCCGATTGCATATATTGCAAGAGACCTGACCTCTATAAGTGGCTATGAGATCTATCCTCTCTAAGTGGCTTGATTTATTTAAATTATTTAATTGAATAAGCTATAATGCTCGAGTGAGAGGTTGAACCAGCCTGAAAGAACTATAAAAAGTGTAGAAAACTTGTCAGCTAGAGGTGACATTTTATTGACTGAACTAGTAGGTGTTCAAAGCTTAAAAAGACACCCATGTATACCCTAATCTTGAAAATAGGGAATGGACATCTAGGTTGTGATGCTAACAAATGCATATTTTACTCCTATTGAAGGTGAATTTTTTGAGGAAGAATATACAAACTTGAAATGAAATTATAATGAAAAATATATGGATATATGCAATGGGTGTAATGAAGATGAAGAAAAAAACTATTGATGAGCGAAGTGACATGGGTCAAGGCACGAGTGGGGATGCAAAGAAAGGATGTTTCTCAATATTTGGTGGTTTGTGTAGTTGGACATATGGTGAATATAGCAAGATGATACTATCCAAGATTTACATGATGGTAAATTTTAAGGGATAATGTGATGTGGGGGACTTTGGAGTTGGCTGGATGGGAAGGAACATTTCAATGAGGGATTGTGGTCACTATGCAACATGTTGTGCACCAATTTTTTGAATGTTTATCATGTTTCAATGGCATACCCTAGTTGGCGATGATATATATAAAATTTTTTCTCATGGTAGTTTCGAAGTTTGGGATGCGATGGATCAATAGGCTGGATTTTGGATAGTGCAAGGAGACCTTGGCGTATGAGGTGATAAAATATTTCATATAGAGGGATAGATGGAATATAGGATAAATGTAGGGCTCCATAGGAGGTGAGTGGGTAGCATATGGAGTGAGGCCAAATGGTGGAGGTGTGTGTCGAGAATCCGATGTGCATTGGAACTGGGGATGAGGAATGGACCTGGAAGGAGGTGGTGATGTATGGGTCATTGTGGATTGGTGAGTGGAAGTATGGTAATGACAATGGATCATATGTAGCTTGACATCCTTGAGGTAGGAAAGGATGTTTTGGATGTCATAGTGGGGAGGTGATGGGATTGGAAATGGTAGAGAGTGGAATTCCAATGTATAGAAAGAAGGGTGGTATGCATGGGAAGAGGGATGTGGTTGCGATGATGAAGAGGATGAATTGAATAATCTTGGTGACTATAGGTCTTGCTAAAAGGGTAAGCCTCAAAGTGGTGAGGGTGGCATCTAAATTATGAGTGGATGATGGGGATCTACAAATCGCTCACAACAGATTCTTAATTCTCATTCATTACGCTTGGAAAAATTTACAATAATGGCAGCAGTCTGCCAAATAAAACTCCTTTATCCTGAAAGAATGTTTATTTTCTTTTCTATTACAGCATCTTCCGTCCAGGAAGAAAAATAGCCTAAACTGGTCCAGAATCGCCCTCTTGCCTTCACGCCTGCAACTATGGCTCAAGTTTTCGACCATTGTGCATGCCTTCGCTTCCCCTTTTAAAATCTCTGGCATGACTCTTCGTTTCCCTTTTCTGACCCTTCGTTTCATTTCCCGTGCCTCTTCGTTGTCTTCGCTTTCGAACGCCTTTCTTTTCGACCCTTGATCTTCGTCTGCTTTCACTGCACCTCGGTGCCACGTGTTGTTCAGTGCTGCCACTGTAGGCTCTGTCCACCTGTCAACCATTGATGACGTTCGGTATACCACCGCTCGGTAAATTCCTCTGTAACGGCCCTTGTAACCGCCTGCGCTTTCTTTTCTTTTGTTGGTCACGAAAATGTGACATGTCGCGATATCATGACACTTTCGGCTTCCCTACCTTCCTGCCCTCTTTGAGTCACAAAAATGTGACATGTCACGATATCGCGACACTTTTAGCTTCTGCCTTCCTGCCCTCTTCGAGTCACGAAAATGCGACATGTCGCGATATCGCGACACTTTCGGCTTCTCTACCTTCCTGCCCTCTTCGAGTCACAAAAATGTGACATGTCGCGATATCGTGACACTTTTCTCCCTTGCGCCTTCTCTCATCCTTGAGTCACGAAAATGTGACATGTCATGATATCGTGACACTTTTCCTCCCTTGCGCCTTCTCTCGTCCTTGGGTCACGAAAATGCGACATGTCGCGATATCGTGACACTTTTTCTCCTTTGCGCTTTCTCTCGTCCTTGGGTCATGAAAATGCGACATGTCGCGATATCGCGACATCTTTCCTTCTGGCTCTTCTTTCTCCTTTTCGGTCGTGAAATCGTGACATGTCGTGATATCGTGACATCTTTCCTTTCTGCCTTCTCCTTGCCTCTAGGGTCGCGAAATCGTGACATGTCGCGATATCGCGACAGTTTCCTTCCTTGCTTTCTTTCTTCTTCGGTCGCGATTTCGTGACATGTCATGAAATCGTGACATTTTCTTCTCTGGCCTTTCCTGTCTTCTTTCGGTCATGATTTCATGACATGTCGTGAAATCATGACATTTTTGCTCCGTGCCTTTCCTGTCTTCTTTTGGTCACGATTTCGTGACATGTCACGAAATCATGACATTTTTGCTCCATGCCTTCTCTCTCCTTCTTGAGTCACGAAAACGTGACATGTCGCGATATCGTGACACTTTTCTCTATCGCGATATCGCGACATCAAGGCAAACACTTAGAAATTTTTTTGTCGATGCAAGATTGCTCTGTTGCCATCGGATGCTCCTGCATCAGACACCCGGGGTGGATTGAGAAGTGTCCTTTACTTCTATACTGTTGGAGGAAGACCCAGGTGGTCGACCTCTATTTTTGACAACCAAGTTGCATCTTCGATAGGTCTGCCCTTCCACTTGACCAGATATTCAGAATATTGCCTGTTCCTGGTACTTCTGCCTGCTCGAGTGTCTAGTATTTCCTCGATCTCGTCTGCTGCTGGAGTAGATGTTGGAATACTCCATAATTCTGTACTTGGTGTCTCGCTACTGCCTCCTTCATGATACTCTACCAAATCTGCAATGTTAAAAATAGGTGATATGTTAAGGCCACTTGGCAATTCCACTTCATACGCATTGCTTGAATCTCGTTTTCCTATAATTCGGCATGGTCCAAACTTCTTCATCTTCAGCTTGTTATAGGTTTTAGCAAGAAATCTCTCTTTTCTCAAATGGACCATGACTTCATCACCCACTGCGAATTCCTTGAACCGTCGCTTCTGGTCTGCCCTTGTCTTATATTGGTTGTTCATGTTAGTAATGTGCTTCTTCACTTCTTCATGCACACTCTTCAGATGCTCTGCAAAGTCCTCAGCCTCGGCACTGCACTTTTCCCCTGTATCCATCTTCCTCAACTCAGAAGCACTCCTTGGACTGCTCCCATATATTATCTGGAATGGAGATTTGTTAGTACTCCTATTGACAGAATTGTTGTATGCAAATTCTGCCTATGGCAAAACCAAATCCCATCCCGTGGGCTTATCTCCTATCAAGCATCTCAATAGATTTCCTAGACTTCTATTCACCACCTCCGTTTGGCCATCAGTCTGTGGGTGGTATGCAGAACTGAATTTCAAATCTGTCTTCAATTTCTTCCACAAGGTCCTCCAGAAATGCCCAACAAACTTGGTATCTCTGTCAGAAATGATACTCTTTGGTAGACCATGAAGTCGTACCACCTCTTTGAAAAATAAACCTGCAACGTGAACTGCGTCACTAGTTTTTTGGCAGGGAATAAAATGTGCCATCTTTGAAAACCTGTCAACCACCACGAATATGGAATCATTTCCCCGCTGCGTCCTTGGTAGACCAAGAATGAAATCCATACTGACGTCCTCCCATGGTCTCTCTGGTACAGGTAATGGCTGATATAATCCAGTGTTCTGGCTCACACCTTTCGCCATCTGGCATACTCTACAGCTTTGCACAAACCTCTTCACATCTTGTTGCAGTTGCGGCCAATAGTAGTTCTCACTAACCAGGGCAATGGTCTTGTCCCGACCAAAATGTCCAACCAGCCCTCCACTGTGTTTCTCCTTGACTAGATTTTCCCTCATTGAACTCCTTGGAATGCATAATTGACTTCCTCTAAACAACATTCCATCTTGGATCAGAAAATCCAACCACTTGGTCCTGTCCAAAGTGACAGGTGCCAAGCAAGCCTTCCAGGCTTCTACAAAATCAGGATCTTCAGGGTACAAACCCTTTAGTTCATCAAATCCTACCACTTCCACCTTCATTTCTGTCAACAAACACTGCCTTCTACTTAAGGCATCTGCAACTCTGTTTGACTTTCCGCTCCTGTGCTTCAACACAAAGGTATAACTCTGTAGAAACTCAACCCATTTTAGGTGCCTCTGATTTAGCTTCCCTTGGCTATTAATATACTGTAAGGCCTGATGATCAGTATATAGAACAAACTCTTTTGGCAACAAGTAATGTCGCCACTTCTTTAGAGCCTGAACTATAGCATAAAACTCTTGATCATAAACTGAATACTTCTTCCTAGCATCATTGAGTTTCTCACTAAAGTAAGCAACAGGTTTACCTTCTTGACTCAAAACAGCTCCTATGGCACTACCACTAGCATCACAATCTACCTGAAATACCTTATTAAAATCTGGAAGTGCCAAAATAGGTTGCTCTGTAACCTTCTTCTTCATCATATCAAAGCTCTTATCTGCTCCTAAGGTCCACTTGAATTCTTTCTTATCCCCTCTCATTGTTTCTGTAAGGGGTGCACAAATACTTGCTGAAATTCCTAATGAATTTCCTGTAAAAACTTGCTAGACCATGAAATGATCTTACCTCAGTCGTGCTTCTCGGAGTAGGCCATTCAATGATAGCTCTCACCTTTTTTGGGTCCATTTTTAGACCTTCGGCTGAGATGACAAATCCCAGGTACACTAACTCTTTCTTCACGAAATTACACTTCTTCAGATTTATTAACAACTGCTCCTCCCGCAGCTTCTCAAAAACCCTTCTGACCTGCATCAGATGCTCTTCCAGGGTTCTGCTAAATATTAAAATATCATCCAAATAGACAATGATGAATTTGCCTAAAAATTCTTTCAATACCTCATTCATCAACCGCATGAATGTGCTTGGTGCATTGGTTAGCCCAAATGGCATGACCAACCATTCATACAAACCTTCTCTGGTCTTGAAGGTTGTCTTCCATTCATCTCCTTCTCTGACATGAATCGATGATAACCACTCTTTAGATCAATCTTTGTGAAGTACTTGGCTCCACTCAAACAGTCCATAATGTCATCCATCCTTGGCAATGGAAATTTGTACTTTATGGTGATCTTGTTAATGGCTCGAGAGTCTGTACACATTCTCCACTCTCCATATTTCTTTGGTGCTAGTACTGTAGGTACTGCACATGGACTCAAGCTCTCCCGAATCAGTCCCTTTTTCAGCAACTCTTGGACTTGCTTGTTCAGCTCTTCAGTTTCTGTAGGAGTCATTCTATGTGCTGCCTTATTGGGTAAACTAGATCCTGGTACCAAATCTATATGGTGACTGATCTTCCTCACTGGTGGTAAACCCTCAGGCACATTATCAGATACAATGTCTGGAAATTCTTCTAACAGTCCTAAGACTTCTACAGGGGTATCCTTGCATTCTTCCTTCCTAACTCTAGGAATTAATGCATAGCACATATGCTCATGCTTTAAACTATCCAAAAATCTTCCCCCTTCAACTAAACAGATTCTAGCGCTGCTACATACCTTTTCGCCCGCCTCCTTCAAGGGCTTCAGCTTATGGCGCACTCCATTCTTCGTCACTGAGTAAGTGTTGGCGCGACCATCATGCACTGCACACCGATCAAACTGCCATGGCCTTCCCAACAACAAATGGCAAGCATCCATAGGCAGGATGTCACACAGGACCTCATCACAGTACTTCCCAATATTAAATTTCATCGAGCATTGCTCACTGACCAAAGCCCTATGGTCCTTCTGTAACCACGCAATCCGATATGGATGCGGGTGTCCCCTTCTCTTTAACTGTAACTTGGTAACCATTTCTTTTGAGACCAAGTTATCAGTACTACCATTATCTATAATAATGTTATAGACCTTACCCAAACTTCTGCACCTTGTGCAAAATAGGCTCCTTCTCTAGTCTGATCCTTTCTCCTCATTCAACAGGGTCCTCCTTGTAACCATAACTTCTCCTCCCTCTGCCTCCTCAGAATGTTCTGATTCAGCACCTTCATCGGCTACAGCAGCTCTGGCAGGACCCTCAGGTCTCTTATTCGTCCCTTCTCGGTGTTGTGGACACTCGTATGCTCGATGTCCTTCTTCGCCATAGTGGAAATAGGTTCCACGAAATCCTCCCCTTCCAAATCCACGTCCAGATCTACCTCTCCCCCTTGGGTAACCATTGTTCTGATTACGGGGTTGGTAGGTGTTCCCCTCTTCCTGATCCTGGGTATTACTGGTTTCACCAGCCTTCTTTTGATCCTTATATTTTTCTCCACTGGTCCTTCCACCAGTTCTTCCCCCATGACCTCTTCCTCTTTGCTTACCCTCAAACCGTCTGTTCAGCTTCTCTTCGACTTTGAGGGCAAACTGGTAAGCATCCTCGATGGTGCTCATCCTAACCAGACTCAACTCTTCTTGAATACTGGTTCTCAACCCATTGATGTAACGGGCCACCTTCTCCCTGTTAGCCTCTGCATGGCCAGTTCTGATTGAGATCTGGTAGAACTCCTCTGTATATTCTTTGATAGATCTGTTTGACTGTCTCAAACTCTGCATTTTTCTCAACAGGTCCAATTCGTAATCTACAGGAATAAACTGTCTCTTCAACTTCTCTACCATTCGATCCCATCTGGTTATCTTTTCCTTTCCTCCTCTATTTCTTTCTAGCTGCACTTCTTTCCACCATATGCAAGCATGGCCTTTCAACTTTGTTTTTGCAAACTTGATCCGATCTGGATCTACAACCTCCTCATACTCAAAATATTCCTCCATATCATTGATCCAATCAATTAACTCCTCTGAATTGAGACTCCCAGAATACGTGGAGACATCAAACTTTGTCTTCTTCCCGATCCGAGATATGGCCTTAATTAATCTGGCTTCTGCAGGATCCGTTGCTTCTTCTACAACCGATGGTTCATCAACCTCCCAAGCTTCATCTTCACTATGGTCCTCTCTCCTTGGTTCAACCCCTCTTCGCAACTCCTCTTGCAGGGCTTGCACTTGCCTCTGCAAAGCTCTGAAATCTTCTTCAAGTACCACATTCCTTCCACCACCATGGTTTCTTCATGGAGGCATTCTTCCTCACTCTCTTCTCACAATCCTTCCATAGATCCTGGTGCAAACTGCCTCACTTTCGGTGATCTGCTCACACACTCAGGAACTCCCGCTCTGATACCACTTGATGGGGATCTACAAATCGCTCACAACAGATTCTTAATTCTCATTCATTAAACTTGGAAAAATTTACAATAATGGCAGCAGTCTACCAAATAAACTCCTTTATCCTGAAAGAAAGTTTATTTTCTTTTCTATTACAACATCTTCCACCCAGGAAGAAAAATAGCCTAAACTGGTCCAGAATCGCCCTCTTGCCTTCACGACTGCAACTATGGCTCAACAGTTTTCTGACCATTGTGCATGCCTTCGCTTCCCCTTTTAAAATCTCTGGCATGACTCTTCGTTTCCCTTTTTTGACCCTTCATTTCATTTCCCATGCCTCTTCGTTGTCTTCGCTTTCGAAACGCCTTTCTTTTCGACCCTTGATCTTCGTCTGCTTTCACTGCACCTCGATGCCACGTGCTGTTCAGTGTTGCCACTATAGGCTCTGTCCACCTATCAACCATTGATGACGTTCGGTATACCACCGCTCGGTAAATTCCTCTATAACGGCCCTTGTAACCGCCTGCACTTTCTTTTCTTTTGTTGGTCACAAAAATGTGACATGTCACGATATCGCGACACTTTTGGCTTCCCTGCCTTCCTGCCCTCTTCGAGTCACAAAAATGTGACATGTCATGATATCGTGACACTTTTGGCTTCCCTGCCTTCCTACCCTCTTCGAGTCATGAAAATGCGACATGTCGCGATATCGCGACACTTTCAGCTTCTCTACCTTCCTGCCCTCTTCGAGTCATGAAAATGTGACATGTCGCGATATCGCGACACCTTTTCTCCCTTGCACCTTCTCTCATCCTTGGGTCACGAAAATGTGACATGTCGTGATATCGTGACACTTTTCTCCCTTGCGCCTTCTCTCGTCCTTGGGTCACAAAAATGCGACATGTCGCGATATCGTGACACTTTTTCTCCTTTGCGCTTTCTCTCATCCTTTTCATCCTTGGTCACAAAATGCGACATGTCACGATATCGCGACATCTTTCCCTTTTAGCTCTTCTTTCTCCTTTTCGGTCGCGAAATCATGACATGTCGCGATATCGTGACATCTTTCCTTTCTGCCTTCTCCTTGCCTCTAGGGTCGCGAAATCGTGACATGTCGTGATATCGTGACAGTTTCCTTCCTTGCTTTCTTTCTGCTCCTTCGGTCGCGATTTTGCGACATGTCGCGAAATCGTGACATTTTCTTCTCTGGCCTTTCCTGTCTTCTTTCGGTCGTGATTTCGTGACATGTCACGAAATCGTGACATTTTTGCTCCGTGCCTTTCCTGTCTTCTTTCGGTCGCGATTTCGTGACATGTCGCGAAATCGTGACATTTTTGCTCCACGCCTTCTCTCTCCTTCTTGAGTCACGAAAACGTGACATGTCGCGATATCGCGACACTTTTCTCTGTCGCGATATCGCGACATCAAGGCAAACACTTAGAATTTTTTTTGTCGATGCAAGATTGCTCTGCTGCCACCGGATGCTCCTGCATCAGTGGCATAGGATATGGCTATGGATAATGACATGTGTGGGATGGAGGTATACATGTAGAAGTAGCTTGGAAAGCATGTGACTGAAGGGCTTGGGTGTAAGAATATATCCCACTCAGGAGTGGGGAAGGTAAACATGAAGTATGGGCAAGATGAGGAGTGTATCCTTTGCTAGAAGGGTGGTAGGTTCTTGAGGGGTAGTGTGGGAAGTGGATGGCGAATAAGGGTGCCTTGTGTCCCTAGAAATATGGGAAGGAGACCCTTGTGTTCAAGCATGAAATTTTTCTTCCTTGTCATCAAAGGAGAATAGGGAGATCTAACTATATACAAATGAAGTGAATAAGATGAACCTCTAAGGTGAGGTGAAAGGCATTGGGGTGGAGTTTTATGGTCTAAATGGGAGGAAGGTGAATACTATTTGATATGGAGAGTCATGGATGATCTGGCTATATCAGCCAGTGTAATCGATACTAGGGGTGGTGCAGGATGGTCTTGCATGGTGGGATGGTAGGATTTTGGTAGCAAGTGTGTATGGTCACATATCTCTGCTGGTGGCCTAGCGATAGATTATGTGAATCCTACAAAAATAAAAAGATACCAGCAACATATAAATGACATAAAATGCAAAAGTACATGTATAATGCAACTATAAAATAAAATGTATGCATGTATCATGATGTGTGTAGTGGGCGATGTGTTTGTGAATAGTAATGTGTACTATTTGTGATAGTGAATGCTTATGTGGGCTAGGCATTGAATGCATGAAGTGAAGTATATTAATAGGTTCAGGTTCAGTGATACCTTTGAGATTAGCCAAGAGGTAGGCACCTAAACTAAATTTGTGTGTGACTATGAAGGGGACCAACCAGTTTGGAGTAAACTTGTCTCATTGTTGGCAAGGTTCACTTATGATTTGCTAGTTCTCTTTGAGAACTAGATTGCCAATTTAGAATTCGTATTGATGTACCTCACTATTGTAGGCACAACGAAGGTGATCTTGGTAGACATGTGTGCTCGATGGCATGAATATAATTCTCATCAAGGAGTGTCAGCTAATCGAGGTGGGCTTGACAGGTAGTGTCATCATAAATAAATTCTTTCATAGACACCCATAAGTAAGCTATCTCAAGTTCAAGGGACATGATGGCTTTGGCACCATAGACCAGAGAGAAAGAGGTTGCCCCAGTAGGAGTATGTATACTTGTATAGTAAGCCCACAAATCTAAGGGTATCAAATTATGCCAATCACAATGAGACTGCTACTATCTTGTGAAGTATGGAATAGATTATCTTATTTCTAGCTTCTACCTAACCATTACCCTATGGGTAGTATGGGGTAGAGAAACTATGATGGATGTTGAATTTGGCATAAAGGGCATGAATAGTTTTATTTTTGAAGGATTTCCCATTATCAAAGATAATTTGGGAAGGGATTTTGAAGCAATAAATGATATGGTCTGTGATAAATGTCATGATCTTAGATTCTATGGTTTGGATGAGTGGGATGGCTTCGACCCACTTTGTAAAGTATTTTATGGTTGTAATAATGAACTTGTGATTACTTGATGAAGTGGGTGTGATTTGTCCAATAAGGTCCAGGCACCATTGAGAGAAAGGCCACATGGATTGGATGGGTTGGAGCACTTGAGATGGAAGGTGTGTGAGGTTTGCATATTATTAGAACTTGACACATTACCTCACATATTCACAAAAATCATGTTTCATCATTGGCCAGTTATATCCCATGCGAAGGATGCATTTTGTGATTCCCATGCCACTGAAGTGGCCACCACAAGTACCATCATGGATTTCTTGTATAACCTATTGATATTCATGGGGTTCTAGGTAGTGCAAGATGATTCCATCGTAGCTATGGTGATAGAGGATGTCCCCTAGTAATATATAGTGAATCACTCATTGTATGAATGCTCGATGATGGTGGTAGGTCATGTGGTAGGAAACCTATCTTGATATAATATTTTATCTATGCAAACCAATGGTCACGTGGTTCAGTATTGACCATGTGAATACCACTATCATCTATAGGAGACATAGATGATATGGTAGATTGGGTGAGTGTATGAATAGATATAGATGTGGTATCTAATGATGGATTTTGTAGTACTAATGATCCTAAGGAGGCCATTATATCAAAAAAATGGTTTGATGATCATGGAGAAACTTTGATATTGTACCACTCAAATTAGGAAAGCAGATTCTATGCAATATGTTTATACTGTTGGAGAACTAGACAATGACATTGTAATATCTCTTGCACTTGGTTCACTACCAAGAGGGAATCACCTATGATGTGGAGGAGTTTGATATGCATGGTGTGGGCCTATTTTAATATTAGGATTAAGGCTTCATATTATGCATTGTTGTTTTTACAAGGGAAGTCCAATTTAAATGAGAAGGGGAGTGGTTCTACTTCAGGTGTGAAGAAAACAATGCCTACATCCCCAATGTGAGTGCATCGGGAGCCATAAAATAATAAGTTTAGGTTAGCTGGTGTCTCTGGCTTGATATACTCTTCAACTTCTATTATGTGAAATATGGAATCATTAGGAAGCTGAATGAGGAGAGGTTGGTCATCAAGAAAGGGAGCTTTTGCAAGTTGGTCTACGATAACCTATCCTTTAATGGACTTTTGTGAAATGAATTCTAGGTCAAATTCAGTTATAAGTATGATCTATTTTGTTATGCGGTAGTTGTGATAACTTTTTTCATCATGTACCGAAGGGGATTGTCTTGGGGGATGACAAAGGTTGTGTGATTTAACATATAATGGTAAATTTTTTGGGTGGCAAAGACTATAGCTAGGCATAGCTTTTCAATGTACTCGTATCTAACTTCGTAGCTGACTAGCATATGAATTATGTAATATATGTCTTGATATTTGTCGAGCACATTCTTTTGAGCTAGCAATGTACCTAGTGCAAAATATGTGGCTATTATGTATAGAATTAGTGATAGTTGTGGGTGTGGGGGAGACATAATTATGGGGAAGTGAGGTATGTTTTTATAGCATTGAAGGTTTTCTGGTAGTTATCATCCCATTTAAAATTTACTCCCTTTTGTAACAGATGATTGAAGAGTTTTCACTTGTTTAACAGTTGTGCTATGAATCGATGGATGGAGGTTATCTTGCCCTGGAGGCTGTGCAATTGTTTTAAGGTGGTAGGCAAGGGTATATCAGTGATGTATTTTATCTTTCTAGGTTATACTTCAATACCTTGTTGTGAGACAATGAACCCTAGTATCTTACCTAAAGTAACACCAAAGACACACTTATTTGGTTTAAGGAAGATATTATGCTCTAACAAACAGTAAAATATTTGGCAGAGATCATCTAGGTGCTACAAGAATTTCTTTGACTTGGTGATGAGGTTGTCTACATAGTATTCCATGCTTTTGTGCATGTAATAATGAAATATATATGTCATTGCACGTTGGTAGGTTGCCCCAATATTTTTAAGGCCCAAAGGCATGACCTTGTAGTAAAAGGTCCCCCAAGAGGTTGTGAATGAGGTCTTATTTTGATCAACGGGGTTGATCTTGATTTGGTTGTAACCAAATAATCCATCCATAAGGGAGATCATCTCATGGCCTATGATAGATTCAATGAGTGAGTCGATGTTAGGTAATGGGAAGTTGTCTTTGGAACACGCTTTGCTTAAATCATGAAATTCAGTGTAAACATGAACTTCACCAAACTATTTTGGTACTGAGACCATGTTGGAGATCCATTCAGGATAATCTATGGGTAAAATAAAGTCTACGTCTAAAATATTTTGGAGCTAAAACTTTACTAGCAATGCTACCATCAAATGCATGCATCGTAGCTTCTATCTTATAGGTTTTGCATCTTGGTCTAGTGTGAGGTTGTGGACTACAAGGGCAGGATTGAGGTCTAGCATATCCATGTAGGACCATCTGAAGACTCTAATAAAATTTCAAAGGAAATTAGTAAAAAAATGTGCTCTTCGGGTGGAAGGCTTACAACTAGTTTAACAATGTGGGGATTTTTTGGGTCATCACTAATATCTACATTGATAGTTTCTTCTATGAGCATGTAAGAATTGTCACACAACTTTTCTAGAATTGGAATGAGGTGGAGGTCATCAATGACCTTGGTAATGTCCTACTCGGCATATAGGTAGACATATGTGTGGCACACCAACGAGATGTGAGGTGGTGTATAGGGTGAAGAAGCATTAGCAACATGCAAAATATGGAGTGAAAGTAAGAAATATTGGGGTACCTATATAGGTGAGATGTGTGCAAGATCGATGAAATTAGATTTTTGTGTGTCATCACAGGTTTTCTAGTGTGTGTATCAAAGAGGGGAGAAAATATCCACCTCGACCATGTTAACCAACATCATGGAGGATGGTGGTGAATATTTTGATGATGATGACTCAAAAATATGTGAGCATCCTAAGAGGCTTAATGGAGGGTGTAAGACAACTGGTGGAGAACATGGTCGAGTAAATGAGCAATGGATCTACCTATGGATAGAAATGAATGTGGATAAATATGTTCATGATAGCAGTGGAGATGTCATGTCATGATATAGGTAATGCGTATTTAAGGATAGGGTGAAAAAATGGCTTATCAATTCATTGACACAACGTGATGATGTGGTGTTGTAACAAGGGGTTTCTTGGAAGAAATCACATGGAACTATGATGGTAGAGTGGGGTGATGGTTTATTATCTAGGCTATCCATTTCAATGTATTCTTCCAAGGTATGTGTTGGAAATGGGGAAGGATATAGAGAGATATCCTGAAGCTCATCCTCAAGTGTGTGGATAACAGTTGGACTATAACCTAGGCTAGATTTATCTATATGTAATTGTACATGGGAGTTAATGGGTGTATGCAACCCTTGTTCATAGTGATCTAATCCAAATCTATGTAAATGGAAGCACCAAATATAGTGTAAGGTGAACTGGGGACTGGCCATATGGTCTAATGTCCCATAAAAGCTATATTATGGTAGGGGAGGGACTACAGGTGGGAGTGAGGAATTAACTCCTGCATAGATGAAATTAGTATGATTTTTAGAGGATTCTAATTGTATAATAGTTCCAATGGTTAAAAATGAGTTTGAGGGATGACTGAAGTCACTTGTGGATTGAATAATAGTTGGATATACAAAGGAATCACACACATTGTAATACCCTAGGCCTAAATTTGTCATGAAAATAGAAATACATGGTGATGTATGTGATGGTGAATGAGGTGGTGAATCTAAATTAGAATATGATGGTGCAATTTGAGATTCTCTTATAGTTAAAGTGGAAGGATGTAATGGTTGGTCATCAATATGAGAAGCTCTCTACTCTCACTCATGGCATTCAACTATGGTAGCTGGGATAAGATGGTCTGCCTGTGTGAATCATGAAGGAAGAGGAGAAGGTATCGGTGTTGGACAACATGAGGAGGTGAATGACCTAGGCCATGTACAAAAGGGAAGGGGAGGTGTTTGTGGTGTGGGGAGAATATACACTCTTGTAGGGGAAGATGATTGAGGTTGAGTAGCAGGGTGCGAGGGAGATGGTGATGATGGTTGCAGTATCATGGGTGAAGTTGAGAAATATGATGGCTAATATGGTTATGGTGGCCATGAAGAGAGTGGTGATAAAGGTATGGTAGTAGGTTTAGGTACTACAAAATGTAACACTAATGGAATTGACATTGAGGTGTGTGTCCTTAATGAGTATTGTGGTAGAGAAGCGGATGTTAGGGAAGATATTGACGCTACAACAGATTTATAGGAAGATATAGGAAATTATTGCATGGAATAAGAGGAAAGTGTATGTGGGAGGTCTGTTATGTTGCAAAATTTGAATGGATCCCCATCCGTAGGAACACAATGGAAAAGTCCATCATGGATATATTTAAGGTAATGATGTAGCGTGGAAGGAACGCACTGCATGTCCTTAATCCATGGGTAACCAAGAAGGATATTATATTGCATCTCACCTTGGATGATGTGGAAAATTATGGAGATGGTACAGATACCTACTCAGATGGGTAAGATAATGGATCCTACTATATATCTCATGGAACCATCAAGTGAATGAACGTTGAGTGAGGGAGTGGTAAAATAATCTAGTGGAATATGCAAATGATGTAATGTCACTATGGAGATAATACTAATGGAAGAACCAGTATCAATGAGGACATGCTTGTAGGTGATGTCATTGATGGTTGCTTGGATATGGATAAGGGTATCCACTCCTCCTACCAGTTCTATGATCTCATGATCATGAAATCTAATGGAGTGTTGAAGGCATCATGGGATGTTACCTATAAAATTTACGAAGGTATTTTGTCATGTGTCTCCAAAGTTATGGAATATAGGATGTCATTCAATGCATCACAATGGGATTGAGATTATTGTAAGAGGTTGAAAATGGATAACTGAGCAAGGAAATTATGCAATTGATGGGTAAGCCTACCATGGATTGTAATGATATTTTGATGTGGAGGTGGTATAGCACTAGGAGTTGTAGAGGACTACAACAATGTGAATTGGACCAGTAGGGAAACAATAGGTGTTGTTTGGCATGATAGGTATCATTAATTTTGAGTGGTAAGGTTGATCATACCTAACTACACTATGTGATGGAGGATCATGTTGGACATTGTTTACCTATCTAGGTGGCCCTGGAGGGTTGAATGGTGGTATTTTGGGATTGGTCCTCCTGTGTTTAGGTAAGGGGTTCTGGAATATCCCTAGGTTTTCATTTTGTTGGGTGAGGGGGTTTGAAACCTTGATGGTACCCCTATCAATGAGGTCTTGGACTTAACCATGGAAAGAGTGAAATTAATTAAATATCATGGCCACCTTGTCAGTGGTATTGGTAGAAGGCTTGCTCATTGTATCCCCAAGGCTTAGGTAGATTTGGATCCAATGGTCGGATCTCGAGTAAGATGATGTGACTACCCTCGTATAATCTCTAAAAGAGTATTGGTAATAGTTTAGAAAGTGGTGTAAGGTTGTGATGTGGGGCTTATGGACACATGCTACGATACTGATAAAGCCTAGGGGAGAGAGGTGCATTGGTTTGGGAGACTTTTTTTTGTGGAATAGGGAGTTGTGAAATTGATGTGGGTGCTAAGGTAGTGACAGCCACTTGATTGACTTATGGTGGTTGAGAAAAGGTTTGGTTGGGAGTATTTCTATTAAAATGGAAGTTTGAGTTGTATTTTGGCTTATGTCTTAACTTAATCTTTCCTGACTAGACCTTGATGTCATTAATTTATTTGTCTTTGGTAATGGCTTCTTCAAAGGTATGGCTTTGATGAAGCTGTAGGGTGGTGGAAATGTGTTTGAAAGATTTTGTATCATTATGATAGATCAAGATCGGAAATGAACTCACATATGCACATGGGGTTCCTTATAAATCTAAATTTTGCCTTTGAGATAATTTAAAATATTTATGCAAATCTTATGGATTAATTTGATTTTCTTACTTGAGAATATTGGCTTAGCGTAAAAACAATTAAATAATTTTTTCAAAAATCCAAAATTTCTTTCAAAGCATGTTCACAAATCTAGCAATAAATTCACATTTATATATTTTTGACTTTCGCAACGATGGTATAGTTCCTAAACATAAATTGGAATTTATGCCTAGTGAAAGTCCTCATTTTTATTTTTTGTTTATCTCAAAATCAAAAATCAACTATGCAATAAAAATATTACATCAATTTCTTCTTTGGATTTTGCGATGATGGTATAAGTCTATACCTAAAATTCTATGCCTAGCATAAACCATTGTTATAATTTTATATCCCATTTATTTAATCCATAAAAGCATATGGCTTAAATCATTATGTTACACAATTTTTCTTTAAAAAGAAAAAATTTTCTATTTCATTTCATTATGTCAACATTCAGCTTTGCGACAATGGTATAATTCCTATGCAATTGTTCAAATTTCTATCACACTTAGGAATTTTATGCCTAGCAAAAATCATATTTTTAATATTTCATGCATAATATTTTCATGGAAATCTAAAAACAAATTATCACCATCATCATTTTTCATCATCACAACACAAAGCCTTAAGAAAGTCTCTTAAGCACCCTTTTACTCTTAGCAATATTTCTCTCATATCGGTATTAGCTTGATGACCTAGCGAGCGGTGACTCCATGAAATGGTCATGTAACAATGACAATGTCCTTTGAAATTATTGTTAGAAGTCACTTTATTTTTCATCAAATCATACCACAACAACCAATTTGTTTACATCAGATTATTTCATTTAATTTTATAGCATGACATAAAATTATAATATTTTCAACGACATAATTACATGAATAGTCAAACAACAAATATTAAAGCATCATAAACTATATGCACAAGTCATATCACAAATAGAATATATATATATATATATATATATATATATATATATATATATATCAAGAAGTCTATACATCATATCAAAATGGATTGGTATGCCACAAATCTATACCTTGGCATACTCAATCCTCTCAAAAATATATGGTCTATGTACCAATGAGCAGCTAGTCTCGAGAAGCCCTCAAGCTCTTAGCCTCATCTCCTATCCCACCCTAATGTGGAGGAGGTGGTCCCATCAGAGTTCGTGCTGTATCATGGGTCCTCGACATCAATCATGATGACGTCCTCGATGACCTCATCTTGATCGGCTTCGTAATGCTGGCTGGCAACAGTATCCTCTACTCATCTGGAACCACATGATAGTACAACCCCTGGGAGAATGTGGTCTACACAATAGCCCATGCTAGCTCTAGAATGCTCGCCCCTCTACTCTGAGCCCTGAGCCGTGTCACCTCATCTTGAAGAGTCTACACCTGAGCTTATAGGTGGGCATTCTCTGCCCGAAGAGCCACCATCTCATTGCTCTCCCCCACCTCGACACCCTTGCCCTTATTAGGTGATGGTGGTCTATCCCTCTACTAAGAAGGGAGTCTCTCCCTCCTCTTAAACTATTTTTGTCTCTCCAAAGCCTGTGGTACTCTTCAACATCTCTCCTGAGGAGGTCATCACTGATCCCTCCCTCTGTGACCCCTCGTTGCACCGATGGTAGCCTGGTGTCGCATATCAATCCGTTGCACTATAGTGTGCATCGGACCCTATGCCCTTGTCATCTAAGGATGGTGGATGCCTGCATACCAGGCATCATACCCATCTACTACCCCCGCATTGTCCCCATCCACTGGCTGAATGGGAGCATCATCAACATCCTAAATCTAGAACCACTGCATGTGTGGAGCCCCCATCAATATGGTATTATCCCACATAGTCTAGGAGTACTCATAATCCCTAAGAGAAGGGATCCCCTGTTGTAGACCAAACTACCTCAAAACTTGATCATAGTGGTGGAGCTCTACCTCTCCCCGCTCTATCCTCAACCAGATGACTCACTTGATGCAAACCAACTCCTGTTCATCCTCTACCAACCCTGGATGCTCTCTCCATGGTCTCTAGGTGACCTGATCTGGGGTGAGGTTGTCTACCAACCTTTGGGACATTGGCAGATCTATCCACCGCTATGACCCTCTCTAGAGCCACCAATAGAAAACTTGGGGTCTCTCCCAATCAAATCCTATTAGTGGAAGCCCTATCGGCCTTCGCACCACAATGTGCTCCTAGCACCAAACCTATAGCAGCGATGTCAGCACCAGACATTGACCTCACTTGTATACGACCCCATAAAGGATCCTATACAAGCGATATAATACATAGCTACCCCAAGAAAACTTGTATTCGTGGTCTCTCATGTCGTAGACCACATATGAGAGGAGCCATAGTAACCTACATCCACTTTGGTGGCATAGAAGAAATCCACCCACCACTCTTGCCAAAACCTGGGTCAACCGAGATGCCCCGGGCATTTGCCTCAAAGCCTCGATATTCACTTTGCCATTCTCCAGGGTGAATCTTGGGTCACTGCATAGTCTCATCATGGCATGGCCCTAATTGGTCGAAGGATTCATGAACCGCCAATTTATGGGGATCCTCAAGATCCTCCATACATCCTATAGAGTGGGAGTCATCTACCTTGTTGGTAGCCAAAAGTAGGATGGCTCTGGATACCATCTCTCTGCTAGGGCTGTCAGTAGCCCCATGTCTGTAGGAATTTGTGGCATCTCTGCCACATGCTACAGTCTAACCTCTACTAGTCTATCTCACTCGACCTGATAGAGCATGGCTAAGTCCAATCTTGACTCTTTAGAAATCCCCTCTGCAAAACCATTAATAAAACAACAAAAATCATTAATACATAATCATTAAAATCAATTAAAACCAATTTCATCTCATAAAAAAAAATGATATCGCCCATTATTGGATGATATTGTACCAAATTTAGTTAAATCATCCTTAGTAGGATGAAATCATCTCTGATTATTCAATTTGGGGATCGCCCCTTATTGAATGGGATCACCCCTATTTCTCCAATTTTTTCCTCCGACGAAATCTGCGATATAGGGACAATTTCGATGAAATTTGGATGATTTCGTCCTAATGTTGTTGATAGCCTAAAAATGGTCGTGATGCCCAAAAATAATTAAAATTGAAGTAAAAAATTAAACAAATCAAGCTAAAAACATAAGTATACTAGGTTTAGATCCTTACCTGTAACCCGCACCGACCTCTATCGATCTGTGTGTCATTTCCACCATTTCGCCTACAAAGCTCTAAAAAAGTGAAAGTGAACAGTAAAAATGAATTAGGGTTTTACCCTATTTTTCTTATTTTTATTTAAAAAATAACATTTTTTTTTATTTTTGCTTTTTCGTGCTTTTACCTCAAACGTTCGATTTGGGTAAAAACTCGGATGGGGCACCATAGCAAACAGTTGTACGATTCAACCTAGAATCATCGTCTAAAAAATGGAATAAATTTTTGCTTTCTCATAAAGTGTAAAGAACTCATATTTAACGCATTTTCCTTGGAAAATATGCTAAAGAGGGGGCAAAATGTAGCACCCTAAAATTGGCACAGTTGAACCCTCAGTAAAATAATTTTAACCCCAAAATCGCCCGTTAACCGCTCACCTCATTTTTTGCACCATTTTTAGAAGTTGTTTGACCGTTGGATGATATCATTGTCGATCTGACGATATCGTCCCAAATCAGACGAATTCATCTGGAACAACATGTCCAGACAATTTCATCCCAAAACCAAATTTTCATAATTAGCTATTGTTTCAACAACCTCTCCAACTCGGGCAGAAGTGTGTCTGTGCGGTTGGAGATTCCTACATTGGAGATCTCCCAAATTGGGATGATCCCCAACCTCCTAACCTCCCCCTAATCCTATATAAACTAGTATTTTTCTAGTTTATCCCCCTGATTCCCTGACTGATCATTTCCCTACAACTTTAGTTTTTGTTGTGTTATAACATACTATCCCCCATAATTTTCACTTATGTTTTTTATTTTTATTGCAGTATCTCACTTTGTTTTAGTCGGAGGAAGCTCGTATCGTCGTAGGTGATTCAACCACAATTTTGGATGATCCTGTCGAGATCGAGGATGATATCGAACGATTGTAGATGATTTTGACTATAGTTCATATTGGGGGCAATCAAAGCCCTAATTTTGCATTCTTTATCTCTTTTTCTTATTTAATTATGCATTAGATTAATTCAATTTTGTTCTGCATATTGGATTTTACCTCATTTAGCATATTTGCATGATAAAATTCAAAATAAATTATTAAAACATTACATCCCATTTGATTTGATATCTTGATTTATCATTTAAGCATTTATATTCTTGTTTCTATCATTTTGTATCATTCTTGCAATTGTATTTTTGGTTTTTGGTGTCTATTTTTATGATTGAAGGTTTTTGATGAATTCGTTTGATGAATTCGTCAGGTCGCTAATGATCTTGGCTGATATCAGACGATCTCCTATGATCCGGATGATTATGTACAATTACAAATAATCCTATCATATCTAGGATGATCTAGACTCCTACAAGTTTCAAAATATTCTTTGACATTAGAAATTAGATGCACTCTTCTCCATTTAGATATTTTCTATATTTAGGATTCATTTATGCTTGTTGTCTTCATATAAATCAAAAATTTCATATAGAATAGCTTAGATTCATTTTGGCCAACCTAGGAATCTGAATGATTGAACATAAAATGAACACATCAAACCCATTCTCAACCTAGGTGTGGAAACTGCCTCTCAAAGTTTCTTGGTGAACCCCACCATCCGTCAAAAATTCACCCTTATACTCCTCCCCAAGAGGCATGACCTTCAAAGGGCCTCTCCATCTGAGGTATGATTGATCCTCTTCCCAATATTATGGATGGATTAGAAAACAATCGAATAACTCCACCAATACTGCCATCCAAAGTACACAAACTTTACACCCGCAAAATTCAATAATTTCTAATTAAATGGAAGGGACTTCCAAAAGACAATGCTACACGACAAAGAGAGTATTTTCTAGCCCTTCCTAGCTTTGAGGATAAAGCTTTTGAGGAAGGTAGCCATGTAATGACACCAAAGTGTATGTCAACTCATCCATTGGTCATATAATTTCATTATTTCATATATTAATAGGTAGATTGGTTTCTGACATTATCATCAATTATTCTATCATTCATAATCATAATATGATTGCATATATTGCAAGAGACCTGACCTATCTAAGTGGCTATGAGATCTACCCTCTCTAATTGGCTTGATTTATTTAAATTATTTAATTGAAGAAGTTGTAATGCTCCAGCGAGAGGTTGAACTAGCCTAAAAGAACTATAAAAAGTGTAGAAAACTTGTTAGCTAGAGGTGACATTTTATTGACTAAACTAGTAGGTGTTCAAAGCTTAACAAGACACCCATGTATACCCTAATACTGAAAATAGGGAATGGACATCCAGGTGGTGATGCTAACAAGTGCATATGTTACTCCTATTGAAGGTGCATTTTTTGAGGAAGAATATACAAACTTGAAATGAAATTATAATGAAAAATATATGGATATATGCAATAGGTGTAATGAAGATGAAGAAAAAAACTACTGATGAGTGAAGTGACATGGGTCAAGGCATGAGTGGGGATGCAAATCAAGGATGTTTCTCAATATTTGGTGGTTTGTGTAGTTGGACATATGGTGAATATAGCAGGATGATACTATCCAAGATTTACATGATGGTAAAGTTTGAGGGATAATGTGATGTGGGGGACTTTGGAGTTGGCTGGATGGGAAGGAACATTTCAATGAAGGATTGTGGTCACTGTGCAACATGTTGTGCACCAAGTTTTTGAATGTTTAGCATGTTTCAATGGTATACACTGGTTGGAGATGATATATACAAAAAAATTTCTCATGGTAGTTTCGCAGTTTAGGATGCGATGGATCATAGGCTAGATTTTAGGTAGTGCAAGGTGACCTTGGCATATGAGGTGATAAAATATTTCATATAGAGGGCTAGGTGGAATATAGGATAAATGTAGGGATCCATATGAGGTGAGTGGGTAGCATATGGAGTGAGGTCAAATGGTGGAGGCATGGGTCAAGAATCCGATGTGCATTGGATCTGGGGATGAGGAATGGACCTACAAGGAGGTGGTGATGTATGGGTCATTGTAGATTGGTGAGTGGAAGTATGGTAATGACAATGGATCAGATATAGCTTGACATCCTTGAGGTAGGAAAGGATGTGCTGGATGTCATAGTGGGGAGGTGATGAGATTGACAAAGGTAGAGAATGGAATTCCAATGTATAGGAAGAAGGGTGGTATGCATGGAAAGAGGGATGTGGTTGTGATGATGAAGAGGATGAATTGAATAATCTTGGTGACTATGGGGCTTGCTAAAATGGTAAGCCTCAAAGTGGTGAGGGTGGCATCTAAAGTATGGGTGGCATAGGAGATGGCTATGGATAACTACATGTACAGGATGGAGGTATACATGTAGAAGTAGCTTGGAAAGCATGTGACTGAAGGGCTTGGGTGTAAGAATATATCCCACTCAGGAGTGGGGAGGTAAACATGAAGTATGGGAAAAATGAGGAGTGTATCATTTGCTAGAATGGTGGTAGGTTCTTGAGGGGTAGTGTGGGAAGTGGATGGTGAATAAGGGTGTTTAATGTCCCTAGAAATATGGGAAGGAGACCCTTGTGTTCGAGCATGAAAGGTTTCCTCCTTGTCATCAAAGGAGAATAGGGATATCTGACTATATACAAAATGAAGTGAATAAGATGAACCTCTAAGGTGAGGTTAAAGGCATTGAGGTGGAGTGTAATGGTCTAAATGTGAGGAAGGTGAATACTATTTTCTATGGAGAGTCATGGATGATATGGCTAGATCATCCAGTGTAATCAATACTAGGGGTGGTGCGGGATGGTCCTGCATGGTGAGATGCTAGGATGTTGGTAGCAAGTGTGTATGGTCATGTATCTCTGCTGATGGCCTAGCGATAGATTATGTGAATCCTACAAAAATAAAAAGATACCAGCAACATATAAATGACATAAAATGCAAAAGTACATGTATAATGCAACTATAAAATAAAAGGTATGCATGTATCATGATGTGCATAGTGGGCGATGTGTTTGTGAATAGTAATGTGTACTATTTGTGATAGTGAATGCCTATGTGGGCTAGGTATTGAATGCATGAAGTGAAGTATATTAATAGGTTAAAGTTCAATGATACCTTTGATATTAGCCAAGAGGTAGGCACCTGAACTGAATTTGTGTGTGACTATGAAGGGGCCTAACCAGTTTGGAGTAAACTTGTCTCGTTGTTGGCAAGGTTGACTTGTGATTTGCTGGTTCTCTTTGAGAACTAGATTGCCAATTTGGAATTTGTATTGATGTACCTCACTATTGTAGGCACAACGAAGGTGATCTTGGTAGACACATGTGTGCTCGATGGTATGAATATAATTCTCATCGAAGAGTGTCATATAATCAAGGTGGGCTTGACAGGTAGTGTCATCATCAATAAATTATTTCATAGACACCCATAAGGAAGCTATCTCAAGTTCAAGGTACACGATGGCTTTGGCACCATAGACTAGAGAGAAAGAGGTTGCCCCATTAGGAGTATGTATACTTGTACAGTAAGCCCACAAAGCTAAGGGTATCGAATTATGCCATTCACAATGAGACTCTGCTACTATCTTGTGAAGTATGGAATAGATTATCTTGTTTCTAGCTTCTACCTAACCATTACCCTATGGGTAGTATGGGGTAGAGAAACTATGATGGATGTTGAATTTGGCATAAAGGGCATGAATAGTTTTATTTTTGAAGGATTTCCCATTATCAAAGATAATTTGGGAAGGGATTTTGAAGCAATAAATGATATGGTCTGTGATAAATGTCATGATCTTAGATTCTATGGTTTGGATGAGTGGGATGGCTTCGACCCACTTTGTAAAGTATTATATGGTTGTAATAATGAACTTGTGATTACTTGATGAAGTGGATTTGATTTTTCCAATAAGGTCTAGGCACCATTGAGAGAAAGGCCATATGGATTGTATGGGTTGGAGCACTTGAGATGGAAGGTGTGTGAGGTTTGCACATTATTAGAACTTGACACATCACCTCACATATTCACAACAATCATGTTTCATCATTGGCCAGTAATATCCCATGCAAAGGATGCATTTTGTGATTTCCATGTCACTGAAGTGGCCACCACAAGTACCATCATGGATTTCTTGTATAACCTATTGAGATTCATGGGGTTCTAGGTAGTGCAAGATGATTCCATCGTAGATATGGTGATAGAGGATGTCCCCCAGTAATATATAGTGAATCAATCATTGTCTGAATACTCGATGATGAGCATGTGGTAGGTCATGTGGTAGGAATCCTATATTGATATAATATTTTATCTGCACAAACCAAGGGTCACGTGGTTCAGTATCGACCATGTGAATACCACCATCATCTATAGGAGACATAGATGATATGGTAGATTTGGTGAGTGTATGAATAGATATAGATGTGGTATCTAATGATGGATTTTGTAGTACTAATTATCCTATGGAGGCATGATCATGGAGAAGCTTCGATATCGTACCACTCAAATTAGGAAAGGAGCTTCTATGCAATATGTTTGTACTATTGGAGAACTAGACAATGACATTGCAATATCTCTTGCACTTGGTTCACTACCAATAGGGAATAACCTATGATGTAGAGGAGTTTTATATGCATGGTGTAGGCCCTATTTTAATATTAGGATTAAGGCTTCATATTATGCATTGTTGTTTTTACAAGGGAAGTCCAATTTAAATGAGAATGGGAATGGTTCTCCTTCAGGTGTGAAGAAAACAATGCCTACACCCCCAACATGAGTGCATCATGAGCCATAGAATAATAGGGTTAGGTTAGCTGGTGTCTCTGGCTTGATATACTCTTCAACTTCTATTATGTGAAAGATGGAATCATCAGGAAGCTGAATGAGGAGAGGTTGGTCATCAAGAAAGGGAGCTTTTGCAATTTGGTCTACGATAACATATCCTTTAATGGAATTTTGTGAAATGAATTATAGGTCAAATTCAATTAGAAGTATGATCTATTTTGTATGTAGGAATTGTGATAACTTTTTCCATCATGTACCCAAGAGTATTGTCTCGACGGATGACAAAGGTTTTGTGATTTAACATATAATGGTAAAGTTTTTGGGTGGCAAAGACTATAGCTAGGCATAGCTTTTCAATGTACTCGTATCTAACTTCATAGATGAATAGCGTATGACTTATGTAATATATGGCTTGCTCTTTGTCGAGCACATTATTTTGAGCTAGCAATGTACCTAGTGCAAAATATGTGGCTAAGATGTATAGAATTAGCGATAGTTGTGGGTGTGTGGGAGACATAATTGTGGGGAAGTGAGGTAAGTTTTGATAGCATTGAAGGTTTTCTGGTAGTTATCATCCCATTTAAAATTTACTCCCTTTTGTAACAGATGATTGAAGAGTTTTCACTTGTTTAACAGTTGTGCTATGAATAGATGGATGGAGGTTATCTTACCCTAGAGGCTGTGCAGTTGTTTTAAGGTGGTAATAAAGGGTATATCAATGATGGATTTTATCTTGCTAGGTTATACTTCAATACCTTGTTGTGAGAAAATGAACCCTAGTATCTTACCTAAAGTAACACCAAAGACACACTTATTTGGGTTAAGGAAGATATTATGCTCTAACAAACAGTAAAATATTTGGTAGAGATCATCTAGGTGCTACAAGAATTTCTTGGACTTGGTGATGAGGTTTTCTACATAATATTCCATGCTTTTATGCATGTAATGATGAAATATATATATCATTGCATGCTGGTATGTTACCCCAATATTTTTAAGGCCCAAAGGCATGACCTTATAGTAAAAGGTCCCCCAAGGGGTTTTGAATGAGGTCTTATTTTGATCAACGGGGTTGATCTTGATTTGGTTGTAACCAAATAATCCATCCATAAGGGAGATCATCTCATGGCCTACAATAGATTCAATGAATGAGTCAATATTAGGTAATGTGAATTTGTCTTTGGAACATGCTTTGCTTAAATCATGAAATTCAGTGTAAATATGAACTTCACCAAACTATTTTGGTACTGAGACCATGTTGGAGATCCATTCAGGATAATCTATGGGTACAATAAAGTGTACGTCTAAAATATTTTGGAGCTAAAACTTTACTAGCAATGCTACTATCAAATGCATGCATCATAGCTTCTATCTTATAGGTTTTGCATCTTGGTCTAGTGTAAGTTTGTGGACTACAAGGGCAGGATCGAGGTCTGGCATATCCATGTAGGACCATGTGAAGACTCTAATATACTTTCAAAGGAAAATAGTAAAAAAATGTGCTCTTCAAGTGAAAGGCTTATAACTAGTTTAACAATGTGGGGATTTTTTGGGTCATCACTAATATCTACATCGATAGTTTCTTCTATGAGCATGTAAGAACTGTCACACAACTTTTCTAGAATTGGAATAAGGTGGAGGTCAGCAATGGCCTTGGTAATGTCCTACTCGGCATATAGGTAGACATCTGTGTGGCAAACCAACGAGATGTGAGGTGGTGTAGAGGGTGAAGGAGCATTAGCAGCATGCAAAATATGGGTCGAAAGTAAGAAATCTTGGGGTACCTATATAGGTGAGATGTGTGCAAGATCGATGAAATTAGGTTTAGGTGTGTCATTGTAGGTTGTCTGGTGTGTGTATCAAAGTGGGGAGAAAATATCCACCTCGACCATGTTAACCAACATCATGGAGGATGGTGGTGAATATTATGATGATGATGACTCAAAAATATGTGAGCATCCTAAGAGCCTTAATGGAGGGTGCAAGACAACTGGTGGAGAATATGGTCGAGTAAATGAGCAATGGAGATACCTATGGATAGGCAAGAATGTGGATAAATATATTCATGATAGTGGTGGAGATGTCATGTCATGATATAGGTAATGCGCATTTAAGGATAGGGTGACAAATTGGCTTATCAATTCATTGACACAACATGATGATGTGGTGTTGTAACAAGAGGTTTCTTGGAAGAAATCACATGGAACTATGATGGTAGAGTGGGGTTATGGGTTATCCTCTAGGATATCCATGTCAATCTATTCTTCCAATGTGTGTTGGAAATTGGGAAGGATGTAGAGAGATATCCTGAAGCTCATCCTCAAGTGTGTGTATGATAGTTGGACGGTAACCTAGGCTAGATTTATCTATAGGTAATTGTACATGGGATTTAATGGGTGTATGCAACCCTTGTTCATAGTGATCTAATCCAAATATATGCCAATGGAAGCACCAAATATAGTGTAAGGTGAATTGGAGACTGACCATATGGTCTAATGTACCATAAAAGCTATATTATGGTAGGGGAGGTACTACAGGTGGGAGTGAGGAATTAACCCATGCATAGATGAAATTAGTATGATTTTTAGAGGATTCTAATTGTATAAGAGTTCCAATGGTTAAAAATAAGGTTGAGGGGTGACTGAAGTCACTTGTGTATTGAATAATAGGTGGAGATACAAAGGAATCACACACAGTGTAATACCCTAGGCCTAAATTTGTCATGAAAATAGAAATACATGGTGATGTATGTGATGGTGAATGAGGTGGTGAATCTAAATTAGAAGATGATGGTGCAATTTGAGATTCTCTTATAGTGATAGTGGAAGGATGTAATAGTTGGTCATTAAGATGAGAAGCTCTCTACTCCCACTCATGGCATTCAACTATAGTAGTTGGGATAAGATGATCTGCCTGTACGAATCATGAAGGAAGAGGAGAAGGTATTGGTGTTGGACAACATGAGGAGGTGAATGACCTAGTCCATGTACAAAATGGAAGAGGAGGTGTTTGTGGTGTGGGGAGAATATACACTCTTGTAGGGGAAGATGATTGAGGTTGAGTGGTAGGGCATGAGGGAGATGGTGATGATGGTTGTAGTATCATGGGCGGAGTTGAGAAAGATGATGGCTAAGATGGTTGTGGTGACCATGAAGAGAGTGGTGATAAAGGTATGGTAGTAGGTTTAGGTACTACAAAAGGTAACACTAATGGAATTGACATTGAGGTGTGTGTCCTTAATGAGGATTGTGGTAGAGAAGTAGATGTTAGGGAAGATATTGATGCTACAATAGATTGATGGGAAGATATAGGAAATTATTGCATGGAATAAGAGGAAGGTGTATGTGGGAGGTCTGTTATGTTGCAAAATTTGAATGGATCCCCATCGATAGGAACACAATGGCAAAGTCCATCATGGACATATTTAAGGCAATGATGTAGCGTGGAAGGAACGCACTGCATGTCCTTGATCCATGGGTGACCAAGAAGGACATTATATTACATCTAACCTTGGATGATGTGGAAAAGGATGAATATGGTACAAATACCTACTCAGATGGGTAAGATAATGGATCCTACTATATATCTCATGGAACCATCAAGTGAATGAATGTTGAGTGAGGGAGTGGTAAAATAAGCTGGTGGAATATGCAAATGATGTAATGTCACTATGGAGATAATACTAATGGAAGAACCAGTATCAATGAGGACATGCTTGTAGGTGATGTCATTGATGGTTGCTTGGATATGGATAGGGGGATCCGCTCCTTCTCCTACCAGTTCTATGATCTCATGATCATGAAATCTAATGGAGTGTTGAAGGCATCATGGGATGTTACCTATAAAATTTATGAAGGTATTTGTGTCATGTGTCTCCAAAGTTATGGAACATAGGATGTAATTCAATGCTTCACAATGGGATTGAGATTGTTGTAAGAGGTTGAAAATGGATAACCGAGCAAGGAAATTATGTAATTTATGGGTAAGCCTACCATGGATTGTAATGATATTTTGATGTGGAGGTGGTATAGCACTAGGAGTTGTAGAGGACTACAACAATGTGAATTAGACTAGTAGGGAAACAATAGGTGTTTTTTGGCGTGATGGGTATCATTAATTTTGAGTGGTAAGGTTGATCATACCTAACTACACCATGTGATGGAGGATCATTTTGGACATTGTTTACCTATCTAGGTGGCCCTGGATGGTTGAATGGTGGTCTTTTGGGATTGGTACTCCTATGGTTAGGTAAGGGGTTCTAGAAGATCCCTAGGTTTTGCTTTTGTGGGGTGAGGGGGTTTGAAACCTGGATGGTACCCCTATCAATGAGGTCTTGGACTTAACCATGGAAAGAGTGAAATTAATTAAATATCATGGCCACCTTGTCAGTGGTATTGGTAGAAGGATTGCTCATTATATCCACAAGGCTTAGGTAGGTTTGGATCTAGTGGTTGGATCTCGAGTAAGATGATGTGACTACCCTCGTATAATATCCAAAAGAGGACTAGTAATAGTTTAGAAAGTGGTGTAATTTTGTGATGTGGGGCTTATGGATACATGCTACAATATTGCTAAAGCCTAGGGGAGAGAGGTGCATTGGTTTGGAAGACTTTTTGTTTTGGAATAGGGGGTTGTGAAATTGATGTGGGTGCTAAGGTAGTGGCAGCCACTTTATTAGCTTGTTGTGGTCGAGGAAAGGGTTGGTTGGGAGTATTTCTATTAAAATGGAAGTTTGAGTTGTATTTTGGCTTCTGTCTTAAATTAATCTTTCCTGACTAGACCTTGATGTCCTTAATTTATTTGGCTTGGGTAATGGCTTCTTCAAAGGTATGGCTTTTATGAAGCTATAGGGAGGTGGAAATGTGTTTGTGGCAACTCTTGGAGAAGATTGTCACTAACTCAGTTGTAGAGAGGCTATGGGTGAGGTCATGGATGATTGATCTCCATATCGACATAAATTTTGTAATGGGTTCGTCATCAACCTATCCTAAGGCATAGATGTATGAGAAGTTAGTATTATTTTTAATATTTGTAGAGAAGTGTTCTAAAAAGGAGTTGATAAACTATTTGAAGGTATATAGGCTATGGAACAAGAGCATTTTGAGCCTAGGAATGTGGTGGATATAGAATTTTTGTTCTTTCTAGTATTGATGGGGGGAGTGTAGAAATTGGTCTTGGTAGGATGGTTGTTGAGCGATGTATGATGTCGTGGCTAGTGGGACACTAGGCTGTGGAATAGATGTTTGTTGGGGATAGTAGTATTGTGATTGTGGGATGTGTTTTTATGGCATGGGTACCTACTGGGTAGGAGCCTACTGTAATGGTTGGGTCGTAGGTGGCAATGACCACAAAGGAGGAGGTATAAAGAATATAGATCCAATAGGTAATAGTGGAGATGTTGAGGCTTCCGATGTTAGGGGTGGTTTAGATAATATGTCAAAGGATGGGACCTACATCTATCCTAAAGGATAAGATGTGGTAAAACTAAACTGTGTAGAGTATTATGGAGAGGTATTAGTGTAGGTTGTAGGTCTTGATCCATAGATGGAAATAAGACTAGTCATTAGGGCCTAAAAAGGAAGACGAGGAGGTAACATAAATGCCAATGTAGATGAATATTGAGTTAAGGGTTGGGTAGGGTACATTCCAAACACCTGAGATGGAGATAGTAATAATGAGGAGGAAGGAGTGTAAGCTTCTATGGTAGAAACTTGGGAATATAGAGTGGGGAATGCATCCACTCTAGATTGGGTGTGAGTTTTTGGTTGTTTTTGTTGATATTGTGTGGTTTGGATTTGAATATGTGGCTATGATAGGTCCTCAAATATTAGGAATAAAGGTGATTGGGATGATGATGATTGATAATCTTGAGAAGAGTGTGGGTGTGATGTTTGAAGGGGTACTTGTTTCTCCTATAAGGAGGGTTTCTATTGTGTGGTTTGGAATTATGGCATCTAGGTACCTATGGTGGAAGAGGAAGGGATCAAGATCATTCCTATAGTAGGGTAAAATTATGCAACTTTAGGTCAAGTGTGGTTCAAGAGGGAGGAGTCATTCTCAAAGAGGTATTGAGATAAACTCTAGAATAAAGGGTGTGCAAAGGTGGAGGACGTAGGTAGAGTCTCCTCATTTATGGTGAAGAATGAGTTAGGTTGTCCTAGAGTAGTGTAGATCACATGATTGTAGAATGTGGTGGGTGGATTAGGTAATGATACAGGGGAAAGGAGTGGATAATATTCTATGATTGAAGTGGCAAGGGCTTCACTAAAAGTGGATGTCTAACCCTGAGTCATCGTGTGTGTATAGAGTAGATTAAATTTTATGAGTAGATCAGGTGTGTACATGGACTTCCCATTCATGATCGAAGGAGGAGGGGTGGACTAACTATAAGGGGCACTAGAAGCCTCCTCTATAGGGTGTACTTTCTTGCGTGCATGGCTACGAGTAACAACAGGAATGATGATGTGTATCGTGTCGTGAAATTTTAGAACTACACAAAAACTAGACTCTAAGGTTCTATATACGATGTGTAAAAGGGGTTGGAAGCAACCCTGTGATGTGTGGACTCAAAATAAAATGACAAGTTTTGTAGATATGAAAAATAAAGTCATGTGTGGTGTGATGTGTTGAAACCAATTTATGATCATGCAAACAACACAAAATTAGAATTAGTTCTAAATACAAAAAATAAGGTTTTTTTTTTCGTTTGGTGTGTTTTGATGTGAAAAATACACTTCCTAGATAATATCACAAGTAGTGGAGTGAATAATCTAGAAAATTAGGAGTGTCATAAGTATCGAACCCCCTACAACATCCAAATATGCACAAAATAGAACAATATTGTGATGTGTAAATAGTGACATGTATGGAAGACACAGTAAAATGATAACCTATCAACGGGAACTCACTATACTGAAATGAGCTCACTATAATATCATCTCACAAAAAGAGGTAGCATTGTCTAAGAATTTCTACTAACATACCCATGCTTCTGCTTCACCCTTGGGTGGGCTTGGTCAATAAGGATATTTACCGTATCCACAAATTATGTGAGCCTTGTGGACAAAGGCATCTAATCATATCCCACTCCAAAGGTAAATTATGGTGATGAAATCTAGAAGCCCAATCTCAAAAGTGAGGGGTTTTCTAATGATGAATTCTATAAAACCACTCCAATGGGTCTACTAGGTGTCTAAGGAGGTGAGCTAATGGAGGGTACAACTCCATTCACACCAGTCTTTAATGATGGATTGGGGATGAAATCCAATATCACCGTTTGTTTTGAACCATGTGTGTGTGTGGGTTTGAGTTTTCTAATGATGATGTATAAAGCAAGAAATATAACTAAATATCCTTTTAAAATGAAATCTAGCCCTAGATGCACTTTTTGGAAGCAAAGGCTAAAGTAAGATGCATTTTGTAAAATAAATCTAGTCCTATGTACCTTTTTGGAAAGGAAACTAAGATCTCTTCTATAAAGCGTGTAAACAAGAAATGTACAATATATGAGAAGAGGAATTTATGGAACCCTAACTTTAAAACATGAAAGAAATGTAAGGAAGATTTATACAAATATAAATAGGTAATCTTAAACTAAAGATGTAGAAAGAAATATGACAATTGTAATTTACCCAAGGGATTTGCAAAAGAAATGGGGAAATCCTAATTTAATAACAATAAAAAGGTATCTGAAATTTGTATTTACAAAAGGGAATTTGAGACTTGCTTTAAAAAATAAGCAAAAATAAATTTGAAAAACCCTAATTCTTAAATCCATGAAAGAAATGCAACATGCGATTTACAAAGAGAAAGCAAAAATTTCTTAAAAATTAACGAAATCAAACTTTTTGGTTTTGTGTAGGTTTTTGAAACTAAAATAAATATTCCTAGCATGATGGATGTGTAAGGAAGAGGAAATTTACCAAATGTCTCGATGCATATACTAGTAAATTATTCTTTGCACAAAAATTATAAAATAGAGAAGTTTGGGAGGAATACCTAGTCTCTAATACTATAAGTGGTCTTCCTTGCTTCTCCGTTGCTAACCCCTGCAAGTTTAAGGGTTTTTGAGGCCTGTAAGACCAATTCGTAGGCTAGGGGGTGAATTGGATCTGGATTCATAGGTCGAGGGGTAAATCAGATCTAGGGGATTGAAATCCCTATCCTAAGGTCCTAAGGGGGTTGTCAGGGCTTCAAGGATATTTATAATACCTAGATATTGTACCTACAACAAAATAGAAATAGTAAATTGTGTTAGATTCACAATAAAACTAGTCTAGCACAATCCTTTGTGGGGGTCCCATCGGGCGTGCTAGAATGAAACATAAAAAAGTAAACATTTGATCTAATAATTTGATAAAACATAAATTATTCAAAAATTTTGACTTTACTCATGATAGAAGTGTGAAGAAAAAGACACGACACTTAAATAATAACTGGAAATCAAATAACACAAGGAAATACAAAGATTGCACAAATGGATGTATTCAATAAAGTGGGGGGGAGACAATGAACTTTTTTACAATTCATACTCAATGTATGTATTTGATACAATGATTTTTACAATGGCACTAGGGTTCTTCAAAAACCTAGTAATAACAACAAAGTGTCTTTAGATTTAGTGTGTCCTTGCTTCCAATAGGTTGAGTGGGTTTGAGTATCCAATGTAGGGCCACTCTAGCTTCAACAGTCATTCAACAATGTGTAGAACTTGCAGATCTACATACATAAAAACAAAACAAGGGGATTAGTAATACCCATGAGGGCTACATGGTGTGAGATCCTCAGATATCAATAAAACCCTAGTTAAAAATGAAGTCAAAAAGTATGCTAGATCAATAAATTATGAGATAAAATACATCCAAATGAGATATACCTTGCTTTTATTTTGTTGTTGCAGATGGCATGGTGTATCAGGCTCAGATTCACATTTCTATAGTTGTAGCAGGATTGGATGCACACTTGGTAGGCTCTGACACAAGCTTCATAGGGTATGGTGTGCACCTGTGGGATATAGAAGGCTCTAGAGAGTGCCTGTGGCATACAGCAGGCTCTGATGAGCACTTCGTAGGCTCTGCAGTGAGCCTCACAAGCTCTGGAGGGCGCATGCGGGTTAGGGAAAAATATGCAAAAGTAGATCTGGGGGATGGTGATGAATGTGGCAGATGGATGGGGGTTGTGATAGCGATGGAGGATGAATGGGTGATGGTTGGAATAGCAGAAGTCTTATCGACAAGCTAGGGCTTCAGATTTTTAGGATTCTATGCTAAGGCTTCACCAATAATTCCTCTAGTGTGCAATGTCTAATTCTCAAGGTTCCAAGGTTTGGGCATTTGCAAAATACCCTTATTTATAATCCAACCTAGGGTTTTCTTAGGTTTTTAGCCTTACACTTTTGATCGTGTGGCTAAGATTAAATTAGATCCTAAGGTTGAGATTACTTTTTGAGTGTGGCATGGATTAATGAAGATGGAGGGTGGATATTAGAATGGATCGGATGGTTGTGGTTAATTGAGTTTATAAATATATATTTTATAATAAATATATTATAATATAATATAAAATATTATATTAAATATTAAATAATATAAAATAATATTAAAATAATCCCAATTAGGCTAGGAAATGGCGGAAAAGGGCTGAAGTGGTGAAATGGATGGCGGGAAAGGTGGAATTGGGCCAAATAATTGATGGGAAGGTGTATGGTGGACAAGTGGATGGTGGGAAGGTTAGGATGGAGGATTAGTGGGTGTAATTTGGTGTCATAGATGCCCATTTTTGTACCATTTTGTGTGAAACACAATATGGTGCAAAAACACGAGACACCTATTTGGGATATGGGTGCAGAAGCAACTTCTCTCTGTCATTGGATTTGAGCACTACTTTTGAAGACAAAAGAATAAAGAATTTTTGGAATTTTTTTAGCTTACCCCCTAAATTGGTGAATGAGTTACGAATGTATCTCACAAGACAATTGAAAAATGAATGATGTAGTGAAGTTGTGCAATTGATGAATGAATGATGTGAAATGCAAATGTGATATCGTTTTTGCCCCAATGGTGGGATTGGGGTTGGTGTATAGTACCATGTGATTGTGGACAATATGAATGATGTAAAATGTGATATCATTTTTTCCCCAATGGTGGAGAGGGGATTTTTTTCAGTGTAGATGATCATGTGAGGTGTATCCCATCATGAGAGAATCATAATGTAATGTTGTTGCCCCAAACTTTGGGTTGGTTTTATGTTGTTGAATAAGCTATTGTAATGGCATCATTGAGTATGTAAGATATGAAGATGCAGGCTGACTAAGTCAATGTAGGGGTTGGGTATTGACTATGGAAATTTCTTCACCAATTCCATGATGGAACCAATCAAGCTTACTGGTGTCCTGTATTATGATTGTTGTCAACTGAATGAGTGTTTGAGATTTTGGTTATCCATGTTTTCATGCCCCATGGAAGAGGACATCAATGACTGCCTTTTAGCAAATTGTTCTTGGTAAGTTTGTATTCCAAATTTGAGGTGCAAAATATGATTGTGATCTTTTATGATGAGATAATTGAATTTGATCATGGTCAAGTGTCCTTATTGTAGATTACTCATCTTACCAAATTTGCATGGATTGATATCGCTACAATCACCAAGTTTATAAAATAACCTACTAGATATGAGGTTCGATTGAATACCGGATAGATTGTGGATGAGATTATTGATGAAAATGAAATATGATGATGGAAGAATGCTTGATGGATGGTGGTTACACTTTCATAAAATGTGGTGTTAGTTGATGTATGATTTGCAGCTTGTGCTTCTTTGAGTTGTTCATTTTGCACATAACTGAGCGATTTATTGATCGAATGAACTCCAATTTTTGTGAAGTTGTGTGAGATGATGCAAAATATGATGTAGAGTAATCATGCATGAATTTTGTGAAAATTTGGATTGTTTTGCTGCCTTTTGTGCCTTGATTTATGGATTTTTAATATTTTATTCGTTCTTGAAAATTATGCATGCAAAATGATTTCTATCTTCACAAAACCTTATTTTATGATGTGCATGATGTGTGGATGAAATTTGATAAAATTTTGAGGAGGTATGCTATTGTTTTGATTGATGTTGTATTTGTACCATTTTTTTGCCAGGTGCACGACTGCGCCTATGGTGTTTCGCAGGCACGCAGGTGCACCTGGGTGCACAAGCAAGTGCCCAGGTGAGCCTACAAATTCATAGGTGCATACCTACACCTGAATGCATTAGGGAAAGCTATAAATAGCTTTCAAAGTGAATCATGAGGCTCACTTGTGCGTTTGACACTTTGAGAAGTTACGTCTGAGGGGTGGAATGGGTGTGAGAGATTAGTGAGGCTAGTGATTAAAATCGCACAGAAGCTATGGAAGCAGAGGGATTGAATATGACTGGCAGAGCCGAGGCACCATTTGCCTCAGTAATGTTGAAAAAAACTTTTGTCACTTGTGCATTATTATTATTATTATTTTACAAATATTAATGAAATTATTTGTTGCTTACATCTGAGGGATATTGAGCCTTGACATATTTTATCTCCTCTTGTTCCAAGGATGAGGAAGAAGCTTTAAGAGAAGGAGTGGGGGTTGCTATGGAAGGTGAGGCTTTGATGGCATGGTGAGGCTAGATGTTGTGAGGGCCAATGAAGGGTATCTCTCTGCTTTGATAGAGAGATGGGATCCAGATAAGGGGATGTTCTAGATGCCTACTTGGGAGGATACTATCACTCTTGAGGATGTGTATCGTATTCTCAAGGTGCTAGTAGAAGGGGAGAAGGTTGTGGTTGGCTAGGACAAGAAGGCCAAGATGGAGAGGATGTTCAGAGATCGATGGTGGGAGGCCTAGATGGGAGATGGTGGGATATGCTATTTGAGTATGTACAAGGCAAAGGAGTTGGATGCACTCCCAAATTTGATTATGTTCATGCTAGTGAACATAGTGCTACCTAATAGCATGGGTTGTAGGTTCCCTTGGAACCTATTGGGTTTAGTGAGTGATTTACTCATCGACCCAAAGGAGTATGCATGGGCTCCTACCTTGTTGGCATAGTTGTACCAAGAGCTATATGAGGTAATTCGTAGGGAGAGGAAGGGAATTGGGTGTAGCTTCCTCCTATAGTGCTGGGCTTGGGAGAATTTTATGATAGCTCAGCCCGAGGGGTTGCCATGTCCGACATGCTAGATGAGGGAGACCTATGCTAGGTGATGGGCTGTGGTAGAGGAGGTGCAACCGAGCTGAGATATTCATAATGGCTAGTGGTATAGAGACATGTGGTTAGGGTTATCTTGAGATGATGTGGTATGGAGGCCATGGTGAGGAGCCCTATGGAATGGTGATAGGGAGTAGTTACATCAAGTGTGGTAGGCTCGATGGTTGGTTGGGTGGAGGGATGAGGAGGTAGAGTACTTCTAGTATTCATGGGTGTTGAGGAAATGTAGATTGCCTTAGGGTGTGCTAGATGATATGGTGTTATATCGACACCAACAAGAAGAGGGGATGTTGCCATGTGCAAAGCCATGGTGAATGGTGATTGAGGATGACAAGGAGATTGAGTTCCCCTATGTGGATTATGCTAGGGTGACTCTGAAGTATGCAACGTGGTTTGGTGTCCAATCAGTATGGGTACCAAAGGTGGTTGGGTATGACACATCAATGTCAGGGTCGAGGATGACTCCAAAGAGGACGAGGTATCAACAATCGATGGGTCGAATGCAGTCGAGAGGAGTAGCCTAGCAGACTCTAGAGGTGGGGTTGGTAGAGGGAGAGAGGTAAGGTGATGAGGATATGGATGAGATATCTGAGGTGGCTAGGCTATGAGTAGATTTGGAGCAGCTTTACAAGGAGTTCAAGACCATTCTTGAGACTCATAAGGAGTCTTTGACTACTATAGCTCAGCTAGAGATGGATCATGCAACAATGATGGCTAGTGATCAAGAAATGGTCATGAGGCTCCAAGAAAATATTTTGGTGAAGGAGCGGCAACATCATATGGATTTGTGGCATCTTTGAGCTAGTGAGGCATATGTACATTCCTTGGAGGATGTGTGTATGCAACACCATATTACATTACCGGATCCTCCTTCCTCTTCTGTGGTTGAGTCATCTAGGCATACAGAGTCTAGGCAGAGTTCTAGGTCGAGGGCTCCTACTAGGTCTTAGGAGTCTTCTCATGGATAGTAGACTTAGTGCTTAGATGCACTATTTTGTATATATGAGCCTTGGTGCTTCATTGTAGCCTTTTGGAATTGATTGTATATATGATATTTATATATATATACATGGTTGTTTATATATTTGTGTCATTTTTTGTGTGAATGTTTTTATGTTTTATGCAATTTGTTTTTAATGTTTTATGGATGCTTAATGTAGGCTAATCATGATGTGTATGTATAATGCTTATATGGATGATTAATGCATGTGAAATGACATGAATGGTTTGATGGAATGCTTTATGAATGCCCGCTAATAATTATGTAAATGCATAATGCTTTATATGGATGTTTCATGCAAGCTAAATGACATGTGCTATGGATGATTAATGCAAGTAAATGTATAATGAATCTAAACTATATGAGAGGAATGTATGGTGTTCAAATGATCTTTTTATAGTTCAGAAATTTTATCGACCATTTTTGTTGTCCATTGTTTTTCAATTGGGGGTACCGAATGTGTTGGCATTTTTACAACTTAATTTTTAATGAAGACATGGGTTTTGACATGGAAGAAGATATGGATGTTGATATGGAAGAAGATATGGATGTTGATATGGAAGAAGATATGGATGTTGATATGGAATATTGATAGGTTTTCAAAGACTCAAACATATTAGTGTCATCAACCAAACTCACTAAGTTGTCTAACTTTCTTTAGGTCCAATGTGTGTGCAAGTGAGGTTCATATACCAAATCTTGAGTGTGACAATGACCCTATCCAATCAAGAACCAATGTGTGTGCATGTGAAGTTCATTGACCCATTATGAGTAAATTGGGCATGACCTATTATGGAGATGACCTGAAGCTATCTTGTCCTTATGTGCGGTCAGAGGTCTTCCTATTTTCCAAGGAGACATGTCATCTTGCATGAGCTTACTCCACTACTAGTCAAGCGTCTATAGCCCCGGTGAAGGTTCACTCCATAGTCCAATTGGGATTGATCTTTTGGGCCTTGGGGATGACTACCCATCCTTGTAAGGGATATGTAGCATGATCCTTAACACTTTAGGAATCAAGGGTGTTTGGGATTTTATTTGTTAATTTTGTACAGAGCTTTGGGGAATGGGATTCTCAACCGAAGTGTGATGAGAATTTTGGCCCTATCCTTAATACTCTATGTTTTTATGTTTATGTTCGAATAGTAATTGTGGTAGTGGTAAGAACCACTATTTTTTATTTGGACTATGTTGCATGATGGGACAAGTGAGGATTATTCCTTTTCACTTCAAGGTACTACCCAAGTATAGTACTAACCCTCCTTGGCTCATAATATTTTTAAGATGTGATGGAATGTGATTGATTCAATATTGTACTTGGGAACAATTGGTGATGCTCACGACTTTCTTAGTGTGTAAATTATGTTTTTGGTCCTAAAGAAAATCGAACATCCATTTGGAGGTTGCTTTCTACACTAGTAATGGCCGAGTGACTGAACACCTGGGCTTTGTTATTTTGGCATATGGTATTGTTGGCTTATGTATTTTGTGAAATTTGCATGATTGTTTCAAACTAGGTACCCCCAATTTTTATAACTTGACTTTTTGTTAATGGCCATATCATCATTACTATGCCATATCATTGAACATAGGATGTGATGAATGTAATTTATATATGCCTAATGCAATGTAGTGTTGGTATGCAAATGAAAATTGTATGATGCAATGGAATATGATTTAATGAAACAATGCATGAGTGCAAAAAGTGAATATGTATGTTAAATACCTAAATGTAAATGGAATGTATGCAATGGAGATATGCCTATGTGGATGATGATTGTTTTTTTTGAAATCCATGTATATAGACATATAATGTGTCACTTTTAACAATGAAATGCCTTTAAATGAAGAAAATTAAGTGGTTTGGGGTCCTCTATTCCTTCTAAATCGAAAAGACTATAAGTACCATTACCCACTTTTTGAGTGATTATGTATGGACCTAACCAATTGGCTGCAAATTTGTCATGAAGATGTGGTAAAGAATTGGTGTTTTTTTGGTTCTCTTTGAGTACCAGATCCCCTACTTGAAATTCCTAAAGATGGATTTTAGCATTGTAAGCATGCTTGATGCGGTCTTGATAAACTCATAAATGTTCTAATGCATTGACTCACCTTTCGTCTAGGAGTGTTAGTTGGTCAAGTCGTGCTTGTCAAGATGTATCATCATCTATGAATTCTTGCAAGGAAACTTGTAAGGAAGGAATCTCGAGCTCAAGAGGCATAATAGCTTTAGCTCCATAGACCAGAGAGAATGGTGTTGCTCTTGTTGGAATTCGAATGCTTGTTTGATAAGACCAAAGCTCCAATAGAATTTGTGTATGTCAATATTTATTATTTTCTTTGATGAGTTTCTTAAGAATGGCAATCAATGTATTATTGGTAGCTTTAGCTTGTCCATTTGCTTGTGGGTAATAAGGAGTTGAGGAACTATGTTGGATATTATACTTTTCATAGAGTGCTTGAACATCCTTGTTCTTAAAAGACTTACCATTATTTGAAATTATTTTAGAGGGAATTACAAAGTGATAGATGATATTATGGAGCATGAAATCCACGATTTGAGGTCCTATCATACTGGTTAGAGGTATTGCCTCAACCCACTTTGTGAAGTATTCTATGGCGGTTATGATGAATGTGTGTTGTCCTGAAGAGGAGGGTGAAATATTGCCAATTAGGTCGAGGTCCCATTGTGAAAAGGGCCAAAGACTTTGTATTGGCTGTAAATCTTGTGATGGTACATGAGTTAGATTAGCATGTGTTTGACATTGTTTGCAATTTTTGACATATGTGCAACAGTCATGTTCCATTGTGGGTCAATAATAACCCATGTGTAATAAGTGCTTTGCAATGGCCATTCCACTAAAATGACTACCACAAGTACCATCATGGGCTTCCTCGATGGCCCTCTAAGCCTCCCCAAGTTTGAGCCATCAAATTAGAATTCCATCATAATCCCATTTATACAACACGACACCCAAAAGAACGAAACAGGCTACCTTTTGCTTGAAAGCACGTTTGGTAGACCGAGACATGTCCGATGGGAGTATTCCAAATTTTAAGGCTACAATGGGGTTTGACCAAGACTCACATGATTATGTGTGTATGAAGAAGACATATTTTCCATATTTAGGGTTAGTGCAAACAATGGCAACTTTAGAGATTGTTGAGATTATTAGGAGTTGTACCTCTCCTAAGTCATTCTTTGGAATCAAGTATCCAAGAGAGGCCATTGCATCTACAAATATATTAGTCAAATAAGGTAAGTTATTGATTTCATACCATTTGAATGTTGAGAGAAATTTCATTGCTACTTCATGATAAATATTAATGGTAGGTTATTTGTATTGGTATTCTCTAGTTACCTATTTTACTACAAGTTGAGAATCCCCAAATATTTGGATACACTTAATACCCATAGCTATAGTTGATTGAAGACCTAGGATTAAGGCTTTGTACTCTGCTATATTGTTTGCACATGAGAAGTCTAAATTAAATGATAAGGGGATAGTAATCCCCTGTGGTGTATGAAAGATAACTTCCGCACCTTGACCTTTCTCACACTTAGATCCATAAAATAATAATATGATATCAACATCCTCCTTGGGAATGACATCATTATCTATTTCAGTGATGGAAAATACTGAATCATATGGGAGCTCCATAATCAAGGGATGATCACTAGGTAGTGGAGCTTCCCTAAGTTGATCAGCAATAACCTGACCTTTACTAGATTTTTGGCTAACAAATTCAAGATCAAACTCTATAAGGAGCATTATCCATTTAGCGGTACGTGTGTTGTTATAAGTACGAGACATCATGTAGTGCAAAGAATTTTCTCTAGCTATGACATAGGTTGTTTGGCTTAGCATATAATGTCAAAGTTTCTTAGTGGCTAAAACCACTGCTAAGCATAAATTTTCTACATAAGCATATCATTTTTCGTAACTTACCAATGTTCGACTAATGTAATAGATTGCTTATTCTCATTCATTTTTCTATGCAAGCATTGTCCCTAAAGTGTCTTCTATAGCTGAGACATAAATATGAAAAGGGACCCTCGAACTAGGAGGATTTAACACTGGTGGTGAAGTTAGATAATGCTTGACATCATAAAATGCTTTTTGACATTCATCTATCCATATGAAATCTACCCCCTTTTGTATCAAGTGATTAAATGGCCTGCATTTATCGAAAAGTTATGCAATGAAGTGTTTGATCGATTTAATTTTACCTTTCAAGCTATGCAATTCCTTAAGGTTATTTAGGGGTTGCATTTCTATGATGGCCTTAACCTTATTTAGGTCCACTTCAATACCTCTTTTGGAGACAATGAATCCTAAAATTTTACTAGAGGTAATGCCAAAGACACACTTATTTGTATTTAATCTCACCTTGTATTCTAACAGTCGATCAAAAATATTTTCCAAGACATCAATATGTTCTTGTCGGGTTTTAGATTTAGCCAAGAGATCATCTACATAGTCTTCAATGATTTTGTGCATGTAATCATGAAATATGTAAGTCATGGCTCATTGATAAGTAGCTCCTACATTTTTGAGGCCAAAGGGCATAACCCTGAAACAAAATTTTCCCCAAGGTGTTGTGAATGTTATTTTATGTTGGTCATCAAGATTTATTCAAATTTGGTTGTATCTTGAGAAACCATCCATGAAGGAAAGCATTTCGTGGCTTGCATAGGTATCGACAAGAGTATCAATGTTTGGTAGAGGGAAGTCATCCTTAGGACACACTTTATTTATATCTTGAAAGTCATTGTAAACTTGTATCACTTTGGTAGGCTTACGAACATGTACCATGTTTGACAACCACTCAAGATAGTCAATAGGAATGATAAAATGTACGTATAATAGTTTTTGTATTTCCTCTTTGACTATAAGGTCTATGGTAGGATGCATTCTCCTAAGTTTTTGTTTGATCGACTTGGCATCAGGACACAAGGTGATATTATGGACAAAAATGTTAGGATCAGTCTAGGAATATCCTTGTAGGACCATGAAAACACCTCTTTCTTTTTCTTGAGGAGAGCAATGAATTGCTCTTGTTCATCGGGTGTTAAAATTTTGCCAAGTTTGAATAATTTGGGGATTGTCTAGATCTGAACTACGGTTCATGTCGATGGTATCTTCAATGGACATATGTGAACCTTCCTCAAGTTGATGTGGTGTTGGGATCATATTAAAGTCATCTAAGATGCTTTCTATTTTTTTTCTTATCGTTGTCTAAATCTGCTTGAAATACCTCGAGACCACTAGTGGAAGATGAATGATGCAAAGGTAGTGGTGAAGGAGAAATGTAGTTGGTTGAAGACTTTAAAAATTCCTTGGATAGGGCAAAATATGAAGAGGAGGGTGTGGAGGAAATTCTATTCAAGTCAATAAGGCTAATGCCAATTAGAATTGGCCTAGCCAGATCATATGGATTACAGAGTGGGGTAAATAAGTCAATAGGATTCATATTGACTTAGTGAAAGGTAGGATGGTTTGGACAAATGGGCAGATGGAAAAATTGAATCAAAATTGATGTTGAGGCATGGTATCCCTATAATAGTGAACATGAAAACATGAGAGCAACATTTTTTTTAATTTTTTTTTATTTTGATTTTTTTTTAAATATGTACATATGTTACAATTCTTGGCTCATGTGGGTGGCTCAAGGCAGATTACCAGGTGGATCATCTTGTTCTTATGGAAGGATCAAGTAGAATATGGGATGATGTATGGGGAACATTTAGAGATAAAACTATTTTTTTTGGGTTATGGGGACAATGGGTTGTGGCTCCTCTTCATAATCGTTAGAAGCATTTGACATGACTTCAAATTCTTCATAACTTTCATCATCGGAATCAAATATAGGATATGAAAATTTGATGGGATCATCTTTGTTTACTTCGTCCATGCAAATTTCTTGAAGGGCCTATTCAAGAGAAGATGTAGAAGGTATTGGGTGAATGGGGTGATCTTCATCATTGAGTGTAAGCTTTTTAAAGGCTTGCTCAAGAGAAGTGGTGGAAGACAACGGGGTATAGCATAAACCGAAATGATCATGGGCACCTCTATATGGGACGTCAAAGATATCACGCATTCCTTGCTCATGGGAACCTATTCCTTGAACTTACCAATGGAACATATTAAAGTATCAGGCTGGAAACTTCTCTATGTTAGGTATATTTGCATGCCTAGGCTCTTTTGGTTCTTTGGGTGGGTTTTCCCCAGTTGAGAAATACAACCCTCCATAAACAAATTTAATGCTATTTGGAGTGGCACTCATGTCTTAAACAACACCTATGGATAAAGGACGGTCTTGAGGACATCCAAAATCCTTAGTTGTGGGAATGGCTAGGGGTGTAATGGTGACATCTTGGACCACATACTCACCAATGCTCGGATTAGTGATGTGGACTTCAACATGGGTTGATGAGGTGGATGGTGAAGGCTCAAGTGGCTCTGGATTGGTTGTGGATGGTGGAAAGTCAAATATGTCACTTTTTGAGAGTTCGACTTGTGAAACATCGACTAATGGAGTGGGATTGGATGGCTGTATGGAATGATGAGATGTAATAGAATATGTGGTTGTAGAAGAAGGGGTAGATGTGATGTACAATGTGCTAACAATAGAATGATTGTAACCACATGTGCATGAAGAAATGGATTTTTGAGGAGGTGATGTGATGGGTAGCTCCTCTATGATGGGAGACTTAGAAGAAGATGGAGATGGATTAGAAAAATATGGATTAAGAGATGATGTGGATGGATTCGATGATGGTGCCAAGAATAAATGGGTGGAAGGTAACATGGATTCATAAGGGTTTGAAATAAAAGTACAATACTTAAGAGCTTTGACATCCATAGGGATGCAATGGACTTGTCCATCATGAACGTATTTCAAGCATTGGTGGAGAATTGATGGAACACATTTCATTTCCCTCATCCAAGGTCTACCAAGGAGTATATTATATGCCATGGCTCCCTCCAAGATGTGAAACATGGTGTGCAATGTTTTGGCCCCTACTTCTATAGGTAAAACAATAGTGCCAACTGTGGTACACAAAGCATTGTTAAATGCTTTGAGGGTGAATGATGATTTGGATATGTGGGATAGAGGTATTTTGAGGTGGATAAGAGCAGTGGTAGTAATGATATTTATTGATGAGCTGGTATCAATTAATACTCATTTTAATGGCTTTCCATATATTAAGGCCATTATGTGCAATGGAGGGTCCACCGATTCTGAACTCATTGATTTTATCTCAAAGTCAAAGAAGATAATTGATAGCTCCATGCCCATTCTAACACTCCCTAAAAATTTTTTGAAGGCATTAGAGTCTTGGGTTTCCAAATCAATTGACTTGAGTATTTCCATTAAATCTTCTCTATGCCTAGGGGATTATTGGATGAGCTCATACACATAAAGCTTGGATGATGCCATTTTCAAACTAGTGGTTAACCAATTGGTTAAAGTTATTGTTGGCCTTATTGGATGAAGAATGGGTGGATTAGATGGGTTGGATAGGTTGATTGGTGGAGATGGATTGGGTGATGTTTATATGGGCAGTGGATTTGAAGGTTGTTGAAAATTTTGTTGATTTTACCTTTGTCCTTGAGTGACCACTTGGACTTATCCTAAAAAGTTTTGGTATTGCTGGAAATGATTTAATTTATTAGGAGGTGGTTGTTGATTCTTACCCCCTACATTATGTTGGACCTCCCCATGGTTAGGTAGAGGTGTCTGATATATGCCCAAATTTTGATTTTGTGGAGCTAAGGGGTTATCAATGCTAATGGCACCTAAGTCTATGAGGTCTTGCACTATGTTTTTGAACACATGGTAGGAATTGATATCATGCCCATTTTTTCAATGATATGGGTAAAACAAGTGCTCTCTATAACATTTAGGTCTTTTGGTGGGATCATCGGGCCTAATGTCCAATAAGGCTAATTTTTTGGTCTCATATAACCTTTGAAATATGGCTGAATATGATTCCGCTAAGGGAGTGTATTAACATTGAGGTCAATTTGAATTGGCAATGGGTAGGTTGTTCCACAATTGGCGCTATGTTTTGTATCGTTGGTGCTTGGGTTACTTATGGGACCGCATGATAGGAAATTTGTTGTTGCACTAGTTTTTGAGCCATTATAGGCTGGCTCATGACCACTTGATTGAGTAAGATATCACTATTATAGTGGATGCATGGGAGTATCCAAAAAATTTCTTAGTGCTACAATGCAAGTCTGGTTTAGGTGGATACCCATTAATCTTAGGTAGATCTTGGATAGAAAGAGTTGATACTTACATAAGCTATAGATATGGGCAAATGACCATTTTAGATGGTCATAATATAAAGAAACTAATCATAAATCCACTTGCATAGTCTGCATATTTGTGAGGAGAACCTGAGAATGAGAGTCAAAACATTAGTGGTATATCAATGATCCAACCTATCATGACACTTGATGATTTGGAAGATGAAAGTGATGAATATAAGTTGGTATCTCACTTTTTTTAGGGAGAATCCTTTTGTCCTCCTCTTGAGTTGCCATTACTAGGAGGAAAAGACCACCATATTCAAAAAATAGAAGTTGCACCTAGTAGAATGTTGAACATAGATAACACGTTGATAACTGAAAAATAAACCAAACTAAAACAAACATTGGAAAAACATCAAGATGCATTTTCTTGGGAGTATTTTGACATGATAGGAATAGCTCCTGAGACCTGTACTCATAGGATATATCTGGAAGACTAGGTTAAACCAATAATACAACCACAAAGGATAATGAACCCAACAATGAAAGAAATTATCAAAACAAAATTATAAAAACTCCTCACTTGGATTCATCTACCCCATTTCAAATAGTGAATGGGTATCACCATTAGTGGTGGTGCCCAAGAAAACTAGAAAGTGGATAATTTGTGTTGATTATAGGTTGCTAAATAAAGCAACCAAGAAAGAAAAATTCCCCTTACCCTTCATATATCAGGTCCTTAACACCTTAATAGGCAAGAAATACTTTTCTTTCATGGATGGGTTCAGTGGATACAATCAGATCCAAATAGGGGAAGAAGATCAAGATAAAACCACCTTCACTACCCATGGGGGATATTTTCTTGTCGAGTTTTACCATTTGGTCTATGCAATGCACCTACAACCTTATAGAGGTAAGTTATAGGCTTTTTTTCTAACATGATTGGAGAGACTATGGAGGTATACATGGATGATTTCACTGTATATGGAGAAAATTTTGAAACCGCCATAGAAAATCTAGAAAAGACACTTAAATGGTGTGAGGAAACTAACCTATCCCTAAGAAATGAGAAATGCTATATGTTGATACAAGAAGGGATAGTTTAGGACATCACATTTTTGTAGATGGGATCAAAGTAGACAAAAAAAAATAAAAGTCATCCAACCCTGCCTACTCCCAAGAAATAGAAGGATATATGGAGTTTCCTAGGATCAGTCAGTTAATATAGGATGTTTATATCATACTTTAGTAAAACTGCTAAACCTCTTACCACATTGTTAATTAAGGATACAAATTTTATCTAGACCGAATAATGTGAACAAGCATTCAACATCTTAAAGGAAAAACTAATTACTGCTCTAGTGCTGAGAGGTCCAAATTGGACCATACCTTTTCACATATATGCTAATGCATCTAACAATGCAATAGGCTTAGTACTAGGACAAAAATATGGTGATGATTTTTATGTCATATATTATGTTAGTAAAAACCTCACAGGTGTTGAATTCAATTATACTATCATAGAGAAAGAGTTTCTTGCAGTAATACACACTCTTAATAAATTTTGTCATTATATCACATGATATCAGGTTTTTGTGTACATTGATCACTCAATGATTAGATACTTAACAAACAAACCTGGTATTAGTGGTAAATTATTATATGGTTGTTGCTTCTATAGGAGTTTGATTTGACAATATTGGACAAGCTAGGGAAGGACAATATGCTAGTTGATTTCTTGTCCAAATTGACATCTCTAGATTATGCAACTACAGAGGACCAATTTCCAAATGAGCATTTGTTTACTCTGAATGATCAGATACCATGGTACATAGATATGGCTAATTATTTAGCCATTGGTAAAGTATCCCTTACACTTTCACCTCATGAAAAATACTTAAATAGAGAAAAATGTATATTTCTCATGGATTGATGGGTGCCTATTTAAAATAGGGCTTGATCAGACCATGAGAAGATGTGTTGTTGGGAATGAAATAAATAAAATACTAAAGGCTTGCCATGATGAACCTTTTATGGTGTAGAGAGAAAAGTACCCAGTCTCTCTTTTTAACCTCGCAGAATATAAATTACCCAGAAATGCATCCAAAAATAATTTATAGTGACTCTCAATAATTCAAGGAACAAAAAGAAATATCAAATCAAATATTTAGTAAATCAATAGCCACTTTAGGAGGGCATATCCCTACCACCAAAGGGCCAACAATATGAACACAAATGATTAAATATAAAATTATAGATGATCCAAAAATAAAACACTTGGATACTATATAAATAATAATCAAATGTAATATTTCATAATATAGCCGATGGCTATATTACTTTTGGTATGTAACATGACTCCCCTCCTCGGAAAGCTTTGTCCTCAAAGCTGGAAATATTTGGAAAATACTTTTAGGTTCCCATGTAGCCTCTTCTTCTAGTAGACCCTACCATTTGATGAGAAATTCTTGGATGTGATGAGATTTTAGTATGCGTGTTCTGCTTTGTAGAATGGCTATCGATTGGAGATATATACGCCCTTCTGCATCTAGTATTGGTAATTCTGACTGAGATTTCACTTTCTTGTCGATCACCTTCTTGAGACATCGTCTGGCATGGTCATGGGATATTTTGGGAGGTAGTCCCTTTGGTTTCTGGAAGACCTCATCATAGGTGGCCACAATGTTTTGTAGATATTTTGATTGGATTTCTAGCGTATCTTGTGCTTGCATTTCCATACAATTAATTTGAGCAAAGAATCCATGACTACCTTTGCTTACTATTTTTTCCATGCTATGTGAACTTACTATCTTTTATGGAGGGTTGGAATTCCTTGGAGGCGAATGGTCTTCCCATTTTATTTCCATTCGATGAAGTGCTTATTTTAATTAAAATCGACCGTGGTTTCCATTTGTTCTAACCATGTGACTCCCAAGATAACTTATGAATTCCCTAAATTCATAACAAAAAGAGGACCCTACCAAGTATAACTTCCCATTTGTAATAAAATTGAAGATGTTTTACCTATACATTGAGTGCTACTCCCACTTGTAGTTTGAACTTAAAATTTATCTTGATTGGAGGAGTTGATGTGTAAGTTTAATGCCTTGGCAAGCCTTGTGTCAATAAAGTTGTGAGTACTTCCTAAATCAATTAATACAGTTACCTTATTTAGTTGAATGAATCCTTCTACTTTGATTGTATGGTGAGTTGATGACCCCATAAGAGCATGTATTAAAATTGCCATAGTATCTTCCCCATCTACAACCACCTTGTGTTCAATTTGGTCATCATCTAGGGAATTATCAGGTGAGTTGTTCTCCTCTATTTCTTCATCTTCCTTGTCAGCATATTCAATTTGAAAGCTCTATCGTGGAACACATGCCTGATATTTTGGATGGTGATTGTGAAATTTATAGCAAAAATATCTTGATGGTTGATCATTTTTGTGAAAAGAGTTGTTGTGATATTGAGGTTGACCATAGGAATCACGTCGTATGGATGTCGCCATTTGCACCTTCTTCTCTGCCAACTTGGAAATCCTTATACACTCATCTATTTTGGATGGATTTTGTAAGTCCACTTCGACTTTAATATTCTCTTTCAACCCATTTCTAAAAGTAGCTACCACCACATCTGGTTGTAAGTGTCTTGCATAGTGAAGCATACTAGTAAATTCTAAGATATAGTCCCCTACCGATCTTGTCTGCTTAAGTGACAACAACCACACTATGTAGGAAGTTGTGGGACCTTCGTCAAATATATGAAGAAAGGCATCGATGAAATCCTTCCAGTAGATGTTATTTTCCACCTCGCATTTGTACCATGAAAACCATTGATAAGCTTCAGTGCCCAATTTGGTTGTCGTAAAAGGAACTTTTTTTGAATCTCAAATTGGTATAAGTCTAGAATGCCTTCCATTTTGGCTATCCACCCATGTGGATCATGACCCTCAAATGTGGGCATGTCAATGCATGGAAAATTGACTCTAGTAGGACCTCTTTGGTGGTAAACGTTGTGCCTATCTTGGTCCTCATTATTCCCTTGTCTATGGATGCAATTTTGGGAAGGTCTATCAAAACCCCTTTGTTGCTCAAAAACTTCTTCATTTCCTAGATCCTCATTATTTCTTTATCCATTGAGATTTGGGGAATGACCATTATGACCTCTATGGTGTGTATAGTCTTCATACTGATGCTCAGTACTCCAGTGGTTTGGGCTAGGAGGATTTGGTTGGGATTGTCTGGCAAGTAGTTGGGATATGTTGGTATTCATGTTTTGAATAGTCTCTACTAAGGCTAGTAAGGTCTCGTTAGTGACCTTGGGGCTTCCTGTTTCCTCTTGTGTGAGGTTCTCATGGGAGGAATTTGGGGAGGTATTGGATGCCATTTTGTTAAACAATGGATGACCTGGGTTAAAGCTAGTAATTCCTAAAGGAGAAGAAGAATTTTGTGTACCTTTGCTTCTAGGAGGTCTTCTTGGTGATTTGAGGCTCCCTTGGTTGGAGTTATCCAAACTTGAAAATCACCCGTTTGGTCCTTTTGTCCACCTTCCACTCATGCACTCTTCAGAATTTCTTGCTTAGAGGCTCTTGTGCTTCAATTTTCTGTAAAATTTTGGTTGATTTTGGCAAAAAATTTGGTTGTTCTCCACTTTATTGTCACTCCAACTATGATGTAGATTTAGTTGGCTCCCCCATTTTTCAATTTCATAGCAATGTGATAGTTTGAAACCTGATTGTGATAGTTTGACACCTGATTTAACATAGAAGAATTGACACCACACTAAACAACTGACTATATATGACGAGATAGAACTTAGTCAACCCCTAAAACTGACACCCTTGACTCAGGGAAGACACTTGGCTAGACCTTGACCTGAAGACCACAAGGAGCACACAGAATGATAGCAAGTTATGGTATATGAGACTAACCACGAAGGACACAACAACACTAAGGAAATGCGGACCCGATAGGGATCGGATATGAATACGAAAGATACACATGGACACAATAGGGACCATAAATAAAAATGAAGAACATGCAGACCAACATGGACACTGGAACACCCATGAAGGACATGCATAAATGATAGGAATCAAACATGAACATGAAGGACACACATAAACATGATAGGGACCAAAAATGAACATGAATGACACACAGACCGATAGGGAAACAAACAAGAAGGGACAAGTGAACACGTCAACACAAAAGACTATGACTGGATGAAGGCTTATTTTGTATGATAGGAGAATAGAACTCGTGTGACCGTAGTCACACATCCTTATGATATTTTGCTTAATAAACTCACTTTGTGCCCTAGCACTATAAATGTGGGATAATTTCCCCCACTAGAAAATTAAAAAAAAATTAATTATGCCCCTTACCTTAGTTTATAATACATTATGCTCATTAATCCTGCATTTTTATTGGGGGACACTTTTACTTCTTGTGTGCAATTGGGGATACGATCTATTGTGATGGATGGCCTGGTAAATCCACGTAAGGTCAATTCTCCATGATGAATGACACCATGAATATCTTAGGATTTATCTAATGTGACATCAAATTTTTATGATGATTTGATGCTACAAATAATCCCAGTTCTTATTCTGTCCCCACTATTTTACTTTTTGGGCCTGTACATCTATTGGCATGGAGACCAGACACTTGTTGCAAAATTTAATACCACCAAGGAATACCTCAAGTCATTGTTGCTTCTGTTCGCCTACTACCCGGAGTGACTCCCTAACCTATAACTTTTAGATCTTTTAGCAAAATATCATGCAATGCTAGTTGATTGGGAACATGTGGTTGGTTAAGATAAATACCTGATCACTCTTTTTTAGATCACCTAAAACCTTATACCACTTGCAGAGAGAAAAGTACCCGGTCTCTCTTGTTAACCTCATAGAATATAAATTACCCAAAAATACAGCCAAAAACAATTCACAGTGACTCTCAATAATTCAAGGAATGGAATGAAATATCAAATCAAATCTTTAGTAAATCAATAACCACTTTAGGAGGGCAGATCCCCACCACCAAAGGTATAACAATGTGAATGCAAATGATTAAAGATAAAATGATAGATGATCCAAAAACAAAACACTTGGATACTATATAAATAATAATCAAATGTAATATTTCATAATATAGCTGATGGCTATATTACTTTTGGTATGTAACATATGGTGGCCATTTTGTAGGAAAAAGGACTGCATATAAAGTGTTGCAAGTTGGTTATTATTGGCCTTCACTATTCAAATATGTAGCCAAGCATGTGAGCCAGTGTGATCAATGTTAGAGGATGGGAAGACCTACTCTCAAATATGAGATGTCACTCCAACTATATGTTCACATTGATCCATTTGATAAATGGGGATGGACTTTGTAGGACCCATTAATCCATAGTCAAGAGGTAAGAGGTATATCCTACTTTGTACTGACTATGTGATTAAATGGGTTGCAGTGTAAGCTTTGCATGATTCAAAGGAGAAAAATATAGCATATTTCTTGTATTCATAAATTTTTTACAAGATTTGGGGTTCCAAGGGATATCACAATGGATCAAGGACCTCAGTTTACTTCAATTATGATTCAGGAACTCATGCAACAATATAAAATCAAGCATAATAAAACCACTCCCTATCATCCTTAGGTGAATGGAAAAGTTGAGGTAATCAATCGAGAGTTGGAAAATATCCTGACAAAGATAGTGCATCAACATAGGAAGGACTGGGCCACTAGATTACCAGAAGTAGTGTGGGCCTACGGGACCACTTGGAAGACTACAACTGGATTCACACTATTTCAGTTAGTCTATGGGAAGAGTGTTATGATGCCTATAGATTTTTAAGTCAAAACACTTAGGACTACAGTAAAATTGAATATAAAATTGGATGATGCACAAAAAGAATAAATTCAATAGCTTAATCTGTTGGATGAATACCGCTTTGATGCTCTACAAAAAATAGAGATCATTCAGAAACAAAGGTCCAAGTGGCATGACCGCCACACCAGGTTAAATTAGATTAAAGTGGGAGAATAAGAATTACTATATGACTCTCAATTACAGGAAATGAAAGGCAAGATCATGAAATTTTGGATGGGGCCATATGAAGTGACTGAAGTCATCAACAATGGGGTTGTAAGAATCAAAAAAATTGATGAGAACAATATTACCTTAACAGTCAATGGCCACTGCCTGTGTCCATACCATGTGTTTGAAGTATACATGATTTAGTTTAGATTAGGTATATGGGAGACCCCGGTTGATTCTAATTTTATCTTGAGTTAGTAATATGTGGACCTAGTCCACATAGTCCTAAAGACAATTATTATTTCAAAGGATTTCTTTTTTTATTTGTATTTTATTTTGTAGGAACGATGCCCTGAGTGCATCTGTTAGGTATCTTGGGAAACCTAGTCCTAAAAAGCATAGGATACATGAACCTATTCCTTCCCATATTTCTATAATAATTGTTTGTAGTAAGAGTAGATTTTCCCCACTTAGAAAAGGGCATCCTAAACCTGTATCTGCAAAAGAGTGTTTGGATTGGTATTTATAGATAATAAAACACTCAACTATTGGTTCAAGGATGGATGTTGATTTTGTCCCTATTCTTCAACTAGAGTGCTAAAGGCCTGATAAACCTTATAGTGCATATACAAGGAAAATTCAGCACCCTTTTAATAAATAGAAGCACCTATTTTCTATTTTCTTATGGAAAAGGTTCTTGATTCACGTTTATGGTAGAAGGTGCCTGATTCTCATATTATGGTAGAATGTGTATGATTACCATACTACGGAAGTGAGGTGCCTAATTCCTATTATATAGTACAAGGCACCTAAATTGTAGTATGTTAAGGAGATGGCATCTACATCACATATTATGGCATACCGATTTCTAATTCCTAGTTTCTCCAAGAGGGCACCCGACTTTCATTTTTGGAAAAAAAACACTAAATATTTTTTTAAATAAAAAGTTTGAGTTTGTATAAATTTTACTTTAAAAGTACGACACTTGAAAGTTAGTAAAAGGTGCCTACTTTCCATATTAAGTAGAGTTCTTGATTGCTAAGGCATATGCTTCCCATGTTAAGTAGAGCGCCTGATTGCTAAGGCATCTACTTCCATGTTAAGAATAAGCTCCCAATTGCTACGGTGCCTACTTCCCATGTTAAGCATAGCACCTGATTCTTAAGGTGCCTGATTCCAATTTCCAAGGCACCTGCATGCCATAATTTAAAAAGGTGTCTAATTTCCATATGGAAAAGGTGCCTGATTTCAATATTTTTCAACCATTTTTTGCATTGGAAAGAGTCGAGCCACATTAGCATCCCACTCATGTGTAAAATTAAATTAGTCATGGATGAAATCAAAATTATCAACAACTAATATCCATGGTGGGGATGTTTGTCATCCCATGAAGGCATGTTTCTTTTAACCTTTGTTTTTAAATTTTGCAGGATGTCTCGAATAAATCATATTGCAGCTATCAAGAACCAATCACATGGAATAGAATTTATTGTATGGGAAATATGGCCATCATAATCCATTATGGTTTTCCTAGTCATCAAACATCAACTAATAGCAATGCACCACCGATATCTGCACATATACACCCACAAAACAAATTTAGGTACATGATTAAATTTTTTTTTTTGTCTATATTTTTTCATATGCATGTGTGTCTATGGAAAAGTGTCGGTACAACCCCCATTATTATCTTAGCCACCAAAATAACTCCACTTGGCACTATGCTAAGTGTCATGGATCTGATGGATAAATTGCTTATGGTTATCACCTTCACACAATCAGGCACATACTCAAAGTAAAATTACCATGGATAACCATAATCACTTTTGATTATGGTAATTAACTGCCTACGTGTAAGAAAGTAGTTGTTTAAAATTTGCTTACTAAACAGCTACTATAATCTATATTTAGAAAAAAAATATAGTGTGAAGTGTTGTAGAAATTCAAAAAAAATAAATAAACCAAAAGCATTGTCGAGTGAATTGTAAACCAAGGGAACTTGCACTCTAAAGTATGGGGGGAAATCTAAGAACCATGATCTCAAGAAAAGCAAACCTACTGAACTGCTCAGGGATTTTTGTAGATGTGTAAACCCAATTTGACGTTGCAAGATGGATGGAGTACTATCAACTGGTCAATTAGGGCCAGGATGTAGTGGTAGCTAATGAATTCATAGCATCCATGAGGGATGGAATCATGCATATATAGGTATTGGAGATTCCAGACACTAAATATTACATCACCACGATGATGGGCCTCCCTATGACATGGGAGTTCACATACAAGGAAGATAACCTCACTCTCTATGTGTAGAGATTCTATGGGGGACTGACTGAGCACCTGAAACATACTGGTTTGTGCAAATTCCACACCCTAAAGATCTTTAGGGTGATCTTCAAATATATCGTGTGATTCTTCACCTACTCTAGTAGGTACTCCACATTGAACATAAATCATTTTTACTTTCTCTAGGGATAAAATCAACATCCCACATTACCTTACATGCATCCTCAAATATGAGGTAAAATGATACCAAGCAGGCACAACATCTACCTTGGCTCACCATGGTCTGATTTTAGCCCTGGTACGATATGTGGAGTCACATAGAGATGTGACAGTTGAGGATATTGATGACACTAATGCAATTATAGGGGAACAAAAAGAGGTGACAATACATGATGAGAAATTTACCCAAGAGGTGATAGAAAGAGATGAGATGACACTTGTGTCCCAGACTACAGAAACTACATGGGAATCAGGACAAGCCTTGTCCCCTATTTTTCCCCAATTTGATGAGAAAGTATGATAGGATTTGTCTCCCACCAGCCCTAAATTTTATGATGAGGAAAGGAAAGATCTTCCAAGCCCTCCTTTAATGTCATTTTCCACCAGAACTAGAAGTAGAAGGCCAAAATTATCAAGGGTGGTTTCAAGCTCATCAAACAATGAAGCAACAATCGACGAGTTAAATAGGGAAGAGTACCTAGCCCAGATTTTATAAGATATTTTAAAGGGGTAAACTCCTCAATAGGAGGTTGCTACAAAATATTTGCCATAGGAGGACTAGGAGGAAGATTTGTAGTAATATATGTAGTTGTTGAGAGAGTAGGCTTCCACCTAGGAAGCCAAATACATAGAAGAATGAACTCTATTTCAAGAGTCCAAGAAAGAAGCTGCATTGAAGACACACTAATTATATTAGACAATTCAACAACTAAAAGGACAAATAGGACATTTGCAACTACAAGTTAGAGAAGTGGGAGCCAAGAAGTTGATCAAAGTAGATGTAGTGATGCAAACTTATGGGGAAACAAAGGTGCCCATCACCAGCACAAAAACTAAGCAAGGAGTGGATGCCATAATGGACACATAGAAGCCCTATTTTACATCTTATTATGTATAATAGGTACTTCAAGAAGATGAATTTGAGGTTGAGAAACCTCAAAATTTATAAGTCTGCAAAAAAAGGATATGAATATGAGAATGAATTAGAGGCTCAAGAGCCTCAAGTTTTAGAAAATGAGAAAGAGCTAGAGAATTCTCCAAATTATGTAGGGGTCAAGCATCCTCAGGAGGAAGAAGTAGTTCCAACCAATAAACAATTTTATGCATAGGAAGAAGAGGCTCAATAGCCTGCATTTGCTAAAAACTAGGAAGCACTAGTAGCACCAACATACCCTAAGATGCAACACATAAATTTGAGGTCAAAGAAAAAAAGTTGTAAGGGCATCTCAATGAAGACCCATAACCAGAGCAAGAGTTTCCAAATTGAATGCATTGGGCATCAAATCTAATGAGGATTCAAAACTAGATTCTGATGAGGAATGGGAAGAAGCAAAGAAATTGTTTATTTCCCAAAAAGAAACATTTGAGAAGCTTAAATAGGAGATAAAATTAGAAAAAATAATTGGAAGAAGGCCTCTAAGAAAGCACTCAAGGAAGCTAAAAAAGAGGCTAGAAAGCAAGCCAATAGGCCTCCCAAGAGAATTCTAGTTTTCGAACCTGATCAGTTTTGGAGCTTGTATTGATAGGTAGGTGATCAACCTTCACAGATGAAGGTATATTTCATGAGGATGGGATTTATAGGACCTGTTCCATCGACATATTAGGCATAAAGAAGTAGGATATCTTTGGTGGTAAAAATAGAGATCAAGACTGAACCTGAACTTGACCCAACAGGGGCTAATTTACCCAGAGCTAGGGTTTCTCAAAATTCTAGCATCCCATTTTGTGATGAATATGAGTACCTATGGGCAAAGAGTTACACCTTCACCATGAGTACTAGAAATGGCTGAGCCGAAATTCCAGAAGGATGCCACTAGTTTATTTGGTTACTATTTGAATGTTGAAAAAGTTAAGGTGGTCTAGACAAGGGAACCACCAAATAAAAGAGCAGGGCCAAGTTAGCCAGTTCGACGTAGCAAGCACTAGAAAAAATAGGGATAGAAGGTAGTCACTCCCAAAGAACCAAAGGGGTGAAAGCCCTAAGACAAGGAAAAAGTAAGGGCCATTGAAAATAAAAGGAAAAAGACCAACAGGGCTTATTGGGATGTTGTAGATAGAACTGGTAATTACCAGTATAAAGTGAAATAGGGACGTACCACCCCTTAAGCATTTGTACCACTTTCCTTATAAAACAATGAAACTTACTTTTACAAATGTATATGTTTTATGAAAATTATATATATATATATATATATATATATAACAATTTATTTTACATGTTATTTAATATTTGTCTTTAAGTGTATTTTGTGTAGATTTCATGGAAATTGTTGCATTTTAGCATGTTTTTGTTGAGGTCCCACTCATACCTAGCACTTGTGATTTCATGAAGGTAAAAAATCTATGGTACACCAGTGTGAAGTATGAAGTTAGGCACCCAATTCCCTTTGAATTGCTTGAATTCCATTTGACACTTAACTATTAGGTTCCTGCTTCCCATTAGGTGTCTGCTTCCTGTTAAGCACCTATTCCTATTAGGTGCCTACTTCTTGTTAGGCACCTGACTCCCGTGTTGGCATCTAATACCCGAATTCTATAGAAAAGATACCTACTTCCCAACTTCTATATATGAGGTGCCTAATTTCCACTAAAGCCAAATTCTAGCACGACTATGTGGTTGGTAGAATATAAATTTTTTTTAATAACAAGCATAAATGGAGTTTCAACATTGAAACCGGACCAAGGACGATATCAAATATTACTAGTGATCTATTTTTAGCTACTACATGAAATATTTATGTAAATCAAGAAAAACAAATATCAGACATATTCTAAAAATAGAATATGTTGAAATAGCTCACCAAGCTCGATGTTTTGCTCAATTCCTTCATTCATGCAGGCAGTTGTAAAATAGAATCATAACTTTGATTTGTTTTCCAAAATTGTAACAGGGTGTGGTTGCATATCTTATAAATATGTAGTCCACCCTTGAATATGAAGATCCCAATTGTTTCATGTAAATTCTTTACTGCAATTGTTAATAAAACACTTCTGAGTTACTTCCTTTTAAATAATCTAAGCATTTGGTGAAGATTTAACATGGGCAGAACCTACTAGAAGCGTGGGCCCACTTACAACAAAGTTCTTCCCTTAAATTTCTCCTATTTTTTGTTATTTTATTTTTTTTATATTAATTTATTTTTCTATTATTCTTTTCTTAGTTTTTTTCTATAATTTCCAACAAAGTACCATTTTAATTTCTATGTGCATTTTAGTCCTATTTTCATAGACGTAGGATAGATTATTGGTTTGGAAATTAAAATCAAAACTTCAACGAACACAAACACCCCCCAAACCATAAATCTAAGGGACTCATCTCTGAAGGAGAAATTATAAGCATATATCATGCACGAATGCTTAAAATACTACAAGGTACCCTTGGTTGATAATTAAATGGAGGTAATTAATTGAACCATAGAAAAACTAACTAATTTTTTTTCCCAACACCAATCATGATCAATTGTAGAGTGATTAGTAAAATTACTTCTGTTTACAACATATTCAAGTTGGCAAACCATGGATTCAAAAGCAACACTTATTGCAAGCTCTTGACATAGTTCTTGACCTTGAACCAATTTGATTGGCTATATTTCAACATCATACTCTTGGATTTTGGAAATCCAACCAGCTCTCTTATCTCCAATATCTCCTTGAATGATGAAACACCAAAAATCTAGATGAACAATATAAACTATTGTTTTTCTCTAGGAAACAAAATGTCAAAACTTCTTTAAGGACTTCATTACCACATATACTTACTTCTCAATGAAATTGTATTTCTCTTCATGCGGTTGCATAAATTGGCTTTAAAAAGTTAGATGCTCATTTGCATCATCTCATTTCTATGTGAGCACTACTGCATACCTTTCATGTTCACCAAAAACATACAGAATAATTTCTTTTGAATAGTAAAGGTTTACCAAAACCAAGGTTTGAGCAGTTATTTCCTTAATTTCTTTGAATGCTCGCTTCCTCTGCTTAGTCCATTTGAACTCAACATTTTTCTTTTAAAGCTCAGTCATTGGTTTTACTACTTGGGAAAAATATACAATAAACTTTCAAATAAAGTTTATTTACTTGAAGAATGATTGCAAATCCTTCTTGTTGGATGGTAGTGGAAGCTTTAGAAGAGTCACAACTCTATTTGGATTAATAGCTAAACCTTTCTCCGAAATGATGTGGCCCAGGAGATTTCCTTCCTTTATAAGTGAAGATAGAATTCTTTGGGTTGATGGAGATTCTGAACTCTTGGCATTTCTCAAACACTTGTTGTAAATGTAGACTATGCTCCTTCCTATTGTGAGAAAAGATAATCATTTCATCCAGATAATTTACAATGATGTGATTTAACAACTCACCAAAAGTTACGTCTATCACTCTTTGAAAATTTGTTCCAGCATTCGAGGTACCAAATGAAATTCACTAATAAGCACATGTTCCCCATTTCATGGTGAACGTTGTTTTATATTGGTCTTCATTCTTGACCCAAATTTGATTATAGCTAGATAATCTATCCAATAGCAAAAATATTTGAGATCTTGTAACTATGTGAAGAATCTGATCAATCTGAGGTAATGGATAATGATCCTTTAGGGATGCATGATTAAAATTTTGAAATTCAATACATAGGTGAATATCTCTATTATTCTTCCTCACAGGGACTATATTTGCTACCAAGGTAGAATGCTTGATCGAGTAAATAATTTTAGCTTCCAGCATCTTCAATAATTCAGCTTTCATAAAGGTTTCAATATTGGGATTGACTGGTCTTTATTTTTTCCTAAAGGGTTTCACTCCTTCCCGCAACTCAATGGTATGTTGGATCACATATTTTTTGTAGCCTTTAAAATATTGGTAGCTCCAAGTGATAATGTCTAGAAACTTATGGTATAGCTCCTTGATTTGCTCCAGCTCTTCTAGATTGTAATTGATGCCAACTTTGTAATCTTTCTCATCCATTTTTATCTTATGATTTTCTACTCTATCATTATGATCAAAGATACTCTTAAGCATAATTAAGCCTTTAAAAATATGATTATTCCTCAACTAGATCAATTCCTCAACTTCTTCCTCATCAAATGTTCTTCCTTACACAGTACTAGATTCCCTTATCAAGAAATTTATAATATGTTCATCACTGTCGAACACTTGCCAGTAGATATTTTTTTAGGAACTGAAGGTCTATAAACTAACCTCATAGTCTTGGGTTTTCTTCCCACATACTCAACTAGATAAAAATTGGTTCTAAGGGATGTCAATAGATCGGCATGATTTTTCTATTCCCACGAGATCACTTGGATGTTCAACATTATGTAAGCCTCAAATAGATCCCAAAATTTATTATGATTCACCTTCAAGTAGTGTTGCTTGGAGAAATATTTATTAGTTACTTGATGTACAGTTAGTTTAGAATATTAAAAAATATATAGTTTTTTAATCCCAAGCTTCTCTGCTTTCTTCAAGCCTAGGCACAATGCTTCATACTCAGCAATGTTTTTGGTACAACTCCATGTCATCCAGTATGAATAATTCTTCTGTATGCCATAAGGAGAAATAATAATGATCCCTTATCTTGCACCATTCTTGCATCTTGATTTTTCAAAGTATAGCTTCCATAATTGATCAAGAATAGGATCTTTATCATCAGGCACTTTCACCTCAACTTTTTTAGGCTTGGTAATGGTGTAACGACTAATTTCAGTATCCACCATGGCATTAAAATAAAGAATTGAAAACTCATATTCTATTCAAAGATCATCTATAACTTCTTCCATCAAATCTAATTCTTCCAATTATTTGATCATGTTGATAAAATTCATGGATTTTTCTTCTTATTCAATCTTCTCTATATGAAAAGTAGAAGGCTTTTCATTATATATTTAGATTCTCTTCTATTGGCAATTTTGGGTACCTTGGGTACATTGCCTTTGCTCAAGTTTTGATGTTGTCATTGATGTCAAGAATATTTTGAAGGTATTTGATCTGAGGTCAAAAGGATCTAAGTTCAAGGAAGGTTTTTGTGAAAACCAAGGCAGAAAAAATAAAAGGTTTTATTTAAAACCATAGACAACAGATTTGAAATGGGTTTTTCTTAAAACCCAAGTTGGCTCTTCGTTTCGTTGAAAAAGGTGCCCCGGTGATGAAGATATTTAATTTTAAAATATTTAGTTTAAATTTTATTTATTTAAAATTTAAATTAAAATTTAAAATTAAATTAAAGTTTTTGTTCGTCGTGTTTGGAAATGCCGACGTGTTAAAAAATGCATCTTAGTGCATATAAAATAAGGCAGTGGATTTCATTAATGAAGTTGAGAAGGAGTTTGATATTATTCTCTGTACTTTCATTTTCGACGGTGAGCCCCCGCACCAGCGAAGGGTAAAGTCAAGCGCTGTAAGGTCAAAGGTGATTCGTCCATTTTGGCGATAGGGAAAAGGACAGAGTCTGCACATCTTCCTAGATAAAAATCCAAATATAAAGACTTCCCTCTTTGGTCTCAAGTAAGCGGGCAGCGCTGGTGGTTGTTGATGTTAGACTGCTGAGAGAGCCTCGAGTTCAAAACCCGATGCTTACATTTTTGTGTGTTGGCTTTTTGTTGTTCACGGTTTGAGGTGGATACAAACAAAAGTGTATGCTGTAAATATTTCAAGAGAGCGTATAGCCCACGCGGTTTAGCCAAGCGTCTTGGCTAGAGGAGACGACGGGTCAAATCGCGTCGAATCCCTTGGAGATTCATGAGGTGTCGTGGGCACCAAAGTTTTTGCTACACAAGGTAAGTTAAATATTATCATTTTACCTTGGGTATATACAAGGGAGTTATAAGGTGTGAGGGTTGTTTTGATTATTAATATTTTGAATATCTTTTGAAAGGATATATGTATAAGGGTAGTTTTTGTTTTGTGTGAGAGATTAAGTGAAATAAAGGAGTTATAAGGTAGAGTGTCTAATATTGAAATGTTGAATGAGGTTGAATGAAGAAGACATAGAACCTTGATTATATTTGAACCAAGGAATATTCTTGAGGAAATATTAAAGAAATATGTTGTCTACTAATCTTCTTGAGTTTGGAAAAAAAAAAGGGTGGTTATGGTTATGACAAATTTGTGAGATCTTCTTCATCTTCAATAAGGTATGGGCACATTCTTCTTATGAGTATGATTGGTGTATGTTTTTCTTGAAATAATATTGGAGTGAAAAGGTATTCAACTAGGTTTTCTTTGGTTGGGTGTAAATCCTATTTTCAGGTTTGTTGAAGACTACTTATGCAATGTTATCATTAATGAGAGTTTTGGTGAATGCATAATTCTGGTTTGAGGTAGTGGAAGCATTGTGCACTAGGGTTTATGTTTGTGAGTCTTGATACTTGCTTTGAGTTGGTTAAACCCTTGGATGGTTGTTTTGAGGTTGATGGTTGAGTTGCTTCCATAGAGGTTGTTTGATCAAGTTATTGCTTTTACTTGATTCATGATATTGGGCTTACTCCATTAAGTTGATTTGAACAAGTTATTCTTTGCATTTGGTGATATTGTGTGGGTGGCTATTTTGTTCAAATATCTTTGGAGGGAAAAGGATTTCTACTTGTTTCCTCTTCTTGTGATGATTGGTTGAATGCTTCAAGGTTAATGTTGAGTTGAATGATGTTGGTTAAACCTTGTCTTTGAGCATTGTTGTTGAAGCCCTAATTGGTTGAGAAAAGATATTGGTTGTTGGAAAGAACATGAGTATCATTGTTATATGAGATATTGCTTGGTTGGCAATTTTTGGGTTGTGTTTCATGTTCTTGAGAAAAGCATATTACATCTATCTTATTCTTATGATATTTGAGATTGAGTTGATATTGAGATTGGGAGTTAAGTATAGAACATATTGAGTCTCTAACAATTCTCTTTATGATTCTATGAGGATGATGAATCACATTGGGTCTCTAACCATTCTCTTTGTGGGTTCATGCCATGCAAGTTTTACTTGATGAACTTGTGAGCAGGTTTTGGACAAGTTCCATTGGGGACTTGTGAGCAGATTTGGACAAGTCCTAGCAAAGGACTTGTGAAGCTGAGTTTGATAGTTCTATCAGAGAACTTGAGGACAGAGGTGCTTTGGTTCTATGAGAAGAACCTGAGGACAGATTTGTGCTAGACCGAAGGACTATGTTTAGTGCAAATTCAAGGACTAGCTTTTGAGGTGATAGAGTTGAGGACAGAGGTCTCCAACTAGAGCAGGGAAGACAGGTGTCTTCTGTGGATAGATTTCCATTTTCTAAGGGCAGCGGAGGCAGAGGTCTTCTAGAGGATCACCAACCAGAGCAGAGGTAGGGGAAGGTATCTCCTTTGAGCATAGGCTAATAAATTTATATTGGGGGAAGGTATCTCCTTTGAGCCGAGGCTCATAAACATTGTAATTGGGAAGGTTTCCCAAAGAACTTTGAGATAACTTTTAGAGAAAAGTTTTGTGGATGAACCACGTTGAAATTGTTGTGTCACTTTATGGATGATCTTGTGCATTGTTTTGATATTGCTTTGGATATGTTTCTTTACTGTTTTGAAGTATAAAGGAAAAGTAAAAAGTGGTCTTATACTGTTCACCCCCCCATCTCAGTATAAGCTTGTGTTCTTCATCTTCCCCTTGATCAAAATCTCCAAATGGAAATAGTCCAAGGATAGATAGTTTCCCAACTTGGTAGTGAACTCCCTTGAAAGGCACATGTTAAAATATAGTTCCATATCAACCACAACCACCTCTTGGATCACAGTGATCTAAGGTATTTTATGCAACACAATGGGGATGTCTTTGATGACCCCTACTATTCTCACAAGGGTTCCATATAATTTTAAAATTCTAGAGTTGCTTCTTGTATATTCCATACCCATAATGTCATAAACTACCTTTGGCATGACAATCATCGTAGTGCTAGAGTTAAGCATGCAATTGTGCACAATCCAACCTTCCATATTGAGAGATAATTAGAAAGGGGGTGGTCTATTCTTTTCAGTAGATGAAGTGGTTAATGTTTGGGAAAAAATATTTTGAGTCATATTCTTCCCCTCATATTTCACAAACTTCAATTATTTTTGCAACAACTCAACTTTTCCAGGTAATTGCAATGCATCATAAAGACTAACCTTAGCAATAATCCTCTTCAGCTCTTCAAGAATTTTGTACGTAGATGCGTTGGACTCATTTCCTTCATTTGAAGTCTCATACTTGATCTGATACTACTATGTATGCTCTACCCTCTAATACTTGGTCAAGTATGGATATTTGAACTTTTCTCTGGCCTGTTCCTTCGTTTTAGCTTTCACTTGCGAATTTGAAGCCTTTTCTTACAATATTTCTTTAACTCATGGAGGCAAAAGATATTTTAATAGGACATGTGCATCTAGCTTGGGAGCTGGAAGAGGCACTTTTGCTTGTGCTTGTTTTTTCTCATTTTGCACCTTTGGGTCGGTAGGTACCTTTAGTGGCTTCATTTCAGCTAGATCTATGGTAACAAGTTTTATTCCAGCTCTCGTAAGAACTAAAACTTGTTCTTCATAAGGGACCATGAAATTATGATCAACTTCTATAATCATGTTGATCTGACCACTAGAAGAACTATCTACCAATATCTCCACGTAGTTCAGGTGAACCATGCAATTTTCTTCACCATGTACATCATTGCAGGTAGAGCACCAGTATTCTTTTTTTGATGTGTCAGTATTTTTGTTTGTTAATACAGTTGGATTTCTCTTAGGCACCTTAATGGTTGAAGTTTATTTCTCCCTAGTGATCAATGAAGGTTGAAATATCCTAGGCTAGAAATATATTTTAACTTGCTTATTCTATATCATTGTGATCTCATTGCTTATCACTCTTATGGCTAAGTTCATTGACTGCATTTCTTTCAACAACTTCTCTTGGGGATTAGGATTTGAGGGTGTTGGAGAATTTGGTAATGGAATTGGTATAGGTGGAGATGGTATTGCTAGGAATGGAACTGAAGTGGGTAGCTATAAAATGGATGGAGTAGGAAGTTGTAGGATAGAAACTATTTTTTTGGTTTAAGATGAACTCAAATTCCATGAAGGGACTAGATACATGAGGGACATTGGTAGGGACTAAGAAGATGCATTGGAATACAAATACTATGGGAGATAAAGAAATATAGTCATTGTTATATTCGGTAGAAGCTTACCGATAGTAATAAGATCAGCCTTAGCCTTTTTTACAGTAAAATACAAAGCTGAAAATGTGTCGATATTGGACTGACAGATGGCCATGCTAATATCAGAATTGAAGGCTCAAAGGTAATAAAATATGGCTTATTTAAGAATCGATCAGAGACCATTGAGGACCTTATACAAATTTTGGGTGAACCTAATGTTGAAGTCAATAATTTCCTCTTGGGTATTCCTCTGAATGGTGGTAAATTGATGCAATAGAGAGAACATATCTATTTTTTCATTGAAACCTTTTATCAATAATTCAACAAATTGGTCCTAGGTAGTAATAGTGGCAGGTTGTAAATACTGGTACCATTAAATCAGCTTACCTCTGAGAGAGAGCACAAGAAATATTACCATGACATATTTATTTGTGATGCTATGAATGGTCATCAAAGAAGCCACATCTTAGACATGCTTGTAAGCTATCTTTCTTGTACCATCGTAGGTAGGCAAAGCTTTTAATACTGCTTGTAGAATCAGGTTCTAAGTTTGTTGATTCAAAGCTTCAAAGTGGTTCTAGGCCAAGAATCGTCTATGTGGTTGAGGTGGTGGATTTTGGGCCATTTGGACTGGAGTGCTTGCTTGAGAAGGAGTGAAACTAGTGGTTGTGCTAGTGGGACTCGAAGGAATAGAAAACACACCAGCTACCTGTGAAGAAGTTGTAATGGATAGGGTAGTCAGAGTGACTAACCTAGGATGTTCTCCTAACACTTGGATTTCAAGCTCAAAGAACTCAATGGGGTTTTTAGAATTTTTGGCCTTTGGTATTGTGATCATGAAGTAAATATTTCACCAACTTCACATTTAGAGGCTTCTAGGTAAAATTTAGTCATTAGATGTTCTAGTCAGATAGTAAAAATATGAACATCAAACCTTAATAGTACTCAAAGTGTAACTTTTTAATGTTCCACCAGGCATGCCAAAAATTGTTTGTCACAAATTTACCTAAGTACATAACATATATGGATCCTAGTCCCAACCAACATTGAAAGGTTGAAGGAAAAAAATGTCCATTGGTCCAATCTCCAAAGAGGGTTGGTTCTTGTACTAATCTAACAAATGATATAAGCTTGGGTAAAATAAATAGATGGGAAATGACAAAAAGGAATAGGAAATATGGCTATGAGATAGAAACGTAAGGTGGGCATGAACTAGCGGCTAAAATTCAAATCAAGTTTTAATTAGCATGTAACAGAAAGAAAAACACATGAACCATTCATAGCTTGTAAATATGATTTACAATAAACATTTCAGCATTTATTTCTCTATTAAGAGTTAAATTCAACATTCAAAATTTAAACTCATCTAACAAAGATCACGAACATAACATAAATGATAAAATAAAAATAATTGCATACACCATTTCTCCAGGAACTAGAGCCAAATATCTTTTAATTGATGCAAAGAAATTAAAGTGTTTTTTGGTAGAGTGTCTATCCTTCCCTCTTTTTACATCAAAATTCTTAGTATTTATAGAGGATTTCCCCTCTAGAATTAAATACACATAAAAATAAAATGTTGGCTAGTCAAAGACCAATAGGAGCAATTATCTCCTTGACAACAACAACGCTTGAATTAGAATATTATTTAGGAAGTAGCGATCCCTCTTTCATGGGGAGCACCTGGGAAATATGAAAAAATGAATGATGGAAATCGTTCTAGATGTTGGTGCATCAAAACACAACAATATTGCACAAAAATAAGGAGCTCTAACATTAAATCTAGGTTTTTTCTTTGTTTTCTTGCACCTCAAAATTTTATCTTCACCAATAAGACCCAACAAAAATTAACTTTGTTTTGAAAAGGAGCAAAATTAATGGATGGCACCTTAGGAATGAATAGGATCATACAAATATCAGGAGAACAACATTTAATGTTGGTAACTCTTCAATAGAAATTTTGGAAATATCAATTTTGTTGCCCCAAGAATTAAATTCCATCAATTTTAAGGCCTTCCTAAAAAAGATATGCAACAATGGCACCTTCAAAAAGAACTTTGTTGAGGGTAAAAGGCAAAAATTGATTTTGCCTTGGCAATGGGGCAACAAGCCTTCTACTACAAAAGGGGGGCAAAAGTGACTAACCTTACTGAGAGTTGCACTCAAACATGGATTTTCACCCTTCATTTGGTTGTTTTCACCCCAAAATCATATTCCCTTAGGAATTTCACCCAAAACACTATCTTTCTTGAATTAGGGGTGAAAAATGGAATTTTGCCCCCAAAGGAGGGCAAAAATAAATTTCACTCCAAGTTGGGGTGACTTTGACTTTGACTAGCTTAGCAAGATGCTTCTTTGTTACTTTCACTCCAACTTAGGTACTTTTCACCTCTTTCACCCTAAACTGGGCGAAAGCATTAAACTTGCTACAATATGGTGAATATTACCTTGGCAAACACCTTCATACTCTTTCTTTCTGTTGGTCCGACTTTTATACACACCCTGTGAAGAATGAGCATAAAACTCTGATAACACTTATACGGGATAAATCCCACTCACTTTAGGATCTAGCTGGTTATCCAAGGTGTGAGTTACAGAGTCGGGTCGAATGTCAATTCACTCTTTTCCGCTTCTGGAATAGTTTTCAATATGGACTGTCTGTTACCTTACAACGGGCTCAATGAACTTGTTCAGTAATGTTCGGTAGTTGTCACTTGTTGACAATCAGATTTAAAATTAATTCTTTGATCTAGCTCTTATGGGTCAGCAGATTTAAATAAAAGACAAATTTAAAAGAAAATAAAAATGGATCATTTCACGGTAAAACAAAGAGGGTAGGGTAAGGCAAAAAGAGAAGTTTATCAAACTTAACTGTAAAACCAAAACTACCAATTTTATTTATACTATCGGCTTCACAACAGAACAAATCAAAGAAGAAAGTGTCCAGCTTTCTAAGATCACTTTCTACTAAGAGCATAAGGCAGAGATGGAACAGATCTAACAGAAAATTATAAACCGAAGGGAAGTCGGTTAAAATTGATATCTTTCACCGGTAGCCTAGCTCGCACAGTGAGGACAGAGCAATTAGAACAGACCTGAACCTTAAATCTGTAATTTTCCCTAGCATACAATAGAACAAATGAAGCCTAACAACATATTTAATCTTGATAACACAGATTCACAACATATATTTAATAAACTTTAAAGAAACGGATAACAAAAGAAGATGAACTTATCACAATCTGCAAAATATTAGGCTCCTGGCCATGCTATCACAGAAAACAAAAGCACATCAACTCCAAGTCCAGAAATAAAGTATTTAACAAAATTTGCAAGAAATTGCTTCAATAGCCTTTTATTTCTAAGTTTTCGCCTCCTGCGATTACATTGAGAAGAAGTATTTATAGACTCAGGACAGACCCTGATCTTTTTAGAAATATCTTCTTCTCAAACCGTAAATCTTATCATCTTAAACCCTAGGACCCGGGTTTTACAATATAAAGCCATTTAAAACAAAGTCTTGATAAAACTTAACCATTCTCGCAACTCAGTGCAGTCACTTGCCATAAATGGAGAAGATAGAATTCGAATGCCACTTGCATTCACCCGCAACTGTGAATAAATGTCCTCATTAATTCCCTCGGGTAATTTGGATGAGTCACCACTTCTCTGACATTTCATCTCCGCAGAGCCATCCCTGAGTTGAAAATGTCTGCAAGCTATTAATTCTGCCATAAATTTTCATTAAATGCATCCATCGGCAAATTCCGGTAACTGTGTGTAGATATTTTCATTTTTCGGCCAATTCCCGACATACTCCATTAAATGGGCAGCTGCTTAGTCACCGTAAAGTCTCTTTGCGGCCAGATCTGTAAAAATTGGATGAAACAGCAATTTTCGGCATCTTTCCTTTCAATATGGCTGTCTTTGATTAATTTGCACTCAACTTTGTCTTTATGGCCATTTCTCCGTTATCATGTAAGTGCCAGATGGCTTCCTGCATGAAAGAACAAAAGATGGATTAGTATTTTAAAAATATTAAATCAAAACTTTAATTATTAAATCAGATTAAAACCCTAAAGTTCACTTGCATGTCGGCCTTATTTATCTGATACGTGGCTTGTAGTGTCTTGACACGTGTCGCAAAATCGTGACACGTGTCCATTTCCAACTATTTCCATTTCGGGCTCTTTTCTGCCAAGGTCGCGAAAATGCGACATGTCACGATTTCGTGACATGTCACGAAATCACCCCCCGACATGTCCATCGCGACTTTCCCTGGCATCGTGCAACTTTTCGCTCCACAGACCGCGAAAACGTGACATGTCGCGATTTCGCGACATGTCACGAAATCGTGACCTTTCCTGCCCTTGGCACTTTCTTTTCTCTTCTTGTCGTGATTGCGACATCGTGAAAATGCAACATCGCGATTTCGTGACATGCACCTTGCCTTAGCCATTTTTCTGTCTTGCCAGCCGTGAAACCGTGACATGTCGCGATTTCACGACATGTCATGAAATCGTGACATGTCACATTTCTCACCATACTGTCATGATTTCACGACATGTCGTGCCACCATGTCACGATTTTGTGACATGTCGCAAATCGTGACATCCCCCTTCCTTGGTTGCCTTCGCATTGCGTCCTTTTGCGCTCCGAAATCGCGACGTCACGATTTCGCGACACCTTTCCTTCCCCCTCCCCTCGATTTCCAACGTCGTGATTTCGCGACAATTTTATCCTTATTTTTAATTTCCTTCGCTTCTTGTTCCCTTTCTCCTTCTCCTTTCTTCCTCTCATCGCGATTTCGTGACTGTCCAACCCATCCATTCGTACCCTTTGCCTTCTCTTTCTTCCAAACTGTCGTGATTTCACGACGTCGTGATTTCGCGACCTTTCTTCCTTTCCTTTCTCTTTTTCCATTTCCACGTCACGAAATCACTCTATTTCTCTTCCCTTTCTCCTCAATTTCATGACATGTCACGAAATCGCGACCATTTCATGCCTTAGTCAATTTTTTCCTCCTCACCAAAATGCGACATGTCGCGATTTCGCGACATTCCAAATCTTTTCCTTCTCTTCCTTTCTCCGATTTTGTGACATGTCACGATTTCGCGACGTTCCGTACAATCTTGCTTTCTCTCTCCTAACCGATAGCGATTTCGTGACATTTCCAAAAATGGAAGTGTCGCGATATCGTGACATTTCAAAAATGGAAGTGTCGCGATTTCGCTACGTTTTTCTGACTTAGCCGATTTTCTTGAAACCTGTCGCGATTTCGTGACATTTCCATAAATGGAAGTGTCGCGATTTCGTGACTTTGCCAAAAATGGAAAGTTTTGATTTTCAATGAATTTATCTATCTGTTTTCTGCATTTTTTTCATACCGGTGTAAGATTTTCTTTATCCATGAATGATTCTAGCATGTAAAAAGTGAAGTCTGAGATAACAAAGCCAGAATGCAAGAATACTTGGATACTTTGACACAAGCAAAACTTGAAGAAGAAAGAGGCAAGTAAAAATTTGGAATTAAAACCTGAAAATCATCAAGAGGGTCCCTACTGCAAAAATGAAAGCTCAAAATTTTCAAAGGATGGAAATTCATTTTTCAGTGGGGGTGTGTTGCTTCTCAACAAATGGCGATATCTACGGGTAAAATAGTAGCATTATTTTAGAACCCAGGACTCTAGTTTCAAAACAACATAGACCATGTATCTTGCCTTGCCATAGATATTCTTCAAAATAAATTGACTACTAACTGATAGTTGTTAAAATTTCCCAAGGACATACTAGGTTGAATTATTTAAGGAAGATTTCTGATGTGCAATTACAAGCGTATAAAACTTTCTTCAAGAATGACTGGATCGAATGTTGAACTCTGGATTGATCAGCTTTTCTAGATTGTAAAAAGGGGAAACCGAGTAGAGCTCTGTTTACTAGTTTAGCCTTTTACAGCCCCGACAGAGTTACCCTTTAGATTTACACGACCCAAATTTACAACTGTAAGGTAGAATCTACAACTTGGTAGAAGAAAAACATCTTTTGAAGTCTTGGTTGCCTCTTTCATTATATAACTCTTTTTCTTTTTTCTTTTTATCTTTTTTTTTTTATATATATATATTGGAAATAACAGAGTGCCAATTCTATGGTGTCTTGTTCAACTTTCATCTCTTTCTTTTGAAATACATCAACATCTGAAAAGCCTTAGAAAGAATAACAATTTTCTTTTAATATTTCATCAATCCGGAACTGCTTCAGCCTAGGCACTGATAGCCTCTGTGGATACTCAAATAATTACATGAATCATAGTCCCCTCTTATAACCAACTTTTCTTGGATTCCCTAGGAGTTTCTCCAACCAAACAACATAGCAGTTTCTTTATAATTAAAACAACTGTGGCAAGCAAGACACAAAATCCAATCATCCTTCCACTATTGTTCTGACTAAAAAAATAGTTCCACTATTCAGTTCAAACAGACTATCTCACAATTATGATAATGAACACTGGATTCTGGACTCAGAATAAAAACAATTTTTAGAAGGCTAATTTTTCATTGATGCTCAGGCAAAGGTTAAAGAACAGAATTTTAAAAGCTAAAGAACTTTGTACAGACTTCCAAGGATAGACACGGGCCTTCAAGAACAAAATAAAATAAAACTGCATAGACTTTAAAATAAAACAAAAACAAAATAAAACGTACAGACATCAAAGGAAATAAAATAAAACAAGACTACAGAGCTATTTACAAAGGAAATAAACTGCACAGACCTTAAATAAAAATAAAATACAGAACTTTAAAATAAAACAACACTACAAACATCAAAAGAAATAGAATACATAAATGTACGACACAAAGGAAATAAAACTGCAGGATTATTTACAAAGGAAATAAAATACAGCTATACGAGACAAAAGAAATAAAACAAAACAAAAGAACACTGCACAGACATTTAGAATTAAACTAAAGCAAATAAACTAAAAATTGTACAGGCATTTAGAAGTAAACTAAAATAAAATAAAACTAAAACAACTAAAATAAATAAACTAAAAACTGCAGAGCTATTTACAATGTATACACATGTTACAACTTCTTTGTGACTCATTCAAATGATACATTGGATGGAACAGCCGAGAAATAATGTTTTAAGTATTGACCATTAACAGGGAGGTCCAGAAAATTACCATCAAGGTCTTGTAAACGAAATGCATTGTTACCCAGAATCTCAGCAATCTGGTACGGGCCTATCCACTAGTGGTTGCAACTTTGTATGCTTACCCTTCTTCTCATGGGCCTTGTCCCATAGAAGCACCAAGTCTGCCAGTCTGAAAGCTTTCACTTTGGCCCTCTTGTCAAACCAGCGCTTGACGGTTTCTTGGTGCCGACTGAAGTGTTCCAGGGCTTGGAGTCTTTCATCCTGCAAGTTAGTTAGATCTAAAACACGGGCTTCTGCATCTGCTTGATCCTCAAAATAGTCTAAGACAAATTGGTAAGTAGGTAATTTCAGAGAGATGGGAACAATTGGCTGGGTACCATACAACAAAGCAAAAGGGGAAGTTTTAAGAGCCACTTTATATTTTATCCGGTCAGCCCAAAGTGCATATTTCAATAATGTATGCCATTGCCTGGGTTTGTCTGCTGTAGATTTCTTAATGGCATTCATTAAATTCTTGTTTGTGGACTCAGCCAGTCCATTGCCTTGGGGATAATAGTTGGATGAGAATCGATAACTATCCCCATCTGGTATGCCCATTCTGCAAACTCCAATGATTGGAAGGCTGGTCCATTATCACACACCAAATTCAGAGGAACCCCAAACCTAGTTATGACATTTGACTCTAGAAATTCAATCACTTCATGAGTTGTACTTCTTGTGGTGGCTGCTGCTTCGACCCATCTTGTGCAGTAATCAGTAGCTGTTAGAACATACTTATGCCCTACTGAAGAATTTGGATTAATCACTCCCACAAAATCAAGTCCCCATTGCATGAAAGGTTTATTTATTACAACAGGTTGCAATGGTAGAGCCCGGTTGGCCTCTTTGGCTGCAAAAGTTTGGCACTGATGGCAGGTTCTCACATGTTGATGGGCATCTTTAAATAGTGTAGGCCAATAATAGCCTGCTCTCAATATTTTATGCGTAGTAGCAGATCCTGATGAATGCCCTGCCCCTAACTTTTCATGAAAATTGGACATGACTTCATTGACTTCACTCCGAGAAATGCATCTCAAGAAAATGCCAGCATAATTCTCTCTGTACAAATTACCTGCTTTGAGGAGATAATGAGCAGCTTTCAGTTTTAATGCTCTCCTTTGGGTTCTGTTCAAGTGAGGTGGGCAAACTCCAAATTGTAGCAGATGAATGATATCTCCATACCAGTCATCAGATTCAGAATTTAACTGATTAACTTCTTCCCGTACAGGTACTTCGGCAATGTGTCGGGACAAACCAAGTCCTCTGATCAATTTAGCAGGCCGAATCTCTAAGTCATACTCTTGCAGCCTTGTAACCCAATTACCCCTCAGTTCACCCAACTCATTCTGACTTAGTAGGTATTTAACAGCTGGGTCTGGAACTATAGCATGAATTCTGCTTCTTAGTATGTAGTGCCTGAACTGCTTAACTGCTCTCACCAAGGCATAAGCTTGTTTGTCTAAACGAGAATATTTCAGCTCAGCCCCTTTTAAATTGGTACTCTTGAAAGCAATTGGATGTTCTCCGGTTTCCCTCCGTTGGGTCGAAACTGCAGCAAGTGTATGTTCAGAAGAAAAGGTGTACGAGTAAAAATCTGCACTGAAATCTGGGCTTACCGAAACTGGTGCTTGTTTGATGGCTGTCTTGATTTCTTGGAAGGTTGTTTTAGCTTCTGTGGTCCAGACAATCTGAGCAGTTTGCTTTAGCATGTCATTCATTGGCTTGACTATCTCTGCAAAGCCGGAGATGAACTTCTTGACAAAGTTAATTTTTCCAAAGAAGGACCTCAACTCTTTCTTGGAGTTGGGAAATGGTATGCCGGATATGGCTTCAACTCTGCCCGGATCCATGGAAATGCCATCTTTTGTGACCAAGTGCCCAAGGAGCTTTCCTTCGTTACACCAAAAATGCACTTCTTCGGATTCAAAGAAATGCCAAACTCCCTGCATTTGTTAAACACAGACTCCAAGTGTTTTACATGGTCAAACCGAGATTTAGAGAAGACTGTTAAATCATCCATGTAAACAACAATGCATTTACCCATAAGGCCCTTGAAAGCATGATCCATTGCTCGTTGAAATGTAGCTCCGGCATTTATTAATCCAAATGGCATCCTCTTGTAAGCAAAAGTTCCCCACTTAGTTGTGAAAGCAGTTTTCATTCTGTCTTCCTTCTCAACCAATATCTGATTATACCCTGAGAAACCATCCAGGAAAGACATCATCTCCGAACCATTGACAATCTGTAACACCTCATCCATAGAAGGCAGAGGATAATTATCTTTCTCAGATGCCTTGTTTAAATTTCTAAAATCCACACACAGGCGGATCTCTCCATTTTTCTTTCTGACTGGCACCAGATTGGCCACCCAAGTAGAATGCCTGATGGGAAAAATAATGGCGGCACTCAATAGTTTTTCTACCTCTTTCTGGATGAGGGGCTCTAACAGAGCATTGACATGCCTCTGTTTTTGCCGGAAAGGTTTGCAGAATTCTTTTAAAGGTATAATGTGAGTGTAAACTTTAGGATCAAATACCTTTAAGTCTTTGTATGACCAGGCCATAACATCCTTGGACCTGTGAAGAAAATCAATCATACTTCTTTTTATTTCTGGATCACAGTTCTTAGCCAACTTGATGTGCCTGGGATCTTCTCCAGTCCCTATGTTCAGGTTTTCAGTCTCACTGTCTGTGGCACCCACATAATCCTCAGAATTCACCTTTTGCTTGATTTTGTCAACATCAAAGAGCCGCTCCAGCTCCACCATCCCTTTTGGAATTCTGTTGTCTTTCAACCTCATTATTCCCCTGTCATCATCTAACTGCTCCAGCAGAGTATCCCTTTGGCCCTCATCGATTATAGCATTTTCAAATGTGTTAGTACTCTGCAAAAAGTTTACAATCTGTTGATCATCAGAGAAAACCTAAAAATTATCTATATTATTTGGGATTGAAGGACAAGGGACTAACTCAATTGAAAACTTGTTCCATTTAAATTCTTCCAATGGTTTTAAACTTGCAGCTGAAGAAGCCAAGACATCTGCATGTGAATTCTGCTCTCTGGGTATGTGTGTCAGATTAAAAGCATCAAAGTCTTCTACAAGATCCCAAGCCCGATGTTTGTATCCTTTTAAATAAGATGCTTTACACTGGAATTTACCCTTGACTTGATTTGCCACCAATTCTGAATCAGTAAAAACTTGAATATTTCTTGCTCCTTTGTCCAAAGCAAATTTCAAACCTAATACAGAGCTTCATACTCTGCTAAATTATTTGTACAAGGGAACTGTAGGCGGTAAGACATAAAATATGTTTGACTTTCGAGCCCTTTAAGGACTGCCCCTGTTCCAGAACCCTGTTTAGATCTAGCCCCATCCACATGAAGTGTCCAGACTTCATTACTATGAACAGGATGGGCTTTATTAAACTTGTTATTTTGCCCAGTTGTTAAATTGTAGACTCCAATATCTACCTCTGCAATATTTACAGTCTCATTCTCTGCATTGTATTTCGTAATTGTATGCTTGTACACGGGTTCTCTTTCAACCCGTAATTGATTTGCCACTCCTTTCCATGGCAACCACATGTGTGAAAAATCTGTTGCCAAGTATCCGTTCGAGAGATCTCGACCAATCCCTACTCAAAAGCATCCCGTACCCCACGGGGATATCCACAACCTGAATTTCAATTTTATGTTGAGCCCTTGGCTCAGATGCTAATTGGATATGAATATTTTGAAGCTCTCCAACTACTTTAACCTCTGATTTGTCTAATTGGACAACTCTCCTTTCAGACTTCATTGGGGTCAGACCCAACCTGCTGACAAATGGCCAAAGGCATAACATTAGCAGATGCACCTGAATCTACCAAACAATTGTGTAAGTTCTTCCCAAAAATACGGACAGTCAGTAAAAAGGGGGGAACTTCAGTTTTCTCTTTGTACATGGCTAGATTGGCATTTGCTATTTTCTTCCCTTTGTCCAAAGGTTTTGTAGTATGCCCAGAGTATGTTTTTATCAGGTTGTCTCTCTGCTCTGAAATCTGTGCCAACTCATGTAGAGTAATGTTGGCCTTAATATTTTTCATATCCTCCACTATGTTATATCCTTTATTAAGTGGAGGGACAAAAGCATCTGGTCCTCTCAAATTCCCTCCCTTTGGTGGAGATGGATTATTGCTTGGAGAGGGGTCTGGAGGAACATTGTGAGAGTTGTCCGGAGGGGTTGATGTAGTATTAGGCTCCGGATTCCTGTTTCTCAGGTTGTAGTTATCTCTTCTGTACTTTTGGAAAGCCTGCACCTCATCCATAGGCATTTCAACTACATTCTCAGATTCATCCGGGAAAGTGAAAGAATCCAGGACCATAGCTGCACTGTGGCCGGATGAACTTGGGCCATCAGCAGTTCTTTGATTTTCTGGAGAGATCAAATCCCCAGACAAAGCTTCAAATGCATTACAAAATTCCAGACAATCCAACTCCCCATGCTGAGAAGTGGCATGTATTCTGCACCAGTTAGGCAGAGCTAAATCGCAAATATTCACATCATGGCCTTTACCCTTGTAATCTTTATTAGGTTCATACGGGGGCCGGTTGAATCTGTTCGGTTGATATGAATACCTGTTGGAGTTGTCCCCAGTAGAAACTTGCCTTTTAAAACTCAAAAAATCATTGGCCAGCTTTTGAACTATCTTTGAGACTTCTTCAACTCTTGCATTGTCAGCCTCTTTGCATGGGTTCTGTACATTCTCAACGGGTGCTACAACCAATGGATTTGCTGATGGTAGAGTCTGACAAACTGGCAGCATCATCTGATGTGGAATGGGATTGAACACAAGGGCAGCTTGTGTAACCAGAGGAACTTGCTTGAGCATTTAAAGGTTGGGGTCCCAACTGTCTTTCCAGAATCAAAGCTTCTTTATAAGCTTCTGTCAAATTAGTAACGAGTGGGATCTCTCTTCAAGAAGACAGAGGTCATTGGATCCAGAGAGTTTCTAAAAATCTCTAATGCCAGGTCAGCATTCGGTACATAATACCCAGTAAGTCTACCATAAGCTTTCTAGAATCTAACATTATAAGATCTGATAGATTCACTTAATTCTCTTTTGATACCAGAAAACTGCTGGTACAATATACTAGGATCTATCACTTCACCGAACTATGACACAAAAACTTTTTCTAAGTCATTCCAGCTGGTGACAGAATCATTAGTGAGGTTTAGAAACCAGTCATAAGCTCCCTCCTGGAGAGTGAACGGGAACAATCTGCAGGCAACATCCTCATGTTGTACATTTAATAATTTCAAAGCATTCTTGAATGCAACCAAATGTTCTTCTACAGTTCTTGTCCCATCATGTTTATATCTGGGGAGATATCTTTTCGGATTTACAGGCGAGGTCATGGGCTATACCCGAAATATTCAAAGCGATGGAGCCCAACCAATTTGCCATTACTACTTGGCTGACGGTGATATTCTGAGTTGTGGTTGGGGTAACTATCAGTGGTGATAAAACTATTTCAGACAGAGACTTGGCCCTTATGAGGCTACTTCTTCTCGGAGTTTCTAATTCAGGGACAAGGAGCTCTCCGGCTCTGGGGTGGGACCTTGTTACCCTGTATGTAGAATCCGGCTTTTCACAAGCACTTACAAACTTACAATCCTTAACAGAGTACTGAACTTGAGGTCTTCTTCTCTGGCAATTTTAAAATATTGTATTGACAACTTACAATACTGACCGGAGTTCACTAGGCCCTCCTTCTAGCGCCATTTTTAAATGTTGGTCCGACTTTTATACACACCCTGTGAAGAATGAGCATAAAACTCTGATAACACTTATACGGGATAAATCCCACTCACTTTAGGATCTAGCTGGTTATCCAAGGTGTGAGTTATAGAGTCGGGTCGAATGTCAATTCACTCTTTTTCGCTTCTGGAATAGTTTTCAATATGGACTGTCTGTTACCTTACAACGGGCTCAATGAACTTGTTCAGTAATGTTCAAAAGTTGTCACTTGTTGACAATCAGATTTAAAATTAATTCTTTGATCTAGCTCTTATGGGTCAGTAGATTTAAATAAAAGACAAATTTAAAAGAAAATAAAAATGGATCATTTCACGGTAAAACAAAGAGGGTAGGGTAAGGCAAAAAGAGAAGTTTATCAAACTTAACTGTAAAACAAAACTACCAATTTTATTTATACTATCAGCTTCACAACAGAACAAATCAAAGAAGAAAGTGTCCAGCTTTCTAAGATCACTTTCTACTAAGAGCATAAGGCAGAGATGGAACAGATCTAACAGAAAATTATAAACCGAAGGGAAGTCGGTTAAAATTGATATCTTTCACCGACGACCTAGCTCGCACAGTGAGGACAGAGCAATTAGAACAGACCTGAACCTTAAATCTGTAATTTTCCCTAGCATACAATAGAACAAATGAAGCCTAACAACATATTTAATCTTGATAACACAGATTCACAACATATATTTAATAAACTTTAAAGAAACGGATAACAAAAGAAGATGAACTTATCACAATCTGCAAAAGATTAGGCTCCTGGCCATGCTATCACAGAAAACAAAAGCACATCAACTCCAAGTCCAGAAATAAAGTATTTAACAATATTTGCAAGAAATTGCTTCAATAGCCTTTTATTTCTAAGTTTTCGCCTCCTGCGATTACATTGAGAAGAAGTATTTATAGACTCAGGACAGACCCTGATCTTTTTAGAAATATCTTCTTCTCAAACCGTAAATCTTATCATCTTAAACCCTAGGACCCGGGTTTTACAATATAAAGCCATTTAAAACAAAGTCTGGATAAAACTTAACCATTCTGCAACTCAGTGCAGTCACTTGCCATAAATGGAGAAGATAGAATTCGAATGCCACTTGCATTCACCCGTAACTGTGAATAAATGCCCTCATTAATTCCCTCGGGTAATTTGGATGAGTCACCACTTCTCTGACATTTCATCTCCGTAGAGCCATCCCTGAGTTGAAAATGTCTGCAAGCTATTAATTCTGCCATAAATTTTCATTAAATGCATCCATCGGCAAATTTCGGTAATGGTGTGCAGATATTTTCATTTTTCGGCCAATTCTCGACATACTCCATTAAATGGGCAGCTGCTTAGTCACCGTAAAGTCTCTTTGCGGCCAGATCTATAAAAATTGGATGAAACAACAATTTTCGGCATCTTTCCTTTCAATATGGCTGTCTTTGATTAATTTGCACTTAACTTTGTCTTTATGGCCATTTCTCCGTTATCATGTAAGTGCCAGATGGCTTCCTGCATGAAAGAACAAAAGATGGATTAGTATTTTAAAAATATTAAATCAAAACTTTAATTATTAAATCAGATTAAAACCCTAATGTTCACTTGCATGTCGGCTCTATTTATCTGATACGTGGCTTGCTTTGTCTTGACACGTGTCGCAAAATCGTGACACGTGTCCATTTCCAGCTGTTTCCATTTTCGGGCTCTTTTCTGCCAAGGTCGCGAAAATGCGACATGTCGCGATTTCGTGACATGTCACGAAATCGTGACCTCTTCCTTGTCACTATCGTGAAAACGCGACATGTCACGAAATCGCGACCTTTCTTGGCATCGTGCAACTTTTCGCTCCATAGACCGCGAAAACACGACATGTCACGAAATCGTGACCTTTCCTGCCCTTGGTGCTTTCTTTTCTCTTCTTATCCATTTCCACTCACCTTGCCTTAGCCTTTTCTCTTCCATGTCATTCGACATGTCACGAAATCACGACATCCCCTTCCTTGCTTCCTTCTACTTGTCGCATTTCCTCCACGATTTCCTGACACCTTTCTTCCCTTATTCTGATCCTCGATTCACGATTATGCCTTTTCCTTTTTTTCGTCTTCTTTCTTTCCATTTCACCTTAATTTCCTCTTTTTTTTCAATGTCACGATTTCACTTTCATCCTTAGCATCTTTTCACTCTACAAATGCGACATGTCACGATTTCACGACATGTCACAAATCCCCTTTTGTCCTTTCTTCCTTTCCTCGCAACATGTCACGATTTCCATGACGTTCGTACATCTGCTTTCTCTCTCCAAACCGATAGCGATTTCGTGACATTTCCAAAAATGGAAAGTGTCGCGATATCGTGACATTTTCAAAAATGGAAGTGTCGCGATTTCGCTACGTTTTTCTGACTTAGCCGATTTTCTTGAAACCTGTCGCGATTTCGCGACATTTCCATAAATGGAAGTGTCGCGATTTCGTGACTTTGCCAAAAATGGAAAGTTTTGATTTTCAATGAATTTATCTATCTGTTTTCTGCATTTTTTTCATACCGGTGTAAGATTTTCTTTATCCATGAATGATTCTAGCATGTAAAAAGTGAAGTCTGAGATAACAAAGCCAGAATGCAAGAATACTTGGATACTTTGACACAGGCAAAACTTGAAGAAGAAAGAGGCAAGTAAAAATTTGGAATTAAAACCTGAAAATCATCAAGAGGGTCCCTACTTGCAAAAATGAAAGCTCAAAGTTTTCAAAGGATGGAAATTCATTTTTCAGTGGGGGTGTGTTGCTTCTCAACAAATGGCGATATCTCCGGGTAAAATAGTAGCATTATTTTAGAACCCAGGACTCTAGTTTCAAAACAACATAGACCATGTATCTTGCCTTGCCACAGATATTCTTCAAAATAAATTGACTACTAACTGATAGTTGTTAAAATTTCCCAAGGACATACTAGGCTGAATCATTTAAGGAAGATTTCTGATGTGCAATTACAAGCGTATAAAACTTTCTTCAAGAATGACTGGATCGAATGTTGAACTCTGGATTGATCAGCTTTTCTAGATTGTAAAAAGGGGAAACCGAGTAGAGCTCTGTTTACTAGTTTAGCCTTTTACAGCCCTGACAGAGTTACCCTTTAGATTTACACGACCCAAATTTACAACTGTAAGGTAGAATCTACAACTTGGTAGAAGAAAAACATCTTTTGAAGTCTTGGCTGCCTCTTTCATTATATAACTCTTTTTTTTTTCTTTTTATCTCTTTTTTTTATATATATATATTGGAAATAACAGAGTGCCAATTCTATGCTGTCTTGCTCAACTTTCATCTCTTTCTTTTGAAATACATCAACATCTGAAAAGCCTTAGAAAGAATAACAATTTTCTTTTAATATTTCATCAATCTAGAACTGCTTCAGCCTAGGCACTGATAGCCTCTATGGATACTCAAATAATTACATGAATCATAGTCCCCTCTTATAACCAACTTTTCTTGGATTCCCTAGGAGTTTCTCCAGCCAAACAGCATAGCAGTTTCTTTATAATTAAAACAACACAAAATCCAATCATCCTTCCACTGTTGTTCTGAATAAAAAAATAGTTCCACTATTCAGTTCAAACAGACTATCTCACAATTATGATAATGAACACTGGATTCGGGACTCAGAATAAAACAATTTTTAGAAGGCTGACTTTTTCATTGATGCTCAGGCAAAGGTTAAAAACAGAATTTTAAAAGCTAAAGAACTTTGTACAGACTTCCAAGGATAGACACAGGCCTTTAAGAACAAAATAAAAATAAAATTGTACAGACTTTAAAATAAAAAAAACTATAGGCATCAAAGGAAATAAAATAAAATAAGACTGCAGAGCTATTTACAAAGGAAATAAACTACACCTTAAATAAAAATAAAATACAACTTTAAAATAAAACAACACACCAAAAAAGAAACAAAGCGAAATAGTTATTACAAAATAAAATACATGACAACAAAAAAAATAAAACAAAACAAAAGAACACTGCACAGACATTTAGAATTAAACTAAACAAAAAAAAAAAACTAAACATTTAAATTAAACTAAAATAAAATAAAACTAAAACAACTAAAATAAATAAACTAAAAACTGTAGAGTTATTTACAATGTATACACATGTTACAACTTCTTTGTGACTCATTCAAATGATACATTGGATGGAACAACCGAGAAATAATGTTTTAAGTATTGACCATTAACAGGGAGGTCCAAAAAATTACCATCAAGGTCTTGTAAACGAAATGCATTATTACCCAAAATCTCAGCAATCTGGTACGGGCCTATCCACAGTGGCTGCAACTTTGTATGCTTACCCTTCTTCTCATGGGCCTTGTCCCATAGAAGCACCAAGTCTGCCAGTCTGAAAGCTTTCACTTTGGCCCTCTTGTCAAACCAGCGCTTGACGGTTTCTTGGTGCCGACTGAAGTGTTCCAGGGCTTGGAGTCTTTCATCCTGCAAGTTAGTTAGATCTAAAACACGGGCTTCTGCATCAGCTTGATCCTCAAAATAGTCTAAGACAAATTGGTAAGTAGGTAATTTCAGAGAGATGGGAACAATTGGTTGGGTACCATACAGCAAAGCAAAAGGGGAAGTTTTAAGAGCCACTTTATATTTTATCCGGTCAGCCCAAAGTGCATATTTCAATAATGTATGCCACTTGCACGGGTTTGTCTGCTGTAGATTTCTTAATGGCATTCATTAAATTCTTGTTTGTGGACTCAACCAGTCCATTGCCTTGGGGATAATAGTTGGATGAAAATCGGATAACTATCCCCATCTGGTATGCCCATTCTGCAAACTCCAATGATTGGAAGGCTGGTCCATTATCACACACCAAATTCAGAGGAACCCCAAACCTAGTTATGACATTTGACTCTAGAAATTCAATCACTTCATGAGCTGTACTTCTTGTGGTGGTTGTTGCTTCGACCCATCTTGTGCAATAATCAGTAGCTGTTAGAACATACTTATGCCCTGCTGAAGAATTTGGATTAATCACTCCCACAAAATCAAGTCCCCATTGCATGAAAGGTTTATTTATTACAACAGGTTGCAATGGTAGAGCCCGGTTGGCCTCTTTGGCTGCAAAAGTTTGGCACTGATGGCAGGTTCTCACATGCTGATGGGCATCTTTAAATAGTGTAGGCCAGTAATAGCCTGCTCTCAATATTTTATGCACAGTAGCAGATCTCGATGAATGCCCTGCCCCTAACTTTTCATGAAAACTGGACATGACTTCATTGACTTCACTCCGAGAAATGCATCTCAAGAAAATGCCAGCATAATTCTCTCTGTACAAATTACCGCTTTGAGGAGATAATGAGCAGCTTTCAGTTTTAATGCTCTCCTTTGGGTTCTATTCAAGTGAGGCGGGCAAACTCCAAATTGCAGCGAGATGAATAATATCTCCATACCAGTCATCAGATTCAGAATTTAACTGATTAACTTCTTCCCGTACAGGTACTTCGGCAATGTGTCGGGACAAACCAAGTCCTCTGATCAATTTAGCAGGCCGAATCTCTAAGTCATACTCTTGCAGCCTTGTAACCCAATTACCCCTCAGTTCACCCAACTCATTCTGACTTAGAAGGTATTTAACAGCTGGGTCTGGAACTATAGCATGAATTCTGCTTCTTAGTATGTAGTGCCTGAACTGCTTAACTGCTCTCACCAAGGCATAAGCTTGTTTGTCTAAACGAGAATATTTCAGCTCAGCCCCTTTTAAATTGGTACTCTTGAAAGCAATTGGATGTTCTCCGGTTTCCCTCCGTTGGGTCGGAAGCTGCAGCAAGTGTGTGTTCAGAAGAAAAGGTGTACAGATAAAAATCTGCATTGAAATCTGGGCTTACCAGAACTGGTGCTTGTTTGATGGCTGTCTTGATTTCTTGGAAGGTTGTTTTAGCTTCTGTGGTCCAGACAATCTGAGCAGTTTGCTTTAGCATGTCATTCATTGGCTTGACTATCTCTGCAAAGCCGGAGATGAACTTCCTGACAAAGTTAATTTTTCCAAAGAAGGACCTCAACTCTTTCTTGGAGTTGGGAAATGGTATGCCGGATATGGCTTCAACTCTACCCGGATCCATGGAAATGCCATCTTTTGTGACCAAGTGCCCAAGGAGCTTTCCTTCTGTTACACCAAAAATGCACTTCTTCGGATTCAAAGAAATGCCAAACTCCCTGCATTTGTTAAACACAGACTCCAAGTGTTTTACATGGTCAAACCGAGATTTAGAGAAGACTGTTAAATCATCCATGTAAACAACAATGCATTTACCCATAAGGCCCTTGAAGGCATGATCCATTGCTCGTTGAAATGTAGCTCCGACATTTATTAATCCAAATGGCATCCTCTTGTAAGCAAAAGTTCCCCACTTAGTTGTGAAAGCAGTTTTCATTCTGTCTTCCTTCTCAACCAATATCTGATTATACCCTGAGAAACCATCCAGGAAAGACATCATCTCCGAACCATTGACAATCTGTAACACCTCATCCATAGAAGGCAGCGGATAATTATCTTTCTCAGATGCCTTGTTTAAATTTCTAAAATCCACACACAGGCGGATCTCTCCATTTTTCTTTCTGACTGGCACCAGATTGGCCACCCAAGTAGAATGCCTGATGGGAAAAATAATGGCGGCACTCAATAGTTTTTCTACCTCTTTCTGGATGAGGGGCTCTAACAGAGCATTGACATGCCTCTGTTTTTGCCGGAAAGGTTTGCAGAATTCTTTTAAAGGTATAATGTGAGTGTAAACTTTAGGATCAAATACCTTTAAGTCTTTGTATGACCAGGCCATAACATCCTTGGACCTGTGAAGAAAATCAATCATACTTCTTTTTATCTCTGGATCACAGTTCTTAGCCAACTTGATGTGCCTGGGATCTTCTCCAGTCCCTATGTTCAGGTTTTCAGTCTCACTATCTGTGGCACCCACATAATCCTCAGAATTCACCTTTTGCTTGATTTTGTCAACATCAAAGAGCCGCTCCAACTCCACCATCCCTTTTGGAATTCTGTTGTCTTTCAACCTCATTATTCCCCTGTCATCATCTAACTGCTCCAGCAGAGTATCCCTTTGGCCCTCATCGATTATAGCATTTTCAAATGTGTTAGTACTCTGCAAAAAGTTTACAATCTGTTGATCATCAGAGAAAACCTGAAAATTATCTATATTATTTGGGATTGAAGGACAAGGGACTAACTCAATTGAAAACTTGTTCCATTTAAATTCTTCCAATGGTTTTAAACTTGCGGCTGAAGAAGCCAAGACATCTGCATGTGAATTCTGCTCTCTGGGTATGTGTGTCAGATTAAAAGCATCAAAGTCTTCTACAAGATCCCAAGCCCGATGTTTGTATCCTTTTAAATAAGATGCTTTACACTGGAATTTACCCTTGACTTGATTTGCCACCAATTTTGAATCAGTAAAAACTTGAATATTTCTTGCTCCTTTGTCCAAAGCAAATTTCAAACCTAATACCAGAGCTTCATACTCTGCTAAATTATTTGTACAAGGGAACTGTAGGCGGTAAGACATAAAATATGTCTGACTTTCAGGCCCTTTAAGGACTGCCCCTGTTCCAGAACCCTGTTTAGATCTAGCCCCATCCACATGAAGTGTCCAGACTTCATTACTATGAACAGGATGGGCTTTATTAAACTTGTTATTTTGCCCAGTTGTTAAATTGTAGACTCCAATATCTACCTCCGCAATATTTACAGTCTCATTCTCTGCATTGTATTCCGTAATTGTATGCTTGTACCTGGGTTCTCTTTCAACCCGTAATTGATTTGCCACTCCTTTCCACGGCAACCACATGTGTGAAAAATCTGTTGCCAAGTATCCGTTCAGAGATCTCGACCAATCCCTGCTCAAAAGCATCCCGTACCCCACGGGGATATCCACAACCTGAATTTCAATTTTATGTTGAGCCCTTGGCTCAGATGCTAATTGGATATGAATATTTTGAAGTTCTCCAACAACTTTAACCTCTGATTTGTCTAATTGGACAACTCTCCTTTCAGACTTCATTGGGGTCAGACCCAACTGTTGACAAATGGCCAAAGGCATAACATTAGCAGATGCACCTGAATCTACCAAACAATTGTGTAAGTTCTTCCCAAAAATACGAACAGTCAGTAAAAGGGGGGAACTTCAGTTTTCTCTTTGTACATGGCTAGATTCGCATTTGCTATTTTCTTCCCCTTGTCCAAAGGTTTAGTAGTAGGGCCAGAGTATGTTTTTATCAGGTTGTCTCTCTGCTCTGAAATCTGTGCCAACTCATGAAGAGTAATGTTGGCCTTAATATTTTTCATATCCTCCACTATGTTATATCCTTTATTAAGTGGAGGGACAAAAGCATCTGGTCCTCTCAAATTCCCTCCCTTTGGTGGAGATGGATTATTGCTTGGAGAGGGGTCTGGAGGAACATTGTGAGAGTTGTCCGGAGGGGTTGATGTAGTATTAGGCTTCGGATTCCTGTTTCTCAGGTTGTAGTTATCTCTTCTATACTGCTGGAAAGCCTGCACCTCATCCATAGGCATTTCAACTACATTCTCAGATTCATCCGGGAAAGTGAAAGAATCCAGGACCATAGCTGCACTGTGGCCGGATGAACTTGGGCCATCAGCAGTTCTTTGATTTTTCGGAGAGATCAAATCCCCAGACAAGGCTTCAAATGCATTACAAAATTCCAGACAATCCAACTCCCCATGCTGAGAAGTGGCATGTATTCTGCACCAGTTAGGCAGAGCTAAATCGCAAATATTCACATCATGGCCTTTACCCTTGTAATCTTTATTAGGTTCATACGGGGGCCGGTTGAATCTGTTCGGTTGATATGAATACCTGTTGGAGTTGTCCCCAGTAGAAACTTGCCTTTTAAAACTCAAAAAATCATTGGCCAACTTCTGAACTATCTTTGAGACTTCTTCAACTCTTGCATTGTCAGCCTCTTTGCCTGGGTTTTGTACATTCTCAACAGGTGCTACAACCAATGGATTTGTTGATGGTAGAGTCTGACAAGCTGGCAACATCATCTGATGTGGAATGGGATTGAACACAGGGGCAGCTTGTGCAACCAGAGGAACTTGCTGAGCATTTAAAGGTTGGGGTCCCAACTGTCTTTCTAGAATCAAAGCTTCTTTATAAGCCTCTGTCAAATTAGTAACAATGGGATCTCTCTTCAAGAAGACAGAGGTCATTGGATCCAGAGAGTTTCTAAAAATCTCTAATGCCAAGTCTGCATTCGGTACATAATACCCAGTAAGTCTACCATAAGCTTTCTGGAATCTAACATTATAAGATCTGATAGATTCACTTAATTCTCTTTTGATACCAGAAAACTATTGGTACAATATACTAGGATCTATCACTTCACCGAACTGTGACACAAAAACTTTTTCTAAGTCATTCCAGCTGGTGACAGAATCATTAGTGAGGTTTAGAAACCAGTCATAAGCTCCCTCCTGGAGAGTGAACGGGAACAATCTGCAGGCAACATCCTCATGTTGTACATTTAATAATTTCAAAGCATTCTTGAATGCAACCAAATGTTCTTCTACAGTTCTTGTCCCATCATGTTTATATCTGGGGAGATATCTTTCCGGATTTCTAGGCAGGTCATGGGCTATACCCAAAATATTCAAAGCAGTGGAGCCCAACCAATTTGCCATTACTACTTGGCTGACTGTGATATTCTGAGTTGTGGTTGGGGTAACTATCAGTGGTGATAAAACTATTTCAGACAGAGACTTGGCCCTTCTGAGGCTACTTCTTCTCGGAGTTTCTAATTCAGGGACAAGGAGCTCTCCAGCTCTGGGGTGGGACCTTGTTACCCTGTATGTAGAATCCAACTTTTCACAAGCACTTACAAACTTACAATCCTTAACAGAGTACTGAACTTGAGGTCTTCTTCTTGGGCAATTTTAAAATATTGTACTGACAACTTACAATACTGATCGGAGTTCACTAGGCCCTCCTTCTAGCGCCATTTTTAAATGTTGGTCCGACTTTTATACACACCCTGTGAAGAATGAGCATAAAACTCTGATAACACTTATACGGGATAAATCCCACTCACTTTAGGATCTAGCTGGTTATCCAAGGTGTGAGTTACAGAGTCGGGTCGAATGTCAATTCACTCTTTTTCGCTTCTGGAATAGTTTTCAATATGGACTGTCTGTTACCTTACAACGGGCTCACTGAACTTGTTCAGTAATGTTCAGAAGTTGTCACTTGTTGACAATCAGATTTAAAATTAATTCTTTGATCTAGCTCTTATGGGTCAGCAGATTTAAATAAAAGACAAATTTAAAAGAAAATAAAAATGGATCATTTCACGGTAAAACAAAGAGGGTAGGGTAAGGCAAGAAAGAGAAGTTTATCAAACTTAAGCTGTAAAACAAAACTACCAATTTTATTTATACTATCAACTTCACAACAGAATAAATCAAAGAAGAAAGTATCCAGCTTTCTAAGATCACTTTCTACTAAGAGCATAAGGCGAGAGATGGAACAGATCTAACAGAAAATTATAAACCGAAGGGAAGTCGGTTAAAATTGGTATCTTTCACCGACGACCTAGCTCGCACAGTGAGGACAGAGCAATTAGAACAGACCTGAACCTTAAATCTGTAATTTTCCCTAGCATACAATAGAACAAATGAAGCCCAACAACATATTTAATCTTGATAACACAGATTCACAGCATATATTTAATAAACTTTAAAGAAACGGATAACAAAAGAAGATGAACTTATCACAATCTGCAAAATATTAGGCTCCTGGCCATGCTATCACAGAAAACAAAAGCACATCAACTCCAAGTCCAGAAACAAAGTATTTAACAAAATTTGCAAGAAATTGCTTCAATAGCCTTTTATTTCTAAGTTTTCGCCTCCTGCGATTACATTGAGAAGAAGTATTTATAGACTCAGGACAGACCCTGATCTTTTCAGAAATATCTTCTTCTCAAACCCTAAATCTTATCATCTTAAACCCTAGGACCCGGGTTTTACAATATAAAGCCATTTAAAACAAAGTCTTGATAAAACTTAACCACTCTGCAACTCAGTGCAGTCACTTGCCATAAATGGAGAAGATAGAATTCGAATGCCACTTGCATTCACCCGTAACTGTGAATAAATGCCCTCATTAATTCCCTCGGGTAATTTGGATGAGTCACCACTTCTCTGACATTTCATCTCCGCAGAGCCATCCCTGAGTTGAAAATCTCTGCAAGCTATTAATTCTGCCATAAATTTTCATTAAATGCATCCATCGGCAAATTTCGGTAACAGTGTAGATATTTTCATTTTTCGGCCAATTCCCGACATACTCCATTAAATGGGCAGCTGCTTAGTCACCGTAAAGTCTCTTTGCGGCCAGATCTGTAAAAATTGGATGAAACAGCAATTTTCGGCATCTTTCCTTTCAATATGGCTGTCTTTGATTAATTTGCACTAAGCTTTACCTTTATGGCCATTTCTCCGTTATCATGTAAGTGCCAGATGGCTTCCTGCATGAAAGAACAAAAGATGGATTAGTATTTTAAAAATATTAAATCAAAACTTTAATTATTAAATCAGATTAAAACCCTAATGTTTACTTGCATGTCGGCCTTATTTATCTGATACGTGGCTTGCAGTGTTTTGACACGTGTCGCAAAATCGTGACACGTGTCCATTTCCAACTGTTTCCATTTTCGGGCTCTTTTCTGTCAAGGTCGCGAAAATGCGACATGTCGCGATTTCGCGACATGTCGTGAAATCGCGACACCTTCCCTGTCGCTGCAACGAAAATACGACATGTCGCGATTTTGTGACATGTCACGAAATCGTGACTTTCGCTGGCATCGTGCAACTTTTTGCTCCATAGACCACGAAAACGCGACATGTCGCGATTTCGCGACATGTCACGAAATCGTGACCTTTCCTGCCCTTGGTGCTTTCTTTTCTCTTCTTGTTGCGATTTCGCGACATGCACCTTGCCTTAGCCTTTTTCTATCTTGCCAGCCGCGAAATCGCGACATGTCGTGATTTCCTTCCATCGTGACATGTCGCGAAATCGCGACATCCCCCCTTCCTTGGTTGCCTTCTGCAATTGCGTCACGATTTCGACATCGCGATTTTGTGACACTCTTTCGGTCTTGGGCCCCCTCTGCCAACGTCGTGATTTCGTGACAATTTTATGCCTTAGACCTTTTTTTGAATTTTGCTTCTTCGCTTCTTGCAGCTTTCCCTTTGCTTACCTTAGGCTTCGCTTTGGACTGTTTGTGACATCGCAAAATCACGACGTCGCGATTTCGCGACCCTTTTAAGCCTTGCGTGCTTTCTTCCAAACTGTCACGATTTCGCGACATCCATGACTCCATTTCGTGACCTTTCTTCATTTCTCGAATTTGTCACGATTTCGCTGACTTTCTTGCCTTCTTCCACCCACACTTACTTCTCCTTCTCCTTTGTCCTTTGCTTCCTTTGCCTCCTGCAGCCGCGATTATGCAACATGTCACGATTTCGCGACATGTCGCGAAATCACGACGTTCCGTACAATCTGGCTTTCTCTCTCCAAAACTGTAGCGATTTCACGACATTTCCAAAAATGGAAAGTGTCGCGATATCGCGACATTTCCAAAAATGGAAGTGTCGCGATTTCGCTACGTTTTTCTGACTTAGCCGATTTTCTTGAAACCTGTCGCGATTTCGCGACATTTCCATAAATGGAAGTGTCGCGATTTCGTGACTTTGCCAAAAATGGAAAGTTTTGATTTTCAATGAATTTATCTGTCTGTTTTCTCGCATTTTTTTCATACCGGTGTAAGATTTTCTTTATCCATGAATGATTCTAGCATGTAAAAAGTGAAGTCTGAGATAACAAAGCCAGAATGCAAGAATACTTGGATACTTTGACACAGGCAAAACTTGAAGAAGAAAGAGGCAAGTAAAAATTTGGAATTAAAACCTGAAAATCATCAAGAGGGTCCCTACTGCAAAAATGAAAGCTCAAAGTTTTCAAAGGATGGAAATTCATTTTTCAGTGGGGGTGTGTTGCTTCTCAACACTTTCTTATTTCAAAATGAATTTGATTTTGACTCTTGCATGGTGATGCTTTTTTTACATCTTCACTCAAAACTGGGCGAAATTAATACTTTCGTTCCAAATGGGGCGAAATCAACTTGGTAGGTGTTTCTTTATCTTATTTTAACCTTGACCGATGTAGCTTTCACCCAACGATGTCCACTCATTATATTTTCTCTACAAATTTCTTTAATTCACCCAAAAGAAGGGTGAAAATGAATTTCACCTCCTATATGGGGTGAAATTGACTTTGACTACATCTTTTTTATTTGTTTTCACTCCGAAAACATCTTAATACCCATTTAAACTGCTTACGCCAATGAAATTAATTGAAATTACTCCTTTTATTGCTAGTGCTTTCACTCTTAATAATTTTTTCCTATGCCTTAGACAATTTTTACTGCTCCTTAGATCCTTAGACATTTTTTCTATGCATTTCCCTCTTTATACTTTGCCCACGATTTACATCATTTCTTTACTGACACAACACTTGCTCTTTATTTCCACGGATGAAATCAACCTTATTTATTTAATTAAATGAAATCCGTAGAAGGAGCATAGAAAAAATGTTATATTAACACATCAAAGACAAAATATAAGGAAAAAAACTACATCATTTATCTTTCATGCTTCAAATTTTTACAATAAAAATACAGTGTGGCGAAATTGCCAATAGTGATTTTCTCTTAGCATCATATATTCTTCTCTTGATTCCTTATGAACTTCTTTCTAGAGCCTTAGAGCTTCTATATTAGCACCTTATGTGCTTTCCTTCATGTGCTTCCTTCAAGCACCTATTAAATATCTATTGTAGCACCTTATGAGTGTTTTTCTATAGTGCCTTACAAGCTCTTTGTGAGTTATTTACTATATTGCCTAACGAGAGCTTTATGAGTGATTTTTTGTAGTATCTAATGAGTGCTCTATTATAGTTCATTATGAGAACTTTTTGAGTGCTTTTATTTACATCTTATGAGTGCTTTTCTAACCTATCTCTAGCACCTTATAAAAACTTGTTGTTCTATATAGACCCTTATAAGCACTTTGCTATTCTATACAATGTTTTGCTTGGTGTAAGTTTCCATACTACAATGAAATTTGATTGTAATATTTATATAAACTTTATCTTTCAAATATTGACCTCTATATAATGGCCTATGATGATCTTATATCCTTGTAATCTAATACTAATTCTTATCTTTGTATGAAACAATATTTCTTCTCAATCTCCTCTAGTAGTTGTGATTCTCATTTGTCTATCTAAAATATTTAATGTCTTACGTCGCATATAAGAACCCAATATGATCCTACTTTCTAGAGAACCCAATATCAATATTAGGGTGATTATGTATATCCTTGAATGGACAATTTTCTCTTGAGTTGGTTCTTTTTCAATCTTCAATAGTGATTCTTATCTTTCTCTAGAGAATCTAAAATATGTTAGGGTGACTTTGTATGTACCCTAAAATCCAAACTATCTTCTAATTTGGTTATCTCTATTAATGTCCAACTTTTCTTTGAGTTGGTTATTTTTATCAATATAGTTGAATCCTATTCTTCACTAGTTTTTCTTCAATTGAGTGGAAATACCCTAGCATTCAAATCAAGGTGACTATCCTTATCCCATCAATATTCTACTCAATCAAACCTTTAAAAGTAGAGTCCAATTTTTCACTGCCTTTAAAGTGGATAGAATCTAAATTAACTTTATCAATAATGGATAAATTTAATATTGATAATGGTGGCTAATAAAATAATCTATCAAAAATTGATAGAGTAAGTTGGTAGCTCTAATACCAGTGTTATATTTTTAAGCCTTACTATCACAAAATATCACGAGTACCAATATAAAATAAAAACAATATTAAAGGTAAAAATATAAATATTGTAGAGTAGAATTATATATGAGCAAATTAATATGTATATCAAGGCCTATATAATACTAAAAATAACATTCATGTAAATATAATTAGATATGAATCTAAAATGCCTAAGTCAATCATGAACTATGCATGAAGAAAACTTACAATATTAATTGCTCAAAATTTGTATACAATATTTATTCACTTCCTTCCACCTTCAAATAGATAATCATTCTTGATTTCTTATGGAGCTTTATCTCCATAATATATCCATAGTAATGTGACTCTTCAAGTACTTGAGTATTTCTCTCCATATGACAAGTTCCATGACCTTTGGCTTATCATCTTGTCACTTGTATACTAGACTCTTCACTTTCTTCTTACATGGGAACTTGGCTCTATGACACATCTATATGACTCTTACACTTTAGATGTACTCCTAATCTAAGACACTTGTGCACATCCTCACATTACATATTTGCACTCTTACATACAAGACACTTTTGCACATTCTCTCAATCTATACATGCACTCCAACTTACATGACACTTTTGCATTTCCTACACATTGACACTTACATAAAAAAGGAAATATAAATCACACTTCTAAACTATAGACTCAGCCCTAATCTATTACATATTTAAAATTATACCATGAATCTACCATGGGGGTACATTAGCATGTACCAAATAATGTAATATTCATCGACACCAATATAAGTACTTATTTGATTCAAGGGGAGAACCCCCTATCCTTAAGATCATAAAAATAAAGGACCTGACCAGCATATGGATACTACCAAGATCAAAATGGGAGTCAATATTGGTATGTGTCTGATTTTAATAAGGGGACAAAAGATATTGTAGTCCTACTTATTGTAATTCATATGATAAAACAATATTTTTGGTATGAGGACTTGGTACATAGCCTCACTTATAAAAAACAAAGGTGTTGGTTTTGAGCCGATGTTAAAAAATATGGGTAAATATCTCATAGGTAAATATTTCTAGGATTAAAATTACTCACACATAAAACCACATTCAATGGTAATACAAATATTGCACACCAAAAACTTCTCTATTACATTCATAAATCATAATTTCTCACATTACAAATTTTATTATATACCATGGAGCATTGTCTCCAATATATAAAAATATTCCTAACTTCCGCTAACCTTTCGCATGCCTTGCATTATGACAAAGCTTCTCATGATTACAAAACCTTCTACTTATAATCTTAACACATATCACATGACTCTTCACTTGCACACTTGAAACTTTTACACATAACTCTTCACTTTCTCACTTGACACCTTTCACTCTCAAATCACTCTTGCACACATGACACATAAACACTCTTCAAAACTAAACACCTACATAAATAATAAATACAGTTATAATCTATATTTACAATGATACTTCAAGGTACTCAAGGTATCAAATAATGTAATCCCTCCAACATCCCCCTGTATTACATTATTTGGTATGAAGGATTTTTGCCTTCAATTTTCATCTTTTCTCTTCGACCTATGTTCATATTCTGTTGGTACCAAAGTTGAGTTTGTTGTGATTCTAAGTATTTCCATATAAGCTTTTGCAATGATTTTTTTGTGTATTTTTTCTAAACCCATATTCCTTTTATAATACTCCATTCATGAACATTGTTTTATTTGTACCAAAAAAATTTGTAGGAAAGATTATGGCTCCCACAATTTTGATAATGAATAAGATCCCAATAATCTTTGGTTTTATGTCCATAATTATTATATATTTTACATTTGTAATTTTCTTTTTCATATTTTGTATGGACTTTTATAGGAAAAACAAAATGTGTTCCTTATTTTTGCAAATTTTCTTGATGTATTGAATGTTATTGTTGTATTACAATATGACTTCCCTTCATTAAAGTTATTAGCATCTTCAAAACAATCACTTATACATAATTTAATAATCATAAGAATTACACTTTCTTCTTCTATTTGAATAAATTGTATGTGCTCCATCAATTTTTTTGTTCCATGTGTTCTTTATTTTGAAACAATTTTTAAGTGATCCTTGGAAGATTTTTCTTTCTCTTCATACTAAATATTCATGTTTCCTTATTTTCTAGATATGATGTAACTCCTTCAAATAAAGTATTCTTAAAAAAAAAAAAAAAATTCTTGAATAAACTTCAATTCTCCTCATAGAATTCCAAACAATCAATCTCTAAGAAAATTCCTTTTCCTTCAATCAAACTTTTCAATTTTCAAATTTTAATTTTTCTTGTCTCCCAATTTTAATTACTCAATTTCAATTAATTCATTTCCATTCAATAAATTTTTTGACTTATATCTCTCAATAAATAATTCAAATTTTGATTTAATCCAAAATTCAATATTCATATCAAATATTTAATCCCTTATTTATTTAAACATTCATTCATTCCTTATTATTATTTTATTACATCTTCCCAAAATAGAAACTAAATCAAGTATTCTCGTAAAAATATGCTCAATCCAAAAATAATAAAGCAACTAATATTAAATGTATACCTTTGGCATTCACCTTTAATTTTTCTACGTACACATGTGGGAAATTCCTTTTGCAAGTTTAGCATTGTTTCACTCAACTTAGGTGTTACTTATTATAATGTATCCAAGTTTTCTTCCTTCATAGATGCTAAATAAAATCAATCATTTTCCTTCTCGCCTTAGACACCTTCCTTTCCAACTTAAATGCACTCAATTCAATATTTCTCCTCTCTAACTTAGATAGTATTTTCCTTTCAAACCCAATGACTTAACATAGGCACTCTTCATTTTCTTGATGCAAGCAATCTCTTCCCTCCAGCTTAGGCAATTCAACATAGTCACTCTTCTCTATCTATATTAGGCACAAACAATATTCACTCTCTAACTCTAGATTATATTACTCATATTTTACAAGCATACTTTCCTCACATAGTCAAGATATACTTGTGCTCTCCTTTAATGTTCAGGTATTCTTTAGTCTCCAAATATAAGAAATATTTAGACATCTCTTCTATATAGTTGTTCTAAAATATCATTCACCATATCAAATGCAATCCTTTCTATATGTTGTCAATCAACAATATTCAAAAAGTTTATCCTAAAACTCATTTTCCACATTCACCAACTTGTCTAACAAAATTTATCCAAAGAATTCTTCTCCTCCAATCCTTCTTCAGAAAACTCACATTTCAATCTTCATTGTTTAATATCTTCCACCAATTTCTCATATTTAATATCTTCTACATTTTTTCTACTAGCAACTCTTTCTTTCTTCTCACCAATATTCTTCTTCTTACCAATATTTTTCTCAACAATATTTCTTCTCCAAACTTCTTCTTCTCACAATATCCTCCTCAACTCTCACCAGTGTAGTACTGAACCAAGATTATTTTTACCAAGATAGCTCTCATCAATGTGGCTCTGATACCACTATTGGAAAATATGCCTAGATATCTCACACGTAAATATTTTTAGGATCAAAATTACTCATACATAAAATAGCATTCAATGGTAACACAAATATTGCACACCAAAAAATTATCTATTACAATTATAAATTATAATTTCTCACATTACAAACTTAATTAAATAGCATGGAGCTTTATCTCCAATATATAATAATACTCTTAACCTTTGCTCTTATCTAACTTATGGGATATGCAACCTTCCACATGTATTACATTATGAAAAAGCTTCTCATGGGTACATAACCTCCTACTTCTAATATTGACACACCTCACATGACTCTTCACTTATACACTTGACACTTTTACATAGAACTCTTCATTTTATTACTTGACACCTTTCACTTACAATTCACACTTGCACACATGATTCATAAATTCTCTTCACAACTTGACACCTATATAAATAATAAACAAACCCCTAATATAAATATTTACAATGATACTTCAAGGTACTAAAGGTACCAAATAATGTAATACCTCCAAAAGTTGGTAATAAAATAGGTGAGATCTCAATATGTGACCACGAATAGACTAATGAGGTCTTATAAGCATATGGTCTAAGATTTGATTAAATTTTTTAATGTGATAAACTTTAAATTCAACTTGTGACTCAAAACATGGATGTTTATTGAATGGCATAGGGTCATAGTTTGACCCTATGAATGATCTTATACAAAACTAGTAACAGATAAAACTAGTGGTAGGACCAATAATTCCAAAAAATGAGGTACATTGGCAAGTATTTGATAGTGATGAACACATTATCTAGTTTATCCAATATGAAACTTAATTTGAAGAAGAATTGATCCCCAAGTTCAAAGAGGCATAGAAGGATCAAATCATATAGCTGAATTCTAACAAGCTTTCCAAAGGGTTAGTTACATTAGAATCCTTGTTCAATCTATATGATTAGTTCAAATAAAATATATTGATGACTACTAACAAAAAATATTATCAAGAGCTAGATATTGCTCTAGGGTGAACTTTGAAGTTAGGTAAATTATCTACTCAAAAGAAGAAAGAATATTTGATCTACCTTTGCCAAAATTATGATGGATATATAGCATGGAATTATAAATACCTAAAGATATACAATAAGGATATCATCTAGCATACAGTAGAGCTAGCTCCGAAGTCTAAACCCATGAGGCAAAAATAGAGGCCTATTAATATTACAATTGAGCCTCTTATAAAAATAACTATCTAAATTAATTGAATCAAGGATCATATATCCCATCAAGCATAACACATGGGTCTCCAATTAGTGGATCTAAGAAAAAAGAATGGAGAGATCAAGATATGTGTTGAATTAAGTGACCTAAACAAAGCTGCATTGAAATATCACTACATCTTGCCCTCAATGGACTAAATCCTCTATATTATTGCTATTTTTGAAATATTCTTCATACTAAATAGATTCTTTGACTATAATCAAGCATGGATGAAGGATGAAGATCAGTACAAGATAGCCTTCATAACTAAATGGGGATCCTTTGCATATTAATAAATGTCTTTTGGTCTGTCCAATGTTGGTGCTACATTTTAGAGGGATATGGGCATCATTTTCAAAGACTTGATTGATGAAATAATTTTGGTATATTTAGATGATTTAAGTGTCTTCTCTAAGTAAAAGGAGAATCACTTTGTACACTTGGAGAAGGTTTTTAAATGTTTCCAAGATTTTGGTGTTGACCTCAATCCCAAAAAATGCATCTTTTATGTTTCCCAAGATAAAATATTAGGCCATATTGTATCAAAAGGTGTTACCATTGACCCCAATAGGATTGAGGTGTAGTGATTCCAGGGAAGCGACGCACCACCCACTACTCTATTTGCAAATATTATTTACTTAATCATGCATTAAATGAAATATACAACCAAAATACAAAGAAATGAATAGGTAAAATGCTTTTCATTGCTTTTTTTCAAGTTCGGTTACATATAGATCCTTCTAAGGGATTCCCTTCATTTGATACATATTTTACAAAATAGGGCAGCAGATGTATGATATCCCCTAGCAAGGGGAGATGCACTCTCACAGGCTTCCTGGTGACACACATGGAATTATATGAGGGCTTACAGATGTCTCCTTCTCCAGGTCTTGTTTCTAGAGGTATACTTTTGCTTTCGTATGTTGATAACCTGTCCAATGAACCTATAGTCCTGCAAGCATGAAAACAACAGCAAATGCTTAGTTTTCCGAGATTGCCTCCCTGGATGAGGTTGTTAGTGATAACCCTAATGATAAATAGAAATATTCTCAATGACAATAGAAAATAATGCTATGAATGTAAATTAATGAGGGAAATCAGATCTATATTAATGGCATATAAACATGTAACAAGCTAAATAAAGGAAACTAACACTAAGAATCCTAGACTAGGCCTGTAGGCCACTCTTCAAGATAGTGGCTGCTAAGATGAAACCCTATATCTATTTCTCCAAGGCTAGGGATCTAGGCTTTTTGTTGATGTTGAGATGATTATCATTTTTGTCTGATGTATTGAATATCCTATAGAAGATAACCTCTCAGCCAGCTAGGAATTTGTTGCTCCTAAAAGCTGCTCCAATTTGCTCTCTGATTTGACAGGTCTTCACTGCAAGAAAAGCTCTTCAAGTATCAATAAGATCTTATCAGTCTCTCCCTCTAGTTGATAAAATAAAAGGTCCCACTGGTGCTCTTAGGTTTGCACCTTATATTATTTTGAGGTCTTAGGTTTAGGTCTAGAACCCTAGGACTGAATCCTGCATACAAACTATTTTTTAGAATGAGAATTTAAGTCTTTGTATACCCTTGAGGGCCAGTTAAATGATATCTAAATCCATAATTGAGTCTCTCATGTAAACTGATTGTGAGGAGGAATGCAAATTTATCCCCACTCAGCCTTATTGCATGCAGACTGCCACTTTCACCTGAGATTAGGTTGGTTTGACGACAAATTGTATTTTAGGGTCTAGTCATTATCGTCTGCAGTGGCTAGGGATTGGCCTCTCTAAGCTTCAATGGCCAAGATTCAGTCGCTCTATTTCATAGCATCCAAGCTTGGATGGGCTAAGACTGTCCCAGGTGAGTAGTGAAAACCACTTTTGGCACTTGGAAGGTTCCAAGGTTTAGTCACATGATCTATGAATGTGTCCATATGAGTAGTTCTCCTAAACACAATGTATTTTAGGTGTCTACAGATGCTTCTTTTTGGGATGCACTATGTGGGAAAAACATAGCACGAAGAAAAAACATAGACTGCTATGTTTGTAGGGTGTATGATGATCATTGTTCTGATCAACACTGGATGGCTTAATCATGCAAGATGATGCATACCCTTGAATCATTGCTTCGACATACTAGAAGCCTTAATTTAGTACAAGGCTTGCACTTATTCAATTGCACTCATTCCTCAAACACAATGGGTAACTTATGTCACTACAATGAGATCTGACCAGAGGAGAGCTACAAAATAAAAATGTCATATTTTGCTTATGAACCCATATTTCTATTTTGAAAGCCTTACGATTTTCATAAAGTTTAAAGTTGTGAAGTTTCAAAAGCTCTAAGTGCAAAGGCTAGCATGGCTAGTGGTATGTTGGCTCAGTGCTAAGGAAGAGGTTATGAGTTCGATTCACATGAGGTCTATTTTTTGGATTGCAAGGAAGAAGCACTCTATGCGCTTATTGTTTTTTGGAGGTTCGTTGTTCAAAGATATTGCATGGTGGATGTGCCCTTTTAGACACGTCATGGTGTGTGGCTCAATGACAGCTTGGCTGTGGGTAAGGCATTGGGAAGAAAATAGTTGGGGGATCGAATCCCGTCGAGGGCAAAGAAAGTGAGTTTAATTTTTATTTAATATTTTATTTTCTTCCAAGGTTGCCTAAGGAGAAATAAGGTTATGGTATGCCCTAGGAAATATAAATATTTATGCTGATTTTCTTTGTCGAAGCATATCATATTATATATCATTGGAAAGCTATTTTCAAGAGATACTTGTTTAGATTGCTTTGAGGGAGAAATAATGTGTGCACAAGAAGATATTTCTGGTTTTGTCAAGGAGTTCCAAAAGTAAGTTTGGTTCATTCTTTTTATGGATTATTTCTTGCATAAGTTTGGTGCATTTTTATTGAGTAGGAGTAATAAGGTCTTATTGAGATATTATTTTTATTATTGTGTTATTACTCATGACCTCTAACCCCTTGTTGATATTGGAAAAAGAAAGTGTGTTGAGTGTGGCAGATTTAGTGGATAAATCATAAGGCATCAAAAAGGTATGGGCAATATTCTTCATTGACTTATGTGGGTGATGGATTTCTAAAAATATCTTTGGAGAGAAAAGGATTGATTGTGGTTAACATTTTTGAGAGTTGTTGGTTTAATGCTTTAGGGTTTTATGAATTGAGGGTTGTGATTAAACCTTGTTTATAAGCATTTTTGTTGAATCTCGTTGGTTGTGCAAAGAACTTGAACTTGAGTTAGAAAAGAACATGAGTATCATTGTTATGTGATATTTGTTGTTGAGCATTGTTGGAAAAATTTTAAATTGGTTGATACATGCTTGGACTAGGGTTTGTGAGAAAGGATTGATCCTTGAGGTGATTGGTTGAGTAGAGTTTATTAAGCCTAGTCAAGTGATTGTGTGAAGTGGTTGTTCAAGTTCCATGAAACAAACTATTCTATATTCTGATTTGAGTTGAGATTGATATTTGAGAATAGAACATATTGAGTCTCTAACAATTATTTTTATGCTTATATGAGATTGATTTGAGTTGAGATTGATATTTGAGAATAGAACATATTGAATCTCTAACAATTCTCTTTATGCTTCTATGAGATTGAGTTGAGATATTGATTGAGCATTGAGTATAGAACATATTGAGTCCCTAACAATTCTCATTATGATTCTATGTGTTTGAGGTAAGTCTTTGAGAAGGCTTGTGGACTAATTTTGTGTAAGATTTTGTGGAAACTTGAAATACAGATTTGAGCAAGTCCTAGAGAGGACTTATTGAGTAGATTTGGACAAGTTTTGTGTGAGATTGTTGAGCAGATTTGGATAGGTTCTGAGTGGACCTGTTGATCAGATTTGAGTAGGTTATGTGTGGATCTATTGAGCAAATTTGAGCAGGTTTTGAGTGGACCTATTGAGCAGATTTTAGTAGGTTCTGAGTGAACCTATTGAGAAAATTTAAGAAGGTTCTGAGTGAGCCTATTGACAGATATTTGGAGGTGACAGAGTATAGAGGATAGAGTCAGTGGATAGAGATCCATAAGACAGGAAAATTGAAGATAGGTCTTTTGATTGAGGAGTCTTCAAGTGGAGAGAAATCCACCAATCAGTGTATCATAGAGATAGAGTCTTCTAGAAGATCACTAGCCAAAGCATAAGGGGAAAGAGTTCTATTATGGAAGAGATCCACAAACTTGAGATTAGGGGATCAACATATCATTTGGACAGAGATCCATAAACATTGTAATTGGGAAGGATTATCAAATAGATTATTTGAGAAATATTTCGAAGAAATATTTTCACAGTGGAGGTAGCCCACATTGGATGAACCATGTTAAAATCTATGTTTCTATTGTGTATGGTATTATGTGCATTGCTTTGATTACTGCTATTGATACTGCTATTTATACACTGCATAATATTGAATTGAAAAGAAAAGTAAAAAGTGGTCTTATACTGTTCACCGCCCCTTTTGTATAAGCTTGTGTTCTTCATATGACTAATTTGGTTCCTTTCGAGTGATTGTCTTTTAATGGATAATCCTCCATCCAAGTATGACTTTATTTTTTATGATGATCATTCATCCCTATCCCTGAGAGCGGTCTAGCCATAAATGGCCTTCTTAGGGACTTAGGATGAGTGATTCTATTTAGGCTTGTGTTGAATCACTTGGCTCAGTGTTGCTATGTCATAAAGGAATTAGGATGATTCTATCATACTCGTGGATCAGTTCAACCATCTTGGTCTTTTTCAGGATTGAGGGGTCACATCATGATTCTAAAATGATTAATTTACCCCAAGTAGCCCTATGGTATCTCACTCATCTAACTGAATTGCATGGAGTAAAAATCTCTGCAACTGTCGAGTTGATAGAGTAAGTAACTAGATACGAGGCTTACTTGAGATTTTTGTTTTTATATGATTTTTTTGTTATTTTGATCTTTATGATAATTATAAACCATCAAAATGTGCTTATTTGATTTTTTTTGTTATTCCTAATGGGAGGAATTGTTTTGTTTTTGGTTGTACTATTGGCCACTGTCAGATCCAGTGACCCCTAAATACCTGTTTCTAGCTTCTCTCGACCTTAGAGGCCAAGAATTTTAGGTCATTGATGATAGCAATGATTAAGGCATAACTTGTGAAATATAAAATTAGCCTAGGGTTTTGAATTTTAATTCTTCCAGCTGACGATTCACTTTTCAAAGCTCTAAAGATAAAGTGATAGTTACAACTTGGAGTATTTTTTATCAAAGATTATGGCTACGTAGGGTGAGGCATCGACGAGTGGAGGAGCTAGAGCTTCTCGGGTATACTTCAAAACCCTAACCTTGCTTATTTTTTACTAAAAATGAACCTAACTAAGTAACCGATAAACGAACCTCACTAAACTTCCTGGCAACAAACCAAACCCATAGATAGGCCTAGTTTAGGTTTTAATTTGATGGGCTTGTCCCCATTTTGTGCTTTTTAAATTTATTTTGGTATTTTTTACCTAGGGCATATGCAGTTGTCGTGTCTCCCGTCAGTCATAGCCACTCAAAACAACCATTTTGGCCCACAACTTGGCTTCTATCGATGGTAGCGGCTGGTTCAAATCCCAACGGTAAAAAATATGACCATTGGAGCATGGCCACTTCTAGCCTCAGTGGACGATTCTTGGTCGTTGTAGATGAAAGTGACCAAAAAGCCTTTGGATATTTTTTATTTATTTGAATTTTTTTGAGGTGATTAATTTAAATTTGTTGCATGATTAGGTGCATTTATTGCTCTTTCACTTAAACTTAGGATAGTCTATCATTATTTGCATCATTTTTTCATGTTTTATTGCATTTTATGCTTATATGCACTATAGTTATACCTTGATTTTTATCCTTAGATTATTTCTACTTGGGCTTGAGACCAAAATCTCTTGCTTGACCTCCTACCTTGTATGGATGATGCAGACTGGGTATGGTTTAATGCCTGTGGATTACAGTATGCAACCAGGCTTCCCCAAATTATGTTAGATCAAGCCTACCTCACAACCTTGGCTCATCAATGGGATCCTTGGACTAATACCTTCCACCTTCCTACCGGTGATATGACTATCACATTGGAGGATGTATATAGGATTTTCCAAATTCCTTTTTATGGAGTGGCCATCGTCTCTTCGACCACTAATGATCGTGAGGTAGTATTTTCTAGGTTGTTTAGGAGGCATGCCACGGCTGCCTTCCAGGACAATAAATTTGGTGGTGTATCTATTCTGTGATGGTACAAGGTGAGGGGCTTCTCTATGAGGCATGTGGTGTTACTAATGGTTGTCATCAATGTTCTTATCCCAGACTACTTAGGCTTGAGGTTCCTATGTAACCACCTCATGATGGTTCAATATTTGGTGGACAACGAGGAGCCTATCATCTATGCATGTGGGAGGTATTTTATAGAACAATGCTATGATGAGTTGTATCACATGTGCCGATGGGGTCATGTCAGCATCGCATGCAACTTGCTCCTATAGATATAAGGATGGGAGCATATCCATGTATATTGTCCTAGAGGGCTTCTCATGGAGATTGTAGAGATTGATGACTCAATGCAGTGCTATGCTACCATATGGTCTCGAGAGTGCAAGAAGTGCAAGAGCCACCCTCATGTGGGGAAGCTTCCCTATTACATTGATAATTTCATTGGGTTGTAGGCCCAAGATATCATATGGTACCCATATCATGACTTCCTGACATGGGATGATCTAGCCAGATTTACATCTAGGATGTGGTGCAAGTTTTGGATCATTGGCTACAAGGTCGACATCAAATATTATTTCTTCTATTCTCACATCCTTCGTTAGTATAGATTGTAGAAGGATGTGTCATTTTTCCCAGTCCTATACAGGTGCATTACAACAGAGAGAGACCTTCCCCTGCTATGGATTACAGAGCTTACTGATGAGAAGGATGCCCCAGTAATTTACATATGTGTATATGGGGGAGTGATAGATGCCTTTATGCAATGGTGTAGGGATCGTATGTGGCATGGTGATGGCAGCTTAGGTCATGAGGATGATGGTAGTGATGGAGGTGTAGATCCAATATGGCATAGATTTTGAGCTAGGACTGAGGGATGGGGCCAGCTGGTAGAGCAAGTGGCAGTAGAGGAGCAGGAGGCTACTGAGGAGGAGAAGGAGTTGGATTCTAAGGAGAGATATTCTCCTCTTAGGGCACAGCTGCATGAGGTAGAGGCCAAGCTCAATTTGACCAAGATCTAGGTACAATGGTGATATGCCACTATAGCACAACGAGATGCCACTATAGCACAACTCACAACACAAATACAAGTATTGCAAGCTGTTATCGGGGGAGGTGCTACTAGGATGCATATTGTTGTTGATCCTCCTATACCACAAGATCCTATGAAGGCAGATCCAAGGGTAGATACTAGGTAGACGTAGGCCTTGCTAGATGAGTATGAGGTAAATATTTTTGATGATACAACCTACATTATCACTCTCTTGATGTAGATTAAGAGGCTAGGAGCCACTCCTAGGAAGAGGGTAGGTGTAGGTGGATCACAGGTTAGTGGGTACTCCACATCAGGTCAGTATTCCATTCGGCCTAGGTAGAGGACCTAGAATCATATAGAGAGACTAGCATGATCTAACTCACATCACTCTCCTAGGGATCCCACCACAGGGGGCAGTTCTATAGGGGGCGTAGGTCTAGTTTGATTCATGGTGCACTTTAACTTTTATTTTTGAGGTCAACTAACCTATATGATTGTAGCCCATGGGTATTTTTGTACATCCATGTATTTGATACACACATTTATATGAGATCTTTACGTTATGATTCATAATGTGTATCCTTTATTGCTTATGTTTATATTTTATTTATGCGATGTGATTATGGCATTATGATGTAATGATGTATGTGTTAGATGATAGGTGATATTTATGATTATACAAATGTTTTAGATGGGTGCTTATGTAGATATTTCTTATTACTGTGACATGATGTGTTGTATCATGAGTTGACTTAATGGTAGGTTGATGTATGCATATATGTATACTAATATGGATTTACGTGCTTTGATTATGGCTATATGATGTAATGTATGTAGATGCAATGATCTGATCTTAGGTGTAGATGGATGATTGATGATCTATGTATTTATGGATGCAATGCTATTTGTTAAATACATGTTTAATTTTTCTTTTAGATGTATGCATTTGACTTATGTTATGATTTGGAAAATGCAATGTGTTAAATGCATTACCTACATGATTTTTGATATAATGTAAATGAACCTATATGCTTTAATCACTTAAAACATAAGGAATGCATATGATATAATTTTAATGATATAATTGGTGATATCACAAAAACTATATTAGTTATGAATGTAAACAATCATTCTTATTACAAGAACTAATTGTTTAATCATCCATATGTGAAATGTAATGGCATGGACTGTATGTATTTTCTCGATAAGCTTCCGTAATTTAAAAGATTCAAAATAGTCAGTGGTCGTGTAAATATTTTTTTTGACATCTATCCGCTATCTAACCTACTCTGTTAACACCCTTAAATTCACAAAACATCATAAATAAAAATTGATGATGTGATTTGTTGCTATGTAGGAAGTTTTTGAGGTTTTTCCAAAGACTCAAACACTCTAGTTGCCCTATTAGTAGTTGTGTACTGACCATACAAGACTTTTTAAAAGCAAGGCTTTCATCATGGACCTAGATATTCATTATCCCTATGTGTGCAAATAAATGTATTTAGATAGAACTTAAGCATTTCCTCTGAGTTTAGGCAGGATTCTTTCAGCCCATTTCTAAGATCGAGGATCCTTAATTGTTCATCTTATCCTATGTTGGTCTTGGTTGGACTATACCACTAGGTAGTATTGTGTTACCAAAATATAGCTCATCCACATGCAAACATTGGTCTACACAAATGCAATATGCTATTGTGATAGACATATCATCATGCGTAAGGGTATCACCATTGCCAGACATGGTTGTACACCAAACCTGTAATGGGGATCACCTTCAGGTTTTGGACAATGTTGATAATTCTAGGGATTCAAGCTCCATTCTCTTATTTTATTTATCTTCTTTGGGATACTTGCTCAGGATTAGTTATGAAAATAACTATTTATTTTGATCAATTTTTCTCTTGAGCAAGGGACTTATGTAAATATGATAATCACTTGTTTGTTTTGACTTTTAATTTTGCTTTATTTTGGGATTTTCCTTGTTTTAATGAAAGCAAGGAATTGGGTCCGAGGTGTAGACCAATTTGTTCATCCAAACCCCATAATGGGGGCGGAGGTCCAAGGTTCAAATCTCGGGCCTCACCGGACTGAATGCTTGTCCCTTTCCTGGTGCTTTCAGCGGCATAAAAGGTTTAAAATGATTGTGGCATGGTGGTTATAGGAGCGGACTGTGCAAAGATCTATGTGGCAACTTCTAGGATGGACAACGTAGAATACTTTGGTGGCCATAAAAATCTGGACAACCTACCCGGATTCATGGCGGCTACCGATTCCACCATGTAAATTCAAAAAAAAAGAAAGCAAGGAATTTATGTAGTGATGAAAATCACTTGTTTATGGGTAGGGTGGAACTTTTCCTTTTGTCAATTCTCAACATATTTGAATTGGTCGCACAGGGGGATAAGCAAGGAAAACCCTTTTCACTTAAGGCAACCTAGACCACTTTTTCAACTTTTATCTTTCCCTTGTACCAACTAGGATTTTAGTGTTTTTAATTAGTGATGGGATCCTAAATATTTGAGGCAGTCATGACTAGAACTTACCCTCTACTAATCAATATGGCTTTCCACAAAAGCTGATAAGACTAATGTAAATGGTTGAATGGCCTAAAAATCTTAGCCTATTTTTTATAGCAACAAGAATGGTTGTGTTGAAAAATATAACCATTCTTGTTGACACACATGTGTGAATGGATGAAGATGGATTTGAGTATTAGTGGTTGTGATACAAATTGTGGCATTGTTTGCAAGATTGTGATCATATCATGTGCAAATGCAATGGATATGAATGTAATGCAACTATGTGGATGCAAATGTTTTTGTATTTTTGATTATTTTGCATTTTTTTTGTGCTTTTGATTATTTTGTATTGTTTTTGTGTTTTTTATTATTTTGTATTATTTTTGTGTTTTTGAATATTTTTACCAAAGGACTTATTATGCCTTTCGGGCTTTTAGGGTTTGACCAAGCGGCAAGAAAATACCCTTGGAGCATTTTTATTGATTTTGACCAAGTGGCTTGGATACCCTTGGAGCATTTTGATTGATTTTGACCAAGCGACTTGGATACCCTTGGAGCATTTTGATTGATTTTGACCAAGCAACTTGGATACCCTTGGAACATTTTGATTAAGGTGACCAAGCGGCGTGAAGATACCCTTGGAGAATTTTTGATTGAGAATCTTGACCAAGCAGTGTAAAGATACCCTTGGAGTGTTTTTTTTTTAATATTTTATGTTTTTATGATTTGTTTGTGATTTTAATGCTTTGTATTGTTTTTGTGCTTTATGACATATTTGAATATTTTTGTGTTTTATGTATAAAATGTGTTCAATTGAATGATATTGAGAGGCTTAGGCTCTTCAACACCATTGAATGATGTGAGGTGATATGCTCCAAGCCCAACCCTTTCTGAGATTATGTATGGGCCTATCCAATTTGCCATAAATTTGTCTCATAGGTGCAGTGGTAGATTTGAGTTTTGTTGATTTTCCTTGAGCACAAGATCCCCAAATTTGAATTCTCTTAAGTGGAATTTACTATTGTAAGCTCATGCAAGGCAACCCTAATAAACATAGAAATGCTCCAAGGCATGGACTCGATGTTCTTAAAGAAACACTAATTTATCAAGGTAGCCTTGTCATGTGGTGTCATAATCTATGAAGTCTTGTAATGTTATCCGTAGGGTTGGAATTTCCAACTCTAGGGGCATGATGGTCTCAATGCCATATACAAGTGAAAATGGTGTTTCCCTAGTGGGTGTTCGCACACTATTCCTGTATGCCCATAATGCAAGAGTTAATTGCAAATGCTAGTCCTTATGATTACCTTTCATCGTCTTCCTCAAGATGGAGACTATTATTTTTTTTAGGCTTCTGCTTGCCCATTTGCTTGCGGATAATAGGGTGTTGAAAAATTGTGCTGAATATGGTATTTGTTTGTTAAAGCACACATATTTTTTTTGAAATGTGGCCCATTATCTGATATTATTTTTGAAGGGACCCCAAAATGACTTATGATATTATGGAGTATAAACTCCATAATCCTTGGTCCAGTTGTCGATGTTAAGGGGATTTCTTTGACCCATTTGGTGAAATACTCAGTGGCCATTATGATGAACATGTGTCAGCCTAAGGATGGGGATGAGATCTTCCCAACTAAGTCTAGTCCCCACTATGATAATGGCCATGCTTCTTGGATGGGTTGCAAGGCTTGCAATGGAAAATGTGTGAGGTTTGCATGATGCTGGCATTTAACACATTTCTTGATATACTCACAATAATATTTTTCCATAGTGGGATAATAATAATCCATTATAAATATGCACTTAACAATGGACATGCCACTGAAGTGACCGCCACACGTACCATCGTGAGCCTATGAAATTTACCAAGGGGCTTCCTACAACTCAAGGCAACGAAGGAGCATTCCATCATAATTGTGTCTATAAAGGATCTCTCCCAATAAGATGTACCTTGTTGCCTTATATTTAAAAATTCATCTTTTGACATGTGATAGACCTTGTGATACCATTCCAAGATTTAGGAAATCTCGTAACTGGGAAAGCCAATCCTGATAAGCCACAACTTCTATAAAAAATATGGCATGTTCCTCCTGCATTACAAAGCTTATGAATATAGATTGAGAAATAACCCTATGGTGAATGGTTGTGCCACACTCCTTAGGACCTTGAGATATCAAATACCCCCAAGGTGTTGTTCACAAGAAATCTCTAGCTTTGAAGGACCAATCCTGATTTGGTTTGATATTGATCATGTTGATTGATTCTCGATTATCAAAAGCCTCACATTGTATTTCTGAGTGTGAGAGCACTATAATATGAATGATTGTGAAATATATAGATATATTCTAAAGGATTAAATATACCAAGGATACCATGGTTTCCATGAATCTATTTGACCTACGAGAGATTGCCTCGATGTCATACCATTCCAATTAAGCTAGGTAGGTGTCAACAAGTTCCTTGTATGATTTCAATATTGGGCATTATATTGGAACAAACCCTTAAATTGATTAACTATGAGAAAAGAGTCACCAAGGATATTCAATATTTTAATGCCCATTGCAATGGTTGTTTTAAGTCCTAATATCAGGGCCTTGTACTTAGTATTAATTTTTGTGCAAGGGAAGTCTAGTTTGAGTGATAAGGTCAATGGCACACCTTGCAATGTGATAAATCTAATCTCTACACTACCCTCTTGCTCGCACTTCAAACCATCAAAGAACAATGCCATATATATTTATTTATTAGGTTCTTCAAGTTTTGGTGGATATGATAAAGTGAAGACTGCATCATCGAGCAATTCTATGGTGAGAGGCTTGATATCCTGAAGAGGTGCCTCTGCTAATTTATCTGCTATAACTTGTCCCTTTATGGAATTTTGGCTTATTAAATCTATATCAAACTCTATAAATAGCATGATCCACTTTGTAGTATGTGTATTGTGATAGGTCTTGTTCATCATATATTTCAAATGATTTTGTTTTGATATAATGTAGGTCATATGGCTCAACATGTAGTGTCGTAACTTTCTGGTTTCAAAGACCACTGCCAAACACAAATTTTCTACATACGCATACCCTAGCTCATAACTCACCAAGGTGCAACTGATGTAATATACATCTTGCTCTTTGTCTTGTGCATTATTTTGGGTCAACATGGTGCCCAAAGTGAAATTAGTAGTCGATATGTATAGTAAAAATGGTACATTTGGCCTTGGTGGAGCCAATACTGGCGATGTTGCCAGGTAAGTTTTGATCTCTGCAAAGGCTTATTGGAACTCTTTGTCCTAATGAAAATGGACTCCTTTGTGTAGAAACTGATTCATGAGTCTATATTTGTTTGATAATTGAGAAATAAATTGTTTTATGGATACTACCTTACCTTGTAGGCTTCTCAACTCCCTAATGTTGGTAGGGGCGACCATTTCCACTATAGCCTTTACCTTTGTAGGATTGACTTCAATGCCTCTCTTAGAAATTATGAAACCCAAGAGCTTACAAGAATCCATGCCAAACACACACTTCTTAGGGTTCAATCTGATGTTGTGCTCAATGAGGCGATCGAAGACCTTTTAAAGGATTTTAGTGTAATATTTTCGTACTAAATACTTGGCCAATAAGTCTTCCATGTAGTCCTCTAAGATTTTATGCATATAGTCATGAAAGATGTATGTCATGGCCCACTGATATGTGGCACCAGAATTCTTTAAGCCAAATAGAATCACCTTATAACAAAATGTCCCTCATGGATTAATGAAAGTGGTCTTATGTTGGTCTTTGGGTTTGATTCAGATTTGATTATATCCAAAAAACCCATACATTAGGGAGATCATCTCATGGACTAAAATGGAATCAACAAGAGCATCTATGTTTAGCAATGGGAATGAATCCTTTGGAGTTGCCCTATTCAAGTCTCTAAAATCTATACAAATGCGAACTCTTTTGTTAGACTTTCCTATGGGCACCATGTTTGAGACCTATTCAGGATAGTCAATAGGAACTATGAAAATCACATCCAATAGTTTTTGTAACTCATTCTTCACCATCAAATCAATGGTTGGATGCATTTTCCTTACCTTTTTCTTGACTGACTTCTTCATGGGATCTAATGAAATGTTGTGCACAACTAACTTTGGATCAAGCCCTGACATGTCTTTGTAAGTCCAAGAAAAAATATTTAGCCTCTCCTTGAGGAGAGGAATTATGATGGCTTGTTCCTTTGAAGATGGACTTTATTTGAATTTGAATTTCTTTGGTTAAGTAGGATCATCACTGATGTCCACCTTGAAATTTTCTTCTATAGCCATATGTGACCCATCCTCTAGCTAGTGAGGCATGGGTATCAAATGAATGTCATAAGTGAGATTTATAGGTCCTACTAACTCGGTATCCAAACCAATATGGAATATGTCATATGCACAACCTGGTGCAAAATGAAATGGCTGTAACATCTCTTTGTTAGGGAAAATATCCCCAGGCTCTACAGGTGAATCAATGTGATCCCAATAAATAGCATCTATATCAAGATACAATGGTTTAGTAGGATCTAATGGGTTTTGAAGTGGAGTGGTCAAATCAATGGAGATTTTATTGATGGATGGAATGACATCTCTAGGATCACATAGGTGAAATCTTGTCTTAGAGGTTTTCCCTCCATACTCACATTGAGGCTCTAGAGGAAAAGGGATATCCAGATCTGACCCATGAGCAGGTTGGATAATAGGATCATTAGGTTCTAAGATCTCTCTAAACATAGGTAGAGGGGTATTGATCACATGGTGAATGACATTAAAGTTGATAGGTCTTTCAAAAAATCATAAGCTAGGGTCTATGGCATGAAGTGCTACTTCTCTTTCTACCAGTATATTGACTTACCACAAATGGTGAGGCATAAGATAAGCTATCTCAGTATCATATTCATATTCATCATCACTTATACAAAAACCATTGGCATTGGTATGTGGTCCTAAGACAAGGGGATCATGTCTTGGCCCCAAGTAGGCCATATTTGTCTCATCCTCATATTCTTCTTCACTTATGAAGATGTTATTTACATTAGTATCTTACCCCAAGCTATGGGACCACTACCTTGGCCCTAGGTAGGCTCTTTCTATTGAGTCCTATGACTCAGCCACTTTTGTCCTATATGTATCCACTCTCGTTGTGGCCAGACCAGGTACATATTTATAAATAGTGGGTCCCATGATAGGCTACGCTTACCTATACTTCATCATTGCTTACCCCATATCCATTTTCTTCTTGCTCTTCATCCCATAAGGTGTAACATGTATGTGTGGCATAAATTGAAAATTTTGAATGATAAATCTTTGGTGGTAGTATGTTTACCACGACCACTTGTTTGTTGATCAGATGTCTTGTACTTGGTGGATGATAAGGAATAAAATCAATGTCTTATCCTAACCCCAAGCTTAATATATCCAAGGATGATACTAGAGAGTCATCTTGACCTATGATGTGGTAGCCTAACCCAAAATTGTCAGTGGGAAGTTGATATTGCAACTCGCATGGCTACCTACACCCCTGCTCATATATACCAAGACCATAGCCATGCCAATGGCAACGTTCAAATTAGCTTAGAGGAAACTCAGGATTAGAGAGGTAATGAAAATTAACAGTGAATATCTCATCATTATCCTATTCTATGTATGAATACTTATGGGTGCAGTCCAAACCAACATAGATAAAGTTGGTCTGGTTGGGTGGGATTCCAAGCAAAACCACTATTCCCACTGGTGGTCTTAGGTCTCTTGGCCATCCCATGTCTCGTGCAAACTCAATGATGGGTGTGAATGTTATGTTCTACACAAGGTACTCTTTAATCCCTATACTTGCCAAGTGTATTATTGCGTGTGAGGTGGATGACCTTGGCGAAGTGGGTCCTAGTATTTCCTCAACTTGGTCCTAGAGATCTTCTTCTTCCATGTGACTTGGGATTTTCACAATGGCTGTAGTTAGAAACTCCTTGGGATTTTCTTCCTTTATTAATGGTGCCTTTAGCTTATGATTGTATTTAGGTTTAGGCATTGATGGTCTCTTAGAAGCATAAGTTATTTTGGGTGCAAGAGGAGGTGCCAATGTGGATGGGTATTTTTGTACCCTTTTTTCTCGACCATCTAGATGAATGGTTGGAGATGAGGGTCCCACATATAGGTGGGTGGAAGGAATCACAAAATATCCTATAAGATCCACATGATGGACATATTTGAATTTCTCTTCGTCGGATAGAACTACATAGACTTTGTCATCATGCACATACTTGACACATTGGTGTAAAATCAAAGGCACACACTTCATATCTCTTATCCAGGGACATCCTAGGAGGATGTTGTATTGCATAGCCCATTAAAATACATAACACATCATAGGGATGGTATTATATACCACCTTAATGGATGGGACTATCGTTCCCATAGTAGAGCATAAAGCATCATTAAAAGCTCTTAACGTGTAGGCTCCTGGAACGATATTGGATTTGGGGATCTTAAGGTGCCTTATTGTTTTTGTTGTGATGATGTTGATTGATGAAACTATATTGATAAATACCCACTTAAAAGGTAAATCATTGACTGAAGCAACAATGTACAACAAAGGTTCTAGTAAGGCAGTATATACTATCTTAATTTCATGATCATAAAATCAAATTACAAGTTCCTGGCATTGCTTTACTTGTCCCACAAAATGAGTGAATGCATTTGCATCTTGTGGTTGGAGCTCAATTGATCTCAAAATATCCATCAAAATCTCCCTATGCTTTGGGTACTATTGTATGAGCTCATAGATAGATAGCTTGACCGAAGTCATTTGTAAGTTTTGTTCTAGTCTACTCCGAACAGTTATCACAGGTCGGGTTGGTGGACTTGGAAGGTTGTTTTGCCCCTGAATCTACCTAGGTGTAGCTAGGACATTAATGGGAGCTATAGGAGGTTATGGTTGACCATATCATCTACTCTTGGTGGCTATATTGACAATTTCAAACATCCCAATGCATCCATGGATAGGTGTATCAATTCGGAGCTGATTGACTTGGGTGCCTTGCCCTCTAGGGGCCTCATAGTTTGTTAGCAAATTTTTGTATATGCCTATATATCTATTATCAGGAGCCAATGGATTTTCAACTTTAAGTTCTCCTACTTTGATCATATTTTGCACGTAGTTCTTGAAACCCATGCATACTTCAATGTCATGCCCTCATATTCTATGATAAGGGAAAAACTAATATTCCCTATATCCTTTTGGTTTAGGATAGTTGGGATCTAAAAGACGTACATCAAAATCTGATCTTCCCAGCCTCACTCAACTAGTTTAAAATTGATTGCATTGACTTTAATAGAGGTGTAAAATAGCGAGGTGGCTTGTGTTCTCTATTTGACCCATGATTGTTCTTTTGATCGTAATTGGCTGGTGGGGGCTGTACTTGGTAATTTTGGGGTTGTTGTGCAGCCCTATATTTAGGTGCATCCAATATGACTTGATTGACTGGAGCAGGGTTACCCTAATTTTACTTGTATTTGTCATTCTTGTCATTCTTGTTCCACTCCTTAGTTCGGATCTTGATGGTTCCCTCATCTACTTTTATGTCCTCAATGAGTTTGGCCTCTACCAAGGTTTCCTCAAACGAAGGATATTTTTGAAGTTGTAGCAAGAGAGAATTATGTTTAGAACAACTCTTGGTGAACATGTGGAAAATATCTTATGTGGGGATGGAGAATGATATATTTACCATGACTTTTCTCCATATATCCCCATACTCCATTACTGGCTCATCATCACAATATTTTAAGTTGGACAGATCTGAAATGTTCATCTTATTTTTAGCACCAAATGAGAAAATTTTTAAGAAAGTGTTTAATAGTTGTTCAAAAGTGGATATGTTGTGCTTAGGAGATTGGTTGAACCATTGAGTGGCAGCACCCGAAAATATCATAATGAAAGTTCTTAGCATAAGAGTGTCATTGTCTTCAAGATGAAAACATGCATTGATAAAATTGGTAACATGCTCTTATGCATCCTCTTCACCCTTGAATTTTTCTAACCTAGGCATCTCAAAGTACTTAGGATATGCAGGGCTAGGAACTGATGGGCACAATGGTTGGTTGTGTATTTTACTCAATTTTTGTTGGTTCCCAGCCATATCTTGCTTTTCAAAGGACTTCATTTTTTTAATGAGTACCTAGAATGCCTTTGAGGCAAGGAATTTCTCTTCTTACAGGCAATATCATGGTGGTAATGGAGGTAACCCTTTATACAGTTGACTTGTTTTATTCTCTTCCCTCTTGTGAGGGGATTCAAGATGTGTTTGATCCTGATTTATCATGTTTATCCTTTTTTCACCAATTTGATTTTGTTCATGATTTGGATGGTGGTTTTATTGTGGGATTTCTTTTTGCCTAGTGCACCCTTATTTTGGTGAGTCAGCGCATTTATCTCTTTGGTGATCATCACCATTTTCTTATAAATTGATACGAGCTAGCTACTCAGCTTGTTCTCTTAAACGTTGCTCATGTTGGTGCAAAAGTCTTTCTCTTTATTTGTCATGCTTGAGAGCATCTACTAGCTCTCACTCTTTGAATAATGCATTTTCTAACTATCGCATGTGGTCATATTGCATTGTCAAAGAATATTCATGTTTGTCTAATTGTTTTCTTGTGGTTCTAACTCGCAGATTCCTCAAAGGGGTTTCCACTATTTCTTTGCTCTTGCTAGCTAATGTGACTTGTTTAGTGTGTTGATAAGTGCCTCTAAACTCTATGTGTGTACTTTAGGGTCACTTTGAAGCTTCCTAAGGTTGGGTGGTGTGTTTAGAAGTAACACTTTGTGAACTTATAGATGCAAAAAAATTTGTGGTTATGGTTCTGGGAGTTGGACTCGAATGAAATCGATCCAACTCATCTAACTATCTTGTTTTCCATAGATGATCCCATGGGGTGCCATTTACTCCAATGATATCATGATCTATTGTAATTATTCCTCTTGTGTGAAGGGTATCTTCTATTTGGTGCCTATGACTGGATGTAGCTCTAGTTTCTTGCCCTTTAATAGGTAGACCTATTCTCAATGTCTCATGTGAAGTTTGAGATGTTGTGACTCTTGTGTATCTTTTTGGTGATGAAGTATTTGTGGCCCAACCTCTTCTCCATGAGGATGAAGGTGGGTAAAGCTCATCATCCCTATGTGAAGAGTTGGGTCTAGAAACCATTTTATTTCCATGTGGGGAGGAAGCTCTTGAAGCCTTCTCATGTCTTTGAGAAGTTTTTGTGTGTTGAGAGGAGGGTATTGAGGCCTCTTCGTGTCTTATTGATGATTATGGCCATGAAGCCTCTTTGTGTTTTTGTGACTTAGTTCCATGATGTGAATCCCTAGGTAGTTTTTCTCGATAACCCCCAAGGGTTGAGTTATCACCCCTTAAGCTCACAGAGTTGCATCCCACAATATTATGAGTAGGTGGTTCAATGTTACTACGAATTTATCTATGGTTATGTGTTGCTTCAGATTCCACCTCGATATTGGACTGAGGATTTTTACTTTTGGTTTTTACCATTGTGTTTGTGAATTAGCCCTTTGTGTTGCAATTAGAGAGAGCCAAAAAATATCAAGCAAGTGTTTATCTTGATTACCAATTTACGTGTGCTCTAAATTGTTTGTTGCATTTTGATGCGTTGTTGTTCTTGTATTCTTTCTCTTGTTTTAGATTTAGAATAAGGAGACTCATCCATAGTGGGAATCAAGAACACCCATGCCAAACATGATCTTATCAAAAGAAACTAGGGTACACCACTGAATTCCTAGTGGGGGGTTCACCTAGCTCTTCCACTCTGAACCAATGATTTTTCCAATAGTGGGAGATATTTTGAACATGAGTAAATTAGTACCACTATAAAGAAGTTCCTTATTCTATTCTAGAAAGATCTAGGGGATAGACCAATGGAAGGAGATGAATGCCAATGTCACCAGAATGAATTAAGGGTTGGTGATGAAATCCAACTCCCCAATGTTTAAAACATGTGTGCGTGTGTGGGGTTCATTTTAATTTTTCATAAATTAAAATGAATCATACATCAGAAATGACTCTTTCCTATATGCCAAATATAAATGATTTTTCAATTTTTAGAAAGATGCATAACTAGTATGAGTTTCATGGATGGACTCTATTTTGTGTAAATATAGCCTCTAGCAGGGCCTCAAAGCAAGCAACCAACACACAATTTCTAGCACATTGGATTCTAGGGTGGACTTTACAAGCATAAATCGTTGTTCCTAGCAATGCCTAGTGAAAAAAAACCCTAAGATGCGCAAGATGCAAGTTCTTTCCTTTCCATTCCTTAGTTTCTAAATTAAAATGTGTCTTAATTTTTACTATTTTAGGAAAATAAAAGCGGACTGACAATCTAGAAAACATCAAAAAACTATACCAACCTTTAATCTAGATTAGAGAACCAATATTTTGTCCTCTGCTACACTCCAGTTCTAGTCACTATTGACCAGAGTGGCTAATTTTTGGCCACTGTTAGTAGGAGCGGATAAGGTTGTGGTCCATTGTAGACCAGAGTGGCTAAACCTGCACATAAAAACTTGAGTCTGTAATCCAATAGAAAATAAAAAAACTTGGTGGGGGTCCCATCGTGATCACCATATGTAGTGACCCTGGGGAAGTGGCGCACCGTCCACTACTCTATTTGCAAATATTTTTTACTTAATCATGCATTAAATGAAAGATACAACCAAAATATGAAGAAATGAATAGGTAAAATGCTATTCATTGTTTTTTCTCAAGTTCAGTTACATATAGATCCCTCTGAGGGATTCCCTTCATTTGATACATATTTTACAAAATAGGGTAGCAAATGTATGATATCCCCTCGTAAGGGGAGATGCGCTCTCACAGGATTCCCTATGATGCACATGGAATTGTATGAGGGCTTACATATACCTCCTTCTCTAGGTCTAGTTTCTAGAGGGATCCTCTTGCTTTTGTATGTTGATAACCTATCCAGTGAACCTATAGTCCTGCAAGCATGAAAATAGTAGAAAACACTCAACTGTCCGAGATTGCCTCCTTGGATGAGGTTGTTAGCGATAACCCTAATGATAAAAAAAAATATGCTCAATGACAATAGAAACTAATTATATGAATGCCAATGAATGAGAGAAATCAGATATATGCTAATGGCATAAAAACATGTAACAAGCTAATTAAAGGAAACTAACGCTAAGAACCTTAGACTAGGCCTGCGGTCCATTGTCTGAGACATTGGTTGATAAGAAGAAAACCAATCTCTATTGCTCTAAGGCTATGGATATAGGCCTATTGCTGATATTAAGATGATTATCATTTTTATCCGATGTATTGAATGTCCTGTAGGAGATAACCTCTTAGTCTGCTAGCACTTCAATGATCCTAAAAGCTGCTCCAATTTGCTCTCTGATCTGATAGGGCTTCACTGCAAGAAAAGCTCTTCAAGTCTTAAGAATATCTCCTCGGTCTCTCCCTATAGTTGATAAAATAAAAGGTCCCCTTGGTGATCTTAGGTTTGCACCTTATATTGTGTTGAGGTCTTAGATTTAGGTCTAGAACCCTAGGATTGAATCTTGCATATAAAATATTTTTTAGCATGAGAATTTAAGTCTTTGTCTACCCTTGAGGGTTAGTTAATTGATGTCTAAATCTAGACTTGAGTCTCTCTTGTAGACTATTTTTGAGGAGGAATATAAATTTATCCATGCTCGGCCTTATTTCATGTAGACTACCACTTCCTCCCGATATTAGGTTGGTTTGATGGTAAATTGTATTTTAGGGTCTAGCCATTGTCATCTGTAGCAGCTAGGGATTGGTCGCTCTGAGCTTCAGTGGACAAGATTCAGCCACTTTAGTTCATAGTGACCATGCATGGATGGGCTAATACTGCCCCAAATGAGTGGTGAAAACCACTTTTGGCACTTGGAAGGTTCCAAGGTTTAGTCACATGATCTATTAATGTACCCATGTAAGTAGTTCTCCTAAACACAACATGTTTTAGGTGTCTACATGAGGCATTGTCAACCTCTCATTACCTAACATAATAAATCATTTCAATATTTATTTAGTCAAATAAAATTTATTAGAATTTTTAAATAATATTTTGTAGGCATTATCATACCCATGGAACTTATCTCGAAGAAAGACTACGCATTTAAATGGACTGAGGAATGGTGTTGGTGTTTTATCCAGATTATCTTAGGTTCCAATTTTTTTGGATCTCGAGTAGACTCAAATATAAGATAAATTCATATATTAAATGGCCAAAATCAATGAACTTAAAATTCATGAAAATAACAATAATATGAATAAAATGGCCAATATCAATGATAATATGCATAAGCAAACTTATAATATAATTGCTCAAAATATTGCATACAAGCTTCAATATTCTCTAATGAGTCTTCTATTACAATCTTCTTTTATTCTTATGTAAACATGGAGATTTGTATCCATTATTTAACCTTAGGAAGGTGACTCTTCAATACTTGACTATTGAAATCCTTACATATTTAAGAGATGCAACCTTTCCTATTCCATACATAAGATAAATCTCACATCCTTTGATTCCACATCTTGCTACTTGTATACATGCTCTTGAATCTCTATTTACTTGCACACTTTACTTTATGACACTTGTACAGTTACACTATGACACTTTCTCACTCTACATAATTACATGACACACACGTACATCTTACATATTAACACATACATAAAGGGAAATATAAATCACACTCCTAAACTATAGGCTCAAACCCTATTCTAATATTTACATTTACAATTGTACCACATGGTACATTTACATTTCTACAAAATAATGTAATATTCTCTAACATCCCCTTGTATTACATTATTTGGTTATTGAAGACTTTAGTCTTCAATATATTTCTTGTTAGGAAATTTTATATTGTGCTAGTTCTTCTTCCTTCATTTCCTCTATCGTTGAATCTTTTACTTTGTTCTTCTAAAACTTGCTTTGCTTGATATTCTTCTTTATCTTTAGCTTTTGGTTCATGTGCTTTCTTTATTTCATTGTAGTCTTGAATTTGATGTTGTCTTGCAGTCTCTGAATATTTACTCAGAGTATCATAATAAATTTTTAAATTTGATGGGATTTTACTGACATATGTCAAATTTCATGACCCTCTTTAACAGGATTTTTGGTACAAAGAAACAATGTATTAACCTATGATACTTTAATACCTAGTTTGAGCAATTGAACCAACTATGTGATGTTTAGTTGATTTTAAAGGGCATGATACTGCTAACATATTTCCAAGTGTGCAGGATTAGGTACACTCATAGGTGGAGGAAATATGATCATCCACTAGAAATGGGGGTATTTGAGGTTGGGGAAATGATTTTATGGTAACTTGAGGGTAACATGAATAGATACCTTCATATAGGCATGCATTATTGGTTAGGTATAATTATCAAAAACTAGCCACCTTGAGCCTCAAGTTAATAGCCTAGTAGCTATCGTAAATTCTTGGAATGAGATAGGTGACCAAGTTGATGGAAAGACTCCATCTTTGTCTACTATGTATGTTTGATTATCTTTTACTTCATCACTTGTTGCATCAATGGTTTGGAAAGCATGCATAAGTTGATTGCTTTTATGAAAACTTCTTGTTTGGCTTAAAACCTTCAAAAATAGCATGATTATGGTATTTGATGAAAAGAACCCTTTCTATGATTCAAGAATATGACTATATAAATTTATATTTGTTTTATTTTGAATGATAATAGAATTTCATTTAAAATAATAGTTGTTTTATTTTGAATGATAATAGAATTTCATTTAAAATAATAGTTGTTTTATTTTGAATGATAATAGAATTTCATTTAAAATAATAGTTGTTTTATTTTGAATAATAAAGAATTTTATTTAAAATTATAGTTGTTTTACTTTGAATGATAATGGAATTTCATTTTAAAATAATAGTTGTTTTATTTTGAATGATAATAGAATTTCATTTAAAATAATAGTTGTTTTATTTTGAATGATAATAGAATTTCATTTAAAATAATAGTTATTTTTATTTTGAATGATAATAGAATTTCATTTAAAATAATAGTTGTTTTTTTTTTTATAAGTAAAAATTGTATTAATGTAGGTTTTGAAAGGAATCCCAAAACCTTGTTACAAAAACAACATTATGGAATGTTGTGAATAGGAAAATATAATGCAAAGAGATATATTGCATACAAGATAAAATACACAAAATAAGACTAGCCAACCAGACACCGAAAAATAGGCCCCTAAAAAATGTAGCCTAGATACCGCCCATAGCCACATCCTCAGAAGCATCCCAACAAAAAAACACCTACATGGCATCCTTGCTTCCATACTTTGGTGTTTCCTTTGTTGCTTCCTTCACTACTTCCTTGGCCACCTTAGGTTCATCATAAATATTAGGGTCATCCATGATTATACCAGAGAAAGCTTCACAGAAAAAAAGTAGGTTCAAGGCATTTTGCATCTCCTTCAATGTGGACAGAAAATTATCAGACTGGAAAATTGTTGTAGAGATAATATTGATTATGATTTTTTGAAGCACCAGGAATATATGGTCATCACTATCATCATCAAAAAGCACATCTTGAATCTTTTGTTGGCTCTAATATGTCTTCCTTCTGAGGCGATTGTATGATCTGGTAGAACTTTTTGGTTCTTCAACCTTAACTTTATTTCCCATGGAAACCTCGACGTCTCTATTAGATCCCACTGACTTCCTCTTCCTATAAAAAGGGATCAAAAAAGGGCTCATGGAAACATCATCCTCAAGGATTACCTTAGAATGACTATATTTACCTTTATGAGGTTCCTCGAGGGGAGCAAGATTGGCTAGGGAACCTTCAAGATAGTGAATCGGGAAATGACTATAGATGATATTGAATAAGCCTTGGTGGGATAGAAATGTGAAATTATTCTTTTTCCTACAAATATCTATGGAATGACTCATGGATAAAAATAGAAAATTAGAAATATTGATGATATTAATATCCCTAAAGTGGTTAACAAAAGGTAAGGTAGAAGCTACGTAGGGTTTTGTCAGGATCATCAATAGTTATGTATTGCATGATGGGTGTCATGACCCTATTTCAAGGAGATGGTAAGTTTGACATATGCATATCCATTTTGGTTAGCTTGAAAATTCTAGATTTGTTAGGGAACTCCTTGATCTCCACCTCCCAGTTATGCTTCTCCTTGATTTGAGGTAGTCCAATAATCTCTACAAGTTGCTAAGTTTCGAGATGTAATCCCTACCTCGGATAATGACCTGACCCCCATACTAGCTACAAAGAAAGATGAGGGTAGTATCATAGTCATTTAAAAAAAAAATCCTTAGGAGAGGGATATATACCTTCTCATAGAGGATGGACTTGGTGAGCGTGTCTAGCTCCAGAGTTTCTGGATCGATGTAGCACATGATTATGTAATTAAGAAACCAGATCCAAATCCATAAAGCAGGGGATTGATTAACTAAAATAGGGATTTAGAATTTGTCATATTTGGTAGAGCCCATATAGGAACATGGTGCTTATGCATTGGAAAGTAGATACTTCAAGGATCGAGGCACAAATTTGAAAATCCATCCTCAAGATGAAGAAGGAAAATGAAGGATTTCTCAGGGCTCCTAGTAATCATAGCACACTCTAAAAGGTTGATGTTGCATGTGACTCCTAAAGACATGTAGGAAATCCCTCCAATAGTGAGCAAGCAACTTGGATGCAAGTAACCTTTGGGAATAAAAATAGGAGGTAGGTTATCGGTAACGGTTGAAGGAAAGAAAATGATGAGACTAGGGAACATGAAATAGGGGTAAAGGGTCCTGAAGAGGAATGCATGGACAAAGCCACGTGGGGGATGTAGTGGAAGGTAGCATTGGAAAAATGAAAAAATGGGAGGATCACAAATGATAGATCATAGAAAATGCAACTATTGTAATGTGAGTCATCACAAGAGGAGAGAGTGAAGGCACCGATAAGGCTACATGGATAACAAGGTAAGTCCAACATGGTCTTGGGGTACAAACTTGGAAAATTATGATTGGACATTACAACGGTGAAAAAGTGTATAGGATTGGCCACTAGATTTTTGATTAATGGATGCTTTTTTCATATTGACCATGTCGGAGATATGTTGGGGAAAGGCATCAAACCAAGTGATTAAACCATTGATATTGGTCCCATGATTTGCCAATGCATCTACCACCTTGTTCGCTTCTCTAAAAGCATGTTGAATAATGGGTTCTTGCTAATGAGAGATGATTTTCCTAGCTTCTTTGATGCATCTTTTAACATTCCATGAGGGATTTTTGTTGTTCCTCAAGTAATTGATGATGTTGAGAGAATCACCTTCGATAATCAACCTATTGGGATTCGGCTTTATTAAATACAACCCTCTCCATAGGGCTTTGGCCTCGGTGAAATGATTGGATTGAAAGCCAAGACATTTAGCGTAGGCCAAAATGGCATCCCCTTTGTGGTCTCTAAAGATACCTCCTACCCTCACTCTTCCTAGGTTACCTTTGGTTGCACCATCAAAGTTCAACTTCATCCAGCCTATCGGAGGAGGGATCCACTTGGTGTTAAGTCTGACCTTGGGAAGGGTAGAGGGCATGAAATCCTAGAGGGGAACATTCAAGGAAGATAGAAAGGAGGATTCAAACCTAGAAGTGATGGTTTTGGTGGAAGGGGTAAGCTGGGCATTTTCTTTGGCACAAGAAATGATTTTATTTGTTAATGAGGCAGAGTCCTTGCAAACATTGGAGAAAACTCTGTTGTTTCTTTCAAGCTAAATTTTCCAAAGGAAATGGTGGAGGTAGAAATTCCAAATGGAGCTAAGGTGAGAATTATGAAAAGGTGAAGGCCATTGAGTAAAAATGTCAATGATGGATTGGGGTTTGGCCCAAAGGATATGGAATGTGTGAAATAGATTATCAAGGATGGTGGAAGAAAAGGTGCAACCCAAGAAGATATGATGAGTGGACTCCCAAGTAGACATACATAGGTGGCAATGATTAGGAATCATGATACCTCTTTTGATTAAATTATCAGTGGTGAGAATCCTATCTTGAATGGCCAACCACGAAAAGAAGGATATTTTGGAAATAATATTTTTGAGCCAAACAAGGTGATAGGGGAACAAGGACTCAATGGGCGACGTTAGGAGTTGATAGGCGGACTTGATGGAGAACTCCCCACTTTTAGTGTGCTCCCATATAAAATGATCTAAGATGTTGGTGGTAGGAATGACCATAGAATTGAGGAGAGAAACTAGGGAAATGGACTCAGTAGGGTGAGTGTCACACATGAATGATTTCCAGGAAGGCATGTTGTTGGATTGAGTTATGAAGTCAAAAACCTTTCATCCCAACAAGGAATCAGTGAAATTTTTTAGGATAGAAAGGTGGGGATATTCAATTAGTGGTTCTCCTCTGATCCATTTATCATGCCAAAAGTCTATGTTCTCTCCATTCCTGAGCTACCACCTTAGACCTTTTCTCAATAGAAGTCTGATGTGGATTATGGATTTCCAAAAATTTGATCCATTTGTTGGAGCCAATTCATCAAGGAAGTTAATTCCCTACAATTTTTTTCTCTTTACTATAGTGACCCATTCTGAGCTATCATTAGAAATGATTCTATAAGATTGTTTGGCCATCATGGCAATATTTAGATTTTGTATTCTTCTAAGACCAATTCCTCTATGGGATTTGGATCTGCAAACTTTATATCAAGATACTAGATGAAATATTTCTTTGTTTTTTGACACTGACCAAAGAAATAATTTCTAGATTTATTCAATTTTAGTATCAAATGAGGTAGGGGATTTAAATATAGAAAGAAAGTAGACATGGATGCTTTGGAGATATGCCATTGTAAGAGTAGCTTTGGCATCTTATGATAGGAGATTTTATTTCCAACCAGCAATTTTCCTTTAAATCCTTTCAATCAAATTGATTCTGTAGGATTTCCCACAAACAACAAGAGACCTAAGTAGGTGGTATAAAAGGAAGCTATAGAAAACTCAAGGATTTGGGTGATTTTGATTTGGCACTGATGAGGAGTGTTGAGGAAGTATACCTTGCTTTTGTGGAAGTTTACCCTCTGACCTACAACCTCTTCATAAAGGAGAAGGATGTATTTGATGACTTTAACCTCAAAGAAAGAGGTATATGTAGCCACTATAGTGTCATCCATGAATTATTGGTGCATCACTGGGTTAAGCTATGAGGTCACTTTGATTCCAAAAATGAGACCTATTCTACAATAAGTTTTTAAATTTCTACCAAGATTTTCATCCGTAATAATGAAGAGAAAGGGAGATAAGGGATCTCCTTATCTCAATCCTCTAACACTCTGAAAATAACCAAACCCATTGATAAGGACTAAAAACCAAGGAGTGGAAATACATCCTTTGATGAGTTTGATCCAAATCCAAACTTCAAAATGATGGCCATGAGGAAGTCCCAATTGACTATGCCATAAGCATTGTTCATATCCAATTTGAGAATAAAAATAGGTTTCTTGGTTTGATACGAAGAGTGCAAGGCTTCGTGGATGGTGATTATTCCATTAGTAATGGATCTTCCTTTAATCGAACTTCCTTGACATGTATCAATGATACTAGGAAGGATGTCCTTCATTCTATTGACCATCACTTTTGTAAGGATTTTATAGACCACATTGCATAGACTAATAGGTCTAAAATCAGCCATGGATTTGGAAATGGGTCCTTTGGGAATCAGGGTGATGAAGGTGGAATTGAACCTATGAGGAATGGATTTGGATAATTGGAATTCCTTAATGGCTAAGTAGAAATAAAGGCCTAGGATATCCTAAAAATATTGAAAAAATATCTATGGGAACCTGTTGGGACCAGGTGCTTTATCAAGATTCATGGAGAAAAGGATTTGTTTAATATCATACTCAGAAAAAGGATAGATCAACTTGGAATTAATGATAGGAGAAATGGAATAGGAAATATGCTGAATAAGGGAATATTTAGCCAAGGTTGAATAGGGATTGGGAGAACCGAGGAGAGAACTGAAATAGGAAACAACCTTTGATCTGATCTCAAGGATATCCTTTGTGGATGTGCCATCGTCCTTCCAAAGCTCTTTGATTCTATTTGTGCTTTTGTTTCACAAGGTGGATGCATGGAAAAAAATTGTATTGGAATCTCCTTCCTTAAGCCAAATAGCTCTAGATTTCTACCTCCATAAGGTTTCTTCGCAAGTTAGAATGTTGTGGAATTTTGATAGAAGTTTCCTTTCCTCATTCCTGATTTGGTCATCAACCTACCCATTTTAGATTTTGGTTTCAATTGCTTCTAGCCTATCCTTAATTAATTGCTTATTTTCAAATAAGTTGCCAAAGAATTCCTTGTTCCAGATCCTGAGTTTCTCCTTAATGAGGCACATTTTTTGGGCTAACTTAAATGAGTGGGTTCCCTGAGTGACTTGTTGCCACCATTCAAATATTATGTTTGTGATATTAGGATGATGAAGCCACATAGCTTTGAACATAAATGGGGTCTTGAAAGAATGTGTCTTCTCAGCTTCCAGAATAAGAGGATTATAATTGAAGCTAATTTTGAGTAGGGACTGAAGGCTTGCATCCCTAAACATCAAAACAAATTTCTTGGATAAGAAGAATATATCCAATTTTACTTGGATGTGATGGTGTCCACTTCTTCTATTACTCCAGGTATATTTTGCACCTTTGAGATAAACATCCATTAGTTCATTAGAATTAATGAATTCATTGAAATCTTCCATGCTTTTGAGGGGAATGCCATTTCCTCATTTTTTATCCAAAGGATAGAGGGGGGTATTGAAGTCTCCCACCAAGATCCAAGGGATGTTAGAGAAGGAATTCTTTAATTTTATTAAAGTATCCCAGAGACAAGCTCTACTCGAAAGTGTGTTGGGAGCATAGATATTGGATAGGATCCATGTAGTGTCACGGTCCTTATCATGAAATAGGATACTTGTTATTCTATCAATTGAGTGAATCATTCTACCTTCAAGCCTGATTGGGTCCCAAATACACATCAAACCTCCAGAAGAGCCTCTAGCATGACTAAATATAGCTTCTCCTTTCTTCCAAATTTTCTTTGTGACTTTGATGGATGCATTCTCATCAATCTTGATTTCTTGCATAATGAAAACTGTAGGTTTTAATTCCCTCCTTAATGAACTAGCAAGTCTCTATTTGGCTAGTCCATTAAGTCCTCTCACATTCCATGAGAGGACTTTCATTTGGAATATTTAGAGATTCTTTTTCCCCCCTCGTCCTTGATATTGGGGAGGTTTGGTACTTTTACTTTCATCCTTTGGTGGGTTTTTCACTAAGGGGAAAAGGGTTTTCTGAATTCCATTGGCAATATCCTCCTCAATTTCCCTCCTCCTTTGTTCAGTTGCTAAAGTCCTACCTCTCTTTTTGTCACTACCATAATCTATGGGGGAATTTTTAGTTCTTTTGGTTTGTTTAGGACTGAACTTGTTAGGAATAATATGTTGTATTATGATACTAGAGTTATCAATGATAGTCTATTTGAATATAGGATTGGGACTCCCTATTTCATCTTCCTTATGGTGCTTGGCAAGTGAATAGAAGAGAGGATGAGATGATTTTGACCTTGATGGAGAATTTACATTGTTGGTTCTCCTATGAAGAGGAGGTTCATATTCAAGGACTGGAAGTCTTTCCCCATCTTCCTCACTTAGGATATTGAACTCAATGAGAATATCGAATCTACTTGGAAAGGTAAAAAGTTAGCATACCTTATCCTGGTTAGATGCTAGAGGAGAATTAGCAACTTGTTTTCCCTTGTTAGAGTAAGGATGGGGGCCTTGGTTCTTTGCTCTTGTAGCATGTTGGTGAGGTTCATTCCCAATTTCATTATACTGCTACTCATATCTAAGTTACTTGAAATACCCTTTGTTCATCAGGTTTTTGTTCCCTTGGTTTTGATGATGAGGGGCTCCAATTTTGGGAGGATCTTTACCTATCCATATATTCAGATCAAGGATCTTCTTACCAGTATTTTGAGGCTTGAGAATAGGAAATCGGTTCCTAAGATACCCCTGGGTGTGATATTCCTATAAAAGCTAGATTTTTTTTCTCATAATCAAGAGGTTGGCAATGGCAATAGGAGTGGTGCTTGGTATTAACATAGGTGGAAAGTTAAAAATCAATGTTTATATTCACATAGATCTGAGCATAGACCATGCGAGTGTGAGCTAATATCACTGGGTTGATCACAACCAGTTCACCAATAACTCTAGCAATCCCTTGCAAGATATCATCTTGCTAGAAGTGGAAATTAAGGTCAAGACTCTGAACCCAAATAGAAGCAAAATTAATACTCTAAGTTTTAGGATTGAAATCCTCAACCCACCTATGAATTAAAAGTCTTCTTATTTTGATAAACCACAAACCTCTAGTTAATATGCAACTAGCTTCATCATGGTTTCTTAGTCTGATGGCAAAGAATCCTCTAGAGAGAACCACAATCTCCATGCTACCAAGGGTTTTCTACTTTTAAAAGGCCCACCTTCAGATGGTTTCCATGTTAGGTATACCTCTGATAAATTTTTCAATGAGTGAATAAGTCTCCATGGAAAGGTAATTAGAGACTATGCTATCAAGAATAGTTAAATCATTGCCTTTAGTAAAAAGGGTTGAATAGGATTCCTTCATGTATTTCCCACCACAACTAATTGCTTCGGTGAAAGAAAGTTTCTTGGAATTTTTGGAAGCAGGTCCGCCAGCAATACCTTGGGAAGGGGGTCGGCCCTTTGTTGGGTTGTTATTCCTCCCACAAAATCTATTCAAACTCCTTGTCCTTATTGATTTGAACATCCTCTAAATTCGTTGGGACCTTCCCTACACCACAATTTTGATGACCATCCTTCCTACCTCCAAAAATTTAAAATTCAAAATTCTTGCTTGACCTGTTCATCCTCTAAATCACCACTCTATATATGATAATAGAATTTCATTTAAAATAATAGTTGTTTTATTTTGAATGATAATAGAATTTCATTTTAAATAATAGTTATTTTATTTTGATGATAATAAAATCTCATTAAATAAGAGTTGGTTTATTTTGATAAAAAAATTTAAAAAAATAATAATAATAATGCTTCTATGATGATTTCTTCTTGGTGATAACGAAGTTTCACATTAAGATAATAGAAGTTCTATTAAAATTAAGCATTGAGATTTTAAAAAAATTAAGCTTTGAGATTTCACTAAACTAATATATAAATATAAATTATTGTTTTAAAAAAACATGTAATATCTATTCAAAAAATCTCCTTCTTGAGGAGATCAGATCGAGCCTACAAGAGGTAGCTTCCCTTCATCATTGGGAAGAGAGCTCCATAATGGTGAAGCTTCCCATTTATGAAAGGGAATATTTGAGTTTAAAATTTTGGTTGGTCCGTTGGGTGGATGGGAAGGGCATCAAGTCAAGTAGATAGAATAGTGGAAGAGTCTCCTCTTTTGAAAATGAGGAAGAATATTTTAAAATTCAAATTTTTGTCTACCGCCTTGAAAGGTAGATGAGGGAGTAATAGTGAATGGACAACATGGCAAAGTGGGGGATAAGGGTGAAGAAGGAAGAAGAAGAAGAGAATTTTTACGTGGGGAAAGAGGAAGATAAAGTAGACAAATAAAGAGCAAAAAGAGGAGGAAGAGACTCTTAGAAAGGCCAAAACTGGGTAACATGAGAGGAAATGATAGCTTGGAATCAATCCAGAGATGACACCATTGAAATCCTAGGTTGGTAATTTTTGGTTATGGTTAATTGTATTTTTTATTTACCTTCAGTGGGTTGGCCTTGGACCTTTGTTGTTTTGATAGTTGGTTTCATTGCCTTCACTTGCATTTGCTTAGACTTCACCAATAGGTTGGACAAAGTACCTATCTATATTATACCTAAACTTTTCCTTCTTTTGTGCAACCTATCATACTAGTATCTAGATTTATTCTTGCCTGGTGAACTTGCTAATGAGTAAGCATACATCCCATCCTTTTTAAGAGCCATGGATTCCACGTCATGTCTACAATGTGCATCTCTTTAACACTAGAGGAAATCCAAGGGAAGTTTAGCTTTAGGTGTTGTGTGTCATTTCAGTGATGAGACAATTCTTGCACCTTTCTTACTCAGCTTAGAGGTCAATTTTGTGGTGTTAGTCATGATAGTGATGAAACCTCTTCATAGCTAGGTAAGCCACTTATAGTGGTAGTCATATCTTTGCCATCCCTCTTGAGGTCGATGGAGGTAGACATCATAGGTTTTTCCCTTTGTTGTGGACCATGTGCTATTTAGTTGAGAGACTCTATTGTGCAAGCTTCTTTCCAACCCATAGTTACCACATTGTTAGTATTGGGGTCTAAATTAACATCAAGGGAACCTTGAGCTGTAAATATGAATCTATTACTTTTGATAGGTGCATACTCGATAATCATAGCTCAAACCCTGATATTGGATTGATTAGAGATATACTTCAACTCAACATCTGGATTAGGCTGGTTCCTTATTAACTATTTTAGATGTTGAATCAATTAAGCTCAATTAAAAAGTTTAAGATTAGGGATAGTAATAGGTTAAGGGTTATAAAATAATTGAGAAATTAGGTGGTCAGATAGAGCTAACAACATTGACAAATAGCAAGAATCCATTGATTAATCACATTTCCAGTATGCCACACTTGAGACTAACAGTAATCAAAACTCAACATCCTCACCATTAGAATAAGGAAATACTCATAAAAATATTTCACACACCTAAATGCTAATAATCCAAATAGTAGAATTAGATCAACACTTAGGCTAACAGAAATAGAAGTCTTATAGAGCATGTATTCAGGCATGAACCATTCTAAGGTGCTCTAAATTAGACATCCAATATCAAAAGAATTGACTAACCATAAAGCAGTAACAAAAATGCAATCATAGAATGAATCTATAGTTGAAAAAAATGAATAATTAGAGGTAAACATCCAAGTAATGCTCCTTCTATTGATATTTTAGCAATTACAGTAATATATCAAGCAAAAACTCCAGAGCCAACTCTTAATCATGGGGGTTCAATATCCTTATATAGATTTTACAATGATTAAAATGATGGAACATTACAAGGACTTTCTCTATTAAAACAAAAAAATGATGTGGTGGTAGCCTCTCATGAATCTTCAAGAAGAGAATTGAGTTGTATTCCATTAATGTTATATCTACACTCTGCAAATGCTTGTATCCTCAAATAACTTCCACAACTAGAGAGATTACAGATCAATTTGGATCACTCTTCATTCTTACAATAATATTTTGTCATTACTTTGCAACTAAAAATGCAGTTGGATCTTGATTTCGATGATTTTTGGTCTTCCCACATCCTTTTTATTGCCTTTGTCAGGTTTTGCTACCTTTGTTAGGTTCAAAATCCACTGGTTCAAAATCCACTAGTTCATTTTTTTCTAGTCTTGGCTCAACCATATTGACCATGGAGTATGGGTTCTTAAATATCTTACAACCTTCCAAAGAATCTACAACTCTAAATTCCACTTAGTAAGGTTTGACTGAACTGACTACGAAATTAGTTTTTGAGGCTGCCAATGACTTCTTGCAAATTTTGCTACTTTTATTTCTACTAGGTCAAGTTTGATCAGTTTGACTTAAAAAATGGTGTATGCTTTGGTTTTAGAAGATTTTATGTCTACTTTCTAGAATTTGTAACTCTGTATTATGCCTTGCATCATTTGACCATGTTGATTGTGAAATAATGGTTTAAAACTCTCACTTATTTTGACATGAAAACTTTCCATACCCTAATGTTGCTTCTTCTGTTATCCACCATTTTGGATTTTGCTTATATGAATTTGACCTAACTAACTATAGAATTTGTCTCCAATGGAACTTCACATAGCTTTTTGACATTTTTTTATTACTTAGTAGATTTATAATTTGGCTATGTAGCCTTTTAGGGTCTACATTTTAGTTCCTCCTGGGGAGTATTGCTTGCAAGGCTACAAACTCAAATCCTTATTCATTTGGGAACTGGAGTCAAAAATTAAATGAGTTAGATCTACCTTCATGAGTATTCTACAATACACTGCTATCCATAGATTGCAGACTTATATTTCCAAAGAAAACTCCCCTATAAACCCTACTTTCTAAAGTTATTGAAAAAAACTCAGTAACGGTTCACATGGAGGTCATATTCAGGAACAACTATTGTCATACTCAAAATTCATTAGAGTATACTTCCTTATTATATATACACTATTAGGATAAGCTTCACACCTTCCACATGTCTAGATAAACTCATGATTCTTTTTCTTTTTGACAGTGTTAGGTTCAAAACTGCTTCTCCCAAAAATGATATTTATATTTTATTAATCTAACTCTATGCAAAACCTTGAATTGAAAGAATAAAAAAATTGTTGGCATAATTATGTCTTTATTGCTGCTCTTGTTCTTGGGTAGAATCTTTTGCTACCTTATCTTCTTGCTCTTCTTGTTCTTCTTCCTCTCCTGAATTTTGATGCTCCTCTTTGTCCTTGGCCCTTTCTGATTTTGATTCTCCATTCAGAATGTGTTTTACCAAATTCAAAATATCCATAACATTATTACAGGAGTTTAATGTAGTATTTTGTATTTCTAAGAGTCATCACTTAACATATTGCAATTCTGCCAGCATATCATAAGAGGAGGAAGCTCCTCCTTCTACCAATTTAATCATTAGCTCCTTTAATTTGGCTATGTTTTTTATCAGTTGAGTAACTTTCTCTTGATCGATTGGCTCCTGCCATGCATATATTTCTAATTCTTCTTGAATTAATGCTTGTATACTCCTTAGAATATATTCATTAGATATCATCAAGTCATATTACCTCTAAAATATGTTGAAATCATATTGCACCATCTCCTGATTGATATAAAAAATCCTTTGCAATTCTTCATCCAATTTCTCAATTAATGACCACCCTTTCTAGAATATATTATTCTTCTTAAGAATAATTTTGGATACAATTCTTGAGGTGATCCAATACTTATTGGAAATAGTCTTACCCAACTGGCTATAGGTAGCTTCAAACATATTGAGGAGCTCATTTTCCTTAGGAGAAACTAGTCATATGAATTTGGTGGTGGCTTCTATAACTTCTCTTGCTGCTGGCAATACCTCACTAGCCTTGTTTGGGAATTCAAAAATGTGCTACATTCCAGAGCACCTCTCTAAGATCTTGTATAGGATTTGTCTCCTAAATTGTTTCACCTTGTGGAAAATTTGGCAAAATTAATTTTCTCCTCCTGCAATTGTTTCTCTAAAACTTGTATCTGATCTCTGCATACTGCTTGTTCTTTTCTTGTAGCTATTGTACTTATTCCTTGAAATATACCATATTTTCAAACCTACTCTACCATTTATTAGCATAATTTTTCAAGGCTTTCATCTCCTTCTTTTGGTCTTTAATGGTAACTTGGAGTTTGGTAACATTTTCCTCTAATTTGATCACTTTCTCCCAGTAGATATTAGTCTTGACAAACATGGTTTATAGTCCATATTTGGTCATAACCATCACATTATTTATTGCTAGCTACTCTATATATTCTATATTCTCAACTATCTGATAATATTCAATTGTCATATCTTCAGATGGTTTATTGACCAAAGGAAGCATTTTGAATTTCATCCTGTATCAAGACACCAGATCAACCATTGTTGTCTTTCTCACCCTAACCACTCCTTTGGAAGATTGGTCCAGCTTCATGCTCTAAAAATTTTGTGCTTTCAATGAAGAGCTCATGATCCTCTAAAGAGATATCATTGTGGGATGATCCGTAGGGGTAGAAGGAGTGACATTGGTAGGGAAATAAGGAACCATTGTAGTAGAAAGGGAAGTTGAGGTAATAAGCATTGAATCAGTATTTATAGTGGAAATGGCATCTAGAATAAAGCTAGTTGCTATTGTTTATGGAGGGGTAAATGGTAATGATATTATAACTTTTACTGGGGGTACTGATGTTATGGAATTTGGACAAATGGAAGTTGGAGGTGGAGAAAGTAATGGGTCCCATGAACATGGATTTAGAGATGAAACTTTGGGACTTTCAATGATATTGGATGGATAATTAACTGAGTGGAAATGGGAATGGTGATGAAGGGGAGATGATTGAGGGGAATCTAGTTCAAATGAAGATAAGTTCACAAAATTCTTGACTTGATAAGGGGAATGAAATTTATTTGGAAAATAAGTAGGAAAAGAAAGGGGGATGAGATCATAAATCATACCTGAATCTGCTATCGTATCCTGATGGAGAACTTCTTTAGTACTTTTCTCCCTATATTCTTGAATATTTTATTTGCCAAATATAATGGTATATTGTGTTAATCTTTATACTTAATCCAATATCTACTTCTTTATAGCTTCAAGATCAATTTCCAATACTATGCTTTCCACTTTCCTTATGAATGGTATAACCGAGTGTGCTACTTATTGGGGAGATGCTTCAATAGATCTAGTGGTTGGGGTTCATTTGTTTTTACTTTTGGAGGGACTGATAATCATATGATCTAATGCCTTCATATTTTTCTTTTGATTCTCTTATATAGGGTTCTTTTCCTTTGTAGCTCTGTGTTGGGATCTTCTCCTCCTTGGATTATCCTCTTTTGCTTTGACTTCTTATACATTTTCCTTATCCTATTGTAGAGGAGAAGTGGAGAGTAGAGTAGACTCTTACTGATTCTTAGTTGTTCCATGCTTCTTCTCTTTTGCTTTGCCCTTTCTAGGTTTTCTTATTTCCTCTTTACCTAGAACCACTGTAATCTTTGCTTTGGTTGAGCCTTCCAAGTTGCAGCATGTTCATCGTATCATTTCTCGAACTCCTCATCAATTTTGGGAGTTGGGTATTTGTTCTTCATTGAATTTCTTTCCACTCTCATCTTCCAGCATTTGAGGTTTTTGGCTGGAGGTCACTTATGAGTTTCCTCCATTTCATTTTCTTTTACTTGACTGAGCTAGTGAGAGACCTTTGTTGAATTATAATAATTTGCATGCATGTAAAAATCTCTCCATGCTGGAAGTCATTCCATATTACTCACATTCCATTTAATAGGATACTACTCTCTATTATTTCTATTTTTCTCCATATGCATGCATTTAGATTTCACCAGTTTGGACATTTTTCTCCATGCAGCTCCTTGATTCTTGTTGTGAACAAATAATCTGGGTCATACCTCCATCTATGTGGAAGTTGTATGAGGCCTAATATTTCCATGGTTGATGTGATTTTATCACATTTCCATTTCTTCCACACGGTGATGTCACACTTATTGAAACCATATTCAATGGTTGCCCTCATTTTATTACCAAAATTGAATCTACAATTTATATAATCAACTTACCTACAATATTATAGCACGAATAAGTAGTGAGTGACATAATATGGCAATAAAAATGGCTTCTTTGTAAAATCATATAATCTGATGACTGTACCTTCCATTAGAATGTACTAGTCTCCTTCTACCCCATTTACTCTTATTCTCTTTTTAATTTTTGAGGCTGGTCTAGGAAAATCACCATACATAACCTTGAGAGCAGGTTTAAGAAATTTAAAGTTGAAAGGGTAATAAAACTAAGTTTTTCTCAAAACCCTAGTACAATGATATACTGGTAATGCATTTTAGTTTACATCCCTATTATTTACTGATATCCATGGGTAATCCTCTCTAGTAGCACCAAATAAAATCTAGATCAGATTAGAACAGTGTTTGAATACCATATTTTCTTCTTCCCACTGCATTTCCACCAGCTACTCATGCATTCTTCTAGTGAGGAATGAGGGAAATTTGAAGTAAATTAGGGTGCTACTATTATCACCTGGTTATGGGTCACACATCCTACTATTTGAAATAAAATATGCAATAGCTAATTACCAATCATTTACCTTTGTGTCTGACTCAAGACCAACTATAACTGCTAACATTGAATAGAGATCTGCTTCTATAAACTCACTCATGGGAATGGGAATCACAGGTAGGGCTTGAATGGGATTGGCATTCTTGATCCAACTGAGCACCCAATATCTAAAATGATTTCCATTTTGCTTTAATTCATTAAGGTATAATACTCAGATTGCTACTCTAAGCTAAAATATCTGGTGGGTGTTCAAGGTTTTTGCCCTATTGTGAACATATTTATACAAGTTTGTTTTGTGATATGGAACAAAACCCTACCATGTGATTTTCTTACAAAATTTGACTCAGGGTCATAAAAATTAGCTATACTAGATAATAATTTAGGGTATGGATGTACTAGATCACAAATGTAATAGGTGACAAAAGAATACATGGCTCTCATACCTTGGTCTGAAAGCGGCCCACCTTTGAAAATTTTATCTTCGTACTTCCATCTTAGGTTGTCTCTAATCACATATGTCATCCTTGTATCTATGACCCCTGATTTCTTGTCTATATAACATGGTTTGTCTATCTACTTTACCAAATATGATGACATTTCAACTTCCCCTCAATCTTTCACAAACTCTCTAGCAATAAGTTACAAATTATTCTCAACAATGTTTCTATTCTTTCTAATCAGTTGCTTGTTAATAGCTGAGTATTTTAATTTTGTCCTACTTAAATAACCCTTTTTGCATCTGCTCTCCATTAATGAAAGTGAGTGGGTAGTTTTCCTCCCATGATTTCAAATGGATGAATAAAACGATGTGAAGTGCAACTTATCAGTGAAGGACAAGTCTCCTATTAGGCAAGGTTTGAGGTAGATGGCAAAAACTAACCATTGGTATGCTTACCAAAGATTATTCAATTTCTAAATCTTACAGTAAACTACCAGAAAAAGTAGATTTATGGCACTTAGCTTTCCTTTGTTGAAATTCTATTAGTTTGTAATTCTGCTATGCCACTTTTTACTTCTTTGACTGTGGATTTTCCCCATTGAGTTACCCTCTTACGAAATGTATCACAGTCTTTTCCAAGGGTGGAAATTTACTTTCTCCTTTTTTATTTATTTTTTATTTTTTTGCTTTTTTCGTTTGAATGTTGTATAAAATGAAAATAATACAGAATGCATACATAAAGAAGATATGATACATCATATGTACATATATTATAATAAGAGGATTTTATCTAACTAAAGTAGAGTTTGAGATGGTACCTATTTATAGGAATGGGCTGTATGTTTTCTCTTTGATCATAGAGCTAAAATGCTTTGCTCTCTTTTACTTAAATGATCTTGAATGGTCCTTCCCAAAAAAAGTCAAATTTTTGATGATTTCCTAGCTTAGCCTTTTCAAAATTCAATCTTATAACCAAGTCATCTTCCTTGTGAAGAACACAAGCTTATACTGAGAGGGGGGTGAACAGTATAAGACCACTTTTTACTTTTCTTTCCCAATCAATATTATGCAATGTAAAGATAGCAATATCAATAGCAGTAATCAAAGCAATGCACAAATCACCACACACAATAGAGACACCACAATTTACGTGGTTCACCCAATGTGGGCTACTCCACGGAGAAAATATTTCACTAAAATTTTCTCAATCAATCTCTTGGGAATCCTTTCCCTATTACAATGTTTATGGACCTCTGTCCAATGGAGATACCAATCCCTTGATCAAGTTTGTGGAACTCTATCCACAGGAGAACTCCTTTCCCCTCTTGCTCTAGCTGGTGATCTTCTAGAAGAACTGTTGCCTCCACTACACTGGCTAATGGATCTCTATCCATTGAAGACTCATATCCTCACTTAGAAGACCTATCCTCACTACCCTAGATAATGGACCTCTATCCACTAGAGACTATTATCCTCTATACTCTATCACCTCCAAATATCTATCTAAAATCTACACTAAACATAGTCCATCGGTCTAGCACAAATCTGCTCAATATCTATCCTCAAATCTACACTAAACATAGTCCTTCGATCTAGCACAAATATGCTCAATCTATATCTTTGATCTAGCACAAATCTATCCTCAAATCTGCACCAACTCTTATCCTCAAATCTGTACTAAACATAGTCCTTCAGTCTAGCACAAATCAATCCTCAATATCTATCCTCAAGCCTTAACTCAAAGCTTGAATCAATCTCAAATCAACTCTTAGATCTACCCCAAACCTTAACTCAAGGTTTGAAAAAATCAATCAACTCTGCTCACAAGCCTTCTCAAAGACCTATCTCAAATATATCTTGTAAGCTTCCACAAAATCTCACACCAATCTATCCACAAGTCCTCTCTAGAACTTGTCCAATATTCTCAATAAGTCCTCTCAAGAACTTAACCAAATCTACTCAATAAGTCCTCACAAGAACTTAACCAAATCTGCTCTCAATATGTATTGTAAGCTTCCACAAAAGCTTACTCAAATCTATCCACAAGTCTTCTCAAAGACTTACCTCAAATCTGCTCAACAAGTCCACACTAGAACTTGTCCAATATCATAGAAACATAAAGAGAATTGTTAGAGACTCAATATGCTCTATACTCATCACAATGCTCAATCACTTTCAATCACTCTTTCAAAAACATACAGAGAATTGTTAGAGACTCAATATGCTTCAACTCAATCACTTTCTCAATTCAATTTAGAATATAGAATAGTTTATTTTATGGAACTTGAACAATCACTTCACACACCCACTTGACTAGGCTCAACCAACTCTACTCAACCAATCACTCAATAAAATAATCCTTGCTCACAAACCCTAGTCCAAGCATATGATTCTTCACTCAAAATATTTCCAACAATGCTCAACAACAAATCTCACATAACAATGATACTCATGTTCTTTTCAAACCCTAGTTCAAGTTCTTTGCTCAACAACTCACTTCAACAACAATGCTTATAAAACAACTCTCACATAACAATGATACTCATGTTATTTTCAAACCCTAGTTCTTTGCTCAACCAATGGCTTCAACAACAATGCTTATAAAACAAGGTTTTAATAACAACTCTTTATTCCAGAAAACCTTGAAGCATTAACTCAAACACACTCAATAAGGAAGCCCTAATCAAATCCTTTTCACTCCAAACTTATTTTTAGAAAACCAATCAATCAACTCAACTATGGAAGAATGTGCTCATACCTTTTCTTGATGATGAAGGAACCTCAAATATCTATCACAATCACAACCACTTCTATGCCAAACTCAAAGAGGTTAGAAGATAAATCTTTCTCACAATGTAATGCAAAAACTCAATTACACCTTATCACTCCATCTATAAAAACAACCATCAACATACATAAAATATTTTTCCAATAACACCTTATAATCTCCCAACTAAAATAAATTTAACATCCACCAAAATTTAACTCAAAAACCTCTTTAATTAAATTTTAATGGCAAGAAGAACTTTGGCAATAATCAAATCCACTTTCCTTATAACTCCAATAACATAAATCAATTACCAAACAAGCAACCTTTCATATACCCTTATAACTCCAAATAACACCTTATGAAAACATTAGGCAAATAAAATATTTAATAAAAATTACCTTTGCCACTAGTGGGATTCGAACCCCCAATCACTGCCTCCTCATGCGCCCTAGCCATGGGCTTGCCCACCCGTGTGCTAGATGCACGCTTGGAAGGCTAAGAGCACCTCATGCTCTTTCTTCCAAGTCTGGCGCTCTAAACGAGCATGTGCCAAAATATTTTCTCCTCAACGCTCAAGACAAACATGCCAACAACCTCCACGTGAATCGATCGTGGTCACTTCCACTCCCAACGCTCTCGTAAAACATGCACTGCCAATGGACCACACTATCCAATGTGAGTGAGGCCTTAAGCCCTCTCCTTTCATCTTCTTCCTAGTGCTAAAAGACAAAATGAATTCTTTGTCTTCTTCCTCAACGATTGCATGAAAATACTCTTTGCTCGATCGCATGAAAAATTAATCGAATAAGGGTAAGTTTTGAATGCCCCTTTGGCATATTATTTATACATGAAATTCACCATATGGCTTAGACGTCAGTGCTCCATTAAATTTTATGATGTCGACGCTTTTATAACCTTTATAATTTATAAATTATTTAAATTCTAAAAGAATTTAAATTTTATAAATTATATTTATAAACCTTTGACTTTAATAAAAATTAAAGCCTCCTTGAGATAAAATTTAAACCTTCATTTGTACTTCACTGATTTGATGAAAATTATTCTCCACCATGGTTTTAACAAAAACCTTTATAAAATAATATTTTGACAACTTTTCTTCAACTCTTCGCATTGCTCCTGGTGTCAATGATGGTGTACTCCATGGTATTAATGATAGCTTCATGTGTTCACTTTGGCATCAATGACAACTTCTCACCTTGACATCAATGACAACTAAATGAGCTCAAAATGTCCAACAATCTCCCCCTTTGTCATTGATGGTAACCCAAATTATTTTTACCGAAAACTTGACCTTTCCTTTGTTCTGCTCCCCCTGGGACATTGCTCCCCTGGCTCAATGCTCTCTCCTCTTTTCTCAAATACCAAATCTCTCCCCCTTACTCAAATCTCTCCCCTTTGACATCAATGGCAAAGGGTCACCTTTGGGGCTCGGGGCTAAGAATGAGCCTCTTAGCTTAGCCCCTCCCCCACCTTCTCTTGAGGTGGTTAATTTTGGGGTGGGAGTATTTCTACTCCCAGAAAGCATTGTTCTTTACCTTTATCCTCTTTTATTCTTATCTGATCCTTCTGATTCCTCTGACTATTTCTTTCCATGTCCATGTTTTTATTCTATCCTTTTTTTCTATTCCTTTCTTGTTCCTATTCAATATCCTGTTCATATCCATGTTCTTGTTTCTACTTGATTATGGAATGTCTGCTCTACACCACTTTGTTGTGTGACCATAATTATTGCACTTATAACACTTAATGTTATTATTCCTTGGAGGTGCAAATGTCTTAGGATTTCTCCTAGTGAAGCCATATCCTCTTCTATCATGAACCCTACAATTCATTGCCTTGTGACCAAACTGATTACATGAGTAGCAATACCCATGGAAAAGTTATATGTTCCCATATTCCTATATTTCATGTGTTCTGCACTATGAAGCCATGTGCCCAAACCTGTGACATGAAAAACATCTTCCATTGAAGTTTCCTTGTCTTGACCTCATTGGTCTCCTAGTCTCTCTTGACCTATTCTGATTGTTGTTCCATCTGTATCTTCTTTGTGCATTGTTCCTATTCTTGTTGAACTTTCTATTGTCCAACTCATCCTCAGATGTCTCACTTCCTTTTACATTATCTTCTTTTAAAGTATCTTCATCTGAAGTTTCTTCTCCTCCAAAACTTGAGGTTGACTTTCCTTCCCATTTCTTTTATCCTTGTTCAAATCCAAGACCTATTTTGCTTGATGTAGGCTTTTGTATCTTGATGAACTTATCCAAGTTCTTTGAGATATTTTTGAACCCTTTTAGCTTGACTTTGGAGTCTTCTAAATCTTCTCTTAGTAGTGCCACTTCTTGTGCTAACTTTTCACATTCTAAGATCTTTGCTTCTAACTTATCCTTGAACCTTTTTGCCTTAGCCTTTGATTTTTCTAAATCCTCTATAAGCAATCTTCTCTCTTCATCACATTCTTGAAACTGAATTTCAAGTTTAGAGTGTTGCTTTCTTACCTTCTTTACTATGTCAAGAGCATAAATGAGTTCTCCCTTGAGATCATATCCATCTTTCTCTGAATATTCCTCTATTTTTTTACCTTTGTCCACATCTTTATTTTCTATTGGCTTATCTTCTATAGGATCACCTTCTCCTTCTTCTAATGCCATTAGAATATTCTCTTCTAGTCCTTCAAGTGTATCCTCATATTCATCATCACTGAAACTATAACCATTCCTTGTACAACTATCTTCAAGATGTCCAAAGTTACCACATCTAAAACACTTGAGAATTACTAGAGTCCTTTTCTTAACTTGTTCTTTTTCTTCAATCATAAATAGGACTTCATCTCTATCATTATCTGAAAAACTAGCATCACTATCACTTGAGTACTTACTTGCCTTATCCGCATAGTAGCTCCTCTTTTGCCTTTGAAAGAACTTCTTTCCTTGTCTGCTTTGTCCATCCTTGCTTTTCTTTTGGTGCCTGTATCTTTCTGATTCCCTGTTCTTGTGATCCTATTTTTCTTCATCATTGTTATTCTTAGCTTCTTGACAGTCAGTTGCATAATGACCATACCTTCCACAATTGAAACATTTAACAGATCTTGTATCTCTAGATCTTCTTGAATCCTTATTCCTTCTACCATAATTTGCTTCTTCATCACTGGATGACTCATTGCTTGATTCTGACTTCTTACCCTTTGTCTTCTTGATTGCTTTGAATGTTGCTTCTTTCTGAGGATTTGGTTCCTCTTTTGTTCTTATCTCAAATATTGTAAGAATACCAAGCAACATATCTCTTGTCAAAGAATCACCATCCATTGACACTTCTATAGCAGAAACCTTTTCACTGAATATTTTTGGAAGAGTTCTTAAGACTTTATCACAAACATCTGATTCATCAATCTTCATTCCAAGTCCTTGCATATCATTAACAACCTCATCAATTCGAAGTAGATAAGTACTAATATTTTCCTCATCCTTCATTCTTAATGCTTCAAATTGTCCTTTGAGATTTTGTATCTTTGCTTTCTTGACACTTTTATCTCCTTCATATATATTTTGCAGTTTATCCCACATTTCTTTTGCAGTTTGACAATGCATAACTTTCATAGACTCTATTCTATGCAAACCTCTCAAAAGTGCATTCATTGCTTTTGAATTGTAATGTTGTAGGAGCTTACCTTCCTTATCTGTAGGAGGATTAATTAAGGGATCATATCCAATTTCAACTGCTTCCCAAATTTCATTGCCAAGTGCCATCAGGTAGATCTTCATTCTCATACTCCAATATATATAGTCACTTCCATCAAATACTGGTGCTGAATTATCTGAGGACACATTCTTAGAATCCATTGTGTTCTTGTTATCTTTTCCTTCAAGTTGTTAAACTCTTTTGAAGGAACCCGCTCTGATACCAATTGAAGAACACAAGCTTATACTGAGAGGGAGGGTGAACAGTATAAGACCACTTTTTACTTTTCTTTCCCAATCAATATTATGCAATGTAAAGATAGAAATATCAATAGCAATAATAAAATCAATGTATAAATCACCACACACAATAGAGACACCACAATTTACGTGGTTCACCCAATGTGGGCTACTCCATGAAGAAAATATTTCACTAAAATTTTCTCAATCAATCTCTTGGGAATCCTTTCCCTATTACAATGTTTATGGACCTCTATCCAATGGAGATACCAATCCCCTAATCAAGTTTATGGAACTCTATCCATAGGAGAACTCCTTTCCCCTCTTGCTCTAGTTGGTGATCTTCTAGAAGAACTATTACCTCCACTACACTGGCTAATGGATCTCTATCCACTAAAGACTCATATCCTCACTCAGAAGACCTATCCTCACTACCCTGGCTAATGGACCTCTATCCACTAGAGACTATTATCCTCTATACTATATCACCTCCAAAGCTCTATCTAAAATCTACACTAAACACAGTCCATCGATCTAGCACAAATATGCTCAATATCTATCCTCAAATATTCACTAAACATAGTCCTTCGATCTAGCACAAATCTGCTCAATCTCTATCTCTTATCTAGCACAAATATATCCTCAAATATGCACCAACTCTTGTCCTCAAATATGTACTAAACATAGTCCTTCGGTCTAGCACAAATCAGTCCTCAATATCTATCCTCAAGCCTTAACTCAAAGCTTGAATCAATCTCAAATCAACTCTATTAGATCTACCCCAAACCTTAACTCAAGGTTTGAACAAATCAATCAATTCTGCTCACAAGCCTTCTCAAAGACCTATCTCAAATATATCTTGTAAGCTTCCACAAAATCTCACACCAATATATCCACAAGTCCTCTCTAGAACTTGTCCAATATGCTCAATAAGTCCTCTCAAGAACTTAACCAAATCTGCTCAATAAGTCCTCACAAGAACTTAACCAAATTGCTCTCAAACTATATTGTAAGCTTCCACAAAAGCTTACTCAATTCTATCCACAAGTCTTCTCAAAGACTTACCTCAAATCTGCTCAACAAGTCCACACTAGAACTTGTCCAATCTCATAGAAACATAAAGAGAATTGTTAGAGACTCAATATGCTCTATACTCATCACAATGCTCAATCACTTTCAATCACTCTTTCAGAAACATCACAAGAATTGTTAGAGACTCAATATGCTTCAACTCAATCACTTTCTCAATTCAATTCAGAATATAGAATAGTTTATTTTATGGAACTTGAACAATCACTTCACACACCCACTTGACTAGGCTCAACCAACTCTACTCAACCAATCACTCAATAAAATAATCCTTGCTCACAAACCCTAGTCCAAGCATATGATTCTTCACTCAAAATATTTCCAACAATGCTCAACAACAAATCTCACATAACAATGATACTCATGTTCTTTTCAAACCCTAGTTCAAGTTCTTTTCTCAACAACTCACTTCAACAACAATGCTTATAAAACAACTCTCACATAACAATGATACTCATGTTCTTTTCAAACCCTAGTTCTTTTCTCAACCAATGGCTTCAACAACAATGCTTATAAAACAAGGTTCACATAACAACTCTTTATTCTAGAAAACCTTGAAGCATTAACTCAAACACACTCAATAAGGAAGCCCTAACAAAATCCTTTTCACTCCAAACTTATTTTCAGAAAACCAATCAATCAACTCAACTATGGAAGAATGTGCTCATACCTTTTCTTGATGATGAAGGAACCTCAAATATCTGTCACAATCACAACCACTTCTATGCCAAACTCAAAGAGGTTAGAAGATAAATCTTTCTCACAATGTAATGCAAAAACTCAATTACACCTTATCACTCCATCTATAAAAACAACCATCAACATACATAAAATATTTTTCCAATAACACCTTATAATCTCCCAACTAAAATAAATTTAACATCCACCAAAATTTAACTCAAAAACCTCTTTAATTAAATTTTAATGGCAAGAAGAACTTTGGCAATAATCAAATCCACTTTCCTTATAACTCCAATAACATAAATCAATTACCAAACAAGCAACCTTTCATATACCCTTATAACTCCAAATAACACCTTATGAAAACATTAGGCAAATAAAATATTTAATAAAAATTACCTTTGCCACTAGTGGGATTCGAACCCCCAATCACTGCCTCCTCGTGCGCCCTAGCCACGGGCTTGCCCACCGCGTGCGCTAGACGCACGCTTGGAAGGCTAAGAGCACCTCGTGCTCTTTCTTCCAAGTTTTGCGCTCTAAACGAGCACGTGTCAAAAGTTTTTCTCCTCAGCGCTCAAGACAAACACGCCAACAACCTCCACGTGAATCGATCGTGGTCACTTCCACTCCCAATGCTCTCGCAAAATGTGCACTGCCAATGGACCACACTATCCAATGTGAGTGAGGCCTTAAGCCCTCTCCTTTCATCTTCTTCCTGGCGCTAAAAGACAAAATGAATTCTTTGTCTTCTTCCTCAACGATTGCATGAAAATACTCTTTGCTCGGTCGCATGAAAAATTAATCGAAGAAGGGTAAGTTTTGAATGCCCCTTTGGCATATTATTTATACATGAAATTCACCATATGGCTTAGACGTCGGTGCTCCATTAAATTTGATGACGTCGGCGCTTTTATAACCTTTATAATTTATAAATTATTTAAATTCTAAAAGAATTTAAATTTTATAAATTATATTTATAAACCTTTGACTTTAATAAAAATTAAAGCCTCCTTGAGATAAAATTTAAACCTTCATTTGTACTTCACTGATTTGATGAAAATTATTCTGCCACCATGGTTTTAATAAAAACCTTAACCCATAAAGCCAACCCAAATGGATAAAAACCTTATTTTCCACCATGGTTTTAACAAAAACCTTTATAAAATAATATTTTGACAACTTTTCTTCAACTCTTCGCATTGCTCCTGGTGTCAATGATGGTGTACTCCATGGTATTAATGACAGCTTCATGTGTTCACTTTGGCATCAATGACAACTTCTCACCTTGACATCAATGACAACTAAATGAGCTCAAAATGTCCAACACCTTGAACTTTTGAACCTTGCCCTCTTGTCAAACCACTCTTTGGTGTTTATGGAGTACTTATAAAATATTTTGTATGTTTAAGTTCTTTGTTCCTCTAGATGTACTAGATGAATCAATATGGCCTCCAAAATATTTTGATCGAGTTTCGGATCATGACTGGCCCATCTTAAAGCTGGTATTTCCAAGTGAGTGGGCAAGAGAGCCTCCTTACCATAAACCAATGCATAATGATATGTCTTGATAGATCTCTTGATAGTAATTATGTCAGCCCATAGAAATTTATAAAGCAATAGATACCAACTCCTTTTGTTCTCCTCCAGTACCATTTTCATGATTCTAATCAAGTTCTTATTGGTATATTCTACTAACCCATTTCCCTGAGGGTAATAGTTTGAAGAATTCTTGATATATATACCATACTTTCTCACGGATACAATGTATTTTACACCTATAAAAGCTAGGCCATTGTCACTCACTAGTTCTTCTAAGATTCCAAACTTAGATTCTCTAGAAAATCAATCACTACTTCCTAATTAGATTTCTTAGTTGGAATAGCTTCGATCCATCTAGTGAAATCATATGTGGTGGTAAGGATGAACTTATGCCCTACTGATGAATTTGGACTGATAACTTCAACAAATTCAAGTTCCCACTACTGGAAGGGTTCTTATACCTGAATTAGCCTGAGCAAAAATTTTGCATTCTTGGTTCTTCCCACATATCTATGGCATTCAAGACTTCACTACTTTGAAAAATTTGCAAATATGGTAGGCCAATTATATCCTACTATAGGCCCAAAATGGCCACATACTTAGTAAAATTTTGTAGAATTTTACCTAAGTGATAGAGTCATCATTTTGCATACTTTGTAGTGTACTTTGAAGAAAATCCGAGTTAGAAGATATGAATCCACCCAAAATTTAGTGAATTTTTCATGCTTGAAGTGATTCCAGGTGATTTATTTTTGTCTTTGGAATGGTGGGACATCTCGAATCCATAAAATTTTTAAGGAAATGGTGATATCAGTAGTGAAAAAGTGCATATTGGTGATTCATAGGACGAACAAAGTGTTTTCCTTTTTGAAATGAATACAATGCGAGACAACGGAGTGATGAAGATGTAAAATTGTGACAAAAGGCTTATGTTACTAGCTTTGGACCCAGATTGATGATTACAATATCAGTACACTTGTTATGTTCGAAATGGAATTTTCAAAAGTAATAAGGAAGAGATGATGTCATCAATATTCTAATGCGAATTGAAGAAGACAATGTGGAGTATGATATATTCCAGAGAAGATTCGATGCTCATATATCAGGGGTCTAGATTGGAGATCCCACAGTTGCTAATGCAAAAATATGATGTCATCAATTTTTAAAGCAGGATGGTGCTTGATTCTCCTCACCATTTTTTATAAAGCTCATGTCGGATCAGATCTGAACCATATGATGAGGAGAATCAATGGTGGAGGCTAGGTCATCGAATCTTGGCTGATTAAAAGACATTTTTGTGTTAGGATTGTAATAATCAATTGGAATATGAAACATTGAAGGTTTTATAGAAGATCAAACTAGAGACAGTTACAGATCGATGATGGCAATTCACTCCCAAGAAGAATTGATAGAAAGACATAATCTCCAACAACCTAAAATTCAGTTCCACTGAGTGACCAGCAAGTTGTAGAGGCCCTAAGCTACCATGGCGAACTTTATTTCAGTGAATTTCTAGGAGGATGAACCAATAAGCTAATGTCAGCTAGATATCTCTGATGTGCTATCAAAACAAGATCTTTGTATTGCTTCTTGATTATTTTAAATTTGTAAAACTAAAAGTAGAGGTCGAACCCTCATTTTTAAGAGTCGGCTCTAGCGTGTTTGCCTATGCTATTGTAAATATTCCTAAAAAGATAATATAAGGAGCATTACATTGATCTTCACCTCAAATATGCATTCTCATGCTTGATATCAGAGGTTCAGATTCTTTAGTTGCATTTCTGTAAATACTTTGATGGCTAGTTTATGCCCAATTTTTGGATTACTAGCTGTTACAGTAATTGAAATATGGTTTTGAGTTTTTCCTATGTTGTTAGGGAGAACCATTTTATGAAATATAAGTATTTGGTAAATTCTATTATTTGTATTATCATTGCCTAGATATTGAAATTGCTTGCTGCAATATTCCTTTGCTATTCTTTAATATATAAGAGATAATCTAATTTGAGATAATTTTGATTTGATTGAGCATCTTTAGTATGGTTTTTTGGAGCTTCTTATGGTAGTGCAATGTTTTTAACCTATCCATACACTATTATATACATTTATCTAACCCTAATATCCTCTTATCCTAAACCTCAAACCCTAAGTAAGCATAATTATGTCAACAATATGATAAGTTGACAAGGAACCAACCTACTCTGGAGGTTGGATCGAAAGCCTCTATCTTGGTCCATCCAATGTTGAGTGTTGAGTTGTAGCTATTGGGTACAAGCCTGGACAAAAAATAGGAAGATAGATAGCCACAGTATCAAGTGAAAACTTGGTGCAATTCAGTGCCCAACACCTACCCTTATTTTCTTCATGGCAGTTATTGTTCCTAAAAATTTACCATATGATAGGCCTTTATGAAACTCCTCGATGAACTTCTATTTCTCATTTTCCTTTAGACATCTTAAGATAACTCCATATAAGTTATTCCTATACAATCCTTTCAAGAGTAGTAAATATTTAAGAGCTTGCAACTTGAACCTTATCCTTTATGAAGGATTGAGTCCTTCTAGGCATACTCCTGATCAGAAATACGTTGTCAATTGATCTACCCAATCAAAATATTTTGAGATAATATCATCTTGATCATCCTCAACCTCATGAAATGCCACTATTTACTCTAAATTTATCTTAGCTACTAGCTTTTGGCATAGTGCTCTTTGGACTATCCAATGTAGGAGCTACATTCCAGAGAGCCATGGATTATGCCTTTGGAACACTTATTAACGAAGTTATTGTGATTTACCTAGATGACATTACCATGTTTTCTCATGATAAAAAAGATCATCTGACTCATTTGGAATAAGTTTTTTAGAAGTGTAGAGAATTTTGCATTTCACTCAATCCTAAGAAGTCATTCTTTTTATTTCATGAGGGAAAACTATTGGGTCATGTGGTCTCAAAGGAAGGTATGGCCATATAGCTAGATAGGATTAGAGCAATTCTTGCTCTTACCTTACCTATGAATAAGAAGACTTTACAGTCTTTCCCAGGCTAAATCAAATTTTTTAGAAAATTCATTTCTAATTTTGCACAGAAGGTGAAGCCTATATCTGATCTACTCAAGAAAAATGTTAGGTTCAAGTGGATTGAGGCTAGGAAAGAATATTTTGAGATCATCAAGCATTCCATCACAATGGCTCTAGAATTGGTAAACCCATATTTCAGCAAATATTTTATTCTTTATGCATATGGATCTGAAGATAGTTATGCCTTAGTACTTACTCAGAAATATGATCAAGGGGACGAACACCTTGTGTTCTTTTGGACCCATATATTGCATGATTATTAGTTCAAATATAACTTCATTGAAATACAAGTGTTTTCTATGATGAAGTCACTGAAGAAGTTCAGGAAATATCTGGTATAGAGAAAAACCCTGGTGTATGTGGTTCATCCAAATTTAAGGAGTTTTATCTTACAGGGTGACCTAGGTGATAAAAGAGCTGGTTGGATTACTAAGATCTAAGAATTTGATGTTGAAATACATACCACCAAGCTAGTAAGAGGTATAGCTTTGTACCAAGGATTGAAAAAAGCTTCATCATTAGCCAAAGTGACCGTTTTTCAAGCAAAAAAAGAAGATCAAGTGGAGATAGTACACACTGCTAATTACGATTGGATTGATCAGATGATTAGGTATTTCCAAACTGGGGTATGCCCGCATGATATGAATGCATATCAAATAAGGAGATACAAACTTCATTCTTTAAAATATTTATTACTACCTGAAGGTTTTTTCAAAAGGAACTTGGATGGAATTATCTTGAAATATTTGAAATATGACCAACAAAAAAGATTCATGGAAGAATTTCATGGAGGGTCAACCGGTGTTCATAGCTCAAGCAAGGTTACAGCTTTGAATATAATAAGAGTAGGATATTTTTGACCTACTGTGTTCACTAATTATTTTAAATTATCCAGGCTTGTGATGAATGTTAGAGGTATGTTGGAAGAACGAGAAATTCTTCATCTCCCCTGAGGCCTATACAGGTTGAGGAGCCTTTTCAACAATGGGGACTAGATTTCATAGGGGTTATTAACCCTAATTCTTCTGTAGAGCATAATTTTATTTTGACTACTATAGATTATCTTACCATATGGGTAGAAGCCATCCCCACTAAGAAGGTAGACCAGGAGGTTGTGATCAATTTTATGGAAAATTTGATTTCTAGGTTTGGAGTCCCTGAAGCCTTGGTGAGTGACAATGGCCCTATTTTCATAGGAGCCAAGTACATTGAGTTTACCAAAAAGTGTGGCATCACTCTTAAAAATACTTCAAATTATTATCCACAAGGTAATGGACTTGTGGAATCTACCAATAAGAATGTGTTAAGGATTTTGAAGAAAATATCTTGAAGATAATAAAAAAGTTGGCACTTATTGTTGGACCAAGCTCTATGGGCAGATAGTATTACTATTAAAAATTCCATCAATACTTCTCCTTATGCACTGGTATATGTAAAAGAGGTAGTATTGCCAATCCATTTATATATTTCAGCACTTAAGCTTGTTAGTACAGAATAAGAATTAGAGGAAGATCCTATGAAAACTAGGTTAACACACTTGCTACAGTTAAAGGAAAGCAGAGCTCAGGCATATGATAGTTTCCAAAAGCATTCATCAGACATTAAAGCATGGTTTGATAAGAAAGCTAGGTTAAAAAAATTCCAAGTTGGGGATTTAGTTCTCAAGTGGAATGTTGACAGAGCAAAACTAGGTAAGCATGAAAATTTTGATTCTTTTTGGGATGGTCCTTTCAAAATAATTGAAGCTAAGGAATCCAATGTCTTCCAGCTGGAAAGTCTAGATGGAAATGTAAAGCCCATTTCGGTAATTGGTTTTCACCTTAATATCTACTATGTGTAAGGAGTGAGCTCTTTGTAATATATGTATATACATTGTATAATTATTTTTCCTCCTTTATGCACTTTGTATTTTGAATCCTTTTCTGCACTTTGTAATTGAGTTTCTTCAAAAGTTAAAAAAAAAAAAAGAGAAAAAAAATTGCAAAAATGGCTAAGTATGGGTCAAGTGCATAGAAATATTCCATTTCGCACACAATTCTATACAAGACTCTTCGAAATGGTGTTCCGCTCTCGAATCTGCATTAGAATACTCTTGTTCTCCGCAGAGTGGTGTGTCGGTCTCTATTCCACATGAAGAAGGACAATTGTGACACCAATCCAGGAACCTCCCAAAGCTAAAGATAGCCAAAGTGGAATCAAGGTGGATGTTCATGCATACAAATTTTAAGTACCAAGTGGACTCAGAAGGCTCTTAATCCATTGAAGCAGAATCAATTCGAAGCCAAATATCAAGTTCAAGTTTGACATGTGGAGTCTAGAGAACATTTGCGCATTCAATTCTAATAAACTCATGCCAGGACTAAAGAGTAGTCAAAGGGATGTGATGAGCTAGCAGCACAATTTGAAAATTTGACTAATGAGAAGATAGGATGCCACCTTAGAGCCACCAAAGTGAATGATTGAAAGGATTGGAAAGTGTGCTAGCAGAGATATCACGTAGCATCTACATTAATGATGGAATATACGCATGCTCTAGAAGATAAAAGTAATGTAGGCATACGAGAGGCTCATTTGGCAACCACGAAGCTGTTAGGGGATGAAGCAACATTTTAAATATTTTCTTGCTAAATTACGGTGCACAAGGGCATACTGCTACCAAGATGGCTCCTAAGAGATCACCCATTGAGACCATAGAAGATGTTCTAGAGTTTGAAACTTTGGAAAACAAGATGGGGGTGCCTTACCTTGATAAATTTGAGGCTGTAGTAGACATAGAAATTACCATCATGGAAAGGACAAGACTAAGGAAGAGCATGAATCATAGATACAAGAAGAGGGTTGCTTTTTTAGTAGAAGGTAGATGCTCCATCCTTTCTTATCTATCTTTTTATATTTGCGATTATGTTCACCCATGTCCTGAGTTAATAGCTACAATAGTAAAATTTTATGACCCATTGGCTAAAGTAGTAAAGACCCATGAGGGCAAAACCCTTTTTAGCATCACTACCTCTTTTTGTCATGAACTCTTTGCCTTAGGGTCCGACCCACCAGTAGCACCAAAACCCTTTAGGATTGTTGAACAAACTAGGTTTTATACCATAGAGAAGTGGGCTAATGATGGTGAGTCATTTAAGAATTGGGTTTATAAGCAGCTTAATACCAAATCCCAGGAAAAATTTCCTGAAGTCCCCATCTCCATTGACAAATTCACAAACCCCATCATGTTCTCTATGTTGGCTTGCATGGAGGGTTTGGACTCTAATGGAATGGTTCATGGTTGGAAAATCACCACTACATACTGTATATCTAATGAGAGAATGTGTGAAAAGGATGAGAGAAATAAAGGGACAAGAGTTATTTAATTTTATTGGCCAACTTTTCTTGCCCAAAGAATACATGAGCAGCTAGTAAGCATGAAGAGGGGTGTTGTTGCTCCTAGTTTTAGGCATTGCTCAAATCTAGTATGGATGTTTTATGTTGTTGTTAAAGATAGAATGTCATGGATTCTAGTCAAGGATAAGACCGATAAAGAAGAACCTATGCTGGTGTACTATTGGACAAGTCACTTAAGAAGCAATGAGTCTTACTATAGATTCAATTTGAAATTCTTGGACCAGCCCTCAAAATAATGTATGATAAGTTCCTCAGATTGCCACCCTTGGCCAAGGATATTCTGAGGACTAAAGATGTTGAAGAAGGAGACTGGTATTTTTTAACTAAAGGCACAATCATCATATTATATGGTTTCATGGATAAACATTTTCTTTTGCCCCATCACAGAGAGACTTTTTGCCTTGGAATATCTGAGGCAAACAGAGTACATTGATGTGAACTATGGTTCAGGGAGAAAAAGGAAGTCTTTGCTTACCCACCAAAATTTGAGTGACATTACCATCAACAAGAAGGGCCAGAGTCAACAAATTGATCGATACCTCGATAGGTTAGGTCTGTTTTATATTCCTCAAATATGGAGTTATGATCCTAATGGAATTTTCACTACAAGAAACAAAACCATAAACGGAGATAAGGCCTACAAGTTTGAGAAAAATCCCAGGGTTCATTTCGAATAGGGAAGAAATAATGATGAGACTACTCTTTTATAGTGGAAGGTTGCAAATATGGATCAGTTACCACCATGGTTATATTTTTATGAGCAGGTTGAATATTTCGATCCTGACCATAAGCCCAGTCATCAGATTACTAAGGATATGATTAGTAATATTAAAGCAAAATTGACAAAGAAAAAGGATCCCTCCTCCAAGACCAAGTCTGCAAAGAAAAAAGAGCCTCTACCTAAGAAAGAAATTGTAGAATAAGAAGAAGAGGATTATAAAGGGCCATGGGATGAAGCAAAGATTATGGATTGGTGGCGTATGAGAGGTGAAATTGGAAAAACTGAATCTAAATTTGGAATGAATATTGATAAGGAATTTTCAAGAAGATATAATAAGAATATTAATACTTGGAAATTGAAGGATGTCAGACATATAGTATTAATGGTTGAAAAACCCCAAGGTGGTTCTAAGTCCCTCCAGCCTCCTACAGATCAATAAGCTCCTTGGATGGTAGTTGAGGTGCAGAAAACCTTTAATACTACTTCTGAGTAGGTGGAGAAATTTCCTAAGGGGGCTAGGCTAATGAGAAAAATGAAGTATTCTAAAGAAAAGGCCATCAATACCCCTATTATTGAAACAATATCCAAGCCTATACATCTATCTTTGGGGGGATAGCATTCAGACACAGATGTTAATTAAAGGAAAAAGAATGAAATTTTTAGGTTCAAACTGCTTTCTTTTACTCCTGCAGAATCCGTTGAGGCATGTCCCATTGTTGAGCAATCATGACATTTTGTAGTAGTGCAATAAGATGTATTGGAAGAAGATTTCTAATATGAAATGGCTGATTTCCAATTATTTCATAGGAGGACTAAGAGAACCCCAAAAATATAGGAGAAAGAAATTTCAAAGAAACAAAAAATATACATGGAGGAGATTGCTAAAGAGGTATCTAATTTTTTTGCAGAAGGGTTGATTGAGCAAGACCAACAGCTGCAAACAGAAGCTAAATGAGAACACCTTGCATCTATAGGCAAAGGCATGGCTTCTAATCCTTCTTCTCCTCTTCATCTCCAATAATCACCAAAGGAACCTCCCTCTCTTTCTAATATAGAATATGTGGTAAATATACCTCCTCCATATCACAGTCCACCCCATGTCTCATCAACAACTATGGAGGTATAGGTCCATTCTATTTTTTCATAGCCACCTCAAATCCCACCTTCCACTTCTGAGGTATCCACTTCAACATCCACCATTGTTCCACCTCCATATTTTTCATCACCACCATCAATGGGACACTGCGTTCCAAGTTCATCCACCCATTCCACTGTTGGTCATGTATTTGTTTCTTTAAATTTACTTATATCAACAAAAATTATAGTTATACATTCCACTATCATGAAAAAGACTATGGTATATATATCTTCACCCCCACCAACAACAAGTCAATACACACCTATGTTTTTGATGCCATCATATACCTTGGCTACGGGTTTTTCAAAACTTGTTGCTACACCAAAGGAGCAGGAAACCACTTAGAGTATAAATGATTACTAGGCAGAGAATCTTACCAAGCCTTCTAGTAGGATGGTTGTAAGAAGAAAAAGTATGTATGTTGACCCTATCACTAGGCAGAGGGTATCAAGATCTATGATTCCGCTAGTAATAAAACTTAAAAATAAAATGACTTCTCAATATTATAGAGCAAAGGAGATCACAAAATATATTTATAAGCTTCCTACTAAATATGGGTTGGGGATAACCAAGGCCCACTTAGATACATTTTATGTGAAAAATGATATGGCCAAAGAGAAGGTGGATAAGCTGGAAAAATAAGTTGAAAAGCTTAAAATAGCCTTAATGATCAAAAGGATATAGAAAAATCTTTGAAGAAAGAGGTTAAGGATTGGTTGGAAAAGTTTCAAAAGGCCAATAAGTTGAAGGACCAGTTATAAGCACAAATGAAGTTGAATGAAGAGCAGGCAAAAGAAATTCATAACCTAAAGCATCAGCTTAAGATTTAGAAGGCTAAGTCCTCAAGATTTTCTAAGGATGATTTGAAAAATATAAAGTAGGAGTTGCTTTCTAAGGTTCAATAAAAGTGTTCAGGTCTTCAACTTATAATTGATTATCTGGAAGATGCCAATCGATTGCTCTCCACCATTCAAAAATATTTGGATCAAATCACTGGAGAGTTACAACCTATGGTGATTCCAACAGAACAGATGTATAGGCTGGTTGGTAGCAGACTCAGTGATGCTACTAAACCAATTCCTAATAAAGAATGGAATCTAGCCGGAGTAGCTACCAAAGTAGTGGTTAAAAAGCATAGGGTAGTTCAGAGGGCCTGGCTACTAGTTGACATGATGGACAGGGGGATCAAAAATATTATTGAAATAAATGAGGAAATGATTCAATTTGGTTTTAAAGGACTCTAGAAGGAGGATCATAGCTTGTTATCTATGGAATAAGTTCAGCAAAGCATCAATGAGAATTTACAAGATGAAGCTCGAATTGATTCATTAGAAGAGCCACTATCCCAAGAACAAGTTGCCAAACTGATTATGGATTGCACCCATTTAAGAGATATCATGGACTATTGGGTGACCAAAGGAAATGTTGTTAATTATGATGATGTTGGGGAGCTACAATATGTTTATAAGCAGCTTAAAGAGACATCAAATCCCTTTGAGGAAGCCTACAATAGGCTCTACAATATCTGGAAATGATGGTCCAGTTGTTTGGAGATACTTCTGGTGAGGGTAATCAAAAAGTACCTACTCTAGAAGAAGAAGTAGAGGAAGGGACTCAAGAAGAAGGGGAATAGGATGGAGCAGTTACAGGCCCAGAAGGGGGTCACACTTAGTTCATTTTTGTTTGTACATATATATGAGTTTTGTATTTATGTTTTTACTTTGACAATTTGTCAGAAATAAGCAATAAAGGTGTGAAGCCTATAGAGCAGCATTTTTGTGTGAAGGCATTATTTGAAATAAGGCCTTATAAAGGAGGAAGAATTGTGTATAGTTTTGAAGATAGTAATAATAACTGGTATTGCACACAGTCTCTATATGAGTGGATCAGTGTTATGTATTTTTGGCATCACTTTGATATGAATCTCTACTCTCTCAATAATTTCATAAAACTTCCAGAGAGTAGTGTTTGTATGGAAGTTATTCTATAATATATATATATATATATATTTGAGAAGTATATTTGACTCCTAAGTCCCAATGGATAAGACTCTGAATTCGATTGGCTTTGTAAGCAAATCCACCCGAGAGGCGCTAGAATGTAGGCCCAAAATGACCACATACTTAATAAAATTTTGTAGAATTTTACCTGAATGATAGAGTCATCATTCCAAATACTTTGTAGTGCACTTTGAAGTGAATATGGGTCAGAAGATATGAATCCACCCAAAAGTTAGTGAATTTTTCATGCTTGAAGTGATTCTAGGCAATTTATTTTCAGTTTTGAAATGGTGGTAGATCTCGAATCCACAAAAGTTTTAAGGATATGGTGATGTCAGTAGTGAAAAAGTATGGATTGGAAATTTAGAGGATGAACAAAGTGTTCTTCTTTTTAGAATTAAGAAAAGGCAGGACAACGGAGTGATGAAGGTGAGGAATCATGACAAAAGGGTTATGTGATTAACTCCGCACCTGGATTGGCGATTACAAGATCAATGCACTTGTTCTATTTGGAATGGAATCTAAAAAAGTAATAAGGAAGAGATGACATCATCAATATTCTAATGTAGATTGAAGAAGACAATGTGGAGTATGATATATTCTGGAGCAAATTCGATGCTCATATATCAGGGATCCTTATTGGAGATCCCATAGCCACTGATGCAAAAATATGACATCATCAATTTTTAAAGCGGGATGGTGCTTGATTCTCCTCACCATTTTTGATAAAGCTCATGTCGGATCGGATAAGAACCATATGATGAGGAGAATCAATGGTGGAGGTTAGGTTGCTAAATCTTGGCCTATTAAAAGACATTTCTGCATTGGGATTGTAATAGTCAGTTGGAATATGAAGCATTGAAGGTTTCCCAGAATATCAAACTAGAGACGGTTATAGATTGACACTGGCAATTCACTCCCAAGAAGAATTGATGAAAAGACATAATCTCCAACGACCTGAAATTTAGTTCCACTGAGTGACCAGCAAGTCGTAGAGGCCTCAAGCTGTCATGGCTGAATTTATTTTAGTGGATTTACCAAAGGACGAACTAATAAGCTGATGCCAGCTATATATCTCTATTGTGCTATCAAAACAAGATCTTTGTATTGCTTCTTGATTATTGTAAATTTGCAAAACTATAAGTAGATTTTGAACCCTCATTTTTAAGGGTCTGCTCTAGCGTGTTTGCCTATGCTATTGTAAATATTTTTGAAAATCTAATGGAAGGAGCATTACATTGATATTCGCATCAAATCCATGTTCTCGTGCTTGATATCAGAGGTTCAGATTCTTTAGTTGCATTTCTGTAAATACTTTGATGGCTAGTTTGCACCTAATTTTTGGACTACTAGTTGTTACAGTAATTGAAATCTGCTTTTGAGTTTGTTCTATGTTTTTAGGGATTATATTTCTATGAAATCTAAGTATTTGGTGAATTTTTTTATTTGGATTATCATTGCATGGATATTGAAATTACTTGCTGCAATATTTCTTAGTTATTCTTTAATATATAACAAATAATCTAATTTGAGATAATATTGATCTAAGTGAGCATATTTAGTATGGTTTTTGGGAGCCTCTTATGGTAGTGCAATGTTGTTAACCTATTTTTACACTATTATATATATTTATCTAACCCTAATCTCCTCTTACCCTAAACCTCAAATCCTAAGTGAGCACAATTGTGTCAACAATCTGATAAGTTGACAAGGAATCAACCTACTTTGGATGTTGGATCAAAAACCTCTATTTTGGTCCATCCAATGTCAAGTGCTGAGCTACAGCTATTGGGTGCAATCATGGATATAAAATAGGAAGATAGATAGCCACAGTATCGAGTGAAAAATTAGTGCAATTCAGTACCCAACACCTACCCTTATTATCTTCATGGCAGTTATTGTTCCTAAAAAGTGACCATTTGATAGGCCTTTATGAAACTCCTCAATGACCTTATATTTCTCATTATCCTTCATACATATTAAGAGCACTCCATATAAATTATTCCTATACAATCCTTTCAGGATTAGTAAATATTTAAGAGCTTACAACTTGAACCTTATCCTTTGTGAGAGATTGAGTCCTTGTAGGCATACTCCTGATCAGAAATACGTTGTCAATTGATCTACCCAATCAGAATATTTTGAGATAATATCATCTTGATCATACTCAACCTCTTTAAAGGCCATTACTTACTCTAAATTTGTCCTAGCTACTAGATTTTGGCATAGTGCTCTTCCTTTGACTAGTTTGGTAGGATGAATCTCTACATCATACTCTTGTATCTTAGTAATCCAGTCAACCCTTTTATCACCTAGTTCTCCCTGAAGGATGAATTTTATCACATCAATGTGAACCACATAGACTATATTTTTTCTTTGAATCAAGTATTGCTTAAACTTCTTCAGATATTTTATAATATTAAATAATTGTCTTTCAATGAAGTTGTATTTAGTCTGATACTCATGCAACATCAGGCTCCAGAAGAAGATGGGGTGTTCCTCTCTACTCTCATCCTTCTGAGTAAGTATATATGCATAGCTTTCATTAGATCCATAGGCAAATACAATAAAATATTTAGTAAAATCTAGATTTATCAACACTAGTGTAGTGGCAACTACCTATTTAATAGTCTCGAAGGCTTGTTTCTACTTTTTAGTCCACTTGAACTCCATATTTTTCTTAATTAATTCAGAGATAAGCCTGACTACCTAAGAAAATTCTAAAATAAAATTTTGCACAAAGTTAATCTAACCAAAGAAGGATTGTAAACTTTTTTTATTTGTGGTCAAGGGAAGGGCTAGGATTGAATTTACTCTATCCAGATCTATTGCCATCCCTTATTTGGAAACTATATATCCCAGTAGTTTGCTCTCATTAACTATGAAGAAAGATTTCTTGGATTTAAGAGATATACCAAACTCTCTACATTTTTGGAAAACTTTATCCAAATTTTCAATGTGACTCTTTTTTGTGAGAGAATATTGTCATGTCATCCAAGTAAATCAAAATTATTTTATTGATGATTTCATCGAAGGCATAGTCCATTATCCTCTAGAAAGTGGCTCCTACATTGGATAGACTGAATGACATCCTTTGATAAGTGAATGTACCCCATTTGGTAGTGAAATATATTTTAAACTAATCTTCATCCTTAACCCAAATCTAGTTGTACCCAAAAATCTATCCAATAAAGAGTACATTTTAACTCCTGACACCATCTAAAGGATATGATCCATCTGAGGAAGTGGATAGTGATATTTTAATGAAGCTTTCTTTTAATTCCTAAAATCCACACATAGATTAATACGTCCATTTTTCTTTATCACCGGGACCAATTTGGTGACCCGTGTGGAATGATTTATGGGATAAATGATTTTACCTTTCATAAGTTTGATCAATTCCTATCTCATTATGGATTCAATTTTTGGATTGATAGGTCTTTGTCTTTGCCAAAAAGGTTTCACATTAGGTTCTAGCTCAATGGTATTGAATGATCTTCTTATCATACACTTTAAGATCATCATGGGACCAAGAAATGATATTAGGATATCTAGAACATAATGCCTTAAATCCTTCCACCTCTTCTAGAGAGTATCTTACTCCTACATTGATTTTCTTGTTTGCTCCTATTTCAACCTCGTTGCAGATTTTATCATCTATTCGCATGGTATTTGATATTTTGCCATCCTCCTTATCAAATAAACTTTCTAATGTGATCAGACCTTTAGGAATATGATTTTTCTTGAGATGTATCATATCCTATTGCTTTATTTATTTAACAAGATATTATTGAAACTCTGATAAATAGGCTTATCTGAATAGAAAATCAATTATCTAGTCAATACTTTTGAATATTTGCCTATCGACGATCCCATACCTAAATACTAGCTTGATCTTCCTTGTAGTTGTGCCCAAATTTGAGAAAGGGTTGAAATTATCTCCTTTAATGGCCAAAGAATTAGCGATTGTATTTTTATCCCTAGGAATGGAGCGGAGATTCAATGCATCAAATGACTTCATTAAATCCCACACTTTGTGTTTGTAAGTCTTCATATAGTGTTGTTTATTACTACATTTTTTCATGACCTGGTTGACCACTAGCTCTAAATCACAAAATATATCTAATATTTTGATTCCCATATTTTCTACTTGTATCAACCCTAAACATAGAGCTTCATATTCCACATAATTATTTGTACAAGCCCAAGTGAATCTGAAGAAAAAAAATTTACTCATTCTAAAGGATATTTTAGCACTATACCAGCTTTGATGCCATTTTTACACCTTGCTCCATTGAATTGCATAGTACAAACCTTTGTTTGTATTAACGATTGGATGGATATAGTAGGGATTTTCTTTTCGGCCTTAGCGAATATATTGTATGTGCCCAGCCCAATATTTACTAGAATTTAGTCATCTCTGAAGGGTAATTCATCTTCTAATATTTCTACCTTTTTTGGTTCTTCCATCACTGAATTATTATATAAATCTTCTTCAATTTTTCCAATGTGGAAGGACATCAGCTTTTTTTGAGTTATTATTATTCTTTTGCCTTTGTAAGGAACATCATTGCAGAGTAATCAAGATACATGATTCCATCCATTTTTGCCATGAACTCTCTTGAAAGGCAAATGCAAAAATATGGATCGAGGTCTACTACCACAATTTCTTGGATAATTATAATTTCTAGGGCCTTGTGTAACTTCATCAATACATCTTTTATCTCCCATGGTCTTACAAGGGTACCATAAAGCTATAAAAAAATCTTGGCAAGATCTTGTGTACTCCATCCCCATGTCATCATAAATTTATTTTGGCATAACAATTGTTGAGGTGCCTGAGTCTATCTTACAATTATGGACTACTCATCCTTCCATTTTGAGAGAGATGTAGAATGGTGGTGGTTTATTATTCAAGGTAGTAGGAGACATATTTTCTCTATCCTATGTTATATTGAAAATTTTGGTAGTTTTTTTTCCTTGAGACATTTTATGCAGGGAAGCTTTCAACAAGTCAATTTGGTTGGGAAGGAAAAGAGTGTCATACAGGCTTGCTCTAGCTAGAACTCTTTTTAATTCATCAATGATGTTATATTCCATCTGAACTAGTGGAAGTATATCATACCTTTTTTTGGATATCCATAGTTATTTATGTAATTTTGTGTAGCTTTGATCCTTTGGTGCTTCTTAATCAAATGGAAACTTAGCTTTTCTTGGGCCTCTTTTCTCACACTTTCTTCTTCCCTATTCCTCTCTTTCTCACCTCCCCTTGGAAATCTTACCTCTCTCTCCTATCTTCTGGGAACTATGTTACTTTTATCTGCTGCTTGTGGAATGGAAAATTGGTCCTCACTTTGTAGCAGTGTTTCTCTCCTATTTTGTGAGGGAACCTGGAAACTACCCATATTTTTTAGGTCCACTTTCTTGGGCTTCTTTTTGAACCTTATCATTACTGAAACTTGCTCCTCCTCGAAATAACCTTGTCTAGTCATAACTTGATCATATAGTTGTAGCATGTTGAATCTTCTCTTTTGTTTTCTTTTCACCTTTTCCATGGATTTTTGCACATGGTGTTGGTACATGGCACAAGATTTTGAATCATGCAGATCATTGTATAATATGCACCATACATTGAAAATATAGGTCTCAAAAATGTGATCATGATCATCTTGATTTGCATTGACTTTGATTCCCATACTATTACAAGGAGCAGGTTTTTTATCTCTGCTTATATAAGGGAATATTCTTGGTTGGAATATTTCTATCTCTATATTCTCCAAAGAATTCATTTTTTTTAGCATCTTGAGCATATTTTGAATGTTAAGAAGCATAGTGGACTCTTGGGGAGCTTGAGGAAGGAGTGGTGGAGAGGATTTTATAGGTATTGGTATTTTTGGCGATGGTATGAGATTCATATGAGGGAGAGGTGATGAAAAAGGAGAGGGATCCATGTATGAAGATGCAGGATACTAACTTAAGGCATGCGACGTCTCAGAACCATAATGCATGACAGATTTTGGAGGTAACCTTCCTATATTGATTAGGATGTTCTCAACCTGCACAACTGCATTGTAGATTTGAGGTAAGGTGTTAAATTTAGACTGCTATATTTATAACCTAATATTTGACCCCAAATATCTTATATAGTACATAAAATTGAGAGGGGAGGCAATTCTAGATTTTGGTGGAATTCTTTTTCAATTTTTGCTAAATCTTAAGTTAAAATATGAGATAGATTATTGTTGATGTTTTTGCATAGATGTAAACTGGTTAAGGAGTTAAAAGGGATCAAATGACTCATTGAAATATTCTACAAAGGGTTATACTAATGTGGCCCATGAAGTAATGGTATTATCTTCTAAATTTTTGAACCAGTGCAAAAATATTTCTCTAAATGACAGGGTCATGATTCTAACAATGACATCCTTATTTTTTATATTATGAATAGCTGCCAAATTTGATATATCTTGGTAGTGCAAGTTGATGGTTTTACCTGAACCATCATATGTAGGTATAGATTTTGATACAGCCTGTAAAATATCATGCATATGAGTAAATCTCAAGGGACCAACTGTATTCCAACTAGGGTATTTTTATAGGGACAGATTTGGAGCCACATTTTAAGCCATGTTTACTGGTGGTATTCTAGTTGGAGGTGGTTGTAAATGTACTACAAGGGTTAGTTTAGGAGGATTATGGTCTAAATGGAATTCCTAGTTTAAATCTCTTATGATTATGGATTATTTCAGAGGGATCTCGTAATAAATGAACAAACCTAGATTGTTCTTTGCAGCTGACCTAGTATTCATGAAAAAATTGCAAGCTGCTAGAATGACTTTCTGGATATTTGCATTCAGGGGAGTCACCAATTGAATTTATAGATCACCTCTTAATGACGTCAATAAAACTCACTAAATATTTATTCCTCTAGGAGGGGTAAAGAAAATAAAATTTTGTGGGTTATGTATGCTTCTTTTAAACAAGTCCCATAGAGTGTGCCAAAACTATTGGGATCTAAATTAACATCAAGGGAAACTTGAACTGTAACTATGAATATATGACTTCTGATAGGCATATGCCTTCTAATCACAACTCAAATCCTGGAATTGTATGGATTAGAGATATAATTCAACCCAAACTCTAGAGTAGGTTGGTTTCTTGTCAACTATTTTAGATGTTGACACAATTAATCTAAATTAAAAAGTGTAATTTTAGGGATAGAAATAGGGTAAGGGTTAGAAAAAAATTGAGAAATTAGATGGCCAGATAGAGCTAACAACATTGACAAATAGCAAGAATACATTGATCAATCACATTTCCAATATGCCACACTTGGTACTAACAATAATAAAAACTCAACATCCTCACCATTAGAATAAGGAAATTATCAAAAAACTATTTCAAACTCCTAAATTCTAATAATCCAAATAGCAAAATTAGATCAACACTTAGGCCAATAGAAATAGAAGTCTTTTATGTCATTTATTCAAGCATGAACCATTCCAAGGTTCTCTACATTAGAAATTCAATATCAGTAGAATTGACTAAAAATAAAGCAATAATAGAAATGCAATCACAGATTTTTTATTTTTTTGAATGAAAATTTCAAAGATGAGACCTTTTCAAGATTGATTCATTAGACGTTTTTCGTAGGACTGCCCAAAATACCGAACTCGTTTTGGCCATATCTCACTCATCTGGACTTGGATTGAGCTAACATTTTGAGCGTAGATGCCTGAAAACCCCTAGAACATCTCCAAAATTTTTCATATAATTTAGAGAAACATAGATCTTAGTGCATCCCTATGTGTGAACAAGATATTTTGCAAGTGGCTATGCAAGGTTTTCATCTGGTTTGAGTGCAAGCAGCTCTAGAGGTTTGTTTTTAGGGCCTTCGGGCCCTAGCAACCAATATTGTTGTGTTTTATGCTCAATATTTTAGCAAGAAATGTTGCAAGGGATCCAATATGGGTTAGAAATTTATCTTTCAACAGATCATACTATGAACTTGAGTGATAGTGGCTTCCAATTTGCTACATAAAATACAAGTGAAAACCATACCTTTCCACGACATCTAGGGCAAGGATTAAAGAGATCACAAAACAATTTTCAAGCATTTGATCAAAAAAAGGCTCATATATCAAGTGAATATGGTGCTAAGGTGTACCCACAAAATAATTCTAATGTGAAAACCCTTGTCAAGGGTAAGAATTTCAAATACTCAATCCCAAAAATAAATTTTAAGGATGCCCTTCATGGTGGACAAACTCAGCCCAATGCTAATATCAATATTCGGGCTTCCCATAAACCTTTAATAATGCCTAAGATTGATCCTAGGAAAATGGATTCAAGATGTATTAAAGCAGTTGATGGAACTCGTATTTTTAAGCTTGATATGGGTAACATTTAGACTGGCATTAAATATTTGGAAAAAAGAGGACTAATTTTTTGGTTCGTGGGTTTTCGTCCGAGTCTATCTGCTTTCAAAGTCTGGGTTGTAAAAATATGGAAAACTAAAGGTGAGTTACAAATATCTATTTATCCAAATGGTTGTTTTCTTATTTTATTTTCTAATAATGAGATAGAGAGAAAAATTTTCAATAAGGACAAGGCTTTTCATGAAGCCCTGGCATACTAAATTTAAATCCTAAGAAGAGATGCCTTCTATAGCTCCCATGTGGGTTAGACTCTTTGGCCTCCCTATTGAATTTTGGAATCCTATTATTTTTTCTTCAATTGGAAACTCTTTAGGAACTTTTATGATGACTATTGATTGTACTCAAAATTTTGAACATATTATTTATGCTTGGATTTGTGTTTTAATGGATTTTGACAAACCCCTACCTAAAAAGATCACATTACAATTTGGGGAAGACACTTGGGAGCAAGTAGTGGACTATGAGAACATTCCTTTTCATTGTAGAATTTTCCATGAATATGGTCATTTGGCTAGTGCTTTCCCAAATAAAATTCTTGATCAAAAGAAAGAAGATATAAACTCAACAGGTTTCCAAATACCTAAGAAGAAGAACACTCAGAAAAAACCAGTTATGAAGGATCATTCAATGTCATTTGCTAATATATTTGAAATCCTTTCCACAAATGATGTCCCAAGTGAGGAAGAGGAAATAATGGAAACTGAAATATTAGAAACACAATTTAAATATGAAGGGAAGAACTTAGAGACAAACCAAAAAATCAAAGATTTTCAACAGAAAAAAAAGGAGAAAATTTACACAAGAAAAACAATATTTCAAATGTAAAAACTTCAAATAATGCAGGTCCTAATATAGACTCCATTGAGCCATCTAGTAAAATTTTGGCTATGTACAAGCATTCTTCAAGGTTAGAAGCCATATCATATTCAATTAGAATAAGTCAAGAAATAGGGAAAAAAATTAAATATGGATTCTAATCAAAAAGCAGGTCGCAAGACCAATCAATATCATATGGTAAAAGAAGGTGAAAATCTTGTAGAGGAAGGTAAGATTAATGCCCTTCCCAAATTTTTTAGCCCTGGTATTAATGAATATCATCACTTGGAATATTATAGGACTCAAAGGGAGTCTTTCAAAACAAAATGAAATTAGAAGAATGATTCAGATAAATCATCCACATCTTTTTTTCTTCAAGAAACAAAGATGTCAATGGAGGATATGGACTCAATTGCCAGTAAAATTTGGCCAGCTGGAAAAGTGGTTTCCATCAGTTCCCAAGGGAATTTGGGTGGCATTGCTTGTCTTTGGGACCCAAAAGAGGTAGTTATTCACCATATTGTTGGAATTTGGGGTTTTTTGGCTATAGCTATTCAAAGTAGAAACTCCAACCAAATTATGCTCTGCATTATTGTTTATGCTCTAACTTATTTGGAGGAAAAAAGAAGGTAGTGGAAGGATATTACTCATATTATCTCTCATTTTTCTAAATCTTGGATCTTGATCGAAGGATATTGCAATAACATCCTATATTTGGATGAGAAAAGGGGGGAAATAGAAATTTGGACAAAAGCACTGACCTCATGAGTGAATATATTGCAAACCTCCATCTTGTGGATATCCAACCAGATAATGGCCTTATGACTTGGTCTAATAGAAGGCAAGGCTTAGCTTGTATAATGGAGAGATTGGATAGGTTTTTTCTCTCTAAAAATTTCTTAATCAATGGTCACATTCCTAAAGTGAAGACTCTTAATAATGCTGGTTCGAATCATTGGCTAGTCATGGTGGAAATGTGGAAAACCAATATGAGTTTCTCTCCTTTTTGTTTTCAATTAATGTGGCTTAGAGACATTTCCTTCAGGCCTCGTGTGCAACAATGGTGGAAGGAAGGTAAACCTATGCATGGGACTAAGATGTTCTCTTTTTCCAAAAGACTACAATACATTAAATCCAAAATCAAGACTTGGAACTGGAAAGAGTTTGGGGATGTTCATAAAAAAAACATGAAGTTATTTCTCATATTGAAAATTTGAATAAGAAAATCCATTTAGATGGCCTCACAGAGAAGAGAAGTGCAGATGAAATTAAACTCGCAACTCAATTAGAGGAGTGGGAAAAAAGAGAAGAAATCTTATGGAAGCAATAATCTAGAATTGAATGGCTCAAATAAGGAGATCAAAACACAAATTTCTTCCAAAAATCTCTTCTAGCTCGAAGATCTCACAATTTTATTTCTTCCTTAAAATAATATTCTGGAGATGTTTTTTATACTTGGGATGGCATGAACTTTATTTTTGTTGATTACTTTTCCAATATTTTTGCTGCTACTCCTCTTGAATCAGCTTCACAACAAAATGTTCTTCAAGAAATCCCTTCTTTTATCACTTCTGAGGAGAACTATATTTTGACTGCTCCTATTACTATCAATGAGATTCAACAAGTAGTTTTTAAAATGCAAAAAGGGAAAACGCCAGGTTCTGATGGTTTTCCAATTGAGTTCTACCAAGAGTTCTGGATGGCTCTAGTTCTGAAGGTACCTAGTTTCTTCTTATTTATTTTTTGCTTCTCTTTGGTTCATTCAGTTTTTTTTAGTTCCCTAGCTCATTCTATTCTTTATTTTGTTTCCTCTATTGATTCTTGCCTTAATAGTCTTCTAGTCTAGATAGGTCATTGTTATGTTCAATTTTTTTTTTTTTTTCTTTTTTGTTTTTTTTTGTTTAGTTTTTTAAGGTGGGTGGGTTCTTTTGTTTTGTTTTGTTTTTGTGTTCTTTGTGTTGTTTTTTATTGTTCATGTGTTTTTGTTGTTTTGTGTTTTTTTTTTAATGTTTTTTGTTATTGTTCTTGTGTTTTTTTCATTCTTGTTCTTGGGTTTCTCTTTGTTTGTGTTATTTCATGTTTTTATGTGTGAGTTTTTTCTATGTTTTTTGTTTTTGTTTATTGTCGGTTGTTGGTTGTTTTTTTGTTATTATTATTTTTAGGTTTTGATTGTGTTTATTTTTCATGTTTTTTTTGGGTTATTTCTTTGTAGTGTTCTATTATTTTTGTCTTGTTTGTGTTTTGTTATGTGGTTCTTATGTTTTTCTATGTGGTTTGTGTTGTGGTTTCTTTTATCTAATTGTGCATGTTTGGTTGTGCTTTTGTTTTTGACACACTCAAGGAGCATGTTTTTTATTTTATTTTATTATTTTTGTTGTTATTTACTTATTTTTAAATTGGTTTTGTGTGTTTGTTTGCTCCTTGAGTATGTCAAAGGTGGTAGGCTAGGTCCGAGTCCTGGGCATTTTTTGCGGAATGGATACCCCTACCTCCTTGGGTCTTCTCGAAAGTGGCATCCCTTTTGGGATGTTTTCCATAAATAAAAAATAAATAAATGCAATCACAGAATGAATCTACAGTTGGTAAAAATAAATAATTAGAGGCAAACATCCAAGTAATGCTCCTTCTATTGATATTTCAGCAATTATAGTAATATATCTAAAAAACACTCCAGAGTCAACCCTTAATCATGGGGGTTCAATATCCTTATATAGATTTTACAATGATTAACATGATGGAACATTACAAGAATTTTCTCTATTAAAATATCAAAGTGTTGAGGTGGTAGCCTCTCATGAATCTTCAAGAAGAGAATTGAGTTGTATTCCATTAAATTTTATATATGCAATATACAAACGCTCAGCTCCTCAATTGACTTCCATGGTTGGAGAGGTTACAAATCAATCTGGACCACTCTTTATTCTTACAAAAATCTTTCACTGTTAATTTACAACTAAAAATATAGTTGGATCTTGATTCCAGTGATGTTCAGTATTCCCACATTCTTTTCACTACCTTTGTCAAGTCTCGTTGTCTTTATCAAGTTCAAAATCCACTAGTTCATTTTTATCTAGTATTAGCTTGACCATATTGACTGTGAAGTATGGGTTCTTAAATACCTTGAAGTAAGCTTTGACTGCACTGATTGCAAAATTAGATTCTGAGGCTACTAATGGCTTCCTGCAAATTCTGCTACTTTGATTTCTACTAGTTTGGTTTTGATCGATTTGATTATAAAACTAGATTTTGCTTTGGATTTTGGAAGATGTTATCACTACTTTCTAGGATACGTAACTTTGTATTCCACCTTACATAATTTGACCATGCTAACTACGAAATAGTGGTTTTAAACTCTCACTTCTTCTGACATGAAAACTTTCCATACCCTGATGTCACTTCTTCTATTTTCTACCATTCTAGATTTCACTTATCCAAATATGACCTCGCTGACTACAGAATTTATTTCCAATGGAACTTCACATAGCCTTTTACAATTTTTAATAACTTAGAAGATTTATAATTTGGCTAAATATGTAGCCTTTTGGGGCCTATCCTTAGGAAATGGAGGAGAGTCATTGTTACTTGACCCTAATTTAATTATTTATTAAATTAGATTGTTTTTATAAATTGAAAGTGTGAGCTTTAGTTTATAGAAAATAAAGAAATTAGATTATTTTTATAAATTGAAAGTGTGAACTTTAGTTTATAGAAAATAAGAAAAAATTATTATTTTTTATAAATTAGAAGTATGGCTTTGGTTTATGGAAATAATGAGGAATGGTTCATTTTATTATGTAGAGGTATGGGACTCTATTTAGTAAAATGGAAAGGAAATAAAATGATATTTTAATGAATTAAAGTAGGAGGCTTTGATTTATTAATTTGGTAGAGTGGTTCATTTTATTATGTGAAGGTATGGAACTCTATTTAGTAAAATGGAAAGGAAATAAAATGATATTTTAATGAATTAAAGTAGGAGGCTTTGATTTATTAATTTGGTAGAATGGTTCATTTTATTATGTAGAGGTATGGGACTCTATTTAGTAAAATGGAAAGGAAATAAAATGATATTTTAATGAATTAAAGTAGGAGGCTTTGATTTATTAATTTGGTAGAATGGTTCATTTTATTATGTAGAGGTATGGGACTCTATTTAGTAAAATGGAATAAAAGAAAATAATATTTTAATGAATTAAAGTAGGTACTTTTGGTTTATTAATGTGGTAGAATGGTTTTATTAATGAAAGGAATTAGTTTATTTTCCTAAATTAAGTAATGGGACTTGGTTTATGAGAATAAAGGAACCTAGATTATTTTATAGATTAAAGGTATGGGACTTTAATTTATTTAATAAGGGTTGAAAGAAAATAATTAAAGTAGAAACCAAGATCTAGTTGCATGTGTTGAAAGACTCTCTATGGTTATGAGAGGTGAAAATAAAAATGGTGATTTTTATGATATCAACTATGTAATAAATGGTTAGATACTTTGATTTAATTTGTATAGTTACAATTTGGTAATGAAATAAGTAAATGCATTTAGAAGCATGTCTATCATGGAACCATGACTGCCATGATCCCATACTATCCTCAAATAATCGAGGGAAATTTGAGAAGGACCAAGGATACAATGGTAACCATCATATTAGTTTGATTCTACTTGTGATTATTTACTTATGCTCAAATAGATTACTTGTGGGGAGATTTCCCTGATGGAATTGATGTAATATATTATTCTTTAAGATTATGGAGGGTTTACCATACTTGCTTATATGCAATAATTATTAATTTTTAGATGAAGTATGTTTAAATTACTATTTTGGATTATTTGTATTTTGCATTTAAATCCCTTCCTTCTATGTATACTTTCTTAAAGTGTGGTTTCTTTCTAGTATATTATGTATGTTTTTGAATTATGCTTTTGTTAGATTTAGTATCTATTCTTGCTCTCTTACTAAAACAACACAAACTTAAGTATGGAGTTTTAGGGTGAACTTAGTGGTGACCTAAGGGAATTAAGACCCCCTTAGGGTGAACATAGGTGACCTAAGGGAATTGAGACCCCCTTAGGGAGATTGATAACTAAGTTGTGGAAAGATACAGTTGATTTAAATTATCTTGTGGTGCATATGAGATGGATAGCTTAGCTCATAGTATGCGTAGCATACCTACACATATTAACTTGTGTATGGTAGGGAGATGGGCGTATACCTTCAATTGATTAAAGGTGATAAGTTTAGCTCATCAAGTATGATGATAGGGATAAACTTATTTGTGGTAACACATAATAAACCTACATAGGTAGACTTATGTTAGGGTATCTAGTGAGATGTAGCTCTTTGAGAAACTTAGGAGATGTTAAACATTAGTTTTGTAAGAGTCAACTAGGGGTTTTTGAATCCCTCTCCTTAGTATAAAAAAAACCATTTCTTTCTATGTGTTTCCTTATAGCTGAATTTGGGTTGTTACATTTGGTATTAGATCTCTAGGTACAAGGGTATAGAGCTTATTTTTTGCTAAAGGGATTTGTAAATCTCCAATGAAGTCTTGATTAAAGTATAAGCGAAGGCTGGGATGACCTAGAATGTCCTATTTGCTAGAATCTAGTGGGAACTGATCCCAAGGGTAAATGAATGTTATAATACCTTAGTATGGGCTATGGTATTATTTTTACATCATGATCTTGAAAATAATACCCCAGTTATATTGTTGATGCTTTTAGCAAGAGAACTCTATAATTATAGCTATAATTAGTGATAAATTTTAAGGTAAAGTTGTAGCCTAATATTTTTCTTGGTTGTAACCAAGTTAAAAATGCCATCTAAGGCCATAAAAGATATGCCTACACCTAGAAGACCTCAATAATATAATTTTGAAGAGGGGAATCGAGATGAAAGTTTGAGGAACTTAAGTAAAGAGGTGAAAAATCTTATCGTTATTACTATGGAATTTCAAGGGAAAGTAAAGCAATAAGTGGAACTAATAGATCAAAAAAGAGAACAATTAAATTAGTATAGGCAACTGAATGAATCCTTATTGGAAAATATACCAAAGGTGAGCTAACGACCCCAAAGGAGAAGGGTAAGTGATGTTTTCTAGAAGTGGAAAATCCAATGTAAGGAGTGAATAAGCCAATCCAAACTAGTCATTGATATTGGCTTAAGTAAATGGTGATCTCCCCAACTTACCTATAAGAAAATTCAAAAACAACCAAAGGTACCTCGAGCGGGATGAGTCAGGAAATAGACTCAAAAGAAACACAAAATCCCTTCTAGGGGTTGTTATGTGTGTGGAGGATCACATTATGCAGTTAACTACTCAGGAAAAGAGAGACCAAGCATCTAAACTAAGGATATAATTCATGGGGTATAGGTGGTAGAAATAAGTAAGTGTTGGAATGGAGCACCCTTGCCATGAATTTGGGAATGTAAGCTTTTATCCTTCTCATGAAATTTGTTTTAAAAAAACTTTAGTAGAAATTGTTTTCTTAATCTTATTTCTTCTAGTGTATCAAGGAATATGCTAGAAAGGTTAGGATATTTAGCCCATGGATGGAATATGGATTATGATTATGGGTAAACCTACTCGGTAAACCAGTGTTATCTAATGGAAAAAATACTTTAGCTAGTGGTACCATCAAATGTTTTTTATATGTAGCTCCACTCCATTCCTTTGATGTGATCCTAGGGATGGATTGGTTGCAGTTCCATAAATCCTTGATCAATTTTCAAGAAATATAGATCGACTATTTAGAGGAAGGCAAGGAGAGAATTAGAATTCACAGTGTGCAAGGGGCATTCAAACCCCAGATGTTATCGGATATGTGATTGAAGAAAGCACTCAAGAAAATAGGGATAGTGTATGTTGTAAAACTTAATGAAGTGGAAGTGATTAGAAGAGAGAGGTGCTAGGGAGACACTGAATTCTATAATATTTCAAGGATGTATTCCCAAAGGATTTAACTGGACACCCTCCTATATGAGAATTTTATTTCATAATAGATCTTATGCTAGGACCAAAACCTATTCATAGATATTTGTATAGAATAAATCTTATCGAGATGCAAGATTTAAAGTTACAACTATAGGGGTTGTTAGAAAAATGATTGATAAAACCAAGTGTGTCACCTTGGGTACACCAATTTTATTTATGAAAAAGAAATATGGATCTTTAATATTGTTTATTGACTACAAAATGTCAAATAAGGCCACAATAAAGAACTGATATTTCCTACCTAGAATCAAATATTTTTTCAATCAAATGAGAGATGCCATAGTATTCACTAAGATTTACCTAAGATCATGGTATCACCAATTAAGAATATGTGAATATACTCATAAAAAGGTGTTTAAGACTAGGTAAGGGTACTATGAGTTTACAATTCTATCATTTGGATTGAATAATGCCCCATATGCATTCATGTATCTAATAAACAAGGTGTTCAGAAGATATCTAGACCAAATTGTCCTTGTATTCTTAGATGACATCTTAATATACTCTTAAAACAAAGAAGAGCATGATAAACATCTTGATATTGTATTAGAGTTGTTGAGGGAAAATCAACTCTATGGGAATCAAGATAAAAGTGATTTCTATGTTTCATAGGTATGATATCTTGGACATATCATATCAATAGAAGAAAATTGTTGTGGACCCAAAGAAAATTGAGGCCATTCTAAACTAGCCACCTCCTACCAATGTGATTGAAGTGTGAAGCTTCATGGGATTAATGGACCACTATAGACATTACATAAAGGTTTACCCCGAGATTATTGCGATAATAACTAACCTTAAGAAAAAGGGAAAGGAATTTAAGTGGTCGAAGAAGTGTGAAGTTTCCTTTGAATTTTTGAAATATAAACTCACTACTACACCAATACTAAATATTCTTAACCCTCGAGGGGACTTTTTAGCATGCACAGATGCATCATTGGAAGGGCTAGGAGGATTAATCTCTCAAGAAGAGTTAGTAGTAGCATATACTTTAAGGACGCTCAAAAATATTGAATTTAATTATGCTACACATGATTTAGATCTAGCTGCAGTGGTGCATGCTCTAAAGTCCTGGTGCCACTACTTGGTGGGAAGGCCCTTTGAATTAAATACTAACCATCAAAGTCTAAGGTACATGTTTATCCAACCTCTATTTAATGTAATACAGATAATATGGGTTGAGTTTCTTGTTGAATATGACTTTGAAATTGAATACATAAAATGGAAAGAGAATAAGGTTGTTGATGCCTTGAGTAGAAGGAAACACATAGCAACCATAACTAGAAGTCGCATGGATGTAATGGATCGAGTGAGATAGGAGAAATATCGGGATGAGTATTACCAAGAAATTTGGGTTAAGATGAAAAAATACCCTAAGGGTAATAAGAAATTTGGCATGAAATATGACCTTTTGTGCTAAAAAGGTCGAGTTATCATACCAAAAATGGGTGATTTAAGAAAATTGATAATGCAAGAAGCCCATAGATCTCCTTATTCTTTTGGAGGGGAAAAATACAAGAAAACATGAAAAGAACCTTCTTTTGGGTAGGAATGAAGAAGGATATCACCAATTTTGTCTCTCGATGCCTTGAATGTCAGAAGGTTCAAGTAGAAAGTAAGCATCCTATAGCTCAATTATATCCACATGATGTACCTATGTAGAAATGGTAGGTTATATCTATAAATTTTGTAGTAGGGTTACCTAATACCAGGTATCAATATGATGCAATCCTTGTAGTAGTTGAAAAAATGACTAAAGTTGCACATTTCATACCAGGGAACATCAAGGATGATTCTCACGTGGTGGCTAATAGATTTGCCAAAGAGGTATTATGATTGGATGGGTTTTTTGAGGTAATCATTTCTGATAGGGATCCTAATTTTACTTATGAATTTTGGAAATACCTTAATCATGCAATAGATATGAAGCTAAATATGAGTTTGGCATACCTATACGACCCCGGGAAGAAAACATCTAATCTACTTGCAGCATAATATCAAGTGAAATAACCATAAATGCATAAATAACATGGAAGTAACAAAATCAAGAGATCTCTTTTATTAATTCATTTGAAACTTTGGTTATAGATAGGTCTCTCTCTGGGATAGCACATTTGATACAATAATTACAAGTAGAAATGGACCCCTGAAAGGGGGTGGTACACTCCATAGGCCTCTCAAATTTGTACATGAACTTGTTCAAGGGCTTACTAATGCCTTCTTCTCCTTCTCTTGCATGGAGGGATCTGACACTTTGAATGCTTTGACTTGGTCCTGGAACCTATAACCTACATACAAGAAACAACAACAAATGATCAATAGCATATGCGGCCTCTAAGGATAAGGCTTTATTAGTAAATATACAAGGAATGATGTAGAAGAACAGTAAACGCATAATGAGGCAAAGACAATCATAAGTGCATAAATAACTTAGAAACTACTATGCAAATGCAATGAAAGGATAAATATATGCTAATATTAACTAATAAAGCAAAATAAATGCAATATCTATGCTAAAGACTCAATAAATAGTGTCTCAAACCCTAGGTTGTGCCTACAGGCCATTGTCAAGGATAGTGGCTATGAACTGAAACCTTCTACCTCATGAAATAGGGTTTGTGATGCTCAATCCCTCATCTAAATTGATGTTCAAGGTTTACCTCTATGTTCGTACATAGGTTGGAAGTGAAAAAATCTTGATTTGAATGCTTGGATGGTGCATAGTCATCACTCACTCAGACAACACTTCACTACTCCTCAAAGGGGTAAAGACTCACTCTCCAGTTTTCCAGGGCTTCACTGTACAAAAATTATGATATTCCCAATTATTTCTTTTTCTTGGGAGGATGCATATGTAGACCTCCCAAATCTATATCTAGATCTAATCTTGGCTTCCTGGAGAAGCCAAAGTCTAGACCTGTATATAACTGATCTTTAGAGGGGAAGGCTTAGTCACAAATTTGCATGGAAGGGGCATTCAGGAGAAGCTTTGGGAGATCCATGCCAAAAATTGCTTGAATTCAATGCAGGTGTAGTTATACTATGATATTATGGCCCACATTCATGGCCAATTTGTATTTTAGATCTAATCATTATCCAGAGAAGCAGCTAGACGTGACCACTCTCAACTTCAATAGCTTGAGTTGGCGATCACTCTGGTCAACAGTAGCCAAGCTTGAATGGGCCAAAACTACCCCTTATGAGTGGTTAAGACCATTTTTGGCTCTTGAAAAGGTCCAATATTAGTCATATGGTCTTTGGATGTGCCCATATGAGTAGTCTCCTAAACATGACGTGTTTTAGGTATCTAAAGATACCCTTTTTTGGGATGCATTATGGGAAAAACACAACACTGAGAAAAAATAGACCACCTAGGGCCACATTGTAGGGTGTGTGATGATAATTGATCTAATAAATATTACATACCCTAGCCATGAGAAAGGTACACATCTTAGACTCATTGCTTACAATGGGATGGAAGGATTAAATTTGGTGCTTTAGCACTTTCGGGTATAATCGGGTAGGACCGATAGATGGAGTGACAAAGGCTTCTCTCATCATATTTTATTTTTTCCCCAAAAAAGGGTAATCTTATGATAGTTTTTGGAAATGATTCATAGGAAAAATACAATTTGACATGATCAAGTGATCCTTTGCTAATTTTAATTATGATTATTGATATTATGACTACCCCCTCAAGCAATGAGTTGATGAGGGAAGTACAATGAATAAAGCGATGAGTTGCTTGACCAAGATGATTGATTTGAATGATTTAAGAGTTGCATTTGTTACATGGCAAGTCCCATTACAGGCATGAAATCATCCATTAATATTAATTGTACATCTTTATCTCTAGGAGTAGTCCAACCATAATGGCCTTCTTAGGGAATCAAGATTATAGCAATTCCATTTGGACTTGTGGTGAATCACTATGTTCGATGATTTTCTAAAAAATATCAAAGAAGAAATGAAACGAATGCCTCATTTCCTTGGGGTAGTCCAACCACCATGACCTTCTTTGGGATTGAAGTGAAGCATTTCAATTCAACAATGACTAATTTACCCCAAATGACCTTATTGTAATTTACTCATATTTCTGGATTGCATGGAGTGCAAGTCGCTGCAATCACCAAGTGTATAGTGTAAATAACTAGGTACGAAGCACAGTTGAGATTTTGATGTTATTTTATTTTTTGTTGATTTTACATTTTTGAGGATTTTGGACTAGTAGATGTGCTTAATTGCCCATTTTGAGATTTTTCATGGTGATATTTTGAGTGTTTTTATTGCTATTTTCTAGCTGTTGTCAGAAGAAGCGACCCCCAATTGCAATTTCATGGCCACTATCAATTATCAAAAACCAAGAAGTGCAAGTCATTGATGCCAGTAGTATCTAAGGAAAATTGAAAAATATATAAGAGAGAATTAGGGATTTGATTATATTATTTCTAGTTATCAAATTTGAAACTTGAGCTCTGAGAGAGAAAGAGTGAAAGTGACATCGGACGTTGATGATACTTAACATCATGGTAGAGCAAGGTGAGGCATCTACCAATGGAGGAGCTAGAGCTTCACGGGTATTTCTCTAAACCCTAACTTTTTATTTAACCTATAAAATGAACCACATTAAATAATTTGGTAAATGAACCCCACTAAATTTGATGGCAATGAATCAAATTCATAGCTAGGCTTAGTTTAGGGTTAATTTAGGTGGGTGTTATCTAGTTTTATGTTTTTACAAAAAAAAATTTATGTTTTTGGGTGAGGGTAAATGATGTTGGCGTTCTGCCTCACGGTCATCATTGCCTAGAGCGGCTCCCAATTTGCAAACAAGGGTTGTTGCTGTCGAGAACGACTAGCTTGAATTCCAACAGTCAATTTTTTGACCATTGGCATATGGCCACTATCATTTTCAGCGGTTGTTGTGTGGCCACTTCCATCATGAGCGGCCATGCAACTTTAGGAAAATTATTGATTTTTTTTATTTTTTTTACTTTTAGTGGTTTTAATTGATTTTTTTTTTTTTAAGTGTAGATTTTGATTTTTTTGTATGTTTAGGTGCATTTAGCCATTGTGTTTGTAGCCTTAGCTATTTTTAGGTTACTTTTGCACCATTTTATATTTTATTGCTCTTTTAGCTTTTAAGTGCATTTAATTTAGGTATTTACTTTGCACTTTTAGCTCTTTTCTACGTAAGCTCATGACCCTAGTTTGCTCGTGCGACTTCTCCCTTTGATGGATGATGCAGATTGGGCCTGGTTTGATGCTTGAGAGCTCATTTACATCATGAGACTACCATAAACAATGTAAAACTAGGTCTATCTTATTGCCCTGACACATAGGTGGGATTCTCAAATGAACACCTTTCATCTCCCTACTGGTGAGATGACTATCACTCCGAAGGATGTGTACAATATTTTTAGGATCTATTTTGATGGAGTGGCTATCATGTCTTCTCCCATAGATGTTAGAGATGTTATATTTGTGAGGTTTTTTGGAGATGAGGTAGCTACAGTAGTGGCTGACACCCGGTATGGTGAAGTCTCCATGGCTCAGTGGTACTGATAGGATGTCTTCACACGGTGGCAGGCCGTCCTGATGCATATCATAAGTAACATGCTTTTACTGGATTTCTCTAGAGTGAGGTTCCCATGGAACCTCTTGGCCATGGTTTAGGACCTATTGGAAAATAAGGATCCCATTATTATGGCTTGGGGGAGTGCATTGTTAGCTTAGTTCTATGACGAGCTCTACAGGATTCAGCGACACGTATGAGCTAGTGTTGCTTGCATCATACTCCTTTGGATATAGGTTTGGGAGCACATCAGGTTGGACTGCCCAAGAGGATTACCTATCAGGATTACCACCATAGCTATGGATTTAGGTGGCCTCAAGATTGAGAAAAGCACTAAAGATGACATCATGTAGGGGATTTGATAATTTATGCAGCTAACCTGATTGGATTATAGGCAAGGGACATCATATGGAGGCCTTATATTGAGTTCTCTGCATGGCCAAAGGTAGATATATTTATGGCTTAGACTAGGTACAACTGATGGGTTATCGGTCATAAGGGAGGGATCAAATAGTTCTTTTATTACTCGTGGGTGCCTCAACAATTCAATATCTAGTAGGATGTTCCATTTGAGCCAGTGTTGTATAGGAAGATCACTGTAGAGAGGGAACTTCTACCACCCCAAATTGTAGTAGTCATAGAGATGGAGAACCCTCCTATAGTTGATTCTAATATAGCAAATATCGAGGTTATAGAGGCATATAACCATTGGTGTATTACACGGTTGTGGCATGGTGGTGGTCACCTAGGGAAAACTGAGGATGAGGTTGCTAATAAGGTTCCAGAGGATCACTAAGTATGGACCTGAATAGAGGACTAGGGACAGGATATAGAGCATTATGTAGTAGAGGAGCAGGTAGCTCCAGAGGAGGAGGAGGAGTAGTTAGCTCTAGAGGAGCAATATTCTCATCTCCAGGATTAGTTGCACAACATAGAGGTCAAGCTCTAGGTATCTCATATCCAGATTTTGTAGTGGGACTCTACTATTGCTACACTCCAAACCTAGGTTAGGGTATTTGAGGAGGTGGGGACCACTCTTTAGGAATAGGTTGACTCGGTGTAGCTCAAGATAGAGTAGCTTACTACAGAGTGATATGCTACTCTATAGGTTGTTCCAGCTTCTCTAGCTATATAAGGACTTGCAGGTTTGGACTTGGGTGTAGAGGTTAGATGCCTATGGGGACTCTTAAAGGAGTGTGACCCCAGATTTTGGGAGATGTTGAATACATTGTATCTTTATAGCTATAGATTTGAATTCTAGGTGCCACTCCTCATGAGAGACCTATAGTAGGGGGATTGCAATAGAGTGGATAGAGTGTGTTAGGGTAGTCACCGATTTGTACTTGCTAGAGGACTAGTTTTCAAATAGAGCAGACCACATGTACTAGCTCTAGGAAGACTGGTCAAGATCGAGCAAAGGGTATAGGTGAGCCAGGGGTGCAGGACCCACATGATAGCTAGATGGCTTTGTATCATTTTTGAGTGTAATATCTGAGGACCTACACTATTGTAGCCTATGGGTATTTTATACCCCTATGTACTTATTTGACACACACATATATATGACATTATTATTTTAGATTTATTGTGTGTATCATGTGATTGTTTTTATTGTTATGTAATTCAAATTGGATGCAATTCGTATGATGTTATGTTATATGATGTGATGTATTGATGACATGCACTATCTAGATGATGGATGTATGCTTAGATGCTATGATTAGATATGTGTATGCAGTATGATAATGGATGTATTACTTTAGGTGCTATGATCTACCTGTATGGATGTACTATGGTGATGTATGCATATATGGATGCAATGCTTTGTGTTAAATGTATGTTTGATTTTTATTTAATTTTATGTATCTAATATATGTGCTATGATATGATAGATATGTATGTAATGTGATGCATTACTTATATGAAGATGATTTAATGCAAATGAACCTGTATGTTATAACCACTTAAAAAATAATGAATGAATATGATATGTGTTTATGAACTAATGGATGACACCACAGGATATATAAAAATCATGAATGTAAATAATAACTCTTATCATAAGAATTAATCTTTAAGCATCCATATGTGAGATGAGATGATGTGATATGTATGTGCTTTCTTTTTAAGCTTCTATAATTTAAATGACATGCAAAAAATCATCAATGGTCGTTTAAGTACCATTGTTGATAATTATCAGATATCTACCCTATTTTATGAATACCCTTTAATGAAAAAATCTCATAAAGAAAGATGATGATTTTATTGATGAAATAATTTGTTGTTATGAGGGGATTTTTGAGGTTTTCCATGAAACTCAAACACCCGAGTTGATTAATCAAAAGTTGTATAATGATCGTACCATTATGAAAGATAAGGTTTTTGTGATGAAAGACCTAGATATTCATTATTCTTGTGTGTGCAAATGTATACATTAGATCAGATAAATGCCTATCCCAATGCGAGGTAGGATTCATTCAGCCCATTGTTGTATTTGGGATCATCAAATGCTCATCTGATCCTAGGTTGGACTTATAGACCATTAGGCGATACATGACACCTAAAGCTAGCTCTTTTTGCAAATTTCTTAGAACTACCCCAATTTCATGAGGGATTTATTCAGCCCATTGTTGTATTGGGTATCACTCTATGGTTTGTAGAGATTGACCATTCCAAGGATTCAATATCTTCACCCTCTTCTTCTCTTCACATTTATTTGAGATAATTGCTCATGCTTAGTGATGAAAATCACTTTTTTTTTAATTTTGTTTTCTTTTGAGCAAGGGATTTTTGTATAGTAATGATAATCATTGTTTATTTTTCCTTTGATTTTTCTTTGCTCAGGATTTTTCTCATTTTTATGAAAGCAAGGGATTTATTTGGGTAGGGGGAAACTTGTCCTTTTTCTAATGATCAACATCCTAGACCATGCACCTCACAAAATGAGGAAGTACAAACCTTTTGCTTAGGATGCCTAGTACCACTTTGTAGGTGTTCATATTTCCTTGTCCAACTAGGATTGTTATGTGTTAATTAGTGATGGGATTTTGATATAGCTAGGTGCTATCAAAACTAGACCTCACCTACAAAAGCAAAGATAGTTTTCTACAAAATCTGAGAAGATCACTAAGTATGGCTGAATGACCGAAAAACCCTAGTATATTCCTTTATAGCAACAAGAAGGGGTTGTGTTGAAAAACATAGTTACTCACATTGGTGATGAATGAATGAGTAATAAAAGGTGCATGATTTAGATACAAAAGTGGTGTCACTTGTAATATTGATAACACAATCTATTCTAATGTGAATGCAATGGATGCATTGTGCCTAATGCAATGCACTTATATGAATGCAAATGTGAAATGCAATATTTTTGTATTTTTGTAATGTTTTTGAGTTTTATTGCTTTTTATTTTTGATATTTTCCATTGTTTTTGGACTTTTGATTATTTTGTATGTTTTTGAATTTTTGCTTTTTAAATTATTTTTGTGCTTTTGTGTTAATTTTGACCAAAGGGCTTAAATACCTTTGGGGCATTTTATGAGTTGACCAAATGGCTTACTTTGAGGCTCTTTTTGCATTGACCAAAGGGCTTATGATGCATTTTGAGCTTTTTGTGAATTGACCAAAGGGCTTATGATGCCTTTGGAGATTTTGTGAGTCGACCAAAGGGCTTGTGATGCCTTTGGAGCTTTTGTGAGTTGACCAAAGGGCCTATGATGCCTTTGGAGCTTTTGTGAATTAACCAAAAGGTTTATGATGCCTTTGGGTATTTTGTGAGTTGACCAAAGGTCTTATGATGCATTTGGAGCTTTGGGTGAGTTGACCAAAGGGCTTATGATACCTTTGGAGCTTTTTGTGAATTGACCAAAGGGCTTATGATGCCTTTGGGGCTTTTGTAAGTTGACCAAAGGGCTTGTGATGCCTTTGGAGCTTTTGTGAGTTGACCAAAGGGCCTATTATACCTTTAGAGCTTTTTTATTTTGATGCTTTTTGATTTTTTTGGATTTTTATGTTTTACATTATTTTTTACGTTTGACTATTTTATATGTTTTTGAATTTTATTGGTTTTATGTGTAAAACACCTTTATATGGAGAATGTTGAGACGCTCAGGCTCTTTAACACCTTCTAACAATGTTAGGCAATATGTCCCAAGTCCAATCTTCTTTGAGATGATATAAGGACCTATCCATTTGGCCATAAATTTATCACACAAATGTGGTGGTAGGTTTGAATTATGCTAGTTCTCTTTGAGCACAATATCCCCAACCTTAAAGTCTCTTATGTGGACTTATTATTATAAGATCATGTTAGATGATCTTGGTAAATGCAAATATGCTTAAGATCATTAATGTGATGTTCATCAAGAAGCGTCAATTGATCAAGGTGAGTTTGTCATGCAGTGTCATCATCGATGAATTATTTCAATGTGATGCACAATGTTGGAATTTCCAACTCCAAGGGCATGATGTCCTCCACACCGTATACAAGAAAAATGGTGTTTCCCCAATGGGCATCTGCATGGTAGTCCTGTAAGACTATAATGCAAGAGGTAACTATAGATGCCAATCTCTATAATTTTATTTTACCATTTTCTTCAAGATGTCTATGATTGTTTTGTTAGAGGCTTATGTTTACCCATTCACTTGCAAATAATATGGTGTTGTAAAACTATGTTGAATGTTATATTTGGACGTTACATCTTGCATATATATATTTTTAATTGAAGTACCATTATTCAACATTATTTTTAAGGGGAACCCAAAGTGACTGATGATATTGTGAAGTATGAACTTCTTAACTCAAGTTCCTATTGTTGATGTTAAGGGGACCACTTCCAATCACTTGGTGAAGTACTCAGTGGTTGTTAATATAAATGTGTGTTAGCCAAAATATGGGGAAGAGATCTTTCCAATTAGATCAAAACCCCACTAATAAAATGGCCAAGCCACCTGAATGGGTTGTAGGGCCTATGATGGTAGATGTGTTAGATTTACATGATGCTGACATTTAGCGCACTTCTTGACATACTCGTAGTAATCCTTTTCCATGGTGGGTCATTAATAACCCATTCAAAGGATGCACTTGATGATGGCCATGCCACTAAAGTGGCCATTGTAGGTTCCATCATGGGCTTGTGAAATCTCCCAAGCTAATTCTTGAGACTCAAGACATCGAAGGAGGACTCCATTGAAGCTTCGATAATACAATATACCTCATAGAAAGATATATTTAGTTACTTTTTGTTTGAATGCTCATTTTTTAGCTTGTAACAATCCTTATGGTATGATTCTAAGCTTAAGGAAATCTTGTAATTGGCCTAGCCAATCTTGATAAGATATAGCCTTGACAGACAGGATGACTTGTTCTCACTATGATTCGATGTGCACAAATGTAGACTGGGAGACAAACTTGTGGTGAATGGTGATACCATTCCCCATAGGACCCTATGAGATCAAAGACCCCCAAGGTGCCTTCTTTAGAAAGTCTCTGGCTTTGTAGAACCACTCAAAATTTGGTTCTATATGAATCATGTTGATGGATTATTTGTTGTCAAAAGTATCACGTTGCATCGTTGATTATGAGAGCATATTTACATGACTGGTAGTGAAATCAATAGATAGATTTTGAGGGATAAAGGATCCCAAATATTCCATAGTATTTTCAAATATATTGGACATGTGAGGGATTGCCTCGATGTCGTACCATTCTAGTCGGGCTAGGTAAGTATCAACAAGTTCTTTGTAAGAATTTAGGACTGGACACCTACACTGAAATAATATCTTAACTTAATTGACTATAATAAGGGAGTCACAAAAGATATTTAGCCTTTTGATATTCATAGAGATGGCTATTTGGAGACCCAATATTAGGGCCTTGTATTCATCATTATTGTTTGTGCAAGGAAAATACAGCTTAAATGACAAGGGCATTGGAGCACCTTGAAGCATGAAAAATACAATATCTGCACCACCCCCTTGCTCACACTTCAAACCATTGAAGAGCAATGTCATGTTAGCTTTATTTTTTGGTTCTTCGGGTTTGGGTGCTTCTGATAATGCAAAGATTGCATAATCAAGATATTCAATGGTGAAAGGTCTATCTTCCTAAAGAGGTGCCTCTACCAGTTGATCAACTATGACTTATCCCTTTATGGAATTTTGTCTTATGATTCATAGATTGAATTCTATCAGTAGTATGATCCACTTTATAGTATGTGTATTATGATATGTTTTTCTCATCATATACTGCAAAGGATTTTGTTTTGATATCACATACATTGTATGGCTCAACATGTAGTGGTGCAACTTCTTAGTCATAAAGACCACTACTAAGCACAACTTCTCTACATATGCATACCCTAGCTCATAACTCACCAAGGTGTAGCTGATGTAATATATCACTTGTTCTTTATCTTGCATGTTTTTTTGAGCCAATATGGTGCCCAAAGAAAAATTGGTAGTGGATATATAAAGTAGAAATGACACCTCTAGCCTTGGTGGAGCTAGTACGGGTAGGATCACCAGGTATTTCTTGATCTCAGTATAGGCTTGCTAACATTCTTTATCCCAATGGAATGAGACCCCCTTGTGTAGAAGTTGATTCATGGGTCAACACTTGCTCGATATTTATGTGATGAAACACTTTATGAATGATACTTTGCCCTGTAGGATTTTTAGCTCTTTGAAGTTAGTGGGTGGGCCCATTTCTAGGATAGCCTTTACCTTTTTTGGGTCAACTTCGATGCCTCATTTAGGAATGATGAATCCCAAGATTTTTCTTGAAGTTACACCAAAGATGCATTTCTTGGGGTTCAACCTGACATTGTGTTCAATCAGGCAATCAAAGACTTTTCTTAGAACCTCGGAATGCTCTTTACATAGTAGTGACTTGGCCAGTAATTCATCGATATAATATTCTAATATATTATGCATGTATTCATTGAAAATATATGTCATAGCCTGTAATATGTGTCACCATTATTTTTAAGACCAAAAGACATTACTTTGTAATAATATATCCCCCATGGAGTGGTGAATGTGGTTTTATACTAGTCTTTGGGTTTAATCCAAATCTGAATGTAACCAAAAAAACCATCCATGAGGGAGACCATCTCATGACCTGCAATTGCATCTACAAGAGCATATATGTTGGGAAATGAGAATGAATCTGTAGCACCCTAAAATTGGTGAAGTTAAACCTTAGTAAAAAGATAAAAATTTGAATTTTAACCCAAACCGCCCATTACCCGCTTTCCTCGTTTTCCATGCCATTTTTAGGATTTGTTTTGACCGTTGGATGATATCATCGATGATCAGATGAAATTGTCCCAGATTTGACGAATTCGTCTGGAATAGAATGTCTAGACGATTTTGTCCCAAAACCAAATTTTCATAATTAGCTTCTGTTCAACAGCTTCTCTAACTTGGGTAGAAAGCATGTCTTTGTAGTTAGAGTCTCCCCCATTGGAGATCTCCCAAATTGGGATCATCTCCAACCTCCTAACCTCTCCCTAATCCTATATAAACTAGGATTTTCTTAGTTTATCCCCTTGAACCCCCTAGCTGACTAATTTCCCTACAAATTTAGTTCCTTATGCATTAGATCATCCTCGCACCATCGTTTGCATTTTATATTTCATGTTTTATTACAGGAATTTTATTGTTTTTCAGCTAGAGCAATCTTGGATCATCGCAAGCGAGTCTAGATGATTTCAGATGATCCTATCGTAGATCGACGATGATCTCGTACGATCAGAGGTGATCTCGACTGTAGTCCAGATTAAGGGAAATCAGAGCCCAGAGTTTGCATTTTCTTATCATTTCTCTACATTTCTTTATGCATTATCTTAGTTTATTATATTTATGCATCCTGGAGTTCACCTCATTTAGCATAGATGCATGATAAAGTCAAAATAAATTGTCAAATTGACGCATTTCCTTTTAATTGCTATCTAGATCGATCATTTAGGTAAGTTTAATGTTATTTCTATCATTTCCCCTTATTTTTACAGTTGCATTTTTGGTATTTTGTATCTATTTCTATGATTACAGGTTCTTGATGAATTTGTCTGACAAATTTGTCAGATCATCAACAATCCGGTTTGATCTCAGATGACTAACTAAGATCTGAGATGATACTATGCAATTCCAGATGATTACATATGATTTGAGATGATTTGGACTTCTACAAACCTCAGAATCTTCATCAGACATCTAGAATCAGGTATATTCTATCCTATTTAGCATACTCTCTGTGTTTAGCACTTACGCATGTTTTTTGTATTCATAAAAATCAGCATTGGCATATAGAATAGCTTAGATTCATCTTGGCCAAACCTAGGAATTAAATGATTAAAGCACAAAATGAATACATCAAACCTACTCTCAACCTAGGTGTGGAAACTGCCATTCAAAAGTTTCCTGGTGAACCCACCATCCATAAAAAATTCACCCTTATACCCCTCCCCCGAGAGGCGGGACCTTCAAAGGGCCTCTCAGTCTAAGGTATTATCCCATCCTTCTCGCATTCCCCTTCTGGGCATGGATCCTATAGCCTGAAGGTAAGGATGCAAAAAATTTGGAGCGATACATTTTGGTGAACCCGATGTGAAAACTAAAACCTTTTGAAAAAAAAAAACAAAACATAAATGCATTTAGAATCATAAGATAAACAAGTAAGATTGCATATCATATTTAGATGGTAGATTATAATAAAAGGTGAGTTGTCACCATCAATGTTGAGAACCAATTAGCAACTATAGAGATTACTTCTTTGCTTAGAGTATCTCAAACATATAGAGTCCCACCTTTATGGGACGAACTTAATAGGAGATTGAATCTCATTTCATCTAGATCAACCAAACTTAGGCAAATCAAGAGGTTTGTCCTAGATAGAATCTTGGATCCTGATCAAGTGACCTTATATCATGAGCTTCAGAGAGCTTGCCATAGGTGGTTAGCAGATAAAATAGCCCTTGTGTCTTCTAGATTGTACACCTTTGAGGAATACCTCGATAATGCAGCTGTAATACATAAGTTTCTATCTCGTATAGAGGATCAAGAGGTCGTTCTTACGGATAGAAAGAGATGGAATAGAGTTCCTAGAGCTATGTTATATCAAGAGTATTGCCATGAGCTCTATTTTTATAAGTCGAGTCGAAGTAGATAACATCACCATAGCACACTTTGTCAAATTCTTGAAAAACCATTTCCAATTTGAAGAGGAGCATTTCATGACTCCTGATGAACTTGATCCCATCAATGACATCTATAAACTATTTATATAAAACTAAGACATTCTTTTATTATTATTGTTTCTTGCATTTAGTATGTTTTTTGTTCCCTTTATAAAATTATCATAAAAACAAAAATAAAAGCAAAAACAAAAACAAAAAAAAAATATAAAAAAAAAATCAAAAACATCAAAACATTTTCTTTTAAGCATTATAGTAGGTATATAATTAAAATATATACCTCCCAAATTTGTTGCAAATATATTAATATATATTTGCTAAAATCTAAATTTAAGCATAATGACTAGACTCGGGAATGGAAAACAAATTGAAGTAGAAGAAGATTGGTTAGGAAAACCAGTAAATAAACTAGATGTCCTTCCTGAAGACCCAATTCAGGAAGAAGGAACCCTAGACCAAAAAGAAGAAGAATTTTCTGAAGGAAATGAGCAAAGAGAAATTGTTAGATAGGAAGGATCCTCATATCCTAAAATGTCTCTGGAAGGAGCGGTTACTTTTGAGAATATGGAACATTTCTGGAAGTTCCTCAATACTAACATTGGCACCTTTAATAGAGCAGTCCATATGGACAAGGATCAAATTAGTGACACTCAAGCAACCCTAGAAGAAATATATCACACACGCACTAATCCCTTGTCCTTCGTTGATCAAGAAAGTGATCAAGTTGGACCATCCAATTTGGATATGGCCGCCATAATCCAGAACATGCAACAACAACAGGTTACCCAACCATCTAGAGTGCTTGTTACCAAGCCTAGGGTTATTCCCACACAAAATAAATCATCATTCACTACTCTATTTCGTCAATTTATTGATCAACATACCTCAAATCAACAAAATCCTAAAACAAAACCAAACACCAATTTCCAACAATCTGGGATACAACATAATGCTACAACAAATCTTCTTCATAATACTCTTCCTACCAACCATTTGCATAACAGAAATATAGCATCTAATCCTTATGTCACGCCATCCTATGCTCACAAATCCCATACTCATGTACCACCAAACCAATATGGTGGACAAACTAGTAATCTGGAAGCCATGGTGAAACAATTAGTCTCCCGCATGGACCAGATAGATCCCTATCATCCCTCGTACAATTATCGAGAGATGTGTAGTCAACCTCTAGATCCTATAGTTGTAGCACAACCATATCCTAAACACTTTCCTATGCCTGTCCTACCTATATACAAAGGAACTGAAGATCCCATAGAGCATCTTCGTATGTTTAGGATAGTGTGTCATGATATATCACATGATGATTTGTTATTACTAAAAATGTTCCCAAAAAGTTTAGGAGGAATGGCATTAGAGTGGTATTATCAATTACCCACTCATTCTTTGAGGAATTTCGAAGAGACAACCGAGTCTTTTGTTCATCAATTTAGTGCCTACATTGAAAGGCTTGTAACCATTAAATATTTGTACAACCTAAAACAAGACAAAGATGAATGTTTTGCTGATTTTCTAGCTCGATGGAGACAGTTTATAGGAAAATTGCACTTTGTGTTACCATATCGAGAAATACTGGATATTTTTATCAATAATTTACAAGAACAACTATCCTATGAGTTATCAAATGCTACCTTGACCACCTTCGATCAAGCTATAGATTTAGCTCGAAGAGTGGAAGATGCTCTCATTAGGAGAGGTCAGCTCAAAAAGAAAGATGATGAGAAAACATCTAGAAATCAATATAAAAATAAACAAGTTGTGGGTTATGGAGTCACTGATAGTAGAAATATCGCTACTATTAATGTTGCAAAAACAACAGAGAAATTTATACTGAAACCTCCTAATAAACCACCCCAAGAATTTACTAGGCTAAATCAACCTTTATCAACCATTCTACCACAATTATTATAACGAGGTTTGATCCAATTACCAAATATCCGGGAACCTGATCCAACTATACCTAGATACAGAGCTAATTTACATTGTGATTTCCATAGAGTACCTAGACATGCTACCAACTCTTGTAAAATATTAAAACATAAAATACAAGATTTAATTGATAACAATGAGATGGAGGTGCAAGCCTTTCAACCTAAACAAAGTCCTCCTAATAATGCTCAAAAGAACATCCCCCAAATTCAGAATCAGAATGCCAATCAATCATTGGACATATTTCAATGTCCTTTACCAAAGCATGGTAAAGAGGTGGCTAATCAGATTGAGCATCATAATGTTCCCCCTCCTACCCAATATGTAGGGACTATTAGGGGACATTTACCTATTCATGACCTATAAATATTTGACACAACTTTATCTATGGTTACGACCAGACCTTTATATAATATTCAGACACCTGATCTTAGTGATACAGAATACGAGATTGAAAGTGACATGGAAATCACCTCAAATCAATCGAATAGTTTTGAAGATGAATCAGATGTTGTTCAACCCATCACAAATTCTATGGTTACGGAAGAACCATTTCCAAGAAGAGTCACTACTAGACCATCTTCTCACCAATTACTTTCTAATGAACAAGCCATAAATGCTATACCAAGACCCATTCATCATCCATAAAATAATATTGTAGATACCATCGAAGCTGTTACTCGACAACAGGCTCAAAATTCTCAACAAGATCAGACTTAGAATGATGGCTCAGCCCCATTCATTTTGAAAATTACTAATAAATGGAATCATGCGCCTAATGTTCAACCTAAACCTCCTTATAATATTAATGAACAATTATAAAACACTACAGCTAGAATTTCCCTTTTGGACCTTTTAAGATCTTCTCCTACACATAGGGATGAATTAATGCTCACATTAAGCCAAATGATGGTACCATAAAATATTCAACCTGAAGCCATGTCCAATACTATCATAACTCGAGAAGTCGATTGTATTGACTTCCGGGATAGAGATATACCACAACATAGTTTACATAAGGATAACCCCTTATATATTACTGCCCTAATTGGATATGTAGCAGTTAAATGAGTCTTGATTGATAATGGTTCATCTTTAAACATTTGCACTTTTGACTTCTACCAAAGATTTGGGTTTAGAAGTGACGAAATGAAAATAACTGATATGATTATAAAAGCCTTCAATGACAAAACACAAGAAACGTTTGGAGTTATTACCATCCCATTGCAAGTTGGTCCTAGAACCTTAGACATGACTATGTTTATTGTACATTGCCTTGCATCGTACAATATACTCTTGGGTCACCCTTGGATCAACGCGATGCGAGCTATTCCCTCAACTTTACATCAATGTGTTAAATTCAAATTTAAGAATCAATTGGTTACCATTCATGGTGACCCCAGACCCTTTGATATGTGTGCTTTGGCAAAACCCGTTGGAGTTCAATTTTGCCCTGCTTTGTCATCCACACATCCTAATTCTAATCACTCACCTAAATGTGTGAAACACACACTCATAATATCATCTACTTTTTCCCCACCAATTGCACCTCTACATATAGTTCAACCATCTTCCAAACAAACCACATTAGGACCTCAAAAGGATCCTAAACCCACAACCAATGCTTCTTGTTTTACTCCTATAACTTCCATACCTATAGATCCATCCATAGACATCTCTACAACATCTACACCTACCAGAGGTATGTTTTCCACATCCAAAAACATAGGAAATGATCCTTCTACTTCTTACGCTCTTACTGATGAGCTCTTACCCGATTTATCTAAAATTCTTATATCAGAGAAAACAAACACTGCTATGCAAGATTCCCTTATTTTAAATAAATTGCCACCCTCTCCTCGTACCTTGGGCCTCCCACAACCTATGGGAAGTATTTACCAAGTCGAGAGTTGTGCTTTTATTTACAAGGGATATGACTGGGGAAGAATACCTAGAAACATCAAGACTCATTATGATGGATATGCTCGATGTTATTTTGCTAATGAGTATATTAAAGCTAAGGAATAACCCCTTTACATGTAATATGCTATCCATAGCCTACCCTGAGATGATTGTTGAATCCAATGATGAGTTGGAGGGAGATATCTTCCATGATGCCTCCGTTGAGGAATTGTTACATAACAAATTTTATTTTGATGGTTCTATACCTAGTATAGCCCAGCTTGAGGCCACGACTCCTCAAGATGAATTATCCAAGCTAATCATAAAATAATTACAAGAATTGGGTGTTTCACCTGCCCCATCTAATTTTGAGAGAGATCTACACATGGAAGTAGAAAACGTCATAAAAATTAACATTGGAACCGAAGATAACCCTCACATAATCAACATTGGATCAAAATTGATTCAAGAAAAACAAGATAAATACATTGCATTTCTTAAAGAATATGAAGACGTTTTTGCTTGGACATATGAAGATATGCCAGGATTAGACCCTTTTGTAGTTATGCATCACCTAGTAGTCCATCCGGATGCTAAACCTATTAAACAAAAACTTAGAAAAATGCATCCCAAAGTGGCTTTACTAGTCAAAGGGGAATTAGAAAAACTCTTGAAGGTTATTTTTATACAAGCTATTGATTATGTTGAATGGATCTCGAATGTAGTTCCAGTAACTAAGAAAGAAGCTACCAAAGTTAGGGTTTGCACAAAATTTAGAGATATTAATGTTGCATGCCCTAAAGATGATTTTCCTCTTCCCAACATGGATCAGATCATTGATTTTATTGCTGGAAGTGGAATGATATCCCTAATGGATGGATTCTCTGGTTATAATGAGATCAGGATAGCTCCTGAAGATCAGGCTAAAACAACCTTTATTACCCCTTGGGGAACCTTTTGTTGGAAAGTGATGCCATTCGATTTGAAGAATGCAGGTGCAACATATCAACGAGCCATGACTTATATCTTTCACGATATGATGCATGATATTCTACATGATTATGTAGATGATATTATAGCTCGTTCCCTCAAGGAAGATGATCATTTAAATGACTTGAGAAAAGTATTTGATCGGTTAAGGGAATATCTTATCCGATTAAATCTAGCCAAATGTATATTCGAAGTTAAGTCCGATAAATTATTGGGGGTTATAGTTTCTTTACGTGGCATTGAAATTGACCCTCTCAAGATCTCGGCTATCACTAATATGCCCACACCCACAAATATATCTGAATTACAAAGTTTACAAGGTAAGCTTCAAGCTATTCGCCGCTTCATCGATAAGTTGGCAGACAAAATCAGACCCTTTCTTAAGCTTCTTAAGAAAGATGTCTCTTTTCATTGGGACGACGAATGTCACAAAGCATTTAAACTCCTCAAACAATATCTCCTTAAACCATCGGTGCTTTCACCACCTAGATCTGATCACCCATTTATCTTGTACATTTCTGCTTCAGATTTTGCCTTAGGAGCTATGTTAGCTCAACTTGATGATGAGAAGAAAGAACATGCTAATTATTACATTAGCAGAACCTTAATCAGTTATGAAACTCGTTATACAATATTAGAGAAGTTATGTCTCACCGTCGTATTTTCCACATAGAAATTATGTCATTATATGCTCAGTCAAAAAACGTATGTTATTGCTAAATTTGATCCTTTGCGATATCTCATGAGTCGACCTTATTTATCTAGTCGCATAGCCAAGTGGGTTCTTGCGCTCAGTGAATTTGAACTCACGTTTATAGGACATAAGTCTGTTAAAGGTCAAATCATAGCAGATCAATTAGCTGATGCACCTTTAGAGTCTACCCATCCCCTCATCATTGAGTTTCCTGATGAATGCCTTAAATTAGAGGTAGACCATCCATAGAAATGGTCCCTATACTTTGACGGTGCCCGATGCATGAGTGGGGCTAGTGCAGGTATTATTTTAATATCTCTGCAGAAACATCTTATACCTCTGTCCTTTAAATTAAAATTTGCTTGCACTAATAATACTGCTGAATATGAGGCTCTAATCCTAGGATTACGAGCTGCCTTGGCACTAAAAATTAAAAATCTATTAGTTTTCGATGATTCTCAACTTGTCATTAATCAAATCAATGATGTTTATCAGACCAGAGATGATAAATTACATCCATATAAAGCATATGTCTTACAATTATTATCCCTATTTGATCAAGTTACCTTGGAAGCTATTCCTCGAACTAGCAATCGTGCTACTGACGCTATGGATGTAGTTGCATCTCTTTTGCCCTTGGAGTTAGATGACGAATATGCTACCATCATTATTCATCGACTCCAGGAACCCACTTCCAATAAATCATGCTTAGAACCTTTGGATGTGTTTCTAATCAACGAAACTACTCTCGAACCATGGTACACTGATATATTTAATTTTCTTCAAAATGGGACCTTTCCTAAAGGTTGTAATGGCAACCACCGCTGGTTATTACGTAGACGAGCAAGTCGCTTTGTGATTATTGGTAATACCTTGTATAGGAGATATTTTGAAGGTATCCTACTGAGATGTTTGAATCTAGAAGAATCTAGATCAGCTTTGAGTGAAGCCCACAATGGATCTTGTGGGGGACATTTTAGTGGTAGCACCATTGCTAAGAAGCTCCTTAGGATAGGATATTTTTGGCCTACCATGGAGAATGATGCACATGATTATGTGTGCCATTGCAACAAGTGCCAAAAACACACTGACCTTGTCCATGCACCTTCACAAGAACTGCAAGCTATTTCATCTCCTTGGCCCTTTTCAAAATGGGGCTTAGACATCATTGGAAAAATCAACCTTGTGTCATCTGATGGACACAAATTTATCATAACTACCACTGAGTATTTCATGAAATGGGTTGAAGCTATGCCCTTAGCTTCTTGCACTTGAACCCAAGTTTCCAAGTTTATTTTTAATCAAATTATTTGTAGGTTCAAAATTCCTACAAATCTCATTTCAGATAATGGAACTTGTTTCAAAAATAAAGATGTCAAAAAATTATGTCAAAAATATAAAATTCAACATCGTTGGTCCACTCCCTATTATCCTCAGGGTAATGGCCAAGTAGAAGCATCTAATAAAACATTAATCAAAATCCTCAAAATATTGGTCAATAAATCTGGTCACGATTGGCACATCCAATTATATCCTGCTTTGTGGGCTTATCAAACTAGCGTTCTCACCCCCACAGGTACTTCACCTTTTATTTTGGTCTATGGCACTAAAGCTATTTTTCCCTTTGAATTAGAAGTTCCTTCTTTGGCTCTGCTACTTCAAGATACTGAAGTAGGAGATGAATATCGTTCTGGTAGATTTAGTCAGCTGGAACTCCTAGATGAAAAGTGCATCAATGCTTTGGAGCATCTTCGTGCCTACCAAAACAAGCTCAAGCGAGCATACCTCAAGAAATTTCATCATCGATCCTTTGAGATCGACGACCTTGTCTTAAAAGAAAATAAAAAAAATACTAATGCAACTAAAGACCTTAAAGGTAAATTTGAGCCCAACTGGCTTGGACCGTATATCATCACTGCTAAATTTGGATCGGGAGCATACCGATTAGCTACCTTAGATGGTAAATACCTTAAAGAACCTATGAACATTATGCATCTTAAGCGCTATTATGCATAACATTTGGTCATTTCATCATTTGTATATATTGTTATTTTGCATATTGTTTCATTTTTGTCCTCCATATACATTTTTTTTTCAAAAAATAGTAACAGTGTTTATTCTTTCAATTCATCAATCAAAATCAAAATATAAAAACTTTAAAACCATCAAAATCTTCAAAACATTCTTTCTTTTCGTACCTATCAATTCTTGAAGTATTGTAGTTATATTTTCAATTATTTTGGATAAATTAACATTTATTTGGAATCCCACACTTTCACACTCACATGCATAAATGTCTTGATTTTATTTGGTATGATTATTAATCTCTCTTATATCAAAGTCCACAGTTAAATTAAATAAATTTTTGAGCATAGACAAACTGATCTTGTTATTTACTTGAACCAAGTACATCTCTTCACATTAAAATGATTTCATTGCAAATTTGATATGATACTACATAGTAGAAGTGGTTTCTTGAGCGAAAAGTTTTCCCTGCTATCCTATCATGCACATGGTCTAGAATATTTGAGAATTGACAAAAGGACAAGCTCACCCCTACCCAGAATAAAAATCCCTTGCTCTACAACCAATCCGAGCAAGTATCCCTAGTATAGGTAGCAAAAGAAAAATTCAAAGCAAATGAGAAAAAGAAAAATATTATTTTGTATCATCGTAGCAATATTTCAGCATTATCTCAATATCAAGCAAAAATACAAAAAAAAAAAAAAGAGAAAGAGAGAAAAGCAAAAGCAAAAGCAACAAAATCCCTTCCCTACCCCTTGAAAAGAAAAGAAGGGTGAATGAGCTTGAATCCCTAGAATTCTCAATTATTTGAAAACTATGAGGTAAGCCCCATAACAGGTGGTTTGTGCCCAACCCGCTTGGCCTTGGGTAATTCCTAGCGTGGTGATATGTCTGTCACATTAGCGACCTTCTTTTGTACAGACCTATGTTGACTTATGGATTAGCTAGCTCTTGATGACCCGACTTACATAGTAGTCTGGTATGGTTACATGCATATAAATCATGGTCAATTAACCCTTATTTGGTTAAGTCAAATTCCTTGTATCAAATTCTCTTGCTCAAAATTGGTGAATGAACAATATAATTGCACACACATTTGTATTTGAGAGATTTTTGTATCATTATGATAAATCAAGATCGGTAATGAACTCCACATTTAGCACATGAGGGTTCCTTATAAATCTACATTTTTTCTTTGAATAATTTAAAATATCCCCAATTTTTGGAATAATTTTATCTTCTTATTTCAGAACATCTGTTTAGTATAAAAACAATCACAAAATTCTTTCAAACAAAATATTACACAAATATAGTAAATAAAGTCATGCTCATATTATTATTTTCTTTTTATCTCAAAAAATCAATTATGCAATAAAACTAAAATATCAAATTCTTTTTGGATTTCGTGATGATGGTATAAGTCTATACCCATAATTCTATGCCTAGCGCAAACCATTGTTCTCATTTTATTTCCCCTTCATTTTAATTCATAAAAACATATGACTTACATCATTATGTTACACAATTGAGCTTTAAAAAGAATGAACACTTTTTTTCTATTTTCATGTCATTATGTCAAAACATTCAATTTTGCAATGATGATATAGTTCCTAGGGACTTATTCAAAAATTTTATCACACTTAGGAATTTATGCCTAGCAAAAATCATATTTCTTTAAATATGTCATGCATAATATTTTTTATGAAAATCTGAAAACAAATCATCACCATCATCATTTTCATCATCACAACACAAAAGTCTTAAGACAGTCTCTTAAGCACTCTTTTACTTTTAGCAATATTTCTATACTGGGATTAGCTTGATGACCTAGTGAGCGATGACTCCATGAAATGGTCTATACTAGTGACAATGTCCTTTGAAATTATTGTTAGAAGTCCCTTTTATTTTTCATCAAATCACACCACAAAAACAACCAATTTTTTCACATCAAATTATTTCATTTACAATTTTATAGCATGGCATAAACATTATAATTTATTTCCAACGACATAATTACATAAATAATCAATAAAACAAAATTCTAAATTAAAGCATCATACAACATATACACAATTCATATCATCAAAAAGACAATATATATATATCATCAATCAATTATGTACATCATCTAGATTGGTATGCCACAATCAATACCCTAGCATACTCAATCCCCTCAAAAAAATATAATAATATAGTCTGCAATCTACAACAGCTAGCCTCGAGAAGCCCTCAAGCTCTTAGCCTCATATCCTCCCTCACTCTGAGGTGGAGGAGGTGGTCCCATAGGGGTCCAAACTATATCCTGGGTCCTCGTCGTTGATCATGAGGATTTCCTCGATGATCCCACCCTGATTGGTTCAGCAATGTCGGCTAGCAGCTACAATCTTTGACCCTCTGGCACCAGCTGGAAGTATACTCCCTAATAGAATGTAGTCTGGGCCATAGATCGCACCAACTCTTGTATGCTCACCCCTCCGCTCCGAGCCCTGAGATGTGTAGCCTCATCCTGAAGTGTTTGCACCTAAGCTTGGAGGCGGGCAACCTCAGCCCGGAGAGCCACCGTCTCGGTGCTCTCCCCCACCTTGGCACCCTTGCCCTTATCGAGCGATGGTGGTATCTCCCCCTACTGCAAAGGGAATCTCTCCTACCTCTTCCCTATTTGTTGTGGCCTCTGTGGAGCCTGACCCATCCTATGGCATCTCTCATGTGGAGACCATCACTGCTCTCTCCCACCGTGACCCTGTGCTACCTCAATAGCAACCTGACGTCACCTCCCTAGCTATCGCACCACAACATGGACTGGACCCTACACCCTCATCATTCGAGGAGGGTAGATGCCTACGTACCAGGCATCATAGCCATCTGCAACCCTAGCGTCGTCACCATCCACTAGCTGGATGGGGGCATCATCTATGTCTTGACTCCAGAACCGTTGCATGTCTGGAGCCCCATTCAGTGTGGTACTATCCTGGATAGTTTGGGAGTACTCATAATCCTTGAGAGAAGGGATCCCCTGTTGTAGACCGAACTGTCATAGAAATTAGTCATAGCGGTGGAGCTCTACCTCTCCCCACTCCATCCATAGCCAGCAAACCCACCTGATGCAAGCCAGCTCTTGCCCATCCTCTGCCCACCCTGGGTGCTCTCGCCATGGCCTCCAGGTGATCTGGTCTAGGACGAGATCATCCAGCAACCTCCATGACATCGGCAGATCGATCTGTAGCTGTGACCCCCTCTGCAACCACCAATAGAAAACTCGGGGCCTCTCTCGGTCAACCCCTATCAGTGGAAACCCCATTGGCCTCCACACCGCAATGTGCTCCCAACACCAAACCTGCAGTAGTGATGTCACAACTAGACATCAACCTCCCTTGTATACGACCCCGTGCAGGATCCTATACAAGTGGCATAGTAAAAAGCTACCCCATGAGTACCTATAGTCATGGTATCTCATGTCACAGACCACATCTGAGAGGAGCCATGGTAGCCTGCACCCGCTCTGGTGGCACAACAATAAGCCACCTACTACCCCGACCAAAACCTGAGTCAGCCTAGATGCCCTAGGCATCTACCTTAGAGACTCGATGTTCACTTCACCCTTCTCCAGGGTGAAGCTCGGGTCTTCGGTTAACCTCATCATCGCTTGGCCCTGATTGGCCATAGGAGTCATCAACCATCCCTGTATGGGGATCCTCAAGATCCTCCATACGTCCTCTAGTGTGGGAGTCATCTCCCTTATTGGTAACCAAAAGTAGGATGACCCTGGATACCATCTCTCTGCTAGGGCTATCAATAGCCACATGTCTATTGACACTTGTGGCATCTTTTCCATATGCTATAAACCAACCTGAGCCAGTCGGTCATGCTCTGCCTGATCAAGCATGGCTATGTCATCTCTTAGCCCACCATATTTCCACTCCCGAATCTTTAGTAATCCCTTCTACAAAACCAACAATCAAACAATGAAATTTATTAATAAATCAATCATTAAAATCAAATTAAATACATTTTAATCAAGCTTAATTTCTTAAAAAAGATGATATCGTCCACTATTGGATGATATCGTCTTAAATTGGGCAAAATCATCCTTTTTTAGGATGAAATTGTCTCTGATTTCACAAATTTGGGATCACCCCTTGTTGGACGGGATCGCCCCTAGTTCGCTGATTTGGCCCTCTGACGAAATCGACGATCTAGGAACGATTTTGATGAAATCGAGACGATTTCGTCTCGACATCATCGACGGCCTAAAAACGGCCACGATGCCCCAAAACAATCAAAATTCCAAACAAAAAAATTGCACAAAACAAATTCAAACCTAATTTACTAGGATTAGATCCTTACCCGTAGCCCGAGCCGGACCTCTATTGATCGGTGTGTTGTCTCCACCATTTTTTTCTCTATAGAGCTCTAGAACAGTAAAAATGAATAGTAAAAATGAATTAGGGTTTTACCCTATTTTTCTTAATTTTATTCAAAAACAACAACATTTTTTAATTTTGCTTTTCCACGTTTTTACCTCAAACGTTCAATTTGGGTAAAAACACGGAGGGGGCACCATAGCCAGTAGTCGTACGATTCGACCTAGAATCGTCGTTTAAAAAATGGAGTAAATTTTTGCTTTCTCGTAAAATAGGAAAAACTCGTCTTTAACGCATTTTCTTTAGAAAATTCTCTAAAGAGGGGGAAAAATATAGCACCCTAAAATTGGTGCACTTAAACCTTAGTAAAAATATAAAAATTTGAATTTTAACCCAAACTTCCTGTTACCCGCTTTCCTCATTTTTCGCATCATTTTTAGGATTTGTTTTGACCGTTGGACGATATCATCGATGATCAGATGAAATTATCCCAGATCTGACGAATTCATCTAGAATAGAATGTCCAGATGATTTCATCCCAAAACTGAATTTTCATAATTAGCTTCTATTCAACAACTTCTCTAACTTGGGTAGAAAGCATTTCTACATAGTTAGAGTCTCCCCCGTTGGAGATCTCCCAAATTGGGATGATCTCCAACCTCCTAACCTCTCCCTAATCCTATATAAACTAGGATTTTCTTAGTTTATCCCCCTGAACCCCCTAGCTGACTGATTTCCCTATGAATTTAGTTCCTTATGCATTAGAGCATCCTCGCACCATCGTTTGCATTCTATATTTCATGTTTTCTTGCAAGAATTTTATTGTTTTTCAGTTGGAGCAATCTTGGATCGTCGTAGGCGATTCCAGATGATTTTGGACGATCCTATCATAGATCGGTGATGATCTCGTACGATCAGAGGTGATCTCAACTGTAGTCCATATTGGGGGCAATCAGAGCCCAGAGTTTGCATTTTCTTATCATTTCTCTGCATTTCTTTATGCATTATCTTAGTTTATTATATTTATGCATCCTGGAGTTCACCTCATTTAGCATAGATGCATGATAAAGTCAAAATAAATTGTCAAATTGATGCATTTCCTTTTAATTGCTATCTAGATCTATCATTTAGGCAAATTTACTATTATTTCTATCATTTCCCCTTATTTTTGTAGTTGCATTTTTGGTATTTTGTATCTATTTCTGTGATTGTAGGTTTCTAACGAATTCATCTGATGAATTCATCAGATCACTGACGATCCGATCTGATCTCAGATGACCGACTGAGATCTGAGATGATACTGTGTAATTCTAGATGATTACATATTATTTGAGATGATTTGGACTTCTAAAAACCTCAAAATCTTCATTAGACATCCAAAATCAGGTATATTCTATCCTATTTAGCATACTCTCTATGTTTAGCACTTACTCATGTTTTCTGTATTCATAAAAATTAGCATTGGCATATAGAATAGCTTAGATTCATCTTGGCCAAACCTAGGAATTGAATGATTAAAGCACAAAATGAATACATCAAACCTACTCTCAACCTAGGTGTGGAAACTGCCATTCAAAATTTTCCTGGTGAACCCACCATCCATCGAAAATTCACCCTTATACCCCTCCCCCAAGAGGTGGGACCTTCAAAGGGCCTCTTAGTCCGAGGTATTGTCCCATCCTTCTTGCATTCCCCTTTCGGGCGTGGATCCTATAGCCTGAAGGTAAGGATGCACAAAATTTGGAGCGATATAGAATCCTTCAGTTTTGCCTTATTGAGGTCTCTAAATTCATTCAAATAAAAATTCTTCCATTAGGTTTTCCTACGGGTACCATGTTTGATACCCATTTTGGATAGTCGATGGGTATAATAAAGACTACATCTAATAGATTTTGTAACTTGTTTATTACCATCAATATGATGATTGGATGCATCTTCCTAAGCTTTTGCTTGATTTGTTTCTTTAGAGGGTTTAGCAAAAGGTTGTGGACAACCAATTTTGGATCTAAACTCGACATGTCTTTGTGGGTCCAAGCAAAGAGATTTGGTCTCTCTTTGAATAGAGGTATGATGATGGCATGCTCTTCTAGAGATAAGCTTCCTTCGAACTTGAATTTCTTTGGATTATAAGGATCATCGATGATGTCCACTTCAAAAATATCCTCTATTTCCATATGCAACCCATCCTCAAGCTGATGAGGAGTGGGGATCAATTGGATATCATTCACTAGGTTTAAAGGTTCAACTAAATCTTGGTCAAAACTAGTGTGATAAACATCATGTGTGGAGCCTAGTGCAAAATGAAATGGTTGTAGCATTTATTCATTGGGGAATAAATATTTAGGCTCTAAGGGTGAATCAGTGTAATCCCAATCAATAGTGTCTATGTTAAGACACAATGGTTTAGAAGGATTGATCGGGTTTTGGAGTGGAGTGGTCAAATCAATGGAGATCATATTTATGGATGAGATGGAATCTTCAAGACCATGTGGGTTCAACTTTGCATTGGTGTTTTGCCTTCCATACCCAATATGTGGCTTTGGGGGTATGAGGATTTTAGGATCCAACCTATGAATATATGAGGTGATGAGATCATTAGGCTGAAGTAGCTCTCTAAATATAGGTGGATCAAGGAAAACCATGTGATAGATCATATCTAAATTGAGGGGTCTTCCCCTAAAGCAAGGGCTAGGATATATTGTGTGGAGTATCTCATCTATTTCAACAAGTTGATCAACATGATGTAAGTAATGAGTTCCAAGATAATCCATATCGATCTTCATCTTCATAGTCACTGTCATCTATGAAGAACCCCTCATTCTTGCCTATTGGAACTAGATAGTGACCTGAATATTGAGGCCCAAGATAGGCCATTTTAGTCTCATCTTCATAGTTGCTATCATCTATGAAGAATTTATTGTCTATTTCCACTAGCCTTGCAAGGTGGAATGCATTTCTAGGCCCAAGGTAGACCATCTCAATTGAGTCCTTTGACTCATAGCAACTCTCATCCATGATGTATCCACCTTCTATGTTACCTAAACAAGTGAGGTGTTGTAGATTCTAAGGCCCATGATAGGCCAATTCAGCTTTAGCCTTGGACTCACTTGTGATGTACTCATTCTCTTCTTTATTATAACCATAGCTTGGTTCATCCTCCTATAGGATGATTCTTTATGGGCTTACCTCAAGAGAGAAATTTGTATGATACTCATTGGGTGGTCCTATATTGACCATAACCACCCACCTATCACTCAAGTAGCATCTATTCGGTTGATAGGGATTCCATTCAATGTCTTCCCTAAATCCTAAGCTTATCCTATCTAGGAATGTAGCCAATGAGTCATCATAGCTTCGGATATGATATCCTAGGCCAGATCTATCAGTAGATAATTGATATTTTGGTTCAAGCAGGTTCCATCACCCTTTCTCGTATAGACCCAAACCATAGCCATGCCAATGGTTTCACTCAAAGTATATCAAAGCAAACTTAGGATTAGAAAATTAATGAACATTCAATGTGAATGACTTATCCTCATCCTCCTCAATATTTGAAGCATTATGGACACAATACAAACTAGCATAGATGAAGTTGGTTTGGTTAGGGGGGATCCCTAATGGAACCACTATCCCAATTGGTAATTTTGGGACTCTTGGTCATTCCATGTCTTGTGCAAACTCGATAATGGGTGTGAAAGTCACATTTTGCACAAGATACTCACCTATCCCTGTGTTAGCTAGGTGAACTATCACCTATGGTGTTGATGATGTAGGCAAGGCAGGTTGAGGTACCTCCTTGACTATGTCTTTGGAATTTTCATCCTCCATGGGATTTGGAAATTTTGTTGCTACTATGGTAGGAAATTTCTTAGGTCTTTCCTCCACCAAGGGTGTTTTTAGCTTTTGAAAGTCTTTTGCTTTAGATATTGATGGTTTCTCAAAAGTGCTAGCAGCTTTGGGATTTTGAGGTGGTGTCGATGTGGACGGGTCACCTCGCATTGATTGGTACTTGCTTCCTGGCTACATGGTTAGGGATGATGGCCTAATGTATAAGTGCATGGATGGAAGGAAAAAATATTCCAAAAAATAAACTGGATGCACATATTTGAAAGGCTCTTCATCCAATGATACCACATATACTTGAACCTTGTGCACATACTTGATTCATTGGTGCAATATAGAAGGAACACATTGCATTTATCTTATCCAGGGATGCCCTAGGAGATATTATACTACAAAGCCCACTCTAATACATGACACATCATAGGGATGGTATTAGGCCCTACCTTTACAGGTAAGACAATTATGCCCACCATGGATCAAAGTGCATCATTGAAATATCTCAGTGTGTAGGAGGTTGGGATGATGTTTGACCTAGGAATTTTCAAGTGCCCCATAGATTTTGTTGTGATAATTTTAATTGATAAGATTGTGTTGATTAAAACCTGCTTGAAAGGTATGTCATTGATAGACACGATGATATGTAGGGGTGGGTCTGTTATGGTAGTAGGGACTACCTTTATTTCATGATCATGAAAATGAATCATAGGCTCTTGACACTACTGCACTTGCCCCACAAAGTTTATAAATGCATCCAAATTTTGGGGCTATAGCTCAATTGATCTCAATATTTCCATTAGTCTCCCTTTACCTAGGAGACTATTGAATGAGCTCATATATTGATAACTTGGTCGGTGTCATTTAGATATTCTACACAAGTCTTCTTCGAACAGTTATCACAGGTTGCACTGGTAGACTTAGAGGATTATTCTACACCTATCTCTATTGAGGTGTGTTCAAGATAAAAATAGGAGTCGTGGGAGGATCTGGTTGGTTGTATCATTGACTTCTTGTCATCATGTTGAATATTTCAACCATTCTGAAGAATCAGGAAGTGGAATGTTTGACTTGGTATTGGTTTACTTGTGCACCCTAATCTTTGGGGCCCTCATGATTAGGCAATAATTTTTTGAATATGCCCATGTCTCTATTATCGGGTGCTAATGGATTATCAACTTTTAGCTCACCCTTCTCGATCATGTTTTGCACAACATTCTTGAAACTGATGCATGTTTCTATATCATGCCCTTAAATTTGATGGTAAGGGGAATAATGATCCTCCCTATATTCCCTAGGATTGGGATGGTTAGGATCAAGAATTTTTTTCTTAGGTAACCTGAGTCTCTATGCCTCTCTTAGTTGATTGAATATCAATTGCATTAATTTTGACAAAGGCATGTAGTAGTGAGGTGGTCGATGTTCCCTATTTTGAATTTAGTTGTTGTTTGGGTTGTAATTGGCCAATGGAGGTTAAGCCTAATAATTCTATGATTTTTGGCTATTCCCTCCCTTTGGCACATTTAATACAACATGATTGACTATAGCAGGGTTGGCCTGCTTTTGTTGATTTTTGTTATTGTGGGTTTTGTTGTTCCTATATTTTTTATTTCGGAGCTTAAGATCTCCTTCCTCAACCTTGATGTCTTCTATCAGCTTGGCTTGATCCAAGGCTTCCTTGAATATTTCATATTTTTGTAGCTACAAGAGTAACGATATATGCTTCGCACAAATATTAGTAAATATTTGGGTGAGCTCAGTGGTAGGGACAAAAAATGGTAGCTTTACCATTAATTTTCTCCATTTGTTCTCATAGTCCATGACTGGCTCATCATTGTATTTCTTTAAGTTTACCAAGTTGAATAATTTTACCTTATTATTGATGCCAAAAGAAAAGTGTTCAATAAATTCATTCACTAGCTACTCAAAATTGATGATGTTGTGCTTAGGTAGTTGATTAAACCATTTAGTTGCTATGCCCGATAATATCATTATGAATGTTCTTAGCATTTAGTCATCATTATATTCAATTTGAAAGTACACATTCAAGAAATTAGTGAGATGTTCTTGCACGTCTTCCTCTCATTTGAATTTGTCTAACCTAGACATCTCAAAGTGCCTAGGATATGTAGGACTTGGTATCGAAGGACACAAGGGTTGATTGTGTATCTTACTCAAGGTTGGATTTTTCCTAACCACATCCTATTTCTTGAGAGATTTTATTCTCTTAGCAAGTATCTTGTATGCCTTTGAAGAAATGATCTCTTTTTCTTGAATTTTTACTCATGATGATCGGGGAGGTAATCCTACGTTTGCTCGATTTGGGTATCTATATTCATCCACCATGACTACGGATGAGGGTTAAAGATATGTTTACTCTTGATCCTCCATTCCCACCTATTCTTGATTATGTTGTGTATGTTCTAGTTCTAGGCATTGTTGATGCTTCACAACATTATGTGAGGGGTGGTGAGTACGATCATCTTCTAGTCTAGTGTGTCTCTCATGCTGAGAATGGGCATGTCTATCCATATGTAAGCTAGCCTGAGCCAACCTATTGGCTTTCTCTTTGTAATCTATTTGTTCCTCTCTCAAGTATTGTTCATTTAGGTGCAAATGTCTCTTTCTCCGTGTTTCCTCTAACTTGAGGATTTCTAAGTGCTCTTGCTTTGCACATGGTATTTCCTCTAATCTATGTACGCGATAAGATTAATCTACCACTAAAAGTCCCTGAATCTGTAACTCTGTACAAGGAGTCCTAATGGAGAGGTCTCTTTGAGAGGCACCTACCACACTCTTGCCCTTGTCTATCAGGGTGACCTAGTCTATATACAGTGACCTATGTTTTATACCCCCATGCTTGGAGGTAGTGTGCATACTGTAGGATCACTTTGAAGCTTCCTCTAGTTCATTGGTGTGCCTAGCTATTTTATGGCTATATGAAATTCCCAAAATAGAATGTGTAGTAGCATTGCTTATTTGAGTTTTTCTCGAGAGAACCTAATCCAACTCATCAAGTTTTCTAGATTCCCATGGACAATATCGAGGGGTTCCATTGACACCAATGATATTATGATCTATGACTATCCTCCCATATTCAAAGAGGCCTAGAATTGTTTTGGTTCTATGATTGGATGCAACCCTTGTGTCTTGCTCCTCAGCGAGTTGATCTGACCTAATTTTTTCATGTGAATATTGGGGTCTTGAAACTCCCTCATGTCTATGGGAATATTGGGGCCTTGAGCCCCCTCATGTCTATGTGAGAATTGGGGCCTTGTAGTCTCCTCATATCTATGTGAAGATTGGGGCCTTGAGGCTCCCTCATGCGTACCACAAGAAGAACTTGGATATGGTTCTCTAGCTAGGGTTTCTTGAGGAGTACCCCCATGGGTTGAGTTATCACCCCTAAGGCTCATTGAACTTCATTCGATGACATTGTGTGTGGGCACCTCAATGTCATTGTGATTGTGATTGTGCTTGTGTGAAGCATTAGTTTCTACCTCAATGTTGGACCAAGGGTGGTTGCTCCATGTGAAAACCATGATAATTGTGAATTATCTCTTATGTAGATTTTAGAACACATAAACAAAGCAAACAAGTGTTTATTTCTTTTAAATCTTCTTGGTGTTCCTAAACTAGTTTTGTGTGTTTTTAATTTTTTTGATATCTACAATCTAATTCTCATATTGTTTTGCATTTTGTTGATGATATACTCAAATTTTTTAAGTGGATTTCACCTGTATGATCACAGCTTGACAACCAACAATGAAATGCATGGTCACGTAAATCCACCAAAGTGTGGAGATGAAACCCACACCTGGTCATGGGGCATAGGTCCTACCAGTCCTCACCCAGTACTCACTTTTTCAGTGTCATACCCTTCGAAGAGGAGTATATGCAAATTTTCCAAGCTACATCATATCTTGGATCTAGAGGCCAATAGAATAGGTGCATGGGATTTGATCCAATAGGTGGAGATGAAAGTCATCATCGTTGTACTCTACTAGTGGATGGTGATGAAGTCCATATCACTAGAATTTAGATGAGACATGGTGTGTGAGTATTCCTTTTAAATTATTTCATGAAGAAAAATATGCATCATGAATCACTCATGCTCTTTCCTATATGCCTAAAAAGAAACATTTAATTTTTAGAAAAATGCATATTTAACTGATTCCATGAATTTTAGAGAATGTATTACTACTTTATGAAACAATGGCCTCTAGCTAAATCCCATGCAAGCAATCTCTACAAAAAAACCTAGCCGCTGGAGACTAGGGCAAATCTAAAACTAGAGGTTTGTTGTTCCTATCAATGACTAGAAGAAAACTAAGAAAACTAAAAAGCTTTATGCATTTTTCTTTCATTTTTTCTATGTTTTCCTAATTAAATGCTATTTTCTCTACTATTTTCTAGAAAAAAAAATATAGACAGAGAAAGGAAAAATAGTAGAGAGTTGCCCCAACCTCAAATCCACATATGATGAAGTCTTGGCTATCCTTTGTTGCAATTTTTCTATTGGCCACTATCGAGTAGAGTGACTGTTGTTGGACGATGTCTTCATAAGTGGCCTGTATCTGCTAGCCACTATCAGATAGAGCGGCTAGACCTACACATAGAAAACGCTTAAAATTATCATCAAATTAGCTAAAAATAGAAAACTAGGTGGGAGCCCCACCATGATCACCATATGTACGACCCTGGGAAGCAAACACCTAATCTACTTGCAACATAATATCAAGCGAAAGAACCATAAATGTATAAAGAACATGAAAGTAACAAAATCAAGAGATATATTTTCTTAATTCATTTGAAACTTTAGTTATAGATAGGCCCCTCTTAGGGATACCACATTTGATACAATTATTACAAGTAGGAATGGTCCCCTGAAATGGGGTGGTGCACTTTGTAGGCCTCTCAGATTCGTACATGAACTTGTATAAGGGCTTACTCATGCCTTCTTTTCCTTTTCTTTCCTAGAGGGATTTTATGCTTTGAATTCTTTGACTTGATACTAGAACCTATAACCTATGTACAAGAAACAATAGAAAATTATCAATAGCATATACGGCCTCTCAGGATGAGGCTAGATTAGTAAATCTACAAGGAATGACGTAAAAGCATAGTAAATACATAATGATGCAAAGACAAGCAAAAGTGCATAAATAACTTAGAAACTACTGTGCAAAACAATGAAAGGATAGATCCATGCTAATATTAACTAATAAAGTAAAAGCAATGCAAGATCTATGCTAAAGACTCAAGAAATAGTGTCTCAAACCCTAGGTTGTGCCTGCAGGTTACTATCAAGGATAGTGGCCCAAAACTAAAACCTTATACCTCATGAAATAGGGGTTGTTATGCTCAATCCCTCATATAAATTGATGTCCAAGGGTTGCCTCTATATCTGTACACTATTTGGTAGTGAAGAATATCTTGATTTGAATGCTTGGATGGTGTGTAGTCATTGCTCACTCGAATAGCACTTTTCTACTCCTCAAAGGGGTAAAGACTCACTCTCTAGTTTGTCAGGGCTCTACTGCATAAAAATTATAATATTCTTGATTCTTTATTATTATTGGTAGGATGCATATGTAGACCTCCTAGATCCATATCTAGATCTATATCTTGACTTCCTCAAGAAGCCAAGATCCAGATCTGCATTTAACTAACTGTAGCAATCCAGGATGCATACACCTAAGCTAATAATAACTAAAAATAAACATAAAGCATGAAATATAGATAAATTTGTAAATTACCATAACGAAGGGTTTCCTTTATTAAATTTCCAATGAAACTCAGTTATAAATCCATCCCTCTTAAGGATACCCAATGTGATACAATTATTACAATCAATAAAAGTCCCCACGCAAGTGTAGGTGTAATTCACAAGCTTCCTAGGTTGACATGAACTATTCTAAGGTAAATATAACCTTCTTCTCCATGATTAGAGGTATTTTTTTCTTTGAATGTCAAGACCCTATTAACCCTGTGTTCAAAAAACAACAAGAAGAAATTAGAAGCAAAGGATACATCTCTTGATGAGGCTTTTAAAGGAAATTCTACAAAGCATTATCTGAAATCTAGAAATCAAGAAATTACATAAAGCATATAAATCTACTCTAAGAAAAATAATTGACCATCAAGAATGTAAAGGAAACATAGATCAAGTCCTCTAATGTCCTAATTAAACCATTGAAAGCATGAAAACATGAAAAGTAACAACATATTATCCTAATTTTTTAAATGACAGAATGCAAGGAAAGAGAGCTTTAAACTATGATTCTACCACAAAATTGTCTCTAATAGAGTAAATTTAAATCAAATGTATCTAACCTAAAGTAGCTAAAATATAAACTACTACTAAAACCAAAGAAAAATAAAATTAAACCTTGATCGTGGGTCTATCGTGCGGTTGGCACTGTTAGCCATAGCTGATAGACATGACCGAGCTTGAAATGAAATCATCCTCAAATGCTGGTCTTAAATCTCCAATTATTCTTGATGAATTGATGATCAAGGGTCACCACAATGTCCTCTGATGGATTTAGTGGTTGAATTTCTCAAATTTGTGATGGATTGGGCTCAATTAATTTTCTTGATTTCTCCTAGCCCTCCATAGCCTTCTTGGTTCCAAATACCATTTGATCTCCAATTGGGCAGTAAAAGTGTTCCTCTCAATGTATGCAAGTGAGTATGCAATTCAACAGGGCTTCACTACTCTTCAACTCAAGATTCATCTCTTTATTTCCTAATTTAGAGGGGGTTCTTATAGCATTTGAGTAGGCCATGTCTTAGCTTCATGGAGAAGCCAAGATAAATAAAGGGCAGTTGAGGCAGTTGGAGGGAAGTTTTTGGAACTTTTTTCTTTGAAAGCACTCTAATCTGCAATCAATTGGCCATTGAAACTGATTTTGGGTCAGCCAAGGTCCAACTAATTTTTTAGGCTAGCCACAGCTCTAAGGCACAGTCAACTTTGTTAACCATGGGTGTCAACCGTGGCTAACATTGACTAGGCTAAAATGCATAAATGAGTGGTTAGAACCACTGTTATACCTTGGAATCTATCCAAGATCTTCCATATGGTCTTCTAGCATATCCCATATGAGTAGTCATCTCAGCATGACATGTTTTAAGTGTCTATAGATACCCCTTTTGAGATGCATTGTGAGATCAAACAACGCTGAGAAAAAATATATCTCCTAAAATGATGTCGTAGGTTGGATGATGATCATTAGTCTGATCAACATTAGATGCCCAAGGTCCATCAAAAGTATGTGCATCCTAGAATCATTGCTTCCAACCGGATGGAAGGCTTAAATTAAAATATTTTGCACTTGTCATTAGATACTCGGGTAGCTTCAGTGCTATTATATATTTTCAAGCCTATGTGTTTGAAAGGAAGAGAGCTACAAACTAAACTATCATTTTTATTTTTTCCCTAGCAAAGGGTAAGCTTATGATAGTTGTTGGCAATGATTCATAAGACGAACACAATTTTGACAAGATCAATGGATATTCTATTGATTTTTATTATGATTATGATATTATGACTACCCCCTCAAGCAATAAGTCGATGAGGGTAATGACAAGTAAATGAAGTGACGAGTCACTTGACCACTATGAGTGACTTGAACAAATTAAGATTTAGTATTTGATATTGTTATTAGGCCTAATCAGCTATGATTGCAATGATTAATAGTACTTGTATATTTCTATCCCATGGAGCGGTCCAACCACGAAGTATTTCTTAGGTAATCAAAATGATAACAATTCCAATTAGGAATGTGTTGAATCATATTGTTGATTATCTGCTAAAAATGTCATAGAAGTGATATGATTGCTTCATTCCTGTGGAGCAGTCTGGTCATCAAGGCCTTCTTTGGGATTGAAATGAAGCATATCAATTCCATGATGATGAAGTTTATCCCAAATTTCCTTATGGCAATTTACTCATATTTTTGTATTGCATGGAATGCTAGTCGTTGCAACCACAAAGTGTAGAGAGTAAATCACTAGATATGAGGTGCATTTGGTTTTTTATTTATCTATTTTTTTGTTATTTTTAATATTTTTGACAATTCTGGTCAGATGGGTATTTTTAAATTAGCATTTTGAAACTCCTCACAATAGGATTTTAGAGCATTTATTGCAATTTTCTTGTCGTTCTTGGAAAACATGGCCAATTTTGTAAATTTCCTTAGTCGAAACTCTGACCCACGATCAAAAAATCCTAATTTTGCACTCACAAGTATCAGTCATGGTCAAGGGTAAAATAGGAAATATATAAAAAATTCTACCATTTTTTATGACATTTTTCAACTGATAGCTTGTAAAACCTGAGTACTCTGAGAGGTGAGTTATCAAATTTAACATGAAGTGCTGCCACAAACTCAACCTCACTACCACCTAAACTAATGGCAGACCAACCTGGAGGAGCCGGTGTGACTAAGGTAGAAGCACACGAAACCCTTGACCATTATTTACTTTTATCACTTTAAAATTAACCTCACTAAGTAATGGGTTAAATGAACATCATTAAACTGCTAGTAATTAACCTCACCCTAGTTAGGTTTAGCTTAGGTTAGATTAAGGGGAGGGTTTTTTAATTTTTTGGGTGTCTCAAGGTGATAAATGACCTTAAAAAGGTCTCTTTTCTTAGCCACGGCTGGCAGGCACGGTCTCCAATTGGTAAATTGGGGGTCATGGCTGTCATTCATGGTAGGATTCAAATTCCAACGATCAGTAAATTGACTGCCATCTTGACCACGAGTCTGAACCATGGTTAGAACACTTTAGGAAAAAATTTTAAATTTTCAATTTTTTTAGTTTTAAAGCAATTAATTGATTTTTTTTTCTATTTTTTAAGTGCTTTGTCCATTTTTTTTGAATTTTTTGAGTGCATTTTTATTTTTATGTGCTTTTGCAATTTTATGATTTGTTTTGTTGTTTTTAAGGCATTTTTTGATGTTTTTGATTGATTTTTAATTAGTTTTTCCTTATTATTCTACTTTCGACCAGACTCAGACTGCGAAGACAAAGGAATCAGAGATCCTTCATAACCTACATGGTGCCTTGACTCAGGTAGAGTAGGATTGGTTTAGGACCATGGGATTCAACTACATACTGTGCCTACCCACCATCTAGGCTGATTAGACCTGCATGACTACATTGGCCCAATGCTAGGAATGCGTGGACCAACACATTTCACCTACCTATGGGTGAAATGACTGGAGGATGTATATCACATCTTCTAACTCCCTATGGA